>CM066033.1:777376604-778802846 GCA_033557465.1 Ichthyophis bannanicus
TGGGATTCACAAATCTAAATATACATTGGATTTAGTGGGTGCGGGTGGGGACAGATATATACAAATATTGGGGACAGATATATACAAATATACAATGTTACAGACCAACATTTGAATTGTCCTTGTGACAGGCAGGAACCATTTAGTTGCGGTTATAGTGGAAGATGCAACAATCTAGATCAGGTTGTAGTGAGACTGAAAGAGGTGAGTTTTGAGTTTCTTTCTAAAGTCACTCAAATCACTTGTTAGTCGTATCTCATGAGGGAGCTGGTGCCAATGGAGAGGTGCTGCGTATGAGAATGCTCTGTTGCTTGTTTCTGCTTTGACAGTTCTTATGCTGATCGGGACGCAGAGAGTGTTGAGATTTACAGTTCTTCTGGTCCTGTTGAGTGGTTGGATGGTGATTAGGTTGCTGAGGTATGATGGTGCAATATTGTGAATGAGTTTAAAAGTGGTCAAGAGTAGTTTGTAGATGATGCGGACGGAAACCGGGAGCCAATGTAGTTCCATTAGTACTGGGGTGATGTGCTCGGTGACACTTTTTTCCATGATGATTCTTGCGGCAACATTTTGAGCCATTTGCAAGATATTTAAGGTGTTCTTTGGAAGGCTTTGGAGAATGGCGTTGCAGTAGTCTAGGTGGGGAATGATGAGAGCTTGTGCAACAGTTCTGAAGTCGGATTTTTCAAGGATATTGCGAAGTGGTTGAAGAACTTTCAATTTATGGAAAATGGCTCGGTTTGTTGTCCGGAGGTGTTTATCCAGGCTGAATGGAAGAAGAGTCCTAAGGATGGATGAGTCCTAAGGACTACCTTATAATGATGGAACCTTGTATAAGGTGGATCAGCTACTAGCGCTTGCAACTCACTAATGCGGCATGCTGATGTGATTACAATGAGAAAGATAACCTTCCAAGAAAGGAATTTCAAGGAGGTAGTAGCTAAAGGTTTGAAAGGTGGCTTCATGAGCTGTCCAAGAACCAGGTTTAAGTCCCATGCCATCGGTGGTGGCGTAACGGGAGGCTTAGTTAGAAGAAGGCCTCTCATAAATCTTGCTATAAAAGAGGATGAGAGGAAATAGGCTGTCCATTTAGAGGCTTAAAGGAAGCTGCAATAGCAGTCAAATGGACTCTTAATGAATTAGTCTTAAGACCTGCATTGGATAAATGAAGGAGATATTCCAGCAATGATTCCAGAGGTATCGCAAGGGGGTTAAGACCCTTTTGCGAACACGATATGGTAAACCTTTTCACTTGAAAGCATAAGAGCGTCTTGTGGAAGATTTCCTGGAAGCAAAAAGAATATCTCTTACTTGCTGAGGGATATTAAAATCATGGAGATCTAGGCCTTCAGCAACCAAGCCCTGAGACGCAGAGACTGGGGATTGGGATGCCATAACATTCCGTCCTCCTGAGATAGGAGATCTGGAGCAGACCCTAACTCCAGGGAGGGAGTTTGAGAGAGATGTAGAAGCAGAGGGTACCACACTTGCCGTGGCCAATGTGGAGCTATGAGAATCACATGGCCTCTGTCTCTCTGAAGCTTGAACAGGGTTTTGGGAATTAGGGGAATGGGTGGAAAGGCATACAGGAAGTCTTGACCCCAGTAAAGGAGGAAAGCATCCCTGGCCTGAGCCCCCTGAGCCGGAATTCTGGAACAGAACCGGGGAAGTTTGGCATTCCACGGACTTGCAAAGAGGTCTATGTCCGGGGTTCAACAAAGTTGAAAAATCCTGGTCACCTGGTCTGCATGCAGAGACCACTCGTGTGGAACCAGAACCCGACTGAGTCTGTCTGCCCAAGAGTTTTGAATGCATGGAAGATACACTGCCAGAAGATGAATCTGATGCTCTCTGGCGAGGGCCCATAGTCGCAAAGCTTCATTGCAAAGCGACAGAGAGCCTGTTCCCCCCCAGCTTGTTCACACAGAACATGGCTACTTTATTGTCCGTATGAATGAGGACTGTCTTGTAGCTGAGCAGGGTGTGGAACACTCGCAGAGCAAGGAAGATTGCTCTGAGCTCCAAGATTGATATGTAGATGACTCTCCTGTGGAGATCAGGTGCCCTGGGTGGAGAGGTCTTTCAGATGAGTTCCCCAACCCATTGGAGAAGCATCTGTTGTGAGAGTTGCTTGGGGTAAGGGTTGTTGAAAAGGGGACCCCAGCAACAGGTTTTGAGTGGACTTCCACCACTGGAGGGACAAAATAAGGCGACTTGTTTGCTATTTTGTCTGACAGGCATCCTGATGCCTGGTCCAATGAGTGGATAAAGTCCACTGGGCTGCCCTCGTATGGAGGCGAGCATAGGGAACCACATGTACAGTAGATGCCATGTGGGCTAGTAGTTGTAACATTTCTCGAGCAGTGAGATGAGGCTTTAGCACTGCTTGAGAAGCTAACTGCACCATTCAAAGGCAGCGGGCCTGAGGGAGATAGGCCCTTGCCTTTCTGGTGTCCAGCAAAGCTCCTATGAACTCTAAAGACTGAGTGGGAGTTAGACTAGATTTTGGGATGTTTATTACAAGACCCAAATACTGAAGGATAGGCATTGTGCAGGATAGAGAAGTCCTGGCCTCTGACTCTGTTGGGGCTCAAATGAGCCAGTCGTCTAAGAAGGGGAAGATGAATATCGCTAGTGTGCGAAGAAAGCACAGTTACTTACCTGTAACAGGTGATCTCTGGGAACAGCAGGAATTAGTCTTCACATATGGGTACGACGATACCGACGTAGTCTGCGCAGGAACGCTCCCCAGCGTCCAATCAGAACGTTTTTGGGAGCATCCCAACACGCCTGCGTGCTGCCTTCCCGCCTTTCCCAACTGCCTCACCTCAGTTAAGTTTTAAAGCTGAGACAAAGAGAGAGAGAGCGAGAGAAAGGGAAAGATAGAGATAGAGAGATACAACTCCTAGGGGAGGTGGGTGGGTTGTGAAGACTAATTCCTGCTGTTCCCAGAGATCACCTGTTACAGGTAAGTAACTGTGCTATCTCTAGGAACAAGCAGGAATAAGTCTTCACATTTGGGGACTCCCCAAGCTAAGATGCCCAGAGGGAGTCCTAGCACGTTGCAAATCTAGAATGAGCCATGCTACTCCTCAAAACCTCAGGCATCCTGGGGATGGAGGGTAGGAGTTGAATTACAGAAAGGTGCTGTGGAACAGCTGGACTAGAACAGGACTGTGGAACAGCTGGACTAGAACAGGACTTCTATAGAGAAAGACCCTGTGAGATGAAATTTAGTAGTAAAAATATTGAGTGCAATATTCTAATATGGACCTCCCTTGGTGGTATTGTAAAAAGTCTATTGAGGTTCATATGGATCTGTTAGAAGAGCCAGAAGAAGATCCTCAAGGAGTACCTCACTGTGAAGTAGGGGTAATAAACTGTAGAAAAAACAAGTGGAGGTCAGAACCCTTAAAGGTGAGAAATAGCCCCAGGGGAAACTGGGGTAGTACAATGAGGTAGGGCTTCAGCGGGAAATGCAGAAGGTACTATTAGACAAAGCTTAAGCTCTTTTGGCCCAAGAACAGTACAATCCTAGGACAAAAGGAAAATAAGTCTGACCGATTTAGACTGACAATAGAAATAGTCCATGTAGGAGAGAAGGGGTATGGAAGACCCCTGTATCCGATAATACAGTAAGGACAGACTTATGAAGCGTTACAGCTTTAGATTAACTGAAGATCCGCAATGTCTTTCCTAAATGAGGTCAATTAGGAAAGAAAAAGGTACATGGAGAGCTTCAGAGGTACCTAACCCTGAAAGGTTATGGTAAGAAAGCACAGTTACTTACCTGTAACAGGTGATCTCTGGGAACAAGCAGGAACAAGCAGGAATGAGTCTTCACATATGGGGACTCCCTAGCTAAGATGCCCAGGAGATCCCCAAGGATATGAGACCCTGGGAAGGGTCCTACGTCCTCCTATAGATCTCAGGCATCCATCCTGGGAAGGAGGGTAGGAGTTGTTTAAGTATGGAACAGGTATTTGAGGACAGCCTGACCAAACAAGGCATCCCGGCGGGAGTCCTTGTTTAAGCAGTAATGGGCTGTGAAGGTATGAACCGAGGCCCAGGTGGCTGCTCGACAAATCTGGTCGATGGATACAGAGTTTAGATGAGCCATAGAGGTGGCCATGGCCCTCACATTATGAGCTGTGACATGGCTCTCAAGAGAAAGGTTCTTACTCTGGTAGGCGAAAGAAATACACTGAGCAATCCAACTGGACAGCGTTCTCTTAGAGACTGGAAGTCCTAAATGAGAAGGATCAAAAGCAACAAAAAGCTGGGAAGACTTTCTATGTTGCTGAGTCCTTTGTAAGTAAAAAGCAAGAGCTCTTTTACAATCCAGAGTATGAAGGCTCTTCTCTGCACTGGATGCATGAGGAGCTGGAAAAAAGACAGGTAAATATACCTCTTGATTAAGATGGAAAGGTGAGACCACTTTAGGCATAAAGTGTGGGTTTGTCCTAAGGACCACCTTGTCATGATGGAACCTTGTATAAGGTGGATTAGCTACTAAGGCCTGCAGTTCACTGATGCGGCGAGCTGAAGTGACTGCAATAAGGAAAATAACATTCCAGGAAAGAAATTTCAAGGAGGTAGTGGCTAAGGGTTCAAAAGGTGGCTTCATAAGCTGACCAAGAACCAAATTTAAGTCCCATGCCACCGGAGGAGGCCTAATGGGAGGTTTAGTTAAAGTTAGGCCTCTCATGAATCTTGCAATGAGAGGATGAGAGGAAATAGGTTGTCCATTGATGGGCTTAAGGGATGCTGCAATAGCACTCAAATGGACTCTTACAGAATTGGTCTTAAGTCCTGCATTGGAAAGATGCAGGAGATAGTCTAAGAGAGAATTTAAAGGTAGTGCTAGAGGGTCAAGACCCTTTTCAGCACACCAAATGGAAAATCTTTTCCATTTAAAAGCATAGGAACGCCTGGTGGAAGGTTTTCTGGAAGCATGGAGAATATCCTTCACTTGCTGAGAAAGACTGAAGCCTTGAAGGTCTAGGCCTTCAGTAACCAAGCTCTCAGGTGAAGGGACTTGGGGTTTGGGTGCCACAAAGTCCCCTCCTCCTGAGACAGAAGGTCTGGAGCAGCTCCCAAGTCCAGAGAGGGGGCTTGAGAGAGATGCAGAAGTAGAGGGTACCACACTTGGCGTGGCCAGCGTGGAGCTATGAGGATCATAGATCCGCGATCCCTCTGGAGTTTGAACAGAGTCTTGGGAATCAAGGGAATGGGTGGAAAGGCATAAAGGAAACCCTGACCCCAATGAAGGAGGAAGGCATCCTTGGCCTGAACTCCCTGACACGAAATTCTGGAACAGAACCGGGGAAGTTTGGCATTCCACGGACTTGCAAAGAGGTCTATGTCCGGGGTTCCCCATTCTTGGAAGATTCTGAGTACCTGATCCATGTGCAGGGACCATTCATGTGGAAGCAGAACTCGACTGAGTCTGTCTGGCCAAGAGTTTTGGATTCCTGGGAGGTATACTGCCAGGAGATGAATTTGATGCTCTCTGGCGAAGGCCCACAATCTTAGAGCTTCGTTGCAAAGCGACAGAGAGCCAGTTCATCCTTGCTTGTTTATGTAAAACATGGCTACTTGATTGTCCGTATGAATGAGGACTGTCTTGTAGCTGAGGAGGGTATAGAAGACCTTGAGAGCTAGAAAAACTGCTCGAAGCTCCAAGTGGTAGATATGAAGAGAGGTCTCCTGAGGGGACCAAGTGCCTTGAGTGGCGAGGTCCTGAAGATAAGCTCCCCAAACTGTTTGGGAGGCATCTGTTGTGAGGGTTGCTTGGGGCAACAACTGTTGGAAGGGGGACCCCAGCAACAGATTTTGAGTGGACATCCACCATTGGAGAGACCAAAAGAGACGTTTGGAGGTTGCTATTTGGTCTGAGAGAGCTCCTGGTGCTTGAGTTCACTGGGTGGACAAAGTCCATTGAGCTGCTCTCATGTGTAGGTGAGCATAGGGTACCACATGCACTGTGAATGCTATGTGGCCTAGCAGTTGTAGAATCTCCCGGGCAGTTAAGTGGCTTCTTGACTGAATCTGGGAGGCTAACTGCACTGGACGTTGGCAACGGGCCTGAGGAAGGTAGGCCCTTGCAGTGGTGGTATCCAACCAGACCCCTATGAATTCTAGGGACTGAGTAGGGGTAAGCTGAGACTTGGGAAGATTTACCACAAGTCACAGATACTGCAGAATGCGCCTTGTGCGGTCCAGGGAAATCTGTGCCTCTGACTGAGATGGAGCTCGGATGAGCCAGTCGTCCAGGTATGGGAAGACAAATATTCCCAGAGTGCGTAGAAATGCAGCAACTACTGCCATGCATTTGGTGAACACACTTGGGGCAGAGGCCAGGCCGAAAGGAAGCACTCTGTATTGATAATGTTTTCCTTGGAAAAGAAAACGTAGGAATCTTCTGTGAGATGGATGGATGAGGACATGGGTGTACGCATCCTTGAGATCTAGAGAACAAAGCCAATCCTGACTTTGAAGGTATGGAAGGAGAGTGCCCAGAGAAAGCATCTTGAACTTCTCCTTGTATAGAAATTTGTTCAATTCTCTGAGATCTAGAATGGGTCTGTATCCCCCTGTCTTCTTTGGAATGAGAAAATAGGGGGAGTAGAACCCCGACTCTTGTTGAAGAAGAGGTACTTCTTCTATTGCCCCTTGGGCAAGAAAGCGTAGTTACTCACCTGTAACAGGTGTTCTCCAGGAGCAGCAGGAATCAGTCCTCACTTAGTCTTCTTATGGGTGACGTCGGCGCCGACAGAGCCCTCGCGGAGCAATTTTCCCCAGCTTTCAAAGAAAGCCCTTGGGAATTGCAGCGCGCATGCGCGGTCGTCTTCCCGCCCGA
The DNA here is from genome assembly GCA_033557465.1 of Ichthyophis bannanicus. NCBI lineage: Eukaryota > Metazoa > Chordata > Amphibia > Gymnophiona > Ichthyophiidae > Ichthyophis > Ichthyophis bannanicus. The sequence continues at coordinate 777,383,467 of CM066033.1, forward strand.
GGGTGCCATCTTAGCCAGTCAGATGACATAGCTAAAAAAGACAGCATAAAAATTTGCAAAAAGAACATAAGCAGACGATTGCAACTCCAAGGGGAGGAGGGAGGGTTGTGAGGACTGATTCCTGCTGCTCCTGGAGAACACCTGTTACAGGTGAGTAACTACGCTTTCTCCAGGACCAAGCAGGAAGTCAGTCCTCACTTATGGGACTCCCAAGCTCAAGGCTACCGGAGACCCTAAGCACAAAAATGAGCTCCCTCTAGCTCAGCAGCACAGAAGGAAAGAATCTTCGCTGAATTATCACCCACCGGTAGCCCACATCCGGGATAGAGGGTAGGAGTTGCTCAGACCTCAAAGAGATTACGGAGGACTGCCTGTCCGAAAGCACTGTCCCTGCGGGACTCCCTCTCGAGACAGTAATGGACCGCAAAAGTCTGGCTCGAAGACCAAGTAGCGGCCCGGCAGATGTCTGCCAGCGGAACAGAGCGGAGGTAAGCCACTGACGTAGCCTTTGCCCGAACGCAATGAGCCGTGACTCGACCTTCCAAGGAGAGTCCGGCTGCCCCATAAGCCCAAGAGATACAGTCCGCAACCCAGATGGACAGAGTACGCTTGGAGACCGGGAGCCCCAATTTATTGGGGTCAAAAGACACAAAAAGCTGAGCAGCTTTACGGTGCTCCCGCGTACGGTCAAGGTAGAAGTTCAATGCCCTTCTACAGTCCAGGGTATGGAGGACCGTTTCAGCTCGGCTGGAGTGTGGTCTGGGAAAGAAGGTTGGAAGTACCACCTCCTGATTGATGTGAAAAGGGGAGACCACTTTTGGAAGAAATTTTGGGTGAGTCCGTAGGACTACCCTATTTTTGTAGAACCGAGTGTAAGGGGGATCAGACACGAGGGCCTGCAATTCACTTACGCGTCTAGCGGAAGTGAGGGCTATCAAGAACAGTGTTTTCCAAGACAGAAAACGGAGAGAACAGGTAGCCATAGGTTCAAAAGGCGGACAGGTGATCCGCTGCAAAACCACATTCAGGTCCCAGTCAGGCGCTGGCGGGCGCAGAGGTGGTTTAAGTAGAAGGAGACCTCGGAGAAACCTCGCTACGAGAGGGTCGTTGGAGAGAGGTCTGCCGTCCACCGGCACATGATGTGCTGAAAGAGCACTGAGGTGAACTTTGACGGAGTTGGACTTAAGTCCCAGATTAGAGAGGTGCAGCAAGTACTGCAAGATCACCGACACCGGGCAGGAGAAGGGATCCTGAGACTGTTGGGTACACCAGACTGCAAAGCGACGCCATTTAAGGGCGTAGCATTTGCGGGTAGAAGGCCGTCGCGAAGCCAAGACGACCTCTTCCACCTCCGCCGGCAGGAGAAGGGGAGCAAGGACTACCCTCTCAGCAGCCAGGCCATGAGGTTGAGAGACCTGAGGTTGGGGTGCAGTAGGGACCCCTGATCCTGAGTGAGGAGATCCGGTTGTACCCCCAGAGGAATTGGATCCTCCGCCGCCATTTGCAGCAGGAGCGGAAACCACGGCTGCCTGGGCCAGCGAGGGGCCACCAGGATCATGAAGGCCTTGTCTCGGAGAACCTTGAAAAGAGTCCGAGAGACTAGCGGGATGGGAGGGAAAGCGTACAGAAGGCTCCCCGACCATGAGATCAGAAAGGCGTCCGCTGCAACCCGAAGGGGGTGTGGCTGACGAGAGCAGAAGCGAGGAAGCTGCCGGTTGTGAGGACTGGCAAAGAGATCCACCGTGGGGAGGCCCCACTTGAGGAAGAGCTTCTGAACTACCAAGGGGATCCAGACGCCACTCGTGCGGCTGGAGGACCCTGCTGAGTTTGTCCGCAAGGCAATTTTCTTGGCTCGGGAGATAAACTGCCTTGAGGAGAATGCCGTGACTGACGGCCCAAGAGCAGAGCTTCTGTGCCTCCCGGCAGAGGAGGAAGGAGCCCGTGCCCCCCTGTTTGTTCACGTAGAACATGGCAACTTGATTGTCCGTCTGGACAAGGACGGACTGTTGGGAAGTCAGGTGGGAGAAGGCCTTGAGAGCTAGGCGGATCGCCCTGAGCTCCAGGAAGTTGATCTGCTGAGCAGACTCCCACGTGGTCCAGAGGCCCTGAGTACGTGCCTCTTGGCAATGTGCTCCCCAGCCCAGGAGGGATGCATCGGTGGTCAGCACCCGGGTCGGTTGAGGTGACTGGAAAGGCATTCCGAATATCAGGTTCGGCTGCCGGAGCCACCACCGGAGAGACGAGACCAGCGGCTCGGAGACGCGCACTAGGTCTGCTAGGCCGCCTGTGGCTTGTCGCCACTGCTGGCGAAGACACCATTGAGCAGAACGCATATTCAGGCGGGCATTGGGGGTCACATGGACGGTGGAAGCCATATGGCCGAGCAGTCTCAGGAAGCGCCTGGCGGAGACCAGGGGCTGGCTGCGAAAGCGGTCGGCTAGGTCCATGAGCCGTTGAGCCCTGTCGAGCGGTAGGTATGCTCGCGCCTGAGGAGTGTGCAGCCTCGCGCCGATGAACTCGAGATCCTGTGAGGGGAGCAAAGTGGACTTTGCGAAGTTTATAACAAAGCCCAAGTGCTGCAGAAGAGTCACCGTGCGGCACGTGGCGTTGGTGACCTCCTGAGCGGACGCTGCTCTGATGAGCCAGTCGTCGAGGTACGTAAAGACATAGAGGCCGTGAAGCCGGAGATGGGCCGCCACGACCGCGAGACATTTTGTGAAGACTCGCGGTGCGGAGGACAGGCCAAAGGGCAGTACTCTGTACTGGTAATGATTTCCTGCCACCACAAACCTTAGGTATTGGCGGTGGCTTGGGTGGATGAGGATGTGCGTGTAGGCATCCTTTAGATCCAAGGAGCATAGCCAATCTCCCTGCTGGAGGTAGGGCAGAAGGATTCCAAGGGTAAGCATTTTGAACTTCTCCCGCACAAGGAACTTGTTGAGGTTGCGCAAGTCCAGGATGGGTCTGAGGCCCCCTGTTCTCTTTGGTATCAGAAAATACCTGGAATAAAAGCCTTGACCTCTCAGGTGGTGGGGCACCGGTTCCACCGCCTGTTCCTGCAGAAGACCTGCTAACTCCTGAAGGAGTAATTCCCTGTGCAGAGGGGGTCGCGGAGGTTCTCCCGGAAAATAGGAGGGAGGGACCTGATGGAAGTGGAGAAGATAGCCTTCTCGCACGACTTGAAGCACCCAGGCATCTGCGGTGATGCTGGACCACCTGTGGGCGAAGTGAACCAGCCGGCCTCCGGTGCTGGGAGGAACCAGCGGGGGGGGAGAGGCTATGCTTTGTGAGTCAAAAACCCCCACCCTGCTGAGCAGGGGCTGGTGCTGCAGGCTTGGGGGCTTGCTGCCTACGGGACCCGTTACCCCGTCCCTTGGCCTGCTGGCCCTGTTGGGGAGCTGCAGGGGCCTGATAATGGGGGTATTGTTTGTAGGCAGCCGCCTTCCTCGGGTAAAAGGACTTTTTCCCCGAGCCCTTCTTTTTTTGGGAAGGGGCGGAGGTCTTCCTAGAAAGCCTGGTCCTGGTGAGAGTCTCAGTCTCAATTTGTGCAGCCTTTTCCGCCATGGGCTTGCCAAAGAGGTTTTCGCCTCGGCAGGGGACATCGACCAACTTGTCCTGCACCCAGGGCTCAAGGTCTGACGACTGAAGCCAAGCCTGTCGGCGGGCACCGATGCCGGCTGCGGCCACTCGAGCCGATGCTTCAAAGCCATCATAGGCTGCTCGGGACATGAACTTTGAGCATTCCCGAATGCCAGTGGACAAGGCCAGGAACCTCCGCAAGGGTTCCTCGGACAAACCAGCGGAGAATCCGGCTAGCTCTTTAGCCAGATCCCGGAGATACATGCCCATGTATAGCTGGTAAGTCTGGACACGACATGCGAGCATAGAGCCCTGGAAACACTTCTTACCAAGGCCATCCAGGTTACGGGCCTCCCTGCCAGGAGGCACCGAGGAGTGCATCTTCTGGCTCTTAAGACGATGCATGGCCGATTCCACTACCATGGAATGGTGTGGTAGCTGTGCCTTTTGAAAGCCAGGGCTCTTGCGGACTCGATAGATAGAATCGACCCGCTTGCTCAGGACCGGCGAGGAGGCCGGACTCTCCCACATGCGGAAGAGTAGTCGTTCCAGCAAAGGAGGAACCGGTACAGTAAAGTGTTCCCTCGCGGGAGAGTCATACTGGAGGGCGTCGAGCTCTTCGGCTCGAGGCTTCTCCTCGGGATCCGCAGGGAAGGCCAAAGCGTTGGCCATATCCCTAACGAAGTCCGAGAACCGGGCATCCTCCGGGGGGGACTGCTTCCGAGGCTCGGACTCCGGTGAGTCCGAGGGGACACACCGAGTCCGGAAAGAATCAGGCGACTCTTCCTCTTCAGACTCCCAGACCGACTCCGACGAGGACTCGGTGGGGTCGGCCCGGGCAGGGCGCGGCGCCTGCCGCCCCGACGCCGAGGGAGTCGGCGTCGGCGACCTCGGTCCCGAACGGGAGGCCGAGGGTGACCTCGACCGAGGATCGACTCGAGTTCTCATCGACTCGAGGATCGGCTCGGTCTCCGGGGTCGACTTGGACGTCGACGTCCCGGCGGTCGGGGCAGCGGCGCCAGCGAGGCCAGCGAGCAGTGCCCGCTGCTGGTCCATGAAGGCAGACAGTCTGCTCTCCAAGGCCGTCAACCTGAGTCCGAGCTCAGGTGACCCAGCAGCCCCCGACTCGGGCCCCGACGGCGTCGGGCCCGACGTCGGCTGTCGTGGAGGCGAGTCCAGAAGGACTGCAGGACTTACCCGAGCAGGCATCTCCGACTCCAGGCGAGGTCGCTTCGGGAGGTGTTCCTTCTCCAAGGACCCGGGGCGGCTATCGGGGCTATGCGACCTGGCCCTCGCGGAACCAGGAGCGTCCACCGACGCCGCCCTCGCGGGTTTCACCGTCCGACGATGGTCCCCGGAGGGAGAACCCCGGTCGGAGGAACTCCGGCGACGGTCCGAGCTGGAGCCTTTTGACGCGGAGGCCTCCGACGAGGTCCGGGTACGGCTGGGGTCAGCGAAGATTCGATCACGCTGATGCCGCCGAATTCTCAACGCTTTTGAGGACATTTTGCCGCAGGGCCCACAGATCAGTTCCTCATGATCCGGGCCCAGGCAGCGGAGGCAAAAGTCGTTTGTGTCAGTGAGTGACATATTTCGGTCACACTGACCACACCGCTTAAAGCCACTGGCAGCCATCGGGGGAAAAAGGGCCCCTGCGAGGTCAAAGGACCGGGCTGCCAGGGAAAAATCGAAAACGAAAGCTGACAAAGTCAGAAAAAACTGAAAAAAGTAAGAGGACTCGTGACCGGCGTCGCGAGTCCGGGCGGGAAAACGATCGGCGTCGAACCGAAGGAAAAAGAATAAAATAATGAAGAAAATCGACTTTTTCGCGGGGACAAGACGGGGACGTCTGTAGGGCTCCGCGGAAAAAAGAAAACTGGCTAAGATGGCACCCTCGGGCGGGAAGACGACCGCGCATGCGCGCTGCAATTCCCAAGGGCTTTCTTTGAAAGCTGGGGAAAATTGCTCCGCGAGGGTTCCGTCGGCGCCGACGTCACCCATAAGAAGACTAAGTGAGGACTGACTTCCTGCTTGGTCCTGGAGAAAGGTAGTTATCTCCTGACCTAGAAGGTCGAGAAGAGATGTGGGAGAATTGAATTGTCTCACCATGGTGTGGGGAGGAAGGTCTGAGAAATGAAGTTTGTAGCCCTCTCTGATGATAGAGAGGGTCCACTGCTCTGATGTGATTTGCTCCCATCTGGGAGCAAAATGAGCTAACCTTCCTGGAATGGTGAGAGGTTCTGGCTGTTTCAAAGCCAGAAAGGCTAAGTTTCTCTAGCATCAAGTCAAAAACCCTGAGGGGGTTGGGACTGCTGAGTTGCAGCAGGCCCCGCAGACTTAGTCCTGGCCTGCTTAGGTTGCTGACGCTTAGTGGTAAAGCGACCTGTAGAAGATTGTTGGCCAGAAGCAGAAGGGAATCTGCCCTTCTTGAAAAAAGACTTTTTAAAAGTCTTTTTCTTGACAGGGATGGAGGTTGACTTTGAAAGTCTATCCAGAGCAGAGTTCTCTGCATCCATTTGAGTGGCTTTAATCTGCCACTCCTTGCCAAATATATTTTCACCTGTACAGGGCAGATTTCCTAGGCCATCTTGAACCCAGGGTTCCAAATCAGAAGCCTGGAGCCAAGCAATTCTGCGAGCAGCTATAGCAATGCCTGTGGCTCTGCTGGCACCTTTAAAGGAGTCAAAGGCTGCCCTTTTGTAAAACTTTGAAATGTCTTGAGTATGCTTAAGCCAAAGGAGAAATTCTTCCCTTCTATCTTCTGGAATAAAAGGGAAGAAAGTGCGCAACCTTTCTGCCACTTCTTTTAGAAACATACCCATATAGAGGCTATATGAGTTGATTCTGGCAATGAGCATACTGGCCTGGAAGATTTTCCTACCAAAAGCATCCAAGGTTCTGCATTCTCTTCCTGGAGGAGCAGAAGAATGTCTCTTTGTACTCTTTATCCTCTTCATAGCTGACTGCACCACAATGGAATGGTGAGGAAGCTGAGTTTTTTGAAATCCAGGACAGGGAGGGACACGGTACATAGTGTCCAACCTGCGAGAATGAGGAGAGAGAGTGAGAGGAGTCTCCCATAAATCAATCATGTGTTCATAAAGAATCTCATGAATTGGTAAGGTGACTGCCTCTCTAGGAGCCTTAGGGTTTCCTAAAATATCCAATTTTTTTGCTCTAGGCTCTGATTCAGAAGTGACTGAAATAGAAAGTCCTTTAGCTACTTCTCTTATGAAGTCTTGAAAGGACAAATCTTCTGGAGGAGACATTCTTTTTTGGAGAAGGCGGCTCCTCAGGAAGGGCTATGGATACTTCAGGAGATTCATCCGATGAATCAGAATCACCAGAGGAATCGAAGTACCGTCTGTCAGGGTGCTCTTCCAACGCTCGGTATGCGTATCGAGCGGTATCGACATCGGGCCTTCTCGGAACCGGATCGGTACCGAGAAATAGCCCTGGACCAGGAACCGCTGTTGGTATCTTGGTCGATGTCGATGCAGTCGGTACAGGTATCGGCGCTGGTGGCGGTACCAGAACCGATACCGACAACGGAGCTTGTTGCGGTACCGTCGGCATCGCAGCTTCAATAAAGGCTGTAATAGCCTGCTGCATGGACAGAACATTCTGATCCATGGACGCCATGAATGCCTGGAGTTCGGTACCGGGAGATTGTGCCGGTACCCCAGAGCATTCTAACAGGTGATCGGTCGAGGCCGTGCCATCGATGTCAACCTGTAACCCCATAGGAGGAGCTTTGGAAGCCAGAGCTTCCCGCCGGGGTTGTTTGGCTGGGGCAGGATCCTCGAGGGCAAGCCCGGAGGCATCTCGATGCTTAGAGGGAGATCTACCCTTCGAGGATCTGCTAGACTTATGTTTGGTTACCTGAGATCCATCAGGAGAAGAAGACCGGAAGAGGTCGATGCTACCGACGCTGCATCAGCCGGAAACAAGACATGGAGCTTAGCTGCTCGGTTCTGTAGGCCCCGTTTAGACATTTGAGAGCAGGACGGACAATCCGGAATGGAGTGTTCAGGACCCAAACATTTAAGGCACCATTCATGGGTATCTGTAACAGAAATAGTACCGCTACACTTAGTGCATTTCTTGAACCCAGAGGCTGGTTTTTCCATGAGGGAAATTTTTTCTTGGGCTCTGAGGCCTAGAAGAAAAAATTACACTAAGTGAGGAAAAAATAGATATAGTTTTTTTTTTTTTTTTAAAAGGAAGAAAAGACCGGCGGTACGGGTCCGGAGTCGGGGAAGGCAGACACGCGACCAAAGAAATAAAATAAAATAAAGAACTTCTTCAGCGGTGACAGGGCTCGACCTGCTGGCTCCGCGGCAAAGAAGTACTGAGAAGAGCTGGTCAGGAAAGGCGGGAAGGCAGCGTGCAGGCGCAGTGGGATGCTCCCAAAAGCTTTCCTTTTTGGGAAGCTGGGGAGCATTCCCGCGCAGGCTCCGTCGGTACCGACGTACCCATATGTGAAGACTTATTCCTGCTTGTTTCTGGAGATAAAATTTGCTAATTACCACAGGGAGTGGTTGTATGTGTAGAACCTTAAGCATGCTGGCAAAGCATTGATAGGGATAGTGCCCATCTGTCAGAGTCATATAGGAATATATGAACCTAAACAGACAGATAGATAAGTACGTAGATACATATCTACCTAAAAGATATATCTCGAGATATATATATATATATTTATAAATATATATACATATAGAAGTATATATATATATATATATATATATTTATGAATATACAGTCAAACCTCGGTTTTCATGATTAATCCGTTCGAAAAAGTCTGACTAAAACTGAAACGTATGAAAACTGAAGCAATATTGACCATAAGAAATAATGTAAATCCAATTAATCCGTTCCAGACACCCAAAAATATTTACAAGAAATACATTTTATAGAGAATAACTATATTTTTACAAACAGAAAACAATGAGAAATAAATATAAATGACTAATGAAATGGATAAATGAACATTTAACATCACTGAAAGCAAGCTAAGTACAGTACTGTACAGTACAGTATGTTAGCATCTGGCCTTAGCCACCCCTGACAAGCTGCTGTGCCCAGCTCTCTTCGGAATCACATTGGATTCAGCCCATTAAAATACCTTTACATTATCTGCTCAATGCTTCAGAATGGCAGAAAATCTTAATGATATAGCTTCAGACGTACCCTGCAAGAGAAAGAACTGCCTCTCATATTCATGCAACATCTCCTGCTTACGTTGACAGCTTTTCTTCCCTGCTACCTCCGAGCCTGAGGGGGCGCTCCAGAGAATGGGCAGGTGGTGGACGAGATCGGGGCCTTCCTCTCTGCACAATCCTTGCCTCTCTAACTCTGACCAGGCTCGAGGATGTGTTTCATTTACGTGCTCAGCTGGCTTTCGCTTCTCATCACGCTGGCGATCGGTGAGTCCGGGGGGCAGTGCTGCCGGGACCGGGCGGGCGTTCTGGCAGTGTATACAGACTGGTGTGCAGCGCGAGGGTGTATGTAGTTACAGTATTGTACTTTACGAAAACCGAGGCGATGTACGAGAACCGGGACAAAATCTCAGTCAAAAAAGACGTTGAAAACCGAAGCGATGTATGAGAACCGGGACAAAATCTCAGTCAAAAAAGACGTTGAAAACCGAAGCGTATGAAAACCGGGGCAAATGAAAACCGAGGTTTGACTGTATATACATATAGAAGTATATATATATATATATATATATATATATATATACACACACACACACAGATATACATGGGCAGAAGATACACATATATATGTATGTAGATGGAGACATGCCTATATAACTAGATCCCCATAGGAATATGGGGAGAGAGAAAGATTCATCTAATAGCAAGAAGGGTGATACCTGCTTGAATAGCTGCATAGAGAATCTTCTTTCCCTGGTTATGATTGACAGAGTCAGAGGAATGGTCTCCCTGACGAGGAGTCTAGATTCCTTTAAGAATTCGAGCTCTTGAATAACCAGGATGGCCTACGTGAAAAATGCAGAGGATAACGTCAGTCTGCAGGCAGCAAGTCCAGATCTCTCTAGAACTCCAGTATGGTAAATGGACAGAAGACGCCAATGGAATAAGATACCATATTGACCCACCTATGAGGGCAAGATGGGTATCATGCGTCCTTCAGTTGAACATGAGCTTCCCATGAAGTATTGGGAAGGAAGCATATAAGGACGAGCTGCAACGAAAAGAAAACTATCCCTGGTGAGAAGTCCAAAGAAGATGTGGACCAAGCCAGGGAATTGGCCATTCTTTAGGTTTTCACATGATGTAAGGCCTGTGTCCTTTGTTTTTAAAAGAGATTTTACATGAGATGGTAAGGGTAGGGAACACCTACCAGTCATGGGAGCATGACTGGGTGAACCCCTCCTAACCATCTGGGATTATCTGCTAGACAAGGGCTCTTTAGCAAGGGCCCATAGTGCAAAGCTACTCTGTAGAGTTGCAGAGAGCATGTTGCAGGTTGGTTAGAAGAAAAAACTGGCTGCTTAAAGCCAGCAGGTAACAAACTATTCTGCCAATAACAAGGGAATTGGAGATGGCGAAGAACAGAAGTCAAACCAACAAGCCTGTGATGATAGGGTTTCCAAAAAAGGTTGATAACCTGTTTTGGGTTTACTACTCAGGCCAGAAGGATTGCTAGTGGAGGACAAACACTGGTTGTGTAGTGAACAGAACCAGTGGTTTAACCACTAGGAACTGCTGCATTTGCAGCAATTACCAGGGCAGCGGAAAAAAAAATCCTTTTTTTTTCCAGATTGGAAAAAGAAACAACAGACATAAGCAGGAGTGGTAAGACTTCCTTAATGTCTGATAAGCTGCCCTAAAGTAAGAATGTGAAAGGGGGAGACAACTCTGGAAAGGAAACCCCTTCCTGGACAACTCTGGAAAGGAAGCCCTAGAGAACCATAGGGGCTTACCAGTGTAATAGAACCACTCTTACAAACTGAATGTTAAGAACATAAGAACATAAGACATGCCATACTGGGTCAGACCGAGGTCCATCAAGCCCAGTATCCTGTTTCCAACAGTGGCCAATCTAGGTCATACGTACCTAGCAATATCCCCAAAAGACACAGGTTCCACAATGCTTGTACTGGGTCAAGCATTGATATCCTGGGTCCCTTTTTAATAGTGGTTTATGGACCTTTCCTCCAGGAACTTGTCCAAACCTTTTTTAAACCCAGCTATACTAACAGCCCTTACTACATCCTCCGGTAACAGATTCCAGAGTTTGATTACACGTTGAGTGAAAAAATATTTTCTCTTATTTGTCTTAAATAGTTTACCCTGTAGCTTCATTACATGTCCCCTAGTCTTTCTATACTCTGATAGCGTAAACAATTGATCCATGTTTATCCGTTCCACTTCATTCATTAATTTATAGACCTCTATCATATCTCCCCTCAGCCGTCTCTTCTCCAGGCTAAAGAGCCCTAACCTTCTTAGCCTTACCTTCTTCATAGGAGTAGCCTTCCATCCCCTTCACCAATTTGGTGGCTCTTCTCTGTACTTTTTCTAATAACGCTATGTCCTTTTTAAGATACGGTGACCAGAATTGCACACAATATTCAAGGTGCGGTCGTAACATGGAGCGATACAGAGGCATTATAACATCCTTTGTTTTATTCTCCATCCCTTTCCTTATGATACCTAGCATTCTATTTGCTTTCTTGGCCGCCGCTGCACACTGGGCGGAGGGTTTTAACATGTTATCCACGATGACTCCTAAATCTTTTTCCTGGGTGGTGGTTTCTAATGTGGAGCCTTGCATCGTGTAACTATAGTGTGGGTTGTTCTTTCCTAGGTGCATAACTTTGCACTTGTCCACATTAAATTTCATCTGCCATTTGGATGCCCAGTCTTCCAATTTATCCAGATCCTCCTGCAGTTTTCCACAATCCTCTTGGGTTTTAACAACTTTAAACAGTTTTGTGTCATCTGCAAATTTGATAACCTCACTAGTTATTCCCTTTTCCAGGTCATTTATGAATATGTCAAAAAGCAGCGGACCCAGTACAGATCCCTGGGGTACTCCACTATTCACCTTTTTCCATTGGGAATATTGGCCATTTAGCCCTACCCTCTGGTTTCTATCTTTTAACCAGTTCCCGATCCACAATAGTACACTGCCTCCTATCCCATGACTTTTTAGCTTCGCCAAAAGTCTCTGATGGGGGACTTTGTCAAAAGCTTTCTGAAAGTCCAGATGCACTATATCAACCGACTCACCTTTGTCTACCTGTTTATGCACACCTTCAAAAAAACATATCAGATTAGTAAGACAAGATCTTCCTAGTCTAAAGCCATGTTGGCTGTCTCCCATTAGGCCATGACTATCTACATGCTGTGTAATTTTGTTCTTTATGATGGTTTCTACCATTTTCCCTGGCACTGACGTCAGGCTCACCGGTCTGTAATTTCCCGGGTCACCCCTGGAACCCTTTTTAAAAATTGGCGTTACGTTGGCGACCCTCCAATCTTCAGGTATTACAGATGATTTTAATGAAAGTTCACAGATCACCAATAGCAGGTCTGCAATCTCACATTCCAGCTCTTTCAACACTCTGGGATGTATACCATCCGGTCCAGGTGATTTGTTACTATTCAGTTTATCAAATAGTTGTAATATATCTTCCCGGTGTAGCGATATTTCTCTCAATTCCTCTGCAGTATCACCTTTAAATACCACTTCAGTCTTGGGTAACATCCCTACATCTTCCTCAGTAAAGACCGAAGCAAAGAATTCATTCAGCTTCTCTGCTATTGCCTTGTTTCCTCTTACTGCCCCTTTTACCCCTCTATCATCTAATGGTCCAATTGACTCTCTCACAGGCCTTTTGCTACGAATGTACTTGAAAAAGTCTTTATTTCGTGTTTTTGCTTCCGTAGCAAGTTTCTTCTCAAATTCCCGCTTTGCCTGCCTTATCAATGCTTTGCATTTAACTTGCCAGTGCTTCTGCTGTTTCCAGTTTTCATCATTTGGCTCTTTTTTCCATTTCCTGAAGGTTGCTTTTTTGGCAGCAACAGCCTCTCTGACCTCACCTTTAAACCATGCTGGCAGTTTTTTGGACTTTCTTCCACTTTTCCTAATGCGTGGAATACAGCTGGTCTGGGCTTCGAGGATAGTATTTTTAAATAACACCCAAGCTTGCTGTAAGTCTTTAACCTTTGGAACCGCTCCTTTTAGCTTTTTCCTAACTATATTCCTCATTCTATCATAGTCTCCTTTTTGAAAGTTAAAAGGTAGTACTGTGGATGCCTTTACTATCTGTCCTCCACTAATTAAATCAAACATGATCATACTATGATCACTATTGCCAAGTGGTCCCAACACCCTTATTTCTTGCACCAGATCTGGCGTTCCACTAAGGACTAGGTCCAGTATGGCTTCCCCTCTGGTCAGTTCATGAACCAGCTGCTCCAAGAAGCAGTCATTTATTCCATCTAGAAACTTTCTCTCTTTAGCTTTTCCTGCTGTGACACTGACCCAGTCGATAATGGGGTAATTGAAATCACCCATTATTACTACTCTGTTGTGACTTTTGTTAGTTTCCTTGATTTCTTTGAGCATTTCATCATCCATTTGTTCATTCTGGCCAGGCGGTCGATAGTATACTCCAACTGCCATCACCTTCCCCTTCATAAATGGAATTTCAATCCATAGAGATTCTACAGCAAATTTTGTTCCCTGCAAAACTTTAATCCTTTTTGACTCAATGCCCTCTCTAACATAGAGCTCAACCCCTCCACCAATTTGATCAGCTCTATCATTATGATATAGTGTGTATCCAGGTATCACAGTGTCCCACTGGTTATCCTCCTTCCACCATGTCTCTGAGAGTGCAATCATATCTAACCTCTCATTTAGTGCTATATATTCTAACTCTCCCATCTTATTGTTTAGACTTCTAGCATTGGCATACAAGCATTTTAGAGACTGTATTTTATTCATATTAATCTGGCTATTGGTAGGCAGGGGTAATTTGGAATCTTTATGCTCTGTCTGCTCCTTACTCAAGGGCATTTGGGCTACTATACTCCCTTTTGGAACCTCACTGCTTTTGGTAGTATCCTTCAAGGATACCTTTGTCCGAACCATGCACTCCTGGGTGACTGTCGGCTTTCCCCTAATTTCTAATTTAAAAGCTTCTCTATCTCTTTTTTAAAGGTTAATGCCAGCAGTCTGGTCCCATCCTGATTAAGGTGAAGCCCATCCCTTCGGAAGAGCCCCCCCTTTCCCCAGAATGTTCCCCAGTTCCTAACAAATCCAAAACCCTCATCCTTGCACCATTGTCTCATCCACGCATTGAGACTCCGGAGCTCTGCCTGTCTTTTGGGTCCTGCACGTGGAACAGGAAGCATTTCGGAGAACGCTATCCTGGAAGTTCTGGATTTCAACTTCCTACCTAAAAGCTTAAATTTAGCCTCCAGAACTTCCCTACCACATTTTTCTATGTTATTGGTACCAACATGTACCAAGACAGCAGACTCCTCCCCAGCACTATCTATGATCCTATCTAGGCGGTGCGTGAGGTCCGCTACCTTCGCACCAGGCAGGCATGTTACCAGGCGATCCTCACGTCCACCAGCCACCCAGCTATCTACATTCCTAATGATTGAATCACCAACTATAACAGCTGTCCTGACCCTCCCCTCATGGGGACATGGCCCTGGAGAAACGTCCTCGGTGCGAGAGGGTTTTAGATCACCTGGAGGACAGGTCCTAGTTACAGGATCACTTCCTGCCACACCAGGGTGATGCTCTCTTGTCACGTGACCTCTCTCCTCCATGGCAACAGGAATGCTGCCAGACTGGAGGTGGGACTTCAGGACTATATCCCTGTAGGTCTCGTCCATGTACTTCTCTGTCTTTCTTATGTCTTCCAGGTCTGCTACTCTAGCCTCTAGAGAACGGACTCGTTCCCTGAGAGCAAAGAGTTCTTTGCACTTAGTGCATACGTAAGACCTCTCACCAACTGGGAGAAAATCATACATGTGACACTCAATGCAAAAGACCGGAGAACTCCCATCTCGTTGCTGGACTTCTGTCTGCATCTTAGTTTAAAGCTTGTGTTTAGGTCTTTTAAATTCTGTATATAATAAGGATTGGTGTGGATGCTTATACCAATAAAAGTGTATCTAATACCCCTAATACACCTTGTGTACCTGAAGCTTAAGTAATTAATCTCAGGTCCTCTGTGTATGACTGATTTGGATAACGAGCTGCACCTGAGAGCAGCCCCTTTCCTCTAAGATGTGCAAGTACCTATAAAACTACAATTACCCCAGGGGTGGGTGGGTGCTGGGGAGGGAGGGAGGGAGATAAGTCCTATTAAAGAGGGCAGTTACAAGGTACCCTGTCCTGAACCCTCAGCAGGGGGGAAGGGGGTACCACACAAAGCCCAGTTAGTTGAGAGAGGCAAGGTAAGTTATAGCTGAGAAGGCTGAACTAGCACACCACTAAGACAAACAATAAATAATTAAATAAACAGACAAACAATAAATAATTAATAAACAGCTAGAACTCACAGCAAGGTGTCACAGGAGACAAATATCCACTTCTCTAACGCTGTGAAATGAAGAGCCTAAAATTACCGCGAGTGAAAACCTTGCGTTAGAGGCACAATTGCAGGAGAGAGAAACCATTTCAGTCAGCAATGTACTGAAAAGGCAGGGAGACCAAGAAAAGTGATAATAGTGCTACATGTGCAGCAACAGCATAGTGCCCAAGTACGAAAGGGCACTATGGTGATGCTGCAAATGGGGTACAGGGGGCTGCAGGTGGGACATGCAGTGGGGCAGCTGGGGCACAGGGTGGACTAGGCAGATGCCTAGGTGGCACATAGGAACGCAGAAATGGAAAATAAGCAAGACAGCAACTGGCCAACGTCAAACATGCCCATGAGTGTGTGTGCCATAGTGTCCCAGGGGACAGTACCCAGCAGGTACTCCAAAGGGCAGATAACATTGGCAGGCAGTGCCAGGGGGAACCGTGGATGTCTATGTAGGCACCCCTACCCCAGACACCACACCATAGGCAGCCGCCTACTGGCACACTGGATGGCCTGGGACTGCGCACCACCAGCAGCACCTACATAAGGGCATGTCAGCATGGTGGTGGAGGGGTGCTAGTGGTGGAGGGGGCAGTGGCATCTTCCCACAACAGACCAAGGCCAAACCCTGTTTAGGTGAGTGGCATGCAGTACAACAGACAAGATCTGTCTGAAGAACAGTCATGGTATCCCCAGGGAATGACTTGCCTCTGTGTCAAGTTTGGTGCAGTACACACAGCCAGTGTGCTCAGGGGCAGAAGGTCACAGGTTCAAGTCCCAGCTATGGCTCCAGCAGACCATGTCCCTATATTTTACCCTACAGAGCATAGACAACATAAACATGTGCACTCCTTAGAGCAGCGATGGCGAACCTATGGCACGCGTGCCAGCTGTGGCACGCGAAGGCCTTGCAGCTGGCACGCGGGAAGGTCCGCAATACCACGCCCACCCATCTCCATCCTTGTGACATTCTGGCAAAACACCGCAATAGGAACGTCAACGTCACTACAGACTTCGGTCGCCTTGCTGACGCCACTTACTTTTGTTTCCTCTGCACAGAGAACGCACCTATGACATGAGAGAGCGGCTTCGGCGTTAGCATTGGCTACTGCGGCTGCTCTTTTCATCTTCGGAGCGTGTCGCTCATGGTCACGTGAGTGGCGTGGGGTTGGCTGGCTGGCGAGGTGAGTGCTTGGTTGGCGGAAGCGCTACTTGGAACGCGAGGATGGTGCGGCTTCTAGAGAGGTTGCCGGCGGAGCAGTGCCCGCAGGTAAGGGGAGAAGCAGGCCTTTCCTCGTTCTCCCGCTGAGCCTGAGCTGGAGGATGAGGTGTAGCAGTGCTGATTGTGTCTTTCTTGTAGCTTCCTCTTTGTTTTTTTGGGCTGGACCTTGTTTTCTCTTTTAGCATGTTTTATGACTTTATTTTACTAAGGCCATATTTGAACTTGTGAAGTTTTTATCTCTTTTCTGTGCTGCCTATTATTCCCTTTTGGCTTAGGATATACAGGCCTGTATATGGCTAGTCTAGGAGCCACCTCCAAAAGTTGGCTTCCTGAATAGATAATGCTACTTTCCTCCTATTACTGTCTACCCTCCTCCCCCCCCCCGCCCGGATTCCCAAGTGCACACACCTCCTTGGCGTCCTAATTGCAGAAGCTGGCCTGGATTTGGTCATAAATAACTGGGCACCAAATACCCAGTTTGTAGAGGTTTGTTCCTTTTTGCTTTAGGGGCCATGCATTTCAGAGGGACTTTGCTGTGACATTCTAAGGTTCTCCAATCTCTCCATTCTTGCCTCTGGGCACCAAAAGCTTAAATCTGGTGATGTGCAGACATATGCTATCATGTTACTGTTGCCCGTAAATGCATTTTCTCATCAGGTGTCCTGATGTACTCATCCATGCTGTTTCAGTCTTTTAACTTTTCCAAGCCCTCTAAACTGTTTCAGTCTTTTAACTTTTCCAAGCCCTCTTCAAAACTGCCAAGTTATCC
Source organism: Ichthyophis bannanicus (assembly GCA_033557465.1). NCBI lineage: Eukaryota > Metazoa > Chordata > Amphibia > Gymnophiona > Ichthyophiidae > Ichthyophis > Ichthyophis bannanicus. The sequence goes on from CM066033.1 coordinate 777,400,627, forward strand.
TGTTCCAAGAGGTAAACTTTTTGGCCAGTCCTGGTTTTAAACTTATATCCTAAAGCAGTATGATTTGTGGTCCCTGACGCTACCTATTCAAATCTGTGCACTATAAGTCTCATAATGCACCTGGATGAGGCTGTCTGAAATTGAAAATTGGCCTAAATCTTTCTCCTTAAACTGGTAACTTGACAGCTCTGTTCTTCCCTGTAGTTATACACACCTTTATTTTTCTCTGCCTTCCATCCCACCCCACTTAGTCCCTCATGCTAGCTCCAAACATTTATCAGCTTCTTATACTGTCTTCCTCGCTGCTCGGTCATAATTCTAGCTCCCAGTTAGAGAAATTAAAATTGAGGGCTGCCCAGCAAAATATTGGAATGACCCCTCCCCCCAGTGCAGTAGGAAAGGATTGTGAATCAAATTGATTCTCTGACAATACAAAGATTCCAACCTTTACAAATGATGTTACATAGTTCAGGCAACTTTATAAAGAGTTTTTAGATACTAAAATCTTGTTGTTAAGGTTTAATTGACGTGCTGGCACTTTGAGGAAATTCTTTGGTTTTGTGCGGCAGTTTGGGCACTCGGGCTCAAAAAGGTTAGCCATCACTGCCCTAGAGCATCAGCCAACAGGGGCACAAACACCCACACCCACAGGCTCCACTATCCAAAGCCTCATGGAGAGTCAGGCTGATGGGCCCGGCGCGGAGCAGCAGTTACCACTACTAGCACCTGCATACCTTAGCACCGTCAAACATGGAAACACGTGCCACATATATCAAAAAGTTGCTATGATTAATGTCAGATAACAAATCATAAATTAAACACAATTTGTTAAAAGAGATGTATCATAGCAACCTTTCTGATATATGTAGAGTGTGTTTCCTTTTTTTTTTTTTTTTTTTTTTTTTACAGTATTTACCACCACGGAGAGTGACCCTAACAGTATTGAATACCTTAGCAATGCCTGCACTGTGCTCAGGACTGGTGTGGCGGGCAGGGCTGCCAACCACCTCTATCTTTGCACAATGCTGAAATAGGTGTGGGAGTGTGTGTATGTCTATCCAGTGTTTTGTGGCTGCCTACACCTTACTGAGCCCACAATGCTTACACTGTTTCCAGAGTCAGCCTGCCAATGTTCATAATGAGGAGCAAGGTATTGTGGGTATGGCCCGGACAGGGCGGTCTGGGCAGGATGCATCTGCATAGGGCAATGGCTGGGACATTGTAGTGCCCAACCACCACCTGCACGGACAGGGTGGCCACAGCATGTCATGCTGGGAGGTCATTCTCACCCTGATTGAGCAGTGACCATGGCAGGTCTAGGTTCCCACTTAGTGCTATACACTGTTTCTCTCAAGTGATATCTGAGAGTTCCTTTTTCTGGGGCCCAATCACTGACATACCTGCTTGGTGTTTGTGCTTACATCCCACTTCTGAGTGCACATAGTTCCTCTAGCAACATGCATTATATACTGGCTAGCAGACTGTCTGCAGTTAGCATGTGTATGGCTGGAACACCTTGCAGGGTGCAGCGGGTGCAGACTGACTGTGCCCTCTGCTGGTGAATGTCAGATTGTGATGGGGGGCAGCTGAGCTTTTCCAGGCCTACTGCCTATCTGCCAGTGCCCTATGTGATAGGTACAGATCTGCACTGACTGCCCTGGAGGGTGCCCTTTCCCCAGCAGGACTGGGGTTGATGGTCCCCTCTACTGCCTCCATTGCATAGATGTAGAGTGTGGTTCTGTTGGTGGCAGATTCTTTCCCCCACCCTGACCCGGAGAGGGCGGGTTGGGTGCTGCTACATAATCTGCATGTGGGTCCAGACACTCCCCCTGCTCTTTTAACAAGTGACCATGGCAACCACGCAGGATGTGCAGTGCACTATTCTGGGTGCATCATAGTCCACCAGGGCTAGACATGACTGGGGAATATAGATGGACACAGGTGTATCCCTAGGTGTCTGCAAGGACTACCTGTTGTAGTAAGAGGGCAGGTAAGACAGAGTTGAAAGAGACTCACGATGCAGTAAGTCTCTGAAAGGTAAGATGATACATGCTAGTACAGGGAAAACTGTCTTATTGAAAGTTGTTACACCTCTTTTTCCCAGTAAGAGGAAGAGGAGAAACCTGTTAACTATAGGCATGATCATCATAAAAACTCTTAGAGCAAAAAGAAAGGATGTCTCGTGAAAAGAGATCCATGAGAATTTAGGATGAAATTAGTGTAGATGCTTCAAGTGAAAAGAAGCAGACTACAAACTCTAACCCCCAAACAGGAGATGTAATGATAATCTATCAGAAACCCTGCGGCTGCTGGGTTTGCTGAAACTGTTGAGGTTGTGGTTTCTTTAGCCCGGTCTGATGTTTCCCATCTGGGAACATCTGCATGATGGGTAGAAGATGGATAAAACCTTTTCCCCTTAGGGGAACAAAGTTTGTTAGGAAATTTCCTACAAACTGGGAAAGAGTAAAGCGTAGACAAGCCTCTGAAAACAGCAATGTCAGTGGTTAACTGAGCAGCTTGGAGTAAAGACTCCTTGTTAAAGAGATTTTCTCCAGTGCAAGGAGTATTTCCCAGTCTCTCTTGTACCCATTTGTCCAAGTCTGAAAACTTAGAGCCAGGCTTTACGTCGTGCCCCTATAGCTATAGCAGAGGTTCTGCTAACAGACTCAAAGGGGTCTAGGGAAGCACAAATAAGTAAATGGAAATTACACTTACCTGGTAATTGTTGTTCCTTGAGGGAGTACAGTTCAGTCCTCCTCCACTGGGTAGTGCACCTCCTCCTGCAGCATGGAGACTGGACAAGTCAAACTTGTCACCGGGTATATCCTGCTGGTCTCCTCCCAGAATCCTCCAGTGACCTATTGACAAAGCAGACTGAAAGAACAACAAAGGAGCAGTTAAGGAAGTAAATACACAACTAGGGTTAAACCCCTACGTTCAACCTGCAGTGCTCTGAAATAAAGGGCAAATAACACCCTCCTCCTCCACCCCATCCACTTGCCCGCAGACTATAGCAAGACCGATAGAGGTAAGGAAGGAGGAAGAAAAGATCACAGAAAGAAGCTGCGCCCGAGATCGGAAGCAGAACACCATACGTGGCCTACGCCTGGACCGGCAAGCCCCCCCAAAGCGACACCTCGCGTCTGAGGCATTCATCCCTGGGCGGGAATGAGGACTGAACTGTACTCCCTCAAGAAACAACAATTACCAGGTAAGTGTAATTTCCATTTCCTTATCGGTCCTACAGTTCAGTCCTCCACCATTGGGATGTAACAGAGCAGTAACCCTTGGGAGGGACCCTTTCAGCCATAGCGCCGCACCGCCGTCCGAAACCAGCCACGCCCGGCAACTGAACAGCCAAATGCGTCAACTGAAAGTATGGCCAGGCGACCACGTCACCAGACTGTAAGGTCTGCGTAGCCAGAACCACCCACCGTTCTGTCCAGGAAAACGACTGTCCTGCAGACCCAGTAAAGGGCAATCCCACAAATGCCTGCCACCCAGGAAAGAACCTAGCCTCAACTAATGCCTTCCTGGTACCACCAAACATTGATATGAGACCGCCGAGAAGCCTTCGGCAGAACCCTAAAAAAAAAAGCAAATAACCAAGTACTGGTCTGGTTATATATATATAGATATTTTTTTATTTTATTTTTTATTTTTTAATTAAAAAACCCCAGTACACAATCGCGCGCCCGCGGAACTCTGCTTACAACCAAGAGACGCAGACTGCTAACGCAAAAAACTCCTTTACCAATAACTCCAAAGAAGGAAAACGAGACCACCGCGTCAAGAAACGGTAGAATCACCAGGGGTAGGAGGTAGAGACCTGTGCATAGAACCAACCGTTCCCGAGCCAAGACCAAGGACGGTTCCAACCAAGACCATTCTTGTCAACCAAGCTCAGCAAACCAAACAGCTAGCTACTAGAGCACAGTCTCCCAAAACCTAGGCTGTAACATGCCCCCAGGACTCGAAGAATCACCAGCGACGGCCCCCTCCATTATGCAACTGAGGGCCCCCGAAGAAACCACCATCCGGCGGGCAGGTCGCGGCCGCAGCCCGAGACCCCTAGAACTGGAAACCGCCAAAAAAGGGATCGACCGCCAAACAGAGAAAATCTGGACAACACGCCATAACTGCTCCCGCGAAAAGGAATGGTACAGCCCTTGCCTCAACCTAGGCTGGTTACCCGAAACCCACCCTAGGCATACCCTAGAAACGCACCCTGTGCGAATGCTAGGTCATAAGAGAAAATCTAATCACCTGCGAAACAACAGAAACCGCAGCCAACCGATACACCGCCAAGGAGCCCCGTGCACCAACCGGTCGGCTCCCTACAGACAAGAGCTAAAGCTTATTCATAGAGCCTACCCCCAGAAACGTACTTCTGGATGGTCCCACTCCTTCTGAAGCAATCGCTCTATCACCTCAAGAATGGGATAGACCACCTGAGTGTGCCCCACGAACACCACGGCAGGGTAAAACAGCGAGAATGCGGTTGCAGAAGAAAATGGCATAGGACCAACGTCTGCCGTTGCCTACTACTGGCACCAAAATATGCACTTCAGCCAGAGAGATCGCCCTGGCGGCCAGGATCGAAGGGCCCCTCCGACGCCTATTCGTATGAAAAGTGCCCCGACGAAGCTGCCACCCACCGGCAACTTTCTGGACTCCACCGGAGAAGGTTCCGGCCCCAGAAAAGACGGTACATCTTGGATGAACCCACAAACGCCGGAAGACGAGACGCCCTTTACGCGAAGAGAACCCTAGACTCCGCAATCAAAATCGCCCAGCTGGTATCCTCACGCCAAAATAGAAGAACCACCGCGAAGTATCTTTCGGACAGACCTGACCCTGTTGCCACCATCACTCGGAATACAAACGTTTGAAACGCCTGACTCTTTCCAGCTTCCTGAGCAAATGGAACCGTGCAATGAGCACACAAGTCTGTAAGGATCACGGCCAGCCACATCGGAACCCACTGCGCAAGACCCAGTGGCGACAGCCTGCCCGATCTCTGTGAGATATTTCCACCGTCCAGGACCGGTGCGAGACATGGAAACCATTTGCTGAGCGGACCATGCTGGCCCGACCCGCACCATAACTTCCCATTTTAAAGGGGCGCCCGAAGGCCCCAACTCACGGAGCCCCCCCAGCGGAAACCCCGTTCTCACTGGAACAGCAAAACGTACTACCAGACCCTGTCTGCGTCCTATCCAGATCTGGAGACAGCCCAAGGCACTTTTGACTGCCTGGAGCATGCCAGGGCCTCTGAAGCAGCGAAACCTGTCTGGGCGTAATCTGCACCCCTTCAGCTCAGGACGGACGTCGAACGCTCCCTCGCTGAGGCAAGGCAACTAAGACACCTTCTCTACGCCTAAGACTAGCAGTGCAGAAAAGAACCCAGAATCTGTAAAGTCTGTGACAATAGGCGTTCTATGAACTCACCGAGCTCATATGAGGCTCCTGTGCTCTTAGAAGAGAAATGTTTTAACCCATTATTGAGGTTATGAATTTAGTGAACATTTCGGACATCTATACCGCCTTATGAGATCGTAAGGCGGTTCACATGGAACAAACTGAAAGGACATTGAACAGGGCATTAGAACTGGAAGATAACTATTTACAGGGAACGTGCAGTTCCAGAGCTAGAAACTTCCGTACAGTAGAGAAGTACAGAGATTGAGACTAGGCCATTGTGAAACTGACCTGTGAAGTGGGAACATGGTGTGAAGCCCAGAAATGGACACTAACTGGACAGGTGCAAGGGGCGTTGGGACCAATAGAAAGCGCGCCGGTAGCAAATGGAAAAATAAGGTATAACAATAAGAACTTCCAGGACTCCATTGCTCGGACCTTGTTGGAAGTTACCTTGTCGGAGCTTTGCAGACAATAAATTGGCTGTATCTATATGGAGCACTCTCGTGCCACAAATGCATGCTGTATACTGAAATTCAGTTGAATGCACATACACCTAGCTGAGACCAGACTAAACCCAGGAAAAGTGACTGCCCCGGCTGCTGTTCCAAAAGCAACCTCCAGAGCATCCTACCTGCGGGAGGAAGGGAGAACGGAACAGCACCAGAGCTTTGTTGAGCGTACCGAATGTACAGCCCATGGAACCGACAAATAATAGGCCGATACCAGAACAATAAATCAGAGTAATAAACAACAGCAGCAAAAGAAGTTCCGCAAAATAAATGAAGTGAACTAAAATCTTCTACCCGCAAGGCCTGCCAGCGCACCTAAGGATAGGGCCTCAGCGCTGTTCTCGCGGTCTTTTTTTTTTTTTTTCCAACTGAGAAGTGGAAAAAAAGAACCCTAAACTAAAAGACACGAAGCCCACCGGCAGCCGTAAACAACTGCCCCCCCCCCCAGGAAGAGGGAGGCACCACGAGAGCCCAGTGGACTGTGAGAATAGTTTCACTCACTGACTCATTGAGCCGTGCTGTCCCTGCTACGCGACTAAAAGGCGCGTAAAACCACCAAGAACCATCTACGTGTCATCAATCCAAAAAAAAAAACATTCTTCAGCCTTCATGCAAACTAACTGGAAGTTAACGAAAAAGAAAACCAAGTTAAAGAATCCCAATCCACAGGGAATTTAAGCTCCGGACAACGAGCCACATCTGCCGCGCGGCCGAAAAAGGTGCGGGAAGAAAGCCCGCCAAAACGCGTTGGGCCTGATCGCCACGGCGATCCCCGTTGCAGCAAGAACACTCTCGCAGCCGAGCTGCAGTTCCCCGAGGCTCTTACCTGGCTAGCGGGAACCGCAAGACAGCAGACTCGACGTCGGTGATACAAACGGCAGCCCTGTCGTCCCTGCCGCTGTGCACACCAGATTGTAAGCTGCTATCGTGGAAAGAGCTCTTACCCCACCTGCTCAGCCAACGCTGAAAACAGCAGGTGGCGATCACCGGTGCCGACATCAGAACCGGCTGCCCTGTTGCACCACTCCCCTCCGTGCACTCAAGGAGGGGAGATCAGCTCGCCCAAAGCAGAGAACGTTGGGGGAGAAGGACATCAACTCAAGCAGGACCAAGCCATTCCTTGGTTTTGACGTTAACATTTACATATATATATATATATAGACAGATATATATATATAGATATATAGGGTTTTTTTTTTTTTTTTTGAAAGCAACAGCCCAAAATAAATGAACAAACGAGGACCGGGGCTGACAGGTGGAGCGTGCGGGAAACCGCCTCCCACAGACCGCTGCCTGCAGAGCAAAAAGCAAACGCATGCACGAGTCCAGGGCCGGCCTGGTCTGCATCCCGAGGGATGGTCCTGCTCCGCGCCTTCAGGGATGGGCGGCCCGAAAAAGACAAACCACCGGCTCACGATGTAACACCACTACTGGCTACATACGTGCTTCCCTCATATATCTAGATCCAAAATTAGCCCATGATCGCAAATTGCAGGAACCTGAGATCACGAAGCCCATACCGGCTTCCCACCGTCAGGTTCGCAAGCCCCCAACGGGCGCAGTCGCGCCTGCCCAAAGAACCCGTAGCCGAGGCCATAGCTATGAAATGGGACATGAGTACCCTCTAAGGGGTGGGGGTAATTCTTCTTTTTTTTTTTACCATAGGCTATGACAACCCCAACCGACATAACACGGGTGGACTAATGAAGAAACACGAAGCAATTAAGGAACAAAACACCTCTGCCTGAACTGTTCCTGCCGGCGAGAGCTGCGTCACCGGAAAGTCCGATGCGATCTGCACCGCAGGAGTCGGCCACGCGGCAAAGCCTGCTCGTACAAAATGGCTGCCGCAATTAACACGCCGGAATTGGCGCCAAAAACTGTTACCTTAGCACAAAAGGAATGGGCATCTGGCTCACTGCCCGCTGACAGCGCGGATCCCCTGCATTAAATCCCGGCACAAAGAACCCAAAAGGAACTCTTACCGTGCCTGGCACCTCTCCAGCTCGCGCGGCACTGCTCCACACAGGAGGGAGTTGTCAGCCGCCGAGCGAAATCATCTTTCTCCTGCCCCTCGCCCCGACACAGCCCAGCAGCCCGGGACCGGCAGAGAGGCACGTTGTGCGTGTAGTACAGTGCTCCCCTCCGTACAGTCCAGGAGGGGAGAGCTGCCAGGGGAATCTCGCTCCAATAATTTTTTTTTTTTTTTTTTTACATCGGCACTAGAAAACAACGGCCTAAACTAGATGAAAGGAAATTAAATCAGAGAGATGAAATCAAATTGAAATTCCTAACTACCTTAACTACTCTTTATTTTTGCTGCTAGTGAGCCCAGCACCTAGGCTCACTACATCCTCCTGCTGCATGGAGACTGGACACACTGGAGGATTCTGGGAGGAGACCAGCAGGATATACCTGGTGACAAGTTTGACTTGTCCAGTCTCCATGCTGCAGGAGGAGGTGCACTACCCAGTGGTGGAGGACTGAACTGTAGGACCGATAAGGAACCTAGAGATATTTTGAGCATGACTAACCAATAAGGAATAGTCTGCTCTTTTGGGCTCTTGAAGAAAAGAGGTCAAAAGTAGTAAATTCTTTGTGACTTCTTCAAGAGATAATACCATATAGAAGATATGAGAATTCTTGCTGAAAGCATGGATGCCTGGAAGGTTTGGCGTCCAAAGGCATCTAAAGTCTTAGACTCATGACCTGGCAGATAAGAAGAGTGCTTTTTAGTACTCGTAACACGCCTCATTGCTGATTCTACAACAATGGAATGATGAGGAAGTTGAGTTTTGAAAACCTGGAGGAGGCGGCACCTTGTATAGAAGATCAGTTGCCCTAGAAGGTGGGGATACCGTTAAAGGAGTTTCCCACATTCGAAAGAGCAGATACTGCAAGGTCTGATGCAAAGGAAGCATGATGTCCTCCTTTGGACTCCAGGGAATATACAGAGATTCTGTATTCCCTGGTGCAGGATCTTGACCAGGTATAGAAATGGCAAGTGACTTTGCCATATCAAGCAGGAATGCCTGAAAGAAAAATCTCCAGCGGGAAGTCCTCTACAAAGAGGAGTACAGGCTAGATCTGTTGAAGAACTAGCATTGGTACCCAGGGATCTATCCAAATTCATTCGAATAGAAGACCCTAAGGGGTGGAGCATCGGACTGTCCTTACAGGATGGTCATCGGTACCGCAGGAGGTCGGGACCACAAGCAGTTGGTAGCGCATCGTCCATGCTAGGGATCAATTCCAAACTCGGTACCGAGGGAAGCGAGCCTGTTGAAACAAGCATGGAAGGTACCAAAAGCGATGCTAATGTCGATACTGGTACCGACTCCGGTACCGTATCCGATACCGATACATGAAGTCCAGTCAGTGACAGCTCTAACGGTACCGAAGAAACCGAGAGTGCCCGACATGGATCATCGGAACCGCGCCTTCGGTACCGTCCAGTGTCGGTACCAAGGCGAGTCGGTACCCAGTCATCTAGACTGGAGATCGACTCCAGACTCGGCATCGAAAGAAGAGAGTCTATCGATGCACATCTGGAAGGTACCGACATCGGTACCAGTACCGGTACCGGGATCGATACCGATACTGGAAGATCGGTCTGCAGCGTCTCTAACGGGCCCAAAGGAACCGAGGGTGCCAGACTGCGATCTTTGGTGAGGAATGTTTCATCCAACACCATTGCCAATGCCAGGGTATGGGTACCTCTCGAAGCGGATGCCCCCACTGAGCATGGCTCAGGTTTGTTCGGAGAGGGGGTGAACCTCAGGAACAACCTGAAATCCCATTAAGGATTTGGAGGCCGAAGACTCCCACCGGGGTTTTAAAGCCAGTGTGTCCTCGAGGGCAAGGCCAGAGGCATCTCTATGATGTGCATGAGATCTACCACTCGAGGACTGGCTAGTCATAACAGATTGTTTTTGGGTTACCTGATCCTGCGAAGAAGAAAGGGTGGTCGGTGCCTTGAAGTTGAATGGGGACCGCATATCGAGGTGAACTCGATGCTGAAGATTTCTTCCGACTATACTGTTGCAGGAGGGACACTCCAGCGGATAGTGGTCAGGATCCAAGCAGGGTAGACACCAATTATGAGTGAATAAAATCAATTTTGTACCGCCACAGTTTGAACATTTCTTAGGGATAGTGGCTGGTGCTTCCATGAAGGAAAGTGAGTAGGCCTAGGAGGCCGAAAAAAACTGACAAGGAATTTGTTCAATTCTTTGAGGTCTAAGATAGGTCTGTGTCCCCCTGTATTCTTTGGGATAAGAAAATAAGGGGAATAGAACCCTGTACCATGCTGATGAATGGGTACTTCTTCTATTGCCCCTTGGGCAAGAAGGATAGCGACCTCCGGAACTAACAGGTTGATGAGAGAAGTCGGAGAATTGAACTGTTTTACTACTGTGTGAGGGGGCATGCTTGAAAAATGAAGCTTGTACCCCTCCTTTATGATGGAGAGTGTCCAATGCTCTGCTGTTATTTGCCCCCATCTGGGGACAAAATGACATAACCTTCCTGGAATGGTGGAAGGCTCTGGTTCCCCAAGAGCCAGGAAGGCTAAGTTCTCTAGTTGAGAGTCAAAGGCCCTGTGGAGGCTGAGCCTGCTGGGACGGTTGAGGCCTAGCAGCCTTTGCTTTCTTCTGTTTGGGTGGTTGCTGACCTTTCCTGGCAAGCTGACCTACAGAACGTCCCAGCTGAACATAAGCAGGATAGAATCTTTTCTTTTTAGAAAAGAATGGTTTGTTGAACAATTTATTTCTAGCAGGATCAGCAGTGGACTTGGCTAATCTATCCAAGGTGGAATTTTCAGAATCCATTTCATTGGCCTTTTCCTGCCAATCTTTACCAAACAGGTTCTCACCAGTACAAAGGATATTTCCCAATTTGTCTTGTACACAGGGCTCTAGATCAGATGCCTGGAGCCAAGCAATTCTACGTGCACCTATGGCAATAGCCAAGGTTCTGCTTATGCACTCAAAGCAGTCAAAGGCTGCACGGTTGGAAAATTTAGAAACATCTTGGGCATGTTTGACCAAAGTGAGAAAATCCTGTCTTCTATCCTCAGGAAGGATAGGACTTAAAACCTCAAAATCATCTGTGACCTCCTTCAGGAACATTCCCATGTAGAGACTATAGGAACTGATGCTGGCAGAAAGCATGGAAGCTTGGAAGACCCGACGTCCAAAAGCATCCAGGGTTCTGCACTCATGTCCTGGAGGATTAGAGGCATGCCTTTTTCCACTCTTGATCCTTTCTCATAGCTGATTCCACTATAATAGAGTGATGAGGAAGCTGAGTCTTATGGAACCCAGGACAAAGAGGGACTCGATACACAGTATTGAGTCTGCGAGAATGAGGAGAGGTGGTAAGAGGTGTCTCCCACATCCTTAACATGAGATCATATAAAATCTCATGAATGGGCAAGGTAGAGTAGTTACTCAAAGGGTAACAGGTGTTCTCCAGGAGCAGCAGGAATCAGTCTTCACTTATGGGTGATATCGACGCCGATGGAGCCCCCATGCGGAGCATTTCCCCAGCTTTCTAAGAAAGCCTTTGGGAATAGTGCACACATGCGCGGTCCCCCTTCCCACCTAAAGGTGCCATCTTGCTCAGTCCAATTACATAGCTAAAAGACAACACACAAAAATGTAAAAATAAACTATGTACAACTGCAACTCCCAGGGGAGGAGGGAGGGTTGTGAGGACTGATCCCTGCTGCTCCAGGAGAACACCTGTTACAGATGAGTAACTACTCTTTCTCCAGGACCAAGCAGGAAGTCAGTCCTCACTTATGGGACTCCCCAGCTTCAGGCTACCGGGGACCCAGAGCTGAAAAATGAGCTCCCTCTAGCCTCAGCATCAGAGAAAAGATTTCACTGAAAACATACCTACACAGGAGGCCCAACCAGAGGGCTGGAGGGTAGGAGTTGCCTAAACCTCAAAGAGATTCCGGAGCACTGCCTGACCGAAAGCACTGTCCCTACGGGACTCCCTCTCCAGGCAGAAATGGGCCGCAAAAGTCTGGCTTGAGGACCAAGTTGCAGCCCTGCAGATGTCTGCCAATGGTACAGAGCGGAGATGAGCTACTGAGGCAGCCGTTGCCCTGACAAGGTGGGCCGTGACCCGACCCTGCAAAGGAAGGTCAGCTGCACTGTAAGCCCAGGTGATACAGTCAGCCACCCAGATGGACAAGGTATGCTTGGAAACAGGTAACCCCAAGTTATTAGGGTCAAAAGAAACGAAGAGCTGAGTAGCCCTCCTATGCCCCAGCGTACGTTCAACTTAGAAGGATAAGGCCCTCCTACAGTCAAGGGTATGCAGGACTGTTTCAACCTGGCTGGCATGGGGCCTAGGGAAGAAAATTGGAAGAACCACCTCCTGGTTGAGATGGAAAGAGGAGACAACCTTTGGGAGGAACTTAGGATGAGTCCTAAGGACTACCCTGTTCCTACAGAAGTGAGTGTACGGCCTGTCACAGACCAGGGCTTGATGCTCATTCACTCGCCTGGCCGAGGTCAGGGCCACTAGGAAGAGTCTCTTCAAAGAAAGGAAGCGCAGAGGACATGTAGCCATCGGCTCAAAAGGTGGGCGAGTCAGTTGCTGCAAGACCACATTCAACTCCCACTCAGGGGCCGGTGGACGGAGAGGAGGCTTGAGCAATAGCAAGCCCCTGAGAAATTTGGACACCAGGGGGGGAACCGACAAAGAGAGTCCTTCCACTAGAGAGTGGTGAGCTGCCAGAGCAGAGAGGTGGACCCGAACAGAATTGGACTTAAGGCCCTGATTGGACAAGTGCAGCAGGTATTGAAGCACCACTAACGGGTGTAGATGCCACTCGTGGGGCAGCAGGATTCTGCTTAACCTGTCTGCCAGGGAGTTCTCCTGGCCAGGAAGATAAACGCTCTCAGAAACATTTTGTGCCTGAGCGCAAAGGAGCAAAGGGCCTGTGCTTCCAGACACAGGGGCTTGGACCCAGTGCCCCCTATTTGTTCACATAGAACATGGCCACTTGATTGTCCGTCTGAACTAGAACAGACTGGTGAGTCAAAGTGTGAGAAAAAGCCTTGAGGGCTAACCGAATAGCCCGCAGTTCCAGTAGGTTGATCTGTTGCGTGGCTTCCCATGGGGACCAGAGGCCTTGGGTGCAGCTCTCTTGACAGTGTGCACCCCAGCCCTGTAAGGAGGCATCGGTAGTCAACACCACTGTGGGGGCAGGCACCTGAAAAGGCACCCCCTGCAGCAAGTTAGGGGGGTGTAGCCACCACTGAAGAGAATTCAGGAAGGGTTTTGACACCCTTACTTTGTCTGCGAGGCTCCCTGTGGCCTGCTTCCACTGAGTTCTGAGGCACCACTGTGCAGGCCTCATGTGGAGGCGGGCATTGGGGGGTCACATGCACAGTCGATGCCATGTGTACCAGGAGCTACAGACAAAGCCTGGCAGGAACCCTTGGCAGACTGAGGAACCGGGATGCCAACTCCATGAGCCTTTGAGCTCTGTCCTCTGGCAAGTAAGCCCTTGCTTGCAGAGAGTCCAGCCGCGCTCCTATGAACTCGAGGTTCTGGGAGGGGAGCAAAGTGGACTTTGCGAAGTTTATGACAAAGCCTAGGTCTTGAAGGAGGGATACAGTTCGGAAGGTGGCCTGCCTGGCCTCCTGGTAAGTCTGACCCCTGATGAGCCAGTCGTCCAGATAGGGGAAGACAAAAACACCTTGAGTCCTCGAGTAGGCCGCCACCACAGCAAGGCACTTTGTAAAGACTCTTGGGGCGGAAGTTAGGCCAAAAGGCAGTACTCTGTACTGGTAATGGTATCTTTCCACCATGAACCTGAGGTACTTTCTGTGGTCTGGATGAATGAGGATGTGAATGTACGCATCCTTTAAATCTAAGGAGCATAGCCAATCTCCCTGCTGGAGGTAGGGCAGAAGTGTTCCAAGAGTAAGCATCTTGAACTTTTCTTTCTCCAAGAACTTGTTGAGGTTCCTGAGGTCTAGAATAGACCTTAGGCTCCCAGTTCTCTTTGGCACTAGAAAGTACATGGAGTAGAAACCGTGCCCCTGTAGGCGAGGAGGTACAATCTCCACCGCCTTGTCCAGAAGCAGACCTTGAAGTTCTTGAAATAGGAGGTCTGTGTGCAGGAGAGGCCTTAGAGGCTCTCCTGGGAAGTAGGCAGGGGGTAACTGCTGGAAATGGAGCATATAGCCCTTGTGGACTATGCTTAATACCCAAGCATCCCCTGTAATGGGTGGCCACCTGTGGGCAAACAATGTTAGACGACCTCCTGTGCAGGAACGGGGCAGCAAAGATGGAAAGGCTATGCTGTGGGAGTCAAAAACCCCCTCCCTGCTGGGTTGGAGCAGGAGCCTGAGGCTTGGGGGTCTTCTGCCTATGGGGCCCATGTCCCTGCCCCTTGGCCTGCTGCCCCTGCAGGGGAACTGGGGAGGCCTGGTACTGAGGGAAAGGTTTGTAGGCAGCTGCCTTTCTCGGGTAAAAGGGCTTTTTACCCGAGCCCTTCTTTTTGTGAGAAGGGGCAGAAGTCTTTATGGACAGCCTTGTCCTAGTCAGGTGCTCGGTTTCGAGCTCAGCCGCCTTCTCGGCCATGGGCTTGCCAAAAAGGTTTTCACCTCGGCAAGGGACATCGATCAACTTGTCCTGCACCGAGGGCTCGAGGTCCGATAACTGCAGCCATGCCAGGCGTCGGGCTGCGATGCCGGCTGCCGCCACACGAGCCGAGGCCTCGAAGCCATCGTAGGCCGCTCAGGACATGAACTTTGAGCAGTCCCTGATTCCTGAGGACAAAGTCTGGAACCTCTGCAAAGGTTCCCCGGAGAGGCCAGCAGAGAACCCATAAATCTCTTTCACCAGGTCTCGTAAGTACATGCCCATGTACAGCTGGTAGGACTGGACACGGCAAGCAAGCATTGAGCCCTGGAAGCACTTTCTGCCGAAAGCATCCAGGTTCCGGGCCTCCCTACCGGGAGGCACCGCAGAGTGCATCTTCTGGCTCTTCAGACGATGCATGGCCGATTCCACCACCATGGAATGATGCGGCAGCTGCGCCTTCTGGAATCCAGGGCTCTTACGGAGTCGATAGATGGAATCGACCTGCTTGCTCAAGACCGGCGCCAAGGCCAGTGCCTCCCACATCCGTAAGAGGAGTCGTTCCAGCATCGGAGGAACCGGCACAGTAAAGGCCTCCTTCGGAGGAGTCATACTGGAGGGCCTCGAGTTCCTCGGCTCGAGGCTCCTCCTCGGGGTCCGCGGGAATCGCCAATGCCTTGGCCATGTCCCTAAAGAACTCCGAAAACCGGGTGTCCTCCGGGGGGGACCTACTCCGGGGCTCGGACTGCGGTGAGTCCAAAGGGACGCATCGAGTCTGGAAGGTGTCAGGGGACTCCTCGTCCTCCGTCTCCCACGCTGACACATCCGAAGAGGAGTCAAGGGGCTCCGACCGCGCGGGTCTAGGTGGCACCCACCCAACGCCAAAGGCACCAGCATCGACACCCTCGGTTCCGAGCGGGAGGTCGAGGCTGACCGTGACCGAGAACGACTTCGAGCCTTCATGGTCTCGAGTATCGGCTCGGTCTCCGGGGTCGACTTCGATGTCCTGGTGGTCGAGGCAGGTGCACCAGCGAGGCTGGCCATCAGTAACCGCTGCTGATCCATGAAGGCAGACAGTCTGCACTCCAAGGCTGTCAGCCTGAGTGCAAGCTCAGGAGACTCAGCAGCCACCGACTCGGGCCCCGTTCCAAGGGCCCGGGACGGCGGTCGGGGGTCTTAGACCTGGCCCTCGAGGAACCAGGGACCTCTTCTGACACCGCCCTCACGAGCCGTTTCTTCCTCTTGCGTTCCCGATCGGGGGACCCCCTGTCCGAGGAACCCCGGCGATGCTCGGGATCAGACTCCCGAGACGTCGAGGTCTCAGACGAGGTCCGAGCCCGGCCGGAGGCAGAATCTGAGAAAATCCTTTCTTTCTGGTGCTGACGGCTTCGAAGTGCCTTGGTGGACATTTTGACACACGGGCCACAGATTTTTGGATCATGATCTGGGCCGAGGCACCGAAGGCAGCAGTCATTTGTGTCGGTGAGAGACATTAGTTTCTTGCACCGATCACATTTCTTGAAACCACTGGAAGCCATCGGGGAAAAAAGGGCCCCCGCGAGGTCAAAGGACCGGCTATCCAGGGAAAAACATAAAAAAAGGCGCAAACGCCAGTCACGAAGGGGAAAAATAGAAAAATAGAAAAATAGAAAACAGGCTCGATACCAGTGTACCGAACCCGGCGGGAAGGGGAACCGGCGTCGAAACAGAGAAAAAAGACGAAGTAATCGCTGAAAAAAAGTCAACTTTTCCAGGTGACACGGACAGACATCTGATGTGCTCCACGGAAAAAGAAAGAATGAGCAAGATGGCACCTTTAGGCGGGAAGGGGACCGCACATGTGTGCAGTATTCCCAAAGGCTTTCTTAGAAAGCTGGGGAAATGCTCCGCACGGGGGCTCCATCGGCGTCAATGTCACCCATAAGTGAGGACTGACTTCCTGCTTGGTCCTGGAGAAAGCTGCCTCCTTAGGAGTTTTGGGATATTGTAGAATTTCCAACTCCTTGGCCCTTGGCTCGGTTTCAGGGGCCACAGGAATGGACAGGCCCTGAGCCACCTCCCTGATAAAATCCTAGAAGGAAATATCCTCTGGAGGAGACATCCTGCGTTTAGAGGAGGGCGGCTCCTCTGGGAGAAGCATCGCTGCATCGACAGAACTGTCAGAATCCTCAGATTCTTCTAAGGACTCTTAGTACCATCTGTCTGGATGCTCTTGGAGAGCCCGATACCCATACCAAAGTCGGTACCGGGAGTAACCGGTACTGGGGTATCAGTACTGCAGGTCATCGGATGACTGGGTACCGGCAAAGCAGACACCGATGCCGATGCTATCGGTACCGGTACAGATACCGATGCCGGGGCCGGTACTGGTGGAATTGTCTGTCGCAGTTCCGAGGGCATCGATGCCGCAAGGAAAGCCTCCAGACTGCGCTCCATAGCCAGAACTCTCTGGTCTATCGACGCTGCCAATGCCTGGATGTTGGTATCGGAGGAGACCGCCGGTACCCCAGAGCATGGCACCAGTAGTTCTGCCAAGGTCGAGGACTCGAGAACATCCTGGAACCCTGATAATGCTTTGGAAGCCGAAGCCTCCTGCTGGGGTAATTTTGCCAGTGCAGAATCCTCAAGGGCAATGCCAGAGGCATCTTGATGCTTACAAGGACCGGCTAGAGTTATGTTTAGTTACCTGAGATCCACGGGAAGAAGCAGCCCTGGAAGACGTTGATGCCACCGAAGCTGCATCAGAGGGAAACAGAGTACTGAGCTTAGCAGCTCGGTTCTGCCGACCTCTTTTATACATCATGGCGCAGGACATACAATCCGTGATGGAGTGGTCAGGACCTAAACATTTTAGACACCATTTATGGGTGTCGGTGACGGAAATGGTACCGCCACACTTGGTGCACTTTTTGAAACCTGAGGCAGGTTTCTCCATGGTAAGGAAAGGGTTTTGGGCCTAAGGCCCAAAAAGGCGCGTACACCTGAAGAAAAAGAAAAAAGAGAATATATTTTTTTTTTTTTGAAAGAAATAAGAAAAAAACCCAGCTGCACCGGTAAAGCGTCGAGGAAGGCAGACGCGACCACAAAAAAGAAAGAAAGAAAAAAGAATTCTTCTGTGGTGACAGGAACACGACCTGCTGGCTCCGCGGAAAAAGAACTGGAGAGAGGCAGTTGGGAAAGTCGGCATGCAGGCGCTGTGGGATGCTCCCATAAGCTTTCTAATTGGACGCTGGGGAGCGTTCCCGCGCAGGCTCCGTCGGTACCGATGATACCCATATGTGATGACTACATTCCTGCTTGTTCCTGGAGATCACCTGTTATAGGTGAGTAACTACGCTATCTCCAGGAACAAGCAGGAATGTAGTCTTCACATATGGGGACTCCATAGCTGAAGATGCCAGGGAGATGACCCCAGGAAGCTGCCACCTATAGTGAGGTGGGCCATGCTTCCTCCCATGGATCTCTAGCATCCTACCAGGAATGGTGGGTAGGAGGTGTATTAAGTCTGAAAGAGATTTTGAAGAACAGCCTGGCCAAAGAAGGCATCCCGATGGGAGGCTTTATCTAGGCAGTAGTGGACTGTAAAGATATGTAGCGAAGCCCAGGTGGCTGCTCGACAAATGTCATCAATAGACACAGAGTTAAGGTTAGCCATAGAGGCTGACATGGCTCTCACATTATGAGCTGTGATGTGGCCTTGAAGAGGAAGACTCTTACTCTCATAAGCAAAGGATATGCATTGTGCAATCCATCTGGATAAAGTCCTCTTGGGGACTGGAAGTCCCAAATGACTATAATCAAAAGCAATAAAAAGTTGCAAAGACTTTCTATGTTACTGTGTTCTTTGTAGATAAAAAGCTACGGCTCTTTTACAGTCCAAAGTGTGAAGGTTCTTCTCTGCATTGGAGGCATGAGGCCTCGGAAAGAATACAGGAAGATAAATTGATTTAAATGAAAAGGCGAAACCACCTTTGGCATAAAGTGTGGATGAGTTCTGAGGACAACTTTATCATGGTGAAATCTCGTGTAAGGAAGATCAGCCACTAACGCTTGCAATTCACAAATGCAAAGTGCAGAGGATATTGCAATTAGGAAGATAACCTTCCAGGACAAAATCTTCAGGGTAGTAGTGGCTAAAGGTTCAAAGGGTGGTTTCATGAGCTGCCCGAGAACTATATTTCAATCCCATGCCACCGCTGGTGGTTTGATGGGAGGTTTTGTTAATAGAAGACCTCTCATAAATCTGGATGAGAGGATGAGAGGAAATTGGTTGTCCATTTAGAGGCTTATAGGAAGCTGCAATTGCGCTAAGATGGACTCTTACTGAATGGTCTTTATACCAGAATTTGATAAATGAAGTAGATACTCTAGTATTGCCTCCAAAGGTATCACCAGGGGGTTTAACCCCTTCTGGGAACACCATATAGTGAAACGTTTCCACTTGAAGGCGTAAGATCGTCTTGTAGAAAGTTTTCTAGAAGCCTGAAAGATATCCTTTACCTGTTGGGAAAGGTTGAGATCCTGAAGATTTAAGCTCTCAGCAACCAGGCCGTGAGATGCAGGGACTGGGGATTCGGGTGCCATAGGGTCCCGATCTCTTGGGAAAGGAGATCTGGAGCACACCCTAACTCCAGAGCTGCAGCTTGAGAGAGATGTAGAAGCAGGGGATACCACGTTTGGCGTGGCCACTGTGGTACTATGAGGATCATACGACCTCTGCCTCTCTGAAGTTTGAAGAGTGTTTTGGGGATGAGGGGAATAGGTGGGAAGGCATAGAGGAAGATCTGACCCCAGTGAAGGAGGAAGGCATCCCTTGCCTGGCAATTGTGAGTCGGAATCCTGGAACAGAATTGGGAAAGTTTGGCATTCAGTGGACTTGCAAAGAGGTCTATGTCTGGAGTCCCCCAGATGTGAAATATCTTTGTCACCTGGTCTAGGTGGAGAGACCATTCCTGAGGCAGCAGTACTCGGCTGAGCTTGTCTGCCCAAAGGTTTTGAATGCCTGGAAGATATACCACGAGAAGGTGGATTTGATGCTCTCTGGCAAGGCCCCAAAGTCGTAAAGCTTCATTGCATAACAACAGAGAGCCTGTTCCGCCCTGCTTGTTAACAGAGAACATAGCTACTTGATTGTCCGTTTGGACTAGGAATGTCTTGTAGCTGAGCTGGACATGGAATACTCGAAGAGCTAAATAGATTGCTTTTAATTCTAGGAGGTTTATGTGAAGACAAGCCTCCTGTAGAGTCCAAGTGCCCTGGGTCGAGAGATGATGCAAGTGTGCTCCCCAACCCACCTGTGATGCATCTGTTGTTAGAGTGGCCTGGAATAAGGGTTGTTGGAAAGGAGACCCCACTAAAAGATTCTCCAGTGATTGCCACCATTGAAAGGACAAGATCAGTCGATGAGAGTTTGATATCTTGTCTGACAGACGTCCTGTGGCCTGTGTCCACTGTGTGGATAGGGTCCACTGGGCTGCTCGCATGTGGAGGCGAGCATAGGGAACTACATGAACTGTGGATGCCATATGTCCCAGTAATTGTAGCAGTTCTCGAGCAGTTAAGGAGGATTTTCCCGCTGCTTGAGAAGCTAGTTGCACTATGCGAAGACACCGGGCCTGTGGAAGGAAAGCCCTTGACTGTCTGGTATTTAAACAGGCTTCTATGAACTCCAGAGACTGGGAAGGAACAAGTTGGGATTTTGGGAAGTTTATTACCAATCCCAAGTATTGGAGGATTCGCATTGTGCGAAACAGTGCAGAGCTGGCTTCTGCACCCATGGGGGCTCAAATGAGCCAGTCGTCCAAGGGAAGACGAATATCCCTAGGGCTCGCAGGAATGCAGCTACTACTGCCATGCATTTCGTGAATACTCTTGGTGCAGAAGCCAGACCAAAGGGAAGAACCCTGTATTGGAAGTGTTTTCCCTTGAAAAGGAATCGTAAGAATTTCCTGTGATCTGGATGGATCAGAATGTGAATATATGCATCCTAGGCTAGTGGAGTAGCAGCCTAGTGGTTAGAACACTGGCTTGGTAACCAAGGAACCAGGGTTCGATTCCCACTAGCACTCCTTATGACCTTGGGCAAGTCATTGCCTCAGAAGAAAGGTCTGGCAATCTACTTCCAGTGACAGTGTCAAGAAAACCCAGGAGCTTCTGGGTCACCAGGAGTCAGGACTGACTCGAAGGCACACATTGCATTGCATTGCATTGCATCCTTTAAGTCTAGAGAGCAAAGTCAATCCTGACTTTGAAGGTATGGCAGAAGAGTTCCTAGAGAAATCATTTTGAACTTCTCCCGGAACAGGTATTTGTTCAATTCTCTGAGGTCTACAATGGGTCTGCAGCCCCCTGTTTTCTTTGGAATAAGAAAATAAGGGGCGTAGAACCCTGTACCCTGCTGAAGGATGGGTACTTCCTCTATTGCCCCTTGGGCAAGAAGTGTTGAGACCTCGTGATCCAGCAGATTGTCTGCAAAAGTCTGGGAACTGAACTGCCTTAGGATTGTAGGAGGGGGCATGCTGTGAAAATGAAGCTTGTACCCCTCTCCTACAATGGACAGAGTCCAATTTTCCGCTGTTATTTGGAGCCATCTGTTGGCAAAATGACACAGACTGCCTGGAAGTTTTAGGGGTTCTGGACCCCTCAGAGGCAGGAAGGCTAAGCTCTCTAGGAAGGAGTCAAAGCCCTTGAGGGGACTGAACATGCGGAGCTGGTTGAGCTCTCGGGCCTTTTGGCTTCTTCTGCTGTTTGAACTGCTGTTGTTGTCCCCTTTGGGCAACTTGACCGTGAACTTGGCTTTGCTGGGTATAGGATGGATAAAACGTCCTCTTTTTGCTGAAAGAGGGTTTTTTATAGGGTTTCTTTTTGGCTGGAGTGGCTGTAGATTTTGACAATCTATCTAAGGTAATATTGTCAGCATCTATCTCATTAGACTTTTCCTGCCAATTCTTGCCAAAGAGATTTTCTCCTGTGCAAGGGATGTTGCCTAATTTATCCTGTACCCAAATCTCCAAGTCTGATGCCTGAAGCCAGGTAATCCATCGTGCACCAATGGCAATAGCAGAGGTTCTGTTGATGCATTCAAAGCAGTCAAAGGCTGTACGATTCACAAACTTAGAGACATCTTGAGCATGCTTGACAAGAGTAAGGAAGTCTTGTCATTTGTCATCAGGGAGAATGGGGCTCATAAGGTCCAAATCTCCTGTGACCTCTGAGGAACATTCCCATATATAAAATATATGAGCTGATCCTAGCTGAAAGCACGTAAGCCTGAAAGGTTCGACGCCCAAAAGCATCAAGAGTCCTGCATTCACAACCTGGAGGAATGGATGCATGTCTCTTTGCACTTTTCATCCTACGCATGGCTGACTCCACTACCACTGAATGGTGTGGCAGCTGAGTCTTTTGAAATCCAGGACATGGGGGAACTCGATACATGGTATCAAGCCTCTTAGAATGAGGAGATGTGGTCAAAGGTGTCTCCCACATTCTCAGCATCAAATCATTAAGAATTTCATGAATGGGCAGAGTGGCTGCCTCCTTTGGATATTGGAGAATTTCCAATTCCTTTGCTCTAGGTTCCTTTTCAGGAGCTACCGTGATTGAAAGGCCTTTGGCAACATCACAAATAAAATCCTGAAAATACATGTCCTCCGGAGGCGACATTCTGCGTTGGGGAGAAGAAGAGTCTTCCGGGAGAAAAACTCTGGTACCGGCAGAATTATCAGAGTCATCGGAATCGGAGGACTCGAAGTATCTCTGATCACGATGTTCATGTAAGGCACGGTCCCGGTATCGATCGAAGTCGGTACCGAGTTGATCCGGTCCCGATCTTTCGATGCCAGGCAAAGACGGCATGGGAAGAATTCCCACCGGAGCCGGTACTGGTACCGGTATCTGTGCCGGTACCGGCATCAGTACTGGAGTCAGTACCGGTGCTCATTGAACCATCGGTGTCAACGGTACCGCAGCTGTAAGGAGAGCTGCAATACTGTGCTCGAAAGCGAGGAATCTCTGGTCTATCGACGCTGCCGATGCCTGGGTGTCGGTACCGGTGAAGGCAGCCGGGACCCCTGAGCATGGCACCAGTAGTTCTGTCGAGGCCGAGGCCTCGATAACATCTTGGAACCCCGTTGATGCTTTGGAGGCCGAAGCCTCCCGCTGGGGCTGTTTTGCCGGTGTGGTTCCCTCAAGGGCAATGCCAATGGCCTCTCGATGCTTTGCAGGAGAGCTACCCTTTGAGGACCGGCTTTTATGTTTAGTTACCTGAGATCCATGGAGGGGAAGAAGAGGCTCTTGAAGACGTCAATGCAATGGACCTGGTATCCGAAGAAAAGAGGGTACTGAGCTTTGCAGCCCGGTTCTGTCTTCCTCTTTTAGTCATTCCCATACAAGAAAGACACTCAGATGGAGAATGGTCAGGGCGTAAACATTTAAGACACCAGTCATGGGTGTCGGTGACGGAAATGGTACCGCCACACTTAGTACATTTTTTAAAACCACTAGCTGGTTTTTCCATTTTCAAGGAAAAATGGGGCCTAGTGCCCAAAATGGCGCCTAGCACCGAAAAAGAAAAGTTTCTGAAAAGAAACAATTCAGAATTTCTTTTTATTTTTTTTTTAAAGAAGAAAAGAAAAGAACTGGCGGTACCGGTAGGCATCATGCAGAGGCAAACGCGACCACAAGAAAACAAGATTAAAGAAGAAAGTTTCTGCGGTGACAGGGTATGTGTCCTGTTGGCTCCGCGGAAAACGAAGAACTGAAGAGGGACAGTTGGAAAGGCAGGAAGGCAGCGCGCATGTGCTGAGGGATGCTCCCAAAAGCGTTCCTATTGGATGCTGGGGAGCGTTCCCACACAGGCTCCGTTGGTACCGACGATACCCATATGTGAATACTACATTCCTGCTTGTTCCTGGAGATACCCCTTGCTGATTTTTTACCACGTCACCAGGACTGGCTGGCTTTGCTTTCTGCGACTCACTGTTCTGAAAATGATCACTGAGCATAATAAGGTAAGCAAGAGAGAAAACAGATTTGGGGGTGGGGTAGGAGAGAGAGAGACACCGTTGGGAAGGCTGGGGGGCAGGTATTATAAAAGAGAGAGAGAGGCGCCTTAGGGATTGGGGTATATAGAGAGACATTGTATAAAATCTGATAGGCCCTTAAGACAGAGAGGAAGGACTACCAAAAAGGACTGCTACTGCTGGAAATAAATCTGCACTTTTAAGTATTTACCTTCTGGGAAATTCTCTAAACCTTGAGGAAAAGGGAATTCTTTGGGTTAAAGTGGAAAAAGCTGTGTATTTT
This sequence comes from Ichthyophis bannanicus, assembly GCA_033557465.1. NCBI lineage: Eukaryota > Metazoa > Chordata > Amphibia > Gymnophiona > Ichthyophiidae > Ichthyophis > Ichthyophis bannanicus. Next base: position 777,424,476 of record CM066033.1, read on the forward strand.
AGAATTTAGTGTATTTGTTTACTCAGCCATGGCTTAGTACCGCCAGAGAGCTTTTAATTTAAATCAAATCACAGCATAGCTTAGCATTGAAGGAAGAATAGTGTAAATATTCTTTGAGTAGAAAGGAATAAATTGTTTCAAGAGAACTTTACAAATAGGAGGCAAGAGACCTATGAAATTGTTTTAAATAGGTGTTAAAGTCAAGTGGCAGATCAAGGAAGCAATTTGAAAGGCTCCCTCTATCAAACCAAGGGTTGTGTGAATTACCCAGGAAATTAAGAGATTACCTCAGAAGCACAGATTAGGGCACTTTGTATAGCAAGCCAGCTTTTACGGAGTGTTCTTTCCTAACCCCCATCCCCCCCCCCCCCCCCCCCCGCCATAATCTTAGCTTTATAGGCTCTATTAGGGGAAGAGGTGGTCAAATTCACTTTCAGGTTCAACATGTTATCCTCACCAGGAATAGAGTAATTAAGACTCGGAAATTAATTAATCTTGAGGTGAAAAAAGTCCCTTAATCTTAATAGGTATACATAGTTGTATCAGTACAAGCATCCCTAGCAACTTTAAGTAAACAAACAACTTAAATAGCCATACAAAACCTTAAAACTAAGATGCAGAAAGATGGGGGCTATCCAGTCTTTTGCATTGAATGTCACATGTACGATTTTCTTCCAGTTGGAGAGGGGTCTTACGTGTGCACTAGGTGCAAGGAACTCTTTGCTCTCAAGGAACAAGTCTGATCTCTGGATGCTAGAGTAGCAGACTTGGAGGACCTAAGGAAGACAAAGAGGTATATAGGCGAGACCTACAGAGATATAGTACTGAATTCCCACCTCCAGTCTGGCAGCCTCTCTCATGCCATGAAGGAAAGAGGTCACATGCAAGGAAAGCATCACATTGGTGAGCAGGAAGTGATTTCGTAGCTAGGACCTGTACTACAGGTGATGTAAAACCCTCTCACACCAAGGAAGTTTCTCCAGGGACATGTACTCATGAAGGAAGGGTTAGGGTGGCCGTTATAGTTGGTGATTCAATCGTTAAGCATGTAGATAGCTGGGTGGCTAGTAGCCATGAGGATCGCCTGGTCTCTGCCTCGTGTAAAGGTAGCAGACCTCACACGCCACCTACACAAAGGTTTAGACAATATTGGGGAGGAGATTGCTGTCTTGGTACATGTTGGTACCAATGACACAGGAAAGTGTGGGAGGAAGGTTCTGGAGGACAAATTTAGCGTAGTTACTCACCTGTAATAGGTGGTCTCCGGGGACAGCAGGAATCAGTCCTCACATATGGATGATGTCAGCACTGACCAAGCCCGTGGAACAGGTAAACGTAGATCGATTATTGACATCATCAAAAAGTAGAAAGACTAGGGGACACGCAATGAAGCTACAATGTAACCAACTTAAGACTAATAAGAGAAAATATTTTTTCACTCAATACATAATCAAACTCTGGAATTCATTACCGGAGGATGTAGTAAAAGCAGTTAGTGTAACTGGGTTTAAAAAAAAGGTTTGGACAAGTTCCTGGAGGAAAGGTCCATAAACCATTATTAAAGAGGACCCAGGAAATCCACTGCTTAACCCGGGGCAAGCATTGTGAAACCTAATTCTTTCCTCTCAAGCCCTGTTAGATCACTTCAATCTGGATTTCATCCCTTACACTCCACTGAAATAGCACTTTCCAAAATCTCCATCGACTTGTTCCTGGCTAAATCCAAGGGTCTTTACTCTATCCTCATCCTTCTTCACCTTCCTGCTGCTTTTAACACTGTTGACCACCACCTTCTAAGTGACACATTCTCCTCACTTGGTTTTAGGGACTCTGTCCTGACCTGGTTCTCTTCTTATAGTTCCCATCCCTCTTTTCACGTTCTTTCTGGTGGTTCCTACTTTACTGCTATCCCACTCTCAGCTAGAGCACCCCAAGGATCTGTTCTGGACCCTCTTCTCTCTATATACACAGTTCTTTGGTGCTCTTATCGCCTCCCATGGATTCCAATATCATTTTTATGCTGACAATTCTTTAAATTATCTTTCTTCACCTGATATCTCTCCGATACTCCAGGCCTGCATCTCTGCCTGCCTGTCTGACATTGCCACCTGCATGTCTCTCCACCATTTGTAATTACACATAGCCAAAACCAAACTTCTCATTTTTCCCCCTAATCCTTCCTCACCAACTCCTCCTTTCTCTATTTCTGTAGACAACCCTTTTCTACTTCCTGTTTCTTCAGCCAGTAACCTTGGTGTTATCTTTGACTCCTCCCTCTCCTTGCCCTCTCATATCCAATAGATAGCTAAAACCTGTTGTTTCTTTCTCTATAATATTAACAAAATTTGCCCTTTTCTTTCTGAACACACTACAAGAACACTTATCCACTCTCTAACCACTTCCCATCTCGACTATTGCAACCTCCTTCTTGTTGGATTCTCTCTGAGCCACTTCTCTCCCCTCCGATGTTTATTCCATTTGATACACTGCCCTTTATAACATCAGGGCGGTGCACAAAGTATAACACAGTGGCTAGAGGCTGAAAGGAAGAAAGGAACTACAATATGTACAATATGATCTGTTCAAAACTCTGCTGCACGACCAATCTTTCGCCAGTCTCAATATACTCATATAGCCCCCTCTTTTCAAATGACTTCATTGGCCTCCCTTCCGTTTCCATATCCAATTCAAATTTCTCCTTCTGACATATAAATGCATTCATTCTAATGCTCCTCCCTACCTTTCCTCTCTCGCTCTACTACCCTCATTGTGACCTCACTTTTTCTCTAGCCTCTATACCATTTTCTTCTACTGCCAACTCTAGACTTTGATCCTTTCACCTTGCAGCTCCTTATGTCTGGAACAAACTTCCCGAGTCTGTACACCAGGAGTCACCTCTCCCCCTATTCCAATCCATGTTAAAGGCTCAGCTCTTTCGGGCTACTTTAGCTCCTGATCCCTTGCTTTCTGTGTGTCTCTTTACCCTTCCATTTTGCATCCTTATTCTTATTTTATTCTTTTCTTTGTCTTGTATGTCTTTTAGTTTGAAAGCTCTATGACAATGGTTCTCAACCTTTTTTGTACCGTGACCCCTTTTACCATTGGTCAACTTGTGATGACTCCCAATGATAAAATCAAATGCGTCTCTCTTCCTTTACCGTTAACGCACTGTCGCTGTAATCATTTGTTGAATTATTAATATATTATAGGCCTTTGCAATATGTTTTTATTTATTAAAATTTACTTATTTAAACCACAATAATTAATCACAAGTAACAATATTTGATTTCAAAATTATTATGATTTTGTAGTCAAATCACTAATATGAAATAAAATTATTTTTTCTACCTTTGTTGTCTGACCAATTTATTCTGTGATCATGCTTGTCCCGATCTGAGGCTTCTGCTTTCCTGTCTTCCCTTAGCTCTCTTTCTGTGGTCTATGGTCCATCTGACATTTCTTATCTCTTCTTTTGTTTTCTTCAGTTCTTTCCATCAGCCTATTTCCAGTCCCAGTAACCCTCCCCAGTATCAGCCCCTTTCCAGTCCTCACTCCCAGTACTTTCCAACATCAACTTGCATTCCCATAACTGCCACTGGTGTCCATTCCCTTCCAGTCCCCCTCCTTCCCCACTGACCAGTCCCTTCTTGTACAAATGGTAGCCCCTCTCAGCATCCACTCCCTTTCTCCCATCCCCTCGCATCAGACCATTTATAGCCCTAGCCCCCAGTTTTCTTCCAAGGCCAGCAGCTCTATCCTTCCCTCCCCTCCCCACCATCAGCCCATTCACAGTCGAAGCCCCCCAATCAGCTCACTTCCAGTGCTAGCCTCCCCTAATCAGCCCAATACCAGTCCTAGCCTCCCCTAATCAGCCCAATACCAGTCCTACCCCCATCAGCTCATTACCAGTCCTAGCCTCCACTAATCAGCCCATTTCCAGTCATAGCCCCCCCTCCGATCAGCTTATCTCCAATGCTAGCCTCCCATCGGTCCGTTACCAGTCCTACCCCACCCCATCAGCACATTACCAGTCCTAGCCTCCCCTAATCAGCTCATTTCCAGTGCTAGTCCCCCCTCAACCCCATTACCAGTGCTAGGCTCCCCCAATCAGCCCATTACCAGTCCTACCCCCCCCCATCAGCCCATTACCAGTCCTACCCCCCATCAGCCCATTACCAGTCCTACCTCCCATCAGCCCATTACCAGTCCTAACCTCCCGATCAGCTCATTTCTAATACTAGCCCCCCATCAGTCCATTACCAGTCCTACCCCCCTATCAGCCCATTAACAGTCCCAACCCCCACTTGATCAGTCCATTCCCAGTCCTAGCCTTCCCTAATCAACCCATTACCAGCCCTAGCCCCCCACCCCATCTGCCCATTATAATCCTTACCTGCACTGTCTCTCCCCTCTGTCCAGCATTTATCCCGTCTGTCCAGTATATCCCCCTGTCTCTCCCCTTTGTCCATGTCATCCGGTATATATGTATTTATGTATATATGTAAATGAACTCCCCCATAGCTAAGAAGTGTTAACTCTGTATGATGTGCTTTTCTGACAATCTGTATGTAAACAAAATTTGTACCTGCCTTGATTCGGCAGTTTCACAATAGTAATCCTACCCGCTTCTGATCGCTGGAAGGAGCGGGCTACAAATGCTTGCTAAATAAATAAAATAAATGTCAGCCCCCCCTCCCTCCATGTCAGCCCCCCCTCCATGTCAGCCCCGTTGCAGGTTCCCTGCCCTTCCTCCCCTCTCCCTGTCTGCCTGCTACTGCCCTGTTCTTCTGCAGCCACGGCTCCCTGTCTCTTAGGGAACCGCGGCTGTGCCTGTGAAGCCGTTGGAAAGCCCTTCCTGTCTCTCGACGGGTTCCGTGCAGCACTGTCCCGCCTCCAAAGAAAGCACAGTTACTTACCTGTAACAGGTGATCTCTGGGAACAGCAGGAATAGTCCTCACATATGGGTACGTCGGTACCGACGGAGCCTGCGCGGGAAAGCTCCCCAGCTTCCCAAAAGGAAAGCTTTTGGAGCTTCCCACAGTGCATGCGCGCTGCCTTCCCGCCTTCCTGACCAACTCTCCTCAGTTCGAGTTTAAAGCTGAGACAATAGAGAGAGGAAAGGAAGAGAAAGAGATACAACTCCTAGGGGAGGTGGGTGGGTTGTGAGGACTATTCCTGCTGTTCCCAGAGATCACCTGTTACAGGTAAGTAACTGTGCTATCTCCAGGAACAAGCAGGAATGAGTCCTCACATATGGGGACTCCCTAGCTGAGATGCCTGGGAGATCCCCTCCGTAGGTATTTCATCTTCCGATGGATCTCAGGCATCCATTAAGGGAAGGTGGGCAGGAGTTGTTTAAGAATGGAACAGGTGTTTGAGGACAGCCTGACCAAATAAGGCATCCCGGCGGGAGTCCTTATCCAAGCAGTAATGGGCTGTGAAGGTATGAACCAAGGCCCAGGTGGCTGCTCGACAGATCTGATCTATAGATACAGAGTGAAGATGAGCCATAGAGGTGGCCATGGCTCTCACATTGTGAGCTGTGACATGGCCCTCCAGAGAAATGTTTTTACTCTGGTAAGCAAACGAAATACACTGAGCAATCCAACTGGAAAGTGTTCGTTTTGAGACTGGAAGTCCCAAATGAGAAGGATCGAAAGCAACAAAAAGTTGGGAAGACTTTCGATGTGGCTGAGTCCTATGGAGGTAAAAGGCAAGAGCTCTTTTACAATCTAGAGTATGAAGGTTCCGCTCTGCACTGGATGCATGAGGAGCTGGAAAGAATACAGGTAGGTATACCTCTTGATTAAGATGAAAAGGTGAAACCACTTTAGGCATAAAGTGTGGATTTGTCCGAAGGACTACCTTATCATGATGGAACCTTGTATAGGGTGGATTCGCCACTAAGGCTTGCAGCTCACTGATGCGACGAGCTGAAGTGACTGCAATGAGGAAAATAACCTTCCAGGAAAGAAATTTCAAGGAGGTAGTGGCTAAGGGTTCAAAAGGTTGCTTCATAAGCTGACCAAGAACCAAGTTTAAGTCCCATGCCACCGGAGGAGGCCTAATGGGAGGTTTAGTTAAAGTTAGGCCTCTCAAGAATCTTGCAAGAAGAGGATGAGAGGAAATAGATTGTCCTTTGAAAGGCTTGAGGGATGCTGCAATAGCACTCAAATGGACCCTTACTGAATTCGTTTTAAGGCCTGCATTGGAGAGATGCAGGAGATATTCCAATAGAGAATTGATAGGAAGAGCAAAAGGATCAAGATCCTTTTGAGCACACCAAATGGAAAATCTCTTCCATTTAAAAGCATAAGAACGCCTTGTGGAAGATTTTCTGGAAGCATGGAGGATATCTTTCACTTGTTGAGAGACATTTAAGTCTTGAAGGTCTAGGCCTTCAGTAACCATGCTCTGAGGTGGAGGGACTAGGGGTTTGGGTGCCACAAAGTCCCCTCCTCCTGAGACAGAAGGTCTGGAGCAGCTCCCAGGTCTAGGGAGGGACCCTGGGAGAGATGCAGAAGTAGAGGGAACCACACTTGGCGTGGCCAGCGTGGAGCTATGAGGATCATAGATCCGTGATCCCTCTGCAGTTTGAACAGAGTCTTGGGAATCAAAGGAATGGGTGGAAAGGCATATAGGAGGCCCTGACCCCAATGAAGGAGGAAGGCATCCCTGGCCTGAACCCCCTGACATGGAGTTCTGGAACAGAACCGGGGAAGTTTGGCATTCCACGGACTTGCAAAGAGGTCTATGTCCGGGGTTCCCCATTTCTGAAAAATTCTGAGTACCTGATCCATGTGCAGGGACCACTCGTGTGGAAGCAGAACTCGGCTGAGTCTGTCTGCCCAAGAGTTTTGAATTCCTGGGAGATATACTGCCAGGAGATGGATTTGATGCTCTCTGGCGAAGGCCCACAGTCTGAGGAGCTTCGTTGCAAAGCGACAGAGAGCCAGTCCCTCCTTGTTTGTTTACGTAGAACATGGCTACTTGATTGTCGGTATGAACAAGCACTGTCATGTTGTAAAGGAGGGTATGAAAGACCTTGAGAGCAAGAAAAATTGCTCGAAGCTCCAGAAGGTTGATATGAAGGGCAGTCTCCTGCGGAGACCAAAGGCCTTGAGTGGAGAGGTCTTGAAGATGAGCTCCCCAGCCTGTCTGGGAGGCATCTGTAGTGAGGGTTGCCTGGGGTGGTAGCGGTTGGAAGGGGGACCCCAGCAACAGTTTTTGAATGGACATCCACCACTGGAGAGACCCAAAGAGACGTTTGGAGGTTTCTATTTGGTCGGAGAGAGCTCCTGATGCTTGGGTCCACTGAGTGGACAGAGTCCATTGAGCTGCTCTCATATGCAGGCGAGCATAAGGCACCACATGAACTGTGGAGGCCATGTGGCCTAGCAATTGTAACATCTCTCGGGCAGTCAAGTGAGTTCTGGACTGAATCTGAGAGGCCAGGTGCACTAGCCGGTGGCAACGTGCCTGGGGAAGATAGGCCCTTGCTGTGGTGGTATCTAACCAGGCCCCTATGAATTCTAGGGATTGAGTAGGGGTGAGTTGAGACTTTGGCAGATTGATGACAAGTCCCAGATACTGCAGAATGCAGATGGTGTGGTCCAGGGAAGTCTGAGCCTGAGACTGAGATGGAGCTCGGATGAGCCAGTCGTCTAGGTATGGGAAGACAAAGATTCCCTGAGAGCGTAGAAATGCAGCCACTACTGACATGCATTTTGTGAACACTCTTGGAGCAGAGGCTAGACCGAAGGGGAGTACTCTGTACTGGAAATGTTTTCCCTGGAACAGAAATCGAAGGAATTTTCTGTGGGATGGGTGGATGAGTATATGTGTGTACGCATCCTTTAGGTCTAGAGAACAAAGCCAGTCCTGACTCTGAAGGTATGGAAGGAGAATATCCAGAGAGAGCATTTTGAATTTTTCCTTGCACAGGAATTTGTTTAATTCTCTCAGATCTAGGATGGGTCTGTGTCCTCATGTTTTCTTTGGTATCAGAAAATAGGGGGAGTAGAACCCTGAGCCCTGTTGGAGGAGGGGAACCTGTTCTATTGCCCCTTGGGCAAGCAGAGTATTCACCTCCTGATCCAACAGGTGTAGGAGAGAAGGGGGAGAGATGAAATGTCTCACCCTGGGATAGATAGGAAGGCTGGAAAAATGCAGTTTGTATCCCTCTCTGATGATAGAGAGGGTCCACTGCTCTGATGTAATCTGTTCCCATCTGGGAGCAAAATGAGTCAGCCTTCCTGGAATGGTGAGGGGCTCTGGTTGCTGCAGAGCCAGAAAGGGTATGTTCTCTAGAAGTAAGTCAAAAACCCTGAGGGGTTGGGACTGTTGAAGCGTAGCAGCTGCTGCAGGCTTTGTTCTGGCCTGTTTAGTCTGCTGTCGCTTAGGAACAAAGCGAACTTGAGCGGATGACTGGCCAGCATTGGAACCAAATCTAGGCTTTTTGTAGAAAGACTTCTTAAAAGACTTCTTTTTAGCAGGGAGTGAAGTAGACTTAGAGAGTCTATCCAAAGCAGCATTCTCTGCATCCATTTGAATGGCTTTGACTTGCCACTCTTTGCCAAAGAGATTTTCCCCTGTACAAGGTAAATTGCCTAGGCCATCTTGCACCCAGGATTCCAGGTCAGAGGCCTGGAGCCAAGCAATTCGACGAGCAGCTATGGCTATGCCAGATGCTCTACTAGCACCCTCAAAAGAGTCAAAGGCAGCCCTATTGGAGAACTTTGACACATCTTGGATATGCTTTAACAGAAGCAGGAACTCCTCTTTTCTATCCTCTGGAATAAAGGGGAGAAAATCTTGTACCTTAAGAGCAAGCTCCTTTAAAAACATGCCCATATAGAGGCTGTAGGAGTTGATTCTGGCAATAAGCATACTAGCTTGAAAGATTTTCCTGCCAAAAGCATCCAAAGTTCTACATTCTCTTCCTGGAGGGGTAGAAGCCCTCTTAATCTTACTTGGTACTCTTAATCTTAATCTTTTTCATAGCAGACTTCACCACAATAGAATGGTGAGGAAGCTGGGTTTTTTGAAAACCAGGAGGAGGAGGGACCCGATACATAGTATCCAACCGACGAGAATGTGGAGATAGTGTAAGAGGAGCCTCCCATAAATCCATCATATGTTCTTGGAGAATATTATGAATGGGTAAGGTGACTGCCTCTTTGGGAACCTTAGAGTATCCTAAAATGTCTAATTTTTGAGCTCTAGGTTCCTTTTCAGAGGATACTGTAACGGAAAGTCCCTTGGCAACTTCCAAGATGAAGTCCTGAAAGGACAAGTCCTCTGGAGGAGACATTCTTCTCTTTGGGGAAGAAGGCTCCTCAGGAAGAATAAGGGATGCTTCATCAGAATTATCTGAGGTATCGGCATCCTCAGAAGACTCAAAGTATCGCCTACTTGCTTCCAGAGATTGATACGGGTACCGACCGGTATCGACCTCGGGCGTACCGGGAGCCGGGAAGCAAAAACCGGTACCGGCCTTCTACTAGAAGTAGATGCTCTGGGTACTGGTATCGGTTGTGGTACCGGAACCGGGGTCGGAACCGACGGTTGCTGTACCGAGGGCATCGCAGCATTAATAAAAGCCATTATGGCCTGCTGCATGGATTGTACCGTAGTACCCATTGATGCCACAACTGCCTGGATGTCGGTACCGGTTTGAGCCGGTACCCCAGAGCAGTCTAACAGGTGATCGGTCGAGGCCGTGCCATCGATGTCAACCTGTAACCCCATAGGAGGAGCTTTGGAAGCCGGAGCTTTCCGCCAGGGTTGTTTGGCTGGGGCAGGGTCTTCAGGGTCGAACCCAAGGGCCTCTCTCTGCTTTGAGGGAGATTTGCCCCTTGAAGACTTGCCCGAGGAATGTTTGGTTACCTGAGATCCATCCGGAGATGAAGACCTGGATGATGCTGATGCTGGATTATCTGCAGAAAACAGCACATGAAATTTAGCTGCTCGGTTCTGTAAGCCCCGTTTGGACATCAGAGAGCAGGATGGACAATCCGGAACCGAATGGTCAGGGCCCAAACATTTAAGACACCACTCATGGGTGTCTGTGACTGAAATAGTACCAGAGCACTTGGTGCATTTTTTAAAACCAGAAGATGGTTTCTCCATGAGGGAGAATTTGTAAAGGCTGGTAGGCCTTACAAAAAGAAATACACCAAGTGTGGAAAAAGAAAAATATATATATATTTTTTTTAAAGAAATAAAGAAGTAAAGACCAGCGGTACCGGTTTGGAATCGGGGAAGGCAGATACGCGGTCAGAACAACTTTTAAAAACAAGAAATTCTTCAGCGGTGACAGGAACACGACCTGCTGGCTCCGTGGAAAAAGAAGAACTGAGGAGAGTTGGTCAGGAAGGCGGGAAGGCAGCGCGCATGCGCTGTGGGAAGCCCCAAAAGCTTTCCTTTTGGGAAGCTGGGGAGCTTTCCCGTGCAGGCTCCGTCGGTACCGACGTACCCATATGCGAGGACTCATTCCTGTTTGTTCCTGGAGATAGTTGTTTACCACTTCCTTTGGAGGCCGGACAATGCTGCACGGAGCCCGTCGAGAGACAGGAAGGGCTCCGCAACTGTTTCACAGGCTCAGCCGCGGTTCCCTAAGAGGCAGGGAGCCGCGGCTGTAGAAGACTGGAGTCAGTGAGTTTGCCGCTGCCGAGAAGCGGACTCGGCAGCGGCAGCAATTTGTGCGCTTTTTTTTTTTTTTTTTTAATTTGGTGGAGTGAGGCAACCCCCGCTAAATCCTGTGGCAGCCCCTGTGGGGATCGCGACCCACAGGTTGAGAACTGCTGCTTTATGAGCAGGAACCGTCTTTTTTCTGTGTTTGTACAGCACTACATATGCCTTGTACCACTATATAATTTTTTTCCATTTGATCATTTTATTAAGTATTTAGTATCATTACAAACATCACTTAACATGTATCAAACTACACATATGTTTATGTTTATGTTTATTAAAAGATTTGTTATACCGCTCAAGACTGTAGGCATCTGAGCGGTTTACAATAATTAAAATAGTTAAAATATAGGCTGCAAGAAGGAAGAAAAGAACGCCATTTAGGAAAAGGAAAGAGGAGAGAAAGGACAGAGAAAGACAACAATTATAACACACATCAACAGAGGAGGCAACTGATTATGAAGTACATCAGCGGGGAGGAGGAGGGGAGATGAAGGGGAAGGGGGAAGGGGGAAGGTTAAATGCCAAGCTAAAAAGATGGGTTTTGAGCTGCGCTTTAAAAGCCTGATAGGACTCCTCTGCACGGAGGGAGGGGGGGAGCGAGTTCCAGAGTTTGGGACCCAGGAAATAGAAGGCTGAGGAGCGGGTAGATTCGAGGTGGGCCTGTGAGGGAGAGGGGAGGGACATACGGTTTGTGTGAATGGAGCGGAGCAGGCGATGAGAGGTGCGGAAGTGTATCTGATCTGCAAGATAAAGGGGGGTACCTGGGCGAGCCACCCTGTGTGCGAAAGTGAGGATTTTAAACTGAATGCGGAATGTGATAGGTAACCAATGCTGTTGAAAAAGAAGGGGAATGACATGATCGTAACGAGAGGCATAGGTTAGAAGACGGACGGTAGTGTTCTGAATACGCTGAAGACGGGAGAGTTGGGATTGTGCGAGGCCGGCTAGAGAGACATTACAATAATCGAGACGGGACATCACAAGGGAAAGAAGAAGTGTAGCCAAGGCAGAGGAAGAGAGAAAGGGGCGTACAGCCCGTAGCTGCTTAAGAGAAAGAAAAGAACGCTGGACGACAGAAGAGATGTGCTCCTTAAAGGAAAGAGAGGAATCAAGAATAACACCTAGATACCGAAGGGAAGAAACAAGAGGAATAGATTGTGAAGAAAAAGAGGGGGCGCAAGTGGAGGAGGGGCTCCCGAGCGTGAACCAGATAGTAAAGGACTTGGCCAGGTTTACATGCAGGAAATTGGAAGAAAACCATGAGGCAACGGCAGTAAGACAAAGATTAAGAGGGGAGATGTCAGGGGTAAGGGAATCAGTGTGATGTAGTAGAATGATGTCGTCAGCATAGTAATATGCCGAGATGCCAAACTGCTGGATTATGAAGGCAAGAGGGGCCAGAAAAACATTGAAGAGCAGAGGGGCAAGAACAGACCCTTGGGGTACACCACAGGAGAGTGGGGTGGGAGCTGAGGATGAAGACCCAGTTACAACTGAAAAGGAGCGACAGGAAAGGAAAGAACAAAACCATTGAAGAACCACACATTTATTTATCAAAATTCCCACATTTGTATTTATTAACAATTATATATTCTATTTATTAATTCATATATTACTCTAAATACTCTTTATATCATTCCCTTTCTAACCACCCTCTCGCACCATCCCCCGCTCATCCATCCTCATCCATTATTGAATTAATATCTTCTCTCCTTTCACCCAATCACCATTTATCCTTCCAGTAAAATTTTATTTTAAATTTTGTATAAAATCCCTCTCATATTTTCTCTAGCTCTCCCACTCATTCTTCCTTCCATTTTTTCCAAACATTTGAGGCACCACTCATGGGTGTCGGTGACAGAGATGGTACCGCCACACTTAGAACACTTTTTTTTTTTTTTTAAGTTTCCAATAATCTTTATTAATAAATAAAGTAGGATTACAATAAAGTCCACATCAAGAGGAGAGTTACCTGAGTTAACATATAAGAAACAGATTAAAAAGAAAAAATAGGAGCCATTTACATATAAGCCCTAATTATACATGGAAAGGAAGAAAAAGCAATTCAAGAACTTTCCTTACTAATCAAGAGAGCCTCTAACTGACCAACGTCAAGGAACACATACTTCACACCTTCTAATATCAAAATACATTTACAAGGGTATTTTAGAAAAAAGGAAGCCCCAATAGCTAGAGTCCGATTCTTCAAAGCAAGAAAAGCTTTCCTACGATTCTGAGTACTCCTGGATACGTCAGGAAAAATCTGAATAGGGCTACCACAAAACAATTGATCTTTTTTCAAGAAATAGAGTCGCATTATCAAATTCTTATCTTGAAGTGATAAAAAAGAAACAATTAAGGTAGCACGATGAGGAATCGTATCCATAGAAGACTCCAGAAATTGAGAAACATCTAATGACTCTGCTACAGAGGGGTTCCCCTTCTTCTCAGAACCAGGAGAGGAAGTAGCTCCAGAAGAAATCAATGGAACATAATAAAGTGAGGAAAACTTAATAGATTCTACATCCTCAATTAACAGAACCTCCTTGAAATATTTCTGCACTAATATCAAAGGAGCTAAATAATGAGTACAGGGAAAATTTAAAAACCGCAAATTCTTAGATCGATTAGCATTTTCCAAAGATTCCAACTGATGATGTATAACAACACTATCCTTAATTGAAGAAGAAACTGCAGCTTCTAAAACTGAAAACTTCCCCTCTAACTTATTAATAGATTTATTAGTTATAACATGCTGTGCTTCATGCTCAGAGAGCTTGTGTACCACTTCCGTAGAAAACTGCGCAACTTGAGAGAGGGAAGTACGGAGGGAACCCTCCATACGTGCTACCAAGGTCCATATATCACGCAAGGATACCTCAGCTGGAACAGTTACATCTACTAATTGAGAGGAAAACACCACCGGAGTCGGCAACTTAGCTCTCTGCTCCCCCAACGACTGTGGCAGAGAGGATTCTTGTAAAAGCTGAGGGCCCTCAACAGGTACTTCATCCCTGGAGAGAGATTCCTCAACAAGTACTTCCTTCCCGGGCAGGGCTATACCCAGCGTATCAGAGGATAAATCAGACAACGTACTCACGGACTCCCCTGACAGTTCTTTCTCCAAAGGGTCAGGTCCAGTTCCCAAAAGATGACGATCCATGGGTCCAATAGTCTTAACAGACTTGGCAGGAAGAGCTGGAAATACCTTTTTTCTCCTTCTACCCATGAGAACGCGCAGATGTCTCCTCAGGCTCCGAAGGGGCTCCAAAGGGGCGTGGCCTGCCCCTTTGGTCACGCCCCTTCGGGCACGCGCCCGCGGGTACGCGCCCCGCGACTGGCCGAAGCTTTTATACTGGCCCGGAAGGTGGGGGCGCCAAAACTCCTCCTCCTCCTTCACGCCGCACAGGACTCCACAACAAGAAATGCAGGTAACAATCCCGACTTGCAGTGACTGGCCGAAGCTTTTATACCGGCCCGGAAGGTGGGGGCGCCAATACTCCTCCTCCTCCTTCACGCCGCACAGGACTCCACAACAAGAAATGCAGGTAACAATCCCACACTTAGAACACTTTTTAAAACCCGAAGTGGATTTTTCCATTTTGAAGGAAAAAGTTGGGCCTAGTGTCCAAAATGGAGCATGGCACCTGAAGAGAAAAGTACTGGAAAGACTCCAGAAAGAAAGTTTTTGGGTTTTTTTTAAGAAAAAAAGAAAGAACCACCGGCGGTACCGGTTTAGTGTCAAGGGAAGGCAGAAACGACCACAAAAAAGAAGAAAAGAAGGGAATTTTTTCTGCGGTGACAGGATGTGTGACCTGTCGGTTCCGCAGAAAACAAAGAACTGGAGAGGGACAGTTGGGAAAGGCGGGAAGGCAGCACGCAGGTGCTGTGGGATGCTCCCAAAGGCTTTCCTATTGGACGCTGGGAAGCAATCCCGCGCGGGCTCCGTCGGTACCAATGATACCCATATGTGAAGACTACATTCCTGCTTGTTCCTGGAGATATTGTTCCTGCTTATTCCTGGAGTGGAGGAGTGGCCTAGTGGTTGGGGCAAGGTACTTCAGGCCGGAAGGTCGGGGGTTCAAATCCCACTAGAGGACAGCAACCTTGGGCCGGAAGGACTGGGGTTTCTAGTCCCACAGGTGCTCCTTGTGGTCTTGGGCAGGCCACTTAACCCTCCATAGCCCATGTTCCCTGTAAAATAGTTATCTCCAAGTTATAATGCCCTGTTCAATGTAATTTCAGTTTGTTCAATGTAAACCGCACTGATGCAGAATAGTGCGGTATATAAGAGAATGTAAATAAATAAATAAATAAAAGATATTCCGTTTTAGGCGACAGTGAGACATCAAGGTCTCTAAAGGTAAAAAGGGGACTGTTGTAGTTGTTGATATGGAAGGACAGACTAGATAGGCCATGTGGTCTTTTTCTGTCATCATATTTCTATGTTTCTGTTTCTAAGGCAGCAATGTCAGATAAACAAATAGCTATACGAGTTTGGAGCGAAGGAGAGATGTCAGGTGTAGATAGATATATTTGAGAGTCATCTGTATAAAAATGATACTGAAAGCCATGGGAAAAGATGAGGACACCAAGGGACTGGGTAAAGAGAGAGAAAAGGAGAGGGCCCAGAACAGACCCTTGAGGTACACCAACACAGAGGGATGGCAGGAACCTCCAGAACACTGAAAGTGAGTGACTGGAGAGAGGGCGTAGTTACTCACCTGTAGCAGGTGTTCTCCGGGGACAGCAGGAATCAGTCCATACATATGGGTGAAGTCGGCACCAACGGAGCCCTCATAGAAGCATTCCCCTAGCTTTCAAAGAAAGATTTTTGGAGATGCCACCACGCATGAAGGGTGCCATCTTGCTCAGTCAGATGACATAGCTAAAAGATACAAAAATAAAAGATGGTAAAGGAGCAACTTCCAAGGTGGGAAGGGAGAGTTGTGAGGATTGATTCCTGCTGTCCCCAGAGAACACCTGTTATAGGTGAGTACCTACGCTTTATCCGGGAACAAGCAGGAAGTCAGTCTTCATATATGGGACTCCCCAATTCCAGGCTACCAAAAACCCATAGCAAAAACAGGGCTCACACGAGAGGAGCCGCAAGCAGCAGCAATTTTAGTCCGTGCACAGAGACTACAGTAGGATCCCTGGGTCTATTGAAACCAGCACTCCGGTAGCCTGAACACAGAAGGGTTGGAGGGTAGGAGTTGCCTAGACCCCGAAAAGGTTACGGAGCACAGCCTGGTCGAAAGCACTGTCCCGTTGGGACTGTCTTTCCAGGCAGTAGTGAGCTGCGAAAGGATGGGCTAAAGATCAGGTTGCGGCCCAGCAGATGTCCACCATCGGGACAGAGCGCAGGTTTGCCAACAAAGAAGCCATGGCACAGACATGGTGCGCTGTGATGCAGGCTTCCAGTGGAAGCTTCGCCTGCCCATAATCAAAGGCGATACAGTCCGCTAACCAAGTGGACAGGGTCACTTGGTCACCGCCCCCCCCCCCCCCCAGCTTACTGGGGTCATAGGAGATGAAAAGCGAAGCAGCTTTGTGGTGGCCTTGGGTAGGTTGGATGTAGAAGGATAAGGCCCTCTTACAGTCCAATAAGTGAAGGACCTTCTCCACCCAAATGGAGTGAGGTCTTGGGAAGAAGGTAGGAAAGCACCACTTCCTGATTAAGGTGGAAGGACGACACTACCTTCGGCAGGAACATGGAGTGCATGCGAAGCCCCACCCTGTTCTTGTAGAACCTGGTGTAGGGCACTTCTGCCACAAGGGTTGGAGCTCATTAACCCTACTAGTGGAATTAAATGCAACCAGGAAGACCACCTTCCAAGAAAGGTAGCGAAGGTGGCAGGTAGCCAGAGGCTTGAAGGGTGGACGAGTGAGCTGCCCCCTATACCACGTTGAGGTCCCATTCGGTCGCCGGAGAGAGAACCAGGTATTTGAACAAGAGCAAGCCCCGAAGGAATCAGGTCATCAAAAGTTGGACAGAGAGGGGCTTACCATCCACCGAATGGTGGTGCGCCACCAGGACACAAAAATGCACTTAGATGGAGTTAGACTGGAGCCCGAATTGGGAAAGGTGGAGAAGATACTGCAACACCAAAGCCACCGGGCAGGAGAAGGGATCAGCCCCATGATCGGCGCACCAAAAAGAGAACCTGAGCCATTTGAGGGTGAACATCTTCCTAGTAGAGGCCTTGCAGGAGGACAGCAGAATGTCTTCAACCTCAACCAGAAGGTTGAGGGGGCAAGAATCACCCTCTCAGCAGCCATGCTGTCAACGAGAGGGACCCCAGGTTGGGGTGTACAAGAGAGCCCCCTTACTGAGACAGGAGTCCCAGGGCAATGCCCAAAGGGATGGGGGCCTCCACTGCCAACTGCAGCAGTAGCAGGAACCACGGCTGCCTGGGCCACCTGGGAGCTATCAGGATAAGCAAGGCCTTGTCGTGGAGGGTCCTGAACAAGGTCTTGGCGATAAGCGGCGTCGGAGGGAAGGCGTACATGAGGCCTTCCGATCATGAGATTAGAAACATATCCGCTGCCACCCTGGAGGGGTGGGCATGCCAGGAACAGAAGCTGGGCAACTGAAAGTTGTCTGGTCTGGCGAACAAATCTATCACGGGTTCCCTCCAGAGCCGGAAAAGTCAGCTGGCTAACTCGGGGTCCAGCTGCCACTCGTGTGGCTGAAGAACACTGCTGAGTCTGTCGGCCAGCAGGTTGTCCTGGCCTGGCAGATACACTGTCCTCAGGAGGATACCCTGTTGGATCGCATATGAACAGAGACCCAGTGCCTCCTGGCAAAGGACATGGGACCCCGTGCCCCCTTGTTTGTTTATGTAGAACATTGCTACCTGGTTGTCTGTCTGGACTAGGATTGGCTGCTGGCACAAGTGGTGACAGAAAACTCTCAGAGCGAGGTGTATCGCTCGGAGCTCCAGGAGGTTGATCTGTTGGGTGCTCTCATCTGGCGACCAGTTTCCCTGGGTGCAGAAGGTCCCACAGTAGGCTCCCCAGCCGAGCATGGAGGCGTCCATGGTGAGGACCCTCGAGTGGATGGGAGTCTGGAAGGGCATGCCTCCTTCTAGTTGTTAGGGCGACTGCCACCAGACCAGGGAATCCGCCAACTGGCGGGTCATCGCAACCCTGTCCCGGATGTCGCCTGTGGCCTGAGACCACTGGTCCTAAAGCACTACTGTGCCACCCTCATATGGAGGCGAGTGCCTGGGGTGATGTGGACTGTGGAGGCCATGTGCCCGAAGAGACGAAGAAGGTGCAGGGCAGGCACCGAGAGATGGTGTTGTAAGTCTCGAGCCAGAGATCAGAGACGATCTGCCCGGTCCTTGGGCAGGAAGGCCTTGGCCTGGAGGGTGTCTAGCTTTGCTCCAGTGAACTCCAGGCACTGCGCTGGGAGGAGGTGAGACTTGGGGTAATTTATGACGAAGCCCAAGTGTTTCACAACCTAGATTGTGTGTGCAGTGGCCTGCTGCACCTCCGAGGCTGTGCCTCCCCTTATGAGCCAGTCATCCAAGTAGGGAAACATGAAGACCCCTTCAAACCTGAGGAAGGCGGCTATGACCGCTAAGCATTTCGTGAAGACCCTCGGGGAAGAGGCTAGGCCGAAGGGAAGCACCCAGTATTGAAAGTGTTTGCCTCCTACTACAAACCGTAGATACTGCCTGCGGATGGTGTGGATAAGGATGTGGGTATAAGCATCCTTGAGATCTAAGAAGCATAGCCAATCTCCCTGCTGGAGGTATTGCAGCAATGTTCCAAGGGTGAGCATCTTGAACTTCTCCCTCACCAGGAATTTGTTGAGATTGCGTAGGTCGAGGATGGTCCTTAGGCCCCCTGTCCTCTTTGGGACGAGGAAGTATCTGGAGTAGAACCCTCTGCTCTTGAGGTGATAGAGCACCGTTTCCACCGCTTTGTCCTCAAGA
The DNA here is from genome assembly GCA_033557465.1 of Ichthyophis bannanicus. Classification (NCBI taxonomy): domain Eukaryota; kingdom Metazoa; phylum Chordata; class Amphibia; order Gymnophiona; family Ichthyophiidae; genus Ichthyophis; species Ichthyophis bannanicus. The sequence goes on from CM066033.1 coordinate 777,443,120, forward strand.
AGACCTGACAACTCCTTCAAGAGAAGGTCCCAGTGGAGGGGAGACCTGAGGGGCTCTCCCGGGAAATAAGGGGGAGGCGTCTGAGTCAGATGGAGGAGGTATCCCTCCTCAACTACCCTCAGAGCCCAGGAATCGTTGGTGATGGACACCCACCTCTGGGCATAGAGGGCCAGACGTCCCCCTGTGGGCTGCTGAAGGAGTCAAAAGCTCCCCCTGACTGGGCCGGAGTCTGTGCCTAGGATTTTGGAGCCTTCTGCTTACATGGGCCATGCCCATGTCCCTTGGCCTGCTGACCCTGTTCGGGAGCCGGGGAGGCATGATAGGTTGGGTAGTTTCGATAAGCAGCTCCCTTCCTCAGGTAAAAGAGCTTTTTACCCGAGCCCTTCCATTGGGGAGGGTCAGTGGTCCTCTTGGAGAGCCTGGTCCTCGCAATGAACTCGGTCTTCAACTCGGCAGCGTCGTCGGTCATGGATTTGCCGAAGAGATTCTCCTCTTGGCATGGGATGCCGACCAGTTTGTCCTGAACCCACTGCTCGAGGTTGGACGACTGAAGCAAAGCCTGGCAGCATGCACCGATGCCCGCTGCGGCTACCCGGGCCGCCGACTCGAACCAGTTATATGCTGCTCGAGACATAAATTTGGAGCACTCACGGACGGCCTTGGACAGGCTCCTGAACCGCTGCAAAGGTTCCTCAGAGAGACCAGCCAAGAACCCAGCGAGTTCCTTTGCCAAGTCTGTCAAGTACATGCCCATGTATAGCTGGGTAGGCCTGGACCCAGCAGATGAGCAGAGCCCTGGTAGCACTTCCTGCTGAGAACATCTATGGTGCAGGCCTCCCTGCCAGGGGGCACTGAGGAGAGCGTCTTCTGGTTTTTCAGCCGACACATGGCCGACTTCATCACCATGGATTTGTGTGGCAGCTGTGACTTCTGAAAGCCTGGTATTTTTCTCTAGTTGCTTACTCTCGAACTTCTGTAGCTCAGTTCTTCCCTTATCTGACCATCATCTTTTAAGCTTTAATCTTCATCACCCGCTGCCTCAACCTCATCCTGTCTCCTCCAACCTATTTAGAAATCTTCTTGTTATTGATCCCTTGGTTCTCTCTTCCACTATTTCTTCATCTCTTTCTTCCACTATGTCATCCAAGTCTGTTGACGAGGCAGTAACTTCCTATAATGCTGCACTCTCTTCTGCTCTGGATGCTCTTGCTCTGCCCATGCCACGTCCTGTGAGACGTTCTGCACCCCAGCCCTGGCTCTCTTCTACTACCCACTATCTACGTTCCTGTGCCCATTCTGCTGAGTGTGCTTGGCTCAAATCCCGCACCCTTGCAGACTTTCTACACTTCAAATTCATGTTTGTCTCTTTCCAGTCAGCCATAGCTCTTGCCAAACAAGACTATTATGTCCATCTGACTAACTCTCTTACCTCTGATCCTCGCTGTCTCTTTACTACTCTCAGCTCTCTCCTCAAAGTGCCTCCACCTCTGATCCCTCCCTCCATTTCTGCCAAAAACCTGGCTATTTCCATGACAAAATCCACAAGATCATCCTCCAATTTCACACAAAGTCAGCTATTTCCCCTCCACCCCAGCTTCACTCCCAACTTTCCCCGCTACCTCTGCTACCCTCTCTTCCTTTCTTGAGATCTCTGAAGAGGAAACTGCACACCTTCTTTCTTCCTCCAAACTCACCACCTGCTCCTATGATCCTATCCCCATCCGTCTCCTAAGCCCATCTTCTCCACCGTTGTCCCCTTCCATCTCTCATATTCTCAACCTATCACTCTCCACTGCAACAGTCCCTGCAGACTTCAAGCATGCTGTGGGCACACCTCTCCTCAAGAAACTTGATCCCATCTGTCCTTATCGACCCATCTCCCTCCTTCCCTTCATGTCTAAACTACTTGAACGTGTGGTTTACCGCCGCTGCCTCAACTTCCTCTCCTCTCCTGCCCTCCTAGAGCCTTTACAGTCTGGCTTTCGTCCTTTACACTCTACTGAAACAGCTCTTGCCAAAGTCTCCAGTGACTTGTTCCTGGCAAAATCCAAAGATGCACCACAACACAGCAAATAATCACGTAGATTAAAGCACCCAGTCCAAAACGTGATTAATGTGGAAAAGACAGAGCTTAATTTTATTGAACCATTGACAACCCAACACAGGCTGTGTTTCGCTACCCTTCGTCAGGGGTTGATCTGGTAAAAGAACTAAAAACATAAACATACATTTTTTAAAAAGTTATGAAAAGAACAGATGGCTAAAAAGATAATATGAATCCAAACTATAAATACATATATATGTTATAAAAAATAATTAAAACGAAAGTAAGAATGGAAATAAAATTAACCATAAAAACATGTATTACATAAAATTACACATACCAGGTAAAGCACAGTTACTTACCTGTAACAGGTGATCTCTGGGAACAGCAGGAATAAGTCTTCACATATGGGTACGTCGGTACCGACGGAGCCTGCGCGGGAACACTCCCCAGCGTCCAATAAGAAAGCTTTTGGGAGCATCCCACAGCACCTGCGTGCTGCCTTCCCGTCTTTCCCAAATGCCTCTCCTCAGTTGAGTTTTAAAGCGGAGACAAAGAGAGAGACAGAGAAGGGAAAGAAGAGATATAGAGATACAACTCCTAGGGGAGGTGGGTGGGTTGTGAAGACTTATTCCTGCTGTTCCCAGAGATCACCTGTTACAGGTAAGTAACTGTGCTATCTCCAGGAACAAGCAGGAATGAGTCTTCACATATGGGGACTCCCAAGCTAAGATGCCTGGAGTCCCAGCATGTCATAGATTGGAACATGCTATACCTAATAACACCAGGCATCCTGAAGATGGAGGGTAGGAGTTGAAAAGAGAAAGGTGCTGTGGAAAACAGCTTAACCTAGCAAAGGACTGTAGACAAGGAGTCCATGTGTGGATGATAATTGTCATCAATGATATTGAAATGAAATATTGCAATATGGACCTCCCCTAACAGGATTTCACAGAAGTATGGAGGTTCATGGGATCTACTGGGGAACCCAGTAGAGGAACCTCGAAGAGGACCTCACTGTAAAGTGGAGGTAATAAACCTGTAGGAAAAACAGTGGAGGTCAGAATCCTGAAAGGTAACAGGTAACCCCAGCAAAAAAACTGGGGTAGTACAAAAACGGTGGGGCTTCAGCGGAAGGCTTTATGACAAAAGCCAAACTCTTTTGGCGGCAGAGTAGCTCACTCTTAGGAGCAAAAAGAGAAAGGGTAACCGATTTGGACAAACAGGCACAGTCCTTGTGGGGAGAAAGGATATGGGAACCCCTTGTATCCCAAAAAGAGAGGACAAATGCCTGAGGCGTTAAAGCCTGTGATTAACTGAAGTTCCGCAATGTCTCTCCTAACTGGGGTAAGCTAGGAGAGATATTGGAGCATGGAGAGCTTCAGAGGTACCTAAACCCTAAGGTTATGGTATAAAGGTTGTTGACTACCACAGGAGTGGTTGTGTGTGTAGAACCCCAAACCTGCTGGATAGCATAGGTATGGGTAAAGCCCATCTGTCAGAATCATATAGCTATATGAGCATAGACAGTCAGATAGATATGTATCCACATACTTATCTATCTATAATAAAATATCTCGACATATACATATATATATATATATATATATATATATATATATATATACACACACACATACACATATATATATAGAGACATATAAGAATATATCTATAGTGAGATATGGAAGGGCATAAAATACACACAAAAGATAGATATGAATATGTAGGCCTATATATGGGTGTCTGCAATTAAGCAGACAGAGATATGCCTACAGCACGGTATTCACATAGGATATGTGGAGAGGAAAGATTCATCTAATAACAAGGAGGTGGAACCTACTTGAGAAGATATATAGAGAATCTATTCCTCCTGGTTATGATCTGCAAGGATGCTAGCTAGTGAAATAACCAGGACGGTTACGTGAAAAACAGAGGATAATATCAGTCTGCAGCCAGCAAGTCCCGAGTCTTCCAGAACTCTAGCATGGTAAGTGGACAGAAGACGCATAGAGATGAGATACCATGTTGACCTGCTTAAAGGGCAAAAGGTATCATGCGTTCTTACCATGAGGACGAGCTGCAAGGAGAAAGAGCATATCCCCGATTGGGAATACTATGGACCAAAGCAGGGAATTGTCAACTCCTTAAGCTTTCACGTAAGAGAAGGCCTATGTCCTTTATATCAAAAAGGAGATAGTAAAAGAAGGGAGAACCCTTCTAGTCTTGGGAGACATGACTGAAAAGCCTTTTCCAACCATCTAGGATAGCTGTTGGAGAAAAAAAAACCATGCTCTCTAGCAAGGGCCCATAGTGGAAAGCTTCTCTGTAGAATTGCAGAGAGCATGATGCAGGAGAATGAGGAGATAGAACTGGCTGCTGGAGAGCCAGTATCTCTGCCAACAATGCTGCCAAACCCAGGAGAAAGGAGATGGCAGAAATAGAAGACAATCCAGACAGCTTGTAGTGAGATAATCTCCAAGATAGATGAAAGCACTGACTTGGAGCCACTACTAAGACTAGACAGAATGTTAGTGGAGGACAAATCTGGTTGTTTGTGGACAAGAACCAGTGGTCCAAACATTAAGACTCCTGCATAGGCAGCTGCTAGCAAGACAGCAGAAAGAATCTTACTGTTTAAAAACAGAAAGAACAGACAAACAGGAGTAGAAAACTCTGGACATGTCTGATAAGCTGCCCCAAAGCAAGACTGAAACAGAGGAGAGGAAAACTCCGCACTGGAAAGTGACAATACTAGAGAGGCTGAAGATAAAGCCCTCCAGTGAAGTAATTCCGCTCTTACAGAGGAAAAAGCTTGGTAAGAGGGTGAAGAGAATGGAGTAAGTCTATAGAAAGGAAAAAATACATGCTGGCACAGGAAACTATCATTTGATAGTGGTTAGACCTCTTTCCCTAGCAGGAAGAAGAGGAGAAACCTGTGACCTATAGGCATGAACATCCTGACAGCTCATAGAAATATAGAAAAAATGGATGTCTTTTGGAAAGAGATCCATGTCTAGGGGTTAGAATGAAGCGGTGGATTGCCTCTATTAAGAAGAAGCAAACTGAAGATTCTAAACCCCAAGAGTCACAAGCATCTGATGATGATTGATCAGAAACCCTGCGGTTGCTGGGTTTGCTGAGCCTGGTGAGAGGTTGGATTCTTCAGACCAGGACGATGCCTCCCCTGTTTGGGAACATCTGTATGATGGGCAGGTGATGAATAAAACCTTCTTCTCCTATGGAAAGAAAGTTTGGTAGGACATTTCCTACCTACTGGGACAGAAGAAGGTGTAGAACAACCCCTAGGAACAGGTAAATCAGTGGACAACTGAGTAAGCACAGTTACTTACCTGTAACAGGTGATCTCCGGAACAGCAGGAATTAGTCTTCACACGTGGGGAGACGTTGCCGACGGAGCCCGCACGGGAATGCTCCCCAGCATCCAATCAGAAAGCCTTTGGGAGCATACCCCGCGCCTGCGCGGTGGCTTCCCGCCCTTCCCACTGCCTCTCCCCAGTTGAGTTTCATAGCTGAGCCAGAAGGAGAGGAGAGGAAGGAATAGATACAAAAAAGAGATACAACTCCTAGGGGAGGTGGGCGGATTGTGAAGACTAATTCCTGCTGTTCCGGAGATCACTTGTTACAGGTAAGTAACTGTGCTATCTCCAGGAACAAGCAGGAATGAGTCTTCACACGTGGGGACTCCCCAGCTAAGGATGCCCGAGGAGATCCCATAAGCGCAGCCCAGGACGGGATAGCATTTGCCCAGCCTGAATCCCCGGCATCCCCTGAGGGATGGAGGGCAGGAGTTGAATAGAGGAACAGCAAATCTACAGACTACAGAGGAAGTCTTAAGAGTGCCGAACAGGTAACATTAAACTTATGCACTCCATAATCTTAACGCGCAGAGCTGCAATCTCACTTTGCTTCTCCTCTCATCAAGAAACATTAGCTGCATTTAGCTGCTTTGTACATAGTTGCTTTTTGTACATAGTTTTATTATGTTATGTTCTCTGTTTATGAAACCTGTTTAATGTATACCCAGTTCATTGTCCTGTTCATTGTAAGCACTGATCAATTTTTGTGACGTGTAGTTTCTGTTCATTGTAAACCGCACTGATGTCAAATAGCGCGGTATAAAAGAAACTGTAAATAAATAAATAAACATTACGATACAGCAAAAAAAAAAAACCCAGGCTACAGGAAGAGTAGCCAGAGGGGGGCATAAATAGTATCAGTAAACATTTAATGAGTAAATGCCCTAGTACCATATAGAGCTTACCGGCCATTAAGTTACAATGAATTAATGGTGTGGAACCCCGTAGGGCTTACCTACCGGGTTGCCGGAAGCAGACCTGTGGTGAAGGCACCGTAGCCGCAGTAGCGAAGTCGTCAAGGAAACTTCGCCGCAGCGAGGAGGAAGCTCCAAATCCGGAAGGCTAGAAGATCCAGGTGTCAGCTGGGTCAGGAGAAGGATGGCAGGTCTTCCAGGAGGCTTAGCGCAAGCTGAGCACTCCCTTAGGAGTAGAGTCCAGAACTCAGAGGACTAACAGCAGAAGACTGGCCGAACCAGAGAGCCCATTCCGGAGAAGAGCAGGGGTGTACCCCGGAGCAGGAGGAGTACACAGGCTACCCTAGCGAGAGATAGGGAGACCAAGGGTCCGAACCCCCGAGAGGACCACCTAACTGAAAGGGAGCTGTAGACTTCACAGTGGTAGAGTACCACCAGTCCGCGGCCCGATCGAGGAATAGGCAGGCAGACTGGCCGGACCCCCAGGGGGGGGGGGGGCGTGAGTACCGGCCAAAGGGAAAAGGGCGGTATAACACAGGTACTGCGGACATCCCCCCAAGATGCGCCTATCGCGCAGGTGATATCTAGTATATCTAAGCCGGTGGGCATGAGGGCGCCCACCCGGTACTAACGCAGGTATGCCGAGGGGCCTACCTCCCTGAGCATCACCCTGGTAAGGCAGATCTGCCATCGGTCCAGAGAGCGTCCACCTGGAAGGTGGCAGCAAGATCAGTCAGTAGAGGGATCTATTCCGGAGGACAAGGACAGATCGGCGAACCAACAGCGCGGTAGCGTGGGGGACAGGGGATAGCATTAGTCCGGTAGAACGCCACAGGGGCTGGAGGCCCTATATGTGTCCCCAGGACCTGCACGCAGAAAAACTCGCCCCCCCCCCGCAAGACGGGGGGGGGGGGGGATTCCGGTACAGAAGCAATCAGCAGGGGGATACCGGCTGAGAAGAGTTCGGAGATGTACCGAATGGTAATTAAGGTGGCCGTTGGCCATAGCTATCACGGGATAGAGGTGGTCTCCTTACCAACGGAAGGAGAATACCCGAACCCCTAGATAAGCCTCCGAACCATTTGCAACTGAACGAGCCCCAGAGCAGAGCTCAATTTTTAAACTCCCGATAAGAGGGTCAAGTGCAGGCAGCCGCCTGCCTGAGCCTAAAAATGCTTAGTAGGAGAGTCCTGGCGTGGGCCGGGGGCATCAACCCGGGGTGAGAGGCCCCTTGCCTGGGCGCGCCAGGAGGGTGGGCGGAGGGCTGATATTTCCTCTTCCTAGAGAGGTGTTTACCGCCGCCGTGGGGCCGGGCCCTAGGCTGGCCGCTAACCCTGGGAAGGTTAGCGAAGCACTGTGCGATCTGACGCAAGGCTTCGCTATTGAAGAGGTGATCTCCCTCGCAGGGAGAATTACCCAGGTTGTGCTGTGCCCGTCTACACAACTCGGACGCCTGCAACCATGCTGTACGGCGTGCTCTAATGGCAACAGCCGAGGCTCTGCTGACAGACTGGAAGGAGTCCAGCGAAGCACGAGAAAGGAACCCGGAGATATTCCTGCAGTGATAAAGGAGCAGGGAATATTCAAAGGCCTTGGTCGCCGATACGAAGGGGGATAACCGAGACCACCTCTCGGTGACCTCCTGCAGCGACAGACTCATATAAAATATATATGAGATAATTCTGGCCGACAGCATAGACGTCTGGAAGGCTTGACGTCCTAGAGTATCTAGCGTCTTTGAGGCGCGGCCTGGGGGGCGAGAAGCATGCTTCTCCTTGCTTCCGGCCTTCCTCAGCGCCGATTCCACCACAATGGACCGATGTGGAAGCTGGTGCTGCCGAAAACCCGCGGACTGAGGCACCCGGTATAGAGCCTGCATCGCAGTCGACGGTGCCGGAACCCTCAAAGGCGACCGCCAAGCCTCCAGCAGTAGATCCTGCAGGGAGGGATGCAGAGGAAGCATCACGGCTGCCTGTTCCTCAGGGCCCGGGCTCGGGTCCGGGGTAGGGATGGCCAGCAAGTCCGCCATGTCAAGGAGGAAATCCTGAAAAGGTGGCTCTGCCGGAGGAGTTATGGCGGGGGAGGCTGCCAGGGCACACAGAGGCCGCTCGGGCCGATGCCCACTGGGCATAGGAGGGGACCAACCGACCCGGATCGGGGCAGTCCCCATGGCGTCGTCGGCTCCTGGGATTGATTCCAAACTAGGCATCGAAGGGGTCGATGGCACCAACGGCGCCGCAGGAATCAGACTCGGCCCCGAACCCGGGGGTGGCGCTGCTCCCTGCTATCGAAGCGGTTCCGCGGCCGCCGGAGGGCAGGGGCCAGCGGTCTCCGCTCTGCGTCGTGGGAGGGGACAGGGACCGATCCTGAGACGTGTAGTGTCCAGGCTTTCAAGGCTGGATACCGACTCCAGGCTGGGCATCGAACCGAGCGAGGAGATCGACTCCCTTCTAGAGGGCCCCGGCGGGGGCGACCGCGCCGGTGGTAGAAAACCCGGAGCGTGGATCAGAGCCGCATGGATCGGTGCCGCGAGCATCACGGGTCCCTGAGGGCGGAGCTCGGTGGAGAGGGGGTCATTCGACGCCGGCACCGACGTCGATCGGCGGGCACTGCCCGAAGCCGGGCTCCCTCTCGCACCCGTCGGACCCGGAGAGAAAACCTTCCGGGGCATACGGCCCGTCCCCGAGGGGACCCCGGTCACCCGACAATGAGTCCCTGCGGGGGTGCAAAGCCCCTGCGCCGACGTCGGTGTACCGTTGCTGGGCGGCGTAGATCCAGATTGGATCGAAGCGGTCGAAGACCCCGAGGCCTCTTCTCTAGGAAAAGACGGGGCCCTCGACGGCCGCGTCGATGCCGGGGAGTCGCCCGAGCGCTGGCCGACATACCCCGAGGTCCCTGGGGAAGGTCGATGGCGGCCCCTCGTGCTCGACGCCCCTGCCGTCGCCGGCGGAGCGGCGACGCTCGAACCCGGTACCATCCTTACGCAGGGCTTGGAAACCGGCGACCCGGCACGGGTCGAAGCGAGCGGCCCCGAGGGGAGGGAGGCCAGATGACCATCCCCGGCGCAGGGCGGAACCACCAACACCCGCGCGCTCGAAGCGGGTACTACCCCCGCGCATGAACTCAGCGTAGGGCCGTCAGACAGTGTCGAGTCGATCGGCCCCCGAGGCGCTGAGGGCAGCGGCTGGCAATCCCTGGTGGGGATCGGGTCACTCGACGCCGACGGGTCGGCACCGCCCAAGGCGGATACCACCACCGTAGGAACGCCATACCGGCGTGAATCGGTCGGCCCCGGAGGCGCCGAGGACCGCAGCCGCCAATCCCCGGTGAGGAGCGGAACGCTCGACACCGACGTCGAAGGGTCGGTACCGCCCGAAGTGGGTACCGCCCACGTGCATGGCCGGGATGGGGGAACGCCAGGCTGGACCGAGTCGATCGGCCCCGGAGGAGCCGAGGACCACAGCCGATGATCCTCGGTGAGGAGCGGAGCGCTCAACACTGACGCCGATGCCGGGGGCTCAGTACCGCCCAGAGTGGCTACCACGCCCGGGCATGGCTTGGACGTAGGAAGGTCAGACCCGGTCGAGCCAAGCGGCCCTGAAGGCGCCGAGGACACCAGCTGACGATCCCTGGCGAAGAGTGGAACACTCGATGCCGGGGAATCGGCACCGCTCGAAGCGGGTTCCTCCCTCGGGCATGGCTCGGGAATGTTCTGTGAGGAGTGAACCCCAGGAACATCCCGAAACCCCGTAAATGCTTTGGAGCCCGAGGACTCCCGCCAGGGTATATCAGCCAAGGAGGACTTGAGGGGTTGGCCGGAGCCATCGCCATGCCGCGCATGAGACTTGCCCCTCAAGACTCGGCTAGTCTTAATAGACTGTTGTGTGGTTACCTGATCCTGGAGAGAACGACGACCCGACGACCGCGCCCTGGGCACGAAGACGTCGTCGAGGGATACCCGAAAGAGGGAGGGTCTTCTTCCGACATTGTAGCCCGGAGAGTTCGGGAAAGAGGGGTCAGGCCCCACACAGGAGAGGCACCAGGCATTGGAGTCCACGTGGAAAATAGAGTCCCCGCCATGAGGCTGGAGGGAAGAAGGCTCCATGCCCGGTCCTCAGCGCCCGGAGGGGGCGACGAAAATTAAATGAAAAATAATGAAAAAATAATTAGAAGAAAGAAAAAAAGGGTGCACGGAGGTGCCACCGTCGGCGGGAAAGCCGCAACAACAGAAAAATTTCTGCGGTGGCAGGAGGGACGTCCTGCCTGCTCCGCGGAAAACGAAAAACTGGGGAGAGGCAGTGGGAAGGGCGGGAAGCCACCGCGCAGGCGCGGGGTATGCTCCCAAAGGCTTTCTAATTGGATGCTGGGGAGCATTCCCGTGCGGGCTCCGTCGGCAACGTCTCCCCACGTGTGAAGACTCATTTCCTGCTTGTTCCTGGAGATACCTGACGTAAAGACTCCTTGTTGAAGAGATTTTCTCCAGTGCAAGGAGTATGTCCCAGTCTTTGTTGTGCCCATTTGTCCAAGTCTGAAGCTTGGAGCCAGGCTCTACGTCATGCCCCTATAGCTATAGCAGAAGTCCTGCTAAGAGACTCAAAAGAGTCTAGGGAAGCACGAGAAAGAAACCAAGAGATATTCTGGATATGCTTAAGCAGTGAGGAATAGTCTGCACTCTTGGAATCTGGAAGGAAAGGAGTCAAAAGATGTAATTTCTTTGTGACCTCCTCAAGAGACAGACTCATATAAAGAATATATGAGAGAATTCTTGCAGAAAGCATAGATGTCTGGAAGGTTTGATGTCCAAAGGCATCTAGTGTCCTAGACTCACGACCTGGTGGATAAGAATTGTGCTTTTTCTTACTCTTTACTCGCCTCATTGCTGATTCCACTACTATGGAATGATGAGGAAGTTGAGTCTTTTGAAACCCTGGAGAGGGGGGCACCTGATATAGGAGATCAGTTGCTCTGGAAATTGGGGGTACCCTTAAAGGTGCTTCCCACAGACCTAGGAGGAGATCCTGCAAGGAATGATGCAAAGGAAGCATTATGTTCTCCTTTGCTTTGGTAGGAACAGAGCCTTGTGCAGGATCATGTCCAGGGATAGGAATGGCAAGTGATCTTGCTATTTCCAGGAGAAAACTCTGAAAAGAGGGATCTCCAACGGGAATCTCCTTTGGACAGGTTAGACCAGAAGAACTAGCCTGAGCACCGAAGGATCTATCCAAATATATAGGAATAGAAGATCCTGCACGGTGCAGGGTGGTATCCTTTAAGGATGGTCGCTGGTACTGGCTGTCAGGAGCAGCATCCGTCAGTACCTCATCGTCCATGCCAGGTATCGACTCCAAGCCTGGTATAGAAGAGAGCGATCCTGTTGAAAGAAGCATGGCAGGAGCTGGCCACGATGCTACTGTGGATACCAGTACCGATGCCGACACCGGTACCGATGTCGGAGCCGAAGCCGACACAGACATCGGAGTAGCCATTGGTGATAGCTCAATCGGTACCGAGGTAACCAAAAACCTCCGGCAGCCATCCTCGGTACCAAGCCTGCAGTACCGATCGGTGTCGGTACCAAGGCATGCTGGTACCCAGTCTTCCAGACTAGAAATCGATTGCAAACTCGGTATTGAGGGCAATGAGCCTGATGAACGAAGCACCGCAGGCACCGACCGCAAAGGTAATGTGGACATCGGTACCGACTTCGGTACCGTGTCTGATACCAGTGGATGAAGGCCAACCGGTGGCAACTCAAACGTCATCGGAGGAACCGAGAGTTGCGGATCTGAATCATCGGAACCGAGCCTTTGGTACCGAGGGGAGCCGGTACCAAGGCGAGTCGGTACCCAATCCTCCAGACTGGAAATCGATTCCAGACTCGGCATCGAAGGAAGCGAGTCTATCGATGCACGTCTGGAGGGTACCGAAGTCGGTGGTCGTATCGGTGTCGGTACCGATACCGGAAAGTCAGTCTGGGAAATATCCACCGGACCCGAAGGTACCGAGGACGCCAGATGACGATCCCTGGTGAGGAATGTTTCATCCAACACCAGTGCCGGAACCGGGGTATCAGTACCGCTCGAAGCAGATGCCACCACCGGACACGGCTCGGGTATGTTCTGTGAGGGGTGAACCCCAGGAACAACCTGAAACCCCTCATACGCTTTGGAGACCGAAGACTCCCGCCGGGGTTTTGAAGCCAGTGGGCCCTCGAGGGCAAGGCCGGAGCCGTCTACATGCTGTGCATGAGACCTACCACTCGAGGACTGGCTAGTCTTAACAGACTGTTTGTGGGTTACCTGATCCTGTGTAGAAGAAGAAAGGGACGGTGCCCTGAAGTTGGAGGGGAACCCGGTATTGAGGAAACCTCGATGTTGAAACCCTCTTCTCACCAAACTGTTGCCCAAAGGCTCCGGAGGAAAAAGGTCAGGCCCCAAACAGGTTAGACACCGACTTTGAGGGTCTAAAAATAAAGTTGTACCGCCACAGTCTGAACATTTCCTGGAGAAAGTGGCTGGCGGTTCCATGAAGGAAAAAGAAGAGGCCTAAAGGCCTGAGAAACTGTGAGACACTATGAAGAAAAAATAGTCCTTGAAAAAGGAAAATTTCACAAGAAAAGAAAAGAAAACACCGGCGGTACCAGTGGCGTCGGGGAAGACAGCCGCGACCACAAGAAAACTAAAGAAATAAAACAAGAATTTTCTGCGGTGACAGGACGACGTCCTGCCGGCTCCGCGGAAAAATGAAAACTGAGGAGAGGCAGTTGGGAAAGGCAGGAAGGCAGCACGCAGGCGCTGTGGGATGCTCCCAAAAGCTTTCTTATTGGACGCTGGGGAGCGTTCCCACGCAGGCTCCGTCGGTACCGACGTACCCATATGTGAAGACTCATTCCTGCTTGTTCCTGGAGATACATATATATTAAATAAATATTATAAAAAGGATGTGACAGATAATATTATATAAACCGTATATAAATACCTCTGTGTAAGATAGTGAGGACACAACGACTTGTGACACTTTGTAAAATTTGTAAAATTCCTGTACAACTAAAAAATATAATGAATGATGAGAACGTAAATAACCCAAACATATGGATAAAAATGTTTGAAAAGTTAAAAAACTATAAAGAAAATACACATATACAAACTTTTGTTATTATCTTAGACAACGGGAGAGAAATGTAGCAGGAGTAGAATGAAGGAGAACTGGGTAAGAAACCTATTCATTATCATAAATATGAATGGCACATGAACAAACGAACTCATGGCACATTCCAAACCATTAACATCTACAAGGGTAAAACTCATACTACATTAGAGTATCAATACTATTATTTGAAGTTATCTATTTATAACGCCTTCTAAAAAAAAGTAGTGTTTAAAAAATAAAAAATAAATAAAAGTGAACATTGTGGCGAGAGCCTTTACTCTGTCCTCATCCTTCTTGACCTCTCTGCTGCTTTTGACACTGTTGACCACAACCTTCTCCTTGATACCCTGTCCTCGCTTGGTTTTAAAGACTCTGTACTATGCTGGTTCACCTCCTATCTCTCCCATCACTCTTTCAGTGTGTATTCTGGTGACTCCTTCTCCTCTATCCCGCTCCCAGTTGGTGTACCCCAAGGATCTGTCTTTGGTCCGCTCCTTTTCTCTCTCTATACCAAGTCCCTTGGTGCGCTTATCTCTTCCCATGGCTTTCAGTACCATCTGTATGATGATGACTCCGAGATCTACCTCTCTACGCCTGAAATCTCTTCAGCAATCCAGACCCGGATCTCTGCCTGCCTTTCTGACATTGCTGCCTGGATGTCTCACCACCGCTTGAAATTGAACATGGCCAAGATTGAACTTCTTATCTTTCCCGCCAAAACCCCCCTCCCCTTCCTCAGTCTCTGTGGATAACTCTGTACTCCTTCCTGTCTCCTTGGCCCGCAATCTTGGCGTTGTCTGACTCCTCTCGCTCTTTCTCCACACACATCCATCTGATAGCTAAGAGCTGTCGTTTCTTTCTCTATAACATCAGCAAAATCCGTCCTTTCCTTTCTGAACACACTACTAAGACGCTTATCCACTCCTTGATCACCTCCCATCTTGACTACTGTAACCTACTCCTTTGCTGGTCTCCCTTTGAATCATCTCTCTCCCCTTCAATCTGTTCAACACTCTGCTGCGCGGCTAATCTTCCGCCAGCCTCTTCTCAAGTCACTTCATTGGCTCCCTATCTGTTTTTGCATCCAGTTCAAACTTCTCCTGCTGACCTATAAATGCATTCACTCTGCGGCTCCTCACTACTTTTCTTCTCTTATCTCTCCTTACAACCCCCCTTGGGAACTCCGCTCTTCTAGCAAACTGCATCTATCTATGCCCTTCTCTTCTACTGCTAACTCCAGATTTTGCTCCTTTAACTTTGCTGCACCTTACGCCTGGAACAAACTACCTTTGTCTATACACCAGGCACATTCTCTAAGCCTCTTCAAATCCAAGCTGAAAAGTCACCTCTTCGCTGCTGCTTTTGGATCTTGACTCACCCGATCTCCGATTTTCTTTTTCTGTCCCCCTTGTTTATCCCTGCCTACACCTTCTGTGTTGTCTGTCTTGACAAGATTGTAAGCTCTGATGAGCAATGTCTGTCTCTTACATGTCTGTGCAGCGCTGCGTACAACTTGTAGCGATATACAAATGCTCAGTAGTAGTAGTAGCAGTAGTGAGCCATTCCAGGATGGGAGGAATGGGCACCGTGAGTGATTCCAGAGGAGAGGCCTCGTACTGGAGGATCTCCATCTCGTCTGCTTGAGGATCCTCCTCCAACTCAGTCGGGAATGCCAGGGCCTTGGACATCTCTGACAAAGTCCAAGAAGCCCAGGTCCTCTGCGGGGATCGCCTCTGAGGTTCTGAGACTGGGGAATCGGAAGGGACATCGCAGTGGTGACGGGTATCAGGAGACTCCTCATCCTCCGTCTCCCATTCAAATTACTCCGAGGATGACTTATAGGTGGGCTGCTCCATGGGATTTGAGGCCACCGAAGCCCTGCGGTCGACACCTGGTAGACTGGCCAGGGATGACCGAGCTCCCGAACGGAACGTCAAGTGTGATCTCGGCCGAGGATCGGCTCGGCCTCCGGGGACATTTGGACGTCGAATGTCCGGTGGTCGGGGCAGATGAACAGGATGTGCCAGACAACAGTGCCCGCTGATGGCCAATGAAGGCAGACAAACTGCACTCCAGGGCCGCCATTCTGGACTCGAGGCCAGAAGGTTCCGCAGCCTTTGGGGCGGGACCCAAGGAACTCAGGCCTGATGCCGGCTCCCCCGAAGGGGAATCCTCGATGAGGATAGTGTCTGGAGACCAAGGCCAGTCCACAACCAGGGGAACTTGGCAAGTCTCTCCTTTTCCGACGCCTTGGACGAGCGCTTTGGACTGCAGGACCGGACCCAAGAGGTTCCCATCCGGTTGGAACCATCCAAGGACACTGCCTTTGTGGTTTCTTCTTCTTCCTGTCTTCCCTCAAAGGAGACCTCCTTTCCGAGGACACACAACGTCGCTCAGGTTTGGAAAGCTCCTCCCGAGATGTTGAGGCCTTGGCCTTGGATTCAGGGAAGAACTTATCGTGCTGCTGCTGGTGGCTCTTCAGGGCCTTGCTGGACATCCATTTGCAGAGACTGCAGGCTGCTGGGTTGTAGTCCGGCTCGAGGCAACGGAGGCAGCAGTCATGTGTGTTGGTTAAGAACATTATCTTAGAGCTTGATAACACTATTTAAAGCTACTGGTAGCCATGGGGGAAAAAAAGTACCTCTGCGAGGTGAAAGACTCTCTGGGCTACCAGCGAGGAAATAGGGCGCAAAGGCGCCATAAAAATAAAAAGAACGAGGACTATAAAAATGAACCGAACTCGACGCCGAGGCATCGAGGATGCTAGTGGGGAGGGTACTTGTGCAAGACTGGAGTCGAGTTTGAAACTAAAGTACAAAAATATCAACTTTTTCCGGGGGAAGTCAGACATCTGAAGGGCTCTGCGGAAAAAAGGAGACTGAGCAAGATGGCACCCTTGGGCAGGAAGGGGACTGCACAGGCGTGATGGCATCTCCCAAAGGCTTTCTTCGAAAGCTGGGGAAATGCTTCTGCGAGGGCTCCGTCGGTGCCGATGTCACCCGTATGTGAGGACTGACTTCCTGATTGTTCCCAGAGAAAAGAGGAGAACTAAGACCGTACAGAGCCTCTAAAACCAAATGAGGATAAAATGTCAAGGAGGAGAAGGTGGTCACCAGTATCAAAAGCAGCAGAAAGATCAAGAAGAATGAGAACTGAGTAAAGGCCTTCGGAGTTAGTGAGGAACTAACTGGAGACTTTGGCAAGACCCATTTCAGTACAATGAAATGGATGAAAACCAGATTTAAATGGATCAAGGAGGGTTCGAGAGGAGAGAAATTCCAGAACAGCAGAGAACTGCATGTTCAAGAATTCTGGAAATGAATGGGAGAAGGGAGATAGGACGATAATTAGAAGGTCAAATATGGTCAAGTGAGGATTTTTTTGAGGAGAGAAGTGATTGCAGCATGCTTGGAGGCTGCAGGGAAAATTACAGTGGAAAGCAAAAGGTTGAGAATATGTGAGATGAAAGGAATGACGGAGGAGAGGAGGAGATGGAATTGAGGAGATGGGTGGGGATAGGATCAAAGAACAGGTAGTGAGTTTAGAGTAGGAAAGAAGAAGAGATGTTTCCTAAACCGAGATTTTAGAAAAGGATGAAAGGGTGATAGAGGCTGAGGAGAAAATTTGGTAATGGAGAGGGGGAAGAGGAGGTGAAGAAGATTTAGTTTGAAATTGAAGAGTAATCTTATACACTCTGTCATGGAACTAGTCTGCCAGGTTTGGGCAGAGAGAGGAGGTGGAGTGAGAGGATGTGTACAGAACTCTTATAGAGTGATATCATCAAAACATGTGACTCTGCTGATGATAGGGCATAACCCATATGTCTGGACTGGAATAGAGAAACGATAAGGGAGTGATGTCATTGAAACCTGGACATTTCATTAGCTATCTGTCTCTAGCAATCTACCGGTAGGGGAACACAACCTACATGTCTAGATTAGTCTAGCAGGACGAATGGAACAGTATTTAAAGGCAAGTTGTAGAGAGAGGATAAGCTTCAGAATCTACTTTTGTCATAGGAAACTTTCTGTCATAAGGGATGGAGAGATACTGGAGGGAAGGAGGGAGGGAGAACAAGCACATGGAGATGCTGTGCTATGAGAGAGAATGACAGAGAGTGGTGGGCTGTGAGAAGAGGACAGAGGGGGAAATTCTGGACTCAGAGGTGGACAGTGAGAGGAAGATGCTGAAGTAGTGGTAAAGTGTGAGATCAGAGAGAGAGATGGTGGGCTTTGAAGAGTGGACAAAGTATAGTTACTCACCTGTAACAGGTGATCTCTGGGAACAGCAGGAATTTAGTCTTCACATATGGGTATCGCCGGTACCGAAGGAGCCCGCGTCGGAAAGCTCCCCAGCGTCCAATAGGAAAGCTTTTGGGAGCATCCCACAGCGCATGCATGCTGCCTTCCCACCTCTGTATCTCTCTCACTTCAGTTGAGTTTATAGCTGAGACAAAAGGAGAGAAGCAGAGAAAGAGAGAGAGATAAACAACTCCTAGGGGAGGTGGGTGGGTTGTGAAGAAAAATTCCTGTTGTTCCCGGAGATCACCTGTTACAGGTGAGTAACTACGCTATCTCCAGGAACAAGCAGGAATGTAGTCTTCACATATGGGGACCCCCCAGCTGAGAGATGCCAAGGGGTGACCACAGCAAGCTGGGATCCCAGGTGAGATGGGTAATGCTTCCTCCCATGGACCTCTGGCATCCTAACTGTGGATGGTGGGTAGGAGTTGTATTAAGTATGGAAGAGATGCTGGAGAACAGCCTGGCAAAACGAGGCATGCCGACGGGAGTCCTTGTCTAAGCAGTAGTGGGCTGTGAAGGTGTGTACCGAAGCCCAAGTGGCTGCTTTGCAGATGTCATCAATAGACACAGAACAAAGGTTAGCCGTTGAGGCTGCCATTGCTCTCACATTGTGAGCCGTGACATGGCCTTCGAGAGAAAGTCCTTTACTCTGATATGTATAGGGTATGCAATCTGCAATCCTATTTGACAGAGTTCTTTTAGAAACTGGAAGTCCCAAATAACTAGAGTCAAAAGCCACAAAAATCTGCAAAGATGTTCTATGTGGCTTAGTTCTTTGGAGATAAAAGGCTAAAGCTCTTTTACAATCCAATGTGTGAAGATTCCTTTCCGCACTGGAGGCATGAATATAGGGAAGAATATAGGAAGATAAACCGAATGGTTTAAATGAAAAGGCGAAACCACCTTTGGCATAAAGTGAGGATGAGTCCTGAGGATTACTTTATCATGGTGGAACCTTATATAAGGAGGGTCAGCTACCAACGCCTGTAGTTTACTAATGCGTCTTGCAGAAGTGATGGCAATTAGGAAAATAAATTTTCCATGAAAGAAACTTTAGGTCTGAAGTGGCTAAAGGTTCAAAGGGCGGTTTCATAAGCCAACCAAGAACAAGATTCAGATCCCATGCCACCGGTGGTGGTTGAATGGGAGGTTTTGTTAAGAGTAGGCCTCTCATAAATCTTGATACAAGTGGATGAGAGGAAATAGGTTGTCCATCGAAAGGTTTATGAAAAGCAGCAATAGCACTAAGATGGATTCTCACTGAATTGGTCTTCAGACCAGAAGTTGATAATTGGAGGAGATACTCTAGTAGCAACTCTACAGGTACTAAAAGGGGGTTAAGACCCTTTTGTAAACACCAGACAGAGAACCTTTTCCACTTAAAAGCAAAGGAACGTCTTGTGGAATATTTTCTGGAAGCCAGAAGGATATCCTTTACTTGTTGAGAAAGGTTAATATCCTGGAATTCTAGGCTTTCAGTAACTAGGTCCTGAGATGTAGGGACTGGGGAATGGGATGCAGTAAGCATCTGTCCTCCTGAGACAGAAGATCTGGAGCATTTCCCAACTCTAGAGGAGTGGTTTGAGAGAGACGCAGAAGAAGAGGATACCACGCTTGTCATGGCCAACATGCAGCTATGAGTATCATACGACCTCTGTCTCTCTGAAGTTTGAATAAGGTCTTGGGAATGAGGGGAATGGGTGGGAAGACACAGAGGAAGTCCTGTCCCCAGTGGAGTAGGAAAGCATCTCTTGCCTGACAGTTTTGAGCCGGAATTCTGGAACAGAATCAGGGAAGTTTGGCATTCTATGGACTTGCAAAGAGGTCTATATCTGGTGTTCCCCAGATTTGAAACTCGAGCAAGCTGGTGAGAGTGGAGGGACCACTCGTATGGCAGCAGTATTCGACTGAGTTTGTCTGCCCATAAGTTTTGAATGCCCGGAAGACATACCACAAACCGGTGAATTTGCAACTCTCTGGTGAGGGCCCATAGTCGCAAAGCTTCATTGCATAGTGACAGAGAGCCTGTTCCGCACTGCTTGTTCACATAGAACATAGCTACCTGATTGTCGGTTTGGACCAGAACTGTCTTGTTGCTGAGATGGTCCTGAAAGACTTGAATAGCATTGGAAATGGCTCTTAGCTCTAGGAGGTTTATGTGAAGGGAAACCTCCTTTGGCGTCCAAAGAACTTGTGTTGAGAGATCGTGCAAGTGGGCCCCCAACCCATCTTGGACACATCTGTCGTTAGGGAGGTTTAGCATAGAGTTTGCTGGAAAGGAGAACCTTACGAGGAGGTTTTCCAGGGATTGCAGGGATGAAATCAAAAGTTTGGTGATTCTGATTTTGTCTGTTAGCCCACCCAAGGCTTGTGACCACTGAGAGAATAGGGTCCACTGGGCTGCTCGCATGTGGAGGCGAGCATAGGGCACGACATGGACAGTGGATACCATATACCCCAGGAGTTAAAGCATCTCTCGAGCAGTGAGAAATACCTTCATGGCTGCTTGAGATGCCAGTTGTATTATACATAGACAGCGTGGCTGTGGCAGGAAAGCCTTTGACTGCCACGTGTCTAGACAAGCCCCTATGAATTCCAATGATTGAGAGGGGGGAGATGGGATTTTGGGAGGTTTATGACCAGTCCCAAGTATTGAAGAATTCTCATTGCTCAAGAAAGAGCAAAGCTGGCTTCTGGAGCTGTTGATGCTTGAATGAGCTAATCATCTAAGGGAAGACGAATATTCCCAGAGTCCTCATAAATGCTGCTACCACTGCCATGCATTTTGTGAAGACTCTTGGAGCAGAGTCCAGTCCAAAAGGGAGAACTCTGTACTGGAAGTGTCTTCCTTGAATCAGGAAATGAAGGAAGTTCCTGTGATCTGTATGCATGAAAATATGCGTGTACGCATCTCTTAGATCTAGAGAACATAGCCAGTCCTGACTTTGAAGGTATGGTAGACGTGTCCCGAGGGAGATCATTTTGAACTTTTCTCAGAACAAATATTTGTTTAATTCTCTGAGGTCTAGAATAGGCCTGTGTCCCCCTGTCTTTCTTTGGAATAAGAAAATAGGGGGAGTAAAACCTGGTACCCTGTTGGGATATGGGTACTTCTTTGATTGCTCCTTGAGCAAGAAGCGATGTGACCTCTTGCCACAACAGGTCAGTGGCAGGGACCTGAGAATTGAACTGTTTGATTATTATAGGTGGGGGCAAATCGAGAAAATGAAGCTTGTACCCCAGTCGTATAATGGACAGAGTCCAGTTTTCTGATGTTATCTGTTGCCACCTTTTCGCAAAAAAGCAGTCTGCTTGGAATGGTCAAGGGTTCTGGACCTTTTAGGGGCAGACTGACTAAGTTCTCTAGGTAGGAGTCAAAGACCCTGAGGGGACTGGGTCTGTTGAGCCGGTTGAGCTCTTTGAGCTTGCAGCTTTCTTTGCGGTCTGTTCTGTTGTTGTGTTGTTGCCCCTTCTGGGGAACCTTTTAGCGGACAGTGGCTCTGATGGGTGTAAGATGAGTAAGGCTTCTTTTTCTTACTGAAAAAAGGTTTTTTGAATATTTTCTGCTTTGCTGGGTTGGCTGTAGACTTTGATAGTCTGGTCAAGGTAGTATTTTCAGATTCAAGTTGAGTAGCCTTGTCCTGCCAGTCCTTGCCAAAGAGATTTTCTCCTGTACAAAGAATGTTTCCCAGCTCTTCTTGCACCCACTGTTCTAAGTCTGATGCTTGAAACCAAGCAATATGACGTGCTCCTATGGATATAGCAGAGGTTCTGCTAATACATTCAAAGCAATCAAAAGTAGCACTGTTCATAAATTTAGAGACATTCTGAGCATGCTTGACCAGAATAAGGTAGTCTGCTCTTTTTTCCTCTGAGACACAAGGGCTAATGAGCTCTAAGTCTTTTGTGACTTCTTCCAGGAACGTTCCCATATAAAGAATGTAGGAACTGATCCTGGCTGATAGCATGGCGAATTGAAAGCATCGACGCCCAAAGGCATCGAGCGTCCTGGATTCACGGCCTGGAGGATTAAAGGAATGTGTTTTAGCACTCTTGATTCTTCGCATGGCCGATTCCACTGCCATTGAATGGTGTGTAACTGAGTTTTCTGAAAACCAGGACAACTTGACACTCGGTACATAGTGTCAGGGCATCGGGAATGTGAAGATATCGTTAAAGGAGTTTCACACATTCTCAACATTAGATCATGTAAGATCTTGTGAATGGGAAGCACAGCTGCTTCCTTGGGAGCCATATGGTATTGTAGAATTCTTAATTCTTCTGCCCTAGGTTCCTTTTCTGGAATCACAGTGATTGCAAGACCCTTTGCTAAATCCCGTATGAAATCCTGGAAGGACATATCTTCTGGAGGGGACATCCTGCATTGAGGAGAAGGAGTTGAATCCTCTAAGAGATTCGCTCTGGTAACGGTAGAATCGTCAGAGTCATCGGAATCGGAAGATTCAAAGCCACTCTGTACCAGGGGCTCCCGTAACGCATGGTATCGGTACCGCTTGAAGTCGGTACCGAAATGTCTCGGTTCCTGATTCCCGATACCCGTGATCGATTCAAGGCTCAGCATGGGGGAGGCAGTCCTGTCGAAGCAGGTACTGTCGGTACCGGTAACGATGTCAGTACCAATACCTGATGAACCATCTGTAGCGGTCTTAGCAGTACCGAGACTGTTAAGAGGGACGCTAGACTGCGTTCAATAACGAGGATTCTTTTATCCATCGCTCCTGTCGATGCCTGGGTGTCGGTAACGGTGGAAGTGGCTACGACCCCAGAAAATGGCACCATTATTTCTGCAGAGGTGGAGGCCTCTGGAACATCCTGGAGCCCCAAGACTCCTGCCGGGACTGTTTTGCCAGTGAAATATCCTCGAGGGCAATGCCAGTGGCATCTCGATACTTTGAAGGAGATTTACCCTTAGAGGACCGGCTAGTCTTAAAAGATTTAGGTTTAGTTACCTGAGATCCATGGGAGAAAGATGAAGCCCTGGAAGATGCTGATGCAACTGACAGTGTCGGCGGCAAAAAGGGTACAGAGGTTTGCAGCTCTATTCTGCAGGCCCCTTTTAGTCATCCTCGTGCAGGAGAGACATGCCATTGGACAATATTCAGGACCTAAACATTTTAGACACCAATCATGGGTGTCGGTGACGGAAATGGTACCACCATATTTTAAGCATTTTTTGAAACCACTAGCTGGTTTCTCCATTTCTGAAGAAAAATGGGCCTAATGCCCAAAATGGCGCCTAGCACCATAACAGGGGAAAAAAACCCTGAAAATACAAGTCTTTTTTTTTTTTTTAAAGAAAGAACCACCACCGGCGGTACCAGTAGGCATCGAATGAAGGCAGACGCGACCACAAAAAAGAAATAAATAAAAGGAAATTTTCTGCGGCGACAGGGTACACGTCCTGTCGGCTCTGCGGAAAATGAAGAACTGAAGTGAGAGAGGTAGAGAGGCGGGAAGGCAGCACGCATGCGTTGTGGGATGCTCCCAAAAGCTTTCCTATTGGACGCTGGGGAACATTCCTGCACGGGCTCCGTCGGTACCGACGATACCCATATGTGAAGACTACATTCCTGCTTGTTCCTGGAGATACAGTGAAATTTGTGTGGAAAGAGGGGATAAACAAAGACATCAAAGAAGGAGCTAAGACGGAAAGATCAATATGTCAGAGACAGAGGGGGGAATGGAAAAAGACAGGAGCAGCAAGGAGAAGTGTCAAATGTACAGAAGATTCTGTAAATAGGATTAACAGAAAACAGAGAGTAGCAGAAGAGAGACTGGGGGCATTGTGACAGAAAAAATAAATGGCCTGATATTCAAAGGGAGTAACACGGTTAGCAGACCTGCTAACTATGTTATTCCCTTTATCTGGGATATTCAGCAGCACTAACATGGTTAGTGCTGCTGGTTAGCATGGAGGCATTCCAGGAGGAGTACCCAGCCATCAGCGCCGTACCTAGCCCTGTGCGAGTGGTGCAGCTACACAGGGCACAAAGGATTAGGGGCGCATTTCAGACTGCCGGCCTCAGCTTTCCCCCACACTCCCTGCTGTTGCCCTGTGCCACCACTTTTTGTTTTCTCAGTGGTGGCAGCACCAGCAGCCAGCAGAGCAAAGCTGACTTCACATTTAAAATTTAAAAAACAAAAAACAAAACCTACAAACATGCAGGTCTTTCCGAATCCTTGCTTCTACACAAGTCTTGTCCCTCCCTCCCTTCACTGATGTAGGTCGCGTCAGAGGAGGGAGGGACCAGGCCAGCATTCAAGCGTGGAGTTGCAAAGACCCGCGTTTGAATGGCTGGTCTGGTCTCTCCCTCCTCTGACACGAACCTACTTCAGAGCAGGAAGGGATCAGGTCTGTATACAAGCACGGAGTCGAAGGACCTGCGTGGGTTTTGTTTTGTTTTTTAATTGGAAGTCAGGTCTGCTCCACTGCTGCCAGCGCCAAGAAAACAAAACGTAGCAGTAGCAGGGCAAGGGCAGGCAGCCAGATAGACATGGAGGTATGGGTGAGATGATGGGGGTGTGCCGGGTGTGCCCGATATGCAAGGGCGCAATTATGGCTTGGAACGGCCCTGCCAGCCATAACCGATATTGAATCACTGGCTGGCTATGGCTAAGCAGCGAAAGTAAGGTGCAGCAAAAGCTGCCCTAACTTTTGCAGTGGAAGCTAATCGGGCAGTAATTCGATATCACAGCTGCTCAATTAGCTTCCTGCAAATACAGGCAACCTTGATATTCAATACCAGGTCCGGATATGACCTTGGCACTGAATATCCAGGTTTACATTTCAGCAGCAGAGGCTAGCCGCATTAAATCGGCTAGCCACTGCCATTGAATATCAAACTCAAAATGTCCAGATAAAGGTAGGGAAAAAAGTATTTTATTTTGAATTTATTAACTGGAATATATTAGCTTTGGGAAATGTGCATTGCAGATATCTGTGTTCTCTTCAGTACAAGAGGAGATGCATTTCTATTTTTATGTTTCCAGTATTGCCATAAACGTGGAGTTTGAATTCTTGGGGCTCCTAATTCCAATTATTGTCTAATTCTAATTTGTGGTCCTTTGTTTAGATTTGGTGAGGGTCTGACTGGTTTTGTGCATGTGATTGTGTTTAGACTGTAAGCTCTGACAAGCTGTGACAGTCTCCTACATCTCTATGCATAAGCCTTTAGTGCTATACAAATAAGTAGTAGTAGCAGTAAGTGTGGTATATCTGTATAGAGATTTGTAGCAGTCCCATCTGTTCTGTTTTCCCAGTAGAGAAGCTCTCTAAGATGTATTGGTTTAATATTTATAGTACTGCCTTCTCATAGGTAGCGTAGTTACTCACCTGTAACAGGTGTTCTCCAGGAGCAGAAGGAATCAATCCTCACATATGGGTGACGTCGGCGCCGACGGAGCCCTCGGGGAGCAATTTTCCCCAGCTTTCAAAGAAAGCCTTTGGGAATTGCAGTGCGCATGCGCGGTCCCCTTCCCGCCCAAAGGTGCCATCTTGGCCAGTCTGATGACATAGCGAAAAGACAGCAAAAAAATTGCAAAAACTAAATCAGAAGATTGCAACTCCAAGGGGAGGAGGGAGGGTTGTGAGGACTGATTCCTGCTGCTCCTGGAGAACACCTGTTACAGGTGAGTAACTACGCTTTCTCCAGGACCAAGCAGGAAGTCAGTCCTCACATATGGGACTCCCCAGCTTAAGGCTACCGGAGACCCTAAGCACAAAAATGAGCTCCCTCTAGCTCAGCAACACAGAAGGAAGGAATCTTCTCTGAGTAATCTCCAACCAGTAGCCCAACATCCGGGATGGAGGGTAGGAGTTGCCTAAACCTCGAAGAGATTACGGAGGACTGCCTGTCCGAAAGCACTGTCCCTGCGGGACTCCCTCTCAAGGCAGTAATGGGCCGCGAAAGTCTGGCTCGAAGACCAAGTAGCGGCCCGGCAGATGTCTGCCAATGGAACAGAGCGGAGGTAAGCCACTGACGCAGCCTTCGCCCGAACCCGATGAGCGGTGACTCGACTCTCCAACGAGAGGCCTGCCGCCGCATAAGTCCAAGCGATACAGTCAGCTACCCAGATGGACAGAGTGCGCTTGGAGACAGGGAGCCCCAATTTATTAGGGTCGTAAGACAGGAAGAGCTGAACCGTCTTACGGTGCTCCCGCGTACGATCAAGGTAGACGTTCAGCGCTCTTCTACAGTCCAGGGTATGCAAGACCCTCTCAGCTCGGCTGGAGTGAGGCCTGGGAAAGAAGGTCGGAAGCACCACCTCCTGATTGATGTGAAAAGGGGAGACCACTTTTGGAAGAAACTTAGGGTGAGTCCGCAGGACTACCCTATTCTTGTAGAACCGAGTGTAGGGAGGATCAGACACCAGGGCCTGCAGCTCACTAACGCGTCTAGCGGAAGTGAGGGCTACCAGAAATAAGGTTTTCCAAGAGAGAAAACGGAGAGGACAGGTAGCCATGGGTTCAAAAGGCGGGCAGGTGATCCGCTGTAAAACCACGTTCAGGTCCCAGTCAGGGGCTGGGGGGCGCAATGGTGGTTTGAGGAGGCGGCCCCGGGAGAACCGAGCCACGAGGGGGTGGCCGGAAAGAGGCCTGCCTTCCACCGGCACATGATGTGCCGAAATAGCACTGAGGTGAACCTTGACCGAGTTGGACTTGAGCCCAAGATTGGAGAGGGAAAGCAAGTACTGCAAGACCACCGACACCGGGCAGGAGGTGAGCACTTCAGTTGGAAAAGCGACGCCATTTAAGGGCGTAGGATTTCCGGGTAGAGGGTCGCCTGGAAGCCAGCACGACTTCCTCCACCCCCGGAGGCAACAGGAGGGGAGCAAGGACTACCCTTTCAGCAGCCAGGCCATCAGATGGAGAGATCTGAGGTTGGGGTGTAGGAGAGACCCCTGATCCTGGGTCAGGAGGTCGGGTTGAAACCCCAGAGGCAACGGGGTATCCACCGCCAGCTGCATCAGAAGCGGGAACCACGGTTGCCGGGGCCACCGGGGAGCGATCAGGATCACGGAGGCCTTGTCCTGGAGAACCTTGAAAAGAGTTCGAGACACCAGCGGCATGGGAGTAAAGGCATACAGAAGGCCTGTGGACCATGAGAGCAGAAAAGCATCCGCCGCCACTCGGAGGGGATGCGGTTCCCGAGAGCAGAATCGAGGAAGTTGCCTGTTCAGAGGACTGGCAAAGAGATCCAGTGTGGGGAGGCCCCACCGCAGGAAGATCCGTTGAACCACCAACGGGTCCAATTGCCACTCGTGCGGTTGGAGGATTCTGCTCAGTTTGTCTGCCAGGTGATTTTCTTGACCTGGGAGATAGACAGCTTTGAGGAGGATTCCCCGGCCGACGGCCCAAGCGCAGAGCTTTTGTGCTTCCCGGCAGAGAAGGGAGGAGCCCGTGCCCCCCTGCTTGTTCACGTAGAACATAGCAACTTGATTGTCCGTCTGGACCAGCACAGACTGGTGAGACGTGAGGTGGGAGAAGGCCCTTAGAGCCAGGCGAATGGCCCTGAGCTCCAGGAAGTTGATCTGTTGGGCAGATTCCCACGGGGTCCAGAGACCCTGAGTACATGACCCCTGGCAATGTACTCCCCAACCCAGGAGAGAAGCGTCGGTCGTCAGAACCTGAACCGGCGGAGGAGACTGGAAAAGCATTCCGAGCACTAGGTTGGGTAGGTGAAGCCACCATCGCAGAGAAGAGACTAGCGGGCAGGAGATGCGTACCGAGTCCGCCAGTCTCCCCGAGGCCTGACGCCATTGAGAGCGAAGGCACCACTGAGCCGGCCGCATGTTCAGGCGGGCATTGGGGGTCACATGGACCGTGGACGCCATATGGCCGAGCAGCTTCAGGAAGAGCCGGGCCGAGACCCGGGGATGGCTGTGAAAACGGCTGGCGAGAGCCATGAGCCGTTGAGCCCTGTCGAGCGGCAGAAAAGCCCGCGCCTGAAGCGTGTCCAACCTGGCGCCGATGAACTCGAGGTCCTGAGAGGGGAGCAGAGTGGACTTTTCGAAGTTTATGACAAAGCCCAAGTACTGGAGCAGAGCCACAGTACGCTGCATGGCGTGAGTGGCCTCCGTGGCGGACGGGGCCCTGATGAGCTAGTCGTCCAGGTACGGAAAGACGAAGAGGCCTTGAAGCCGGAGATAAGCTGCTACCACTGCGAGACATTTTGTGAAGACTCGTGGTGCGGAGGATAGGCCAAAGGGCAGTACTCTGTATTGGTAATGATTGCGTGCCACCACAAACCTTAGGTATTGTCGGTGGCTGGGGTGGATGAGGATGTGAGTATAGGCATCCTTTAGATCCAAGGAGCATAGCCAATCTCCCTGCTGGAGGTAGGGCAGCAGGATTCCAAGGGTAAGCATCTTGAACTTTTCCCTCTCCAGGAACTTGTTGAGGTTCCGCAAGTCTAGGATGAGTCTGAGGCCTCCAGTCCGCTTTGGTACTAGGAAGTACCGGGAATAAAAACCGTGACCCCGCAGGTGGTGGGGCACCGGCTCCACTGCCTGTTACCGAATAAGACTTGCCAACTCCTGAAGGAGTAAGTCCCGGTGGAGAGGGGTTCGCAGAGGCTCCCCTGGAAAGTAGGGGGGAGGTACCTGGTGGAAGTGCAGAAGAAAGCCCTCTCGGACTATGTGGAGCACCCAGGCGTCTGACGTGATGTTGGACCACCTGTGGGCAAAGTGGACCAGCCGGCCTCCCGTGCTGAGAGAAACCAGCGGAGGGGGAGAGGCTATGCTGAACGAGTCAAAAACCCCCACCCTGCGGAGCAGGGGCCGGTGGCGCAGGCTTGGGGGCTTGCTGCCTACGGGATCCGTTACCCCGTCCCTTGGCCTGCTGACCCTGATGGGGAGCTGCGGAGGCCTGATAATGGGGGTAGTGTTTATAGGCAGCCGCCTTCCTCGGGTAAAAGGGCTTCTTCCCCGAGCCCTTCTTCTTTTGGGAAGGGGCAGAGGTTTTCCTGGAGAGCAGAGTCCTGGTGAGAGTCTCTGTCTCGAGCTGGGCAGCCTTCTCGTCCATAGGTTTACTAAAGAGGTTATCACCTCTGCAGGGGACATCGACCAACTTGTCCTGCACCCAGGGCTCGAGGTCGGATGACTGGAGCCAAGCCTGGCGGTGGGCTCCGATGCCGGCTGCGGCCACTCGAGCCGATGCCTCGAAGCCATCATAGGCTGCTCGAGAAATGAACTTGGAGCACTCACGAATACCAGAGGACAGGGCCAGGAACCTCCGCAGAGGTTCCTCGGAGAGACCAGCAGAGAATCCGGCTAGTTCTTTAGCCAGGTCCCGGAGATACATGCCCATGTAGAGCTGGTAAGTCTGGACCCGACAAGCAAGCATAGAGCCCTGAAAACACTTCTTACCGATGCCATCCAGGCTGCGGGCTTCCCTGCCGGGAGGCACCGAGGAGTGCATCTTCTGGCTCTTGAGCCGATGCATGGCCGATTCCACCACCATGGAATGGTGCGGCAGCTGTGCTTTCTGGAAGCCAGGGCTCTTGCGGACTCGATATATGGCATCGACCCGCTTGCTTAATACCGGCGACGACACCGGGCTCTCCCACATGCGGAAGAGAAGTCGTTCCAGCATCGGAGGAACCGGTACAGTAAAGTGCTCCTTCGCAGGAGAGTCATACTGGAGGGCATCGAGCTCCTCGGCTCGAGGCTCCTCCTCGGGATCCGCAGGGAAGGCCAAGGCCTTGGCCATATCCCTTACGAAGTTCGAGAACCGGGCATCCTCCGGGGGGGACTGTCTCTGAGGCTCGGACTCGGGGGAGTCAGAAGGGACACACCGAGTCCGGAAAGAACCAGGTGACTCATCCACCTCGGATTTCCAGGCCGACTCCTCGGAGGAGTCGAGCGGCTCCGGTCGGGCGGGCACAGATGCCGTTCGCCCCGACGCAGAGGGAGTCGGCGTCGGCGACCTCGGCCCCGAACGGGAGGCCGAAGGTGACCTCGACCCAGGATCGACTCGAGCCCGCATGGACTCGAGGATCGGCTGGTCTCCGGGGTCGACGTCCCGGCGGTCAGGGCAGACGCGCCAGCGAGGCCAGCGATCAATGCCCGCTGCTGGTCCATGAAGGCAGTCAAGCTGCGCTCCAAGGCCGTCAACCTGAGTCCGAACTCAGGAGACCCAGCAGCCCCCGACTCGGGCCCCGACGGCGTCGGGCCCGACGTCGGACCACTCGGAGGCGAGTCAACGAAGACAACAGCACTTACGTGAGCAGAGGAGTCCAGTTCCAGACGAGGCTGTTTGGACGGCCGCTCCAGCTCCAAAGACCCGGGACGGCTGTCGGGGCTATGCGACCTGGCCCTCGAGGAGCCAGGAGCGTCCACCGACGCCGCCCTCGCGGGTTTCTTCTTCCGCTGATGTTCCCGGTTAGGGGACCCCCGCTCAGAAGAACTCCGGCGGTGCTCAGAGCCAGATTCTCTGGACACCGAAGCTTCTGACGAGGTCCGGGTACGGCTGGGGTCAGAGAAGATTCTCTCC
Organism: Ichthyophis bannanicus; assembly: GCA_033557465.1. Taxonomy (NCBI): domain Eukaryota; kingdom Metazoa; phylum Chordata; class Amphibia; order Gymnophiona; family Ichthyophiidae; genus Ichthyophis; species Ichthyophis bannanicus. The sequence goes on from CM066033.1 coordinate 777,473,425, forward strand.
CGCTGATGCTGCCGACTCCGCAAAGACTTCGCGGACATTTTGCTACAGGGCCCACAGATCATTTCTTCATGATCGGGGCCCAGGCAACGGAGGCAGCAATCATGTGTGTCGGTAAGAGACATAAGTTTCTTACACTTAACACACTTTTTAAAGCCACTGGCGGCCATCGGGGGAAAAAGGGCCCCTGCGAGGTCGAACGAACGGGCCGCCAGGGAAAAATGAAAAAAGGCGCGAAGATGTCGCGAAGGACAGAAAAAAACGAAAAAGAAGGGGAGGCCTCACAACCGGCGTCGCGAGGCCGGGCGGAAAAAGGACCGGCGTCGAACCGAAGAATTACTGAAAATAAGGAAAAAATCAACTTTTCGGCGGTGACTATTAGACAACGTCTGTAGGGCTCTGCGGAAAAAAGAAGACTGGCCAAGATGGCACCTTTGGGCGGGAAGGGGATCGCGCATGCGCGCTGCAATTCCCAAAGGCTTTCTTTGAAAGCTGGGGAAAATTGCTCCGCGAGGGCTCCGTCGGCGCCGACGTCACCCATATGTGAGGACTGACTTCCTGCTTGGTCCTGGAGAAAGGATTGGTGCTATGTAAGTCCTGGTATTATATTATGGCAGGCTTGCTATAGACTCTCATTAGGCTTTCTAGGGTTTTACAGTGGTTCATCTTGTAGAAATCTGGTAGTCTTTCTTAACCTCACTGCACATCTAAATGATGTTTAGACACTCATATGGTTATTAAATTATTGTTGAGACAAATATCAGAGGCATGTGATGACTTACAGACTGACCAATTTATTGAGGCATGGGCCTCAGTAAATTGGTTAGTATTTCAGTGCTTCAGGACACACCTAACCAATCAGGTTTTTTTCAGGATAATCACAATGAACATACACAAAGTAATTGGCATACAATGGATGTAAATCTTGCTTGTGCATATTCACTGTGGTAATCCTGAAAATATGACTGGCTAGGTATGTCCTAAGGACTGGGTTGAAAACGCCTGGTCTATAAGGTGGCACACACCTTGCCTCTGTCATTTTTGCTACTCTAGACTAACAAAGCTACCGCTCAGAAAATATTGATCATCTTGGCATAAAAGAGAGGCTTGTGAAGGGCTCCAATTGAATCCATGGTGGGGGGGGGGGGGGGGCAGCACAGCAATCACTCACACAGAGCAGCAAAAAAGGTAGCACCAGCCCTGCCTCAAGTCCCCCTCCAAAGGTAAGGAGGTAATTCAGTCTCTGTGCCAATGCAGTCTTCAGGTTCCTTACTGAGAATGCCAGCAATTGCACTCCTTAATAGCAAAACATGAGGGTTATTTTAAGTTATATAGACCCCTGTACACTGGAAAATTGCCTGAGACAATAAACTCATTCCAAATAGGATCACCAAACACTTTCGATTAGATAATGACTCTGTCTACAATATGTCCTACCTTAATAATTTTTGAGCCAATTTTGCAGGATCCAGTGCTAAGTTTCTGAAGAGCACGATATGAATCTTGTCTATGAACCATGCAGACATAAGCACAACCTCTGGGTGGAATCATCTGTGAAGAAAGCAACACAAGGCTGAAGAACACAATAAGGTAAATATTAAAATGCTGCAGAGACTTTTTAAAAATTATCCATGAATATTCAGCACAGCTATCTATATAGGGAGTGGCACTGAATATACATAGAGAGCGGTAACTGCCTAACTACAAAAAGTGACGATATTTTAACCATATAGCTGTTTAATCTAGGGTAATCTTTTTTGCTGTTCTAAATCAAACTGCTTAGCTATATAGACAGCAGAACAACCATGCTCCTCCCTGGCACTATCTGGATCATGCTGAGGCAGTCTAAAAATTTTCAGTGGCACCATCTGTATTAGGACTTATCCATATAGCAGCAGCTACTTTATTTATTTAACAAACATTTATATACCGCTACTTCCAGCGATCAGCAGCGGGTTAGATTACATTTTGAAAACTGTCAAATCAGGACAGTAAAATTTGGGGTATATACATGTTGATTCATAGGGTAAGCACAGCACACAGTAATGGGTTCTATTTGTAGAGAGGGGCAATAACTTACATATGTACATTATAACACAAATGAGCAATACATTAGGAGCAATAACTTATATATTTTATTTATTTATTTATTTATTTATTTAACAGTTATTTATATACCGCTCTTTCCCTAGTATCAAGTGCGGTTTACATGGAACAGTAGGTTAATTGGTATGTAATATACCAAGTCAGTTTACATAGAACAGATAATTATAATTTACAAGGAATGTTGTAACATTAAAGGTATAACATATTAGAACATATATACATTGTTAGTTTAAATCTATAATCATCATGTGAATGAGAGTGTGGTATGGTTAATAGTGTATTAGTGATATTTATTTTGAAAATAGAGCATGTAATAATAATGTATAAATGTTAGCCTGTATCTATTTGAGTATTCTGTTCTGAGGGTGTACATTTTACATAAATGCATCCTTGTCTCCCAGGGTAGGAAAGCTTTTATATCAAGTTGTACTGAAACAGGTGAGTCTTGAGTTTTTTTCTAAAGTCTGTTAGTTCTTTGTATGCTCATAGCTCTGGCGGCAGCTGGTTCCAGAGTGTCGGTGCTGTGTATGAGTAAGCTCTGTTACTAGTACTGGCTTTGACAGATCTTATATCTGCTGGAACAAGGAGGGTGTTTGAGTTGATGGTTCTTCTGCTTCTGTTGGGTGGTTGTGAGCAGATTAGGGTGGAGAGGAAGGACGGTGCTACGTTATGCAAGAGTTTGAATGTGGTTGTTAGTGTTTTATATTTTATACGAGCAGCAATGGGGAGCCAGTGTAGCTCAATCAATACAGGTGTGATGTGATCAGCAAGACTTTTTCTCATAATGATTCGAGCCGCTACATTTTGCGCCATTTGCAGAATGCTTAGGGTTTTCTTTGGTAGGCCCTGTAGAATGGCGTTGCAGTAGTCGAAATGTGGCATGATGAGTGCCTGTGCAACAGACCTGAAGTCATGAGGTTCAATAATGCTCCGTAGAGGTTGTAGGACTCTTAGTTTGTGTACAACAGCTCTGTTGATTTTGCGGAGGTGTTTCTCCATCTTTAGGTCGCTGTCGAACGTTACCCCCAGATATTTTATTTCATTCTTTGTTTGGTATGTATTGTTGCACAGGGTGATTGTTGCAGGGGGGTCAAAATTTGTTTTCCTGGAGATATACATCACCTCAGTTTTCTTATGGTTGATCGCCATGTTGCTTTGTTGCAACCAGGATTGCATCTCGATTAAGCACGCTTCTAGTTGGATGTAGTTTGGGTTATCCATGTCAAGTTGTGTGTACAGCATTATATCGTCGGCGTAAATGTGGTAGTTGATTTTGTGTTGCTGGAAAATTTCGCAAAGTGGTTGCATATATACGTTGAAAAGGAGTGCAGAGAGAGCTGATCCCTGAGGTATGCCTTGAGTTTGTGGGAATGCCTCAGCTTTTTTGCCGTTGAACAGAGCCTGTTGCAATCTGTTTGATATGTATGAGGAGAACCATTTTAGGGGAGTACCTGTTATTCCTATTGATTTAATTCTGTTTATGAGGGTTCCATGGTGAACAGTGTCAAAGGCGGCTGAGATGTCGATGAATATGAGTATGAACATTTTCTTTTTGTCTTCTAGGCCCTTCAGGAGGTTGTTAAGCAGTGCTAGAAATAGGGTTTCAACCCCATGATGTTGCCTAAAACCGTATTGCTGTTTATCAAGCGTTTCATTGTCATCCAGGTGGTCTTGCAGTTGTAATAGAACGGCCTTTTCAATGATCTTTGCAAGGAAAGATATGCTGGATATTGGGCAGTAGGATGCTGGGTCGTCCTTGTTGAGTGTTTTATTTTTTAGAATAGGTCTTATGATAGATTTCTTGAGTTATGTAGGCATGATTCCTTGTTGCAATGAGAGGTTCACTATGTGCGAGATGTGCTGTGCAATGTCTAGTTTCACTGCCTTAACCCATGCGGCTGGGCAGGGATCTAGTGGGGAGGTGGTGGTGTTGATGTTTGTGATGATTTTAATAATTTGCTGGTCGTCAATTTTGTGGAAATTGCTCCATGCCTGATCTTGATTTGTGTTGATCGCCAGCTACTATACAGATAAATCCTTTTTCAATATCAACCCAAATGTTTTCAGATATCAGGACAGAAATTTTTCACAACCATGGTCACCTTTGCTTAAATAAGCAGCTTTTACAATCCATTCATTGCCATGAGCATAACCACCCCTGCCACTCTCCTTCATATATCAGTATTACCCCAATCCCTTTATCCTTGCTGCACTCATAATTCACATCACCAAAGCCACAACCAGAACAAGGTTTATGAGAGCACACTTTCCCATCTACAAGAATTTTTGCTCTAGTTTCAGGACGCACTCTCATCACACTTCAGCATGCAGCAACCCAGCAATATGATTATTCTAAGACTATTATTAATTTTTAACAATAGACTGTTGCTACTCAAGCATTAAGAGACAGTACATCTTTCAATCATAGGGCAATTAATCAGTATATCAGGTCAAATTATACTTTTGTTTAAGTTTTCATTATTTGAATACATAGTTCAAATCAGCCAAGTTGAAAGAGGACCAGTCCTACCTTCTGCTAAAGTTAAGCTCTATTTCTATGATAATTAGGGTTGCCAGATACCTTTGGTCAAAATCAGGACATTTTTTCAAAAAATAACACTTTTCAATAAAGTTTTATTAGGCATCAAACACAATAAAGGGTAGTTACTCACCTGTAACAGGTGTTCTCCAGGAGCAGCAGGAATCAGTCCTCACATATGGGTGACATCGACGTCGATGGAGCCCTTGCAGAGCATCTCCCCAGCTTTCTATGAAAGCCTTTGGGAGTGCAGCCATGCATGCACGGTTCCCTTCCCGCCTAAAGGTGCCATTTTGCTCAGTCAAATAACATAGCTTAAAAACAGCACACAAAAATGTAAAATAAACTATGTACAACTGCAACTCCCAGGGGAGGAGGGAGGGTTATGAGGACTGATTCCTGCTGCTCCTGGAGAACACCTGTTACAGGTAACTACTCTTTCTCGAGGACCAAGCAGGAAGTCAGTCCTCACATATGGGTGACTCCCTAGCTCTGGGCTACCAAGGAACCCAGGCTGAACAAGAGAACTCCCTCTAGTCTCCTCAACAGCATAGCCCTAGTAGAACAAGATGCAGACCTTCTGCACACCCAAAAGGTCCATAGACCTCAAAGTTTCTCCACTATGATTTTCAACATGTTACATGATCTGTAAATAGTCCACAGGTGAAATATCCGTTTTGTATATAGTTACCCTGTTACTTCCAAGTTACTGACCCTGTTGTAATGTAAGCAGAAGATTGTTCTGATGCAAAAATTGTTATTTGTAAACCACACTGATACCAAAGAGCGCGGTATATAAGAACTGTAAATAAATAAATAGTCCCAGCATCAAAGAAAGGCTTTTCCACTGACAGAACCTCCACCGGTAGCCCAACAGAGGGCAGGAGTTGCCTAAACCTCAAAGAGATTCCGGAGTACTGCCTGGCCAAAAGCACTGTCCCTAAGGGACTCCCTTTCCAGACAGTAATGGGCCGCAAAAGTCTGGCTGGAAGACTAAGTAGCAGCCCGGCAGATGTCCACCAACGATACAGAGCGGAGATAAGCCACTGAGGCAGCCATTGCCCTGACACGATGGGCCGTGACCCGATCCTGCAAAGGAAGGTCAGCCGCCCTGTAAGCCCAGGTGATACAGTCAGCCACCCAGATGGACAAGGTACGCTTGGACACAGCTAACCCCAAGATATTAGGGTCAAAAGAGATGAAGAGCTGAGTAGCCCTTCTGTGCCCTTGCGTACGGTCAAGGTAGAAGGATAAGGCCCTCCTACAGTCCAGGGTATTCAGAACTGCTTCAGCCTGGCTTGCATGAGGCCTAGGGAAGAATGTTGGAAGGACCACCTCCTGGTTGAGGTGGAAAGAGGAGACAACCTTTGGAAGGAACTTTGGATGAGTCCTGAGGACTACCCTGTTCTTATAGAACCTGGTGTAAGGCCTGTCACAGACCAGGGCCTGAAGCTCACTCACTCGCCTGGCTGAGGTTAGGGCTACCAAGAAGAGTGTCTTCCAGGACAGGAAGCGTAGAGGGCAAGTAGCCATCGGCTCAAAAGGTGGGCGAGTCAGTTGTTGCAAGACCACATTCAATTCCCACTCAGGAGCAGGACGATGGATTGGAGGCTTGAGCAAAAGCAAGCCACTGAGAAACCGGGACACCAAGGGGTGAACCGACAGAGAATGTCCTTCCACCAATGAGTGGTGAGCTGCTAGAGCTGAGAGGTGGACCCAAACAAAATTGGACTTAAGTCCCTGATTTGATAAGTGCAGTAAGTACAGAAGCACTATTGGTACAGTACAGGAGAAAGGATCCTCTGTACGTAGCTGACACCACACAGAAAACCTCTTCCATTTGAGAGCATAGGTTTTCCTAGTGGACTGTTTCCTAGAGGCTAGGACAACCTCCTCAACTTCCTGAGGTAGGCCCCAGGGAGCCAAAACTACCCTTGCAGCCTCCAGGCCATCAAATTGAGCGCTTTGAGATTGGGGTGCAGAACGGAACCCTGATCCTGAGAGAGAAGGTCGGGTTGCAACCCCAGAGGCATTGGGGGATCCACTGCCAGCTGAAGCAGAAGCAGAAACCAAGGCTGTCTCGGCCACCTGGGAGCCACCAGCAGGACCAAGGCCTTGTCCTGAAGAATCTTGAACAGGGTTTGGGCCACCAAGGGTGTGGGAGGAAATGCATACAGGAGGCCCTGAGACCATGGAATTAGAAAAACATCTGCTGCTACTCGCAGAGGATGCGGTTGCCTGGAGCAGAACTTTGGCAGCTGTTTGTTCAGTGGACTGGCAAACAGATCTATGGATGGAAGTCCCCATTTCAGGAAAATCTTTTGAACCACCAAAGGATGGAGCTGCCACTCGTGGGGCTGCAGAATCCTGCTCAACCTGTCGGCCAGGTAGTTTTCCTGGCCAGGGAGGTAGACAGCCTTGAGGAGCATGTTGTGCTTGAGGGCAAACAAACAAAGGTCCTGTGCTTCCTGGCAAAGGAGCCTGGACCCAGCTCCGCCCTGTTTGTTCACATAAAACATGGCTACCTGGTTGTCCGTTTGAACCAGGACAGACTGATGAGTCAGGGCTGGAGAGAAAGTCTTGAGGGCCAACCGAATAACCCTGAGTTCCAGGAAATTGATTTGCTGTGCGGCTTCCCAGGGAGACCACCGGCCCTGGGTGCACTTGCCCAGACAATGAGCTCCCCAGCCCTGCAAGGAGGCATCTGTGGTCAGCACCACTGTGAATCCAGGAATCTGAAAAGGCACCCCCCTTGCAGCAGATTGGGCAGATGGAGCCACCAGCTGAGGGACTTCAGAAATTGTCTGGACACCCTTATCCAGTTTCTGAGGCTGCCTGTGGTCTGTGACCACTGAGACCGAAGGCACCACTGCGCAGGCCTCATATGGAGCCGGGCATTGGGGGTCACATGAACTGTCGAAGCCATGTGGCCTAGAAGCCTCAGGCAGAGTCTGGCGGAGACCAGTGACCTGCTGAGAAACTGACTTGCCAAGCTTATCAGCCTTTGGGCTCTGTCTTCGGGCAAGAATGCCTTTGCCAGCAGAGTGTCCAACCTTGCCCCTATGAACTCCAAGTTTTGTGATGGGAGCAACGTGGACTTTGCAAAGTTTATGACAAACCCCAGGCTTTGAAGAAGAGCAATAGTTCTGAGGGTGGCTTGTCTGGCCTCCTGGCACGTCTGACCCCTGATGAGCCAGTCATCCAGATAGGGGAAGACAAAGATTCCCTGATTTCTCAGGTAGGCCGCCAGGGTCTAAACAGAAAAAAAAAATAGAACACACATAGTATTAAGTGATGCTGGTAGGATCAGGCAATTTTGGCAGGGGGTGGGGGGCAGCACTCTGGTTTGCATCTGACTTTGCCTTGATTTTTTTTTCTTTAAACTATGGTAAAGAGAAAGTATAAGACTGGAGGCAAGCAATATGAAAGATCCAGGCCTAGGGTCCTATGGATACCTTTGTCAGATGCAGCACTCTGGCACAGACTGATCCAAGTGGAGGACTGTTCAACAGACAGTGGGCCGGCGTCTTCCTCACCTGCTGTCACCCTAAGCCCCAAGGAGCGGAGACATCACCCAGATCCAGCTGGGAAGGACTAACAGCTGCAGACGCCAATATGCGTCTCTGAGCCCTGTTAGAAGTCTACACTGCAGGTGCAAAGGGGAGGGTGAAGCCATCATAGAGAAGTGGCATTGTGGCTTCAGAGCTCATGGGGAGCTCACTGAATCACATCGATTTCAAGCACAATTTTCCTTAAAGCTGAGCCTGAGGAGCGACACTGAGGTAAGCTGGCTTGGGGGCGGGAAGGAACCAGTATGCAACCAGAGAAATACAATAAAACTCAGACTTCTTCCGGGGAAAACTGGACAACGTCTTATGGAATCTGCGGAATAAAGGAGACTGAGGCAAGATGGCACCCGGGTGGGAAGTGGACCACGGATGCGTGATGCATCTCCAAAATTCTTTTTTTGAAAGCTTGGGAGATGGTTCCATGTGGGCTCCGTCGGTGCCAATGTCACCCATATGTGAAGACCAACTACCTGCTTGTTCCCAGAGAAAGCGTAGTTACTCATCTGTAACAGGTGATCTCCGGGAACAGTAGGAATTTAGTCTTCACATATGGGTGACGTCAGTACTGACAGAGCCCACGCAGGAACGCTCCCCAGCGTCCAATAAGAACGTCTATGGGAGCATCCCACTGTGCCTGCGTTGCTGCCTCCCCCCATGTGACTTTCCCTCTTAGGCTGCGTTTGTAGCTGAGATAAAAGGAGAGGAGAGAGAGAAACTCTACAACTCCTAGGGGAGGAGGGAGGGTTGTGAAGACTAAATTCCTGCTATTCCCAGAGACCACCTTTTACAGGTGAGTAATTATGCCATCTCCAGGAACAAGCAGCAGGAATGTAGTCTTCACATATGGGACGCCCTAGCTCCCAGATACCAGAGAAATGCCCCCCAGAATCGGTAGATTTGCCTCAGAGCAGGTCTCAAGAGGGCATGGATCCTTCATGGATGTCTGGCATCAAAAAATTCCTGGACGAAGTGTAGGAGTTGCCCTAAATCTGAAAGAGGTGCTGGAGTACAGCCTGACCAAACACGGCATCCTGGTGGGAGTCCTTATCCAGACAGTAATGTGCAGCAAAGGTATGCACCGAAGACCAGGTAGCTGCTTTGCAGATTTCATCAATGGCTACAGAACGTAGGTTTGGCATCGAGGCAGCCATGGCACGAACTTTATGGGCAGTGACATGACCTTCAAAGGATAGCCCTGCTTTAGCATAAACAAATGAGATGCAATTTGCTACCCATTTAGATGGGATTGCCTGCATCCAAATGTATCCTTAGTGACTGGGATCAAAGGAGATAAGTAACAGAGCTCTTACGGTGCTCAGCTGTCCTTTGAAGATAGAATGCCAAGGCACGCTTGCAGTCAAGAGTATGGAAGATTGCCTCTGCTCTAGAGGAATGAGTTCTAGGGAAAAAGACAGGCAGGAAGACTGATTGATTTAAATGGAAAGAAGACATCACTTTGGGCATGAAATGAAGATGAGTCCTAAGGACCACCTTGTCATGGTGGAAGAAGGTATAAGGCAGGTCAGCCACAAACGCTTGGAGCTCATTGATGCGTTTAGCTGAAGTGAGGGCAACAAAGAAGATGACCTTCCAAGAGAAAAATTTTAGCGAGATTGTGGCTAAAGAGTCAAAGGGCGGCTTAAGGAGATGAACTAAAACGCCATTAAGATCCCATGCTACCAGTGGTGGCCTGATGGGGGGCTTGGTTAATAAGAGCCCTCTCATGAAATGTGTCACAAGCGGTTGTAAAGAAATATGCTGCCCATCCAAGGAATGGCGAGTAGCAGCAATTGCACCAAGTTGAACGCTCACCGAGTTTGCCTTAAGACCAGAGGACGAAATATGGAGGAGATACTGAAGGAGAGCCTCCACTGGAGCTGAGAAGGGGTTAAATTCCCTTTGGGTACACCAAGTGGAGTACATGCGCCTCTTAGTCATAGGAACGTCTGGTAGACTGTTTCCTGGAGGCAAGTAGGATGTCCTTTACTTACTGAAGAAGAATGAGGCCTTGCAAGACTACGCTTTCAGCAGCCAAGCCATCAGATGAAGAGACTGCGAGTTGGGATGGAGTAGCGTCCCTTCCTCTTGTGAGAGGTCGGGAGCTGATCCAGTCTGTGAGAAACGAAGGAGGACAGAAACCACGGCTGACGTGGCCATTGTGGGGCTATAAGGATCTGTGGCCCCTGTCTGCTTGAAGCTTGAAAAGCATTTTGGGAATCAGGGGTATGAGAGAAAAGGCATACAGGAAATCCTGACTCTAGGTAAGGTGGAAAGCATTGACCTGCGGGGAACTGGACATCGGGGTTCTGGTGCAAAAACGAGGTAGTTTGGCATTCTCAGAAGTGACAAAAAGGTCCATCTCCGGAGTTGCCCAGGTCTGAAAGATGTAGGAGATTGTCTCCTGATGGAGGGGACCACTTGTTCGGAAAGAGGATCTGACTCAATCTGTCTGCTAAGACATTTTCGTGTCCTGGCAGATATACTGCTAGGAGTTGCATCTGATGAGCAAAGGAAAGGACCACAGGTGGAGAGCCTCCTTGCAGAGGGCCCAAGAGCCCGTTCCCCCCTGCTTGTTTACACAGAACATAGCTACCTGATTGTCCACCTGGACAAGAACTCTGTGGCCCTGCAGTTGCTGTTGAAACACTTTGAGGGTATTGAAGATAGCATGAAGCTGTGAGTCCTGCTCTGTCCAGAGACCCTGAGTGGAGAGAGAGTCCAAGAGGGTTCCCCAACACAGTATGGAAGCATCTATTGTAGGGATGCACTGATGTGGAAGCATCTGAAAAGGTGATCCTATTAGGAGATTTCCCGGGGTAGACCACCAGAGCAGGGAGTTCATGAGAATGTCTGTGACTCTGAAATTGTCTTTGAGGGTCCCAGAGGCCTGTTTCCACTGGGAGGCAAGAGTTCATTGAGTTGTCCACATGTGCAGACGAGCATATGGCACTACATGAATCATAGAGGCCATATGGCCTAACAGTTGCAGTATCGCCCTGGCTGAGAGATTGTCTTTGAACCTTATTTGAGATGCTATATGTACTAGGCAGGTACAACAGTCCTGGGGTAGAAATTCTCTTGACCGTCGAGTGTCTAGAAGAGCCCCTATGAATTCTAGTGTTTGAGTAGGAACTAGATGCGATTTTGGAAGACTTATCACAAATCCTAGATACTGTAGTACCTGAATTGTACGCAGGAGGGATAGGTGAACTTCCTGAGAAGGGGCTGCCCTTATTAGCCAATCGTCTAAATAAGGGAAGATGAAAATTCCGAGAGTCCTTAGATATGCAGCTACGACCGCATACACTTTATGAAGTCTCTTGGGGCAGAAGCAAGTCTGAAGGGAAGGACTATGTATTGACAGTGATTTCCTTGGAAGATGAAGCGTAGATACTTCCTGTGGTCTGGATGAATGAGGATATGGGTATATGCTCTTTGAGAACTAGAGAACAGAGCCAGTCCTGACTCTAGAGATAAGGTAGAAGGGCTCCTAGTGAAATCATCTTGAATTTCTCTCGAACTAGAAACTTGGTGAGGTTTCTGAGATCTAAGATGGGTCTGTACCCTCCGTTCTATTTTGGAATGAGAAAGAACAGAGAATAGAACACTCTCCCCTTCTGGGATACTGGAACCTCTTCTATGGCACACTCTGACAGAAGAGAGGTGATCTCTTGCTGGAGAAGAGAAGCGAGTGTGCGGGTTGGGAATGATATTCCCCCACCAGAGTGGTGGGCGGTATGCTTTGTAGATGAAGCTTGTACTCCTCTCGCACTATGCTAAGTGTCCACTGCTCTGAGGTTATGAAATGCCACCTGTGGGCATAATGGCATCGCCTGCATGCTATGTGGAAGGGGTGGGGGTTCTTCGGAGGCAGGGTGGCAATGTTCTCTAGGAAGAAGTCAAAAACCAGGCGCAGATTGAGTCTGCGCTGCTGGTTGCACTTTAGGAGCCTGTGGTTCTTCTGCTGCTTAGGAGGCTGTTTCTTTTGGGTACCCTGGGGTTAGTATTGAGAAGTTCAGGGCTAAGAAGAGTAGAATTTTTTCTTTTTACCATAGAAAGGCTTCTTGGTAATTGCTTTTTTCTTAGTAGGGTGTGCAGTAGCCTTTAAAAGCCTATTGGGGTGGTATTCTCGGACTCTGAGAAACCTTATCTTGCCAATCCTTTCCAAAAAGGTTCTCAGCAGTACAGGGAATATTACCCAGTTTATCATGATCCCACTGTTCAAGGTCTGATTTATTTATTTATTTATTTATTACAGGCTCTTATATACCGCTCTATTCAGCATCAGCGCGGTTCACAATATAACAACAGACCAGAACAACAAACTGTTTGGTTTTACAGAGAACAAGGTCAGAGAACTTGGATAAAACATGGGACGTCATTACTGCAACTATTTACATGAGTATGAAGCCAGGCAATCCTACGGGCACCTATGCAGATATAAGTTGCCCTATTGACAAACTTCGAAACATTTAGGGCATGCTTGGCTAATGTAAAGTAGTCTGCCCTCTTGTCGTCCGGGAGAAGAGGAGACATTGATTCAAGATTCCTAGTCACCTCCCTAAGGAACATACTCATGTAGAGTATTGTATGAACTTATGCGGGCTGAAAGCAGGGAGGTTTGAAAGCACCAGCGGCCAAAAGCATCGAGGGTTCTCGATTCCCTGCCCAGGAGATTGGAGGAGTACATCTTAGAATTCCTAATGCGACGCATAGTCAATTCCACTACCATTGAGTGGAGTGGAAGCTGCGTCTTCCAGAACTAAGAGCTTTCCGGTACCCGATACATGGTATTGAGTCGTTTGAGTATAGGGAGAAATGGTGAGAGGTGTCTCCCACATCCGGAACATAAGGTCCTGAAGTATGTAGTGTATAGGGAGAGTAGTTGCCTCTTTAGGAGCTGTAGGATATTGGAGAATTTCCAACTCCAATGCTCTTGGTTCTTTCTCCAATACAGGAGTAATGGACAGATCCCTTGCCATATCCTTGATAAACTCATGGAAAGACATGTCTTTGGGAGGGGACATGTGACGTTGCGGAGACGGAGAGGGATCCTTGGGGAGACTCCTCATCTCTCTGGTACCGATCAATTCATCGTCCGAAGAATCGGAATTCGTAGATCTGAAGTATTGATGAGAGCGATGCTCTTGTTCTTGTAAAGACTGGTACTGACTGAGATCGGTATCAATGCAAGAGACCTGCCATATCAGTACCTCAAAACAGAGGACGGACTCGAGGCTCGGCATGGGCAGGAGTGTACCGAGGGGCAAAAAGCCCGATGCCGACTGTATCGGAATCGTCGGCTGTATCGGTACTGACGATACCGGCAGTGATGTCTTGACTGGAACCAATGCCGCTAATAAGAACCGTAATAAGAGCCGCAAGACTCCGCTCGATGGCTAGCATGCGCTAATCCATCGAGCTTGCAGATGCCTGGGTGTCGGTACTGGAAGCTTGGGCTACCGTTCTAGAGCATGGCACTAGGAGCTTTCTGGCGGTGGAGGCCTCGGGAGCATCCTGGACCCCTTGTAAGGTTTTGGAGGAAAGGTCCTACCGACAGGGAAGTTTGGCCTGTCAATCCACCTCTAGGGCAACGCAAGAGGCATCTCTATTTTTCGACAGAGATATACCCTTAGGAGGATGGCCTGCATTGGAAGAAGACTTGTGTTTCGATACCTGAGATCCATGTGAAGAAAACTATGTCCTCAATGACTTTGGAGCAAGCAAGACTGCATCTGAAGCAAACAGGGAGCAGAGTTTTGCAGCCCGATTCTGTAGGTCTCTCTATGTCATCTTTTTGCATAAGGGACACTCAGATGGCTGGCGATTCAGGCCGAGGCATTTGAGACCCCAGTCATGGGTGTGGCAGAAATTGTACTACCACCCTTGGAACATTTTTTTAAATTACTAGTTGGTTTTTCCATCACGTCAGTAGACTGGATGGAAGGCCTAAGGCTTGAAACGGCATCAAAGTGCCTGAAGAAGTCGGGGTTGGTTTTTTTTCCATAGAAAGAAGTAAAGATGAAAAGTTTGGTTCTGGCGTTGGGAAGGCAGACGCGACCACAAAAAATAATAAATTTTCTGCGGTGACAGGATTTGTTTCATGTTGGTTCCGCAGAAAACAAAGAACTGAGGAGGGAGAGTCACAAAGGTGGGAAGGCAGCAATGCAAGAACAGTAGGATGCTCCCAAAGGCTTTCCTATTGGACGCTGGGGAGCGTTCCTGCATGGGCTCCATCGGTACCAAAGTCATCCATATCTGAAGAGCATATTCATGCTTGTTCTTAGAGATAAGAAGGTGACAGTGCCTCTGTGTATAAGTCTTTGGCGCGACCTCATTTGGAGTATTTATATTTATGCAATTTCTTGATATACCACCCAGGCTGAAGGGCATCAGAGCAGTTTACAATCACAAGTAGGTAGTGGATACATTCCCTCGTCCCCAAAGGGCTCACAATCGATGTGTACCTGAGGCAATAGAGGGTTAAGTGGCTTGACCAAGGCCACAAGGAGTGCCTATAGAACAAGAAACCCCAGCCCCTAGTGCCTGAGATTGCTGTCCCCAGATGGAAATTGAACCCCCAGCCTGAAGTGCCTTGTCCTAACCACTCGACATCCGATGTAATTTGGGCCCAAGCAGGAAAAAACCCTCACAAGCAACCGCCCACTGGCTGCACTCCCACCAGGGCCCACAAACCCTCATTGCGAAGGTTTAGCTGAGCTGGGAGCTCCAAAGGCTACTCCTCTGACCCCACAGGCACCTCCCTAAAAAGGCTATCCAAACAGGATGTAATCCATGGGAATCTTGACCACAGCCCCTGATCGGACCGCCCCTGCCAACCTTGGGAACAGGCGAATTTTGTTGATGTTTTAGAGAAAGAAATGTTAGGTTTTAGCTATTCTGGAGACCACACCTTGAAAAGGATATAAACAGGGTGGAGTCGGTGAAGAGAGTGGCTACTAATATGGTTAGAGTTCTTCGTTATAAAGCAGGATATATTTAATATGTATATCTTAGAGGAAAGGCGGGATAGAGGAAATATGACAGAGAAATACCTCTGTGGCATAAAAGCACAAGAGGAAAGCCTTTTTCGATTGAAAGCAAGCTCTGCTATGAGGGGGACATAGGATGAGGGTGAAAGGGGATAGATTCAGAAGTAATATGCAAAATATTTCTTTATGGAAAAGAGTGGTAGATGAGTGGAATAGTCTCCCAATGGAGGTGGTAGAGATAGCGCAGTTACTCACCTATAACAGGTGTTCTCCAGGGACAGCAGGAATCAGTCCTCACATATGGGTGACGTCGGCACTGACTAAGCCCTCGCAGAAGCATCCCCACAACTTTCAAAGAAAGCCTTTGGGAGATGCCACCACGCATGCCTGGTCCCCTTCCCACCCAAGGGTGTCATCTTGATCAGTCAGATGACATAGCTCAGGCAAAAGACAAAAATACCAAGAACAGTGGGCAACTCCAAGAGGAGGTGGGTGGGTTGTGAGGAGTGATTCCTGCTGTCCTTGAAGAAATAGAAATTACACTTACCTGGTAATTGTCGTTCCTTGAGTGACGACAGTTTAGTCCTCCACCTCTGGGTTGTGCACCTCCTCCTGCAGCTTGGAGACTGGGCATGTCAAAGTCGTGACATCACTGGATATAGCCTGCTGGTATCTCCCATCAGCCCCCAGTGTACCATTGACAAAGCAAACTCAAAGGAACAACAAATAAGTAACTATACCATAACTTTAAATAACTCTCCATTCCTCAACCTGAGGAACCTTTTTAACCTTATCAGTCTTATATTTTCTTTTTCTTTTTTTTTTTTAACTTTACATTCACGTCCCCCTTATGCAAACACGTTTCCTACACCATCCCCTCATTTAAATAAGAGAGAAGGAAGAAACAACAGAGAGGGATACTCACTGCAAACTAAAATCTGAAAGGATCTGTCTACTCCTTGAGATTGATGCTCCACTCCGCCTGAAAATCAACTCTGAAGAAATCACACCCCTGGGCGGAAATGAGGACTAAACTGTTGTCACTCAAGGAATGACAATTACCAGGTAAGTGTAATTTCTATTTCCTTATCATTCCTCCAGTTTAGTCCTCCACCTCTGGGATGTAACAGAGCAGTAATCATTGGGAGGGACCTATCCAGCCAACTTGCCACACCGTCGACCCGGAACAGGCATCCTTTACTGTCAGAACATTTAGGCAGCAGTGGTTACTGAGGGAATGAAGAGATGACCTGGAAGCTGCTCTACCAATCCCCCCTGGTGGAATGACACAGTGATCCACCCATGAAGCTGCTTGCGCCCTGGTAGCAAGAGTCAGAAAGCCCCCTGGAATCGTACAACCACTGCCTTAACCCAGTGCGAAATGGCCGCCTTCACTGCTGCTTCCCCTTCGCGGGGACCTCCAACCAACACACAAAAACAAAGAAACGAATGCCGCACCCTGCATTTTATGTTTCCTATCGGCGTAAGCTACGAATAAAAACCTCCCCTTCCAGAAAAAACGAGAACTGGAAGAGAAACCAATAGGCTCAGGAGAAAAATCAGATACCACCTTTTGGAAGGATGACGGGACTGTTCGCAAACACTACCCTCTATCCAGAAAGGGTGAAAACGGCTCATTACATGACAACGCCTGAAACTCCGAAACTCGTCTTGCCGAACAAAGAGCTATCAAAGCCACTGTCTATAACAGCAAATCCTTTACCGACGCCTGGAGTAAAGAATCAAAGGGCTCTTTAGTTAACGCCTCTAAGGCCCAATCGGGATCCCACAGCGGCACCCGAACTCTCCTTGAGGAGCGCAGTCGGGTCCCAACTTAAGGAAACGCCACACATCGATCCGAACACCTAGTGCTATTCCCTCCACAGAACCTCTACAGTCGGAAACAGTCGCCAGCTGGACCCTCTAAGGAACTGGCCGCTAGTTCCTTCAGATATTGTCCCGCAGAGAACTCAGACCAAGGATACTTGACGCCATGAACAGCAGCCTTCAAAAAGGCGCTAAGCACGGATCTATGTACCAGACGCAGCCTGCCTCCTTGCTCTCAACAAGGTGGCGAAGACTGCCGCAGAATAACCCTTCTTCTTCAGCCCCGCCCATTCAAAGGCCAAACCGTAGGGGGGCACCGATCCACCTGAGCATTCGTCGCGGACCTAACCGCAATAGAACGTCCGCTACCGGCAACTTCTAGGAAATGCCCATCGAGTAGGCGAATGAGATCAGCCTAGTACGGCCGTCTCGTCCAACCGGGCGCTACCAAGAGTACATTTCCCCGAAAGCCTCGATACGCTAACTACTTGCCCTATGAGAGCCCACGGGGAAAGGACAAGACAAAGACTTTTAACTGGGAGCTTACTGAGCCTCGACTTGGATGAACCATCAGCCACCCCATTCCTCCACCAGAGAGACCTCCGGGTGAACCCCAAGGAAGCCAATAATATTACCTAGTGCTCGAATTACACCATAATGCACATTTACCACATAAAGCAAATCAGGCTCTAGTCGATTCAACTCCCTGATCCTTTCCTGTTCCAGGCGAGTAGACTGCCGTAAACCCTGCGACCACCTGAAGCATGCTCTCGCCCCCCCAGGCTCCACAAATGGGAGCTTGTAAGGACAGAGCATTGCCCCCAACGATCGCTTCATTGAACCATCTACTTTCCTATCTTGTGCTAAAGAAGACTGCTAGGGCTCTCTTCCATACAGTGAGTCCACACCCCCTGGGAGTGCAAGGTGTGCACCCACCCACGTAGTACCCAGGCCTGCCCCTGCTTAGCCTCAAAATTTCAATCAAGAACAGGCGAATTCAGGACAGCTGAATACTTTTTTTTTTTCCACAAAGACATCTCTTAACCAAAAATTCCTTCAGCATATGTTAAGAGAAGCTCTCTCCGTGCCAACAATATGAAGTAGAAAAAACTCCCAATCACAGGCATACTAATCAACGGTCTTCCTGCTAGAGTAACGCCTCATTCCGTCTGACTGCATAAAGATGGACTTTATATTTTAAGTTCAACTAGCACCTGGTGTTAGGAAATACAGCTTTCTCATTCCGCAGTGGTAACTGAGCCAGCAGTGACGAAGCCGAGAAACTGCAGACAAGTTCCCATTATACCACCCGGTAAAGACTCCACTTTTAGACCACTGAAGCAAAAAAGCATGCGAGAGTGCATTGTGTCCTGCCAGTAGCTGATCGAATTTAAATGATTCCATGTATCCAGGGCATTTTCCAGAGAATGCAAGGTCCCTCCTCCAGGCTGCCTCCACATTCACAGTCTAAACTGGCAGCCATCTTGGCTGATGCCGATCAGCATGGAAGCCATCTTGTAAGCCCAGCATATGATGTATGCCTACTAGAATCTGAACTGCTGCTACTGCTGCTAGAGAACTAGCCTGGCTGCGTGCTTCTGGCCCCATTAAGGCATTCGCTGAACACTAGCAGATACTCTCCGTACTGGAGAACCTCTGATAAATGGAATGGGAGCATAGATAGCTTCAAAGGCCAGAGTTCTATTTTGCAACCTCTCTCCGCTGAGCTGCCTTTTCCATATGTAAAATTAAACCACATATAGCCAAAATTAAGACATTACAAATCTACCGTAACATCTTATAATTTGGGCAAAGCCAAACTAAACGGGAATATTTTCCATTAAGAAACCACACAACTATAAAACCCCTCTCACCCAAGCACCTTTTACAACTGTCCAAGAGAGTGATCACCATAATTCCTTTTAACTTGAATATGTTTACAGCGGATCATAGCACTATATCACACCAGCTAAGCCAAAATATTACCCTGCCATATAAACCGACTTTAACGCTTTATAGGACCTTCTATGGATAGCGAAAGGAGATTCTTTTAAATCAACATAGCTATGCCCCCTTTTTTTTTTTTTTTTTAAGTATAGGACTCCAAAAACCAAGTTTCCGCCAACTCCAATGAAATCAAAGCAGATCAGCTAAAATTACCTGAATTGCTCCTATAGCTTTGCAAGAAGCTACCAGCCTCCGCTGCACCCAGCTTTCCTTCCCCCCTTATCCTGAGGGATTCAGCGTTGCAGGACGCGTTGCGCACCCCCTGCCAGCCTGCTGCGTCTGCCAGGGAGATGAAGAGCGAAATAGAGAGTAGAACCCCTGGAAGCAAACAGCATCCCGACCTTGTGGTTCAGGATGCAAAAGGCCACCGAATAAATCAAAAGTGTTAGCTAAAAATGAACAAGGCTATCTCTCACTAAAGAGAGTTTCTTTTTCTTTTTGAAATCCCACCGAAGTCCGTGGGACCCAAGCCTTCGAACACAGCCCCTAAACGCTGTGCATTAACCATAACCAGAGAAATGAAATGAAATGAAATCCTGCTCTAGAAATAAATGAGAATTTCCTGGGAAGGGCATGCTAAGTGGAGCTATGAAACACACAGGCACCCCCCCCCCCCCCACCCCAAGGCCTTCCTGCAGTCAGAGAAATAGCAGTGGGATACACTGACAACCTTGCAAATGGAGGTCTTAGAGGTTGCTGCCTGTGTGAACCTGATGAGTAATACGATTTTGTATTTTACCACCCCCCCCCCCCAAGGGATGGGGGCACTGAATACTATATGTGATTCATGAGCAGCGCTGCCATCCGGTGGCCTTTAGGGCACCAGTGCCCGACAAACGATAGAGACGTTAAGAGCTTTAAATCTTGGTCATATAATCTTGATTTGCAGAACATTACAGTTGCTTGGTTATTTCTTCCCTGACTTGCAGAGAATGATCAATCTGATATGGCTGCATACACACGGTCACAGAAAGGCACTATCAAGTAAACCAGCTGCCCTCTGGTGGCCATAGACCATAGCACAGGCACTTCTTGGTTGACAGTTAACTGTTATATACTTTTTTATATCCTAAGGTTTCCTAAACCTGTCCCTGTGAAACCACAGGCATTTGGGCAACTTTCACTATAGAATACACAAAGACACACTTCCAGCCTGTCCCTCCTTCCAACTACAAATTAGGGCTCTGCTCTTGAACCTAAAAGCTGGCAATTTGCCTAATATCCCGGGACTTAACAGATGCTCCTCAGAGACATGATTAGGAGGGAAAGAACATGTGGTATCAGAGATCAATGCCAAAACTGCTGTCCTATAAAACTAAGAATAAACTTAAAAATAAAGAGGCCTGACAACAGCCCCCTTAAGGCTGAGGAACCCCCCGAGCCTCAAAAAACCTACAAACAAAAGAAACACTAGGCCCAAAAATCTAGCTATTCTGCCTGTTGTCTTCCTCACACAGGCAGCTCCCTGCAACTCTGCCATGCGGTCCAAATACCTAGAGAGAAAATGGCCGCCCCTTCGCCAATGAATTTTGGTGCCAAGAACAGCAGTCGCTGCAAAAAGGAGGCCTCAGCAGACCGACAGAGGCCAAAGGCCTTACCTGCAGGTCTGAAAGCCACGCAGTCTGCTCCTACCGCCTTGAATTCCTCCGATCCTCAAGCCGCGCTGATGCGCCTGGCAGCCGCGGCGAGGACCACTCAGCCAGTTCCACAGAGTAAAATTAAAATCCCGCAGCAAAGGAGAGGCTCCGTCTCACACAGCTTCAGTGTGGCTGTACGGGTCCCAGAGCTCTCTCCCGTACTGTCCAGGGAGAGAGATCCGCACCGGCGAATGCCTGCAGCAAGTGAAAATAACTGACAAGGAGGGAAGGCGAGAGCTGCTACTAATTTAAAGAGCCAGGCTCAAATTTAAAATTACTGTAAATATAAGGAAATTTGTTCCTAATAACTAAAGGGAACTAATCCCTGATTGCCAATTAACCAAAGGTAACTGAATTAAAAGTAAAATTAAAAGTAAAAATCAAAAGTAAAATCAGAATAGAATTTGTCACACTAAATGCTCCTTATCTGTTCCCCCCAAGTGAGCCCAGAAGCTAGGCTCACTACGTCCTCCTGCTGCATGGAGACTGGACACACTGGGGGCTGATGGGAGATACCAACAGGCTATATCCAGTGATGTCACGACTTTAACATGCACAGTCTCCAAGCTGCAGGAGGAGGTGCACATCCCAGAAGTGGAGGACTAAACTGGAGGAACGATAAGGAACACCTGTTTACAGGTGAGCAACTACGCTTTCTCCGGGAGCAAGCAGGAAGTCAGTCCTCGCATATGGGACTCCCCAGCTACAAGCTACCAAAAGCCCGTTGCAAAAAACCAGGGATCCCTCATGAGGAGCCACAAGCAGCAGCAATTTAGTCTGTGCCCACAGACCACAGTAGGACCCCTGTTTCCAATGAAGCCAGCATTCCAATAGCCTGAACACAGAAGGGTCAGAGGGTAGGAGTTGCCTACACCCCCGAAAAGGTTATGGAGCACAGCCTGGCCGAAGGCACTGTCCCCATTGGAACTCTATTTTCAGGCAGTAATGCGCTGCGTAAGTATGGACTGAAGACCAGGTGGCACCCCAGCAGATGTCCATCATAGGGACGAAGCGTAAGTTTACCACCGAATCCGCCATGGCCCTGACACAGAGTACCATGATCCGGCCTTCCAGCTGGAGCCTCGACTGCTCGTAAGCGAGAGCGATACAGTCTGCCACCCAAGTGGATAGCGTACAATTGGTTACCGCCTCCCCCAGCCTACTGAGGTCATTAGAGATGAAAGCTGAGAGGTTTTGCGGTGGCCCTAAGTGCATTGGATATAGAAGGACAAGGCCTGCTTACAGTCCAAGGTGTGGAAGACTATCTCCGCCCGATTGCAGTGATGTCTTGGAGAGAAGGTAGGGAGCACCACTTCCTGATTGAGATGGAAGGGTGACATCAACTTCGGCAGGAATTTGGGATGCATGAGAAACACCAATGTTTTTGTAGAACCTGGTATAGGGCGCCTCCGCCACCAGGGCCTGAAGCTCACTAACTGCAAGCGGAGGTGAGCACGACTAGGAAGGCCACCTTCCAAGAGAGGTAGCGGAGGTGGCAGGCAGCCAGAGGTTCGAAGGTCGGGCAAGTGAGCTGTCCCAACACCACATTGAGGTTGGCATTCAGATGCTGGAGGGCAAACCTGGGGCTTTGATAAGAGTAGACCCCGAAAGAAACGGGTCACCAACGGTTAGGGCCGAGAAAGGTTTACCAACCAGATGGTGGTGCGCCGCCAGGGCAATAAGGTGCATTCAGACGGAGTTAGACTTGAAACCGGATTGGGAGGGGTGGAGAAGATACTGTAGCACCAGAACAACCGGGCAGGAGAAGCGGTCAGCCCTGTGTTCAGCACACCAAACAGAGAACCTGCACCACTTAAGGGCATACGCCTTCCTAGTAGAGAACTTGCAAGAGGCCAGCAGAATATCTTCCACCTCAACCGGAAGGTTGAAAGGGGCTTGAGTCACCCTTTCAGTAGCCAGGCTGTCAGCAACAGGGACCCCAGGTTGAGGTGCAGGAGAGCGCCCCCCCTCCTGAGATAGGAGTCCCGGGGCAGGCCCCAAGGGGATGGGGGTCTCCACCGCAGGATGAGCGAAGCACTGTCGCGGAGGGTCCTGAACAAAGACTTGATGATCAGCGGCATAGGAGGGAAGGCGAACATGAGGTCTTCAGCCAATGATACCAGGAACGCATCCGCAGCCACCCTGGAGGGATGGGACTGCTGGGAGCAGAAGCGGGACAACTGAAAGTTGTCAGGGCTGGTGAACAGGTCCATCACAGGTACCCCCACCCCCCGAGCCGGAAAAGCCGACTGGCTACCCTGGGGTCCAGCTGTCGCTCGTGCAGCTAGAGGACTTTGCTGAGCTTGTCGGCCAGCAGGTTGTCCTGACCTGGCAGGTATACTGCCCGCAGGAGGAAACCCTGTTGGACTGCGTATGAGCAGAGGACCAGATCCTTCAGGCAAAGGGTATGAGACCCCAATGCCACCCTGTTTGTTCACACAGAACATCTCCACCTGGTTGTTCATCTGGACCAGCACCAGCTGGTGATGCAGGTGGTGACAAAAGACCTTCAGGGCTAGGTGAATGGCTCGGAGCTCCAGGAGACGGATCTGCTGGATGCTCTCATCTGGTGACCAATTGCCCTGAGTGCAAAAATCTCTGCAGTGGGCTCCCCAGCCGAGCAGGGAGGCATCTGTGATGAGGACCCTTGAGGGGCTTGGGGCCTGAAAGGCATGCCACCTCGAGATGCTGTGAAGACTGCCACCAGACCAGAGATTCCGCCAGTTGGCGGGTCACAAAAACTGTGTCTCGAAGGCGGCCCGTGGCCTGAGACCACTGGTCCTGGAAACACCACTACGCCCCCTCATGTAGAGGCGAGCTTCTGAGGTGAAGTGGACTGTGGAGGCCATGTGCCCGAGGAGGCGTAGAAGAAGCTGAGCGGGCACCGAGAGATGGTACTGTATGTCCCATGCCAGAGTCCTGAGACGGTCAGCTCGGTCCTTGGGCAAGAAGGCATTCGATTGGAGTGTGTCAATCTTTGCCCTAATGAACTCCAGACACTGTGTGTCGTGAGGAGGTGAGACTTGGGATAGTTTATGACAAACCCCATGTGCTGCAGAACCTGGATGGTGCAAGAGGTGGCCTGCTTCACCTTGGAGGCTGTGCCTCCCTTTATGAGCCAGTCATCCAGGTAGGGAAAGACGAAGACACCCTGGAGGCAGAGGAAAGCGGCCACAACTGCCAGGTCTAGTGGAGGGAAGACCTGAGGAGCTCTCCTGAGAAATAAGGGGGAGGTGTCTCAATCAGGTGGAGGAGGTAACCCTCCCTGACTACCCTTAATGTCCAGGAATCTGTGGTGATGATCACCAACCTCTGGGCATAGAGGGCCAATGTCCCCCTGTGGGCTGTTGAACTTCTTGGGGTAAATAGGCTATGCTCAACGTGGAACATGCCCATATCCCTTGGTCTGCTGACTCTGTTGGGGAGCTGGGGAGACCTGGTAAGGTGGGTAGTTTTTGTAAGCAGCTCCCTTCCTCAGGTAGAAAGACTTTTTACTCAAGCCCTACTGTCAGGGAGGGGCAGCCGTCTTTTTGGAGAGCTTGATCCTCATCATGAACTCGGTCTGAAGCTCGGCAGCCTTGTGTGTCATGGGTTTGTCAAAGAGGTTCTCTCCTTGGCAGGGAACATCGACCAATTTGTCCTGAACCCACTGCTTGAGGTCGGACGACTGTAGTCAAGCTTGGCAGAGTGCACAGATGCCAGCCGCCGCTACGAACCATCATAGGCTGATTGAGACATGAATTTGGAGCATTCATCGACAGCTTTAGCCAGGTTCTTGAACCGCTGCAGGGATTCCTCGGAAAGACCAGCTAAGAACCCAGCGAGTTCCTTCGCCAGATATCTCAGGTAAATGCCCATGTACAGCTGGTAGGACTGAATGCAGCCGATGAGCAATGAGCCCTGGTAGCACTTTCTGCTGAAGGCATCCAGGGTGCAGGCCACCCTGCAGGGGGGCACCAAGAAGTGTGTCTTCTGGCTTTTCAGCCGATGCATGGCCAACTCCACCACCATGGAGTTATGTGGCAGCTGTGACTTTTGGAAGCCTGGGCTCCAGTGGACTCGATACATCGAGTCAAGCCATATGATCACCACCGGCACCGATGCCAGGTTCTCCCACATTCGGAACATCAGCCATTCCAGAATGGGAGGGATGGGCACCATGAGCGATTCCCTCAAAGGAGCCTCGTACTGGAAGATTTCCAACTCAACCGCCGAAGGGTCCACCTCCGACTCCGTAGGGAATGCCAGGGCCTTAAACATATCCTTGACAAAATCAAGGAAGTCCATATCCTCCGCCAGGGATTGCTGTCGAGGCTCTGTGAAGGCAGAGTCAGATGGGAGGTTGCGGTGGCGATGGGTATCAGAGGACACACCATTCTATGCCTCCCACTCTGAGTAGTCCGTCGAGGACTCATAGGAGCGCTGCTCCATGGGACTCAGGGCTCCCAATGCCCTGCGGCCGGTGCCCAGCAGACTTGCCAGGGATGACCGTAGTCCTGTCGAGTGGGACTCAAATCGCTCAGCCTCCGGGGACGTCTTGGACGTCAAGGGTGCAGTGGTCAAGGAGGATGAACCGGTCGTGCTGGACAATCTGACGCCGGCTCCACTGAAGGGGAATCCTCAACAAGGAAAGTGTCTGGGGACCGAGGCAGGTCCGCAGTCGGATCCTTCTGGGTAACCTTTGCAGGCCGTTCCTTCGACACCTTGGACGGTTGTCTCGGACTGTGGGACCAGGCCCGGGGGGCACCCTGGTGGTTGGAGACATCCAGGGACACCACCTTTGAGAGTTTCTTCTTCTTCCTGGGTTCCCTCGAGGGAGACCCCCCTTTCTAAGGACACATGACGAGGCTCGTGTTCGGAGGTTCCACCCGAGATGTTGGGGCCTCAGACGAGGCCCTGGCCTTTGGAGGCACTGGGGACTCGGGGAAAAACGTATCATGCTGCTGCTAGTGGCTCTTGAGGGCCTTACTGGACATCCTCTTTCAGAGATCGCAGGCTGCCAGGTCTTGATATGGCCCCAGGCAGTGGAGACAGCAGTTGCGTGTGTCGGTCAAAGACATAATTTTGGAGCACTGATCACACTTCTTAAAGCTGCTGGTAGCCATGGGGGAAAAAGGTACCCCTGTGAGGTTGAAGACTCTCTGGGCTGCCCAGTGGGAGAAAAAAGGCATGAAGGCACCAGGATAAGAAAAGAAGGAAAACTACAAAAATGGACCGAACTCGATGCCGAGGCAATGAGGTCAGCAGGCAGAAAGGTACCAGTGCGATGCCGGAGGCGAGCATGAAACTTGGAGGGAAAAAATTCAACTTTTTCCAGGGATAAGCCAGACAAACGTCTGAAGGGCTCCATGGAAAAAACAAGGAGACTGAGCAAGATGGCACCCTTGGGCAGGACGGGGACCATGCATGCGTGGTAGCATCTCCCAAAAGCTTTGAAAGCTGAGGGGGGGGATGCTTAAACGAGGACTCCGTCTGTACCAATGTCACCCATATGTGAGGACTGACTTCCTGCTTGTTCCAGGAGAAGAGGAGAGTATCTGAATTCAAAAAAGCATGGGACAAAAACAGAGGACTACTGTAGCAGTTGATATGGAAGGGCAGACTAGATAGGCCATGTGGTCTTTTTCTGCCGCCATGTTTCTATTCTCTAAACCACCCGGCCTTATCAGCAGCCGGGGAGAAATACATACAGGACACTGTCACTTGGCCACCTACTGAGACAGAGCATCCAAACCTTCTAATACCCTCTCTTGCTTGACAAGATTACATATCACTTTTCCACAAGTCAACATGGTGTACATTCAGGTCCCCAAAGGGCTCACAATCTACATTTTTGTACCTGAGGTCATGGAGGTTTAAATGGCTTGCCCAAGGCCATGAAGAGCACCTGTATGACTCGAAGCCCCTGTCCTTTCGGTCCAAGTTTGCCATCCTCTAGTGGGATTCAAACCGTAGGCCCTCTGGCCTAAAGTAGCTTGCCCCAACCACTAGGTCACTCCTCACTCACCTTGGCAAGGTTCGTGCCTCCCCCCCCCCCCTCCAATTGGGGGAGGAATGGCTCAGTGGTTGGGACAGGTTACCTCAAGGCTAGAGGGTGACCAGGAGGGGGGGGGTCAATTCCCACATAGCGAGAAGTAACCTCGGACCACTTAACCCTCCAATGCTTCAGGTATGCTTAGGTTGTGAGCAATTCGAGATGAGGAATAAAAAGTGCCTTAGAATATACCTGCAAACCGCTCTGATACACATAGTAAAGGATGGTATATCAAATGCCTAAACCATAAAACCACGAACAACTCACTATCCACCAGAAACACTGAGAACTACAGGGACCACTCTCCCAGGTCCAACTGGCTTACACATTTTTCTTTCCAGCTACGTGAGCTGCTGACAGAACCAGAAGATGAACCTTTGCCTGCCAAAGCAGAGGGTCTATATCTCCACTGCCAACAATGCACTTCCTGTACCACCCTGCCAATTAATGTAAGGTACAGTGGTTGCTTTGTCTGAAAAGATCCTCACCACCTTGTGATGAACAACAGGGTGTAAGAACTGTAGAGCTAAAAACACCGCTTACATCTTCAAGCAATTTATGGACCAGCTACTCTCCTCCAGAGACCACTGCCCTTGAGTCACCTGGGCCTG
Source organism: Ichthyophis bannanicus (assembly GCA_033557465.1). Classification (NCBI taxonomy): domain Eukaryota; kingdom Metazoa; phylum Chordata; class Amphibia; order Gymnophiona; family Ichthyophiidae; genus Ichthyophis; species Ichthyophis bannanicus. The sequence continues at coordinate 777,500,744 of CM066033.1, forward strand.
GCAGTGCACTCTTCAGTCATACAGGCTGGCATCAGTGGTCAGTACCACCCACTCAGGAGGTTCTAGCAACATCTAGCTGCCAACTTGGTGGAGTTCATCCACAAAAGCAGACACATTCTTGTCTCCAATGGCAATGCAACCTCCTCCAGAGGGAATACTTCTGAGGCAACAATGAAGACAACGCTCTTTGAAGAGGCTGCATGCACACTCTGGCCCTTGGAACCAAATCCAATATTGTCACCATGGATCCCCAAAAGCTGCAGGTAGTCCCATGCCTAAGGAGACCGCATCCTGTGAAACCTCCATACCTGATCTTGCACTTTCTTGATTTGCTCATGTGGTAGAAATACCAATCCTGACCTGGTGTCAAAATGAGTCCCTAAATAAATTAGATCCTAAGTTGGCTGCATGCTGCTCTTGGCAAAATAAATGAACCAATCTAGTTGTTGGAGAAAGGACACCACTCTCCTTCTCAACCCTCAATTCTCCTGCAACTACTTTGCTCTGACTAGTCAGTCATCTAGAAAGAGGTGAACCAACACCCCTTTGCATCAGAAAACAGCTGCCATGACCACCATCACCTTCATAAAGGTATGAAGCAACGTGGTGAAGCAAAATGGCATGACCCAAAACCAAAAATATTCCATAGGAACCAAAAAGCGTAAATAGCACTCAGGTTACAGTCGAATGGGGGTGAGGAAAAGAGTAGTTACTCACCTGTAACAGGTGTTCTCCAGGAGCAGCAGGAATCGGTCCTCACATATGGGTGTCATCGGCGCCAATGAAGCCCCAGCGGAGCATTTCCCCAGCTTTCTATGAAAGCCTTTGGGAATGCAGGCACGCATGCGCGGTTCCCTTCCCGCCTAAAGGTGCCATCTTACCTCAGTCAAATGACATAGCTAAGAACAGCACACAAAATTGTAAAAAATAAACTATGTACAACTGCAACTCCAAGGGGAGGAGGGAGGGTTGTGAGGACTGATTCCTGCTGCTCCTGGAGAACACTTGTTACAGGTGAGTAACTACTCTTTCTCCAGGACCAAGCAGGAAGTCAGTCCTCACATATGGGTGACTCCCTAGCTCTGGGCTACCGAGGAACCCAGGCTGAACAAGAGTACTCCCTCTAGTCTCAGCAGCAAAGAAAGGCTTTTCAAGGACACAACCTCCACCGGTAGCCCAACAGAGAGCAGGAGTTGCCTAAACCTCAAAGAGATTCCGGAGTACTGCCTGGCCAAAAGCACTGTCCCTACGGGACTCCCTCTCCAGACAGTAATGGGCCGCAAACGTCTGGCTTGAAGACCAAGTAGCAGCCCTGCAGATGTCTACCAACGGTAAAGAGCGGAGGTGAGCCACTAAGGCAGCCATTGTCCTGACACAATGTGCCGTGACCCGAACCTGCAAAGGAAGGTCAGCCGCCCTTGTAAGCCCAGGTGATACAGTCAGCTACCCAGGTGGACAAGGTACGCTTGGAAACAGCTAACCCCAAATTATTAGGGTCAAAAGATATGAAGAACTGAGTAGCCCTTCTATGTCCCTGCGTACGGTCAAGGTAGAAGGATAAGGCCCTCCTACAGTCCAGGGTATGCAGGACTGCTTCAGCCTGGCTTGCATAAGGCCTAGGGAAGAATGTTGGAAGAACCACCTCTTGGTTAAGGTGGAAGGAGGAGACAACCTTTGGGAGGAACTTTGGATGAGTCCTAAGGACTACCCTGTTCCTATAGAAGCGGGTGTAAGGCCTGTCACAGAACAGGGCCTGAAGTTCACTCACTCGCCTGGCCGAGGTTAGGGCTACCAAGAAGAGTGTCTTCCAGGACAGGAAGCGGAGAGGACAAGTAGCCATCGGCTCAAAAGGTGGGCGAGTCAGTTGCTGCAAGACCACATTCAACTCCCACTCAGGAGCAGGAGGACGGATTGGAGGCTTGAGCAAGAGCAAGCATCTGAGAAACCGGGACACCAAGGGGTGAACCAACAAAGAATGTCCTTCCACCAGTGAGTGGTGAGCTGCTACAGCTGAGAGGTGGACCCGAACAGAATTGGACTTTTTTTTTTTTTAATTGATTTTAATCAGTTTACATGATCAAAAAAAAGGTAAACAGGTCAATCTAAGCAAAAAGCCATTTACAATCAGAAACAAAGAAACAAATAAGCGATAAAGTCCACATCAAGAGAGAGCAATTCAGATCCAAAAAAACAGAAAATACAAAAAAAGAAAACCAAGACCCAACTTGGGTCCACAGTAAAGAAGGTAAATCATTATTTACCAAAGCCGTCTCCCACTAAACCCTGTCTGTCCTGCAAGAATTTTTCCAGATGTGAAACATCAGTAAAACTATAAGAAATACCATCAATTCCGATAGCACATTTACATGGGAATCTCAAAAAGAAGGTAGCAGCTAGAGCCAAGACTCGAGGTTTCAATGCTAAAAACTGCCGCCTACGCAACTGAGTGACACGTGCCACATCTGGAAAAACCAATACCACTTGTCCACTGTGCCACTGTGGACAGAATTGGACTTAAGTCCCTGATTTGATAAGTGCAGTAGGTACTGAAGCACTACTGGTACAGCACAGGAGAAAGGGTCTTCGGTACGTAGCTGACACCACACAGAAAACCTTTTCCATTTCAGGGCATAGGTTTTCCTAGTGGACTGCTTTCTAGAGGCTAGGACAACCTCCTCAACTTCCTGAGGTAGGCCCCAGGGAGCCAAAACTACCCTTGCAGCCTCCAGGCCATCAAATTGATAACGCTGAGATTTGGGAGAAGAAGGGAACCCTGCTCCTGAGAGAGAAGGTCGGGTTGCAACCCCAGGGGCAGTGGGGGATCCACTGCCAGCTGAAGCAGAAGTGGAAATCAAGGCTGTCTCGGCCATCTGGGAGCCACCAGCAGGACCGAGGCCTTGTCCTGAAGAATTTTGAAAAGGGTTCGGGCCACCAGGGGCATGGGAGGAAACACATACAGGAGGCCCTGGGACCAGGAAATCAGAAAAGCATCTGCTGCCAGCCGCAGAGGATGTGGTTGCCTGGAACAGAACCTTGTCAGTTGTTTGTTCGATGGACTGGTAAACAGATCTATGGTTGGAAGTCCCCATTTCAGGAAAATCTTCTGAACCACTAAGGGATGGGAGCTGCCATTCGTGGGGCTGCAAAATCCTGCTCAACCTGTCTGTCAGGTAGTTGTCCTGGCAAGGTAGATACACTGCCTTGAGGAGCATGTTGTGCTTGAGAGCAAACAAGCAAAGGACCAGTGCCTCCTGACAAAGGAGCCTGGACCCAGTTCCACCCTGCTTGTTCACATAAAACATGGCTACTTGGTTGTCCGTTTGAACCAGGACAGACTGATGAGCCAGTGTTTGAGAGAAAGTCTTGAGGGCTAAACGAATAGCCCTGAGCTCCAGTAGATTGATCTGCTGTGTGGCATCCCAGGGAGACCACAGGCCCTGGGTGCACTTGCCTAGACAATGAGCCCCCCAGCCTTGCAGGGAGGCATCCGTGGTCAACACCACTGTGAACCCAGGAATCTGAAAAGGCACTCCTTGCAGTAGATTGGGTGGGTGCAGCCACCAGCGGAGGGAGTTCAGGAATGGTCTGGACACCCTTATTTTGTCTCTGAGGCTGCCTGTGGCCTGTGACCATTGAGTTTGAAGGCACCACTGTGCAGGCCTCATATGGAGCCTGGCATTGGGAGTCACATGTACTGTTGAAGCCATGTGGCCAAGAAGCCTCATGCAGAGCTTGGCGGAGACCAGTGACCTGCTGAGAAACTGGTTTGCCAAGTTTATCAGTCTTTGGGCTCTGTCTTCTGGCAAGAACGCTTTTGCCAGCAGAGAGTCTAACCTTGCCCCTATGAACTCCAAGTTCTGGGAGGGGAGCAAAGTGGACTTTGCGAAGTTTATAACAAAAACCAGGTTTTGAAGAAGAGCAATAGTTTGGAGGGTGGCTTGTCTGGCCTCCTGGCATGTCTGACCCCTGATGAGCCAGTCGTCCAGATAGGGGAAGACAAAGATCCCCTGATTTCTCAGGTAGGCCGCCATCACTGCTAGGCATTTGGTAAAGACCCTGGGAGCGGAGGTGAGGCCAAAAGGCAGTACCCAGTACTGATAAAGGTTTCCTCCCACAATGAACCTTTGGTACTTTCTGTGGTCTGGATGAATGAGGAAGTGAGTGTACGCATCCTTTAAATCTAAGGAGCATAGCCAATCTCCCTGCTGGAGGTAGGGCAGCAGTGTTCCAAGAGTAAGCATCTTGAATTTCTCCTTCTCTAGGAACTTGTTGAGATTTCTGAGGTAGAGAATAGGCCGGAGGCCACCGGTTCTTTTGGGTACGAGAAAGTACCTGGAGTAGAACCCTTGACCTTGGAGGTGGGGAGGTACAGGCTCCACTACCTTGTCCCGCAACAGACCTTGGAGCTCCTCAAGGAGAAGATCTGTGTGCAGGGGAGGCCTTGGAGGCTCCCCTGGAAAGCATGGAGGAGGCAGCTGTTGAAAGTGTAGCATATAGCCCTTGTGGACGATGCTTAGCATCCAACTGTCTCCAGTGATGAGTGGCCACTTGTGGGCAAACAGGGTAAGTCGACCTCCTGTGCAGGGTTGGGAGAGCAAGGACGGAGAGGCTATGCCTAAGGAGTCAAAAAACCCCACCCTGCTGAGTGGAAGCAGGGGCCGTAGGCTTGGGAGTCCTCTGCCTACGGGGCCCATTACCCTGCCCCTTGGCCTGCTGACCCTGAGGGGGAGCTTGGGAGGCCTGGTACTGTGGGTACTGTTTGTAGACAGTGCCCTTCCTCGGGTAAAAGGGCTTTTTACCCGAGCCCTTCTTCTTGCGAGAAGGGGCAGAAGTATTTCTAGACAGCCTTGTGCTCATAAGGTGCTCGCTTTCAAGCTGTGCGGTCTTCTCGGTCATGGGCTTCCCAAAAAGGTTCTCACCTCGGCAAGGGACATCGACCAACTTGTCCTGAACCCATGGCTCGAGGTCTGATGACTGCAGCCATGCCTGGCATCGAGCCGCGATGCCGACTGCCGCAACACGGGCCGAAGCCTCGAAGCCATCGTAGGGAGCACGGGACAAACTTGGAGCATTCCCGTATCCCCGAAGACAAAGACTTGAACTTCTGCAAGGGTTCCCCTGAGAGACCAGAATAGAACCCGGCCAGCTCCTTGGACAGGTCCCGCAAGTACATGCGCATCTACAGCTAGTAAGACTGGACACGGCAAGCAAGCATCGAGCCCTGGAAGCACTTTCTACCAAAACCATCCAGGTTCCGGGCCTCACTGCCAGGGGGCACTGCAGAGTGCATCTTCTGACTTTTCAGGCGATTCATGGTCGATTGCACCAACATGGAATGGTGTGGTAGCTGCGCCTTCTGAAAGCCAGGGCTCTTCCGGAGTCGATAGATAGAATCGACCCGCTTGCTTAGAACCGGCACCGAGGCCGGGGCCTCCCACATCCGGCTCGTTCCAGCATCGGAGGAAATAGAACAGTAAAGGATTCCTTCGGAGGACAGTCGTACTGTAGGGCCTCAAGCTCCTCGGCTCGAGGCTCCTCCTTGGGGTCCGCAGGGATAGCCAACGCAGTGGCCATGTCCCGGACGAACTCCGAGAACCAGGTATCCTCCGGAAGGGATCTACTCCGGGGCTCAGACTGCGGTGAGTCCGACGGGACGCACCGTCCTGAAGGTGTCGGGGGACTCCTCGTCCTCCGTCTCCCAGGCGGACACGTCCGATGAGGAATCAGGGTCTGACCGTGCGGGGCCTGTGAGCACCTGCTCCGACACCGAAGGCACCGGCGGCGTCGACGCCCTCGGTCCCGAACGGGAGGTCGAGGGAGAACAGGAGGTCGAGGGAGACCTCGAGCCTTCATGGTCTCGAGTATCGGCTCGGTCTCCGGGGTCGACTTCGATGTCGATGTCCCGGTGGTCAGGGCAGATGCGCCAGACAGGCTGGCCATCAGTGCCCGCTGCGGTTCCATGAAGGCAGACTATCTGCACTCCAAGGCTGTCAACCTGAGACCCAGCTCAGGAGACTCAGCAGCCACCAACTCGGGCCCCAGCGGTGCTGGTCCCGACGTCGGCTCTCTGGGAGGAGAGTCCACGAGGACTACAGGACTTACGTGTCCAGCAGACTCCGGCTCCACACGAGGTACTTTTGGAGGCTTCTCCTGTTCCACAGGCCCGGGGCGACGGTCGGGGGTCTGAGACCTAGCTCTCGAGGAGCCAGGGACCTCCTCCGAAGATGCCCTCGCGAGCCGCTTCTTCCTCTTTTGTTCCCGGTCGGGGGACCCCCTGTCCGAGGAGCCCCGACGGTGCTCGGGATCCGATTCCCGAGATGTCGAGGCCTCAGACGAGGTCCGGGCACGGCTGGAGGCCGAGTCGGAGAAAAGCCTTTCCTTTTGGTGCTGACGACTTCGAAGTGCCTTGGAAGACATCATTCCACATGGTCCACAGATCTTTGGATCGTGGTCAGAACCCAGGCACCGAAGGCAGCAGTCGTGTGTGTCGGTGAGAGACATTAGTTTCTTGCACCGATCACACTTTTTGAAACCACTGGAAGCCTTCGGGGAAAAAAAGAGTCCCCGCGAGGTTAAAGGACCGGCCTTCCAGGGAAAAAGAAAAAAAGGGCGCGAACGCCAGCCACGAAGGGCAAAAACCGAAAAAATAAGATTGGGCTCGATACCAGTGTACCGAACCCGGCGGGAGGGGAACCGGCGTCGAACCGGAGAAAAAATAGTGAAGGAATTGCGAAAAAATCCAACTATTTTCCGGGAGAACTAGGACACACGTCCGACGGGCTTCACGGAAAAAGAGAGACTGAGCAAGATAGCACCTTTAGGCGGGAAGGGAACCGCACATGCATGCCTGCATTCCCAAAGGCTTTCATGGAAAGCTGGAGAAATGCTCTGCAAGGGCTCCATCGACGTCGATGTCACCCATATGTGAGGACTGACTTCCTGCTTGGTCCTGGAGAATATCTTTGCCACCTGGTCTAGGTGGAGTGACCATTCGTGAGGTAGCAGGACTCGACTGAGTTTGTCTGCCCAAAGGTTTTGAATGCCTGGAAGATATACCACTAGAAGGTGAATTTGATACTCTCTGGTGAGGGCCCATAGTCGTAAAGCTTCGTTGCATAACGACAGAGAGCCTGTCCCGCCCTGCTTGTTCACAAAGAACATGGCTACTTGATTGTCCGTCTGGACTAGGACCGTCTTGTAGCTGAGCTGGGCGTGGAACACTCGAAGAGCTAAATAAACTGCTCTTAACTCCAAGTGGTTTATGTGTAAACCAACCTCCTGTGGAGTACAGGTGCCCTGGGTAGAGAGATGATTCAGGTGTGCTCCCCAACCCACCTGTGATGCATCTGTTGTTAAGGTGGCCTGAAAGAGGGGTTTGATGGAAAGGAGACCCCACTGTCAGGTTTTCTAATGATTGCCACCACTGGAGGGACAAAATTAGTCACTGAGAGATTGTTATTTTGTCCGACAAATGACCCGTGGCCTCTGTCCACTGTGTGGAGAGGGTCCATTGAGCCGCTTGCATGTGGAGGCAAGCATGTGGAGGCAAACATATGGGACTACATGAACTGTGGATGCCATATGTCCCATTAACTGCAGTAGCTGCCAAGCAGTGAGGGAGGATATGCCTGCTGCTTGGGAAGCAAACTGCATTATGCGAAGACACCAGGCTTGTGGAAGGAAAGCCCTTGCCTGTCTGGTATCCAGACAGGCTCCCATGAATTTTAGGCATTGGGAAGGAAATAGTTGAGATTTCGGGAAGTTTATTACCAATACCAAGTATTGGAGGATTCGCATTGTACAAGACAGTGCAACGCTGGCCTCTGCCACTATGGAGTATCGGATGAGCCAGTCGTCTATGTAAGGGAAAGCACAGTTACTTACCTGTAACAGGTGATCTCTGGGAACAGCAGGAATTAGTCCTCACATATGGGTACGTCGGAACCGACGGAGCCTGCGCGGGAAAGCTCCCCAGCTTCCCAGAAAGGAAAGCTTTTGGGGCCTCCCACAGCGCATGCGCGCTGCCTTCCCGCCTTCCTGACCAACTCTCCTCAGTTCGAGTTTAAAGCTGAGACAATAGAGAGAGGAAAGGAAAGAGAGAGAGAGAGATACAACTCCTAGGGGAGGTGGGTGGGTTGTGAGGACTAATTCCTGCTGTTCCCAGAGATCACCTGTTACAGGTAAGTAACTGTGCTATCTCCAGGAACAAGCAGGAATGAGTCCTCACATATGGGGACTCCCTAGCTAAGATGCCGGGGAGATCCCCCTCCAAGGGTTCCTCATCTTCCTATGGATCTCAGGCATCCATTCAGGGAAGGTGGGCAGGAGTTGTTTAAGAATGGAACAGGTGTCTGAGGACAACCTGACCAAACAAGGCATCCCGGCGGGAGTCCTTGTCCAAGCAGTAATGGGCTGTGAAGGTATGAACTGAGGCCCAGGTGGCTGTTCGACAGATCTGATCGATGGATACAGAATGAAGATGAGCCATAGATGTGGCAATGGCTCTCACATTGTGAGCTGTGACATGGCCTTCCAGAGAAAGGTTCTTATTCTGGTAAGCAAAAGAAATACACTGAGCAATCCAATTGCACAGTGTTCTTTTTGAGACTGGAAGTCCTAAATGAGAAGGATCAAAAGCAACAAAAAGTTGAGAAGACTTTCGATGTTGCTGTGTCCTGTGGATGTAAAAGGCAAGAGCTCTTTTACAATCTAACGTATGTAGGTTCCTCTCTGCACTGGATGCATGAGGAGCTGGAAAAAAGACAGGTAGATATACCTCTTGATTAAGATGAAAAGGTGAGACCACTTTAGGCATAAAGTGAGGATTTGTCCTAAGGACTACCTTATCATGATGGAACCTTGTATAAGGTGGATTAGCCACTAAAGCCTGCAGTTCACTGATGCGGCGAGCAATAAGGAAAATGACTTTCCAGGAAAGAAATTTCAAGGAGGTAGTGGCTAAGGGTTCAAAGGGTGGCTTCATAAGCTGACCAAGAACCACGTTTAAGTCCCATGCCACCGGAGGAGGCCGAATGGGAGGTTTAGTTAAAGTTAGACCTCTCATAAACCTTGCAATAAGAGGATGAGAGGAAACAGGTTGTCCATTGATAGGCTGAAGAGATGCTGCAATAGCACTCAAATGGACCCTTACAGAATTTGTTTTAAGTCCTGCATTGGAAAGATGCAGGAGATATTCGAGTAAAGAATTCAAAGGTAGTGCTAGAGGGTTAAGACCCTTTTCAGCACACCAAATGGAAAATCTTTTCCATTTAAAAGCATAAGAATGCCTGGTGGAAGGTTTCCTAGAGGCATGAAGGATATCCTTCACCTGTTGAGAAAGATTGAAGTCTTGAAGGTCTAGGCCTTCAGTAACCAAGCTCTGAGGTGAAGGGACTTGGGGTTTGGGTGCCACAAAGTCCCCTCCTCTTGAGACAGAAGGTCTTTAGCAGCTCCCAGATCCAGGGAGGGTGCCTGGGAGAGATGCAGAAGTAGAGGGTACCACACTTGGCGTGGCCAGCGTGGAGCTATGAGGATCATAGATCCTTGATCCCTCTGAAGTTTGAATAGAGTCTTGGGAATCAAAGGAATGGGTGGAAAGGCATACAGGAAGGCCTGACCCCAATGAAGGAGGAAGGCATCCTTGGCCTGAGCTCCCTGACACGGAATTCTGGAACAGAACCTGGGAAGTTTGGCATTGCACGGACTTGCAAACAGGTCTATGTCCGGGGTTCCCCATTTCTGAAAGATTCTGAGTACCTGATCCATGTGCAGGGACCATTCGTGTGGAAGCAGAACTCGACTGAGTCTGTCTGCCCAAGAGTTTTGGATTCCTGGGAGGTATACTGCCAGGAGATGGATTTGATGCTCTCTGGCGAAGGCCCACAATTTTAGAGCTTTGTTGCAAAGCGACAGAGAGCCAGTCCCTCCTTGTTTATGTAGAACATGGCTACTTGATTATCGGTATGAACAAGGACTGTCATGTTGATGAGGAGGGTATGAAAGACCTTGAGAGCAAGGAAAATTGCTCGCAGCTCCAAAAGGTTGATATGAAGGGTGGTCTCCTGTGGAGACCAAGTGCCCTGAGTGGAGAGGTCTTGGAGATGAGCTCCCCAACCTCTTTGGGAGGCATCTGTAGTGAGAGTTGCTTGGGGTAACAAAGGTTGGAAGGGGGCCCCCAACAACAGATTTTGAGTGGATATCCACCATTGGAGAGACCAAAAAAGACGTTTTGAGGTTGCTATTTGGTCTGAGAGAGCTCCTGATGCTTGGGTCCACTGGGTGGACAAAGTCCATTGAGCTGCTCTCATATGTAGGCGAGCATAAGGCACCACATGCACTGTGGATGCCATGTGGCCTAGCAGTTGTAGCATCTCCCTGGCAGTCAAGTGGCTTATGGACTGAATTTGAGAGGCCAAGTGCACTAGACGGTGGCAACGGGCCTGAGGAAGATAGGCCCTTGCAGTGGTGGTATCTAGCCAGGCCCCTATGAATTCTAGGGACTGAGTAGGGGTGAGTTGAGACTTTGGCAGATTGATGACGAGTCCCAGATACTGCAGTATGTGTCTGGTGTGGTCCAGGGAAGTCTGAGCCTCGGACTGAGATGGAGCTCGGATGAGCCAGTCGTCCAGGTATGGGAAGACAAATATTCCCATAGTGCGTAGAAATGCAGCCACTATTGACATGCATTTGGTGAACACTCTTGGAGCAGAGGCTAGACCGAAGGGGAGTACTTTGTATTGGAAATGTTTTCCCTGGAACAGAAATCGTAGAAATTTTCTGTGGGATGGATGGATGAGTATATGTGTGTATGCATCCTTTAGATCTAGAGAACAAAGCCAATCCTGACTCTGTAGGTATGGAAGGAGAGTACCTAAAGAGAGCATCTTGAATTTCTCCTTGTATAGAAATTTGTTCAATTCTCTCAGATCTAGAATGGGTCTGTGCCCTCCTGTTTTCTTGGGGATGAGAAAATAAGGGGAGTAAAACCCTGATCCCTGTTGAAGAAGAGGAACCTCTTCTATTGCCCTTTGGGCAAGAAGGGTAGTCACCTCCTGACCCAACAGGTACAGGAGAGATGGGGGAGAATTGAATTGTCTCACCATGGTATGGGGAGGAAGGCTGGAGAAATGTAGTTTGTAGCCCTCCCCATCTGGGAGCAAAATGAGTTAACCTTCCTGGAATGGTGAGAGGCTCTGGTTGTTGCAGAGCCAGAAAGGTTAAGTTCTCTAGAATCAAGTCAAAAACTCTGAGGGGGTTGGGACTGCTGGACTGTAGCAGCCCCTGTAGACTTTGTTTTGGCCTGTTTAGATTGCTGACGCTTAGGAGCAAAGCGATCTTGGGAAGATTGCAGGCCAGTATTTGGGGAAAATCTGGTCTTTTTATAGAAAGGCTTCTTAAAAGGTTTTTTCTTGGCAGGGGTAGAGGTAGACTTAGAAAGTCTATCTAAAGCAGCATTCTCTGCATCCATTTGAGTGGCTTTGATTTGCCACTCCTTGCCAAACAGATTTTCACCTGTACAGGGCAGATTGCCCAAGCCTTCTTGTACCCAGGGTTCCAAATCAGAGGCCTGGAGCCAAGCAAGTCTGCGAGCAGCTATGGCAATGCCGGAGGCTCTGCTAGCTCCCTCAAAAGAGTCAAAGGCTGCTCTGTTGGAGAACTTTGAAACATCTTGAGTATGCTTTAGCAAAAGAAGGAACTCCTCCTTTCTATCCTCTGGGATAAAGGGGAGAAAATGACGTATCTTCTGTGCAATCTCTTTCAAAAACATGCCCACATAGAGGCTGTATGAATTGATTCTGGCAATAAGCATGCTAGCTTGGAAGATTTTTCTACCAAAAGCATCCAGAGTCCTACATTCTCTTCCTGGAGGGGTAGAAGAGTGCCTTTTGGTACTCTTTATCTTTTTCAAAGCAGACTTCACCACAATAGAGTGGTGAGGGAGCTGAGTTTTTTGAAAACAAGGAGAAGGAGGAACCCGATACATGGTGTCCAAACGTCGAGAATGTGGAGATAGGGTGAGAGGAGCCTCCCACAAGTCCATCATGTGTTCTTGAAGAATTTCATGTATGGGTAAGGTGGCTGCCTCTTTGGGAACCTTAGAGTATGCTAAAATATCTAATTTTTTCGCTCTAGGTTCCTTTTCAGAGGTTACAGAAATGGAGAGTCCTTTAACTACTTCAATAATGAAGTCTTGAAAGGACAAATCCTCTGGAGGAGACATTCTCCTTTTTGGAGAAGAGGGCTCCTCAGGAAGAGTAAAAGAGACATCAGCAAAATCATCTGAGGTATCAGAATCCTCAGAAGATTCAAAGTACCGCCTATTAGCTTCCAGAGATCGATACGCATACCGACCAGTATCGACATCGGGCGTACCGGGAACCGGATTGGTATCGAGAAAACCTCCGGAACCGGAGACCGGAACCGGCATGCTACTGGAAGTAGATGCTCTGGGTACCGGTATCGTTTGTGGTACCGGAACCGGAACCGATTGTCGCGGTACCGAGGGCGTTGCAGCGTTAATGAAAGCCAGTATGGCCTGCTGCATGGATTGTACCGTAGTACCCATAGACGCCACAACTGCCTGGATGTCGGTACCAGTGTTAGCCGGTACCCCAGAGCAGTCTAACAGGTGATCGGTCGAGGCCATGCCATCGATTTCAACCTGTAACCCAACCCCATAGGAGGAGCTTTGGAAGCCGGAGCTTCCCGCCGGGGTTGTTTGGCTGGGGCAGGGTCCTCAGGGTCAAACCCAAGGGCCTCTCGCTGCTTAGAGGGAGATTTGCCCTTTGAGGACCTGCCTGAAGAATGTTTGGTTACCTGAGATCCATCAGGAGAGGAAGACCTGGAGGATGTTGATGCTGGAGTATCCGTAGAAAACAGCATATGAAACTTGGCTGCTCTGTTCTGTAAGCCACGTTTGGACATCAGAGAGCAGGATGGACAATCCGGAATGGAATGGTCAGACCCCAAACATTTAAGACACCATTCATGGGTATCTGTGACAGAAATAGTACTGGTACACTTGGTGCATTTTTTAAAAGCAGAGGCTGGTTTCTCCATGAGGGAGAATCTGAGAAGGCCTAGAGGCCTCACAGAATAAACACACCAAGTGGGGAAAAAGTAATTATTATTATTATTTTTTTTTTAAAGAAATAAAGGAAAAAAGACCGGCGGTACCGGTCCGGAATCGGGGAAGGCAGACACGCGGTCAAAGAAACAAATTAAAATAACAAATTTCTTCAGCGGTGACAGGAACACGACCTGCTGGCTCCGCGGAAAAAGAAGAACTGAGGAGAGTTGGTCAGGAAGGCGGGAAGGCAGCGCGCATGCGCTGTGGGAGGCCCCAAAAGCTTTCCTTTCTGGGAAGCTGGGGAACTTTCCCGCGCAGGCTCCGTCGGTTCCGACGTACTCATATGTGAGGACTCATTCCTGCTTGTTCCTGGAGATGACAAAAATCCCCAGGGTTCGTAGAAAGCGTAGTAACTCACCTGTAACAGGTGTTCTCCAGGAGCAGCAGGAATCAGTCCTCACATATGGGTGACGTCGGCGCCGACGGAGCCCTCGCGGAGCAATTTTCCCCAGCTTTCAAAGAAAGCCTTTGGGAATTGCAGCGCGCATGCGCGGTCTCCTTCCCGCCCAAGGGTGCCATCTTAGCCAGTCTGATGACATAGCTAAAAGACAGCATAAAAATTTGCAAAAAAACTTAAGCAGATGATTGCAACTCCAAGGGGAGGAGGGAGGGTTGTGAGGACTGATTCCTGCTGCTCCTGGAGAACACCTGTTACAGGTGAGTAGCTACGCTTTCTCCAGGACCAAGCAGGAAGTCAGTCCTCACATATGGGACTCCCAAGCTTAAGGCTACCGGAGACCCTAAGCACAAAAATGAGCTCCCTCTAGCTCAGCGGCACGGAAGGAAGGAATCTTCACTGAATTATTACCCACCGGTAGCCCACATCCGGGATGGAGGGTAGGAGTTGCTCAAACCTCGAAGAGATTTCGGAGGACTGCCTGTCCGAAAGCACTGTCCCTGCGGGACTCCCTCTCGAGACAGTAATGGACCGCAAAAGTCTGGCTCGAAGACCAAGTAGCGGCCCGGCAGATGTCTGCCAGCGGAACAGAGCGGAGGTAAGCCACTGACGTAGCCTTCGCCCGAACACAATGAGCCGTGACTCGACCTTCTAACGAGAGTCCGGCTGCCAGATAAGCCCAAGCGATACAGTCCGCAACCCAGATGGACAGAGTACGCTTGGAGACCGGGAGCCCCAATTTATTGGGGTCAAAAGACACAAAAAGCTGAGCAGCTTTACGGTGCTCCCGCGTACGGTCAAGGTAGAAGTTCAATGCCCTTCTACAGTCCAGGGTATGTAGGACCATTTCAGCTCGGCTGGAGTGTGGTCTGGGAAAGAAGGTCGGAAGTACCACCTCCTGATTGATGTGAAAAGGGGAGACCACTTTTGGAAGAAATTTTGGGTGAGTCCGCAGGACTACCCTATTTTTGTAGAACCGAGTGTAAGGGGGATCAGACACGAGGGCCTGCAATTCACTTACGCGTCTAGCGGAAGTGAGGGCTATCAGGAACAATGTTTTCCAAGAAAGAAAACGGAGAGAACAGGTAGCCATAGGTTCAAAAGGCGGACAGGTGATCCGCTGCAAAACCACATTCAGATACCAGTCAGGCGCTGGCGGGCGCAGAGGTGGTTTAAGTAGAAGGAGACCTCGGAGAAACCTCGCTACGAGAGGGTCGCTGGAAAGAGGTCTGCCGCCACCGGCACATGATGTGCTGAAAGAGCACTGAGGTGAACTTTGACTGAGTTGGACTTAAGTCCCAGATTAGAGAGGTAGAGCAAGTACTGCAAGATCACCGACACCGAGCAGGAGAAGGGATCCTGAGACTGTTGGGTACACCAAACGGAAAAGCGACGCCATTTAAGGGCGTAGCATTGGCGGGTAGAAGGTCGCCGAGAAGCTAGGACGACCTCTTCCACCTCTGCCGGCAGGAGAAGGGGAGCAAGGACTACCCTCTCAGCAGCCAGGCCGTTAGATTGAGAGATCTGAGGTTGGGGTGTAGCAGAGACCCCTGATCCTGAGTGAGGAGATCCGGTTGAAACCCCAGAGGGAATGGATCCTCTACTGCTAATTGCAGCAGGAGTGGAAACCACGGCTGTCTGGGCCAGCGAGGGGCCACCAGGATCATGGAAGCTTTGTCCCGGAGAACCTTGAAAAGAGTTCGAGAGACTAGCGGGATGGGAGGAAAAGCATACAGCAGGCTCTCCGACCATGAGAGTAGAAAAGCATCTGCCGCAACTCGAAGGGGATGTGGCTGACGAGAGCAGAAGCGAGGAAGTTGCCGGTTGAGAGGACTGGCAAAGAGATCCATCGTGGGGAGGCCCCACTTTAGAAAGAGCTTCTGAACTACCAAGGGATCCAGGCGCCACTCGTGCGGCTGGAGGATCCTGCTGAGTTTGTCCGCCAGGCAATTTTCTTGGCCTGGGAGATAGACTGCTTTGAGAAGAATGCCGTGATTGACGGCCCAAGAGCAGAGCCTCTGAGCTTCTCGGCAGAGAAGGAAGGAGCCCGTGCCCCCCTGTTTGTTCACGTAGAACATGGCCACTTGATTGTCCGTCTGGACAAGGACGGACTGGTGAGAAGTCAGGTGGGAGAAAGCCTTGAGCGCCAGACGAATCGCTCTGAGCTCCAGGAAGTTGATCTGCTGAGCAGACTCCCACACGGTCCAGAGACCCTGAGTACATGCCCCTTGGCAATGTGCTCCCCAACCCAGGAGGGACGCATCTGTCATCAGCACTTGAGCCGGCTGAGGTGACTGAAAAGGTATGACGAGTACCAGGTTCGGCCGATGAAGCCACCACTGGAGAGAAGAGGCCAGCGGCTCGGAGATGCGCACTAAGTCAGCTAGACCGCCGGTGGCTTGCTCCCACTGCTTGCGAAGGCACCATTGAGCAGGCCGCATATTCAGGCGGGCATTGGGGGTCACATGGACGGTGGAAGCCATATGGCCGAGCAGTCTCAGGAAGCGCCTGGCGGAGACCAGGGACTGGCTGCGAAAACGGCCGGCTAGGTCCATGAGCCGTTGAGCCCTGTCGAGAGGCAGGAAAGCTCGCGCCTGAGGAGTGTGCAGTCTTGCGCCGATGAACTCGAGATCCTGTGAGGGGAGCAAAGTGGACTTTGCGAAGTTTATGACAAAGCCCAAGTACTGCAGAAGAGTCACCGTGCGGTGTGTGGCATTGGTGACCTCCGGAGCGGACGCTGCTCTGATGAGCCAGTCGTCGAGGTACGGAAAGACATAGAGGCCGTGAAGCCGGAGATGGGCTGCCACCACCGCGAGACATTTTGTGAAGACTCGCGGTGCGGAGGACAGGCCAAAGGGCAGTACCCTGTACTGGTAATGATTTCCTGCCACCACAAACCTTAGGTATTGGCGGTGGCTTGGGTGGATGAGGATGTGCGTGTAGGCATCCTTTAGATCCAAGGAGCATAGCCAATCTCCCTGCTGGAGGTAGGGCAGAAGGATTCCAAGGGTAAGCATTTTGAACTTTTCCCGCACGAGGAACTTGTTGAGGTTGCGCAAGTCCAGGATGGGTCTGAGGCCTCCTGTCCTTTTTGGTATTAGAAAATACCTGGAATAAAAGCCTTGACCTCTCAGGTGGTGGGGCACCGGTTCCACAGCCTGTTCCTGTATAAGACTTGCTAACTCCTGAAGGAGTAAGTCCCTGTGCAGAGGGAGTCGTGGAGGTTCTCCCGGAAAATAAGAGGGAGGGACCTGGTGGAAGTGGAGAAGATAGCCTTCTCGTACGACCTGAAGCACCCAGGCATCGGAAGTGATGTTGGACCACCTGTGGGCGAAGTGAACCAGCCGGCCTCCGGTGCTGGGAGGAGCCAGCGGAGGGGGAGAGGCTATGCTGATGAAGTCAAAAACCCCCACCCTGCTGAGCAGGGGCTGGTGGAGCAGGCTTGGGGGTTTGCTGCCTACGGGACCCGTTACCCCGTCCCTTGGCCTGCTGGCCCTGTTGTGGAGCTGCGGAGGCCTGATATTGAGGGTAGTGTTTATAGGCAGCCGCCTTTCTCGGGTAAAAGGACTTCTTTCCCGAGCCCTTCTTCTTCTGGGAAGGGGCGGAGGTCTTTCTAGAAAGCCTAGTCCTGGTGAGAGTCTCCGTCTCGATCTGTGCAGCCTTTTCCGCCATGGGCTTGCCAAAGAGGTTCTCACCTCGGCAGGGGACATCGACCAACTTGTCCTGCACCCAGGGTTCAAGGTCAGACGACTGAAGCCAAGCCTGTCGGCGGGCACCGATGCCGGCTGCGGCCACTCGAGCCGATGCTTCAAAGCCATCATAGGCTGCTCGGGACATGAATTTGGAGCATTCCCGAATACCAGTTGTCAAGGCCAGGAACCTCCGCAAAGGTTCCTCGGACAATCCAGCGGAGAATCCGGCTAGCTCTTTAGCCAGGTCTCGGAGATACATGCCCATGTAGAGCTGGTAGGTCTGGACACGACAAGCAAGCATAGAGCCCTGGAAACACTTCTTACCGAGGCCATCCAGGTTACGGGCCTCCCTGCCAGAAGGCACCGAGGAGTGCATCTTTTGGCTCTTAAGCCTATGCATGGCCGATTCCACTACCATGGAATGGTGTGGTAGCTGTGCTTTTTGGAAGCCAGGACTCTTGCGGACTCGATAGATGGAATCGACCCGCTTGCTTAAGACCGGCGAGGAGGCCGGACTCTCCCACATGCGGAAGAGTAGTCGTTCCAGCATGGGAGGAACCGGTACAGTAAAGTGTTCCCTGGCGGGCGAGTCATACTGGAGGGCGTCGAGCTCTTCGGCTCGAGGCTCCTCCTCGGGATCCACAGGGAAGGCCAAAGCCTTGGCCATGTCCCTGACGAAGTCCGAGAACCGGGCATCCTCCGGAGGGGACTGCTTCCGAGGTTCGGACTTAGGCGAGTCCGAGGGGACACACCGAGTCCGAAAGGAATCAGGTGACTCTTCCTCTTCAGACTCCCAGACCGACTCCGAGGAGGAATCGGTGGGGTCGGCTCAGGCGGGCGCAGACGTCGGCCGCCCCGACACCGAGGGAGTCGGCGTCGACGACCTCGGTCCCGAACGGGAGGCCGAGGGTGACCACGACCGAGGATCGACTCGAGTTCGCATGGACTCGAGGATCGGCTCGGTCTCCGGGGTCGACTTAAGACGTCGACGTCCCGGCGGTCAGGGCAGCGGCGCCAGCGAGGCTAGCGATCAGTGCCCGCTGCTGGTCCATGAAGGCAGACAGTCTGCTCTCCAAGGCCGTCAACCTGAGTCCGACCTCAGGTGACCCAGCAGCCCCCGACTCGGGCCCCGACGGCGTCGGGCCCGACGTCGGCAGTCTCGGAGGCGAGTCCAGGAGGACTACAGGACTTACCCGAGCAGGCAACTCCGACTCCAGGCGAGGTCGCTTCGGGAGGTGCTCCTTCTCCAAAGACCCGGGACGGCTATCGGGGCTATGCGACCTGGCCCTCGCGGAGCCAGGAGCGTCCACCTACGCCGCCCTCGCGGGTTTCACCTTCCGTCGATGGTCCCCGGAGGGAGAGCCCCTGTCGGAGGAGCTTCGGTGATGGTCAGAGCTGGAACCTCTGGACGCCGAGGCCTCCGACGAGGTCCGGGTACGGCTGGGGTCAGCGAAGATTCTATCCCGCTGGTGCCGCCGACTTCTCAACGCTTTGGAGGACATTTTGCCACAGGCCCCACAGATCATTTCTTCATGATCCGGGCCCAGGCAGCGGAGGCAATTATCGTGTGTGTCAGTGAGTGACATATTTCTGTCACACTGACCACACCGCTTGAAACCACTGGCAGCCATCGGGGGAAAAAGGACCCCTGCAAGGTCAAAGGACCGGGCTGCCAGTGAAAAAACCGAAAACGAAACTAACTAAAATCAGAAAAACCGAAAAATAAGAGAAGGACTCGTGACGGCGTCGCGAGTCCGGGCAGGAAAAAGACCGGCGTCGAACCGAAGGAAAAAAGAGAAATAGATTATTAAAATCAACTTTTTCGTGGGGACACGACGGGTACGTCTGTAGGGCTCCGCGGAAAAAAGAAGACTGGCTAAGATGGCACCCTTGGGCGGGAAGGAGACCGCGCATGCGCGCTGCAATTCCCAAAGGCTTTCTTTGAAAGCTGGGGAAAATTGCTCCGCGAGGGCTCCGTCGGCGCCGACGTCACCCATATGTGAGGACTGACTTCCTGCTTGGTCCTGGAGAAATGCAGTTACCAATGCAATGTATTTTGTGAATACCCTTGGTGCTGAAGCCAGACCAAAAGGAAGAACCCTGTACTGGAAATGTCTTCCCCTAAAAAGGAAACGTAAAAATTTCCTGTGATCTGGATGGATAAGAATGTGAGTGTATGCATCCTTTAAGTCTAGAGAGCAAAGCCAGTCCTGGCTTTGAAGGTATGGCAGAAGAGTTCCCAGAGAAATCATTTTGAATTTCTCTTGAAACAGATATTTGTTCAGTTCTCTGAGGTCTAGAATGGGTCTGTGTATTCCTGTTTTCTTTGAAATAAGAAAATAGGGGGAGTAGAACCCTGCACCCTGTTGAAGAATGGGTACTTCCTTTATTGCTCGTTGGGCAAGGAGTGTGGAGACCTCGTGATCTAGCAGATTGTCTGCAAAGGTTTATGAATTGAACTGCTTTAGAACTGTAGGAGGGGGTAAGCTGTGAAAATGAAGTTTGTACCCCTCCCCTACAATGGACAAAGTCCAATCTTCTGCTGTTATTTAATGCCATCTGTTGACAAAGTGGCATAACCTGCCGGGAATATTGGGGGGTTGAGGACCCCTCAGAGGCAGGAAGGCAAAGCTCTCTAGGAAGGAGTCAAAGCCCTTGAGGGGGCTGGACCTGGAGAACTGGTTGAGCTCTCGGGCCTTTTATGTTTCTTTTGTCATCTAGTTTGTCCCTTTTGGGCAACCTGACCTGGAGTCTGAGTCTGGTGGGTATAGGAAGGATAAAACGTCCTTTTTTTGCTAAAAGAGGGTTTTTTTATAAGGCTTCCTTTTGGCTGGAGGTGCTGTATATTTTGACAATCTATCTAAGGTAGAATTGTCAGCATCTAACTCATTAGCATTCTCCTGCCAGTTCTTGCCGAAGAGATTCTCTCCTGTGCAAGGAATGTTGTCTAACTTGTCCTGTACTCAAGTCTCCAAGTCTGATGCCTGTAGCCAGGCAATCCGTTGTGCGCCAATGGCAATAGCAGACGTTCTGCTGATGCATTCGAAGCAGTCAAAGGCTGCACGATTGACAAATATGGAGACATCCTGAGCATGCTTAACCAGAGTAAGAAAGTCTTGTCTCTTATCATCTGGGAGAAATGGGCTCATAAGTTCCAAGTCTCCTGTCATTTCTTTGAGGAACATTCCCATATATAGGATATATGAGCTGATCCTACCTGAAAGCATGGAAGCTTGAAAAGTTCTGCGTCCAAAAGCATCTAGAGTCCTACATTCATGACCTGGAGGATTGGATGCATGTATTCTTGCACTTTTCATCCTACGCATGGCCGACTCCACTACCATTGAATGGTGTGGCAGCTGAGTTTTCTGAAATCCAGGACATGGTGGGACTCGATAGCACAGTTACTTACCTGTAACAGGTGATCTCTGGGAACAGCAGGAATAAGTCTTCACATATGGGTACGTCGGTACCGACGGAGTCTGCGCGGGAACGCTTCCCAACTTCCAATCAGAAAGCTTTTGGAAGCATCCCACCACGCCTGCGTGCTGCCTTCCCGCCCTTCCCAACTGTCTCTCCTCAGTTAAGTTTTAAAGCTGAGACAAAGAGAGAGAGTGAGGAAAGGAAAGATAGATAGAGAGATACAACTCCTAGGGGAGGTGGGTGGGTTGTGAAGACTTATTCCTGCTGTTCCCAGAGATCACCCGTTACAGGTAAGTAACTGTGCTATCTCCAGGAACAAGCAGGAATGAGTCTTCACATATGGGGAATCCCAAGCTACGATGCCTGGAGCCCTAGCATGTTGGGATTTGAAAACATGCTACACCTCATATGGCCAGGCATCCTGAGGATGGAGGGTAGGAGTTGAAATGAAAAGGAGCTGTAGGAAACAGCTAACCTAAGATAGGACTACAGGCAAGGAGTCCTTGTATGTATGATAAGTATCATGAATATATATTGAACAGAACAATTGCAATATGGACCTCACCTACTGGAATGCAGGAAGTAGAGAGGCTCATGGAATCTACTGGGGATCCAGTAGAGGAATCTTCAAGGTGACCTCACTGAAGTGAAGATGAAGGTCAAAATCTGGAAGAGAAAGGTGACCCCAGGATTCAACTGGGGTAGTACAAAAACGGCAGGCCTTCAGTGGGAAGCTTTATGGAAAAAGCTGCAAACTCTTTTGGCTACAGAGTCATTCACACTTAGGAGCAAAAGAGGAAGACTGACCGATATGGACAAACTGGCCTAATCCCAGAGGGAAGAAGGGGTACGGAAAAAACCCGTATTCCCAGGGAAAGGAGAGGTGTCTGAGGATTTGGGACCTCAGATGTACTGAAGATCCGCCATGTCTTTCCGAACTGGTGAGAGGTAGGAAAGATATTGGAGCATGGAGCTTCAGGAATACCTAACCCTTGGGGTTATGATAGGAGCTGTCAGTACCACAGGAGTGGGTGTGTGTGTAGAACCCCAAACATGCTGTGGAACAGCATGGACATGGGTAAAGCCCACTGTTTGGAACATATAGGAAGGTAAAAACCTATATGAGCATAGACAGTCAGATAGATAAGTATGTAAATAAATATCTACCTATAATAAGTATCTCGGCAGATACGCATATAGATATATATATATAGATAGATAGATAGATAGATATAGATAGATAGATATACATATAGATAGATAGATATAGATAGATAGATGTATATACATATAGATATATAGATAGATAGATATATAGATAGATAGATGTATATACATATAGATATATAGATAGATATACAGGATATATATATCTATAGTGAGATCTGGAAGGGCATAACATATGCACACACAGCTGACAGACATATATATCTATAGAGATGTATATATATATATATATATATGAATATATAGGTCGAAAGATAAATGTCTGCAATTAAGCAGAGATATGCCTATAAGTACATTCACATGAGAGATGTGAAGAGGAAAGATTAATCTGATAACAAGAAGGAAGAACCTACTTGAGAAGATATATAGAGAATCTATACCCCCTGGTTATGATGGGAATGCTATCCAGTGAAATAAGCAGGATGGTTACGTGAAAAAACAGTCAGTAAGCAGCAAGTCCTGAGTCTTGTAGAACTCTAGCATGGTAAGGGGACAGAGAACGCATAAGAAAGAGATACCAGATTGACCCACTTGAGGGACAAAAAGGGTATCATGCGTTCTTTAGTTAAATATGTGCTGTCCCTGAAGGAGTAGGATACCATGAGGACAAGCTGCAAGGAAAAAAGAGCATATTCCCTGTAGGAATTGACCACTCTTTAGGCTTTCACGTAGATAAGGCTTATGTCCTTTGTTTTAAAAGGAAATAGTAGGGGTATGAAGAACCCTCACAGTCATGGGGGGCATGACTGAGGAAGCCTTTTTTCAACCATGTAGGATAGCTATTCGAGAAAAAACCCCATGCTCTCTAGCAAGGGCCCATAGTGGAAAGCTTCTCTGTAAAATTGCAGAGAGCATTATGCAGGAGAATTGGGAGATAGAACTGGCTGTTGGAAAAGCCAGCAGCCACGTCAACTATGCTGCCAAACCCAAAGGAATTGGAGATGGCGAGGATAGAAGATAGATTGATAAGCCTGTAGTGATAAGGATTGCCCAAGAAAGATGTATGTACTGTCTTGGAATCACTACTACGGACAGACAGAAAGTGGTGGAGGACAACTGTGTATACTTGTGGAAAAGTACCAGTGGTCCAATCACTAGAGCTCCTGCATGGGCAGCTGCTGATAAGACAGCAGAGAGAATCTTTCTGTGTAAAACAGAAAGAACAGACAGAACAAGAGTAAGAAAGCTCTGTCCCTGTCTGATGAGCTGCCCAAGCAAAAAGAAGGGAGTGTACTCAAGAGAAAAAACTCCACACTGGAATGGAAAGACTAGAAAGGCTGAAGAAGCCCTCCAGTGCAAAGGTACCACTCTTACAGGGGAAAAACTGGATAAGAGGGTAGAGAAACAAGAGCTGAAAAGTGACTTACCATGTGGTAAGTCTAGAAGGAAAGAATTCATGTTGGTACAGAAAACTATCATGTCATAGTTGTTAAATCCCTCTTCTTAGCAGGAAGAAGAGGAGAAAACTGTGACCCATAGACATGAATATCCTGACAGCTCAGTATATCTAGGAGAACTGGATGCCATGTGTAAAGTTTAGAATGAAAACAGTGAAAACTTCTGCTGAGAAGAAGTCAACTGTAGGTTCTAAACTCCAAGAGGCAGAAAAAAGATTAATCAGAACCCTATGGTTGCTGGGTTTGTTTAGCCTGGCGAGAGTTTGGATTCTTCAGACCAGGGCGATGCTTCCCCTGCCTGGGAACATCTGTATGCTGGGCAGGAGAAGAGTAAAACCTTCTTCTCCTAGGGAAAGAAGGTTTGACAGGGCATTTCCTACCTACTGGGGAAGGAGAAGGCTTAGGATAACCTTCAGAAACAGGGAAGTCAGTGGACCACTGAGCAACCTGATGTAAAGACTCCTTATTGAAGAGATTTTCTCCAGTGCAAGGAATATTACCCAGTCTTTGTTGTGCCCATTTGTCTAAGTCTGAAGCTTGTAGCCAGGCTCTACGTCGTGCCCCTATGGCAATAGCAGAAGTTCTGCTAACAGACTCAAAAGAGTCTAGGGAAGCACGAGTAAGAAACCAAGAGATATTTTGAATATGACTAAGTAGTAAGGAATAGTCTGCAGTCTTGGGCTCTGAAAGAAAAGGAGTCAAAAGATAAAATTTCTTTGTGACCTCCTGAAGAGATAGACTCATATAAAAAATATAAGAGAGAATCCTTGCTGACAGCATGGATGTCTGGAAGGTTTGACGTCCAAGGGCATCTAGTGTCCTAGACTCACGACCTGGTGGGTAAGAAGGGTGCTTCTTCTTACTTTTCACCTTCCTCATTGCTGATTCCACCACAATGGAATGATGAGGAAGTTGAGTCTTTTGAAACCCTGGAGAGGGGGGCACCTGATACAGAAGATCAGTTGCTCTAGAAGGTGAGGGTACCTTTAAAGGTGCTTCCCACATTCTTAGAAGAAGATCCTGCAAGGAATGATGCAAAGGAAGCATTATGTTTTCCTTTGCTTCAGTAGAAACAGAGCCTTGTGTAGGATCATGGCCAGGGATAGGAATGGCAAGAGATCTTGCCATATCCAGGAGGAAATTCTGAAAAGAAGGATCTCCAAAGAGAACCTTCCCTGGACAGGCTAGACCTGAAGAACTAGCCCGGGCACCGGAGGATCTACCTGAGTATATAGGAATATAAGATCCTGCAGGGTGCAAAAAAGGATCCTTAAGGGATGGATGCTGGTACTGGAGGTCAGGACCTGTGACAGTCAGTACTGCATCGTCCATGCCAGGTATCGACTCCAGACTTGGTATAGAAAGGAGCGACCCTGGTGAAAGAAGCATGGAAGGAGCTGGCCCCGATGCTACTGCGAATACCGGTACCGATACCGGTAGCACTCTCGGAATCGAAGGCGACACCAACATCGGAGCAGTCATCGGTGGCAGCTCAATCGGTACCGAGGTAACCGAACGCCTTTGGTAATCACCCTCGGTACCGAGACGTGTCGGTACCCAGTCTTCCAGACTAGAGATCGATTCCAGACTCGGCATCGAAGGAAGCGAGTCTATCGATGCATGTCTAGAGGGGACCGACGTCGGTGGTAGTATCGGCGTCGATGCCGATACTGGAAAGTCAATCTGGAGCGTATCCACCGGTCTCGAAGGTACGGAGAAAGCCAGATGACGATCCCTGGTGAGGAGTGTACCGTCCAACACCAGTACCGATGCCGGGGTATCGGTACCGCTCGAAGCGGATGCCACCACCGAGCATGGCTCAGGTATGTTCTGTGAGGGGTGAGCCCCAGGAACAACCTGAAACCCCTCATAGGCTTTAGAGGCCGAAGACTCCCGCCGGGGTTTTGAAGCCAATGGACCCTCGAGGGCAAGGCCGGAGCCGTCTTCATGCTGTGCATTAGACCTATCACTCGAGGGTTGGATAGTCTTAACAGACTGTTTGTGGGTTACCTGATCCTGTGTAGGAGAAGAAATGGTTGGTGCCCTGACACTGGAAGGGAACCTGGTATCGAGGGAAACTCGATGTTGAAAATCTCTTCTCACAATACTGTAGCCCGAGGGCTCCAGCGGAAAACGGTCAGGACCCAAACAGGTTAGACACCAGATTTTGGAGTCTAAAAATAAAGCTGTACCGCCACAGCTTAGACATTTCTCAGAGAAAGAGGTTGGCGGTTCCATGAGGGACATGGAGAGGCCTAGAAGGCCTAAAAAATTTAAGACAAAAAACTGAGGGAAAATATTCCCTGAATTTCAGAAAAAGAAAAAAGAAACACCGGCGGTACCGGTGGAGTCAGGGAGACAGCCGCGACAAGAAAACAAAAGAATTAAAGAAGAATTTTCTGCAGTGACAGGAGGACGTCCTGCCGGCTCCACGGAAAAACAAAAACTGAGGAGAGACAGTTGGGAAGGGCGGGAAGGCAGCACGCAGGCGTGGTGGGATGCTTCCAAAAGCTTTCTGATTGGAAGCTGGGAAGCGTTCCAGCGCAGACTCCGTTGGTACCGACGTACCCATATGTGAAGACTCATTCCTGCTTGTTCCTGGAGATACATAATATCAAGTCTCCTAGAGTGAGGAGAAGTAGTCAGAGGTGTTTCCCACATTCTGAGCATCAAGCTATGCAGAATTTCATGGATAGGAAGAGTAGCTGCCTCCTTAGGAGCTTTAGGATAATGGAGAATTTTCAATTCCTTTGTTCTGGGTTCCTCTTCAGGAGCTACTGTGATGGAAAGACCTTTAGCCATATCACGGATGAAATTCTGAAATGACATGTCCTCTGGAGGTGACATTCTGTGTTAGGGAGAAGAGGGATCTTCTAGGAGAAACCCTCTAGTGCCAGCAGAATTGTCAGAGTCTTCAGAATCGGAGGAATCGAAGTATTCCTGACCCCGTTGCTTCTGCAAAGCACAATCCCGGTACCGATCGAAGTCGGTACCAAGGTGACCCGGTACCACTTTATCCACTCCAGCCGGAGGTGGAATGGGAAGAGTTAACATCGGGGCCGGTACAGTTGGTACCGGCATCGTCGGTGTCAGTACCGGCATCAGTGTCGATGTCGGTAGCGGTGCCCTTGGGACCACCGGTACCACAGCTGAGAGAAGAGCTGCAATACTGCGTTCAATAGCAAGAAATCTCTGGTCTATCGACGCTGCCGATGCCTGGGTGTCGGTACCGTTAAGAATGGCTGGAACCCCTAAGCATGGCACAGGTAGATCTTGCGAGGTTGAGGCCTCGAGAACATCCTGAAGCCCCATCGATGCTTTGGAAGCCGAAGTGTCCCGCCGGGGCTGTTTTGCCGGTGTGGTTCCCTGAAGGGCAATGCCAATGGCCTCTCGATGCTTAGCAGGAGAGCTATCATTTGAGGACCGGCTTTTGTGTTTAGTTACCTGAGATCCATGGGAGGAAGACGAGGCCCTTGACGATGTCGATGCAATGGATCTGGCATCTGAAGAAAAGAGGGTACCGAGCTTTGCGGCCCGGTTCTGTCTTCCTCTTTTGGTCATCCCCATGCAAGAGACACATTCAGTTGGAGAGTGATCAGGTCCTAAACATTTTAGACACCAATCATGGGTGTCAGTGACGGAAATGGTACCGTCACACTTAGTACATTTTTTAAAACCACTAGTTGGTTTTTCCATGATTATGGAAAAATGGGGCCTAATTCCCAAAACAGCACCTTGCACCAAAACAGGAAAGCTTCTGAAAGAAAATAGTCTAAGGTTTTTTTTGGGGGGGTTAGGAAAAGAAAAGAAAAGAACCGGCGGTACCGGTAGGCATCGTGCGGAAGGCAAACGTGACCACAAAAAAGAATTTTAAAGACGGAATTTTCTGCGGTGACAGGGAATAGGTCCTGTTGGCTCCGCAGAAAACGAAGAACTGAAAAGGGAGAGTTGAAAAGGCGAGAAGGCAGTGCGCATGTCCTGAGGGATGCTCCCAAAAGCGTTCCTATTGGACGCTGCGGAGTGTTCCCACGCAGGCTCCGTGGGTACCAACGATACCCATATGTGAGGACTACATTCCTGCTTGTTCCTGAAGATCAACTTTTTGCACAGGCCACAGACCACCACGTTGTGCTCCTGGCCGAGGCACCAGAGGCAGCAGTCAAGGTATCAGTGAGAGACATGATCTTCCCGCACCTATCGCACTTTTTGAATCTGTTGGTATCCATGGAGGGAAAACGGACCCCAGCAAGGTCAAAGACTCTTCGGGCTACCAGTGAGGAAAAAAGGGTGCGAAGATGCCCCAAGAAAGAAAATAAAAAACTTAGTAGAATAAAAAGGAACCGACCCGATACCAAAGTACTGAGGTCGGGACAGGAAAGCACAGTTACTTACCTGTAACAGGTGATCTCTGGGAACAGCAGGAATTAGTCATCACATATGGGTACGTCGGTACCGACGGAGCCCGCGCGGGAAAGCTCCCCAGCTTTTCAGATTAAAAGCTTTTGGGGCCTCCCACTGCACATGCGCGCTGCCTTCCCGCCTTCCTGACCAGCTCTCGTCAGTTTGAGTTTAAAGCTGAGACAATAGAGAGAGAGGACAGGAAGATAGATAGATAGAGATACAACTCCTAGGGGAGGTGGGTGGGTTGTGATGACTAATAACTGCTGTTCCCAGAGATCACCTGTTACAGGTAAGTAACTGTGCTATCTCCAGGAACAAGCAGGAATAAGTCATCACATATGGGGACTCCCTAGCTAAGATGCCTGGGAGATCCCCTTCCAAGGGTAAACCATCTTCGTATGGATCTCAGGCATCCATCCAGGGAAGGTGGGCAGGAGTTGTTTAAATATGGAACAGGTGTTTGAGGACAGCCTGACCAAACAAGGCATCCCGGCGGGAGTCCTTGTCCAAGCAGTAATGGGCTGTGAAGGTATGAACCGAGGCCCAAGTGGCTGCTTGACAGATCTGATCTATGGACACAGAGTGAAGATGAGCCATAGAAGTGGCCATGGCTCTCACATTGTGAGCTGTGACATGGCCCTCCAGAGAAATGTTCTTACTCTGGTAAGCAAAAGAAATACACTGAGCGATCCAATTGGAAAGTGTACGCTTGGTGACTGGAAGTCCCAAATGAGAAGGATCAAAAGCCACGAAAAGTTGGGAAGACTTTCGATGTGGTTGAGTCCTGTTGAGGTAAAAGGCAAGAGCTCTTTTACAATCCAGAGTATGAAGGTTCCTCTCTGCACTGGATGCATGAGGAGCCGGGAAAAAGACAGGTAGATATACCTCTTGATTAAGATGAAAAGGCGAGACCACTTTGGGCATAAAGTGGGGATTCGTCCTAAGGACCACCTTATCATGATGAAACCTAGTATAAGGTGGATGAGCCACTAAAGCCTGCAGTTCACTGATGCGGCGAGCCGAAGTGACTGCAATAAGGAAAACAACCTTCCAGGAAAGAAATTTGAAGGAGGTAGAGTCCAGAGGCTCAAAAGGTGGCTTCATAAGCTGACCTAGAACTAGGTTCAAATCCCATGCTACCAGGGGAGGTCGGATGGGAGGTTTAGTTAGGGTCAGGCCTCTCATGAAACGTGCAACAAGAGGATGAGAGGAGACAGGTTGTCCATTTATAGGTTTTAAGGATGCTGCAATAGCACTCAAATGGACCCTTACTGAATTCGTCTTAAGGCCTGCATTTGAAAGATGCAGGAGATAGTCCAAGAGGGAATTCAAAGGAAGTGCTAGAGGGTCAAGACCCTGCTGAGCACACCAAATGGAAAAACGCTTCCATTTGAAAGCATAAGAACGCCTCGTGGAAGGTTTCCTAGAGGCATGAAGGATATCTTTCACAGGCTGAGAAAGATTAAAGTCTTGAAGACTTAGGCCTTCAGTAACCAAGCTCTGAGATGTAGGGATTTGGGGTTTGGGTGCCACAAAGTCCCCTTCTCCTGAGACAGGAGGTCTGGCGCAGCTCCCAGGTCCAGGGAGGATCCCTGGGAGAGAAGCAGAAGTAGAGGGAACCACACCTGGCGTGGCCAGCGGGGAGCTATGAGGATCATAGTCCCATGATCCCTCTGGAGCTTGAACAGAGTCTTGGATATTAGAGGAATGGGTGGAAAGGCATAGAGGAATTCCTGACCCCAATGCAGGAGGAAGGCATCGTGGGCCTGAGCTCCCTGACACTGAGTTCTGGAACAGAACCGGGGAAGTTTGGCATTCCACGGACTTGCAAAGAGGTCTATGTCCGGGGTCACCCATTCCTGAAAGATTCTGCGTATCTGGTCCATATGTAGGGACCATTCGTGTGGAAGCAGAACTCGACTGAGTCTGTCAGCACGAGAGTTTTGAACTCCTGGAAGATACACTGCAAGAAGGTGAATTTGATGCTCTCTGGCGAAGGCCCATAATCTGAGAGCTTCGTTGCAAAGCGACAGAGAGCCTGTCCCTCCTTGTTTGTCTGGCTACCTGATTGTCTGTCTGAACTAGGACAGTCAGGTTGACAAGGAGGGTATAGAAGACCTTGAGGGCAAGGTAAATTGCTCGCAGTTCCAGGAGGTTGATATGAAGGGTGGTCTCCTGTGGAGACCAAGTGCCCTGAGTGGAGAGGTTCTGAAGATGAGCTCCCCACCCTGTCTGGGAGGCATCTGTTGTGAGGGTTGCTTGGGGCAACAAAGGTTGGAAGGGGGCCCCCAACAACAGATCCTTGGTGGATGTCCACCATTGGAGGGACCAAAACAGACGGCTTGAGGTGAGTATTTGGTCGGAGAGCGCTCCAGATGCTTGAGTCCACTGGGTGGCCAAGGTCCATTGAGCTGCTCTCATATGCAGACGAGCGTAGGGCACCACATGTACCGTGGAGGCCATGTGGCCCAGAAGTCGCAGCATTTCCCGGGCTGTCAAATGACTGCTGGACTGAGCTTGGGAGGCCAAACTCAGCAGGCGTTGGGCCCTGAGCTGAGGCAGGTAGGCCCTCGCAGTGATGGTGTCTAACTGGGCCCCTATGAACTCGAGAGACTGAGTAGGGATTAGTTGAGACTTGGGAAGGTTTACTACCAGTCCCAGATACTGCAGAAGACGCCTTGTGCGGTCCAGGGAAATTTGGGCCTGGGACTGAGATGGAGTTCGGATGAGCCAGTCGTCCAGGTATGGGAATATGAAAATTCCCAGGCCTCTTAGAAAGGCAGCTACGACTGCCATGCATTTGGTGAACACTCTTGGAGCAGAGGCTAGACCGAAGGGGAGTACTCTGTACTGGAAATGTTGTCCCTGAAACAGAAATCGAAGGTATTTTCTGTGGGATGGGTGGATGAGTATGTGTGGATACGCATCCTTTAGGTCTAGAGAACAAAGCCAATCCTGACTCTGAAGGTATGGAAGGAGAATGCCCAGAGAAAGCATTTTGAATTTCTCCTTGAAAAGAAATTTGTTCAATTCTCTCAGATCTAGAATTGGTCTGAAGCCCTCTGTCTTCTTTGGTATTAGAAAATAAGGGGAGTAGAATCCCGTCCCCTGTTGAAGAAGAGGGACATCCTCTATTGCCCCTTGGGCAAGGAGGGAGGAGACTTCCTGACCCAAGAGGGTCAGGAGACATGGGGGAGAATTGAACTGCCTCACCATAGTATAAGGAGGAAGGTCGGAAAAATGGAGTTTGTAACCCTCTCTGATGATAGAGAGGGTCCATTGCTCTGATGTAATTTGCTCCCATCTGGGAGCAAAGTGAGCTAACCTTCCGGGTATCGTGAGGGGCTCTGGTTGTTCTAGAGCCAGAAAAGTTAAGTTCTCTAGGGGCAAGTCAAAACCCCTGAGGGGGTTGAGCCTGCTGAGGCATAGCAGACGCCGCAGGCTTTGACCTTGCCTGTTTAGGTTGCTGACGTTTAGCAGCAAAACGAGGCTGAGAGGATTGTTGGCCAGTATTTGTGGAAAATCTGGACTTCTTGTAATAAGGCCTCTTAAAAGACTTCTTTTTGGCAGGAGTGGAGGTAGACTTAGAAAGTCTATCTAAGGTGGCATTTTCTGCGTCCATTTGAGTGGCCTTAATTTGCCACTCCTCACCAAATAAGTTCTCACCTGTACAGGGCAAATTCCGTAAGCCATCTAGGACCCAAGGTTCTAGATCAGAAGCCTGGAGCCAAGCAAGACGTCGGGCTGCTATAGCAATGCCCGAAGCCCTACCAGCACCCTCAAAGGAATCAAAAGCTGCCCTGTTGGAGAACTTTGAAATATCCAAAAGGTGTTTCACTAAGAAAATGAACTCCTCCCTTTTATCCTCAGGGATGAAGGGGGCAAAATGCCGAACTTTTAGAGCGATTTCACTGAGAAACATGCCCATGTAAAGACTATAGGAATTAATCCTGGCTATAAGCATAGTAGCCTGGAAAATTTTCCTGCCAAAAGACTCTAGAGTCTTACATTCTCGCCCTGGAGGAGTAGAAGAGTGCCTTTTGGTACTCTTTATTTTCTTCATTGCAGACTTCACCACAATAGAATGGTGAGGCAACTGGGTTTTTTGGAAACCAGGAGAAGGGGGGACACGGTACATGGTGTCCAACCTGCGAGAAGAAGGAGACAATGTTAGAGGAGCCTCCCATAAGTCCATCAAGTGTTCTTGAAGGATTTCATGGATAGGCAGGGTGACTGCCTCTTTAGGAGACTTAGAGTATCCTAAAATATCCAGTTTCTTTGATCTGGGTTCCTTTTCAGAGGATGAAGCAATAGAAAGACCTTTAGCTATTTCTATGATGAAGTCCTGAAAGGACAAATCCTCTGGTGGAGACATTCTCCTTTTAGGAGAAGAAGGCTCCTCAGGAAGATCAAGGGAGAACTCATCAGAATCATCAGAGGAGTTAAAATCCTCTGAAGAAGCAGAGTATCCTCTATGTGCTTCCAACGCACGATACGCATACTGTTCGGTATCGACATCGGGCGTACCGGGTATGGGATCGGTACCGGGCAAAAGCCCGGATCCGGCATGCGGAACCGATCTGCGTTTGGAAGACAATGGCCTCGGTTCCGGTATGGAAGCCATTACCGGAACCGGAACCGGTACCGCTGGCCGCGGTACCGAGGGCGT
The DNA here is from genome assembly GCA_033557465.1 of Ichthyophis bannanicus. NCBI lineage: Eukaryota > Metazoa > Chordata > Amphibia > Gymnophiona > Ichthyophiidae > Ichthyophis > Ichthyophis bannanicus. Next base: position 777,533,079 of record CM066033.1, read on the forward strand.
AGCAGCATTAATAAAAGCCAGAATGGCCTGCTGCATGACTTGGACAGTATTGCCCATAGACGCCACTGCTGCCTGGATGTCGGTACCGGTATGGGCCGGTACCCCAGAGCAGCACAACAGGTGATCTGTCGAGGCCGCGCCATCGATGTCAACCTGTGACCCCATGATTGCTTTGGAGGCCGGAACCTCCCGCCGGGGTTTTTTGGCCTGGGCAGAATCCTCGAACTCAGAATTGAGAGCCTCTCGATCTTTAGAAAGAGATTTGCTTTTAGAGGATTTGCCCACTGGAGTTTTGGTTACCTGAGATCCATCCGGAGAGGAAGACCTGGATGACTGTGATGCTTCTGAAGGAAACAGCACATGGAACTTGTTGGCCCGGTTCTGCAATCCACGTTTCGACATCTGGGAGCAGGATGGGCAGTCCGGTATGGAATGGTCAGGTCCTAAACAATTAAGACACCATTCATGGGTGTCTGTAACAGGAATGACAGCACTGCACTTGGTACACTTTTTAAAAGCAGGAACTGGCTTCTCCACGAGGAGAATTTGTGTAGGCCTGAAGGCCTAACAAAGTACCAAGCTGTGCTGAAGAAAAGAAAAAAAAATATATATTTTTTTTTTTAAAGAAAGAAAGAGAGACCGGCAGTACCGGTTTCAGAATGGGGAAGGCAGGTACGCGGTCTAAAGAAAACAATAAAATTAACAATTTCTTAGGCGGTGACAGGAACACGACCTGCTGGCTCCGCGGAAAAAAAGAAACTGACGAGAGCTGGTCAGGAAGGCGGGAAGGCAGCGCGCATGTGCAGTGGGAGGCCCCAAAAGCTTTTAATCTGAAAAGCTGGGGAGCTTTCCCGCGCGGGCTCCGTCGGTACCGACGTACCCATATGTGATGACTTATTCCTGCTTGTTCCTGGAGATAGGGTACCGGCGTGAGACAGGAGACAGACAAAAAGGCACCAAAAAAATCAACTTTTTCTGGGACAGGGACAGACTACGTCTGATGGGCTCCGCAGATAAAAGGAGACTGAGCAAGATGGAACCCTTGGGCAGGAAGGGGACCACGAATGAGTGGTAGCAATTCACAAAGGCTTGCTATGAAAGCTGGTGATTTGCTCCAAATGGGCTCCGTCGGAGTCGATGTCACCAATATTTAAGGACTGACTTCTTGCTCGTTCCCGGAGAAAGCATAGTTACTTACCTGTAACAGGTGTGATCCAGGGACAGCAGGAATCAGTCCTCATTTATGGGTGATGTCAGCAGCGACGGAGCCCGCACGGAGCAATTCCCCAGCTTTCAAAGAAAGCCTTTGGGATTGCTACCACGCATGCGTGGGTCCTCTTCCCGCCCAAAGGTGCCATCTTGCTCAGTCAGGTCACCTAGCTCGAACCCTACCAAGCAGATGGCAAGGGAAGGACAAAAATTCAGCAACATCAGGAGAGGCGGGAGGGCAGTGAGGACTGATTCCTGCTGTCCCTGGAGAAAGCATAGTTACTCACCTGTAACAGGTGATCTCCGGGAACAGCAGGAATTTAGTCCTCACATATGGGTATCATTGGTACCGACGGAGCCTGCGCGGGAATGCTCCCCAGCGTCCAATTAGAAAGCTTTTGGGAGCATCCCACAGCACCTGCGTGCTGCCTTCACACCTTTCCCAACTGCCTCTCTCCAGTTGAGTTTTAAGCTGAGACAAAGAGAGAGAGAGGAAAACGGAAAGAAATAGATAGAGAGATACAACTCCTAGGGGAGGTGGATGGGTTGTGAGGACTAAATTCCTGCTGTTCCCGGAGATCACCTGTTACAGGTGAGTAACTATGCTATCTCCAGGAACAAGCAGGAATGTAGTCATCAAATATGGAGACTCCCTAGCTTTAGATACCAGGGAGAGGAACCAGAGGTTGTGTGTCCCAGAGAAGGGCTCCACTTCCCCCCATGGATCTCTGGCATCCTTCCAGGGATGGTAGGTAGGAGTTGATTAGGTATGGAACAGGTGTTGGAGAACAGCCTGACCAAACAAGGCATCCGGGCGGGAGTTCTTATCTAAGCAGTAATGGGCTGTGAAGGTATGAACCGAGGCCCAGGTGGCTGCTTGACAGATGTCGTCAATAGACACAGAGTGCAGATGAGCCATTGAGGCTGCCATGGCTCTCACATTGTGAGCTGTGACATGGCCCTCCAGAGAAAGGTTCTTACTCTGATAGGCGAAGGAAATACACTGAGCAATCCAGTTAGACAGTGTTCTCTTAGAGACTGGAAGTCCCAAATGAGAAGGATCAAAAGCAACAAAGAGTTGAGAAGACTTTCTATGTTGCTGTATTCTTTGTAAGTAAAAAGCTAATGCTCTTTTACAGTCCAAAGAAATGAAGATTCCTTTCTGCATTTGATGCATGAGGCCTTGGAAAAAACACAGGTAGGTAGACCGCTTGGTTCAGATGAAAAGGCGAGACCACCTTTGGCATAAAGTGTGGATGAGTCCTAAGGACTACCTTGTCACGATGGAAACTTGTATAAGGTGGATTAGCTACTAGCGCTTGCAACTCACTAATGCGGCGTGCTGATGTGATTGCAATGAGAAAGATAAAATTTCAAGAACAAACTTCAAGGAGGTAGTAGCTAAAGGTTCGAAAGGTAGCTTCATGAGCTGCCAAAGAACCAGGTTTAAGTCCCATGCCACCGGTGGTGGCCTAATGGGAGGCTTAGTTAGAAGAAGGACTCTCAGAAATCTTGCTATAAGAGGATGAGAAGAAATAGGCTGTCCATTTAGACGCTTAAAGGAAGCTGCAATAGCACTCAAATGGACTCTTACTGAGTTAGTCTTAAGTCCTGCATTGGATAAATGAAGGAGATACTCCAGCAATGATTCCAGAGGTATCGCAAGGGGGTTAAGACCCTTTTGCGAACACCATATGGTAAACCTTTTCCACTTGAAAGCATAACGTCGTCTTGTGGAAGGTTTCCTGGAAGCAAAAAGAATATCTTTTACTTGCTGAGGGAGATTAAGACTATGAACATCTAGGCCTTCAGCAACCAAGCCCTGAGATGCAGAGACTGGGGATTGGGATGCCATAGCATTCTGCCCTCCTGAGATAGATCTTGAGCAGAGCCTAACTCCAGGGAGGGAGCTTGAGAGAGATGTAGAAGCAGAGGGTAACACACTTGCTGTGGCCAATGTGGAGCTATGAGAATCATATGACCTCTGTTCCTCTGGGAATTAGGGGAATGGGTGGAAAGGCATACAGGAAGTCTTGACCCCAGTAAAGCAGGAAAGCATCCCTGGCCTGAGCCCCCTGAGCAGGAATTCTGGAACAGAACCGGGGAAGTTTGGCATACCACGGACTTGCACAGGGGTCTATGTCCAGGGTTCCCCAAATTTGAAAAATCTTGGTCATCTGGTCTGCATGCAGAGACCACTCGTGTGGAAGCAAAAGTCGATTGAGTCTGTCTGCCCAAGAGTTTTGTATGCCTGGAAGATACACTGCCAGAAGATGAATCTGATGCTCTCTGGCGAGGGCCCTTAGTCGCAAAGTTTCGTTGCAAAGCGACAAAGAGCCTTTTCCCCCCTGCTTGTTCACATAGAACATGGCTACTTGATTGTCCGTGTGAATGAGGACTGTCTTGTAGCTGAGCAGGGTGTGGAACACTCGAAGAGCAAGGAAGATTGCTCTGAGTTCCAAGAGACTGATATGTAGATGAGTCTCTTGTGGAGACCAGGTGCCTTGGGTGGAGAGGTCTTGCAGATGAGCTCCCCAACCCATCGGAGAAGCATCTGTTGAGAGAGTTGCTTGGGGTAAGGGTTGTTGAAAAGGGGACCACAGCAACAGGTTTTGAGTGGACTTCCACCACTGGAGGGACAAAATAAGGTGACTTGTGTTTGCTATTTTGTCTGACAAGCATCCTGATGCCTGGGTCCATTGAGTGGATAAAGTCCACTGGGCTGCTCTCATATGGAGGCGAGCATAGGGAACTACATGCATGGTGGATGCCATGTGGCCTAGTAGTTGTAACATTTCTCGAACAGTGAGATGAGACTTTAGCACTGCTTGAGAAGCTAACTGCACCATGCGAAGGCAATGGGCCTGGGGTAGATAGGCCCTTGCCTTTCTGGTATCCAGCAAAGCTCCTATGAACTCTAAAGACTGAGAGGGAGTGAGACTGGATTTTGGGATGTTTAAGACCAGACCCAAATACTGAAGGATACGCATTGTGCAGGCTAGAGAAGTCCTGGCCTCTGACTCTGTTGGGGCTCGAATGAGTCAGTCGTCTAAGTAGGGGAAGACGAATATCCCTAGAGTGCGGAGAAAGAGTAGTTACTCACCTGTAACAGGTGTTCTCCAGGAGCAGCAGGAATCAGTCCTCCCTTATGGGTGATATCGACGTCGATGGAGCCCCCATGCGGAGCAATTGCCCAGCTTTCTAAGAAAGCCTTTGGGAATACTGCACGCATGCGCGGTCCCCGTCCCGCCTAAAGGTGCCATCTTGCCCAGTCACATGACATAGCTAAAAGAAAGCACACAAAAATGCAAAAATGAACTATGTACAACTGCAACTGCCAGGGAGGAGGGAGGGTTGTGAGGACTGATTCCTGTTGCTCCTGGTGAGTAACTACTCTTTCTCCAGGACCAAGCAGGAAGTCAGTCCTCACTTATGGGACTCCCCAGCTTCAGGCTATCGGGGACCCTGAGCTGAAAAATGAGCTCCCTCTAGCCTCAGCATCAGAGAAAGGATTTCGCTGAAACATACCCCCACCGGTAGCCCAACCAGAGGGCTGGAGGGTAGGAGTTGCCTAAACCTCAAAGAGATTCCAGAGCACTGTCTGACCGAAAGCACTGTCCCTACGGGACTCCCTCTTCAGGCAGTAATGAGCCGCAAAAGTCTGGCTTGAGGACCAAGTTGCAGCCCTACAGATGTCTGCCAATGGTACAGAGCGGAGATGAGCTACTGATGCAGCCATTGCCCTGACACAGTGGGCCGTGACCCGACCCTGCAAAGGAAGGTCTGCTGCCCTGTAAGTCCAGGTGATACAGTCAGCCACCCAGATGGAGAAGGTACGCTTGGAAACAGGTACCCCCAAGTTATTGGGGTCAAAAGATACAAAGAGCTGAGTAGCCCTCCTATGCACCTGCATACGTTCAAAGTAGAAGGATAAGGCCCTCCTACAGTCCAGGGTATGCAAGACTGTCTCAGCCCGGCTGGTATGGAGCCTAGGGAAGAACGTTGGAAGAACCACCTCCTGGTTGAGATGGAAAGAGGAGACAACCTTTGGGAGGAAGAGTCCTAAGGACTACCCTGTTCCTATAGAAGCGAGTGTACGGTCTGTCACAGACCAGGGCTTAAAGTTCACTCACTCACCTGGCCAAGGTCAGGGCCACTAGGAAGAGAGTCTTCCAAGAAATGAAGCGCAGAGGACATGTAGCCTTTGGCTCAAAAGGTGTGCGAGTCAGTTACTGCAAGACCACATTCAACTCCCACTCAGGGCTGGTGGACGGAGAGGAGGCTTGAGCAATAAGTAAGCCTCTGAGAAATCTGGACACCAAGGGGTGAACAAACAAAGAGTGTCCCCTCCACCAGTGAGTGGTGAGCTGCCAGAGCGGAGAGGTGGACCCGAACAGAATTGGACTTAAGGCCCTGATTGGACAAGTGCAGGAGGTACTGAAGCACTACTGGCACAGTGCAGGTGAAAGGATCTTCCTCGCGTTGCTGACACCACAAGGAGAACCTTCTCCACTTCAGGGCATAAATTTTCCTGGTGGATTGCTTTCTAGAGACCAAGACCACCTCTTCCACCTTCTGAGGCAAGCCCCAGGGAGCTAAGACTACCCTTGCAGCCTCCAGGCCATCAAATTGAGAGATTTGAGATTGGGGTGCAGGAGGGAACCCTGATCCTGAAAGAGAAGAGCGGGTTGGAACCCCAGAGGCAGTGGTGTTTCCACAGCTAGTTGAAGCAGGAGTGGGAACCAGGGCTGCCTCGGTCACCTGGGAGCTACCAGAAGGACTGAGGCCTTGTCCCTCAGAATCTTGAACAAGGTTCGGGCCACCAGAGGCGTGGGAGGAAATGCATATAGTAGGCCCTGGGACCAAGAAATCAGGGAGGCATCTGCCACGAACCTCAGTAAAATCTTATGAACCACTAACAGGTGCAGCTGTCACTCGTGGGGCTGCAGAATTCTGCTTAATCTGTCTGCCAGGAAGTTCTCCTGGCCAGGAAAATAAACAGCTCTCAGAAACATTTTGTGCCTGAGAGCAAACGAAAAAAGGGATTGTGCTTCCAGGCACAGGGGCCTGGACCCAATGCCTCCCTGTTTGTTCACATAGAACATGGCCACTTGATTGTCCGTCTGAACTAGAACAGACTGGTGAGTCAAAGTGTGGGTAAAAGCCTTGAGGGCTAACTGAATAGCCCGAAGTTCTAGTAGGTTGATCTGTTGCGTGGCTTCCCATGGAGACCATAGGCCTTGAGTGCAGCTCTCCTGACAGTGCGCACACCAGCCCTGCAAGGAGGCATCTGTCGTCAACACCACTGTGGGGACAGGCACCTGAAAAGGCACCCCCTGAAGCAAGTTCAGGGGGTGTAACCACCACTGAAGAGAATTCAAGAATGGTTTTGACACCCTGACTTTGTCTTTGAGGCTCCATGTGGCTTGCTTCCACTGCGTTCTGAGGCACCACTGTGCAGGCCTCATGTGGAGGCAGGCATTGGGGGTCACATGTACAGTCGATGCCATGTGTCCTAGGAGCTGCAGACAGAGCCTGGCAGAAACATCTGGCATGCTAAGAAACCTGGATGCCAACTCCATGAGCCTTTGAGCTCTGTCCTCTGGCAAGTAAACCCTTGCTTGCAGAGAGTCCAGTCGCGCTTCTATGAACTCTAGGTTCTGGGGGGGGGGAGCAAAGTGGACTTTGCGAAGTTTATGACAAAGACTAGGTCTTGAAGGAGTGCTACAGTTCAGAAGGTGGCCTGCCTGGCCTACTGGTAAGTCTGACCCCTGATGAGCCAGTCGTCCAAATAGGGGAAGACAAAAACACCTTGAGTCCTCAAGTAGGCCACCACCACAGCAAGGCACTTTGTAAAGACTCTTGGGGCGGAAGTTAGGCCAAAAGGCAGTACGCTGTACTGGTAATAGTTTCCTCCCACCATGAACCTGAGGTACTTTCTGTGGTCTGGATGAATGAGGACGTGGGTGTACGCATCCTTTAAATCTAAGGAGCACAGCCAATCTCCCTGCTGGAGGTAGGGCAGAAGTGTTCCAAGAATAAGCATCTTGAACTTTTCTTTCTCCAAGAACTTGTTGAGGTTCCTGAGGTCTAGAATAGGCCATAGGCCCCCGGTTCTTTCTGGCACTAGAAAGTACCTGGAGTAGAAACGGTGCCCCTGGAGGCGAGGAGGTACAGGCTCCACCGCCTTGTCCAGAAGCAGACCTTGAAGTTCTTGAAGTAGAAGGTCTGTATGCAGGAAAGGTCTTAGAGGCTCTCCTGGGAAGTAGGCAGGGGGTAACTGCTGGAAATGGAGCATATAGCCCTTGTGGACTATGCTTAATACCCAAGCATCCCCTGTAATGGGTGTCCACCTGTGGGAAAACAGGGTTAGACGACCTCCTGTGCAGGACTGGGGCAGCAGAGGTGGAAAGTTATGCTGTGGGAGTCAAAAACCCCCTCCCTGCTGGGTAGGAGCAGGAGCCGAAGGCTTGGGGGTCTTCTACCTACGGGGCCCATGTCCCTGCCCCTTGGCCTGCTGCCCCTGCTAGGGAGCTGGGGAGGCCTGGTACTGAGGGAAAGGTTTGTAGGCAGCTGCCTTTCTTTGGTAAAAGGGCTTTTTACCCGAGCCCTTCTTTTTGTGAGAAGGGGCAGAGGTTTTTCTGGACAGCCTTGTCCTAGTCAGGTGCTCGGTTTCGAGCTCAGGCACCTTCTCGGCCAAAGGCTTGCCAAAAAGGTTTTCACCTCAGCAAGGGACATCGACCAACTTGTCCTGTACCCAGGGCTCGACGTCCGATGACTGCAGCCATGCCTGGCATCGGGCAGTCCCTGATTCCTGAGGACAAAGTCTGGAACCTCTGCAAAGGTTCCCCGGAGAGGCCAGCAGAGAACCCGGCAATCTCTTTCGCCAGGTCTCGTAAGTACATGCCCATGTACAGCTGGTAGGACTGGACACGGCAAGCAAGCATCGAGCCCTGGAAGCACTTTCTGCCGAAAGCATCCAGGTTCCGGGCCTCCCTGCCGGGGGGCACCGCGGAGTGCATCTTCTGGCTCTTCAGATGATACATGGCCGATTCCACCACCATGGAATGGTGCGGCAGCTGCGCCTTCCGGAATCCAGGGCTCTTACGGAGTCGATAGATGGAATCGACCCGCTTGCTCAAGACCGGTGCCGAGGCCGGTGCCTCCCACATCCGTAAGAGGAGCCGTTCCAGCATTGGAGGAACCGGCACAGTAAAGGCCTCCTTCGGAGTAGAGTCATACTGGAGGGTCTCGATCTCCTCGGCTCAAGGCTCCTCATCGGGGTCCGCGGGAATCGCCAATGCATTTGCCATGTCCCTAACGAACTCCGAGAACTGGGCGTCCTCCGGGGGGGGGGGGGGTTGAGACCTACTCCGGGGCTCGGACTGCGGTGAGTCCGAAGGGACGCACCGAGTCCGGAAGGTGTCAGGGGACTCCTTGTCCTCAGTCTCCCACGCTGACTCATCCGAAGAGGAGTCGAGGGGCTCTGACCGCGCGGGTCGAGGTGGCACCCGCCCCGACGCCGAAGGCTCCAGCGTCGACACCCTCGGTTCCAAACGGGAGGTCGTGGGAGACTGTGACCGAGGATGACTTCGAGCCTTCATGGTCTCAAGTTTCGGCTCGGTCTCCGGGGTCGACTTCGACGTCTATGTCCCGGTGGTCGGGGCAGATGCACCAGCGAGGCTGGCCATCAGTACCCGCTGCTGATCCACGAAGGCAGACAGTCTGCACTCCAAGGTTGTCAGCCTGAGTCCAAGCTCAGGAGACTGAGCAGCCACTGACTCGGGCGCCGGCAGCACCAGACCCGACGTCGGCTCCCTTGGAGGAGAGTCCACGAGGACTACAGGACTTACGTGTCCGACGGTCTCCAGCTCCACATGAGGTATCTTGGACAGCTTCTCCTGTTCCAAAGGCCCGGGACGGCGGTCGGGGGTCTTAGACCTGGCCCTCGAGGAACCAGGGACCTCTTCCGACGCCGCCCTCATGAGCCGTTTCTTCCTCTTGCGTTCCCGATCGGGGGATCCCCTGTCCGAGGAACCCCAGCGATGCTAGGGATCAGACTCCCGAGACGTCAAGGCCTCAGATGAGGTCAGGGCCCGGCCAGAGGCAGAACCTGAGAAAATCCTTTCTTTCTGGTGCTGACGGCTTCGAAGTGCCTTGGTGGACATTTTGCCACACGGGCCACACATTTTTGGATCATGATCTGGGCCGAGGCACCGAAGGCAGCAGTCGTGTGTATCAGTGAGAGACATTCGTTTCTTGCACCGATCACACTTCTTGAAACCACTGGAAGCCATCGGGGAAAAAAGGGCCCCCGCGAGGTCAAAGGAACGGTCTTCCAGGGAAAAACAGAAAAAGGCGCAAACGCCAGCCACGAAGGGCAAAAACCGAAAAATAGAAGACGGGCTCGATACCGGTGTACCGAACCCGGCAGGAAGGGGAACCGGTGTCGAACCGGAGAAAAAAGACGAAGTAATCGCTGAAAAAAGTCAACTTTTCCGGGTGACACGCACCGACGTCCAATGGGCTCCACGGAAAAAGAAAGACTGGGCAAAATGGCACCTTTAGGAAGGAAGGGGACCGCGCATGCGGGCAGTATTCCCAAAGGCTTTCTTAGAAAGCTGGGGAATTGCTCCGCACGGGGGCTCCATCGACATCGATGTCACCCATAAGTGAGGACTGACTTCCTGCTGGGTCCTGGAGAAATGCTGCTACTACAGCCATGTAATTCGTGAACACCCTTGGTGCTGAGGCCAGGCCAAAAAGAAGCACCCTGTATTGGTAGTGCTTTCCTTGAAAAAGGAACCGAAGGAACTTTCTGTGGGTTGGATGGATGAGAACATGGGTGTACGCATCCTTGAGATCTAGAGAACAAAGCCAATCCTGACTCTGAAGGTATGGCAGCAGAGTTCTGAGAGAAATCATCTTGAATTTCTCTTTGACAAGGAATTTGTTCAATTCTCTGAGGTCCAAAATAGGCCTGTATCCCCGTTTTCTTTGGGATAAGGAAATAGGGGGAGTAAAACCCCGTACCCTGTTGAGGAGTGGGTACTTCTTCTATTGCCCCTTGGACAAGAAGGATAGTGACCTCCTGATCTAATAGGTTGATGAGAGGTGTCGGAGAATTGAACTGCCTTATTATTGTGGGGGGGCATGCTTGAAAAATGAAGCCTGTACCCCTCCTTTATGATGGAAAGTGTCCAATGCTCTGCTGTTATCTGCCCCCATCTGGGGGCAAAGTGACATAACCTTACTGGAATGGTGGAAGGCTCTGGTCCCACGAGAGCCAGAAAGGCTAAGTTCTCTAGCTGCAAGTCAAAGGCCTTGTAGAGGCTGCTGGGATGGTTGAGGCTTAGCAGTCTTTGCTTTCTTCTGTTTGGGTGGTTGCTGACCTTTCCTGGCCAGCTGACCTGCAGAACGTCCCTGCTGAGAATAAGCAGGATAATATATTTTCTTCTTAGAAAGGAATGGTTTCTTGAATGATTTCTTTCTAGCAGGATCAGCTGTGGACTTGGATAACCTATCCAAGGTGGAGTTGTCAGCATCCATCTCGTTGGCCTTTTCTTGCCAATCTTTACCAAACAGGTTCTCACCAGTACACGGGATATTTCCCAATTTGTCTTGTACCCAGAGCTCCAGATTAGATGCCTGGAGCCAAGCAATTCTACGTGCACCTATGGCAATGGCAGAGGTTCTGCTTATGCACTCAAAGCAGTCAAAGGCTGCACGGTTGACAAATTTAGAAACATCTTGGGCATTTTTGACCAAAGTTGGAAAATCCTGTCTTCTATCCTCAGAAAGAATAGGACTTAAAGCTTCCAAATCATCTGTGACCTCCTTCAGGAACATTCCCATGTAGAGACTATAGGAACTGATCCTGGCAGAAAGCATGGAAGCTTGGAAGACACGACGTCCAAAAGCATCCAGGGTTCTGCACTCACGTTCTGGAGGATTAGAGGCACGCCTCTTTGCACTCTTGATCCTTCTCATAGCTGATTCCACTACAATAGAGTGGTGAGGAAGCTGAATCTTTTGGAAACCAGGACAAGGAGGGACTCGATACAGAGTATCCAGTCTGCGAGAATGAGGAGAGGTGGTAAGAGGTGTCTCCCACATCCTTAACATGAGATCATATAAAATCTCATGAATGGGCAAGGTAGCTGACTCCTTAGGAATTTTGGGATATTGTAAAATTTCCAACTCCTTAGCTCTGGGCTCTGTTTCAGGGGTCACAGTAATGGACAGACCCGGAGCCACCTCCCTGATAAAATCCTGGAAGGAAATATCCTCTGGAGGAGACATCCTGCGCTTAGGGGAGGAGGGCTCCTCTGGGAGAAGCATTCCTGCATCGACAGAACTGTCAGAATCCTCAGATTCTTCTGAGGACTCGAAGTACCGTCTGTCCGGATGCTCTTGAAGAGCCCGATACCCGTACCGACCGAAGTCGGTACCGGGAGTAATCGGAACCGGGGTATCGGTATCCGAGGGCATTGGATGACTGGATACCGGCAAAGCAGACACCGATGCCGATGTCGATGCTATCGGTACTGGTACCGATGCCAGTGCCAGAGCCGGTGCCGACACCGACCGGATTGTCTGTCGCGATTCCAAGGGCGTCGATGCCGCAAGGAGAGCCTCCAGACTGCGCTCAATAGCCAGGAATCTCTGGTCTATCGACGATGCTGATGCCTGGATGTTGGTACCGGAAAGAACCACTGGTACCCCAGAGCATGGCACCAGTAGTTCTGCTGAGGTCGAGGCCTCGAGAACATCCTGGAGCCCCGATAATGCTTTGAAGCCGAAGCCTCCCGCCGGGGCAATTTTGCCGGTGCAGAATCCTCAAGGGCAACGCCAGAGGTATCTCCGCCCATCGATGATCCTAAACTTTCGTTGGATGTTGTTTCATCGTTGATTGAGCCACCAGTAACGGTTAACTCTGCTTCGACAGTATTGCCGACCTCTTTTTTAAGAGTGGATTCTGTTTCATCATCTATTTCTATGCCAACTGCTATTTCGTTTCCCTCGGTTATTGAAGCTCATACTCCACCGTCAGATATTTCCTTGAAGGACATTTGGGCGATTGTCTCTCATATGGAACTAGCCCTAGGTTCCTCTTTGAAAAAGATTTCAGATTTTTCCAATGAGACTGTTTTGAAACTGACAGATCATCAAGATAGAATATTAACCTTAGAAAAGCGGGTTGATTTTCAGGATTCTAATTCTCTCTCTCAAAAGGTTCTATTAGAGAAGATTCCTGTAGATTCCTTAGTATTGCATAGGCAGGATGAATATCTAGAAAATATGTTAAGATCTTGTAATCTTCGGTTACTTAATTTTCCGAAGACTCACTTTTTGTCTCCTATGATTCTTTTGCAAAAATATTTTCAGTGATGTTTTAGTGATGTTCAGGCAATTAGTATTTCTAAACTTTTTATGTTCCTATTGGTAATGTGGTTAGTGGGGAAGCAGAGGGGGGGATGGGCACTCAGTTGCAACATCCAGCCTCTTCTCCCTTAGATATTTCGGAGTTTATCGAGTCAGAAAGTGATATTATAAATTCTAGGGCTACTCTTTTGGTAACATTTGTCTCAGAAATGGATAAAGATAGAGTTCTTCGTGCTTATTTTCAAAAAAAGAATGAGAAGTTTTGTGGACAACCCATACAAATATTTCCAGATGTTTCAAGAGAAACCCAGCAGCGACTTAAGTCCTTTTTGGACATTCGTCCACGTGTTCTTGCTTTAGGGGCGCCTTTTAATTTAAAATTTCCCTGCAAATGTCATGTTTTGTACCAGGAGAAAAGATATGTATTTTCTGATGTAGAACAGTTGACTATATTCCTGGATGGTAAGATCTAATGTATTTCCCTTTTTTAGGTTCATTGATATGTGAAATAGAGTTTTATTTATATTCTAGGGATTATTCAGGCTTTGAGAATTGAATTGTTATGGCATCTCCTTGATGAGTTTCTATTTGCATTGTTTTGTATTTCTTTGATACTGTATTTTCAATGGCTAATTTCATTGTTTGTTTTCTTTGTAACGCTTAGAAACTTAATAAAAAAAAAAAAAAAGAAGAAGGAGATCTACCCTTTGAGGACCGGCTGGACTTATGTTTAGTTACCTGAGATCCACGTGAGGAAGAGGAAGCCCTGCATGCCACCGAAGCTGCATCAGAGGGAAACAGGGTACTGAGCTTAGCAGCTCAGTTCTGCCGACCTCTTTAAGACATCATGGGGCAGGACATACAATCCGTGATGGAGTGGTCAGGACCTAAACAGTTTAGACACCATTCAAGGGTGTCAGTGACGGAAATGGTACCACCACACTTGGTGCACTTTTTGAAACCTGAGGCAGGTTTCTCCATTGTAGGAAAATGTTTTTGGGCCTAAGGCTCAAAAAAGTGCGTGCACCTGAAGAAAAATAGGAAAAATCCTAGTATATCTATATCTATATTTTTTATTTTTTTTGTAAGACAGAAAATAAGAAGAAAAAAACAGCGGTACCAGCAAAGCGTCGAGGAAGGCAGACGAGACCACAAAAAAAGAAAGAAATAAAGAATTCTTCTGCGGTGACAGGAACAACAACCTGCTGGCTCCGCGGAAAAACAAGAACTGGAGAGAGGCAGTTGGGAAAGGCGGGAAGGCAGCACGCAGGCGCTGTGGGATGCTCCCAAAAGCTTTCTAATTGGACTCTGGGGAGCGTTCCAGCGCAGGCTCCGTCGGTACCGACGATACCCATATGTGATGACTACATTCGTGCTTGTTCCTGGAGATCACCTGTTACAGGTGAGTAACTACACTTTCTCCAGGAACAAGCAGGAAGTCAGGCCTCACTTATGGGACTCCCTAACTACAGGCTATTGAACCTGAAACAAAAAAAAATGCCTCTGCAAGGTCGTATTAAGAAGCCGAATCATGAAGGAGCCCGAGTCCTCGGGTTCTCGGGGCGAAATCCTCGGTAGCAGTGAAGAAGGGTCAGAGGACAGGAGTTGCTTATACCCCGAACAAATTACAGAGTACAGCCTGGCCGAAGGCATTGTCCCAACGGGACTCCCTCTCCAGGCAGTAGTGGGTGGCGAAGGTATTCGTAGAAAACCAGGTTGCCACCCAGCAGATGGCCATCATGGGCACAGAGCACAGCAAAGCCACCGAGGCCACTTTGGCTCGGATCCCATGAGCGGTGACTCGACAATCCAGAGGAACGCCCACCTTCGCATGGGCGAAAGCGATGCAGTCCGCTACCGAAACAGAGAGGGTGCGCTTGGTGACTGCTTGCCCCTGCCTATTGGGATCGTAGGTCACAAAAAGTCTGTCAGACTTGTGGTGAGTCTGAGAACGTTGCAAGTAGAAGGCGAGGGTCCACTTGCAATCGAGGATGTGGAGAGCCGCTGACGCCTGATCGGCGTGGGGCCTCGGGAACGAGGTCGGGAGCACTATCTCTTGGTTGAGATGAATAGCCGACATGACCATGGGTAAGAACTTGGATGGGTCCGGAGGACCACCCTGTTCCAATAAAACCTAGTGTAAGGGGCGCCAGCCATGAGTGCCTGAAGCTTACTTGGCAAGCCGAGATCAGTGCCACCAGGAAGGACACCTTCCAGGACAAGTGCTGGAGTGAACACATCGCCATCGGCTCGAAGGGTGGATGAGTGAGCTGCATGAGCACCACATTCAAGTCCCATTCTGCCGGAGGGGGACAGATGAGCGGCTTGGATAACAGAAGGCCCTACATGAAGCGGGAGACCAGTGGCTGCCCCGATAGAGACTTGCCCTCAATAGGGAGATGATTAGCCGATATGGCGCTCAAATAAACTCTAACAGAGTTCGACTTCAGCCCTTCCCTCGAGAGGTGGAGAAGGTACTGGAGAATCCACTGGACCAGGCACGAGAAGGGGTCGATCTGGTGTTCCAAGCACCAGACGGAGAAGCGTTTCCACTTAAAGGCGTAAGCCCACCTAGTGGAATCCTTCCTCGAGGCAAGGAGATTTCCTTGACCTCCTCCAGAAGGGCCAGAGAGACCTGTTCAGACACCAGGCCATGAGGGATAGGGAGGGAAGGTTCGGGTATAATACCAGACCCTACTCCTGCGTCAGCAAGTCCCTGGCAGAGCCCAGGAGAATCGGAAGCTCCGACGACAGCCGGAGCAGGAGCGGGAACCAAGGCAGTCAAGGCCACGAAGGGGCCACAAGAATCAGCGATGCCCCATCCCGTTGAAACTTGAACAGAGTCCTCACAATGAGGGGGAAAGGAGGGAATGCATATAGGAGACTGGAGTATCAGTCCAGGAGAAATTCATCGAGTCACTCCCTGCCCAGGTGCGGCACCAGGACGCAGAAGCGAGGGAGTTGTGTGTTCTGGGGGCTGGCAAAGAGGTCCATCGCTGGAGTGCCCCAGCTTAGAAACAGCCAGCCTGCCACTCTGGGATCCAGACGTCACTTGTGGGGGGCAAAGGATTCTGCTGAGTCTGTCCTCCAGGCCATACTCCTGACCCGGGAGGTACGTCACGCCTTGAGGGACATCCTCCGCTGGAAAGAGCAGATGAGGGCTACTGACCTGCGGAGGGAGCGCGACCCCATGTCCCCCTCTTTGTTGATGCAGAACATCGCTACCCGGATGTCAATCTGTAACAGAGCCGACTTCCTGCTGAGGAGATCCAAGAAGGTCCTCAGGGCCAACCGAATGGCCCAGAACTTGAGCAAGTTTATCTGCTGCTGAGCCTCCGCGGGCGACCATTGCTCCTGCGTGCAGAGAAATCCGCAATGGGCTCCCTGCCATAACAGGGAAGCGTCTGTGGTCAGCATCACATCGTGCTGTGGGGCCTTGAAGGGCGATCCCCGCAGGAGGTTGCAGGGGTTTTGCCACTAATTCAGTGACAAACGAAGGTTGGGAAGAACCCTGACGGGGGTCCCTAAGGTGTCCAAGGGACTGGCTCCATTGGTAACTGAGACACCACTGGGCCGTCCACATGTGCAGGCGGGAGTGAGGAACCACATCCACGGTCGAGGCCATGTGGCCCAAGAAACTTAGCATGGACCGAGTGGTGACCTAGCGGGCGCTATGGATGCGAGCCGCCAGAGCTCGGAGGCGGGTAAAGCAATCCACCGGAAAGAAGACAATGGCCTGCCGAGTATCGAGGCGTGCCCCGTTGAACTCGAGAGCCTGGGCCGGCTCAAGGTGAGACTTTGGGTAGTTGATCAAGAACCCTAAAGCTCTCCAAGAGGAGGACAGTGCGTGACATGGCTCTTCGAAGGAGCATGTAATGAGCTAGTTGTCGAGGTAGGGAAACACCGGCACGTCCAGGCACCGAAGGTGAGTGGCTGCCATGATGAGGCACTTCGTGAAGACCCCGTGAGGTGGATGCAAGGCCGAAAGGGAGCACCCAGTACTGGAAGTGCTCTCCCTGCACCCTGAAACACAGGTACTGCCTGTGTTGGGAGTGGATCAAGATATGGGCGTGTGCTTCAGATCCAAGGAGCATTGCCAGTCCCCCTGCCGGAGGAAGGGCAGCAGCACGCCAAGAGATAGCATCTTGACTTTCTCCTGCACCCAAAACTTGTTCAGCTTGTGGAGGTCGAGGATGGGCTGAAGACCCCCCTGTCTTTTTCGGGACGAGGAGTTACCAGGAATAAAAGCCCCAACCTCGAAGTTGGGGAGGGACCTTCTCGACTGCCTGTTGGGCAAGGAGGGAGTGTAATTCCCGCTGCAGCAAAAGCTGGTGTGCAGGGAGTCGAGGCGGGGAGAAAGCCTGTCGAAGTGGAGGCGATAGCCCTCCCAGATGACCTGGAGGACCCAGGTGTCCGAGGTGATAAGTGCCCATGACGGGGCGAAGCAGGACAGGCGTCCCCCCACTGGCTTCTGTATCACTGGAGGGCAAGGGGCTATGCCGCTAGCATCAAAACCCCTGAGGGGGTTGTGGAGGGGCCGGCATCTGGCCTTTGGGCCCTTTGGTTTACGGTGGCCCTGGATGGGCTTCCCCTGCACGGGTGTGGTCAGCGTGGGGATAGCCGGGTACGGCGGGTAGCCATGGTACTGGAGGCCTTTCCTGGGAAAGAAGGGCTTCTTGGTAGGCTGCTTCTTCCGAGGCAGCATAGAGATCTTGCGGGAGAGACGGGTCCTAGTGACATACTCTGTATCAATCTCCACAGCCTTCTCCTCCATCGGCTTACCAAAAAGTTGATCACTGAGGCAGGGTACGTCCAGGAGCTTCTCCTGCACCCACTGCTCCAAATCCAAAGATCTGAGAGAGGCCTGGCGGCGGGCTCCGATGCCTGCGGCCACCACCTGAGCCAATATCTTGAAGCCATCATAGGAGGCTTGAGAGATATACTTGGAGCAGTCAGCCACTGATTTCAACAGGGTGCGGAATCTGTCAAGGGGCTCACCCTCGAGGCCCACAGAGAAACCTCCAAGTTCCCTAGCCAAGTCACAGAGGAACATACCAATATATAATTGGTATGCCTGAATGTGACAAGAGAGCATGGATCCTTGATAGGCCTTGTGGCCCAGGGCATCAAGGGCTCTCAATTCTCGGCTTGGTGCTACTGATGAGTGGGACTTCAGGCTTTTCTGCTTCCTCATGGCTAATTCCACCACCATCGAGGTGTGAGTAAGTTGGGTCTTCCGGAAGCCTGGGACGCACTGCACCTTGTACATTGTGTCAAGGCGCTTGCTCACAATGGGAACCGAGGCTGGGACCTCCCACATGCGGAGCAATAGCCGAGATAGGATCGGCGGTACCGGCACAGTGAGAGATTCCCTGGGCAGGCCTCGTACTGAAGAATATGACAAGGTTGAGGGCCCAAGCGATGTCCTGAATAAACACCAAAAAAGAGGTGTCCTCCAGCGGTGAATGCCGCTGGAGACCAGGCAGCGAGGGGTCCGACAGAAGATCCGGGTGGGAGTGGGTCTCTGGGGAGGTGTCCCCATCAGATTCCAAGTCCGAAAAGCCGGTTGAGGGATCCCAGCCGGGTGGTTTGCCCTGTCCGATGGCCAGCGGCCTGGAGCTGGAGGCCCTGGAACGGGAGGGCGAGAGAGACCGACATCGAGGACCCTCACAAGGCCCGTGGCTCTTGGGGGTTTCCTGGACGGATTTGGGTGTCCCACGTAAGGGACCCGTGGTCTCCAGGTGCAAGTCAGCGAAGCTGGCTGTGAGCGCCTTCTGGGAAGCACTGAATGCAGAAAACCTGCGTTCCAGCGCTAGCATACAGGACTCCCATGCAGGAATGGAGCCCTGGGACGCCGATACCAAGGTCACCAGATTGGGCATCAAGGAGGAGAGGGGGTCCTCACCGGGACAGCCCTCAGGGGACTGAACGCCTTCGTCGGAGGCCTCCATTTCTCTGCGAGGTACCTTGCGGGGCCACTCCTTGTCCAACTCTCGGGAACGCTGAAGGGGGCTAAACGACCGGGCGCGGACAGAGCTATGGGTCATGGTTGTCTCCCAGACACCTTAGACAACAGTCATGAGTGTCTGTAAGCAACATGTTCCTAGAGCATCTACTGCATTTTTTAAACCCGGTGGCCATGGGGGCAAATACTGCCACTGCGAGGTCGAAGACCCATGCGGCCAGCGGTTAGGAAGACAAAAACGGCACGAAGTCCGCAAAGAAAAAATTTAGGAACTTTATCCCCGTAAGCTCAGAAAAAAGAGAGCAAGGGGAGGACAGGTAGAGGACCGGTGCAACCAGAAAAATGAAAAAGAGCATGTTAAGGTGAGGAAAACTAAACATTTTCCGAGGGAAGAGGATGTGTGTCCGAAGGGCTCCGCGGAAAAAGGGAGACTGAGCAAGATGACATCCTTGGGTAGGAAGAGAACCACGCATGTGTGGTAGCAATCCCAAAGGCTTTCTTTGAAAACTGGGGATTTGCTCCGAGCGAGCTCCGTCATCGTCGATGTCACCAATATGCGAGGACTGACTTCCTGCTTGTTCCCGGAGAAATAATGTTAAAAGCTACTGAATGAGTGCAATTCACATACCTGTTTTATCTCCTATGGCAGAGCGAAAAAATATTTATTCACAGCTTTTGGAGATAAAAATACATTGTAAGGCAATGCACCTGAATCATTTGTGAATGATGGTTGTATGTAAGCTTTTCAGATACCATGATCCGTAGATATCCTATCTCCAAACAATCTACAAATCTGAAGTGCAGAATTATCTTTGTATAATTGCAATAATTAAGGGGCAAAGTTCTACTCCATGAGAAGAGTACTGTTAGGGGGCAAATGACTGATAAACTAAGAAAAGAAAGGGAGTGAAAATGCAGCTGGTTGACTTCTCACATGGTGCACTAATTGCCTTTGTTTTAGCTCCTGGGGGAATTTTGTGCAAAAAGAATCACAAATTTAAAACACAATGTTTTAAAATTCTGCAAACTTCTTTGCCCACTTAGTACAATAGAATAGCTGCCTCTGAGTAATAATTTATGATTCAATATAAAAAAAAATATTTACAGGAGGCCAGTTGCAGAAGCATGCTTCCTCGGACCCCCCCCCCATACTAGCCCCTGCATACAGCATGAAAGTATTGGCACCTATTTTTCCTAGAAAAAAAGCACTGACTGAGACATTTAATAAAAGTACTGGGTGAAATTATATAAGATAATGGGGATATGAGGAAGTCACCCATTAACTACGGCCCCAACCCCTAAGGGCCCACAATCAAACTTTTCTTTCTGTGGCCCCATGAAGCCACAATCCACCAAAAGGGTCTGCGACATTACTGTTTCTTTTGTAAAAAATATAAGTTGATTAATGTAATCACTTACATTAATTGATTCAATCTGTCCAAATTCTTCAAAAAGGTTGGTTAAGTCTTGCTGTGATGCCTTTTTGTCGACCTGACCGACCCAAAGGGTAGTACTGCAAACTGTCAACAAATCACACAAAGCAAACATTAAAAACATTAAATTCAAGAACAACATTACTAATATACAGAATTTTACATTTACCGGGAAGTGTCACAAACCTTTTAAGACTGATGTACAAAGCACCACATAAACTACTATCCAATTCCCAAATACAGGGATATTTTGGAAGATGATTTTCATGTATCAGTCAATGTCTTTCCCTTGAGGTTTGCTAGACCAGACTGGCAAGTGGATTATGTCTTCCTACCAGCAGAGGTGGAGAAAGCATAATTACTCACCTTTAACAGGTGATCTCCGGGAACAGCAGGAATCAGTCTTCACATATGGGTGACTTCAGCCCCGATGGAGCTCGGCGCAGGAACACTCCCCAGCATCCAATAGAAAATGTTATTGGGAGCCTTCCTGCATGCATGCATGCATGGCTGCCTTCCTGCCTTCCCTCCTGTTCTCCTGAGTCAGGTATATAGCAGAGAATTAAAAAAAAATTGTATACCAGGAAATGAGAAAAAAATAATGGGACAACTTAAAGGGGAGGTGGGTGGGTTGTGAATACTGATTCCTTTTGTTCCCGGAGAACACCTGTTACAGGTGAGTAACTACACTATCACCAGGAACAAGCAGGAAGTAAGTCTTCACATATGAGACTCCCTAGCTAGCCTAAGATAACCGAGCAAGGGAAGCATCCCAGAACAGCCAAAGATTGCAGCCAGGATCCAACAGACTCAGCTCGTTCAGAGCACTCATCGTGTGGTAATTGGATGGACAATGGGCAAGTTGTCTAAATTTGAAAGAGATTATGCAAAACTGCTTGTCTGAATTGAGCATCAGCTCTGGAGTCTTTATCCAGGCAATAGTGCGCTGTAAAGGTATTCAAAGACCACCATGTTTCTGCTTGGCAGATATTTGAGATAGGGACCGAGCAAAGGCTAGCTACCGTAGCTGCCATGGCTCTGACATTATGAGCTGTAACACGGTGTATTAGGGATAGCCCAGCTTGTGCATAAACAAAGGATATGCAATCTGCCAACCAATTTGACAGTGTTCTTTTGGATACTGGTGTCCCAAAATGACTTTGGTCAAAGGAGACAAAAAATTGAGAGGATTGGTGAAGGTCCTTGGTGCGTTATAAATAGAACACCAGCACTCTCTTGCAGACGAGAGTATGAAGTTTGGCTTCAGCCGGAGATGAGTGGGGTCTTGAAAAGCAGATCAGTAGCGAGACCCCAATTGATTAAGTGAAAGGAGGTGACGACCTTCGGCAAAAATTTAGGATGTTTGCGAAGGACCACCTTGTTGTGATGAAAAGTGATGTAAGGCTCATAGGTTACCAAAGCTTGGAGATCACCGACTCTGGGAGCTGAAGTAAATGCAATCAGGAAGACAGGCTTCCAAGTGAGGAACTTCAGTGGAGCTGACCCCATTGGTTCAGAAGAACTGCGCATGAGTTGTGCCAAGGCAACGCTGAGATCCCAAGGTCTGGGAGGTGGATGGAAAGGTGGCTTGGACAGGAGAAGACCCTGCATAAATCTGGCCACCAAGGGGTGTGTCGAGACAGGACGACTATGTAGAGTACGGTGGGAGGCAGTAATAGCGGACAGATGTACTCTCACTAAACTCATTTTTAGACCAGAGTTAGACAGATGAAGTAGGTACTGAAGTAAGTCCGGGGTGGGACATGTGAAAGGGTCCAGTGTTTTAAGAGAACACAAGAAGGAGAACCTATGCCATTTGAAGGCATAAGAGCGCCTGGTTGAATCCTTACTTGAAGAAAAAGCGTAGTTACTCACCTGTAAAAGGTATTCTCCAGGGGCAGCAGGAATCAGTCCTCACTTATGGGTGACATAAGCACTGACGGAGCCTGCACGGAGCAACTCCCCAGCTTTCAAAGAAAGCTTTTGGGATTGCTACCATGCATGCGTGGTTCTCTTCCCGCCCAAGGGTGCCATCTTGCTCAGTCAGGTCCCTTAGCTCGAACCCTACCAAGCAGATGGCAAGGGAAGGACAAAAATTCAGCAACTCATCAGGGGAGGCGGGAGGGTAATGAGGACTGATTCCTGCTGTCCCTGGAGAACACATGTTACAGGTGAGTAACTACGCTTTCTCCAGAAACAAGCAGGAAGTCAGTCCTCACTTATGGGACTCCCTAGCTATAGACTACCGGAACCTGTAACCAAAAAATGCCTCCGCAAGGCCGTAAGCAGAAGCCAGAGTCCTCGGGGCGAAACCCTCGGTAGCCGTGAAGAAGGGTCAGAGGACAGGAGTTGCTTATACCCCGAACAGATTACGGACAGCCTGGCAGTAGTGGGTGGCAAAGGCATTCGTAGAAGACCAGGTATCCACCCGGCAGATGTCCATCATGGGCACGGGGCGCAGCAAGGCCACCGAGGCCGCTTTGGCTAGGACCCCATGTGCAGTGACTCGATGATCCAGAGGGATGCCTGCCTCCGCATGAGCGAACGCAATGCAGTCCGCCACCCAAATAAAGAGGGTGCGCTTGGTGACTGCTTGCCACTGCCTATTGGGATCATAGATTACGAAGTCTGTCAGACTTGTGGTGAGTCTGGGTATGCTGCAAGTAGAAGGCGAGGGCCCATTTGCAGTCGAGGGTGTGGAGAGTCACCGACACCTAATCGGCATGGGGCCTCGGGAAGGAGGTCAAGAGCACTCTCTCTTGGTTGAGATGAAAGGCCAACATGACCTTGGGCAAGAATTTAGGATGGGTTCCGATAAAACCTGGTATAGAGTCGCCACCCATGAGCGCCTGAAGCTCACTGACTCAGCAAGCCGAGGTTAGTGCCACCAGGAAGACCACCTTCCAGGACAGATGCCGGAGTGAACACATCGCCATCGGCTCGAAGGGTGGATGAGTGAGCTGCGTGAGCACCACGTTCAAGTCCCATTCCGCCGGAGGGGGATGGATGGGTACTTAGATAGCAGAAGGTCCCGCATAAAGCGGGAGACTAGAGGTTGCCTTGAGAGAGGTTTTCACTCGATAGGGAGATAATTAGCCGATATGGCGCTCAACTGAACTCTAACTGAGTTTGACTTCAGCCCTTCCTTCGAGAGATGGAGAAGATACTGGAGAACACCGAACCGGGCATGAGAAGGGGTCAATCTGGTGTTCCAAGCACAATATGGAGAAGTGTCTCCACTTAAAGGCGTAAGTCCGCCTAGTGGAGTTCTTCCTTGAAGCAAGGAGGATTTCCTCGACCTCCTCCATGAGGGACAGAAAGGCTAGGGAGACCCATTCAGCCGCCAGGACGTGAGGGATAGGGAGGTTAGGTTCGGGTGCAGAACCAGACCCTAATCCTGCGTTAGCAAGTCCCTGGCAGAGCCCAGGGGAATCGGAGGCTCCGACGACAGCAGGAGTGGGAACCAAGGCTGCCGAAGCCACGAGGGGGCCACAAGCATCAGTGATGCTCCATCCCATTGAGCCTTGAAGAGAGTCCTCGCAATGAGGGGGAAAGGAGGGAATGTATATAGGAGACAAGAGGACCAGTTCAGGAGAAATGCATAGGGGCACACTTTACCTATGTGCGGTACCGGGCCGCAAAAGCGAGGGAGCTGTGTGTTCTGGGGGCTGGCGAAGAGGTCCATCGCTGGAGTGCCCCAGCTTAGAAACAGCCAGCCTGCCACTCTGGTATCCAGACACCACTTGTGGGGGCGAAAGATTCTGCCGAGTCTGTCCGCCAGGCCATTCTCCTAACCCAGAAGGTATGTTGCCTTGAGGGATATCTTCGTCAGGCGGAGAAAGAACAGACAAGGACTGCTTCCATGCAGAGGGAATGCGACGCTATGCCCCCCTCTTTGTTGATGTAGAACATTGCTACCCAGTTCTCAGTCTGTACCAGAACAGACTTCCCGCTGAGGAGATTCTCAAAGGTCCTCAGGGCCCACCGGATTGCCTGGAGCTCGAGCAGGTTTATCTGCTGCTGAGCCTCCGCAGGTGACCATTGTCCCTGTGTGCAGAGAGACTCGCAATGGGCTCCCCACCCTACCAGGAAGTGACTGTGGACAGCACCACATCGTGCTGTGGGGCCTGGAAGGGTGATCTCCGCAGGAGGTTGGGGGGGGGGGGGGGTTTGCCACCAGTTCAGGGACAAGCGAATGTCGGGAAGAACCCTGACGGGGTACCTGAGCTGTCTGAGGGACTGACTCCATTGGGTTCTGAGACGCCACTGAGCCAAAAGTGCAGGCAGGAGTGAGGGCCCACATGCACAGTCGAGTCCTTGTGGCCCAGGAGTCGTAGCATGGACCAAGCAGTGACCTATCCGAGATCAGGGCCTGAAGCTCACTCAACTGCCTAGCGGACGTGAGTGCCACAAGGAACAATACCTTCCAGGAGAGGAAACGTAAATGGCAGGTCGCCATCGGCTCAAAGGGTGGGCGAGTCAGTTGCTGCAAGACCACATTGAGATCCCACTCAGGAGCAGGTGGACGAATAGGAGGCTTAAGCAGAAGCAGGCCTCTTAGAAAGCGGGACACCAGAGGGTGGCCTGAGAGAGATTGTCCATCCAATTGCAAGTGCTAAGCTGAGAGGGCACTGAGGTGAACCCAGACAGAGTTGGACTGAAGTCCTAGGTTGGAAAGGTGGAGCAGGTATTGAAGCACCACCTGGACAGAGCAGGAGAAAGGGTCCTCTTGTTGTTGAGAACATCAAATAGAGGAACCTACGCCACTTTAGAGCATAGGCCTTCCTGGTGGAATGTTTCCTGGAAGCCAACACCACCTCTTCAACCTCCCTAGATAGGAGCAAGGGAGCAAGGACTAGCCTTTCAGCAGCCACGCCATGAAATTGAGAGATTTGAGGTTGGGATGCAAGAGGGACCCCTGGTCCTGAGTCAGAAGGTCGGGTTGCAAACACAGAGGAAGTGGAGTATCCACCGCCAACTACAGAAGAAGAGGGAACCACGGCTGCCTGGGCCACCTGGGGGCTATCAGGATCACCGTGACTCGGTCCTGCTGGATCTTGAATAGAGTCCGGGCCACCAGAGGTGTGGGAGGGAAAGGCATACAGCAGGCCCCCTGACCAAGGGATCAGGAATGCATCTGGCGCTGTTCTCAAGGGATGCGGTTGCCTGGAACAGAACCGGGGTAGTTGCCTGTTGAGCGGACTGGCAAAAAGATCCATGGTCCGAAGACCCCACTTCAGAAAGATCTTTTGCAGTACCAGAGGATCCAACTTCCACTCGTGAGGCTGCAGGAGTCTGCTGAGTCTGTCCGCCAGGTAGTTTTCCTGGCCTCGGAGGTAGACCGCCTTGAGGGTCATGCCCCGGGTGACAGGCCAGGAGCAGAGAGCTTGTGCGTCCAGGCATAGACGTCTGGATCCCGTGCCTCCCTGCTTGTTGTCGTAGAACATAGCCACCTGGTTGTCTGTCTGAACTAGGACAGACTGGTGAGACAGGATCTGAGAGAAAGTCCACAAGGCCAGCCGAATGGCCCTCAATTCCAACAGGTTGATCTGCTGGGCAGCCTCCCACGGAGACACAGGCCTTGGGTGCAGGCTCCCTGGCAGTGAGCCCCCCAGCCCTGCAGGGAAGCATCGGTTGTCAGCACCTGAGTGTGTGGGGAGGCCTGAAAAGGAACACCCCTGACCAGATTTGGGAGATGCCGCCACCAGCGTAAGGAGTCCACCAAGGGTTTGGACACCTTTATTCTGTCTGACAACTTCCCTGTGGCCTGCAGCCACTTCATCCTGAGGTGCCACTGAGCCGGCCTCATGTGTAGCCAGGCATGTGGGGTGACATACACTGTGGAAGCCATGTGACCTAAGAGCCGGAGGAAGTTTCTGGCCGAGACCAGAGAGTCCGCCCAAAACTGACTGCCAACCTTATCAGCCTGTGAGCTCTGTCCACAGGCAAAAAAGCCTTGGCTCGGAGGGTATCCAACCTGGCCCCTATGAATTCCACGCTTTGTGAGGGGACCAAAGTGGACTTTGGGAAGTTTATAACAAACCCCAGGTGCTGAAGCAGGGATATGGTTCTGCAGGAGGCCTGCATGGCCTCTTGTGGAGACTGGCCTCTGATTAGCCAGTCGTCCAGGAAAGGGAAAGCACAGTTACTTACCTGTAACAGGTGATCTCTGGGAATAGCAGGAATTAGTCCTCACATACGTCGGAACCGACGGAGCCTACGCGGGAAAGCTCCCCAGCTTCCCAGAAAGGAAGCTTTTGGGGCCTCCCACTGCACATGCACGCTGCCTTCCCGCCTTCCTGACCAGCTCTCCTCAGTTCGAGTTTATAGCTGAGACAATAGAGAGAGGAAAGGAAGATAGATAGAAGATACAACTCCTAGGGGAGGTGGGTGGGTTGTGAGGACTAATTCCTGCTGTTCCCAGAGATCACCTGTTACAGGTAAGTAACTGTGCTATCTCCAGGAACAAGCAGGAATAAGTCCTCACATATGGGGACTCCCTAGCTAAGATGCCTGGGAGATCCCCTTCCAAGGGTTCGCCATCTTCGTATGGATCTCAGGCATCCATCCTGGGAAGGTGGGCAGGAGTTGTTCAAGTATGGAACAGGTGTTTGAGGACAGCCTGACCAAACAAGGCATCCCGGCGGGAGTCCTTGTCCAAACAGTAATGGGCTGTGAAGGTATGAACTGAGGCCCAGGTGGCGGCTCGACAGATCTGATCTATGGATACAGAGTGAAGATGAGCCATAGAAGTGGCCACGGCTCTCACATTGTGAGCTGTGACATGGCCTTCCAGAGAAATGTTTTTACTCTGGTAAGCAAAGGAAATACACTGAGCAATCCAATTGGAAAGTGTACGTTTGGAGACTGGAAGTCCCAAATGAGAAGGATCAAAAGCCACAAAAAGTTGGGAAGACTTTCGATGTGGCTGAGTCCTGTTGAGGTAAAAGGCAAGAGCTCTTTTACAATCTAGAGTATGAAGGTTCTTCTCTGCACTGGATGCATGAGGAGCCGGGAAAAAGACAGGTAGATATACCTCTTGATTAAGATGAAAAGGCGAGACCACTTTGGGCATAAAGTGGGGATTCGTCCTAAGGACCACCTTATCATGATGAAACCTAGTATAAGGTGGATGAGCCACTAAGGCCTGTAGTTCACTGATGCGGCGAGCCGAAGTGACTGCAATAAGTAAAAGGACCTTCCAGGAAAGAAATTTCAAGGAGGTAGAAACCAACGGTTCAAAAGGTGGCTTCATAAGCTGACCTAGAACTAGGTTCAAATCCCATGCTACCGGAGGAGGTCGGATGGGAGGCTTAGTTAGAGTCAGGCCTCTCATGAACCTGGCAATAAGAGGATGAGAGGAGACAGGTTGTCCATTTAGAGGTTTTAAGGATGCTGCAATAGCGCTCAAATGGACTCTTACTTAATTCGTCTTAAGGCCTGCATTAGAAAGATGCAGGAGATAGTTTAGTAGAGAATTCAAAGGAAGTGCTAGAGGGTCAAGAGCCTGTTGAGCACAACAAATGGAAAAGCGTTTCCATTTGAAAGCATAGGAACGCCTCGTGGAGGGTTTCCTAGAGGCATGAAGGATATCTTTCACTGGTTGAGAAAGATTGAAGTCATGAAGGCTTAGGCCTTCAGTAACCAAGCTCTGAGGTGTAGGGACTTGGGGTTTGGGTGCCACAAAGTTCCCTCCTCCTGAGACAGAAGGTCTGGCGCAGTTCCCAGGTCCAGGGAGGGTACCTGGGAGAGATGCAGAAGTAGAGGGAACCACACTTGGCGTGGCCAGCGTGGAGCTATGAGGATCATCGACCCGTGATCCCTCTGGAGTTTGAACAGAGTCTTGGGAATCAAAGGAATGGGTGGAAAGGCATATAGGAATTCCTGACCCCAATGCAGGAGAAAGGCGTCGCTGGCCTGAGCTCCCTGACACGGAGTCCTGGAACAGAACCGGGGAAGTTTGGCATTCCACGGACTTGCAAAGAGGTCTATGTCCGGGGTTCCCCATTCCTGAAAGATTTTGCGTATCTGGTCCAGATGTAGGGACCATTCGTGTGGAAGCAGAACTCGACTGAGTCTGTCTGCCCGAGAGTTTTGAACCCCTGGAAGATATACTGCCAGAAGATGAATTTGATGCTCTCTGGCGAAGGCCCATAATCTGAGAGCTTCGTTGCAAAGCGACAGAGAGCCTGTCCCTCCTTGTTTGTTTACGTAGAACATGGCCACCTGATTGTCTGTATGAACTAGGATGGTCAGGTTGACAAGGAGGGTATGGAAGACTTTGAGGGCAAGGAAGATTGCTCGCAGTTCCAGGAGGTTGATGTGAAGGGTGGTCTCCTGTGGAGACCAAGTACCCTGAGTGGAGAGGTGTTGAAGATGGGCTCCCCACCCTGTTTGGGAGGCATCTGTTGTGAGGGTTGCTTGGGGCAACAAAGGTTGGAAGGGGGCCCCCAACGACAGATTCTTGGTGGATATCCACCATTGGAGGGACCAAAACAGACGTTTTGAGGTGAGTATTTGGTCGGAGAGCGCTCCTGATGCTTGAGTCCACTGGGTGGCCAAGGTCCATTGAGCTGCTCTCATATGAAGACGAGCGTAGGGCACCACGTGTACCGTGGAGGCCATGTGGCCCAGAAGTCGCAGCATTTCCCTGGCTGTCAAGTGAGTGCTGGACTGAGCTTGGGAGGCCAAGCACACCAGACGTTGGCCCCAGACCTGAGGAAGGTAGGCCCTTGCAGTGGTGGTGTCCAACTGGGCCCCTATGAATTCCAGAGACTGAGTAGGGATGAGTTGAGACTTGGGAAGGTTTACCACCAGTCCCAGATACTGCAGAATGTGTCTCGTGCGGTCCAGGGAAATCTGGGCCTCTGACTGAGATGGAGCTCGGATGAGCCAGTCGTCCAGATATGGGAATACAAAAATTCCCAGACCTCTTAGAAATGCGGCTACAACTGCCATGCATTTGATGAACACTCTTGGAGCAGAGGCTAGACCGAAGGGAAGTACTCTGTACTGGAAATGTTTTCCCTGGAACAGAAATCGTAGATATTTTCTGTGGGATGGGTGGATGAGTATATGTGTGTACGCATCCTTGAGAACTAGAGAACAAAGCCAATCCTGACTCTGAAGGTATGGAAGGAGAATGCCCAGAGAAAGCATTTTGAATTTCTCCTTGTATAGAAATTTGTTCAATTCTCTCAGATCTAGGATAGGTATGAATCCCCCTGTCTTCTTTGGTATGAGAAAATAAGGGGAGTAGAAACCTGTCCCTTGTTGAAGAAGAGGAACCTCTTCTATTGCCCTTTGGGCAAGGAGGGAAGAGACTTCCTGACCCAACAGGGCCAGGAGAGATGGGGGAGAATTGAAGTGCCTCACCATGGTATGTGGAGGAAGGTTGGAAAAATGAAGTTTGTAGCCCTCTCTGATGATAGAGAGGGTCCAGTGCTCTGATGTAATTTGCTCCCATCTGGGAGCAAAGTGAGCTAACCTTCCGGGAATGGTGAGGGGCTCTGGTTGTTCTAGAGCCAGAAAGGTTAAGTTCTCTAGGGGCAAGTCAAAACCCCTGAGAGGGTTGAGCCTGCTGAGGAGTGGCAGACGCTGCAGGCTTTGACCTTGTCTGTTTAGGTTGCTGACGCTTAGCAGCAAAGCGAGGCTGAGAAGATTGTTGGCCAGTATTTGTGGAAAATCTGGCCTTCTTGTAGTAAGGCCTCTTGAAAGACTTTTTCTTGGCAGGAGTAGAGGTAGACTTAGAAAGTCTATCTAAGGTAGCATTTTCTGCGTCCATTTGAGTGGCTTTAATTTGCCAGTCTTTACCAAATAAGTTTTCACCTGTACAGGGCAGATTCCGTAAGCCATCCAGGACCCAGGGTTCTAGGTCAGAGGCCTGGAGCCAAGCAAGTCGTCGGGCTGCAATAGCAATGCCCGAAGCTCTACCGGCACCCTCAAAGGAATCAAAGGCTGCTCTGTTGGAGAACTTAGAAACATCTAGAAGCTGTTTCACCAGAGAAATGAACTCCTCCTTTCTATCCTCAGGGATAAAGGGGGCAAAATGCCGTACCTTTAGGGCAAGTTCCCTTAGAAACATGCCCATATACAGACTGTATGAATTAATCCTGGCTATAAGCATACTAGCCTGGAAGATTTTCCTACCAAAAGAGTCTAGGGTCTTACATTCTCGCCCTGGAGGGGTAGAAGAGTGCCTTTTGGTACTCTTAATCTTTTTCAGCGCAGACTTCACCACAATGGAATGGTGAGGCAGCTGAGTTTTTTGAAAACCAGGAGAAGGAGAGACCCGGTACATGGTGTCCAACCTACGGGAATGAGGAGACAACGTTAGAGGAGCCTCCCATGTCCATCAAGTGTTCTTGAAGGATTTCATGGATAGGCAGGGTGACTGCCTCTTTAGGAACCTCAGGGTATCCTAAAATATCCAATTTCTTTGATCTAGGTTCTTTTTCAGAGGATGTAGTAATAGAAAGTCCTTTAGCTACTTCTATAAGGAAGTCTTGAAAGGACAAATCCTCTGGTGGAGACATTCTCCTCTTTGGGGAAGAAGGCTCTTCAGGAAGAATAAGAGACAGCTCATCAGAGTCATCAGAGGAGTCAAAATCCTCAGAAGAATCAGAGTATGCTCTATTTGCTTCCAACGCACGATACGCATACCGCTCGGTACCGGGTATGGGATCGGTATCGGGCGAAAACCCGGATCCGGCATGCGGAACCGATCTGCGTTTGGAAGACGATGGTCTCGGTTCCGGTATGGGGGACGGCACCGGAACCGGACCCGGAACCGCTGAATGCGGTACCGAGGGCGTCGCAGCTTTAAGAAAAGCCAGAATGGCCTGCTGCATGGTCTGAACAGTATTGTCCATAGACGCCACTGCTGCCTGGATGTCGGTACCGGCATGGGCCGGTACCCCAGAGCAGTCTAACAGGTGATCGGTCGAGGCCGTACCATCGATGTCAACCTGTAACCCCATAGATGGAGCTTTGGAAGCCAGAGCTTCCCGCCGGGGTTGTTTGGCTGGGGCAGGGTCCTCCGAATCAAGATTGAGGGCCTCTCGATACTTTGAAGGAGATTTGCCTTTTGAGGACCTGCCCGAAGAAGGTTTGGTTACCTGAGATCCATCCGGAGAGGAAGACCTGGATGACTGTGATGCTAGATTATCTGAAGCAAACAGTACATGGAATTTGTTGGCCCAGTGCTGCAAAACACGTTTAGACATCTGGGAGCAGGACGGGCAGTCCTGAATGGAGTGGTCAGGCCCCAAACATTTAAGACACCAGTCATGGGTGTCTGTAACAGAAATAACAGCACTATACTTGGTACACTTTTTGAAACCAGGGGCTGGTTTCTCCATTGAGGAGAATTTGTGTAGGCCTGAGGCCTAACCGAAGTCACCAAGTTGTGCTAAAATAAAAGTTTTTTTGTTTGTTTTTTTTTTAAAGAAAAGAAAAGAGAGACCGGCGGTACCGGTTTCGGTATGGGGAAGGCAGGTATGCGGTCTAAAGAAACAAACTAAAATAAGAATTTCTTCAGCGGTGACAGGAACACGACCTGCTGGCTCCGCGGAAAAAGAGAAACTGGGGAGAGCTGGTCAGGAAGGCGGGAAGGCAGCGCGCATGTGCAGTGGGAGGCCCCAAAAGCTTCCTTTCTGGGAAGCTGGGGAGCTTTCCCGCGCAGGCTCCGTCGGTTCCGACGTACCCATATGTGAGGACTTATTCCTGCTTGTTCCTGGAGATCACAAAGATCCCCTGGTTCCTGAGGTAGGCCGCAACCACCGCCAGGCATTTTGTAAAAACTCTGGGGGCAGAGGTGAGGCCAAAAGGAAGCACTCTGTACTGGAAGTGCTTTCCTCCCACCACAAATCTGAGAATTGTCTGTGGCTTGGATGGATGAGGATGTGAGTATAAGCATCATTCAGGTCTAAGGAGCATAGCCAATCTCCCTGCTGGAGGTAGGGCAGTAAGATTCCAAGGGTAAGCATCTTGAACTTTTCCCTCTCCAGAAACTTGTTCAGATTTCACAGGTCGAGGATGGGTCTTAGGCCTCCTGTTCTTTTTGGTACCAGGAAGTACCTGGAGTAGAAGCCTTCCCCTTCCACCGCCTGGTCCCATAGTAGACCTTCCAACTCCTGAAGGAGTACGTTTCTGTGCAGAGGGGGTGTTGGAGGCTCCCCTGGAAGTAGAAGGGGGTATCTGGGTGAAGTGGAGCAGATAGCCCCTTTCGTTGATACTTAACACCCAAGTATCCACTGTGATGGCTGACCTCCTGTCTCCATACAGGGTCAGCCAACCTCCTGTGCCCTGTAGAGGAAGAGAGGCTATGCTGGCATAGTCAAAAACCCCTCCCTGCTGAGCAAGAGCCGGAGTTGGAGGCTTGGGGGCCTTCTGCCTACAGGGTCCATGACCCTGCCCCTTGGCCTGCTGGCCCTGTTGGGGAGCTGCAGAGGCCTTGTAGTGAGGGTAGGTTTTATAGGCAGTAGCCTTCCTCGGGTAAAAGGTCTTTTTTCCCGAGCCCTTCTTTTTCTGAGAAGGGGCAAAGGTCTTACTGGACAGCCTTATCCGGGTAAGAGTCTCGGTCTCGAGTTCTGCAGCCTTTTCGGCCATGGGTTTGCCAAAGAGGTTTTCACCTCAGCAAGGGACATCGACCAACTTGTCCTGTACCCACAGCTCGAGGTCCGAGGATTGTAGCCCGGCCTGATGGCGTGCATCAATGCCAGCCCATGCTTGTCGGGCCGAAGCCTCAGATCCATCGTAGGCTGCTCGAGAGATAAACTTCGAGCACTCTCGAATACCAAAAGACAAGGTCTTGAACCTCTGCAAAGGTTCCTCGGACAGACCAGCAGAGAACCCGGCAATCTCCTTTGCCAGGTCTCGAAGGTACATGCCCATGTACAGCTGGTAGGTCTGGACGCGGCAAGCAAGCATAGAGCCTTGGAAGCACTTTCTACCGAGGGCATCCAGGTTCCGGGCTTCCCTGCCGGGAGGCACCAAGGACTGCATCTTCTGACTCTTCAGGCGATGCATGGCCGATTTCACCACCATGGAATGGTGCGGTAGCTGTGCCTTCTGATAACCGGGGCTCTTGCGGACTCGATAGATGGAATCGACCTGCTTGCTTAGAACCGGCAAGGAGGCCGGCACCTCCCACATGCGGAAGAGCAACCGCTCCAGCATCGGAGGAACCGGGACAGTAAAGGCCTCCTTGGGAGGAGAGTCATACTGCAGAGCCTCGAGCTCCTCAGCTCGAGGCTCTTCCTCGGGGTCCGCAGGGAATGCCAGTGACTTGGCCATGTCCCGAACGAAATCCGAGAACCTAGTATCCTCGGGGGGGGGGGGGACCTTGTCCGAGGCTCGGAGCCCGGTGAGTCCGAAGGGGCACACCGAGTCCGGAAGGTGTCAGGGGACTCCTCCGTCTCCCACGCCGATTCCTCCGAGGAGGAATCGAGCGGCTCCGAGTGGGCAGGCACCGATGCCATCTGCCCCGACGCCAAGGGAACCGGCGTCGACAACCTCGGTCCCGAACGGGAGGCCGAGGATCGACTCGAGTTCACATGGTCTCGAGGATCAGCTCGGCCTCCAGGGTCGACTTGGACGTCGATGTCCCGGTGGTCGGGGCAGATGCGCCGGTGAGACCGGCGATCAGCACCCGCTGCTGCTCCATGAAGGCAGACAATCTGCTCTCCAAGGCCGTCAACCTGAGTCCGAGCTCAGGAGACCCAGCAGCCTCCGACTCGGGCCCGACGTCGGCTCCCCCGGAGGAGAGTCCACGAGGACTACAGTGCTCACGTGACTCGGGACCTCCGACTCTACACGAGGATGCTTGGCAGGCCTCTCCGACTCCGAAGACCCAGGATGGCGATCGGGGCTATGCGACCTGGCCCTCGGGGAGCCAAGAGCGTTCACCGATGCCGCCCTCGCAGGTTTTTTCTTCCTTCGGTGCTCCCTCGAGGGGGACTCCCTTTCAGAGGAGCCCCAATGATGCTCGGGGTCAGACTCCCGAGACGTCGAGGCCTCTGACGAAGTCCGGACCCGTCCAGAGGCAGACTCGGAGAAGATCCTCTCACGCTGGTGCTGACGGCTCCACAATGCCTTGGAAGACAATTTGCCACAAGGACTGCAGACCGTAGAATCGTGGTCTGCACCCAGGCACCGGAGGCAGCAGTCGTGTGTGTCGGTGAGAGACATCAGTTTCTTGCACCGATCACACTTCCTAAAGCTACTGGCAGCCATCGGGGGAAAAAGGGCCCCTGCAAGATCAAAAAATTGTGCTGCCAGGGAAAAGAAAAAAGGCGCGAACGCAGTCTCTAAGGATAATAACCGAAAAAGAGAGATCCGGGCTCGGCACCGGTGTACCAAGTCCAGGCGGGAAAGGAACCGACGTCGAACCGATGAAAAACTTGACCCAACGCAAGAAAAATCAACTGTTTTCACAGGTGACAAGGACAGGCGTCCGTAGAGTTGCGCGTAAAAAAGCACTGAGCAAGATGGCACCTTTGGACGGGAAGGGGACCACGCATGTGTGCCTGTATTCCCAAAGGCTTTCTTTGAAAGCTGGGGAAATGCTCCGCATGGGGGCTCCGTCGATGCCGACATCACCCATATGTGAGGACTGACTTCCTGCTTGGTCCTGGAGAATGAAGAGCATCTTCACTATGAGCAGAAGTGGAGGAAAAGCATAAAGAAGCCTTCGACCCCACTGAATAAGGCATTTGACGATTCCCTGTGAGGAGAGGGAATTCTCAAACAAAACAGAGGTAGTTGGACATTGAGGGGAGATGCAAAGAGGTCTATTAGTGGAATCCACATAGTTGAAACAAGCTTTGGGCTACTTAAGGATCCAACATCCACTCATGTAGATGTAAAATCCGGCTTAGACTGTCAGCCAATTGATTCTGTTCTCCTGGAAGGTAGACTGCATGAAGATGAATGTCCTGCCCAGTTCCACAGGCAAGAGGCCTCTTTGCACAGAGCTTGAGAGTCTGTCCCTCCTTTGTTTATATAAAACATAGCCACCTGGTTGTCGGTCTGCACAAAAAGAGAATGCTGCTTGAGTTGGGGGGAGAAGACTCTGATGGCATTGGATACCACTATGCGCTCCAGAATATTGATCTGGAGGGCTCTCTCTTGAGCGGGCCATAGGCCCTGCGTTGCGAGACCATTGAGATGGGCTCCCCAGCCTAGTTTTCTTGCATTGCTGGTTAGGATAAGCTGCGGTGCAGACTTCTAAAAAGGTGACCCTTCGATTAGATTCTGTGGCGTGATTCACCACTGTAGGTCTGCCTTCATCTGTAAAGTGATGTTGACCAGGTCTGAGAGATGATCTGTGGACTGCTTCCACCGACTTGAGAGAGTCCACTGTGAAATCCTCATGTGGAAGTGAGCATAGGGAACGACATGGACTGTGGAAGACATGTCCTAAAAGGCGTAGAAATGTTCTGGCAGGAAGTGATGGTTGCTGCTGTATCTGTGAGGTTAAGGTAATGAGACGGAAAAGTCTGTCTTCTGGAAGGAAGGCTTTGCTCCTTGTCATGTCCAGGCGAGCCCCATGAACGTCAGGTTCTGCGTTGGTCAGAGATGTGATTTTTGATAATTTATCACAAACCCCAGCCTCTTGGAGGACGTAAATGGTGTGATCTAGTGCGGAAGCAATTGCTAAAGCAGAATCTGCCCTTAGCAGCCAGTCATCTAAGAAAGATCCCCAAGTTTCATAGGTAGGCCACCACCACATCTAAGTACTTTGTGAATATTCTGGGCGCTGAGGTGAGTCCAAATGGGAGGACTTGGTCCTGATAGTGGTTTCCATGAAAAACAAATAAGTATCTTCTGTAGTCTGGGTGAATGAGGATATGTGTATGCATCCTTCAGATCCAGAGAGCATAGGGCAAATTGTTTTGTGTGAGGTATGGCAGGTGGGTGCCTAGCAAAATCATCTTGAATTTCTCCTTGTTGAGATTTTGGAGATCTAGTATAGGCCTGTAACCTCCTGTCTTTTTTTGGAATCAGGAAATATATGGAGTAGAATCCCTGGTCATGCAGGGCAAAGGGGGCCTCCTCGATAGCTCCTAGTTCTAGCAGGGAGAGGATCTTCTGATGGAGCAAGGAGGAGTGAAGAGGATCCAAGGTGGGTTGTCCCACAAAATGATTGGGAGGATAAGACTGGAACTTTAGCTGTAGGCCCTGAGTAAGTGTAGGAGTACAGGGCTCGGAGGTGATACTTATCCAACAGTGTGCAAAATGCACTAGCCCTTCCGGGGATCCTGGTAGGAGGGAGAACGATGGGACAATTGGCTATGCTCTTTTTGAAAGAGTTAAAAACTCTGAGGTTGTTGAGCAGATGGGGCAGGTTGTGGTTTGGAAACCTTGAGTTTCCTGATCTGCTTTTGACCTGATTGTCTCTGCTGCTTTTGTGGACCAGCATAGGTAGCATAGGCTTGATATGGAGGGATAAATGTCTTCTTTTTAGGGAAGAATGGCTTTTTGGTGGTAGCCTTCCTTTTTGGAAGGGTCCGCAGTTCTCCTTGACAGCCTCTTCATATTGAGGTCGCCTGTTTCAATCTCTCCAGACTTCTCCCTCCACCTCTGACCAAAGAGATTTTCACCATTACAGAGTATGTTGCTCAATTTATCCTGGACCCACTGTTCCAGATCAAATGCCTGGAGCCACATTGTTCATCTGGCACCTATGCACGCTGCAGTAGATCTGCTGTTAGCTTCAAAAGCATCAAAAGCAGTCCCTGCTAAGAATTTAAATGTATTTTGGGCATGGGTAACCAAGACCTTGGTTAGCCATCTGTTTGTCAGGGGGTAATAAGGAGGTGAAGTCTGATAAATCCTTGGACACATCCTTAAGAAACATACCCATGTATGGCATATGTATGAATCAATTCTCGATGCTAGCATTGTAGCCTGGAAAACCTTTTTTCCAAATGCATCTAGTGTCCTGCCCTCTCCTGCCAGGAGGCACCGAGGAGTGATTTTTTTTAACTTTTGATCCTCCTCAGTGCAGACTCCATCACAATGGAATGGTGGAGAAGTTGTGGCTTTTGAAAGCCTGGAGAGAGAGGAATCTATATAGGGTATCCAGCCTCTTTCTTAGACCTCCCACATTAGAATCATCAAGTTCTTTAAAGATGTTGTGCACCGGGAGGGTGACTGCCTCCTTCGGTGTCAAACGATACTGTAGTATGTCGAGCTCCTCAGCTCTTCAGTTTCAGTCGCCACTGAAACATCGAGAGCTGCCGTCTTATCTTTAATGAAGTTTTGGAACAACATGTCTTCGGGCAGGGAACATCTCCATTCACAAGGAGGCGATGGATCAGACGGAACATCCCTGGGTGTATCGGACTCGACCGATGCCACCTCAGACACGTCCTCAGAATCGGAGTCTGGAAGGAAATCAAAATAATCTTTATGAGATGTTCGATACTGTCTATGCTCCGATGCTTGTTGTTTTGATGTCAAGGATATCGAATCCAATGTATCCGAGGGTCTCGGTACCGGCCGCTCCGAGCCCTGTGAAGCAGAGGATAGCTGGGGCAGAGTACCGATGGCTGTGGTCACTAGTGGTATTGATGGAACCTCCGAAGTTATCGGCATAACAATTGCTTAGTGATGCTATGCTCAATAGCAATGGTCAGGCACAAAGAGAGCAGAGAGCTCTTGCTGATCCAACAGGAAACAGTGAGGCAAGAGATTGGATGAACACAGGTGCCTTTATTGGTGGTCCCCTACGCGTTACGGCCGAAGCCTTCCTCAGGGGGATACAAAGGCACTGCTGGAGAGAGGGTTCAGTTTGGCCTATGAACTGATACCTATTGTAATGCTGCACTTGATCAATCGTGATGAAACAACGCTCAATCGTAGCGAAACCGCAAAACAGGAAAAATATGGTCAAAGCTTCTAAGGCTTCTTCATGCTCAATAGCAATGACATGGTCATCCAATGATGGTACCAGGGGAGGAGAGGCTCCACAACTCCCGATGCCAATAGCGGGGGCTCCACCAAGGATAAGACTTTGGGGGCATCCCCGAATGCCTGTATGGCTTTGGAGGGTGATACCTCCCTCCAGGGTTGTTTGGATGGATGGTCCGCATCAGAATGTGAAGAATGGCGATGCAGATGCTCAGTATCGGAAGCCTGCTGAAACTGATGTCTTCTTCTTAAGTGCTGGTGACTCCAAGCGATGCTTTCCCTTTGCCGGTGAGGTCTTAGAGGCATGAAAAAGCTTAGACAGAGTCGACACCCCTGAGGAGTGCACCGAAGGAGTTGAGTCTGAAGGAAACAGCTTAGTCTTCTGTTTGTCTTGGTTATTCTGACCTCTGGAAGTCATGTGGCGGACAGGAGAAGCAGAAATCAACATTGCGATCATGGCCTAGACCAGGGGTTTTCCACCCAGTCCTTGGGGAACCCTAGGCCAGTCAGGTTTTCAGGATTCCCAGAATGAATATGCATGAGAAAGATTTGCATGTTCTGCCTTCATTGTATGCAATCCATGCTATGAATATTCATTGTGGGAATCCTGAAAGCCTGACTGGCCTAGGGCTCCCCGAGGACTGGGTTGAAAACCTATGGCCTAGATACTTGAGGCACCAAGAATGCTCATCAGTAATAGAAACTGTTAAGTGAACATTTAGAACAATTCTTGAACCCAATCCGGGGCATCACCATTTTTGAAAATAAAATGGAGGCAAATCAAATTGGGCAACGGTGCCCGAAGAGGCTGTAGGCCTCAAGTTTGAAAAATAAAAATAAAGAAAATTAAAGTAAAAAAAGCAAAGGGAACCGGAATCAATGGGAAGTCTAGGCTGTCAACAGGAAGGCAACCGGAGTACTTTTGAAGAAAAAATGAAGTCTCCAGACGCGGTTGATAGGGAAGGGGTCCCGATGGATCCATGGAAAAAAGGACAACTGAGGAGACCAGGAGGGAAGGCAGCCATGCATGCATCACCCAAAGATGGACTTCCTGCTAGTTCCTGGATATAGAGGAAAAAAATCCAGAGTCTTCCTATGGTTTATTGCATCTTAATTTACCACCCTTCAATTGAACAGTAAAGCACAGTTACTTACCTGTAAACAGGTGATCTCTGGGAACAGCAGGAATAAGTCTTCACATATGGGTATCGTCGGTACCGACGGAGCCTGCGCGGGAACGCTCCCCAGCGTCCAATCAGAAAGCTTTTGGGAGCATCCCACAGCGCCTGCGTGCTGCCTTCCCGCCTTTCCCAACTGTCTCTCCTCAGTTGGGTTTTAAAGCTGAGACAAAGAGAGAGAGAGAAGAGAAGGAAAGGAAAGGAAAGATAGAGAGATACAACTCCTAGGGGAGGTGGGTGGGTTGTGCAGACTTATTCCTGCTGTTCCCAGAGATCACCTGTTACAGGTAACTGCTATCTCCAGGAACAAGCAGGAATGAGTCTTCACATATGGGGACTCCCTAGCTTTAGATGCCAGGGAGAGACCCCAGAGGTTGTGTGTCCCTGGGACAGGGCTCCACTTCCTCCCATGGATCTCTGGCATCCCATCAGGGATGGTGGGTAGGAGTTGATTAAGTATGGAACAGGTGTTTGAGAACAGCCTGACCAAACAAGGCATCCCGGCGGGAGTCCTTGTCCAAGCAGTAACGGGCTGTGAAGGTATGAACCGAGGCCCAAGTGGCTGCTCGACAGATGTCGTCAATAGACACGGAGTTCAGATGAGCCATTGAGGCTGCCATGGCCCTCCAGAGAAAGGTTCTTACTCTGATAGGCAAAAGAAATACACTGGGCAATCCAGTTGGATAGTGTTCTCTTGGAGACTGGTAGTCCCAAATGAGAAGGATCAAAGGCAACAAAGAGCTGAGAGGACTTTCTATGTTGCTGTGTCCTTTGTAAATAAAAAGCCAGAGCTCTTTTACAGTCCAGGGTATGAAGATTCCTCTATTCACTTGATGCATAAGGCCCTGGAAAAAAGAGAGGTAGGTAGACCTCCTGGTTGAGGTGAAAGGGCGAGACCACCTTAGGCATAAAGTGTGGATGAGTCCTAAGGACTACCTTGTCTTGATGGAACCTTGTATAAGGTGGATTAGCTACGAGTGCTTGCAATTCACTAATACGACGTGCTGATGTGATTGCAATGAGAAAGCTAACTTTCCGGGATTGCTGGAGATTTCCTACCTGTTTTGCTTTGCCCAGGAGATGCCGAGGGTGCCGGTGTAGAGGAGGTGGAGCTTCCGGGACCTCCTCCCCCCCCCCCCCCCCCCCACTCCATAAGAGCTCGTCTCTTTCAGTGTTGTTCGGATTGCTGGAGATTTCCTGCCTGTTTTGCTTTGCCCAGGAGACGCCAAGGGTGCCGGTGTAGAGGAGGTGGAGCTTCCGGGACCTCCCTCCCCCACACTCCATAAGAGCTAACCCTCTCCGCGGTACGCGGCCGCGGCGCATGTCTGTTGGCGCGTGTCCGAAGGGGCGTGTCCAAAGGGGCAGGTTCTGCCCCTTTTGAGCCCCTTCGGAGCCTGGAGGAGCCTACGGCGGAACTGTATGGGGAAACGGAAGAAACGGTCTCAGCAATCTGCAGCGGCTAAGACCGTGAAATCTGTTGGTCCAATGGATCGTCATCTTCAAGCTGTAGCTGAAATCTCTACATTGGACGGTTCAAATGCTTCCTCTGAGTCAGCCAGTCCCGTCGTGGACAAGTCCTCCATTTCGGGTTCAACTCTGCCCAGTTTACAGGGAGCAACCGAGGTTAGTTCTGCTCCAGGCTTGAATGATCTAGCTCAGCCAGCCTCGTTTCCTTTGCAACTGGCATCTTGCTTATCAGATATTGCTGCTTTAAATATGCCTGCTCCTCTTAGGTTCGCTCCACTTGTTGAATCTTTAACTGCTCCTGAAAATGTAACCTTGAGCGATATTGGGCAGTGGTAACACGTACTGAACTTTCGGTTCAATCTGCTTTTTCTCAAATTTCTCAATTCTCTACTGATGTTATCTCTAAGCTCACTGAATTGGAAGTTGGTATGTCTGCTTGTAAGATAAATGTTACGAAGGTGGAAGGTCAGCTTAATACTGCACAGGCCACGCTTTCTTCTAATGTTCGAGAAAGTTTAATTCTTAGTCATCATTTAGAATCTTTAGAGAATGTTTCCAGGGTTAAGAATTTGCGTTTTATTAATTTTCCGAGAACGCATTATCTTTCCCCCGTGTTATTGTTACAAAAATACTTTAAAGAAATATTACTGATTCCTGATGTGGACTCTATTAAGTTATCCAATGTGTATTATCTTCCTTTTGGGGTACGGTCCCAGGCTTCTTCCCAGGATGAGTCTCTGCCTGAGGCTCCTCCTGTTTCTTTGGATCTTTCTGCTTTCTTGGAAACCTCTTCAGAGGTTATATCACAACGCGCTACTTTAGTAGTTACTTTTTTGCTGGTATCTGATAAGAACCTAATATTGAAGATTTATTTTCCTAAAAAGAGTATTGATTTTTGTGGTTCTCCGATCCAGATTTTTCCTGACGTCTGTAGGGCTACACAGAAACGCAGAAAGGAATTTTTTGTTTTAAAGCCTCGGACCTTGGCTTTGGGGGCTACATTCTTTTTAAAATTTCCCTGTAAGTGTCTAGTGCAATTTCAACAGAATAAGTTTGTTTTTTTAGAACCTTCCCAACTGGAGGCTTTTATTGTTGGTAAGGAGAATGTAGGTTGAATTATTTTTTGTTGATTTTCTCTTCCTGTTTATCTATGTAAATGGGGTTATATAATTAATTTTGTCTTTATGGGCATTGCAGGAATTGCAATGTTGTATTGGTTTTCTTTTTTTTTTCCAGATAAGGTCAAGGTATTATCTGTCTTTTGAATATTCCTTATCGTTTTCTTGAATGTATTTCGGACAGTACTTGCTTTTCTGTACAAGAGTGTTATTCTTGGATTTAATGTATAAATTTGAAAATAAAGAATAAAAAAAAAGAAAGATAACTTTCCAAAAAAGGTATTTCAAGGAGGTGGTAGCCAAAGGTTCAAAAGGCGGCTTCATAAGCTGACCAAGAACCAGGTTCAAGTCCCATGCCACCGGAGGTGGGCTAATGGGAGGCTTTGTTAAAAGGAGGCCTCTCATGAACCTTGCTACAAGAGGATGAGAGAAACATAGAAACATGCTGACAGAAAAAGACCACAAGGCTTATCTAGTCTGTCCTTCCATAACAACTACAACAGTCCACTTTTTACCTTTAGAGATCCTCTGTGTT
This sequence comes from Ichthyophis bannanicus, assembly GCA_033557465.1. Lineage (NCBI taxonomy): Eukaryota > Metazoa > Chordata > Amphibia > Gymnophiona > Ichthyophiidae > Ichthyophis > Ichthyophis bannanicus. The sequence continues at coordinate 777,575,285 of CM066033.1, forward strand.
GGTCCCATGCTTTTTTGAATTCAGTTACTGTCCTCATCTCTACCACCTCCACTGGGAGACTATTCCATGGATCCACTACTCTTTCCGTAAAGAAATATTTCCGCATATCACTCCTGAATCTATCTCCCTTCACCCTCATCCCATGTCCCCTCGTAGCAGAACTTGCTTTCAATTGAAAGAGGCTCTCTCCCTGAACATTTATGCCATGGAGGTATTTAAACATCTCAATCATATCACCTCTATCCCGCCTTTCCTCTAAGGTGTACATATTAAGATCCTTAAGTCTGTCCTCATATGCTTTATAATGAAACCCTCTAATCATTTTAGTAGCCACCCTCTGCACCGACTCCATCCTGTTCACATCCTTTTGAAGGTGCGGTCTCCAGAATTGCACACCATACTCCAAATGAGGTCGCACCAAAGACTTATACAGAGGCATTATCACCTCCTTTTTTCTGCTAGTCATTCCTCTCCATATGCACCCAAGCATCCTTCTAGCTTTTGCCGTCACCTTTTCTACCTGCTTAGCTACTTTAAGATCATCAGACACAACCACGCCTAGGTCCCGCTCTTCTTTAGTGGACAAAAGTACTTCACCTCCTACACTGTATTGCTCCCTTGGACTGCTGTAGCCCAAATGCATGACCTTACATTTTTTTAACATTAAATCCCAGCTGCCAAATTCTAGACCATTCTTCAAGCTTAGCTAGATCCCTCCTCATGTTATCTACACCTTCCTGGGTGTCTACTCTATTGCAGATTTTGGTATCATCTGCAAAGGAGAGGAAATAGGTTGTCCATTTAGAGGCTTAAGGGAAGCTGCAATAGCACTCAAATGGACTCTTATTGAATTTGTTTTAAGGCCTGCATTAGACAGATGGAGGAGATACTCCAGCAAAGATTCCAGGGCTATGGCAAGGGGGCTAAGACCCTTCTCAGAGCACCAGATGGTAAACCTCTTCCACATGAAAGCATAAGAACGTCTAGTGGAAGGTTTTCTGGAAGCATAAAGAACATCTTTCACCTGTTGAGAAAGATGAAGATCTTGGAGATCTAGGCCTTCAGCAACCAAGCCCTGAGATGCAGAGACTGGGGATTCGGATGCCATAACTTTCAGTCCTCTTGAGATAGGAGATCTGGAGCAGACCCTAACTCGAGGGAGGGAGCTTGAGAGAGATGTAGAAGCAGAGGGTACCACACTTGCCGTGGCCAATGTGGAGCTATGAGAATCATGTGGCCTCTGTCTCTCTGAAGCTTGAACAGGGTTTTGGGAATTAGAGGAATGGGTGGAAAGGCATACAGGAAGTCTTGACCCCAGTGAAGGAGGAAAGCATCCCTTGCCTGAGCCCCCTGAGCCGGAGTTCTGGAACAGAACCGGGGAAGTTTGGCATTCCACAGACTTGCAAAGAGGTCTATGTCCGGGGTTCCCCAAATCTGAAAAATCCTGGCCACCTGGTCCACATGTAGGGACCACTCGTGTGGAAGCAGAACTCAAATGAGCCTGTCTGACCAAGAGTTTTGAACGCCTGGAAGATAAACTGCCAGAAGATGAAGCTGATGCTCTCTGGTGAGGGCCCACAGTCGCAAAGCTTCATTGCAAAGTGACAGAGAGCCAGTTCCGCCCTGCTTGTTCACATAGAACATGGCTACCTGATTGTCCGTGTGGATAAGGACTGTCTTGCAGCTGAGCAGGGTGTGGAACACTCGCAGAGCAAGGAAGATTGCTCTGAGTTCCAAGAGATTGATATGTAGACAACTCTCCTGTGGGGACCAGATGCCCTGGGTGGAAAGGTCTTGTAGATGAGCTCCCCACCCCATTGGAGAAGCATCTGTTGTGAGAGTTGCTTGGGGTAGAGATGCTGAAAAGGGGACCCCAGCAACAGGTTTTGAGGGGACTTCCACCACTGGAGGGACAAAATGAGGCGACTTGTGTTTGCTATTTTGTCTGACAGGCAGTCTAATGCCTGGGTCCATTGGGTGGATAAAGTCCACTGAACTGCTCTCATGTGAAGGCGAGCATATGGTACCACATGCACGGTGGATGCCATGTGGCCTAGTAACTGTAACATCTCTCGAGCAGTTAAGTGAGGCTTCAACTCTGCTTGAGAAGCTAACTGCACCAAGCAAAGGCAACGGGCCTGGGGGAGATAGGCCCTTGCCTTTGTGGTATCAGCAACGCCCCTATAAACTCCAAGGACTGAGTAGGGGTTAAATTGGATTTTGGGCTGTTTATTATCAGCCCTAAATACTGAAGGATACTCATTGTGCAGGCTAGAGAACTCTTGGCCTTTGAGTGAGTGGGAGCTCGAATGAGCCAGTCATCCAAATAAGAGAAGACGAATATTCCCAGAGTGCGCAGAAATGCAGCTACCACTGCCATGCATTTTGTGAACACCCTTGGTGCAGAGGCCAGACCAAAAGGGAGCACTCTGTATTGATAGTGCTTCTCTTGAAAAAGGAACCGAAGGAACCTTCTGTGAGTTGGATGGATGAGAACATGGGTATACGCATCCTTGAGATCTAGAGAACAAAGCCAATCTTGACTCTGAAGGTATGGCAGCAGAGTTCCCAGAGAAATCATTTTGAATTTTTCCTTGACTAGGAATCTGTTCAATTCTCTGAGATCTAAGATGGGTCTGTAGCCTCCTGTTTTCTTTGGAATAAGAAAATAGGGGGAGTAGAAACCTGTGGCCCTGTTATTGAAGAGGCACTTCCTCTATTGCCCCCTGGGTAAGAAGAGTGGCAACCTTCTGCCCCAACAGGTTGAGGAGGGAGGTTGGAGAAATGAACTGGTGCACTCTTGTGTGAGGGGGCAAGCTTGAAAAATGAAGTTTGTACCCCTCTCTTATGATGGAGAGTGTCCAATGCTCTGTTGTTATTTGCTCCCACCTGGGAGCACAATGACATAACCTTCCTGGAATGGTGGAGGGCTCTGGTCCTTCCAGAGCCAGGAAGGCTAAGTTCTCTAGCGGAAAGTCAAAGGCCCTGAGGGGGCTGAGGTTGCTGGGTCGGTGGAGGCCTAGCAGCCTTTGCTTTGCTCTGTTTGGATGATTGCTGACGTTTGGTAGGGAACTGAGCTGCAGAAGATGCCCGCTGACCATAGGCAGGATAGAATCTTCCCTTTTTAGAAAAAGGTGCTTTCTTGAACAACCTTTTCTTAGCAGGAGCAGCTGTAGATTTGGATAGTCTATCCAATGCAGAATTCTCAGCATCCATCTGATTGGTAAAGATTGGCAAGCAAAAGCCAAACAGTTTCTCACCTGTACAAGGGATATTTCCCAATTCATCTTGAACCCAGATCTCCAAATCAGATGCTTGAAGCCAAGCAATTCTACGTGCACCTATGGCAATAGCTGAGGCTCTGCTTACACATTCAAAGGAGTCGAAAGCTGCACGGTTGGAGAATTTGGAGATATCTTGGGCATGTTTAAGCCAAGTGAGAAAGTCCTGTCTTTTATCTTCAGAAATGAAAGGACTTAAAGTCTGCAAATGATCAGTGACTTCTTTTAAGAACATTCCCATGTAAAGACTATAGGAATTAATTCTCGCAGCAAGCATGGAAGCTTGGAAGACTCTTCTTCCAAAAGCATCCAGGGTTCTACATTCACGTCCTGGAGGATTAGAGACATGTCTTTTGGCACTTCTAATCTTTCTCATAGCAGACTCAACCACAATAGAGTGGTGAGGAAGTTGAGTTTTATGGAAACCAGGACAAGGAGGGACACGATACATGGTGTCCAACCTGCAAGAATGAGGGGAGGTGATCAGAGGTGCTTCCCACATCCTTAACATGAGATCATACAAAATCTCATGAACAGGCAAGGTAGCTACCTCCTTAGGAGTTTTAGGACATTGTAAAATATCTAACTCCTTGGCTCTGGGTTCTGTCTCAGGGGCCACCATAATGGAAAGGAGCCACCTCCCTGATGAAGTCTTGAAAAGACAAGTCCTCTGGAGGAGACATCCTTCGTTTAGGAGAGGAGTCCTCCTGTGGAAGAAGCATCACTGCATTGACCGACTCTTCAGAATCCTCAGAGTCTTCAGAGGAATCGAAGTATCATCTGTCCGGATGCTCTTGCAAAGCCCGATACCCGTACTGACTGGGATCGGTATCGGGAATAACCGGTACCGGGGTATCGGTACCGGAGGGCTTCAGAGGACAGAGTACCGGCTTAGCGGACACCGATGCCAATGCCAGTGGTAGCGGGATCGGTACCGATGGCGATGCTAGAGTCGGTACCGGTGGGGTAGTCTGTTGCGGTACCACGGGCGTCGATGCCACAAGGAAAGCCACCAGACTGCATTCTATGGACAGGATCCTCTGATCCATCGACTCCGCCAATGCTTGGAAGTCGGTACCGGTGGAAGTCACCGGTACCACAGAGCATGGCACCAGGAGATCTGTCGAGGCCACGCCATCGAGATCATCCTGGAACTCCGATGATGATGCTTTAGAGGCGGAAGCCTCCCGCCGGGGTAATTTTGCCGGTGCAGAATCCCCGAGGGCAATGCCAGAGGCATCTCAATGCTTAGGAGATCTACCCTTCGAGGACTGGCTGGATTTATGTTTAGTTACCTGAGATCCATGTGAGGAAGAAGCAGCCCTGGAAGACGTTGATGCCACCGAAGCCACATCAGAGGGAAACAGGGTACTGAGCTTGGCAGATCGGTTCTGCCGACCTCTTTTAGACATCATAGAACAGGACATACAATCTGTGATGGAATGGTCAGGACCTAAACATTATAGACACCAGTCATGGGTGTCGGTGATGGAAATTGTACCGCCACATTTTGTGCACTTCTTAAATCCTGAGGCAGGCTTTTCCATGTTAAGGAAAAAAGGTTTTGGGCCTAAGGCCCAAAACGCAAGTGCACCTGAAGAAAAAAGAAACGGAAAAAAGTTTTTGTTTTTTATTTTTTTAACAAGAAGAAAAGAAAAAGACCGGTGGTACCGGTGGAGCGTCGAAGAAGGCAGACGCGACACAAAAGAAATAAAGAAAAATAAAGAAATTCTTCTGCGGTGACAGGAACACGACCTGCTGGCTCCGTGGAAAAAGAAGAACTGAGGAGAGACAGTTGGGAAAGGCGGGAAGGCAGCACGCAGGCGCTGTGGGATACTCACAAAAGCTTTCTGATTGGACGCTGGGGAGCGTTCCCGCGCAGGCTCCGTCGGTACCGACGATACCCATATGTGAAGACTCATTCCTGCTTGTTCCTGGAGATGGCAGTTTACATAAAATTATAAATAGGAAGTATTGGAAAGGAACTCCAAACATAAAGGAAAGAGATTAGGGAGAGAAGCAGAGTATAGAATAATAGACATATAATATAGGCTGCAGTTACATATTAATGATCATCAGTACCGCTCCACTGTCACACCATGTATGATCCATCATGGAAAGCCTCATTAAAAAGATGAGTTTTAAGGGCAATCTCGAAAGCTTTAAATGAGAGTTATGTGTGTAAGGCAAGGGGAAAAACATTCCATACAGTAGGGACTAGAAAGAAAAAAGCTATGTGTCTAGTTCAACACGAGTGAGAGGAAGATCAAGTCGATTATCAAGAATTGAGTGGAAGGCTCTTGCTAGGATTTCTTAGAGCAGGGATGGCAAACCTCCAGTCCTGGAGTGCCACAATCCAGCCTGGTTTTCAAGGTCCCTAATAAATATTCATAAGATATATTTGCATTCAATGGGAAGCAGTGGGTATTCTCATGAATATTCATTAGGGACGTTCTGAAAACTAGGCTCGATCGTGGCACTCAAGGACTGGGTACGCCATCCCTGTCTTAGAAGATAGATAGCATGGAGTGTGTCTGTGTATAGGGCTTTTTGAATCAGTGTAAGGATCTTGTAATTAATGCAATATAGGATAGGGAACCGGTGTCATTGGAAGAGGAGCGGAGTAATGTGGTTGAATTTACTTGCATGGCAGAAAATATGTACTATGGTGTTTAGAATGGATTTTTAAATATGGATTGAGATATACCCACATAGGTTGAATTGCAGTCATCTATGCGGGAGATAATGTAACTGCGTGTAAGTGTATGTTGTACCGCAGAGTCAAGAAAAGGGCAGAGGGCACAAAAATGAGGAAGGGCATGAAAGGAGGACCGAAGGATATGACTGATTTGTGTTTTAAAGGACAGTTCTGAATCCAGAAAAATACCAAGATATTTGAAATATGAGGCGATCTGAAAAGGCTGACCATCAAGGGATGGAGAAAGGGAGGGGGTTGCACTACTACTAATGAGCCAGGAGGGAGATGTTTTGGCAATATGACCTCACCCTGCTATAAAGCATAGTTACTCACCTGTAGTGTAGTTACTCCGGGGACAGCAGGAATCAGTCCTCACAAAGGGGTGACAGAGCCCGTGTGGTGAACACTCCTCAATTTTCAAAGAAAGTCTTTAGAGACTTAGACCACGCATGCAAGATCACCATCCCGCCCAAGGGTGCTATCTTATCTCAGTATGGTGTCTGAGCTCAAACAAGCAAAAAAAGAAAAACAACTCCATGGGGAGGAGAGGGGGTTGCGAGGACTGATTCCTGCTATCCCCAGAGAATACCTGCTATAGATGACTAACTACGCTTTCTCCGGGAACAAACAGGAAGTCAGTACTCACAAGCAAGGGAGTAACCGAAAAGCGTGCTACTCACTTGTAACAGATGTTCTCTGGGGAAAGTAGGAATTAATCCTCACATATGGGTGATGTCGGCACGGGCAGAGCCCATACGGTAACCTTTCCCCAGCTTTCAAAGAAAGCCTTTGGGAGGCGCACCACACATGCATGGTCCCCTTCCCGTCTATGGGTGCCATCTTGCCTCAGTACGATGACTTAGCTTAAGAAGGCAAAAATGACAAAAAGCAATTCAAGGAGGAGGAAAGAGGACTGTGAGAACTGACTCCTGATGTCCCTGGAGAAAACCTATTACAGGTGCTTAACTACACTTTCTCCGGTAACAGGAAAATCAGTTCTCACATATGGGACTCCTCCTAGACTACAGGCTACTGAAAAAAACCTGTAAAAGCCACGGGTGACCGAAAAACATAGTTACTCACCTGTAACAGGTGATCTCCGGGAACAGCTGGAATTTAGTCTTCACATATGAGTACCGTCGGCACCGATGCAGCCTGCGCGGGAACGCTCCCCAGCGTCCAATTAGAAAGCCTTTGGGAGCATCCCACAGCACCTGCGTGCTGCCTTCTCGCCTTTCCCAACTGCCTCTCTCCAGTTCTTCATTTTCCACAGAGCCAGCGGGTCGTTTTTCCTGTCACCGCATTGTGCCAGAGAGAGATGGGACTTTGGGTAGTTTATGAAGAACTCCAAGTGCTCCAGAATGAGGATGGTGCAGGCCGTCACCTGATGAGCTTCAGCAGCGGTGCTTCCCTTTATGAAAGTTGTCCAGATAGGGAAAGATGAACCCCCCCCTGGAGACTCAGGAAGGAGGCGACCACCACCAGGCACTTAGTGAATACCTTTGGGGCAGAGACCAGACTGAAGGGTAGAACCCTGTACCAGTAGTGGCAGCCTGCTACATAAAGTGGAGGTACTGCCTGTGAAGGGGATGGATGAGGATGTGCGTATATACATCCTTTAGATCCAAGAAGCATAGCCAGTCTCCCTGCCGGAGGTATGATAGCAATGTTCCAAGGGAGAGCATCTTGAACTTCTCCCTCAACAGGAACTGGCTGAGGTCCCACAGGTCTAGAATGGGCTGAAACTCTCTGGTTCTTTTGGACATCAGAAAGTGGTGGGAGTAGAACCCCTTGCCAATGAGGTGGAGGAGGGCGGGTTCGACTGCCTTGTCTGCCAAAAGACTTGCAAGTTCCTGCTGAAGCAGGCCCCGGTGAAGGGGAGTCATAAGGGGCTCTGTCAGATAAAATGTCAGGGGCATCTGTTCAACGTGGAAGAGGTAACCCACCTTCATCACCAGTAGGGTTCAGGCATCAGTGATGTTGAGGGTCCACTAGGCAGTGTAAAATACCAGATGCTCCACTGTGTGTAGTGGGGCAGGACCTCCAAGGGGAAGAGAGACTATGCCCAAGGAGTCAAAAGCCAACTCCAGGTTGGGCTGGAGGTGCCATCTGGGGTTTGGGGGATCTTAGACTTACAAAGGTTGTGGCCTTGTCCCTTGGCCTCTGGCTCTGTTGGGGAGCTGGGAAGGCCGAGTATTGAGAGTAGTTTCAGTAAGCCTTCCTCTTCTTCGTGTATAGGAGCTTTATAACCAAAGTCTTCCTTTAGGAAGAGTTAGTGCTCTTTTTGGAGAGCCTGGTTCTGGTCATGAACTCGGACTCCAGGTGGGCAGCCTTTTCCATCACAGGCTTGCCAAAAAGGTTCTCTCACCAACAAGGGACATTGACCAACTTGTCCTGCACTTATTGCACCAAGTCAGAAGACTTAGTCAGGCATGGCGGTGGGCACTAATGCTCAATGCAGCATCTCTAGCTGCCAACACCAAGCCATCACAGGCCACTCGAGTCATAAATTTGGAGCACTCTGACTGTAGAGGTCAGGGTCCAGAACCACTGGAGAGGCTCCTCTGACAGACAAGCCAAGAACCTGGCAAGATCCCTCGCCAAGTACTGCAACTACATGCCCATATAGAGCTGGTATGCCTGGAGTCAGCTGATGAGCACTGAACCCTGGAAGCATTTCCTGGCTAGAGCATCCATGGCACAGGCCTCCCTGCCAGGGGGCACCAAGAACAGCGTTTTTGGCTCTTGAGCCTATGCATGGCCGTCTCCACCACCATGGAGCTGTGAGACAGTTAAACTTTTTGGAAGCCAGGGCTCCAGCGGATCCAGTACATTGTGTCTAGCCGCCTGCTCACAATAGGCACAGATGCCAGGGTCTGCCACATATGGAAGAGTAGCGGTTCCAGAATGGGGTAAATGGACACCCAGAGTGCCTCTTTAGGATCTTGAGGTCCTCTGCCCAAGGCTCCTCCTCTGACATGGTAGTGAAGGCAAGAGCTTTCGCCATACCCAGGATGAAGGCCAGGGTCCTCAGATGGGGACCAGCACCAGACTTTGGGAGGGGAAGGGTCCAAGGGCATGTCCTTGAGAGCTGAGTGTCTGAGGACTTATCTTCAGTCTCCCACTCCAACCCCAAGTCAGAGGAGATCTTGAGGGTTCACGCCTGGATGGTCTGGGGGCCATGATGCCCCTATGTTCTAAGTCGGGTGTGCTGGGTGGGGAAGCCTTCGGCCCCAAAATCGAGACCAGGACCAGTACCAAGGGGTCTCTCAAGGCCAGTGGCGCTCGAGGATTGGCTCCACCTCTGGGGATTCTGTTGCCGTGAAGGGGCTGGTGGTCAAAAGTGACGACCCATACGAATCTGGCATCAGAGCCCGCTGCTGAGCCATGAAGGCAGACAAGCTGCATTCCAAGGCCAGCATCCTGGCCTCGAGGCCAGAAGGCTCCACAGCCACTGGCGTGGCAAAGGACCTTTGGCCTGGCATCAGCACAGTCGAGGGGGTGTCCTCGACTAGGATGGCCTCGGAGGATAGAGACTGATCCCCAGATGCCAATGGCAACTTCTTACGCAGGGGAAGCTTAGAGGGCTGCTCCCAGCCATCGCCCTTGACCTCGCTTCGAGGGCTCTAAGACTGGTGGCTATGGGGCTTGCCTCCGGACTAGTCACCAGACAAGGCCATCGACTATGTCTGGCACTTTGAGGGGCATCCCTCGATGAGGGAGCCCCGGCTCGATGCCCCGCAACCACGAGGCTCCAAGGAAGAGCAGTCGCCATGTGAGGGCACTGGCCTGCAAACGACTCCAGAGCAGAGTCTGTCTTATGAAAAATTGACTCTTGCTGCTTCTTACAGCCTCTGAGGGCCTTAGGAGTCATCTGCTGGCAGAGACCACACACTGACGCATCATGGTCCGCGCCAAAGCACCAAAGGCAACAATGATGCGGATCTGTGCACGACATATGTGCACAATGGTCACAAGGCTTGAAGTCACTGACTGAGGCCATGGCAGGGAATACGGCCCCTGTGGGGTAAAACTCTCTAGGCCCATCCAGAAATGGTGTGAAAAGCCACAAAGCGTAGTTACTCACCTGTAACAGGTGTTCTCCAGGAGCAGCAGGAATCAGTCCTCACATATGGGTGACGTCGGCGCCGACGGAGCCCTCGCGGAGCAATTTTCCCCAGCTTTCAAAGAAAGCCTTTGGGAATTGCAGCGCGCATGCGCGGTCTCCTTCCCGCCCAAGGGTGCCATCTTAGCCAGTCTGATAACATAGCTAAAAGACAGCATAAAAATTTGCAAAAAAACTTAAGCAGATGATTGCAACTCCAAGGGGAGGAGGGAGGGTTGTGAGGACTGATTCCTGCTGCTCCTGGAGAACACCTGTTACAGGTGAGTAACTACGCTTTCTCCAGGACCAAGCAGGAAGTCAGTCCTCACATATGGGACTCCCAAGCTTAAGGCTACCGGAGACCCTAAGCACAAAAATGAGCTCCCTCAAGCTCAGCGGCACAGAAGGAAGGAATCTTCACTGAATTATTACCCACCGGTAGCCCCCATCCGGGATGGAGGGTAGGAGTTGCTCAAACCTCGAAGAGATTTCGGAGAACTGCCTGTCCGAAAGCACTGTCCCTGTGGGACTCCCTCTCGAGGCAGTAATGGACCGCAAAAGTCTGGCTCAAAGACCAAGTAGCGGCCCGGCAGATGTCTGCCAACGGAACCGAGCGGAGGTAAGCCACTGACGTAGCCTTCGCCCGAACACAATGAGCCGTGACTCGACTTTCTAACGAGAGTCCGGCTGCCCCATAAGCCCAAGCGATACAGTCAGCAACCCAGATGGACAGAGTACGCTTGGAGACCGGGAGCCCCAATTTATTGGGGTCAAAAGACACAAAAAGCTGAGCAGCTTTACGGTGCTCCCGCATACGGTCAAGGTAGAAGTTCAATGCCCTTCTACAGTCCAGGGTATGCAGGACCATTTCAGCTCGGCTGGAGTGTGGCCTGGGAAAGAAGGTCGGAAGTACCACCTCCTGATTGATGTGAGAAGGGGAGACCACTTTTGGAAGAAATTTTGGGTGAGTCCGTAGGACTACCCTATTTTTGTAGAACCGAGTGTAAGGGGGATCAGACACGAGGGCCTGCAATTCACTTACGCGTCTAGCGGAAGTGAGGGCTATCAGGAATAAGGATTTCCAAGAAAGAAAACGGAGAGAACAGGTAGCCATAGGTTCAAAAGGCGGACAGGTGATCCGCTGTAAAACCACATTCAGATCCCAGTCAGGTGCTGGCGGGCGCAGAGGTGGTTTAAGCAGAAGGAGACCTCGGAGAAACCTCGCTACGAGAGGGTCGCTGGAAAGAGGTCTGCCGTCCACCGGCACATAATGTGCTGAAAGAGCACTGAGGTGAACTTTGACGGAGTTGGACTTAAGTCCCAGATTAGAGAGGTAGAGCAAGTACTGCAAGATTACCGACATCGAGCAGGAGAAGGGATCCTGAGACTGCTGGGCACACCAAGCGGAAAAGCGACGCCATTTAAGGGCGTAGCATTTGCGGGTAGAAGGTCGCCGAGAAGCTAGGACGACCTCCTCCACCTCTGCCGGCAGTAGAAGGGGAGCAAGGACTACCCTTTCAGCAGCCAGGCCATCAGATGTAGAGATCTGAGGTTGGGGTGTAGCAGGGACCCCTGATCCTGTGTTAGGAGATCCGGTTGAAACCCCAGGGGGAACGGATCCTCTACCGCTAATTGCAGCAGGAGTGGAAACCACGGCTGTCTGGGCCAGCGAGGAGCTATCAGGATCATGGAAGCTTTGTCTCGGAGAACCTTGAAAAGAGTTCGAGAGATTAGCGGGATGGGAGGAAAGGCATACAGAAGGCTCTTCAACCATGAGAGCAGGAAAGCATCCGCCGCTACTCGAAGGGGATGCGGCTGACGAGAGCAGAAGCGAGGAAGTTGCCGGTTGAGAGGACTGGCAAAGAGATCCATCGTGGGGAGGCCCCACTTCAGAAAAAGCTTCTGAACTACCAAGGGATCCAGGCGCCACTCGTGCGGCTGGAGGATCCTGCTGAGTTTGTCGGCCAGGCAATTTTCTTGGCCTGGGAGATAAACTGCCTTGAGAAGAATGCCGTGGCTGACGGCCCAAGAGCAGAGTTTCTGTGCTTCTCGACAGAGAAGGAAGGAGCCCGTGCCTCCCTGTTTGTTCACGTAGAACATGGCAACCTGATTGTCTGTCTGGACAAGGACGGACTGGTGAGAAGTCAGGTGGGAGAAAGCCTTGAGAGCCAGACGGATTGCTCTGAGCTCCAGGAAGTTGATCTGCTGAGCAGACTCCCACGTGGTCCAGAGACCTTGAGTACATGCCCCTTGGCAATGCGCTCCCCATCCTAGGAGAGAAGCATCGGTCGTCAGCACTTGAGCCGGCTGAGGTGACTGAAAAGGCATTCCGAGCACCAGGTTCGGCCGATGAAGCCACCACTGTAGAGAAGAGGCCAGCGGCCCGGAGACGCGCACTAAGTCGGCTAGGCCGCCCGTGGCTTGTTGCCACTGCTTGCGAAGGCACCATTGAGCAGGCCGCATATTCAGGCGGGCATTGGGGGTCACGTGGACGGTGGAAGCCATATGGCCGAGTAGTCTCAGGAAGCGCCTGTCTGAGACCAGGGACTGGCTGCGAAAACGGCCGGCTAGGTCCATGAGCCGTTGAGCCCTGTCGAGAGGCAGGAAAGCTCGTGCCTGAGGAGTGTGCAGTCTTGCGCCGATGAACTCGAGATCCTGTGAGGGGAGCAAAGTGGACTTTGCGAAGTTTATGACAAAGCCCAAGTACTGCAGAAGAGTCACAGTGCGGTGTGTGGCATTGGTGACTTCTGGAGAGGACGATGCTCTGATGAGCCAGTCGTCGAGGTACGGAAAGACATAGAGGCCGTGAAGCCGGAGATAAGCCGCCACCACCGCGAGACATTTTGTGAAGACTCGCGGTGCGGAGGATAGGCCAAAGGGCAGTACTCTGTACTGGTAATGATTTCCTGCCACCACAAACCTTAGGTATTGGCGGTGGCTTGGGTGGATGAGGATGTGCGTGTAGGCATCCTTTAGATCCAAGGAGCATAGCCAATCTCCCTGCTGGAGGTAGGGCAGAAGGATTCCAAGGGTAAGCATCTTGAACTTCTCCCTCACGAGGAACTTGTTGAGGATGCGCAAGTCCAGGATGGGTCTGAGGCCTCCTGTTCTTTTTGGTATCAGGAAATACCTGGAATAAAAGCCTTGACCTCTCAGGTGGTGGGGCACCGGTTCCACAGCCTGTTCCTGAAGAAGACTTGCTAACTCCTGAAGGAGTAAGTCCCTGTGCAGAGGGAGTCGTGGAGGTTCTCCCGGGAAATAGGAGGGAGGAACCTGGTGGAAGTGGAGAAGATATCCTTCTCTTACGACCTGAAGCACCCAGGCATCTGAAGTGATGTTGGACCACCTGTGGGCGAAGTGAACCAGCCGGCCTCCGGTGCTGGGAGGAACCAGCTGAGGGGGAGAGGCTATGCTGATAAAGTCAAAAACCCCCACCTGCGGAGCAGGGGCTGGTGGTGCAGGCTTGGGGGCTTGCTGCCTACGGGAACCGTCACCCCGTCCCTTGGCCTGCTGACCCTGTTGGGGAGCTGCGGAGGCCTGATATTGAGGGTAGTGTTTATAGGCAGCTGCCTTTCTCGGGTAAAAGGACTTCTTTCCCGAGCCCTTCTTTTTCTGGGAAGGGGCGGTGGTCTTCCTAGAAAGCCTAGTTCTGGTGAGAGTCTCCGTCTCGATTTGTGCAGCCTTCTCAGCCATGGGCTTGCCAAAGAGGTTCTCACCTCGGCAGGGGACATCGACCAACTTGTCCTGCACCCAGGGTTCAAGGTCAGACGACTGAAGCCAAGCCTGTCGGCGGGCACCGATGCCGGCTGCGGCCACTCGAGCCGATGCTTCAAAGCCATCATAGGCTGCTCAGGACATGAATTTGGAGCATTCCCGAAACCAGTTGTCAAGGCCAGGAACCTCCGCAAAGGTTCCTCGGACAGCCCAGCGGAGAATCCAGCTACCTCTTTAGCCAGGTCTCTGAAATACATGCCCATGTAGAGCTGGTAGGTCTGGACCCGACAAGCAAGCATAGAGCCCTGGAAACACTTCTTACCAAGGCCATCCAGGTTACGGGCCTCCCTACCAGGAGGCACCGAGGAGTGCATCTTCTGGCTCTTAAGCCTATGCATGGCCGATTCCACTACCATGGAATGGTGCGGTAGCTGTGCTTTTTGGAAGCCGGGACTCTTGCGGACTCGATAGATGGAATCGACCCGCTTGCTTAATACCGGCGACGATGCCGGACTCTCCCACATGCGGAAGAGTAGTCGTTCCAGCATGGGAGGAACCGGTACAGTAAAGTGTTCCCTGGCGGGAGAGTCATACTGAAGGGCGTCGAACTCTTCGGCTCGAGGCTCCTCCTCGGGATCCGCAGGGAAGGCCAAAGCCTTGGCCATATCCCTGACGAAGTCCGAGAACCGGGCATCCTCCGGAGGGGACTGCTTCCGAGGTTCGGACTCAGGTGAGTCCGAGGGGACACACCGAGTTCGAAACAAATCAGGTGACTCTTCCTCTTCAGACTCCCAGGCCGACTCCGAGGAGGAATCGGTGGGGTCGGCTCGGGTAGGCGGAGGTGTCGGCTGCCCCCACACCGAGGGAGTCGGCGTCGACGACCTCGGTCCCGAACGGGAGGCCAAGGGTGACCTCGACCGAGGATCGACTCGAGTTCGCATGGACTCGAGGATCGGCTCAGTCTCCGGGGTCGACTTAGACGTCGACGTCCCGGCGGTCGGGGCAGAGGCGCCAGCGAGGCTAGCGATCAGTTCCCGCTGCTGGTCCATGAAGGCAGATAGTCTGCTCTCCAAGGCCGTCAACCTGAGTCCGACCTCAGGTGACCCAGCAGCCCCCGACTCGGGCCCCGACGGCGTCGGGCCCGACGTCGGACCCCTCGGAGGTGAGTCCAGGAGGACTACAGGACTTACCCGAGCAGGCAACTCCGACTCCAGACGAGGTCGCTTCGGGAGGTGCTCCTTCTCCAAAGACCCGGGACGGCTATCGGGGCTATGCGACCTGGCCCTCGCGGAGCCAGGAGCGTCCACCGACGCCGCCCTCGCGGGTTTTACCTTCCGTCGATGGTCCCCGGAGGGAGAACCCCTGTTGGAGGAACTCCGGCGATGGTCAGAGCTGGAACCTCTGGACGCCGAAGCCTCCGTCGAGGTCCGGGTAAGGCCGGGATCAGCAAAGATTCGTTCCCGCTGGTGCCGCCGACTCCTTAACGCTTTGGAGGACATTTTGCTGCAGGCTCCACAGATCAGTTCTTCGTGATCCGGGCCGAGGCAGCGGAGGCAATTATCATGTGTGTCAGTGAGTGACATATTTCTGTCACACTGAACACACCGTTTGAAACCACTGGCAGCCATCGGGGGAAAAAGGGCCCCTGCAAGGTCAAAGGACCGGGCTGCCAGCGAAAAACCAAAAAACGAAACTGACTAAAATTCAGAAAAACCGAAAAATAACAGAAGGACTCGCAACGGCGTTGCGTTGCGAGTCCGGGCAGGAAAAAGACCGGCGTCGAACCGAAGAAAGAAATAGAAATAAATCACTAAAATCAACTTTTTCAGCGGGGACACGACGGGTACGTCTGTAGGGCTCCGCGGAAAAAAGAAGACTGGCTAAGATGGCACCCTTGGGCGGGAAGGAGACCGCGCATGCGCGCTGCAATTCCCAAAGGCTTTCTTTGAAAGCTGGGGAAAATTGCTCCGCGAGGGCTCCGTCGGCGCCGACGTCACCCATATGTGAGGACTGACTTCCTGCTTGGTCCTGGAGAAACCAGAGAATAAACCTGAGGGAAAAAAGAAACAGAGAAAAAACACAATGCCCCGGCAAGTGGACCCATGAGGTGAGAAGGGAACCAGTACACAAATTGGAGATGGAATCTATTCGAGAACCAAAGCAAAAAAAGGAAGGAAAAAAATCAACTTTTTCCAGTGGAGGGGGGGAGACACACGTCCGATGGACTCCGTGGAAAAAAGGAGATTGAGGCAAGATGGCACCCTTAGGCAGGAAGGGGACAACGAATGTGTGGTGCATCTCATAAAGGCTTTATTTGAAAGCTGGGAAGAAGTTACTGCACGGTCTCCGTTGATGCCGTCAGCCATATGTGAAGATGGACCTCCTGCTTGTTCCCGGAGAAAAACCTGTAAAAGCCATTGGCAACAGAAAAATCAAACCATGAATGACAGCAGAGAACAATGAGTGGCCGCAAGACCTCAGCGATGATCGCAGCTTTGACTGGGGAATCAATTGTCCAGTAGCCTGACACACAGAAGGGCCGAAGAGTAGGAGCTGCATTATTCCCTAAACAGATGGCGGAGTACCGCCCAGTTGAAGGAGCTGTCACGCCAGGAATCCCCCTACAGGCAGTAATCAGTGGAAAAGGTACGAACCGAGGACCAGGTGGCAGCCCAGCAGATCTCTAGAAGGGTGATTGAGCACATGTTCTCTATGGAGGCTGCCATAGCTCGCCCATTATGGGCTGTAACATGGTGCTCAAGAGTGAAACCAGTCTGCTCATAGATAAAGCAGATGCAGTCTGCCACCCAGGTAGACAAGGTGCACTTAAAGACCTCAATGCTAAGTCAGCTCGGGTCATAGGAGAAGAAGAACTGTGAGGAGCGGCGATGAGCCTTAGTCCGCTCTAGGTAGAAGGCCAGCGCCCTTTTACAACCAAAGGTGTGAAGAGCAGCCTCTGCCAGGCTCGCGGGAGGCCAAGGAAAGAAGGTGGAGAGAACTACCTCCTGGATGAGATGAAAGGGGGAGACCACCTTAAGGAGAAACCTAGGGAGAGTGCAAAGAACCACTCTGTTCCTATGAAACCTGATCGTGAGAGCATGAGCCACCAATGTCTGCAGCTCACTGACTCTGCGCGCAGATGTGAGCACCACAAGAAAGATCATTTTGCAGAAAAGGTACTTGAGGTGACAAAAAGCATGCAGCTCAATGGGCGGAGCCATGAGCTTTCCAAGAACCACATTCAAATCCCATGCTGCCATGGGCAGGCGAACGGGGGGGGGGGGGGGGGGGGCGGAGTGGGCAAGAGACCACTTATGAAGCAGCACAAGAGAGGATGGACGGACAGCAGTTGCCCTTCAATCAGATGATAGGGTGCCGCCAGCGCACTGAGGTGTAATTTGAGTGAGTCAGATTTCAGGCAAGCATTGGAAAGGTGCAGCAAGTCCTGCAGCAGTCAGGATGGAATAGGAAGAGTTGAAGCCCCTCTCAGCACGCCAGACTGAGAACCTGCACCACTTGAAAGCGTGCGCCACCCTGGTAGAATCCTTGCAGGATGCTAGCAAGACATCCTCTATGTCCCTTGGCAAGGGACAAGGGCTATGAGTTTGGGGTGCAGTAGCGCGCTATCCTTCAGCGAGATCAAGTCCAGGACGCACCCAAGGGAAACCAGAGGCATTTGGGAAAGACACAGAAGCAGGAGGAAAGTGCATTTACTCACCTGTAAAAGGTGATCTCTATGAACAGCAGAAATTGAGTCTTCACATATGGGCGATGTCGGTACCGATGGAGCCCGCGCGGGAACGCTCCCCAGCATCCTATAGGAAAGCTTGTGGGAGCGTTCCACTGCACCTGCATAGCTGCCTTCCCGCATTTCCAGCTCTCCCTCCTCAGTTGAGTTTCTAGCCGAGATAAAAGGAGAGAAATAGAGAAGAAGTACAACTCCTAGGGGAGGAGGGTGGGTTATGAAGACTCAATTCCTGCTGTTCCCGGAGATCACCTGTTACAGGTGAGGAACTACACTATCTCCAGGAACAAGTAGGAATGTAGTCTTCACATATGGGACTCCCTAGCTTGGAGATGCCAGAGGTGACCTCAGAGTGAGCTGTGGAACACAGGCCTAAGTAGTAGGTCATCTAACCTCCAAGGATGTCTGCTATCGAAACCTGGGATGGGGGGTAGGAGTTAAGTCTAAAAGAGATGCTGGAGAAAAGCTTGGCCAAACGAGGCATCCCAGCGGGAGTCCTTGTCCAGGCAATAGTGAGCAGAAAAAGTATGGAGAGAGGGACCAGGTTGCTGCTTTACATATCTCATCAATCGCCACAGACGGAGATTCCTCATTGATGCCATTGCTCGAACATTATGTCCAGTGAAGTGACCCTCAAGAGAGAGTCCTGCATGGTTGTAAGCAAAGGAAATACAATCTGCTATCCATTTGGAGAGAGTTCGTTTGGATACTGGTAATCGTAGGTTACTAGAATCAAAAACGATGAAAAGTTGGGAAGCTTTTCCGTGCTCCCAAGTTCTTTGGAGATAAAAGGCCAAAGCATGTTTCCAATCCAGAGTATGAAGGGTTACCTCTGCCCTAGAAGAATGAAGTCTAGGGAAGAAAACAGGAAGGAACACTGACTGGTTTAAGTGAAATGGCGAGACCACCTTTGGCATAAAGTGAGAATGACTCCTAAGGACTACCATATCATGGTGGAAATGTGTGTAAGGAGGATCAGCCACCAAAGCTTGAAGTTCACTGATGAACCTTGCTGAAGTGAGGGCAATAAGGAAGGTGACCTTCCAGGTAAGAAACTTCAGGGAAGTGGTGGCTAGGGGTTCAAAGGGCAGCTTCATAAGCTGTCCTAAAACCACATTAAGGTCCTATGCTACTGGGGGCGGTTTAATGGGAGGCTTAGTTCATAGAAGCCCTCTCATGAAGCGTGCTACAAGTGGTTGAGAAGAGATGGGCTGATCATCCAAGGGTATGTGGGAAGCTGCTATAGCACTCAGGTGGACTCTTACCGAATTGGTCTTGAGTCCAGAGGAAGAGAGGTGGAGAAGATATTCAAGTAGTCTCCACGGGAGCTGAAAATGGGTTAAGATCTCTTCTCGAACACCAGAGAATCTACACCACTTGAAGGCATAGAAGTGCCTTGTGGAAGGTTTCCTATTAGACAAAAGGATAGCTTTCATTTGCTGAGAGAGGCTGATGCCCTGGAATTCTATGCCTTCAGCAGCCATGCTGTTAGGTGTAGGGACTGCGGATTGGGATGCAGCAGTGTCCCATTCTCCTGTGAGAGGAGATCTGGGCAGACCCCAAATCTACTGGTTGAACTTGAGAGAGAAGTAGAAGCAGAGGATACCATGGTTGTCGTGGTCAACGCGGGGCTATAAGAATCATGTAGCCCTTGTCTCTCTGGAGTTTGAAAAGAGTTTTAGAAATTAGGGAAATGGGAGGAAAGGTATATAGGAAGTCCTGACAGAGGTAAAGGTAAAAGGCATCTACGGCTTGGCTGTTGTGAGCAGGGGTTCTGGAACAGAATCAGGGAAGTTTGGCATTCTGAGAATTTGCAAACAGGTCTATGTCTGGGGTTCCCCAGATCTGGAAAATGTGAGCAACCTTGTCTGTATGGAGAGACCACTCGTGGGGTAGTAAGCCCTGACTGAGTTTGTCCGTCAAGAGATTCTGTTTGCCTGGGAGATAAACCACAAGTAGGTGAATCTGATGTTGTATGGTGAAGGACCATAGGTGCAGGGCTTCGCTCCAAAGTGCCCAAGAGCCTGTTCCGCCCTGCTTGTTCAAGTAGAACATGGCTACCTGATTGTCCATCTGGACTAGAACTGTGCAGAAATGAAGGTGGTCGTGGAACACCTTGAGAGCACTGTGAATGGCTCTGAGTTCCAGCAGATTTATGTGGAGTTGTGGCTCCTGATACCAAAGACCCTGAGTGGAGATGTTGTCCAGATGAGCTCCCCAGCCCAGTTTGGATGCATCTGTCGCCAGGGTACATTGATGTGAAGGCTTCTGAAAATGTGACCCTACGAGAAGGTGTTCTGGGGATTGCCACCACTGGAGAGATGAGATGAGATATGTAGAGAGTGTTATCTTGTCTCCCAGATGACCGGATGCTTGAGACCACTGAGAAGCCAGGGTCCATTGAGCTGCACGCATATGTAGACAAGCATATGGAACCACATGTACAGTATATGACATATGGCCCAGAAGTTGCAATATTCCTCAAGCAGTGAGAAAGGATTTGAGGCCTGCTTGGGATGCAAGCTGGATGAGTCGAGCACAGCGGGCTCGAGGAAGAAAAGCCCTTGACTGTGTAGTTTATAGGAGCCCTCCTAGACACTCAAAAGTTTGAGAGGGAACAAGCTGGGACTTTGGAAGATTTATTACAAATCCCAAGTGTTGCAGCAACTGTCTGGTGCATGTGAGAGAAAGATTGGCCTCTAGAGGTGTGCTTGCTCAAATGAGCCAGTCTTCTAAATAGGGGAAGACAAATATTCCTAGAGTCCTTAGGAATGCAGCTACAACTGCCATGCACTTTGTAAAGACTCTTGGGGCAGAGGCAAGGCCAAAAGGCAGGACTCTGTACTGATAATGTTTCCCCTGGAACAGAAAACGCAGAAACCTTCTGTGCTCTGCGTGGATAAGAATGTGAGTATATGTCCCCTTTAGATCTAGAGAACAGAGCAAATCTTGACTGGAGATAGGGGAGAAGCGTACCTAGGGAGATCATCTTGAATTTCTCCCGGAGTAGATACTTGTTCAGTTTTCTGAGGTCCAGGATGCGCCTGTATCCCCCTGCCTTCTTTGGAATGAGGAAGTAAGGAGAATAGAAGTTCAGACCTTGCTGAGAAAGTGGCACTTCCTCTATTGCACCCTGCGAGAGAAGGGAGGTGATCTCCTGCAATAACAGAGTGGTGAGAGGGGGGGTGAAAACTGAACTCTCCATGGGGGGTAGACTTCGGAAGTGAAGATTGTACCCTTTCCTTACTATGGAGAGAGTCCAGTGTTCTGATGTTACAAGATGCCACCTGTGGGCAAAGTGACATAGTCTGCCTGGAATGGGGATGAACTCTGGAATCTCCAGAGGCAGGACGGCTATGTTCTCCAGAAATAAGTCAAAGACCCTGAGGAGATTGGGTCTGCTGAACTGGCTGAGACCTGGGAGTCCGAGCCTCTCTCTATGGTTTTGGTTGTTGTTGCCCATTATGAGGATCATGGATGGACAGTGCACCGCAGGGTTGTAAGAAGAAAGCGTAGTTACTCACCTGTAACAGGTGTTCTCCAGGGACAGCAGGAATCAGTCCTCACATATGGGTGACGTCGGCGCCGACGGAACCCTCATGCGGAGCAATTCTACAGCTTTCAAAGAAAGCCTTTGGGATTGCATAGCACATGCACGGTCCCCTTCCCGCCTAAGGGTGCCATCTTGCACAGTCAAATGACATAGCTAAAGAGATGGCAAAATTAATAAAAAACAATAGGACTGCAACTCCAGGGGAGGAGGGAGGGTTGTGAGGACTGATTCCTACTGTCCCTGGAGAACACCTGTTACAGGTGAGTAATTATGCTTTCTCCAGGAACAAGCAGGAAGTCAGTCCTCACATGTGGGACTCCCTAACTATAGGCTACCGAGAACCCATAGCTGAAGAATGGCTCCCTCTAGAAGAGCCCCAGCAGCTGTGATAGGAATTCAGCGGAGACGCAACACTCCCAAGTAGCCGGACACCAGAGGGCCGGAGGGTAGGAGTTGCCTAAACCTCAAATAAGTTATGGAGTACCACCTGGCCAAAAGCACTGTTCCGTCAGGACTCTCCATCCAAGCAGTAATGGGCTGCAAAAGTCTGGCTTTAAGACCAGGTGGCGGCCCGGCAGATGTCTGCCAACAGAGCAGAAGTGAGCCACTGATACGGCCTTAGCCCTGACACAGTGGGCCGTGACTCGACCCTGCAACGGGAGGTCAGCCGCCCTGTATACCCAAGCAATGCAGTCTGCCACCCAGGTGGACAACGTGCGCTTGGAGACAGGTAGCCCCAGCTTACTGGGATCATAAGAGACGAAGAGCTGAACAGCCCTTCTATGTCCCCGCGTACGCTCCAGGTAGAAGGCTAATGCCCTTTTACAATTAAGGGTATGCAGAACCGCCTATGCCCGGCTAGCATGCGGTCTGAGAAAGAATATCGGAAGAACCACCTCTTGGTTGAGGTGGAACGGAGAGACCACTTTCGGAAGGAACTTGGGGAGGATGCGAAGGAAAACCCTGTTCCTATAAAACCGTGTGTACGGTCTTTCTGAAACAAGAGCTTGTAGTTCACTCACTCGTCTGACAGATGTGAGTGTCACCAGGAAGAGCACCTTCCAGGAGAGGAAGCGCAGATGGCAAGCGGACATCGGCTCAAAAGGTGGGCGAGTAAGCAGTTGCAAGACCACATTCAAATCCCACTTGGTTGCCGGAGGACGAACCGGGGGTTTAGGTAGAAATAGACCTCTGAGGAATCTGGACACCAAGGGGTGAACCGAAAGAGGTTGTCCTTCCACTGGAGAGTGGTGTGCTGACAAAGCACTCAGGTGGACCCTGACAGAGTTAGACTTGAGGCATAATTCTGAGAGGTGAAGCAGGCACTGCATTATCACTGGTACAAGACAAGAGAAAGGGTTTTCATTGTGCTGGTTACACCACACCTCAAACATACGCCACTTGAAGGCATAGGTTTTCCTAGTGGACTGCCTCCTTGAGGCCAGTAACACTTCTTCTACGTTCTTAGGCAGGAGGAGAGGAGCCAACACTACCCTTTCAACAGCCATGCCATCAGGTTGAGGGACCTGAGGTTGGGATGTAAGATAGAGCCCTGCTACTGGAACAGGAGGTCAGGCTGCATCCCCAGAGGGAGTAGGATTTCCACTGCCAGCTGGAAGAGAAGCGGGAACCAAGGTTGTCTTGGGCATCTGGGAGCTACCAGAATGACCAAGGCCTTGTCTCGAAGGATTTTGAATAAAGTTCGGACCACTAGAGGTGTGGGAGGAAACGCATACAGGAGGCCCACGGACCAGGAGATTAGAAAAGCATCTGTAGCCATCCTTTGGGGATGTGGCTGTCTGGAGCAAAAGTTGGGCAACTGATGATTCTGCGGACTGGCAAAGAGATCTATGGACAGATGTCCCCAGCAGTGGAAGATCTGCTGGGTTACTTCCGTATTCAGCTGCCACTCGTGATGTTGGAGAACTCTGCTTAGTTTGTCTGCTAGGAAGTTCTCCTGACCTGGCAGGTAAACTGCTTTGAGAGACATACCCTGTCGGATTGCAAAGGAGCAGAGGTCCAGTGTCTCTTGGCACAGGATATGGGACCCCGTCCCTCCCTGCTTGTTCACGTAGAACATAGCCACCTGATTGTCTGTCTGCACCAAGACCGACTGATGTGAGCTAGGCATATCGAAGAGCTAGGCGTATCGCCCAAAGCTCTAAGAGGTTGATTTGTTGCGTCTTCTCTTGAGGGGACCACAACCCATGAGTGCATGAGTCCTGGCAATGGGCTCCCCAGCCCAGCAGGGATGCATCTGTCGTCAGCACTCCTATGTACAAGGGAGGCTGGAAAGGCACTCCCTCGAGCAGGTTGGATGGCTGAAGCCACTAGGTCAACGACTTCAGTAGTCATTTGGACACTCTGATCCTGTCTTCGAGTCACCATGTGGCTTGCATCCACTGATCCGTCCTCATGTGGAGAAGGGCGTTTGGGGTCACATGAACCATGGAGGCCATGTGTCCTAGAAGGTGCAGAAAGTGCCTCGCTGATATCTGAGACTTGTGGCTGATTTGGTGTACTAGCTTCAGAAGCCTCTGTGCCCTGTCCTCTGGCAGGTAAGCCTGCGCTTGAAGGGTGTCTAGCCTTCCACCTATTAACTCTAGGTTCTGAATAGGGAGCAAAGTGGACTTTGCTTGATTTATGACAAAGCCTAGATGCTGCAATATGTTGATAGTGCGAGCTGTGGCTTGTTGGGCCTCTTGAGGCGACGGGGCCCTGATGAGCCAGTCGTCCAGGTAGAGAAAGATAAAAATTTCCTGGTTCCTGAGGAAGGCCGCCACTACGGCCAGACACTTGGAAAACACTCTGGGGGCAGAGGCTAGGCTTAATGGAAGTACTCTGTATTGAAAATGGTTTCCTCCCACTACAAATCTGAGATATTGTCTGTGGTCTGAATGTATGAGGATGTATGTGTAGGCATCCTTCAGGTTTAAGGAGCATAGCCAGTCTCCCTGCTGGAGGTAGGGCAGCAGTATCCCAAGGGAAAGCATCTTGAACTTTTTACTGACCAGGAACTTGTTTAAGTTTTGCAGGTCGAGGATGGGCCTGAGGCCTCCTCTTCTCTTTGGTATCAGAAAATACATGGAGTAAAAGCTTTGTCCTTGCAGGCTGTGAGGCACTGGCTCCACCGCCTGATCCTCTAGAAAATCGGCCAACTCCTGTAAGAGGAGGTTCCTGTGTAGAGGGGGGTCTGAGAGGCTCTCCCGGAAAGTAGGAGGGAGGTACCTGGTTGAAGTGGAGCAAATAGCCCTTTTGGACTATTTGTAGGACCCAGGGATCTGTGATGATTGCTGGCCACCTGTGGGCATACAGGGTCAGCCTTCCTCCTGTGCAAAGCCTCACCCCTGGTTGAAGAGAGACTATGCTGTGGCAGTCAAAAAACCCCAACCGGCTGGGAAGGAGCCAGTGCCTGGGGCTTGGGAGTCTTCTGCTTACGTGGGCCATGTCCCTGTCCCTTGGTCTACTGCCCCTGTTGGGGAGCCGGGGAGGCCTGGTGAGTGGGGTAGCTGCGGTAAGCAGCACCCTTCCTCAGGAAAAGGGGCTTTTTACACGAGCCCTTCTTTTTAGAAGGGGCAGAAGTCTTCTTGGAGAGTCTTGTCCGGGTCAAGTACTCAGACTCTATTTCAGCAGCCTTCTCAGTCATGGGTTTGCCAAAAGGTCGTCACCTCGGCAAGGGACATCGACCAACTTGTACTGAACCCATGGCTCTAGGTCCGACGAGATCAGCCATGCTTGGTGTTGGGCACCGATGCCGGCTGTGGCTACCCGGGCCGAAGCCTCGAAGGTGTCATAGGCTGCTCGAGACAAACTTCGAGCACTCCCGAATCCCAGTGGACAAGTTCTTGAAGCGTTGCAAGGGCTCCTCAGAGAGGCCAGCTGAGAACCCAGCAATCTCCTTTGCCAGGTCCTGCAAGAACCTGTCCATATACTGCTAGTATGTTTGGAGACGGCATGATAGCATCAGGCCCTGGTAGCACTTTCTGCCGAGGGCGCCAAGTTCCGGGCTTCCCTGCCAAGAGGCACCGAGGAGTACATTTTTTGGCTCTTGGGCCTGTGAATGGCCGATTCCACAACCATAGAGTTGTGTGGAAGCTGTGCCTTTTGGAACCTAGGGCTCTTGTGGACTCGATAGATAGAATCAACCCACTTTCTGAGAACCAGCATCGAGGCCGGTGACTCCCACATGCGGAGCATCAGCCGTTCCAACATAGGAGGAACCAGTACCATAAGGGCTTCCCGAGGGTGAACATCATAATGAAGGGCTTCGAGCTATTCAGCTCAAGGCTCCTCCTTGGTGTCCGCTGGGAATGCCAAAGTCTTGGCCATGTCCCTGATGAAGTCCGAGAACCGGGTATCCTCCGGGAGGACCTTCTCCGAGGCACGGACCACGGCGAGTCCGATGGGACACACCGAGTTCGGTGGGTGTCCAGGGACTCTTCGTCTTCCGTTTCCCATGCCTAGTCCTCCGAGGAGGAATCGATGGGCTCCGGCCTTGAGGGCTTCGGTCTCGACCGCCCTGACGTTGAAGGCACCGGCGTCAATGACCTTGGTCCCGAGCGGGAGGTTGAGGGAGACATTGGCCAAGGATCGACTCGAGCTCGAAGAGTCTCGAGGATCAGCTTGGCCTCCGGGGTCGACTTGGATGTCGAGGTCCCGGTGGTCGGGGCGGATGGACCAGTGAGACCGGCCATCAGCAGCCACTGCTGCGCCATGAAGGCAGACATGCTGCGCTCCAAGGTCGCCATTCTGAGACTGAGCTCAAAAGGCTCCGCAGCCTCCGGCTCGGGTCCTGACACCATCAGGCCCGATGCCGGTTCTCCCGGAGGAGAGTCAATGAGGACAACAGCAGTTACTTTCCTCGGCGTCTCCGGCTCCGTGCAAAGTATTTTTGCAGGCCGCTCCGACTCCGAAGACCCGGGGCGGTGGTGAAGACTCCGCAACCTGGCTGGCGAGGACCCAGGCCGATCAGAGGCATCCAACGATGACAACCTCACAGGTTTCTTCTTCCTCTGGTGTTCCCGCGAGAGAGACACCCCCCCTCCCCCACGCTCAGAAGACCCTCGAAGATGCTCGGAGTCAGATAGCTCCCGAGACGTCAAGGCTTCTGAAGCGGTCCGGACCCGGGTGGATGCGGACATGGAAAAAATCCTCTCATGCTGTGGCTGCCTACTTCTAAGTGCCTTAGAGGACATTTTGCTACAAGGGCCACAGACCTTCGGGTCATGGTCAGGACCGAGGCAGCGGTGACAGCAGTCATGTGTGTCAGTGAGAGACATTAATGTTTTACACCAATCACACTTTTTAAACCCGCTGGCAGCCATCGGGGGAAAAAGGGCCTCTGCGAGGTCAAACGACCAGGCTGCCAGTGAAAAAGAAAAAAGCGCGAACGCTAGTCACTAAGGACAAAAAATGAAAAATAAGTGTCCGGAATCGATACCGGTGTACCGAACCGAGGCGGGAATGGGAACCGGCGTCAAACCGGGCCGAAGAAGAGAATCTTCAGGAGTTTTGATGAACTTTTTCCGCGAAGGAAGTTGGACTACGTCCGTTGGGCTCCGCAGAAAAAGGGAGACTGAGCAAGATGGCACCCTTGGGTGGGAAGGGGACAGGGCATGCGCGATGCAATCCCAAAGGCTTTCTTTGAAAGCTGGGGAATTGCTCTGCACGAGGGCTCCGTCGGCACCAACATCACCCATATGTGAGGACTGACTTTCTTCTTGTTCCTGGAGAATACTTCTTTTTCTTAATGAAAAAGGGTTTCTTTGCTATCTTCTTCTTAGCTGGGTTGGCAGCTGATATAGAAAGTCTATTTAGAGTGGTGTTCTCAGATTCTAATTGAGACGCCTTATCCTGCCAGCCTTTACAAAAAGGTTTTTGCCTGTACAAGGTATATTACCCAGCTTGTCTTATTTATTTATTTATTTATTATTTATTTATATTTCTTATATACCGCGCTATTATAATCAGTGCGGTTCACAGTTGTAACAAACATGCTACAATATAAATAGGCACATTGAGCTTACATAGAACAGGGTATTCAAACATGGATGAACGGGGGGAACTATATACAAATTATATACATGTTACAGTTGTTCAAGATCAGAGGGTTGGAGCCAAGCAATCCTGCATGCGCCAATGCATATAGCTGAAGTCTTGCTGATGCATTCAAAACAGTCTAAGGTTTCCCTGTTAACAAATTTGGAAACATTTTGGGCATGCTTCACCAGGGTGAGATAATCAGCTCTCTTATCGTCAGAGAGGAGAAGAGCCATCAACTCCAAATCCCGTCTCACTTCTCTAAGGAACATACCCATGTAGAGTATGTAGGAACTGATTCTGGCCAATAACACAGAAGCCTGAAAACATTGACGACCAAAAGCATTGAGGGTTCTCGATTCCCTGCACAGAGGGTTTGAGGAATGCGTTTTGGCACTTTTAATTCAACGCATTGTAGATTCTACCACCATGGAATGGTGTGGTAATTGCGTCTTCGGGAAGCCGGGGCACTCCGGTACCCGGTACACAGTATCGAGCCTTCGAGAAGGTGGAGAGTTGGTTAAGGATGTCTCCCACATTCGAAGCATAATGTCGTTAAGTATTCGATGAAGAGAAAGAGTAGCAGCTTCCTTTGGAGCAGCAGGGTATTGAAGAATTTCAAGCTCCTCATCCCTAGGCTCCTTCTCCTTAGACACCTTGATGGAGAGGCCCTGTGCAACATCACGGATAAAATCTTGAAAATACATGTCCTCTGGAGGGGACATGCAATGTTGTGGGGATGGAGATGGATCCTCCAGCAGAATTCTCATTTCCCTTGTACAGGTTGATTCATCATCAGACGAATCAGAGTCAGAAGACAAGAAGTATCGACGGGCCGGGTGCTCGCGCTCTGCCCGTACTCGATACCGCTCGAAACTGGAATCAGAAAGTTTCGGTGCCAGAACCTCAGTACCAGAGATGGACTCGAGGGCCGGCATAGGTGGTAGCGTGGCAAGCGGCAAAAAGGTCGATGCCAGTACCTTCGGTCGACTGTAGAGTTTTTACCGGTAAGGAAGCCGCTAGCAAGGCCACTAAGCTCTGCTCAATAGCCAGGATACATTGATCGATGGAGCCTGCCGATGCCTGGGTATCAGTACCTGAGTTGCAGGCCACGATCCCTAAGCATGGCACAAAGAGCTCTCCGGAGGTCGAGGCCTCAGGAGCATCCTGGGACCCAACTAATGCTTTGGATGCAAGGACCTCTCGCCGGGGTTGTTTGGCCGGTATGTCTCCCCTCCAGGGCAAAGCCTAGGACATCTCGATGCTTAGAATGAGATCTACCCTTGGAGGGCCAGCTAGATCCCTGGGAGCAAGATGAAGCTCTCGAAGTCAATGCAACGGACATTGCATCGGTGGCAAAGAAGGTGCAGAGTTTCGCAGCTCTGTTCTGCAGGCCTCTCTTTGTCATCTTCCTACAGAGAGGACAGTCAGTAGACTGATGATGCAGTCCCAAACATTTTAGATACCAGTCAAGGGTGTCTGTGGCTGAAATTGTACTGCCACATTTGGAACACTTTTTAAAACCACTAGCTGGTTTGTCCATTTTGGAAAACAATGCCTAAGCCTAAGATGGCGTTGATGCACCCTGAGGGAAGGGGTTCTCCCCTCAGAAAAGTTTTTTTTTTTTTTTTAAGTGTCGGTACCAGCATTGACGGGAAGACAGATGCAACCACAAAAAAATAAGAAAAAATCAAATTTTCTGTGGTGACAGGAATTGCTTCTTGTCGGCTCCGTGAAAAACTAAGAACTGAGGAGGGAGAGCTGGAAAGCACAGTTACTTACCTGTAACAGGTGATTTCTGGGTACGTCGGTACCGACGGAGCCTGCACGGGAACGCTCCCCAGAGTCCAAAAAGAAAGCTTTTGGGAGCATCCCACGCGCATGTGCGCTGCCTTCCTGCCCATTTACTTCCCTCTCATCAGTTGGGTTTGTAGCTGAGACCGAAGGAGGGAAGTAGACAAATTAGAGAGAAAAAAGAGAGAGAGAGAGAACAACTCCTAGGGGAGGTGGGTGGGTTGTGAAGACTTATTCCTGCTGTTCCCAGAGATCACCTGTTACAGGTAAGTAACTGTGCTATCTCCAGGAACAAGCAGGAATGAGTCTTCACATATGGGGACTCCCAAGCTAAGATGCCTGGAGGAGGCCCCAGCATGTTGCAATCTAAGATGGGCCATGCTTATCCCTCAAAACCTCAGGCATCCAAGGGATGGAGGGTAGGAGTTGAACTAGAAAAGAATAAAAGAGGTGCTGTGGAACAGCTTAACTAAACAAGGTATCCAGAGGGGAGTCCTTGTGTAAATCATAAATATTAGAAAATATTGAATTCCAAATTTCTAAAGTGGATCTCACTCAAAAATATTGCAAAAATACTAACTGAGGGTAATATGGATCTGTGGTTCAGAGCCAGTACATTATCCTCAAAGAAATTCCCTCAATGTGAAGTAGAGGGAAAAATAAATTTCTGCAATACAGGAAGAGATAAGCCCTCATGGCCAGAACTAACCCCAGAAGAAGTACTGGGGAAGTTCAATGAGGCTGGACTTTTGAGAAATAGCTAAAGCTTCTGTAAAGTCCAAAATTGAACTTCTTGTCCTTGGAGCAGAATAAGGTCCCAGGAAAGAGTGGAAATAATTTGACTGGTTTGGATGAAAAGACAAATACCCTTTGCAGAAAAAAAGGGGATAGGTCTTCAAGACTCCATTTATTCCAATGAAAGACAAAGACATTTGTACTAGGCGCTGAGCCCCCAACTTCTTGAAAATCTTTCAAAGTCAGATGTTGTATAGAGATTGACGCAATAACAAGAAGGATTAAGACCTACTTGAGAATATTGATGGAGAATCTCTGCCTTGTTAAATATGGAAGAACTATAGAGGAGGTTTCGTGGAAACTGATATGTTCTTCACTTACAGGGATAGGACAAGACTTCTTGAAAAGATCTAGTCCCTGAAATAACCAGGTCTCGAGACATACGTGAATGAGTGCAGAGGAGATCCTTAGTCTTAAGACAGCAAGTCTGGATCCTTCTATAATTTCAAATAGTAGCAGGAGAAAAAGGCGCAAAATAAGGGGATACCATGTTTGCCTCTTTATGAGGGCAATATGAGTATCATGCGTTTTCTTGTTCAACATAAGCTACCATGAAGTATAGGAATTAGAAGGAAAGTAGTGAATAAGGACCAACTGCAGCAAAAAAAATGCATCCCTGATGTGGAAGTTCCAGAGAGATGTGGAACAAACCAGGGAATTGTGCAATTTTCTACGCTTTCACATGGTCTAAACCCTGGTTACCTTTTCTTAAAAGGAAATTTTAAGGAATATGGTAAGGGTAGGAAAAAACCAGTCATGTAGGAGCATGACTGGCCGATACCTATTAGGAGTAGCTCTGAGGCTCTCTGGCAAAGGCCCACAGTTGCAGAGCTTTGTTGTAGAATTGCAGAGAGCATGTTGTAGGTTGCTTAGATCTGGCTGTTGAATTGCCAGTGTGCAACCTAATCTATTCTGTTGAAGCCAAAGAAAATTGAAGATGGCTAAGAATAGTAGACAGGCCTGAAGCCTGCAACAATAAACAGTCCAAATGAGTTATGGATCTCTTTTGGAATTATCTGTTATTAAGGCAGCATAAAAAGTTAGGTCCTATGGATTAGAGAGGACTGAGGGACACAATTTGGAGTAGTGATACCCAACTGCTGTCCGAAAAGCTACCTTAAAAAGATATCTGAGAAGAAGATGAACCGCAGAGGGGAAGAAAACACTGTATGGAAACTACTTACTGGAGTAGGTATTGAAGAAAATCCTATGGCTTAGAGAAGAAGCCCTCCAGTTGAGTAGTAGTAGTACTCTTAGAGACTGAATGTCTGGGCTAAGAGGGATAGAAAGCAATACAGAGTTGAGAAGACTTACAAATTGGTAAGTCTTTGAAGAGATAGGGTCAACTTGCAGTTAAAGTATGAGATATACTCGTACAGTAAACTGACAAGGTGAAGGGTATAGCTCACCCTGTTGTTAGTTGTTAAGTCTCCTTTTGTTCTAAAAGGAGGAACCTGTTATCTCTGGGGTATGATAGACCTTAATAGCTCTTAGTGGTTAAAAGGACAGATTTCTCTTGTAGCAAGAGATTCATGCCCAGAGTGGGGGATTGAGTCAATGTATGACTGATATCTCAGCATGGATGAGATGAATTTTAGATGCTTCTGTTGAAAAGAAGTAGATTCAAAAGTTCTAAACCTCACACAGAAAAAATGAATAAAATATCAGAAACCCTGCGATTGCTGGGTTTGCTGAGCCTGTTGAGGTTTTGATTTCCTTAGCCTGGTGTAATGTTGTCCATCTTGGGAAACATCTGCAGAATGGGTAGAAGATGGATAAAACGTTTTTCCCTTGGGGGAAAATGGAAATTACACTAACCTGGTAATTGTAGTTCCTGGAGGGTCCAGTTTAGTCCTCCACAATCGGGTAGTGCCCCTCCTCCTGCAGCCGGGAGACTGGACCAATCAAATCTTCTGTAGTATATATACAGCCGGAGCTCCCAGAAGTCCCCAGTGTACTAGTAACAAAGCATACTTAACGAAGCAACACATTAGATTAATATACAAAATGACCTAATTAAAGAACAATTTGTTCCCCCCCAAGGAATATCCAACCCCCTCCCCAAACGAAGAAGTCAGAACACTGCATTGCGCCGGCACCGACGCCTCAGGAATCAAAACACCGCTCCCCACCAGAAGTTCAGGAGCTGCCTGAACCCCCGAGACAGGGAAGAGCCTCTGCAAAAAACGCGGCTGCCAGAGAGGGACCGAACGGCAAGAGGAACCGTCTTAATATCAACCGTTCGGAAAGGCGCGCCGCACCACATTAGCAGATAGTCGGGAGGGAAGGAGGACTAAACTGGACCCTCCAGGAACTACAATTACCAGGTTAGTGTAATTTCCATTTCCTGTTCGGTAAACCAGTTTAGTCCTCCACAATCGGGATGTAACAGAGCAGTTAAGACCGGGCGGGACCTTGCCATCCGGCGCGCAGAACCGCCGAACCAAAACAGGAATCCCGAGCCGCTGACACATCTAAGCGATAGTGTCTACTGAAAGCATGCAGAGACGACCAAGTGGCCGCCCTACAGATATCCGCCGGCGGAACCAGGCTATGCTCCGCCCAAGAGGTCGCCTGAGCCCTAGTGGAATGAGCCCTCAGACCCTCCGGAATAGACCGCTGTTGCAACAGATACGCGGACGCGATCGCCTCTTTGAGCCATCTAGCAATGGAGGCTTTAGCCGCCGCTTCCCCTTTATGCGCACCCCCGAAGAGCACGAAAAGCCGGTCAGATTTCCGAAAAGACTCGG
Source organism: Ichthyophis bannanicus (assembly GCA_033557465.1). Lineage (NCBI taxonomy): Eukaryota > Metazoa > Chordata > Amphibia > Gymnophiona > Ichthyophiidae > Ichthyophis > Ichthyophis bannanicus. The sequence goes on from CM066033.1 coordinate 777,607,759, forward strand.
TAACCTTTAAATAACGATGAAGCGTACGACCCACATCGAGCCGGAGAAGACCTTTGTCCGTTGACCCGACAGATTGCGAAGAAAGCACTGGAAGAAACACTGCCTGATTCAAGTGAAAGGGAGACACTACCTTTGGCAGAAAGGAAGGAACCGGACGGAGAACGATCCGATCCGCGGAAAAAGACAAGAAAGGCTCTCGACAGGACAATGCCTGCAGATCCGAAATGCGCCGTGCCGAACAGATGGCTACAAGAAAAACCGCCTTCAGCGTGAGATCTTTCAGAGACGCCCTGCGCAGGGGCTCAAAAGATTCACGAACCAGGGCCCTCAGAACTAAATTCAAGTCCCAAGGAGGAACGAAAACCCTGCGGGAGGGCCGCAAATGAAAAACAGCCGTAAGGAATCGGCGTACATCCGGATGAGCCCCGAGCAGACGACCCAAAACCTTGCCGCGATAACACGAGATAGCCGCCAACTGGACTTTTAGGGAACTAGCCGCAAGGCCCTTATCGAAACCATCCTGAAGAAAACTTAAAACGACGGGCACGGAAACCGTCGCCGCCCGGACTCCCCGCCGGGAGCACCAGTCTTCAAAAATCCTCCAAATCCGAACGTAAGTAAGAGAAGTGGACGTTTTCCTCGCCCGCAGAAGGGTAGAAATCACCGCGGGGGAGTAGCCCTTCCTTTTCAGCCGAGCCCTCTCAATGGCCAAACCGTAAGCGAGAATCGATCCACTTGGGGCATCCGCAAGGGACCCTGAAGAAGAAGATCCGGTAGAGCGGGCAGGAGCCAAGGAACGCCGTCGCTCAACCGGACCAGATCGGCATACCAGGGCCTCCGGGGCCACCAGTAACACGCGACCCCGGTGGCTCTCGATACGTTGTACGACCCGGCCGATCAGAGGCCACGGAGGAAAGACATAAAGAAGACCGGACGTTGGCCACGGCTGAATGAGAGCGTCGAGCCCCTCGGACATGCGCTCCCTTCGCCTGCTGAAGAAGCACCCTGTCTTGGCTGATTGAAAGGTCGCCATGAGATCCATGATGGGTGGACCCCACCACCGGACGATTTGTGCGTAAACCTGTGGGTTTAGCTCCCATTCTCCGGGGTCCACCCGCACTCTGCGGAGAAAATCGGCCTGGACATTGTCTACGCCCGCAATGTGAGCCGCCGAGATTGCTGGAAGGCGAGTTTGCACCCAGTTGAACAAGGCTGCCGCTTCTGCCTCCAGGGCCACGCTGCCGGTACCCCCTTGGCGATTGATGTAAGCTACAGTGGACGCATTGTCCGACAGGACTCTCACCGGCCGTCCGAGAACCAGGGTCTCCAGGTCCACCAGGGCTAGCCGGACTGCCCGCAATTCGAGACGGTTGATCGACCAAGAGGCCTCCAGGGGAGACCATTCCCCCTGAGCAAAGCGGGACTCGCAGTGAGCCCCCCAGCCGGTTAAGCTCGCATCCGTCGTGAACGGAACCCACAGAGGAGGCTCCAAGGGAATCCCTCGCGACAGGTTCTCTCTCGGCGGAGAGCCACCACCGGAGGGATCGGCGAACCGTCTTTGGGCAAGGCAATCTCTTGTTCAGCGAGTCGAACTGGTTGGACCAACGTCGCAGAAGAGCACTCTGCAGCAGACGCATGTGGAAGCGCGCCCAAGGCACCACCTCCAAGGTCGCCGCCATCGTGCCGAGGAGCCGCAGGTACCACCACGCCGACGGAGCTGGCATCCCCCGGAAGAGACGGACCAGAGCCCGCAACGCCAGCACGCGTCGCTCCGGAAGGCATACCAAGCCCCTTGCTGTGTCGAAGCGGACTCCCAGATACTCGAGATCCTGTGACGGAGACAGACAACTCTTGCATTCGTTCACCACCCATCCGAGGGACCGAAGGAGATCCACCACCCTGCTCGTGACTTGCACACACTCACGACTGGACTTCGCTCGAATCAACCAGTCGTCGAGATATGGATGGACCAGGATGCCCTCCTTGCGCAACGCCGCCACGACTACAACCATTACCTTTGTGAAGGTGCGGGGAGCCGTGGCGAGTCCGAACGGCATGGCCCGGAATTGAAAATGGCCCCACGGGAGCGCAAAGCGGAGAAACCGTTGATGGGAGGGCCGGATGGGAATGTGTAAATAGGCCTCTGTAAGATCGAGGGATGTCAAAAATTCCCCTTGACGCACCGCTACGATGACTGACCGCAGGGTCTCCATGCGAAAGTGCGGTACTCTGAGAGCGCGATTCACGCCTTTGAGATCCAAGATCGGACGAAGGGAACCGCCCTTTTTGGGAACCACAAAATAGATGGAGTAGCGACCTGCGCCTCTTTCCAAGGGCGGGACCGGAACCACGGCCCCCAGAGAGAGAAGCCGATCCAGGGTCACGCGGATGTCCCGCGCCTTTTGAGCTCCCTTGCTGGGAGACAGAACAAACGAATCCGGAAGTGGGTGCGCAAACTCTAGGGCATAACCTTCTTCTATAATCTGCAGCACCCACCGATCTGACGTAATTTGGGCCCAAGAAGGAAGAAAGTCGCGCAAACGACCCCCGATGACCGGGTCTTCCTCTAGAGCCCGCCTCGTTTCATTGTGGCTTGCGATTAAAGGAAGAGGCCGAGGAAGAGGCGGCTCCGGAGAAGCCCCTTCCCACTCCTCTGAAACCACGAAACCCTTGATGACGGGTTCCAAAACGACCGCGCTGCGAAGTCCACAGCCGGGAAGAACGAAATCTGCGCGCATCCCGAAACTGGCCGCGCGCTGAGGTGGACGACCTATTAAGCTTAGGCTTATCCTCTGGAAGCCGACCACCCTTAGACTCACCGAGATCCTTCACCAACTTATCCAGAGCCTCACCAAATAACAACCTGCCCTTAAAGGGTAGTTTACTGAGGCGAGACTTGGAAGAACCGTCGGCCGCCCAATTGCGCAACCAGATGGACCGTCGTGCCGCTACCATGGAGGCCATGCTATTAGCTAGGGAGCGTATTAAATCATAACACAGAACCGCCAAGTAGGCCGATCCCGACTCCACACGGGTAACGTCCAACAGCCCCTGTTGGTCCATACCGGACCCCGAGCGCAGGTGCTGCGACCATCGCAAACAAGCTCGAGCTACCCACGCCCCACATATAGAAGCTTGTAACGATAAGGCGTTGGTCTCGAAGGCTTTCTTCAACAAATTATCAACCTTTTTGTCCTGAACATCCCTCAGGGCCGCGGCCCCTTCAACCGGGATGGTGGTTTTCTTAGTCACTGCTGAAACGGCAGCATCCACCCGTGGAGACTTAAACAAGTCCCTGTCCTTGTCTGCAAGGGGGTAAAGACGATTCATGGTCCGAATCCCTTTCAAAGCGGATTCCGGTTGCTCCCATTCCGCATGGATCATCTGCTCAACTACTCGGTGCACAGGAAAAACTACCTGGGCATCCCTGACAGCCTGAATGAGAGGATCCTCGAGACCCTCCTCCTCCAGCGGCCGCACCGCAGAGAGGTTAAGTGCTTGGAGAGACTCCGTGACCAAAGGTACCAGCTCGTCCCTTCGAAACACCCGAATGATGCGAGCCTGATCTTCCAGTTCTGGAAGCTCTCCGTCTTCTAACTCCTCCGCCTCAATATCCGGATCCCCCTCAGCCTCGGAATCCGGGAGGCAAAGGGCGTCCTGATCCTGGTCCCCCAACCTGGGCCGCTTGACAGCGGGTTGGGAAGACTGCTGAACCCCCCCCCCCCCCGCGGATGCTGGGGGGAGAGAGGCGGACCAAGCCTCCGGCAAATGACCAGACCTGATGCATGAGAAGAACAAAATCCGGGGAAAAGGGAAAAGTCTATAGGCGACGCTACCATAGCTGCCTGCTGGAGCTTAAGGACCGACGTATTAGACGCCGGGCCCAGACCAGAAGGAAGGATGCTCGGTGAAGGGACACTGTCCCCCGAAAGAGAAGGATCCCCGGGCACATGCTGTTCCTTAATTTCAATAGGCAGCTCCAGTTCTGAAGAAACTGCAGCACAGCTCTTACAGATTCCAGAGTCAGTCATTGTACCTCTGCGGGAGCCACAAATTACACACTGAGGTTTGGCAGCCATGCCAAGGCCACCTGCTCTCAGGGAAAAATAAGGCAACAGGAACAGGGAAGCCCACACCAAGGGGACTAACCTTATTCAATTCAGCACAGTATTAAATTTAAAACCTTTTTTTTTTTTTTTTACAGTAAACAAAATACTCCCCAGAATCCTAGGGGTGCCCTGAGCAAAATCGCCAGCAAAAGAAACCCCAAAAACACCCGGGGAACCCGTGCGCAAGTGTTAAAAAGTGCCCTTAAAAAGCACACTTTAGAAATCCAAAATGGCCGCCGCACTTTTTCACCCGCGGTAAAAAACGGCGCGAAAATACAAAGGTACCCAAATAATATGGAAAAGAAAGAAAACGACCCTCTAATACAGGGCAAGCGAAAAAAAAGCAGGAAAAAGTGCAATTTGGAAGCCAGGGGAGCCGACAGAGCCTCTGCCCAAGCAAAGAACAGAGAGCTGAAAGATTAAAACAAGGAAAATTCCTACCAGCTCTGGGAACAGCAAGGAACTCAGCCCACTTCTCCAAGTGACAGGCAATGTTGCAGCCGGTATGGATCTTCCCCGAACAGTCTTGGGGAGAGCTCAACCCAGGCTTCAGAGATTCCCAGGCAGGAAGGCAGGAGCCCAAGGCAGGTCTGGCTTCCCCCTGTCTCTTTTTTTTTTTTTTTTTTTTTAAAGATACAGCTACCTTAGCAAAGGAAATAGAACATAAAGGACCAGAAATAAACCCCAAAAGACTAACTAACTAGTGTTGCTCCTTCAAGTGTCACTTAGCGTGCCCAGCAGGGGCACAGAAGTCCTCCAGCTGCAGGGAGACTGGACACACTGGGGACTTCTGGGAGCTCCGGCTGTATATATACTACAGAAGATTTGATTGGTCCAGTCTCCCGGCTGCAGGAGGAGGGGCACTACCCGATTGTGGAGGACTAAACTGGATTACCGAACAGGAAGCACAGTTACTTACCTGTAACAGGTGATCTCTGGGACCAGCAGGAATAAGTCTTCACATATGGGTATCGTCGGTACCGATGGAGCCTGCGCGAGAACGCTTCCCAGCGTCCAGAAAGAAAGCTTTTGGGAGCATCCCACAGCGCCTGCGCGCTGCCTTCCTGCCTTTCCTAACCGCCTCTCTCCAGTTCGAATTTTAAGCTGAGACAAAGAGAGAAGAGAGAGAGGAAAGGAAAGATAGATAGAGAGATACAACTCCTAGGGGAGGTGGGTGGGTTGTGAAGACTTATTCCTGCTGTTCCCAGAGATCACCTGTTACAGGTAAGTAACTGTGCTATCTCCAGGAACAAGCAGGAATGAGTTTTCACATATGGGGACTCCCCAGCTAGAGATGCCAGGGAGATCTCCAAGGTTGTGAGTCCCTGAGAAGGGCTCTACCACCCCCCATGGATCTCGGGCATCCAACCAGGGATGGGGGTAGGAGTTGAATAGGTATGGAACAGGTGTTTGAGAACAGCCTGACCAAACAAGGCATCCCGGCGGGAGTCCTTGTCCAAGCAGTAATGGGCTGTAAATGTATGAACCGAGGCCCAGGTGGCCGCTCGACAGATTTGGTCGATGGACACAGAGTTTAGATGAGCCATAGAGGCTGCCATGGCCCTCACATTGTGAGCTGTGACAAGGCCCTCCAGAGAAAGGTTCTTACTCTGGTAGGCGAAGGAAATACACTGAGCAATCCAATTGGACATAGTTCTCTTAGAGACTGGAAGTCCTAAATGAGAGGGATCAAAAGCAACAAATAGTTGAGAGGACTTTCTATGTTGCTGTGTCCTTTGTAAGTAAAAAGCCAATGCTCTCTTACAATCCAGGGTATGAAGATTCCTCTCTGCACTTGATGCATGAGGTTCTGGAAAAAAGACAGGTAAATACACCTCCTGGTTCAGATGAAAAGGTGAGACCACTTTAGGCATAAAGTGTGGATTAGTCCTGAGGACTACCTTGTCATGATGGAACCTTGTATAAGGAGGATTAGCCACCAAGGCTTGCAGCTCACTGATACGGCGAGCTGAGGTGACTGCAATGAGAAAAATAACCTTCCAGGAAAGGAATTTCAAGGAGGTAGTGGCTAAGGGTTCAAAGGGTGGCTTCATAAGTTGGCCAGGAAAGCACAGTTACTTACCTGTAACAGGTGATCTCTGGGAACAGCAGGAATAAGTCTTCACATATGGGTACATCGGTACCGACGGAGCCTGCACGGGAATGCTCCCCAGCATCCAATCAGAAAGCTTTTGGGAGCATCCCTCGCGCCTGCGCACTGCCTTCCCGCCTTTTCCACTGCCTCTCCTCAGTTGAGTTTCATAGCTGAGACAAAAGGAGAGAAAGAGGTAAGCACGATAGATAGATAGATACAACTCCTAGGGGAGGTGGGTGGGTTGTGAAGACTTATTCCTGCTGTTCCCAGAGATCACCTGTTACAGGTAAGTAACTGTGCTATCTCCAGGAACAAGCAAGAATGAGTCTTCACATATGGGGACTCCCTAGCTATAGATGCCAGGGGGAGATCCCATAAATGCGTGTCCTTGGATGAGGACTGCAGTTCCCACACATGGATCTCTGGCATCCCATGAGGGATGGAGGGTAGGAGTTGAAAAGAGAGGTAGCTGTAGGAACAAACAGCAAAGCTAAGGACTACAGGGGAGGAGTCCTTAGTATGTATGATAAGTACCATTAAAAATATTTAATGAACAATCACAAAATGGATCTTACCTACTGGATTGTAGGAAGTAGAGAGCGTGATGGAGTCTACTGGAGATTCAGTAGAGGATCCTCAAGGTGACCTCACAGCAGGGAGGGTGAAGGTCCTAACCTGGAATTTACAGGTGACCCAGGTGTCAACTGGGGTAGTATACGAACGGCAGGTCTTCAGTGAAAAGCTTTATGGAAAAAAGCTGTAAACTCTTTTAGAGTCATTAACATTGAGGAGTAAAAGAGGAAGACTGACCGATTTAGACAAGTAGCCCAGTCCTGGAGGGAAGAAGGGTATGGAAAAAGAACCCGCATTCCCAGGGAGGACAGATGTGTGAAGAGCTGAAAAGCTCAGAACTACCGGAGATCTACACTGTCTTTCCTAGCTGGTGAGAGTTAGGAAAGATATTGAAGCATGATGATTCAGCGATAGCGAGACCTAGAGTAAAGTGAAAGCTGTTAGTACCACAGTAGTGGTTGTGTGCAGAACAGCCCCCACATACCGAGGGACAGTATGAAGATATGCCAGCCCACTGTCTGGAACCTCTAGGAAGGTGGAAACCTTTATAGCATAGACAGTTAGGGAGATAATATGTAAAAGATATCTACCTATAAAAAGCATCTCGACAGATACATATATAGAGGGATACATATATATATATATATATATATATATATATATATATATACAGATATATATATGTGTGTGTGTGTGTAAATATATATATATATAGATATATATATAGGGGCATAACAAATGCACACACAGCTTACAGACATATGTATGTAGAGAATATATATAGAGATATATACATACATGAATATGTAAGACTGAAGGTACATGTCTGCAACTGAGCCCCATAAGAATATTCACATGAGAAATGTGAAGGAGAAAGATTCATCTATTTACAAGAAGGTGGAACCTACTTGAAAAGATATATAGAGAATCTATTCCTCCGGCTAAGAGGGTGCAGGAATGCTATCCAGTGAAATAACCAGGATGGTTGCGTGAAAAACAGAGGATAATATCAGTTTGTAGAGAGCAAGTCGTGAGTTCTGTAGAACTCTGACATGGTAAATGGACAGAAAAAACGCAGAGAAAGAGATACCAGGATGACCCATTGGAGGGACACAGGGGTATCATGCGTTACTAGTAGAATATGTGCTGTCCATGGAGAGTAGGATAGCATGAGGCCAAGTTGTAAGGAAAAAAGAGCATATTCCTGCAGGATTGGGAAATTTCTTGGACATTCAGGCAGAAAAAGCTTATATCCTGTATTATAACAGGGGAGAAGAGGGTGTGGAGAACCCTCAGAGTCATGGAAAATGACTGATAAGCTTTTCTACTATATAGAATAGCCATGAGAGACAAGTTCAATGCTCTCTAGCAAGGGCCCATAGTAGAAAGCTTCTCTGAGGATTGCAGAGAGCAGTATGCAGGAGAATCAGGAGATAAAAGACTGTAGGTCAGGTGTGTTGCCACATCCCAGGAATGGAGATGGCCAGGAAGAAGATAATGTGAGAAGCCTGAAGTGAGTAGGGTTATCCAAGATAGAAGAGGACTGTCTTGGATCACTGCTAAGGCTAGACAAAAGTAGTGGAAAACAGACTGGAACTTGTAAGAAGTACCAGTAGTTTAATCACTGGAACTCCTGCATGAACAAAAACTAAAAGAGACAGCAGAGAGAATCTTTCTGTGGAAAACAGAGAGAACAGACAAAGGGAGAGGAAAAAAAAAATCCTGTCCCTGTCTGATAAGCTGTCCAGAGAATTTATTCAAGGAAAAAACTCTACACTGGAATGAAAGGCCAGAGAAGCTGTTCAGTATGGTACCACACATTCAGGGAAAACCTGGATAAGAGGGTAGCTGAAGGGTGACTTACCATCTAGTGAGTCAGCTGAAGGAAAAAATGTTCATGTTGGGACAGAAACTATCATGGGATAGTTAACTTCTCTTCTTGGAAGGAAGAGGAGGAGAAATCTGTAACCCATGGACAATAATATCCTGACAGCTTAGCCATGTGTAGAGCTTTAAGAAAAAACAATGAACAAACTTCTGAAGAGAAGAAGTTAACTGCAGGTTGCAACCTTCAAGAACCTATGGTTGCTGGGTATGCTGAGACTGGCTAGAGTTTGGATTCTTCAGACCAGGACGAGGTGACCCCTGCTTGGGTACCTCGGAATGATGGGCAGGAGAAGAGTGAAACCTTCTTTTCTTAGGGAAAGAAGGTTTGGTAGGACATTTCCTACCTCCTGGGGGAGAAAAAGGCTTAGGATGGTTCTTAGAACCAGGGAAGTCAGTGGAGCAATGAGCAACCTGACATAAAGCCTCCTTATTGAATAGATTTTCCCCAGTACAAGGAGAATTACCCAGTGTGTGTTGTGCCCATCTGCTCAAGTCTGAAGCTTGGAGCCAGGCTCTACGACGTGCTCCTATGGCAATAGCAGAGGATCTGATGACAGACTCAAAAGAGTCTAGAGAAGCACGAGAAAGAAACCAAGATATATTCTGGCTATGACTAAGAAGCAAGGAATAGTCTGCAGCCTTAGGTTCAGAGAGAAAAGGAGTCAAAAGAGATAATTTCTTTGTGACTTCCTGGAGGGATAGACTCATATAAAATATATAAGAGATAATCCTTGATGCCAGCATAGATGTTTGGAAGGTTTGACGTCCAAAGGCATCAAGTGCTTTAGATGCACGACCTGGTGGATAAGAAGAATGCTTCTTCTTGCTCTTTACCTTCCTCATTGCTGATTCCACTACAAGGGAATGATAGGGAAGTTGAGTTTTTTGAAATCCTGGAGAGGGGGGCACCTGGTACAGAACATCAATTGCTGTAGAAGGTGAGGGAACCCTTAAAGGTGATTCCCACATTCTCAGAAGAAGATCCTGCAAAGAATGATGTAAAGGAAGCATTATATTTTCCTTTTCTGCAGGAGAGCCTCGAGTGGGATCACAGCCAGGGATAGGAATAGCAAGAAAGGTTGCCATGTCCAGGAGAAATTTCTGAAAAGAAGGATCTCCAATGGGAACTATCCCTGGGTAGGGTAAGGTTGAAGGAGCAGCCTGAGTACCCGAGGCTGTACTGGTCTGGTGCCAAAAAGGAACCCCACCAGATGGATAGTGGTACTGGCAGTCACGATTTGAGGCAGTCAGTACTGCATCGTCCATGCCAGGTATCGATTCCAAACTAGGCATAGAAAGGATCGATGGTACCGGTATAACTGCAGGAACCGACATCGATACCGATACCGGTAGCTGAGTCAGAATCGGAGACGGTAACACTGTCGAAACAGTCATCGGAGGCTGCTCAAGCGGTACCGAGGTGACCAGAAACGCTTGGTGAATATCCTCGGTACTGCGTATCCGGAAACGATAAGGGTCGGTTCCGAGACGCGTCGGTACCCAATCATCTAGACTAGATATTGATTCTAGACTCGGCATCGAAGGGAGCGAGTCTATCAATGCATGTCTAGAGGGTACCGACATCGGTGGTGGTATCGGCGATGTTGTCGACACCGGAAAGTCAATCTGGGTCGTATCGATCGGTCCCGAAGGTACCGAGGACACCAGATGACGATTCTTGGTGAAGAGTGGAGCACTCAACATCGATGCCGATGCCGGGGAATCGGTACCGCTCGAAGCGGATGCCACCACCAAGCATGGCTCAGGTATGTTCTGTGAGGGGTGAGCCAGACACAAAGAGAGCAGGACGCTCTTGCTATTCCAACAGGAGACAATGAGGCAAGAGATGGGATGAACACAGGTGCCTTTATTAGTAGTCTACTAATAAAGGCACCTGTGTTCATCCCATCTCTTGCCTCATTGTCTTCTGTGAGGGGTGAGCCCCAGGAACAACCTGAAACCCCTGAAATGCTTTGGAGCCCAGAGACTCCCGCCGGGGTTTTAATGCCAAAGGGGACTTGAGGGCAAGGCCGGAGCCGTCATCATGCTGGGCATGAGACTTACCACTCAAGGATTGGCTAGTCTTAACAGACTGTTTGTGGGTTACCTGATCCTGTAGAGAAGAAAATGCCGGTGCCCTCACTCCAGGAGGGAAAACGGTATCGAGGGAAACTCGAAAGAGGGAAGTTCTTCTCACAGATTCGCAGCCTGATTGTTCAGGGGAAAAAGGGTCAGGACCCAAACAGGTTAGACACCAGGCACTGGAGTCTATAATGAAAACTGTGTTTCCACAGTGAAGGCACTTCTTAGGGGAAGAAGGCTCCATGATGGAGAGGCCTTGCAGGCCCAAAAAATTTAAGGCAGAAACTGAGGGAAAAATCTCCCTGAGTTTAAGAAAACGAAAAGAAAAACCCACCGGCGAAACCGGTGGCGGCGGGAGAAACAGCCGCGACCACAAGAAAACAAGAAATAAAGGATTTAAAGAAAAAAGTTTCTGCGGTGACAGGACGACGTCCTGCCGGCTCCGCGGAAAAATGAAAACTGAGGAGAGGCAGTGGAAAAGGCGGGAAGGCAGTGCGCAGGCGCGAGGGATGCTCCCAAAAGCTTTCTGATTGGATGCTGGGGAGCATTCCCGTGTAGGCTCCGTCGGTACCGATGTACCCATATGTGAAGACTCATTCCTGCTTGTTCATGATCCAAATTCAAATCCCATGCCACTGGAGGTGGTCTAATGGGAGGTTTAGTTGAAAGAAGGCCTCTCATGAATCTTGCAATAAGAGGATGAGAGGAAATAGGATGTCCATTGAGAGGCTTAAGGGATGCTGAAATAGCACTCAAATGGACTCTTACTGAATTCGTTTTAAGGCCTGTATGGGATAAATGCAGCAAATACTCTAGTAAAGAATTCAGAGGTATTGCAAGAGGGTTAAGACCCTTCTCTGCACAACAAATGGTAAACCTTTTCCATTTAAAAGCATAGGAACGTCTAGTGGAAAGCTTTCTGGAAGCATGAAGGATATCCTTCACCTGCTGAGAAAGATGCAAATCTTGAAAGCCTAGGCCTTCAGCAACCAGGCTCTGAGATGAAGAGACTGGGGATTTGGGTGCCACAACGTTCCCTCCTCCTGGGACAGGAGGTCTGGAGCAGATCCCAAGTCCAGGGAGGGAGCTTGAGAGAGAAGAAGTAGTAGAGGGTACCACACTTGGCGTGGCCAACGTGGAGCTATGAGGATCATAGACCCCTTGTCTCTCTGAAGCTTGAACAGTGTCTTGGAAATTAGGGGAATGGGTGGAAAGGCATAGAGGAAGTCTTGCCCCCAGTGGAGGAGGAAGGCATCCCTGGCCTGAACTCCCTGACACGGAATCCTGGAACAGAACCGGGGAAGTTTGGCATTCCACGGACTTGCAAAGAGGTCTATGTCCGGGGTTCCCCAAATTCGAAAGATCCTGGCTATCTGGTCCCCATGGAGGGACCATTCGTGTGGAAGCAGAACTTGACTGAGTCTGTCTGCCCAAGAGTTTTGAACCCCTGGAAGATACACTGCCATGAGATGAATTTGATGCTCTCTGGCGAAGGCCCACAATCTCAAAGCTTCGTTGCAAAGCGAAAGAGAGCCAGTCCCGTCCGGCTTGTTCACGTAGAACATGGCTACTTGGTTATCCGTATGGATGAGGACTGTCTCGTAGCTGAGCAGGGTGTGGAAGACTCTGAGAGCTAGAAGAATTGCTCTGAGCTCTAAGAGGTTGATATGTAGAGATATCTCCTGTGGAGACCAGATGCCCTGGGTGGAGAGATCTTGTAGATGAGCTCCCCAACCCTTTGAGGAGGCATCTGTTGTAAGGGTTGCTTGGGATAGTAACTGTTGAAAGGGGGACCCCAGCAACAGATTTTGAGTGGACTTCCACCACTGGAGGGACCAAAAGAGGCGACTGGAGGTTGCTATTTTGTCTGACAGGCAACCTGATGCCTGGGTCCATTGGGTGGACAGAGTCCACTGAGCTGCCCTCATGTGAAGGCGAGCGTAAGTAACCACATGCACGGTGGATGCCATGTGGCCTAACAGTTGTAACATCTCTCGAGCAGTTAAATGGGACTTTAACTGAATTTGAGAGGCTAACTGCACCAAGCGTAGGCAACGGGCCTGGGGAAGATAGGCCCTTGCAGTTGTGGTATCCAGCAAGACCCCTATGAACTGCAATGACTGAGTAGGGGTGAGTTGTGATTTTGGGATGTTTATTACAAGTCCCAGATACTGAAGAACACGCCTTGTGCAGGCTAGGGAAGCCTGGGCCTCTGACTGGGATGGAGCTCGGATGAGCCAGTCGTCCAGATATGGGAATACAAATATTCCTAGAGTGCGTAGAAATGCAGCTACTAATGCCATGCATTTTGTGAACACTCTTGGAGCAGAGGCCAGACCGAAAGGAAGCACTCTGTATTGGTAGTGCTTTTCCTGATAAAGGAACCGAAGGAACCTTTTGTGTGTTGGATGGATGAGGACATGGGTGTACGCATCCTTGAGATCTAGAGAACAAAGCCAATCCTGACTCTGAAGGTATGGAAGGAGAGCACCGAGAGAAATCATCTTGAATTTCTCCTTGCATAGAAACTTGTTCAATTCTCTGAGATCTAATATGGGTCTGTAGCCCCCTGTTTTCTTTGGGATAAGAAAATAGGGGGAGTAGAACCCTGAACCCTGTTGAAGAAGGGGTACTTCTTCTATTGCCCTTTGGGCAAGAAGGGTAGCAATCTCCTGACCCAGAAGGTCGAGGAGAGATGTTGGAGAATTGAACTGTCTTCACCATGGTGTGAGGAGGAAGGTTTAAGAAATGAAGCTTGTACCCCTCCCTTATGATGGAGAGGGTCCATTGCTCTGCTGTGATTTGTTCCCATCTGGGAGCAAAATGAGCTAACCTTCCTGGAATGGTGAGAGGCTCTGGTTCTTCTAGAGCCAGAAAGGCTAAGTTCTCTAGTTGTAAGTCAAAGGTCCTGAGGAGGCTGAGGCTGTTGGGCCGTAGCAGTTCTTGCAGCCTTAGGCTTGGCTTGTTTAGGTTGTTGCTGACGCTTTGCAGCAAAACGACCTGCAGAAGATGCCTGGTGACCATAACCAGGATAATATTTCCCTTTTTTGGGAAAGAAAGCCTTTTTGAATAACCTTTTTCTAGCAGGAGCAGAAGTAGACTTTGAAAGTCTATCTAAGGCAGAATTTTCAGCATCCATCTGAGTGGCCTTTGCTTGCCAATCCTTGCCAAAAAGGTTTTCACCTGTACAAGGAAGATTTCCTAATCCATCCTGGACACAGGGTTCCAAATCAGAAGCTTGTAACCAAGTCTGCGTGCACCTATGGCTATAGCCGAGGCTCTGCTGGCACACTCAAAAGAGTCAAAGGCTGCACGGTTAGAAAATTTGGAAATATCCTGGGCATGTTTAAGCCAGGTGATAAACTCCTCCCTTTTATCTTCTGAGATAAAAGGAGATAAAGTTAGCAGATGATCTGTAACTTCCTTTAGAAACATCCTCATATAGAGACTATAGGAGTTGATTCTGGCAGTAAGCATATTGGCCTGGAAAATTCTCCTGCCAAAAACATCCAAGGTTCTGCATTCTCTTCCTGGAGGATTAGATGAGTGTCTTTTTGCACTCTTTATCTTTTTCATAGCAGACTCCACCACAATAGAGTGGTGAGGAAGCTGAGCCTTATGAAAGCCAAGACAAGGAGGAACACGGTACATGGTGTCCAACCTGCGAGAATGAGGGAAAGTAGTAAGAGGTGTCTCCCATATGCCCAACATGTGATCATAAAGGATCTCATGAATTGGTAAAGTAGCTGCCTCTTTAGGAGCCTTAGGATATTGCAAAATATCTAATTTCTTGGCTCTAGGCTCTGGTTCAGGGGCCACTGAAACAGAGAGGCCCCTGGCCACTTCCCTAATGAAGTCTTGAAAAGACAAGTCTTCTGGAGGAGACATTCTTCTTTTTGGAGAAGAGGGCTCCTGAGGAAGGAGTACCGATGCTTCGACAGAAGCCTCTGATTCATCAGAGACTTCGGAGGAATCGAAGTATCGCCTGTCTGGATGCTCTTGCAGAGCCCGATACGCGTACCGAGTGGTATCAACATCGGGAGTGATCGGTACCGATTTGGTACCGCTGCGCATCACAGGACATGGTACCGCTGCAGTCGACACCGAAACCGATGTCGATGCAATCGGTACCGGCACCGGAACCGATATCGGTGCCGGTGCCGGAACCGGTACCAACAACAGAGTTTGTTGCGGTACCGGAGGCGTCGCAGCTTGTATAAATGCCGTGATGGCACGCTGCATGGTCAGAATATTCTGATCCATCGACGCAACCAATGTCTGGATGTCGGTACCAGGGGAAACCACCGGTACCCCAGAACATGGCAACAGGTGATCGGTCGAGGCCACGCCATCAATGTCAACCTGTGACCCCATAGATGAAGCTCTGGAAGCCGGAGCTTCCCAACGGGGTAATTTTGCCGGTGCAGGATACTCGAGAGCAAGCCCAGAGGCATCTCGATACTTAGAGGGAGATCTACCCTTTGAGGACCGGCTGGACTTATGTTTGGTTACCTGAGATCCATGGGAGGAAGCAGCAGCCCTGGAAGATGTCGATGCCACCGAAGCTGCATCAGAGGGAAACAGGGTACTGAGCTTTGCCGCTCGATTCTGTCGACCTCTTTTAGACATCATGGAACAGGACTCACAATCGGTGATGGAGTGGTCAGGACCCAAACATTTTAGACACCAGTCATGGGTGTCGGTGATAGAAAGAGTACCGCTGCACTTCGTACACTTTTTAAACCCGGAAGAGGGCTTTTCCATGAGGAAAATTCTTCTAGGCCTAAGGCCCAAAAGGAAAAAATTGCACAGAAGTGGGAAACGGTAGTTTTTTGTTTTTTTAAAGAAGAAAGAACAAAAGACCGGCGGTACCGGTCCGACGTCAAAGAAGGCAGACGCGCGACCAAAGAAAGAAAAATAAAGAACTTCTTCAGCGGTGACAGGAACATGATCTGCTGGCTCCGCGGAAAAGAAGAACTGGAGAGAGGCGGTTAGGAAAGGCGGGAAGGCAGCGCGCAGGCGCTGTGGGATGCTCCCAAGAGCTTTCTTTCTGGACGCTGGGGAGCGTTCCCACGCAGGTTCCATCGGTACCGACGATACCCATATGTGAAGACTCATTCCTGCTTGTTCCTGGAGATTAAAGCTTTTTAGGAGATTTTTTTATTAGCTGGGATAGAGGAAAGTTTTGACAATCCTCTGAAAGTAACAACATCAGTGCTCAACTGATTAGCTTGAAATAAAGCCTCCTTGTTGAAGAGATTTTCACCAGTACAAGGAGTATTTCCCAGCCTTTCCTGAACCCATCTGTCCAAGTCTGAAGCTTGGAGCCAGGCTATGCGTCGTGCTCCTATGGCTATAGCAGAAGTTCTGCTAATAGACTCAAAACAGTCCAGGGAAGCACGATTAAGGAACCTAGAGATATTTTGAGCATGATTGACTAATAAGGAATAGTCTGATCTTTTATGCTCTGGAAGAGAAGGGTTCAAAAACTAAGTTCTTTATGACCTCTTCAAGAGATAATCCCATATAGAAAATATATGAGATAATTCTTGCTGAAAGCATGGATGCCTGGAAGCATCGACGTCCAAAGGCATCTAAAGTCCTAGACTGACGACCTGGCGGATAAGAAGAGTGCTTCTTTGCACTCTTAATACGCCTCATTGCTGATTCTACAACAATAGAATGATGAGGAAGTTGAGTCTTTTGAAAACCTGGAGAAAGTGGCAACTTGTACATAGTGTCAAGTGTCTTAGAATGTGGGGATACCGTTAAAGGAGTTTCCCACATTCTTAATAGTAGATCTTGTAAGATCTGATGCAAAGGAAGCATAATCACCTCCTGTGGAATCCAGGGGAATTGCATTGTCTCTGAATTCCCAGTAGGGATTCTTTACCAGGTATAGAAATGGCAAGTAAGTTTGCCATATCAAGCAGAAAAGCTTGAAAAGAAATCTCCCCCGAGGAGGACCCTCGAGAATGAGGGGTAAAGGCTAGACTTGTAGAAAAATCAGCCTTGGTACCGATGGATTCATCCCAGTCATCGGGATCGGAAGACTTGAAAGGATGAAGCATCGGATTTTCTTTAAAGCGATGTCTTCGGTACCGCCCGAGGTCGGTACCGAGACGAGTCGGTACCGAATCCTCCATGCTAGAGATCGATTCCAGGCTCGGCATCGAGGGAAGCGATTCTTTCAAAGCAAGCATGGACGGTACCGACACCGATGCCGATGTCAATACCGGTACCGAAGCCGATACTCGAAGAACGGTCTGCAACAACTCTAGCGGTACCGAAGTAGCCGAGAGTGCTAGACTACGTTTATCGGTGAGGAGTGTTTCATCCATCACCATAGCCGATGCCGGGATGTCGATATCGCTCGAAGCGTCCACAACCACCGAGCATGGCCCAGGTATGTTCATCGAGCTAAGAACCCCGGGAACAACCTGGAGCCCCGTTAATGCTTTGGAGCCCGAAGACTCCCACCCGGGCTTTATTGCCAAGATGTCCTCGAGGGCAAGGCCGAAGCCATCTCGATGCTGAGAAGGAGATCTACCACTCGAGGACTGGTTAGTCTTTACAGACTTTTGTTTGGTTACCTGATCCTGTGAAGAAGAAGATATTCTAGCTGGTGACATCGAGGGCGATGTGACCCTGGTATCGAGTTGTGCTTGATTCTGAAGGCTTCTTCTGTTTGAGCTCCAGCAGGAAAGACACTCCAGAGGGCAATGGTCAGAACCTAAACATTTTAGACATCAAGTATGAGTGTCTGAAAATATATCTGTACCGCCACACTTTGAGCATTTCTTAAGGATAGTGGCTGGCTTTTCCATAATGGAAGGGTACAGGCCTTGTGGCCTAGAAACCGTCAGGCAGTAAACAGGAAACATTTTCTAAGAAAAGAAGAAATTCTTCAGGAAAAGAATAGAAAAGAAAAGCACCGGCGGTACCGGTGGCGTCGAGGGAAGGCAGACGCGACCACAAAAAACAAAGAATGAAAAGAAGAATTTTCTGCGGTGACAGGAGTACGTCCTGCTGGTTCCGCGGAAAATGGAAAACTGATGAGAGGGAAGTAAATGGGCAGGAAGGCAGCGCGCATGCGCGTGGGATGCTCCCAAAAGCTTTCTTTTTGGATGCTGGGGATCATTCCCGCGCAGGCTCCGTCGGTACTGACGTACCCATATGTGAAGACTCATTCCTGCTTGTTCCTGGAGATAGGCAGCTACGCAGGTGCAGTGGGATGCTCCCAAAAGCTTTCCTATTGGATGCTGGGGAGCGTTCCCACGCGGGCTCTGTCGGTACCAACATTACCCATATACGAAAACTACATTCCTGCTTGTTCCTGGAGATCTACAGCTGCCATGGCCACATGGGAGCTATGAGGATTAAAGTGGCCCGGTCAAACTGAACGAGAAGGGTCTTGGAAATCAAGGGAGTGGGAGGGTATGCATGGAGGCGGCCCTTCGTCCACAAGATGAGGAATACATCGGCCACCACTAGGGATAGGGCTGGCATCCTTGAGCAGAAGCACGACAACTGGGTGTTGCTGGGGTTGGCAAAGAGATCCATCAAAAGAAAACCCAATATCTGAAAGATGCAGCTGGCCACCCATGGGTCCAGCCACCATTCGTGTGGCTGAAGGACCCCGCTGAGCTGGTCCAACAATAGATTGTCCTGACCAGGGAGGTACACTGCCTGAAGAAGCATACCACTCTCGCTCACAAAACTGTGGAGGTGGACTGTTTCCCAGCATAGGAATTATGACCCAGTACCCCCTTGACTGTGGACATAAATCTCTACCACTTGGTAGTCTGTCTGGACCAGAACCTGGTTCTGCAATTGGTGTCTGAACACTCGTAGGGCATTTACAATCACTTGGAGCTCAAGGAAGTTTATTTGATGGAGAGATTTCTCTATTAACGGGACACCTTGGGTCCGATGGCCACTGCATTGGGCCCCCACAGCCCAGTTTGGAGGTGTCCGTGGTGAGGATTGACTGAGGCGTCGAGGCCTGAAAAGGCATCCCTGCCATGAGGTGCAGCAGCTGCTGCTACCAGTTGAGTGACTCAGAGGTGCGGTCACGCGGATTCTGTCCTCCAGGCACCCTATCACCTGAGTGCAAAGAATTCTTTGTGCCTGACATATGTGGAGACGAACATCAGACATAACATGCACTGTTGAGGCCATGTGCCCCAGGAAGCACAACATGAAGCAGACCAAAGCCATAGAGTGACCTTGCATCTCCTTGGTAAGGGCCATTAGGCAATGAGCCCTGTCCAGAGGGAGGAAAGCCCTGGCCATGACTGTCCAGAAGGGACTCTATCAACTCCAGACGCTGCATTAGTTGCAGATGAGACTTGGGGTAATTGATGACGAATTCAGAGTACTCAAGAATGAGAATGGTGTGAAGTCCCGTCTGACAGACTTCATCTGTGGAACCACCCTTAATGAGCCAGTCGTCCAAATAAGGGAAGACAAACACCTCCTACAGCTGGAGGTAGGTGTTGACTACCACCAAACATTTTGTGAACACTCTTGGGGCAGAAGCCAGTCCAATGCGTGGGACCCTTTACTGGTAATGGCGGCCTCCAATGGCAAAGCAGAGGTACTGCTGGTGGCAAGGATGGATCAGAATGTGGGTTTAAGCATCGTTGAGATCCAAGGAGCATAGCCAATCTACCCACTGGAAGTATGCAGCAATATTCCAAGAGAGAGCATTTTGAATTTCTCCTTCACTGAGAAAAGATTGAGATGCCATAGACCTAGGACAGGAACCCTTAGAGGTGGTGGGACAGGCTCCACTACTTTGGCTGCGAGGAGGCCCTTGAGATCCTGCTGCAGGTGGTCTCAGTGAAGAAGAATCATGGGAAGATCTCTGGGGAAAATCCGAGGGGGCATCTGCTCAAAGTGGAGGGGACATGCTGTGCCCGCAACTGTCGCACTGCTTAAAACTACTAACCGAGGACATATCGAGGAAAATGGTACCCACGAGATCAAACTCCAAGGTCCTAGTTAGGGAGGGCACAAAAGAATTCCCGCACGCCAAAGGAGAGGAAAATAGAAAAGAAGGACACAAAAAAAAACACGATGACGAGGAAGCAGCAGTTCCCAGAACCAAGGTGGTGACAGTATCTGACCAGAGAAAGCAATACTGAAAATTCAAAGTAAAAAAAAACGCCAAATTTCTCCAGGGTGCAGATAAAACATCCGATGGGCTCCACAGAAAAAAGAAGACTGAGGTAAGATGGCACCCTTGGTTAGGAAGGTGACTGCAGATGTGTGGTATAACTCCAAAAGGCTTTCTGTGAAAGCTCAGAAATGTTCATCGTGTGGACCCTATCGGTGTCGACGTCAAAACAAGTACGCAAACCAGGAAGAGCTAATTTTTTTTAAGGATAGAGCAAAGATTATTTTCTGGAGAAACTGGACAGAAGCCCATTGGGCTCTGCAGAAAAAAGGAGACTGAGCAAGATGGTACCCTTGGGCGGGAAGGGGACCAACACATGCATGGTAGCATGTCAGAAAGGCTTTCTTTGAAAGCTGGGGAAATGTTCCGCACGTGCTCCATTGGCGCCAACGTCACCCATATGTGAGGACTGACTTCCTGCTTGTTCCTGGAGAAATAGCTGATGCTGCTAGGAGCATACCTCATTATTCGTACTCAAGCACATGGGCAAGAATTCCTGACCATATACAAACTCAGCAAAAATAAGGTTCAACAGAACAAGGAGCCATACCTACCATATGTACAGGATAAGTTTTAGACAGAAGGCCTATCAAGAGGATATGGGCCCAGAGGACCTACTACAAACACAAATGAACATAGCAGGTCACAGGGGCAGGTCCTGGATTGGTCTAGCAGGACTCAAGGAAAGGACATTACCTGGTAAGTAAAATGGCACTTTCCATATCAGTTTGCTAGACCAGCCCAGACAAGTGGGACATACCAAAGCTATGACTCCATTAGGCAGAAGGAAGACAAGGTAGATTTCATGACCTCTTTACAAAGGCCATGTCTGCACAAGCTTGGACATTCAAATGGTAAAGCCACCACAGGTGGAGTCCGGTCCATCCGGGAAAGGTCCTCTGCAGAAGATCCCCGGAAGTGGAAAGTAATGCTGATGCTGACGCCTCATAAATATCTGAGAGGGCAACAAAGATATGCACCACCCAGGAGAATGCATGTGGAGTGTGCATGCAAACTCTCCAGAACCAGCTAGTTCTGCAACAGATAAACTGAGTCAATGGCCTCTCTGATCCAGTGCCCCAGGGTAGACTTTTTGGCCGCATCAACTTTACGTGAGCCTCTAAAAAGCACAAAAGGCCAGTCCAACTTGAGAAAGGTTAGTGATCTTAAAGTATCGGAGACGTATTCTCCTGACATCCACCAAGCAAGGGTCCTTCCTTAGAAAAGGACGGCAGACTGACCCCTAATTAACATGAAAGGATGATACCACTCTGGACAATGAGGAGAGTACAATCCGAACGCACACGGCCACCTCTGAGAATGACGAATAGGGATACCTGCATGGTAAAGTGTAATTACTCACCTGTAACAGGTGTTCGCCAGGGACAGCATGAATCAGTCCTCACATATGGGTGATGTCGGCACTGATGGAGCAAGTGCAGAAGCATCTCCCCAGCTTTCAAAGAAAGCCTTTGAGAGATGCCGCCATGCATGCATGGTCCCCTTCCTGCTCAAGGGTGCCATCTAGCTCAGTAAGATGACACAGCTAGGACGGTAGTAAAACAAGGTATGGAGGTAACTCCCAGGGGAGGAAGGAGGGTTGTGAGGACTGATTCCTGCTGTCCCTGGAGAACACCTATTACAGGTGAGTAACTACGCTTTCTCCAAGAACAAGCAGGAAGTCAAGTCCAAGAACAAGCAGGAAGTCAAGTCCTCCCTACCTCCAGGCTACCAAGGACCAAACCATGACAGCACCAACAGCAACCAAGTCAAGTAACCATGAGCTGCAAAAAGTGAGTCCCCAACTGAGAGACTCTACAAACCCTTAGTGTCCAGCAGCACCATCACTCCGTTAACCTGAAAACAGAAGGGTCGGAGGGCAAGAATTGCCTACACCCCAAAAAGATTACAGAGTACCGCCTGGCCAAAGACACTGTCCCAACGGAACTCACTCTCCAGGCAGTAGTGAGCTGCGAACGTATAAAGTGAAGACCATGTGCAGCCTTGCATATTTTCCATCACCAGTACTGAGCATAGGTTTGCCACCGATGTGGCCATTGCTCTCACACGATGTGCTGTGATCCGGTGTTCCAAGGACAGCCCAGCTCACTCACAGGCAAGGACAATACAGTCCGCCACCCAAGTGGACTGAGTTCACTTAGTCACAAGAAGCCCCAGTCTGCTGGGGTCATAAGACACGAAAAGCTGAGAAGCTTTGCGATGGCTCTGGGTCCTCTGTAGAAGAAGGACAGGGCCTGTTTTCAGTCCAGTGTATGGAGTATCGTTTCCTCCCGATTGGTGTGAGGCCATGGGAAAAAGGTGAGAAGGACACCTCCTGGTTGAGGTGGAAAGGAGAAACCACCTTTGGGAGAAATTTGGGGTGGGTGCGGAGCACCATCCTGTTCTTGAAGGATCTTGTATATAGTGGATCTGCCACCAGGGCCTAAAGTTCACTTACTCTGCGAGCGGATGTGAGTGCCACCAGGAAGGCAACCTTCCATGAGAGATACTGCAAGTGGCAAGTAGCTAGAGGCTTGAATGGCAGCCTGGTGAGCCATGAGAACACCATGTTGAAGTCCCATTCTGCCACAGGGAGGCGGACGGGGGACACAGACGACAGGATACTCCGGAGGAACCAAGAGACCAGGGGCTGACCAGAGAGGGTCTTCCCCTCAATAGGGTGGTGGTGTTTAGTGATTGCACTCAGGTGCACGTTTACCAAGTTTGACTTTAGTCCAACGAGCGACAGATGCAGTAGGTACTGGAGCACTAGTTGCACCAGGCAGGAGAAGGGGTTCTCCTGCCTCTCTGCACACCAT
This sequence comes from Ichthyophis bannanicus, assembly GCA_033557465.1. Classification (NCBI taxonomy): domain Eukaryota; kingdom Metazoa; phylum Chordata; class Amphibia; order Gymnophiona; family Ichthyophiidae; genus Ichthyophis; species Ichthyophis bannanicus. Next base: position 777,630,505 of record CM066033.1, read on the forward strand.
ACCAAGAATCTATAGGCTCGCCTTATGGAGGGCTTGCGGGAGGCCAACAGGACTTCCTCAACCTCTTGTGGGAGGTTGAAAGGGGCCAAGGCTACCCTTTCAGCAGCCATTCTGTTAGCATTAGAGACCCCAGATTGGGGTACAGGAGGGAGCCCTCCTCTTGAGACAGGAGGTCCAGGGCATGGTCCAGTGGGATTGAATGTGCCGCCAACAGGGAGAGCAGCAGTGGGAACCAAGGCTGTCTGGGCCACCTGGGGACAGTTAGCATCAGTGCTGCCCCTTTGCACGGGACCTTGAAGGTGGTCTTGGCGACCAGAGAGGTTCGGCGGAAAAGCATAGAGGAGGCCTTGATGAGATTAGGAAGGCATCCATGGCCACCCTTGTCAGGTGTGGCTGTCACGAGCAGAAGCGGGGCAGTTGCGCATTGTCCAGGATACCAAAGAGGTCCATCACAGGAGTCAACCAGAGGCGGAAGAGCCGTGTGGCCACTTTGGGGATTCAGGCGCCACTCATGCAGCTGGAACACCCTGCTCAGTCTGTCTGCCAGGAGGCTGTCCTGGCCCGGGAGGTAGACTGCCCACAGGAGCATATTTTTACAAGATGCAAAGAAAAGGAGGGCCACTGTCTCCTGGCAGAGGGAGTACGATCCATACCCCCATGCTTGTTGATGTAGAACATGGCGACTTGGTTGTCCGTCTGTATCAGCACCAACTGGTGTTGAAGGCAGTGGCAACGCCAACATGGACAAGAAGATCGCCCTTAATTCCAGAAGATTGATCTGCAGTAGGGATTCCTACTGGGACCAGTTGCCTTGTGTGCGAAGGTCCTTGCAATGCACCCCTCATATGAGGAGGGAGGCATCCATGGTCAGGACCCTCTGGGGCGTGGGTACCTGGAAAGGAATCCTGGCCCGGAGGTGGCAGGGAAGTTGCCACCAGTCAAGGGATTCCACCAACTGGCAGGTTACCCTGATCCTGTCCTGCATTCTGCATGTGACTTGTGTCTACTGGGAGTGGAGGCAGCATTGAGCTGCCCACATGTGCAGGTGGGCTAGAGGGGTCACATGGACTGTGGAGGCCATGTGGCCCAGAAGGTGGAGGAGGAGACGAGCAGCTCACACCGAGCAACAGTGCTGCAGCTTCGCCGCTAGCTCCCCTAAGGCGGTCTGCCCTTTTCCTGGCTTTGGCCTGCAGGGTGTCTAACTGAGCACCAATGAATCCAGGCTCTGAGCTGGAGTGAGATGAGATTTGGTATAGTTGATGATAAATTCCAGGTGCTGCAGCAGGAGGGTGGTGCACTCTGTGGCCTGAAGGGGCCTCTGTGCTGCCTCTAAAAAAGCCAGTCATCCAGGTATAGGAAAACGAAGGCCCCTTGCAGATGCAGATGGGCAGTGACCACTGCTAAGCACTTTGTGAAGACCCTGGGTGAGGGGGCCAGGCCAAAGGGCAGCACTCTATATTAGTACTGCCCTCCTCCTACTAAGAACCTTAGATATTGCGCGTGGGAAGGGTGGATCAGGATGTGTGTTTAAGCATCCTTTAGGTCCAAGGAGCAGAGCCAGTCTCCCTGGCGGAGGTAGGGCAGCAGTGTTCCAAGGGAGAGCATCTTGAACTTCTCCCTCACCAGAAATTTGTTTAAGTTTCACAGGTCTAAGATTGGCCTGAGGTTCCCAGTCTTCTTCGGGACAAGGAAGAACCTGGAGTAGAAGCCTATGCCCCACAGGTGTCTGGGTACAGGTTCTACTGCTTTGTCCCTGAGAAGAACTGCAAGCAGCAGGTCTGGTGAAGGAGGGGTCATACCAGCTCTCCGGGAAAGAACCTTGGTGGAATCTGCTGCAGGTGGAGAAGATATCACTCCCTGACCACTTGCAGTACCCAAAGTTCCGAGTTGATTGAGGCCCATTAGTGGGCGAAGAGCACCAGGCGCCCCCTTGTAAGATGGTGAAGGACTCCTGGGGGAGTGGAAGCACTGCCCTGGGAGTTAAAAGTTCCCCTCAGGTTGGATGGGAGTTGGAGCTTGGGGCATAAATGTTTTTGCCTTCTGAGCCCCTTGTCCTTGCCTCTTGGGGTGAGAACCCTGCTGATGGAAAAAGTAGGGCTAGTACTGGTGACCTTGTGCAAAGGCACCTTTTGCCTCTGGAAAAAGATTCTTTTCCCTCAGGAAAAAGATCCTTTACCCTGATGGTTTTTTGCGGGTATGGGATGAGGTCTTCTTAGAGAGCCTCTGGACGAGTCACAACGTCTGACTCAATCTCAGCAGCTTTGTTGGCTATGGGTTTGTCAAAGAGGTTCTCATCAGTACAAGGGACATTGCTGTGCACTTTAGCACTGGACTGGGTTACCATCAGATCCATCCTAGGATGACCCCAAAGGTCCAGAATCTTTTGAAAAGCCAACAGGCTCAATTCCCACTCCCTAGGATTGAGGGAGTCATGACAAAGTTTGCCTCCACCCTGTCAATGCCCCCAATGTGCTGTGCCGAGAAAGCTAGTAGATTTGTTTACATCCAGGAGAACAAGAGGGTCATCTTGAGGCCCCTCTGGCACTCTTTGCACTCTCTTACTGGCTGACATAAGCCACCGCCATGGCATTGTCTGAGAATACACAGTCTGCTCTGTCCTGGACCAAAGACTGGAACTGAAGGGCAGCCAAATGAATTGTCCTTGCCTCAAAGTCGATGATGGGCCTTACTGCTACCTGACTGTTCCAACAGCCTTGAGCCATTCAGCTTTTGCAATGGGCTCCCCTGCCAAACAGAATGGCATCCATCGACTGGAGAAGCCACGAAGGATCATTCAGTGGTATGTCCTTTCTCAGATGCTGGGGCTGCATCTACTAACGCAGGTTGGACACAACAGACAGAGCGAGGGGGGGAGTCTGACATCAAAATCCTGAGTGTTTGGAGACCAGCAAGACAATGAAGATCTCTGCAGCGGCCTCATATGAGCTTCTGCCCAAGGAACCATCTTCAATGAAGCCAAAACCAAGCAGAGAATCAGTAAGTACTCTCAAACTCTGGGAACCTGCTGAGCCTGCAAGACTGCCGGTAGAGACAACAGCTTTTTCATTCTCTCCTCAGGAAAACCCTGCCTACATGAGTGCTGAACCGTGATCCCACATATTCTAGCGACTGGGAAGGCTTCAATTGACTCTTCCCATGGCAGATCACCCAGCTGAGACTCCAGGAACAGTATCACTCAGGCTGAGACCCAATATACTTCTGACTGCAACTTGGCTCGGATTAGCCAGTCATCAAATATAGGTAAAGACAAACTCCTTTGCACCTCAGCACAGCAGCAGCCATCACCATCAAGGCCTTGGAGAAGTGGATAGGCCAAAGGAAAGAGCTGAAAAATAAAAATGGGAGCAGAGAATGATGAAGTACAGGAAGCGCTGCTAATCCTTGTGGATGGGAATGTGAAAATAAGCATAAGCCAGATCCAGGGTCGTGAGAAACTCCCCATGCCTGCCCACCTGGATCATTGAATGCAGAGTCTGCATTTGGGAGTGCATGGTTTGCAGGTAGCGTTGATCCCCTTGACCTCAAGAACTGAATGAAAAGACCCACCCTTCTTTGGCACCATGAAATAGATGGAATACTGGCCTTAGTCCTGCTCGGCAGAGGGGACTAGGGCAAACACCTGCAGACTAAGCAATCTATCCTGCTTAGCCTGAATTGCAGCCCACTTAGCCATGGAGCCACAAGGGGAGATGACAAAGGTATTTGGAACAGGTTTTCTACATTAAAGAACATAGCCATGCTGTATAGTGTCTAGCACTCATCTATCGTCAGTGTCCCAGGTCCACTCCTGAAGGCACTCTGGAATTGGGCCAAGCCATCACTGCACTGGATGGGAGGAGGTATTACTGTAGACAGTAGGCTCAAGGGGTCGGAGAGCCCCATGGAAGGACTAAGCCAGACAATGAAAATCATAAGAAAGAGTATTTACTGGGGAATACTGATATTGGGAACATGAACAACAGGCAGAGCCCCTTAGGACTATCCTTCGGGAGGCGATGAGGTTTAGACTCACCCAAATCCTTAACCAGCTTTGCAATGTCCTCCCCAAACAACAGCTTCTCTTTAAAGGCAAGCCAGAACAACTAGGAATTAGAGGCGGAGTTCACGGCCCAGTCACGAAATCCTAGCCAGCACTGCACCACTGTCAAGAAGGCAATATCTTTAGCCATTAAGCAGACTAGATCATGCATAGCATCTGATAGAAAGGCCATTGCAGATTCCAAGAGGACAGAGGTATCCCTCCGGAGGGAATGACTGAATCCACTGGAGGAGAGCTTGAGTCATCAGAACCGCACAAACTGCTAACCGGAGAATAAAAGAGAAAGTAAAAAACTGATTCTTAAGAAGAGCTTCCATCTTACGATCCAAGTGATCTTTGAAAGCCAAATCACCCTCCACCGGGATTGGTAGTCCACTTCATTACCACAGTAACATGCATGTCCACTGAGGCATGCTCAAACACACAGTGCAATCCTACTGTGGCGGGGCACCAAGCTTCTTCATGACTTGGACCCCACTCCAAGTGGACCATGCTCTTGATAATCTCCGGAAAGGGAAAATCCCTAGTAGGTTTCTGAACCCCCTGCAAGAGAGGGTGCCTGTGAAATCTGCTCTGCCACTGGAAGATCTGCCAACTGCAGAGCTGAAAACATCTGAGTGAATGTCATCAGTTCTTCCTTCCTGAACAGGAGGATAAAGAGTAGTTACTCACCTGTAACAGGTGTTCTCCAGGAGCAGCAGGAATCAGTCCTCACATATGGGTGACGTCGGCGCCGACGGAGCCCTCGTGCGGCGCATTTCCCCAGCTTTCAAAGAAAGCCTTTGGGAATTGCAGCGCGCATGCACGGTTCCCTTCCCGCCCAAGGGTGCCATCTTGCTCAGTCTGATGACATAGCTAAAAGACAGCAAAAAATTAGCAAAAATAAATCATAAGACTGCAACTCCAAGGGGAGGAGGGAGGGCTGTGAGGACTGATTCCTGCTGCTCCTGGAGAACACCTGTTACAGGTGAGTAACTACTCTTTCTCCAGGACAAAGCAGGAAGTCAGTCCTCACATATGGGACTCCTTAGCTTAAGGCTACCGGAGACCTCAAGCGGAAAAATGAGCTCCCTCTAGCTCGACAGTACGTAAGGAAGGAATCTTCTCTGTGAACGCCCCCGACTGGTAGCCCAACACCAGGGCCGGAGGGTAGGAGTTGCCTAAACCCCAAAGAGATTATGGAGTACTGGCTGTCCGAAAGCACTGTCCCTGCGGGACTCCCTCTCAAGGCAGTAATGGGCCGCAAATGTCTGGCTTGAAGACCAAGTAGCGGCCCGGCAGATGTCTGCAAACAGAACAGAGCCGAGATGAGCCACTGACGCAGCCTTCGCCCTAACACGATGAGCCATGACTCGACCCTCCAACGAGAGGCCAGCTGCCCCATAAGCCCAGGCGATACAGTCAGCGACCCACATGGACAAAGTACGCTTGGAGACAGGTAGCCCCAACTTATTGGGGTCAAAAGAAACGAAGAGCTGAACAGCCCTCCGGTGCTCCCGCGTACGGTCGAGGTAGAAGGAAACCGCCCTCCTACAGTCCAGGGTATGCAGGACCATCTCAGCCCGGTTGGCATGCGGCCTGGGAAAGAAGGTCGGAAGAACCACCTTCTGATTGAGGTGAAAAGGGGAGACAAACTTAGGAAGAAACTTCGGTTGAGTCCGTAAGACTACCCTATTCCTGTAGAACCTAGTGTAAGGGGGGATCAGACACTAGTGCCTGAAGTTCACTCACTCGCCTAGCAGAGGTAAGAGCTACCAGAAACAAGGTTTTCCAGGAGAGAAAACGGAGAGGGCAGGTAGCCATAGGTTCAAATGGCGGACAAGTAATCCGTTGTAAGACCACGTTCAGATCCCACTCAGGGGCTGGTGGACGCAAAGGAGGCTTAAGCAGGAGGCGGCCTCTGAGAAAACGAGCCACCAAAGGGTGGTTGGAAAGAGGCCTCCTGTCCACCGGCGAGTGGTGAGCTGAGAGAGCACTGAGGTGAACCCTGATAAAGTTGGACTTAAGGCCTAGATTGGAGAGGTAAAGCAAATATTGCAATACTACCGCTACCAAGCACGAGAAGGGATTCTCGCTGTGCTGAGCACATCATGTGGAGAATCTACGCCACTTAAGAGCGTAGGATTTCCTGGTGGATTGCCGCCTAGAGGCGAAGACTACATCTTCCACCTCTCTAGCCAGGAGTAGGGGGGAGCCAGGACTACCCTTTCAGCAGCCAGGCCATCAGATGAAGGGACTGGAGGTTGGGGTGCAAGAGAGACCCCTGGTCCTGAGACAGGAGATCGTGTTGAATTTCCAGAAGCAGAGGAGTGTCCACCGCCAGTTGCAGCAGGAGTGGGAAACACGGCTGCCTCAGCCACCTGGGGGCTATCAGGATCATTGAGGCCCTGTCCTTGAGGACCTTGAACAGTGTCTGAGACAATAGTGACGTGGGAGGAAATGCATATAGTAGGCCTTGGGACCACGGAATCAGAAAGGTATCCGCTGCTACTCTGAGAGGATGCGGTTGTCTGGAACAGAATCTCGAGAGTTGCCGGTTCAGAGGACTGGCGAAGAGATCCATGGTGGGGAGGCCCCACCTGAGAAAGATCTGCTGAACCACCAATGGATTCAATCTCCATTCGTGTGGTTGCAGGATCCTGCTCAGTCTGTCCGCCAGGTAATTTTCTTGACCGGGGAGGTAGACAGCCTTGAGGAGGATTCCGTGATTGACGGCCCAAGAGCACAGCCGTTGTGCTTCCTGACAGAGAAGGAGCCTGTGCCTCCTTGTTTGTTCACGTAGAACATGGCAACTTGAAAGCCCGCCTGGACCAGTACAGACTGGTGAGATGTGAGGTGGGAGAAGGCTCTCAGAGCTAGGCGCATTGCCCGTAGCTCCAGGAAGTTTATCTGCTGAGCAGCCTCCCAAGGAGCCCAGAGACCCTGAGTAAATGCCCCTTGGCAATGTGCTCCCCAACCTAGAAGAGAAGAATCTGTCGTCAACACTTGAGAATGTGGAGGGGATTGAAAAGCCACTCCGAGTACCAGATTCGGAAGATGAAGCCACCATTGTAGAAAGGAGACGAGCAGGGTGGATATTCTCACTGAGTCTGCAAGGCTCCCTGTGGCCTGATGCCACTGAATTTGAAGGCTCCACTGAGCAGGCCGCATGTGCAGGCGGGCATTGGGGGTTACATGAACCGTGGAAGCCATATGGCCAAGAAGTCTCAGGAATTGCCTGGTGGAGACCAGGGAATTGCTGTGAAACTGCCTGACTACATCCATCAACCGGAGGGCCCTGTCCACTGGCAGAAAAGCCCTCGCCTGAAGAGTGTCTAGCCTTGCTCCTATGAATTCCAAGTTCTGGGACGGGAGCAAAGTGGACTTTGTGAAGTTTATGACAAACCCCAAGTGCTGAAGCAGAGCCACAGTGCGAAGGGTGCCTTGACTGGCCTCCTTGAAAGACTTGCCCCTTAGGAGCCAGTCGTCCAGGTATGGAAACACAAAAAGACCTTGAAGCCTCAGGTAGGCCGCCACCACCGCCAGGCACTTGGTGAACACTCTGGGAGCGGAGGTTAGGCCAAAGGGAAGTACTCTGTACTGATAGTGACTTCCCCCCACAACAAACCTGAGATATTGTCTGTGGTCTGGATGAATAAGGATGTGAGTATAAGCATCCTTTAGATCTAAGGAGCATAGCCAATCTCCCTGCTGGAGGTAGGGCAGCAGGATTCCAAGGGTAAGCATCTTGAACTTTTCTCTCCCCAGGAACTTGTTGAGGTTGCACAAGTCTAGGATGGGTCTGAGGCCTCCTGTTCTTTTTGGTACCAGAAAGTACCCGGAATAAAAGCTGTGACCTCTCAGGTGGTGGGGCACCGGTTCCACAGCCTGGTCCTTTAGCAGACTTGCTAACTCCTGAAGGAGTAGGTCCCTGTGCAGAGGTAGTCTTGGAGGCTCCCCTGGAAAATAGGAGGGAGGTACCTGGTGAAAATGGAGAAGATAGCCCTTTTGGACTATATGGAGCACCCAGGTATCTGATGTGACGGCTGACCACCTGTGGGCAAAGTGGGCCAGCCGGCCTCCTGTGCTGATGTGAGCCAGCTGAGAAGAGGCTATGCTTGCTGAGTCAAAACCCCCCACCCTGCTGAGCAGGGGCTGGTGTTGGTGGCTTGGGGGCCTTCTGCCTACAGGGCCCATGACCCTGCCCCTTGGCCTGCTGACCCTGTTGGGGAGCTGCAGAGGCCTGATAATGAGGGTATTCTTTATAGGCAGAGGACATCCTCGGGTAAAAGGTCTTTTTTCCCGAGCCCTTCTTCTTCTGAGAAGGGGCAGAGGTTTTTCTGGACAGCCTAGTCCTGGTCAGAGTCTCGGTCTCGAGTTCTGCAGCCTTGAGTGGAGGAGTGGCCTAGTGGTTGGGGCAAGGTACTTCAGGCCGGAAGGTCGGGGGTTCAAATCCCACTAGAGGTCAGCAACCTTGGGCCGGAAGGTCTGGGGTTTCTAGTCCCACAGGTGCTCCTTGTGGTCTTGGGCAAGCCACTTAATCCTCCATAGCCCATGTTCCCTGTAAAATAGTTATCTCCAAGTTATAATGCCCTGTTCAATGTAATTTCAGTTTGTTCAATGTAAACCGCACTGATGCAGAATAGCGCGGTATATAAGAGAATGTAATAATAATAATAATAATTTTCAGCCATGGGCTTGCCAAAGAGGTTTTCACCTCGGCAGGGGACATCGGCCAACTTGTCCTGCACCCATGGCTCGAAGTCAGATGACTGTAGCAAAGCCTGTCAGCGAACACCGATGCCGGCCCCGGCTACTCGGGCCGAAGCCTCGAAGCCATCGTAGGATGCACGAGAGATAAACTTCGAGCACTCTCGAATACCAGTGGACAAGGCTTGGAACCGCTGCAAAGGTTCCTCGGAGAGACCAGCAGAGAACCCGGCAATCTCCTTTGCTAGGTCTCGGAGATACATGCCCATGTAGAGCTGGTAAGTCTGGACACGGCAAGCAAGCATAGAGCCCTGGAAGCACTTCTTACCGAGGGCATCCAGGTTCCGGGCCTCCTGGCCGGGAGGCACTGAGGAGTGCATCTTCTGACTTTTCAGTCGATGCATGGCCGACTCCACAACCATGGAGCAGTGCGGTAATTCTGCCTTTTGGAACCCGGGGCTCTTGCGGACTCGATAGATGGAATCGACCCGTTTGCTTAACACCGGCGTCAAGGCCGGGGTCTCCCACATGCGGAAGAGCAGCCGCTCCATCATCGGAGGAACCGGTACAGTAAAGGCCTCCTTCAGGGGAGAGACATAATGGAGGGCCTCGAGCTCCTCGGCTCCTCCTCGGGATCCGCGGGGAAGGCCAAGGCCTTGGCCATATCCTGCACGAAGTCCGAGAACCGGGTATCCTCCGGTGGGGATCGTCTCCGAGGTTCGGACTCCGGCGAGTCCGATGGGACACACCGAGTCCGATAAGTGTCAGGTGACTCTTCGTCCTCCGTCTCCCAGCCCGACTCCTCGGAGGAGGAATCGAGCGGCTCTGGTCGGGCGGGCACCGATGCCATCCGCCCCGACGCCGAGGGTACCGGCGTCGACGACCTCGGTCCCGAAGGGAGGCCGAGGGAGACCGTGGCCGAGGATCGGCTCGGCCTCCGGGGTCGACTTGGAAGTCGAGGTCCCAGTGGTCGGGGCAGATGCACTGGTGAGACCAGTGATCAATGCCCGCTGCTGTTCCATGAAGGCAGCGAGGCTGCTCTCCAAGGCCGTCAACCTGAGTCCGAGCTCAGGAAACCCAGCAGTTACCCGACTCGGGCCCCGACGGTGTCGGGCCCGACGTCGGCTTCCCTGGAGAAGAGTCCACGAGGACTACAGCACTCACATGTCCAGGAGACTCCATCTCGATACGAGGATGCTTGGCAGGCCTCTCCGACTCCGAAGACCCGAGACGGCTATCGGGACTATGTGACCTGGCCCTCGAGGAACCAGGAGCGTCCACCGACGCCGCCCTCGCGGGTTTCTTCTTCCTGCGATGTTCCCGCGAAGGAGACCCCCGCTCAGGGGAACCCCGACGCTGCTCGGGGCAGGAGTACCGAGACGTCGAGGCCTCTGACGAGGTCCGGGCCCATCCAGACGCGGAGTCAGAGAAGATCCTATCCTTCTGGTGCTGCCGACTCCTCAACGCCTTCGAGAACATCGGGTCATGATCGGGTCCGAGGCAGCGGAGGCAGCAGTCATGTGTATCGGTAAGAGACATAAGTTTCTTACACAGATCACACTTTTTAAACCCGCTGGTAGCCATCGGGGGAAAAAAGGGCCCCTGCGAGATCAAAAGACAGGGCTGCCAGTGAAAAAAGAAAAATGGCGCGAACGTTAGTCACAAAGGACAAAAACCGAAAGAGAGTGAGTGGACTCGATACCGGCGTATCGGGCCAAGGCGGGAAAAGGATCCGGCGTCGAACCGAAGGTAGAAAAAGAAAAAACAGGGAAATCAACTTTTTCCTCGGGGAAAAACGAACTACGTCCGTCGGGCTCCGTGGAAAAAAGAAGACTGAGCAAGATGGCACCCTTGGGCGGGAAGGGAACCGCGCATGCGCGCTGCAATTCCCAAAGGCTTTCTTTGAAAGCTGGGGAAATGCTCCGCACGAGGGCTCCGTCGGCGCCGACGTCACCCATATGTGAGGACTGACTTCCTGCTTGGTCCTGGAGAATGGAATTATCCTGGTCCTCTTAAGGTGGCGGCATTTCATCCTCAAAACTGTTATCTTCATAAGATGTGTTGGAACTGGACGCCACCCCAGGCAAAGGAGAGATGATCTAAACATCCAGACTCCAATATCCACAGAGATCTCTTAGGTGAAGAGCTCAGGCTGGGCCTTTGCCATCCTGTGCCGCAGAGCATCCCTCCAACAGAGTGGAATGTGTTCACGAGAACCCAGAAACTCTAGAGTATAAACTGCCCTCACCAGGAAGACCAACCTTACTGAAGAAATGAATAGAATTCTGAGGATGACAACATGGAGACCAGGTACTGCATGTCAAAATTAGCCCCACCCTCAGCAGGAATCAGGCCTGCTACTGGTCCCTAAAGAGAAAGGAATGACCAACAGACCAAGAGCAGGAATCCAAGGCTTGGGAATCATCCTTCTCCCCAACTGTGCCTGCTGCCTCCTGCAGCAGGGAGGACAAGGGCAGGACATCTGTGCCACCCTGCTGTGAGAGGAGGAATGATCCCTCCGAGGCTGCATCGGAAGCCTCCATGCAAGAACTGTAGTAGCTCCAACAATGTAACTCTCCACTTGCCGCAGACCAGGCAGCATTTCTTAGAAGGTGGCATGCACCCATCACAAAAAATGTAGGTCTCGTGTTGCTAACAGTCCATCTTCACAGGATCAGAATGCGCTAAGGCGCGTTTCAACATATAAGCCAGCCATGCTGGCAGCAGCACCACCACCATGCAGAGATCAAAGGCACACAAGACCGCCACACAGGAAAGGCGTGCAGTCAGCATGCGTGGCAGTCTATGCACGCAAGCAGAATGAGACGGGGATCGGAAGGAAAAACAATGTGCCTCACCAATGGTTTTCCACAATGGCCCCAAACCCAGCAGACATACCACCCAGTGACTGAGGTCAGGTTAACCCCAGACAAGTCACACAAGACAGTGACTTAATTTTGGTACTCAGCAGTGGGGCACCTAGGACAGTAAACTATTCTGGACTCAAGTGCTACTCTCCCCTGCTGCCAAGGCCTGCAGGCACACACATCTGAAGAGCTACCTTCTAATTTTTGAAGAAAGCCAGGTGGGTGGAGGGGACACTGATGTTGTGCTAGGGGAGGAGGGAGGATTGTGAGGACTGATGCCTGCTGTTCTTGGAGAACACCTGTTATAGATGAGTAACTACACTTTCTCCAGGAAGAAGCAGGAAGTTAATCCTCGCACATGGGATTCCCTAGCTCCAGGCCACTGAGGACCGAACTAAGACAGCACCAGCGGCGATCAATCAGAGAGCCATGAAATGCAAAAGGTAAGTCCCCACTGACAGACTCTGTAAGATCCTAGCGTCCAGCAACACTATCACTCCAGTAGCCTGAACATAGAAGAGTCGGAGAGCAGGAATTGCCTACACCCCAAGAATACTGCAGAGTACTGCCTGGCCAAAGGCACTGTCCCTGCGGAATTCACTCTCCAGGCAGTACTGAGCTGTGAACGTATGAACTGAAGACCATGTGGTGACCTTGCAAATTTCCATCACCGGCAATCAACGGAGGTTGGCCACTGATGTGGCCATCGCCCTCACGCGGTGCACTGTGATCCGGTGCTCAAGGGAGAGGGCAGCTTGCTCATAAGCGAGGGCAATACAATCTGCCAACCAAATGGACAGAGTTCACCTGGACACAGGGATCCCCAGTCGGCTGGGGTCATAAGATATGAAAAGCTGAGGCGCCTTTTGATGGGCCTGAGTCTACTGCACTACTTGTAAGGCTTGCTTGCAATCTAGTGTATGAAGTATTAGCTCCTCCCTGCCGGCATGAGGCTGCGGAAAGGAGGTGGGGAAGACCACCTCTTGGCTGAGGTGGAAGGGAGATACCACATTCAGGAGGAATTTGGGGTGTGTGCGGAGCACCACCCTGTTCTTATAGAGTCTCATATATGGAGGGACCACTATCAGAGCCTGGAGTTCACTCACCCTTCGAGCGGACATGAGGGCCACCAGGAAGGCTACTTTGCAAGACAGGTATCTCAGGTGGCAAGTGGCTAGGGGCTTGAATGGTGTTTTAATGAGCTGAAAGAGCACCACATTGAGGTCCCATTCCAGCACTGGAGGGAGAAGGGGGGACTGGACAACAGGAGGCTCCAGAGGAACCTAGAGACCAGAGGCTGACTAGAGAGTGGTTTTCCCTCAATGGGGTGGTGGTAGTGGTGGTGCACGGATATAGCGCTTAGATGCATCCTCACCAAGTTGGATTTCAGTCCGGTGTGTGACAGGTGCAGCAGGTACTGAAGGACCAGTTGCATGTGACAGGAGAAGGGATTCTCCCTTCTCCACATACCAAAAGGAGAATCATCTACCCGCATGGTGGAGGATTTGCAAGAGGCCAGTAATATCTCCTCGACCTCCCCTGTAAGGTTGGAGGGGGTCAGTGCTACCCTTTCAGGGGCATTGTTGTCAGCGCTAGCAACCCCAGGTTGGGGTGCAGAAGGGAGCCCTCCTCCTGGGACACGAGGTCCAGGACTCGGACCAGTGGGACAGGGAGTGGCACAGACAGATAGCTATAGAGGGAATCAGTATTACGTGGGACATCAAGGTGCAACCAGAATAACTGATGCCCCCTCGCTCTGGACCTTGAAGAGGGTCTCGGCGACCGGAGGGGGGGGGAGGCGGTGGGAACACATATAGCAGATCCTCTGACCATGGGATAAGGAAAGCATCTGCCGCCACTCTTCCCAGGTACGACTGGTGTAAGCAGAAGCATGGTAGATGCACATTGTCCAGGGAGGTAAAGAGGTCTATCACAGGACTGCCCCAGCAGTGGAAGAGTTGCTTCATTACCCTGGGGTTCAAGTGCCACTCGTGTGGGCGAAGGACTCTGTTCAGCCTGTCTGCTAAGCAGTTGTCCTGGCCTGGCAGGTATACCACTCGCAGGAGCATGCTGTTAAGCGCTGCGTAGGAGAGGAGGGCCACTGCCTCCTGGCATAGGGAGTAAGAGCCTGTGCCCTGCTGCTTGTTGATATAAAACATGGCCACCTGGTTGTCCATCTGGATCAGTACAAGTTGGCACCACAGGCAGTGACAGAAAGCTCGTAGAGCCAGGAAGATTGCCCCGGGTTTGAGGAAATTGATCTGTAAGAGTGACTCCTCCAGGGACAAGCTGCCTTGCGTATGGCAGTCACTGCAATGTGTCCTTGACCCCAGGAGGGATGCGTATGTTGTCAGGGTCCTCTGCGGTGCTGATACCTGGAATGGTATTCCCACCTGGAGGTGGTGCAGATTTTTGCCACCAGGTGAAGGACTCTGTCAGCTGGCGAGTGACTCTGATTCTATCCAGTAGCCTGCCCGTGGCTTGAGTCCACTGTGAGCGGAAGCACCATTGGGCTGTCCACATGTGCAGGTGGGCTAGCGGTGTGACGTGGATTGTTGAAACCATATGAACCAACAGGCAGAGGAGGTGGTGAGCCTGTATGGACTGATAGCGCTGCATCTCTCCTACTAACTGTGAGGTGGTCTGCCCTTTCACTTGGGAGGATGGCCTTGACCTACAGCTTGTCCAGCTGCACACCTATGAACTCCAGACTTTCTCTTGGAGTGAGATGGGACTTGGGGTAGTTGATGATGAACCCCAAGTGTTGCAGCAGGAGGGATGTACACTCTGTAGCCTGCCAGGCCTCTGAGGCCAAACCTCCTCTGATTAGCCAGTCGTCCAGTTAGGGAAAGACAAAAGCCCCTTAAAGGCGCAAGTGGGCAGCGACCAATGCCAAGCACTTGGTAGAGATTCTCGGCAAGGAGGCCAAACCGAAAGGCAGCACTCTGTACTGGTAATGCCCTCCTCCCATCACAAACCACAGGTACTGCTTATGGGAGGGGTGGATTAGGATGTGGGTGTATGCATTCTTTAGGTCCAAGGAGCACAGCCAATCTCCCTGGTGGATGAAGGGCAGGAGTGTTCCAAGGGATAGCATCTTGAAATTCTCCCTCACCAGAAACTTGTTCAAGTCTAGTATGGGCCTGAGACCTCAGGGTTCTTTTGGAGACAAGGAAGTACCTTGAGTAGAAGTCCTTTTGCCATAGATGCTTCTGTACAGGCTCCACTGCGTTGTCCCTGAGCAGACCTGTGAAGCTCTGAGAGCAGAAGGGTCTGGTGGAGGAGAGGTCGCACTGGCTCTCCTGGGAAGAACCTGGATGGTATTTGTTGTAAGTGGAGGAGATATCCCTCCACCACCTGCAGCACCCACTGGTCTGAGATTATCTGGGCCCACCTGTGGGCAAAGAGTGCCAGGCAGCTCCCTGTGGGCTTGTGAAGGTCACCTGGGAGTCAAAAGCTCCTCCCTGGGTGGGCTGGGGCTGGAGCTGGAGCCCGGGGCTTCTGGGCTCCTTGGCCCTGCCTCTTAGGGTGAGAACCCTGTTGTTGGCTGAGAAGGATGGGTATCGGTGACCCTGTTGGAAATGTCCCTTTTTTCCAGAGAATAGGAGTGGCCTTTTCCAGACCCAAGGGTTTTCTGAGGGGAAAAGAAGAGGTCTTTGACAGCCTCTGGCGGGTCACCACCTCGGCAATCTTGGCCGCCTTCTCGGCCATGGATTTACTGAACAATTCTTGCCGGTGCAGGGAACATCGAGCAGCATGTCCTGGACCCACTGCTAGAGGTCTGAGGACTATAGACAGGCTTGGCGTCGAGACCTGATACCAGCTGCTGCCACTCGAGCTGCTGACTCGAATCAGTCGTAGGCCGCCCAGGAGAGGAAATCTGAACAGCCCCTAATTCCCGAGGTCAAAGCCTGGAACCAATGAAGAGGTTCCACGGCCAACCCCGCTGACAATCCCAATAACTCCTGGGGGTTAGGGCTTTTAAATACAAGCCTATGTATAGCTCATAGGCCTGGATTTGGCACCCCAGCATTGACCCCTGGTAGCACTTCGCCCAAGGGCATCGAGGGCTCAAACGTTCCTGCCGGGGGGGGAAAGAAGAGTAAGTCTTCTGGCTTTTGAGTTTTTGCATGGTTTACTTGTCTACCATGTAGTTATGCGGGAGTTGGGGCTTGTGAAACCCTAGTCCCTTCCTGATGCGGTACATGGCATCGAAGCACCGGCTGACCACCAGAAGCGAGGTCGGGGTCTCCCACATCCACAGTAACAGCCGCTCGAAGATCAGCTGGACTGTCACCATAAGGGTTTCCTTAGGAGAAGACTAACTGGAGGACCACCAGTTCCTTGGTGCATGGGTCCTCCTCCACCTCGGTTTGCACCGAGGGGGCACCGGCCATATCACTGACAAAGTTGTGAAAGGCCACATCCTCCGGAAGAGAATGGCGCCGAGAGAGATTGGTCCAGGGGATGTCCCAGTGCTGTCTGGTTTCTGGGATGGCCTCGTCGTCATCTCCCACTCGGATTTGAGGGGAGACAATGAGTCCGAGGACCTCGACTCTGTGCCTTGAGGTCCACACCAAAGTGCCAAGGTCCTCCTGAGGACCAGGGGTCTGAGTCCCGGAAACTGGCTGGGGAGGACCATATGCCCAAAGAATGGGATTGGGACCTCGACCGGAGCCAAGGACTTACCTGAGGCAGGTGGCGCTCGAAGCTCGGCTCGATGACTAGGGATTCCCCCACAGTCGGCGTCTGGTCGTCAGGGTGGATTATGCGGATCAACCTGTCATTATCGCCTGCTGCATGGCCAGGATACCAGTTATATTCTACTCCATGGCTGCCATTCTGGATTCCAAGTCATAAGGTTCAGCAGCTTTCAGCATGGCCACAAAGGATCTCAGGCCCAGCACCGGCACAGGTACTCTTGCGAGTGCGTCCTCAACAAGGACTATGGCCTCGTCTCCGCCAGCCGAGGCATCCTTTTTGTGAACTTTGGTGGGCCGTTTCTCGGAGTCATCCAAGTCCCTCTGGGCTGTCTTGCCGGGTTTCTCCAATGGAATCTTGATGGACTTCGAGGAATTTTTCTTTTTCTGCTCAGGATCTGAGGTCTTCTCGGAGGAGCTGCCATCGTGGGACTCCGAGGACACTGCCTTCTCGGTACGTGCTGGGCTTGGAGCTCGATGTCGGGGAGGCCGGTGCAGAGTCAGAGATGGGGAACATCTTCCCCTGCAACTCCGACCTCTTCTTATTGGTTTGGGCATCATAGCCTGGAACAGGTCGCAGGAGGTGCTGTCATGGTCCGGTCTCAAGCAGCGTAGGTGAAAGTCATGGGTGTCTGTGACTGACAGATTGACTGCAGTGGTCACATTTGTTGAACCCACACTGGGGGACATGGTGGGGTACACCTGGCCAGGGTCAATGACCCCGGGCGAAAAAGGGTTCGAACACCGGTCTAGGCAAGCCTCAATCAAAAAACTGGGGAAGGAGCCGAGAACAGCAGCAGGCCTGGTGCCAGATCAAGGTGGGAAGAACCACTGGTATGCAAACCAGGAAAGCTGAATTTTTAAGGATATAGCAAGGATTTTTTCTGGAGACATTAGATAGATGTCCTTTGGGCTCCGTGGAAAAAAGGAGACTGAGCAAAATGGCACCCTGGAGTGGGAAGGGGACCATGCATGCATGGTAGCATGTCCCAAAGGCTTTCTTTGAAAGCTGGGGAAAAGCTCCACACGGGCTCCGTCAGCGCTGATGTCACCCATATGTGAGGACTGACTTCCTACCTGTTCTTGGAGAAATACTGAGTATCTGACCTAGTCCCACACCTCCAGCAGGAATGGCATCACTGCCTTACGGTGCAGCAATTTATCCAAAGTGATCCACACAGCGACACATTTGATGGCAGACCCACAAAGGGAGATGACAAAGGCATCTGTAATCGGCTATTTCCAGGACATAGCCTAACCGAATGGTGTCTAGCACACAGCAATCTTTGGCAACCCGGGTCCATTCCAGAAAGAAAAGGTGAAGCTTGCCTCAAACTGAAGGAACCACGGAATGGGCCCCCAAACCTTCACTGCACAGCCCAGGAGGGTCCTCCTCCAGAGGGGACAGAGTCCCTGGGCCCACGCGCTCCATGAAAGGACTGAGAACAAGCCAGAAGCCCAGAAGCAGAGGGGAAGAAAGTTTTCCCAGATTGGTAACAATGAGAGTCCCAAGACCCTCGGGAACCTGCCCCATGAACCCTCAGTGGACAGACGAGAAGGGGCACCAGCCCACTTTACAGGCCCCTTGGAAGCATCTTCCGGAAGGCCACAGATTTTGTCTCTCCCAGGTCCTTTACCAGCTTCTCCAAATCGGCTCCAAACAGAAACTTCTCCTTAAAAACCAGTGGGGCCAACAAGGCTTTGGAAGATGTGTCCACTGCACAGTGTCGGAGCCAAATACAACACAGTAACACAGTCGTCAGGGCACCATCCTTGGCAGCCAAACGTACCAGGTCATAGACGGCATCAGAAAGGAAGGCCGTAGCAGACTTCAAATGAGGGGTCGCACCAGTCAACTAAAGCGACTAAATCCACTGGAGCAGGGCTCGGTAAGTCAGGCTGGTACATACTGCCATCTGCAGAATAGTTACTGCCATGGAAACTGACTCCTCAACCACAAATCCACCTTACAACCCAGAAAATCCTTTAAGGCTAATCTACCTTCTACAGGAATGGTGATCCGTCTGGTAACTGCCATGACATGTGCATCCGACTTGGGAATACCAAACCACTCAATTCACTCCTCCTCTGGGAGAGCGGAGATCTTCTTACACACCCTTAACCCTTTAGGCAGGGAGTCAGGAGAGTCCTACTCCGAACAGATCATATCCTTGATTACATCTGGAAATAGGAAGACCGTAATGGATTTTTGCACCCTTTCAAGGAGTGGGTGTACCTTTGCTCTTGCTCCGTGCCGGAAGAATCCACACATTCGATGAGACTCTGGCAACCAACGCAGCCAGCTCATTCTTCCAGAAATAGGCAAATCCCATCGTCCTCCTCACAATCACAAGAGTACTTCTATATCTACATCAAAGAACAGTACTGAGCCATCTGAATCCAAGTCATTGTCAAAATCTCAGACAGCTCCCAGCTGTTCTCTATCTCCAGGAGGCATCCCATGCCGTGGAGGCGTAGTCAAAGGCAATAGAACAGGTCTTCCATTCTCCGCCTGCCCCACACGAGAAAGTGCCAGAGGGGCACCCAGAGGCCTCAGTGTCTGAATTTACATGCCAGAATTTAGAGGAGGATAATGCGAGTCAGGAAGCTCTCCTCTCATAAATGACCTCCAAAAAGGGGTACAGCTGCCATAAACTCCCTAGAGGACAACAAATGGCTCGCAGCATAGATGCCAAATCCCCTAGCTGGCTGGATATCCTTACCCATAGCGCCATCCATCACCACCTGCCCTGAGGCAGGTATGGCAGACTAATCACATCCTCCAGCTGAAAAAGAGGAGCAGGTCCTCCAGGGACGACTCAAACTGTTATGCAAGAAGAGCAGGGTCCAGAATCCGGAGATGAGGCACCTCACTTGCCACAAGTCAAACAATGTTTCCGGGAGCTTTAAGGAAAGTATCACAACAGCGCGCACTAAGGCTATGGCCACCCGAAGGCGCATGATAACTGTGCTTTTACTGCGGTGCACGTTAATTGCGCTCTTTGGTGCAATGTGCGTTATAGGTGCTCAGGAAAGAATGTGTGTTGGAGCCGCTTGGGCATATCGCCCATTAGGTCCACACAACCATCAGCCGCACATTAAGAAAAATGCTCCTAAACCATTCAGAAAATGCAGGAAACCCCCACACGGTGTCAACGGTCACCAGTGGTCCACACCGAATTGCATCCCAGACGGAATCGGGAGCCCCCAACAAGCTCAGTGACACGATCAAGCCTTGGTACTCATCCCCTGAGAGCCCCAGCCTGAAAACCCTGACAGGCTCAGCTCTACTCCCCAGGAACTGTTTTTCTAGCTTACAGCACTGTGTTCAAGGTGATTGGCAGGCAGATCCCTCAGAGCCTTCTGCAATCTTCAGGAGAGAGCAGGAGGGACAGAGGAAGCGTTGAGGTTGTGTGAGGCAGCTGTACTCTTCCAGATCCTTCCAATTTCTGGCTGATCAATGGGCTCTTATCCAGGGTAAGAGCACAGAGCTGAACCAATTTTCCCTCCTCCTATGGCTACCAAACAAGACCACAGTCTCGTGGAGCTTACCACGTTGCACTCCAGTGAATTCAATCTGCAGGCTGTTGTTGATAGGGTTTCAATCAATCTTTTCCTCTCAAATTCTTAGAGTTTTCTTCAGAGAGGAGAAAATCCATCCACCATCAGCTGAAGACAAAGAAATACTGAAGGGACATCTGGTGGCTGAGGCGAATAGATGCACGGGAATGATGTCATTGAAACCTGGGCTTTTCATTGATTCTTTATCTCAACCAATCTGCTGGGAGGGGAACACAACCGACTTGTCTGGATTGGTCTAGCAGAGGAATATAGAATATATTATTTTAGGCAAAAAAAAACCAGACACACCCCTGTGAAAAGCCACTAGTTTCAATTTACCCATTTAAGCATCCTGTGACACAAGCCATTAAGCTTCGTGTTATGAAAATCATGTTACTAGATTATATGCTGAACAGGAAAATTAGTAGCATGCTCCCTTAAAAGTCCATTTTTAATTAACAGTGGGCATTTTACTTACTGCTGAGTGTTTTCGACCTTATTGGAGGCAGTCCTTTTTTCTGCCTTTCCTTATCCCTCTCCCTAGCTCTTCTCTCACTGGAATAAGACCGGGATGACTTTCTTTTCCTTTCTTTGGATCGGGATCGAGATCGCTTTCTATGTTTACGTTTTCTAGACCCAGATCGTGATCTAGATCTTCTTTTCCTTGGGGATCTACAAAAAAACCTAATTTTGTTACAACCTGAAAGAACACAAAAATACTTTTATTTTTAAATTAAGAAAAAATCATTGCTTTGCACTTAACAATTACATAATTGTGTTGCATGTTCAACAGAACCAAAGCACAAATTCTCATTACTTAAAAAAGTTCTAAAATTACTGACAATGGGACTGCAAATAAAAGTTAGTTGGCAAGTTTCTAGGATGATACAAGGTATTTTGTAAAGAATGCAAAACCTGGTAATTTATTCCTGAGTTTAGTGGAGGACAACGATTAGTACATAGTCTTTCAGTTTTGAGATTTTATTCAATATGTAGATTTTTCTTAATGCTGTATATTATATTATTATGTTGTAAACATCTTGCAGCCTTTTTGGGGGAGACAAAATATAATTTTGATGAAAGTATTGTGAGCACCAAAACTAGTGGATACACCTGTGGTGTTATTTACAACAGACTATAAAATAAGGCCTATTTGCAAGGAGAAACAAGTGAAATGTCATAACCTTGATCGGGATCGTGAGTGCGTCCTCGATCTTGAACCAACTGCCGATTTCTTTTCTTCCTGTTCAAAGAGCTCTTCTTCAGTTACATCTTGTCCTTCATCTATTTCCATGTCCTATTCATTGAAATGGATATATAAGGTAAAACAAGCCAACAAATAAAGCATGCATATAAAAAATATCTACAGTTATCTCGTCATCCCTTACTGATTTAATATTTATGGAAAAAATGTAGCTTTCAAATAAGTTGCCTACTAATATAGGTGCCAGTGCAAAATGTCTAGTAATCCAAGATCCTTGAAAAACGTTCCTAGTGAACTACAGATTTTCTGATCAAAAACATTGTGGAAAATGGCAGCTGCTTTAAATCTTGCTTACTTTTAAGTGGTTCTCAGACCTAGGTGCAGCTGAATTAACAGATGTTTTTTGGAAGGGTAAATGGCCAACTTGCCACAGAAAGTACACTGCAGAAAATTAATCAAATAGCATTAAATTGCGATGGGGAATGATGAAGGTTATTGTCATATTTTTTTTCTAAAGGGCCTCCAGCCTGCTGAGCAGTTCTTGCCACTAACAATTAAAACCTATTAAATCTGTGCCTAGCATGTGATCTGATACAGCAATACAAAATGCCAACCTGGAAAGCAAAGGGCGGTGCAGAGCAACAGACTAATCAAGAACTGGCCAAGCCTGAACACATTGGCAAGAAAGCATAGTTACTCACCTGTAGCAGGTGATCTCCGGGAACAGCAGGAATTTAGTCTTCACATATGGGTATCGTCAGTAACAACGGAGCCTGCGCGAGAATGCTCCCCAACGTCCAATAGGAAAGCTTTTGGGAGCATCCCACAGCACCTGAGTGCTGCCTTCCCGCCTTTCCCAACTGTCCCTCTCCAGTTGAGTTTAAAGCTGAGACAAAGAGAGGGGGAAAGGGGGAAAGAGAAAAAGAGAGAGAGATACAAATCCTAGGGGAGGTGGGTGGGTTGTGAAGACTAAATTCCTGCTGTTCCCGGAGATCACCTGTTACAGGTGAGTAACTATGCTATCTCCAGGAACAAGCAGGAATGCAGTCTTCATATATGGGGACTTCCTAGCTGCAGATGCCAGGGAGACGGCCCCAGAAGTTGTGTGCCCCTGTGAAAGGGCTCCACTTCCCCCCATGGATCTCTGGCATTCTACCAGGTATGGTGGGTAGGAGTTGATTAAGTATGGAACAGGTGTTGAAGAACAGCCTGACCAAACAAGGCATCCCAGTGGGAGTCCTTTTCTAAGCAGTAATGGGATGGAAAGGTATGAACAGAAGCCCAAGCAGCTGCTCAACAGATGTCGTCGATAGACACAGAGTGAAGATGAGCCATAGAGGCTGCCATGGCTCTCACATTGTGAGCTGTGACATGGCCTTCAAGAGAAAGGTTCCTACTCTCATAGGCAAAAGATATACACTGTGCAATCCAGCTGGAAAGTGTTCGTTTGGCGACTGGAAGTCCCAAATGACTAGGATCAAAAGCAACAAAGAGTTGAGAGGACTTTCTATGTTGCTGTATACTTTGCAAGTAAAAGGTCAAAGCCCTTTTACAGTCCAAAGCATGAACATTCCTTTCTGCATTTGAGGCGTGAGGCCTTGGGAAAAATACAGGAAGGTAAACCGCTTGATTTAAAAGAAAAGGTGACACCACCTTTGGCATAAACTGTGGATGAGTCCTAAGGATTACCTTATGATGGAACCTTGTATAAGGAGGATCAGCCACCAATGCTTGCAATTCACTGATGCGATGTGCTGATGTGATTGCAATAAGATGACCTTCCAGGAAAGGAATTTCAAAGAGGTAGTAGCTAATGGTTCAAAAGGCGGCTTCATGAGCTGCCCAAGAAGCACATTTAAGTCCCTTGCCACCGGTGGTGGCTTAATGGGAGGCTTAGTTAAAAGAAGGCCTCTCATAAATCTCGCTATGAGAGGATGAGAGGAAATAGGTTGTCCATTTAGAGGCTTGAAAGAAGCTGCAATAGCACTCAAATGAACTCTCACTGAGTTGGCCTTAAGTCCTGCATTAGATAAATGAAGGAGATACTCCAGTGATGATTCCAGAGGTATCGCAAGAGGGTTAAGACCCTTCTGCGAGCACCATATGGTAAACCTTTTCCACTTAAATGCATAAGAGCATCTTGTGGAAGGCTTCCTGGAAGCATAAAGTATATCCTTTACCTGCTGGGAAAGGTTAAGACCATGAAGTTCTAGGCTTTCAGCAATCAGGCCCTGAGATGTAGAGACTGGGGGATTGGGAGGCCACAGCATCCCGTCCTCCAGAGAAAGGAGATTTGGAGCCGATCCTAACTCCAGAGGCGGAGCTTGAGAGAGATGTAGGAGCAGAGGGTACCACATTTACCGTGGCCAATGTGGAACTATGAGAATCATATGACCTCTGTCTCTCTGAAGCTTGAACAGGGTTTTGGGAATTAGGGGAATGGGTGTAAAGGCATACAGGAAGTCCTGGCCCCAATGGATGAGGAAAGCATCCCTGGCCTGACAACCCTGAGCCGGAATTCTGGAACAGAACCGGGGAAGTTTGGCATTCAGACTTGCAAAGAGGTCTATGTCCAGGTTACCCAAATATGAAAAATTTTGGCCACCTGGTCTGCATGGAGAGACCATTCGTGTGGAAGCAGAACTCGACTGAGTCTGTCTCCCCAAGAATTTTGAATGTCTGCAAGATACACCGCAAGGAGATAAATCTGATGCTCTCTGGCGACGGCACATAGTCGCAAAGCTTCGTTGCAGAGCGACAGAGAGCCTGTTCCGCCCTGCTTGTTCACATAGAACATGGCTACTTGATTGTCCGTTTGAACTAGGACTGTCTTGTAGCTGAGCTGGGTGTGGAATACTCAAAGAGCAAGGAAGATTGCTCTGAGTTCCAGGAAATTGATCTGTAGATAGGCCTCCTGTGGACTCCAGGTACCCTGGGTAGAGAGGCCTTGCAGGTGGGCTCCCCAACCCACCTGTGAAGGCATCTGTTGTTAGAGTGGCTTGGGGTGGGGGTTGCTGAAAAGGAGACCCCACCAAAAGGTATTGGGGTGACTGCCACCATTGGAGGGACAAAATAAGGCAATCTGAGTTTGCTATTTTGTCTGACAGGCAACCTGATGCCTGAATCCACTGAGTGGATAAAGTCCACTGGGCTGCCCTCATATGGAGGCGAGCATAAGAAACCACATGCACGGTGGATGCCATGTGGCCTAGCAACTCTAACATTTCCAGAGAAGTGAGGTGAGATTTTAGCACTGCTTGGGAAGCTAACTGAACAATGTGAATGCAGTGGGGCTGTGGAAGGTAGGCCCTTGTCTGTCTGGTATCCAGTAGAGCTCCTATAAACTCCAGGGACTGAGTGGCAGCAAGGTAGGATTTTGGGAAGTTTATGACTAGTCCCAAATACTGAAGGATGCGCATTGTGCGAGAGAGAGCAACCCTGGCCTATGGCTCTGAAGGGGCTCGAATGAGCCAGACGTCTAAGTAAGGGAAGACGAATATTCCTAGGGTGTGGAGAAATGCTGCCACCACAGCCATGCATTTTGTGAACACCCTTGGTGCAGAAGCCAGGCCAAAAGGAACAACCCTGTATTGGTAGTGCTTCACTTGAAAGAGAAAGCGAAGGAACTTTCGATGAGTTGGATGGATGAGAACATGAGTGTACGCATCCTTGAGATCTACAGAACAAAGCCAATCCTAACTCTGAAGGTATGGCAGCAGAGAAATCATTTTGAACTTTTCTTTTAACAGGAATGTGTTCAATTCTCTGATGTCTAAAATGGGTCTGTGTCCTCCTGTTTTCTTTGGAATAAGGAAATAGGGGGAGTAAAACCCTGTACCCCGTTAGTGAATGGGTACCTCTTCTATTGCCCCTTGGGCAAGAAGCACAGTGACCTCTTGACCTAACTGGTCACTGAGAGAGAATTGAACTTTCTTACCATTGTAGGAGGAGGCATGCTGAGGAAATGAAGCTTGTACCCCTCTCTTACAATAGACAGAGTCCAATTTTCTGTTGTTATCTGACCCCATTTGGGGGCAAAATGACAACCTTCCTGGGATGGTGGAGGGTTCTGGGCCGTTCAGGGCCAGAAAGGCAAAGTTCTCTAGATAGGAGGTCAGAGCCCCTGTGAAGGCTGAGTCTGCTGATCCGGTTGAGGTTTAGCTGCTTTTCTCTTTCTTTGTCTAGGTTGTTGCTGCTGTCCCTTTTGGGCAGACTGACCTAAACGATGCCCATGTTGGGTATAGGAGGGATAAAACCTCTTCTTCTTACTGAAGAATGGTTTCTTAGAGGATTTTTTCCTCGCAGGATCAGCAGAAGATTTAGAAAATCTATCCAAAGTGACATTGTCAGCATATCTCTCATTAGCTTTTTCCTGCCAATTCTTGCCAAAGAGATTCTCTCCTGTGCAAGGAATATTCCCTAGTTTATCCTGTACCCAAATTTCCAAGTCAGATGCCTGGAACCAGGCAATCCTACGTGCACCTATGGTAATGGCAGAGGTTCTGCTTATGCACTCAAAGCAGTCAAAAGCTGTACGATTCACAAACATGGAAACATCCTGAGCATGTTTGACAAGGGCGAGATAATCTTGCCTCTTATCATCAGGAAGGAGAGGGCTCATAAGCTCTAAATCTCCTGTGAACTCCCTTAAGGAACATTCCCATATATAAGATATAGGAAATGATCCTAGCAGAAAGCATGGAAGCCTGGAAGGTTCGACGTCCAAAGGTGTCAAGAGTCCTACAATCACGTCCTAGAGGATTAGATGCATGCCTTTTTGCACTTTTTATCCTTATCATTGCTGACTCCACCACCATGGAATGATGTGGTAATTGAGTCTTCTGAAACCCAGGACAAGGAGGAACTCAATACATGGTGTCGAGTCTTCGAGAGTGACGAAATGTGGTTAGAGGTGTTTCCCACATCCTTAACATGAGATCATGCAAGATCTCATGAATAGGTAAGGTAGCTGCCTCCTTGGGAGCTTTAGGGTATTGCAGGATTTCTAATTCCTTTGCCCTAGGCTCTTTTTCAGGAGACACTGTTATGGAAAGACCTCAAGCCACATCTCGGATAAAATCCTGAAAGGACATATCCTCTGGTACAGACATCCTACGCTGAGGAGAAGAAGAATCCTCAGGAAGAAGTACTCTTATCGGCAGAGCTTCCAGAGTCTTCAGACTCATCCGAGGATTCGAAATATCTCCGATCCGGGTGATTGTGCAAGGCACGGTATCAGTACCAATCGAAGTCGGCATCGGAGTGGTCTGGTACCGAACTGTCAATACTGGATGGATATGCATGACTCGGTCCCGGTAGAATACCTGCCGATGTCGATGCAGTCGGTGCTGGCACCGTAGTCGGTGCTGGTACCGCTTGAATTGTCTGAAGCTGTTTCAGGGGCATCGAGGCCGTGAGAAGAGCAGCCAGACTGCGTTCAGTAGCCAAGATACTTGGGTATCGGTACCGGAAGAAGCAGCTGGTACCCCAGAGCATGGCACCAGTAGTTCTGCCGAGGTTGAAGCCTCAAGAACATCCTGGAGCACCGTTAGTTCTTTGGAATCCGAAGCCTCCCACCGGGGCAATTTTGCCGGTGAAAGTCCTTCAAGGGCAACGCGAGAGGCATCTCGCTGTCTAGAAGGAGATCTACCCTTTGAGGACCGGCTAGATTTATGTTTAGTTACCTGAGATCCATGGGATGAAGACGAAGCCCTAGAAGACGTCGATGCCACGGAGGCTGCATCGAAGGGAAAAAGGGTGCTAAGCTTAGCAGCTCGGTTCTGCCAGCCCCTTTTTGACATCATCCCACAGGCAACACACTCAGAAATAGAGTGGTCAGGACCTAAACATTTGAGGCACCACTCATGGGTGTCGGTGACGGAGATGGTACCGCCACACTTAGAACACTTTTTAAAACCCGAAGCGGGTTTTTCCATTCTGAAGGAAAAGTTGGACCTAGTGCCCAAAATGGCACGTGGCACCTGAGAGAAAACTACCAGAAAGACTCCAGAACAAAGTTTGTTTGTTTTTTGTTTTTTTTTTAAGAAAAGAAAGAAGAACCACCGGCGGTACCGGTGTAACGTCGAGGGAAGGCAGACGCGACCACAAAAAAGAAGAATAGAAGGGATTTTTTTCTGTGGTGACAGGATGTGCGACCTGTCGGCTCCGCGGAAAACGAAGACCTGGAGAGGGACAGTTGGGAAAGGCGGGAAGGCAGCACGCAGGTGCTGTGGGATGCTCCCAAAAGCTTTCCTATTGGATGCTGGGGAGCAGGCTCCATCGGTATGAAAGCTTTCCTATTGGGCGCTGGGGAGCAGGCTCCATCGGTACGAAACCCATATGTGAAGACTATATTCCTCTTTGTTCCTGGAGATAAGACTGCATAGCGTGAAACAGATATGGTGCAGATAAAACTGCAAGGTGAGACAGGACAATAAGGGTAAATGTTAAGCGAGATCAGAAGCTTCCGGTTGGATGAAAAACTGGAGGATCTGATGCCAAAAGTGGAAAGCAAAATATCAGATACGAAGGACTAGAAGTCAGGATCCACAGAGACTGTCACAGTTCCAGTAGCAGGTGGAAATGTTGCAGGCCACGGTGGTTGATTATTAGAATTACAGGCATCGTGGAGAAAAGAGGAGGGAAAATGTCTTGAAATGATGGAACTGCTGAGCTCAGGAGAGCGGACCAACAGAGTACTTGGCCAGGTGAAAGAGGGCCAGAATTTTTTAAGGCTATTTCTGGTGAAAGTGCATAAATATACAAAACAAAGAATGGATTTTAAACAGAGTCTGAGGCCTGGGTCACATGGATTCTGAAGGGAAGTAGGTGGAAATTTTCCCAGACTACAGTCACAAAACACAGAAAAAGCATGCTGCTAATGCTAGCATAAAGAGAGTTTTGAAACAAAAGAATCTGCAATTCAAGTTACCGTACCCTTCAAAGCAAAAACTAAACTTTTCTGGGAAATGGAGAGATACTGCTCTCCCAGATAGCGTCTCTATTTATCTGGTTGCTATCTAGGATGGTACAACTCATGGAATTTCAATAGAATCACAGAGGAGCAATGGTGACAAAGCGTGCTTGAAGGCTAGGCATGCAAAGAAAGAGTAGTTACTCACCTGTAACAGGTGTTCTCCAGGAACAGCAGGAATCAGTCCTCACATATGGGTGACGTCGACGGAGCCCCCATGCGGAGCATTTCACCAGCTTTCAAAGAAAGCCTTTGGGAATGCAGGCACGCATGCGCAATCCCCTTCCCGCCCAAAGGTGCCATCTTGCTCAGTCTGACGACATAGCTAAAAGACAGCACAAAAAAAGGAAATGAACTATATACAACTGCAACTCCAAGGGGAGGAGGGAGTGTCGTGAGGACTGATTCCTGCTGCTCCTGGAGAACACCTGTTACAGGTGAGCAGCTACTCTTTCTCCAGGATCAAGCAGGAAGTCAGTCCTCACATATGGGTGACTCCCTAGCTCTGGGCTACCAGGAACCCAGGCTGAAAAATAGAGCTCCCTCTAGAGCCTCAGCAACAGCGAGAGAATCTTCTCTGAGACCACACCTGAACAGTAGCCCAACACCAGGGCCGGAGGGTAGGAGTTGCCTAAACCTCAAAGAGATTACGGAGTACCGCTTGCCCAAAAGCACTGTCCCTACGGGACTCCCTCTTGAGGCAGTAGTGGTCCACAAACGTCTGGCCTGAAGACCAAGTAGCGGCCCGGCAGATGTCTGCCAACGGAACAGAACGGAAGTGAGCTACTAATGTGGCCTTCGACCTGACCCGGTGGGCTGTGACTCGACCCTCCAGGGAGAGGACGGCTGCACTGTACACCCAGGCGATACAGTCTGCCAACGTACGCTTAGTGACAGGCAACCCCAATTTATTACGGTCAAAGGAAACAAAGAGCTGAGAAGCTCTTCTATGCCCCTGCGTACGTTCAAGGTAAAAGGATAGCGCCCTTCTACAATCCAGGGTATGCAAGACAGTCTCTGCCCTACTGGCATGCGGCCTGGGAAAGAACGTTGGAAGTACCACCTCCTGGTTGAGGTGAAAGGAGGACACTACCTTTGGAAGGAACTTAGGATGAATCCGCAAGACTACCCTCTTCCTATAGAACCTGGTATACGGTCTATCCAAGACCAGGGCCTGAAGCTCACTCACCCGCCTAGCCGAGGTGAGTGCCACAAGGAACAACACAAGGAACAACACTTTCCATGAGAGGAAACGTAAATGGCAGTTTGTCATCAGTTCAAAAGGTGGGCGAGTCAGTTGCTGCAAGACCACATTGAGATCCCATTCAGTGGCCGGTGGACGAATAGAAGGCTTAAGCAGAAGCAGGCCTCTGAGAAAGCAAGACACCAGAGGGTGGCCTGAAAGAGATTGTCCATCCACCGGCAAGTGGAGAGCTGAGAGGGCACTAAGATGAACCCGGACAGAGTTGGACTGAAGTCCTAGGTTGGAAAGGTGGAGCAGGTATTGTAGCACCACCTGGCAGAGCAGGAGAAGGGGTCCTCTTGCTGTTGAGAACACCAAGTAGAGAACCTACGCCACTTCAGAGCATAAGCCTTCCTAGTGGAATGCTTCCTGGAAGCCAACACCACCTCTTCAACCTCCCTTGATAGGAGCAAGGGAGCAAGGACTAGCAGCCTTTCAGCAGCCAGTCCATCAAATTGAGGGATTCGGGGTTGGGATGCAAGAGGGACCACTGATCCTGAGTCAGAAGGTCGGGTTGCAGCCCCAGAGAAAGTGGAGCATCCACTGCCAGCTGCAGAAGAAGAGGGAACCACGGCTGCCTGGGCCACCTGGGGGCTATCAGGATCACCGTGGCTCGGTCCTGCTGGATCTTGAATAGAGTCTGGGCCACCAGAGGGGTGGGAGGAAAAGCATACAGCAGGCTCTCTGACCAGGGGATCAGGAATGCATCTGGTGCTGTTCTCAAGGGATGCGGTTGCCTGGAACAGAACCTGGGTAGTTGCCTGTTTAGCAGACTGGCAAAAAGATCCATGGTCGGAAGACCCCACTTCAGAAAGATCCGTCGAACTACCAGAGGATCCAACTGCCACTCGTGAGGCTGCAGGAGTCTGCTGAGTCTGTTGCCAGGTAGTTTTCCTGGCCTGGGAGGTAGACCGCCATGAGGGTCATGCCCTGAGTGACAGCAGAGAGCTTGTGCTTACAGGCACAGAAATCTGGATCCTGTGCCTCCCTGCATGTTGATGAAGAACACAGCCACCTGGTTGTCCGTCTGAACTAGGACAGACTGGTGAAACAGGATCTGAGAGAAAGTCCGTAAGGCTAGTCAACTGGCCCTCAATTCCAACAGGTTGATCTGCTGGGCGGCCTCCCATGGAGACCACAGGCCTTGGGTGCAGGCTCCCTAGCAGTGTGCCCCCCAGCCCTGCAGAGAAGCATAGGTTGTCAGCACCTGAGTGTGTGGGGAAGCCAGAAAAGGAACACCCCTGACCAGATTTGGGAGATGCCTCCACCAGCGTAAGGAGTCCACCAAGAGTTTGGACACCCTTATTTTGTCTGACAATTTCCCTGTGGCCTGCAGCCACTGCGCCCTGAGGTGCAACTGAGCCGGCCTCATGTGTAGCCGGGCATGTGGCGTGACATGCACTGTGGAAGCCATGTGACCTAAGAGCCGGAGGAAGTGTCTGGCCAAGACCAGAGAGTTCGCCCGAAACTGGCTGGTCAACTTTATCAGCCGGTGAGCTCTATCCACAGGCAAATAGGCCTTTGCACGGATTGTATCCAACCTTGCCCCTATGAATTCCACGTTCTGTGAGGGGACCAAATTGGACTTTGGGATGTTTATAACGAACCCCAGGTGCTGAAGCAGGGATATGGTTCTGCAGATGGCCTGCCTGGCCTCTTGTGCAGACTGGCCCCTGATTAGCCAGTCGTCCAGGTAAGGGAACACAAAGATCCCCTGGTTCCTGAGGTAGGCCGCAACCACCGCCAGGCATTTTGTAAAAGCCCTGGGGGTGGAGGTGAGACCAAAAGGAAGCACTCTGTACTGGAAGTGCTTTCCTTCCACCACAAATCTGAGGAATTGTCTGTGACTTGGATGGATGAGGATGTGAGTATAAGCATCCTTCAGGTCTAAGGAGCATAGCCAATCTCCTTGCTGGAGGAAGGGCAGTAAGATCCCAAGGGTAAGCATCTTGAACTTTTCCCTCTCCAGAAACTTGTTCAGATTTCACAGGTCGAGGATGGGTCTAAGGCCTCCTGTTCTTTTTGGTACCAGGAAGTACCTGGTGTAGAAGCCTTGCACTTCCAGGTGGCGAGGAACCGGTTCC
Source organism: Ichthyophis bannanicus (assembly GCA_033557465.1). Lineage (NCBI taxonomy): Eukaryota > Metazoa > Chordata > Amphibia > Gymnophiona > Ichthyophiidae > Ichthyophis > Ichthyophis bannanicus. The sequence goes on from CM066033.1 coordinate 777,661,886, forward strand.
ACCGTCTGGTCCCTTAGTAGACCTTCCAACTCCTGAAGGAGTAAGTTTCTGTGCAGAGGGGGTCTTGGAGGCTCCCCTGGAAAGTAGGAGGGGGGTATCTGGGTGGAGTGGAGCAGATAGCCCTTCTGGATGATGCTTAACACCCAAGTATCCCCTGTGATGCCTGGCCACCTGTCTGCGTACAGGGTCAGCCGACCTCCTGTGTCCTGGAGAGGAGGAGAGGCTATGCTGGCATAGTCAAAAACCCCCTCCCTGCTGAGCAGGAGCCGGAGTAGGAGGCTTGGGGGCCTTCTGCCTACGGGGCCCATGACCCTGCCCCTTGGCCTGCTGGCCCTGTTGGGGAGCTGCAGAGGCCTGGTAGTGAGGGTAGGTTTTGTAGGCAGTGGTCTTCCTCGGGTAAAAGGTCTTTTTTCCCGAGCCCTTCTTCTTCTGAGAAGGGGCAGAGGTTTTCCTGGACAGCCTTGTCCGGGTAAGAGTCTCGGTCTCGAGTTCTGCAGCCTTTTCGGCCATGGGCTTGCCAAAGGGGTTTTCACCTCGGCAAGGGACATCGACCAACTTGTCCTGAACCCACGGCTCAAGGTCCGAGGATTGTAGCCAGGCGTGGCGGCGTGCACCGATGCCCATGCCCATGTACAGCTGGTAGGTCTGGACACGGCAAGCAAGCATAGAGCCTTGGAAGCACTTTCCACCGAGGGCATCCAGGTTCTGGGCTTCCCTGCCAGGAGGCACCGAGGAATGCATCTTCTGACTCTTCAGGCGATGCATGGCCAATTCCACAACCATGAAATTGTGCGGTAGCTGTGCCTTTTGAAACCCGGGGCTACTGCAGACTCGATAGATGGAATCGATCCGCTTGCTTAGAACCGGCATCGAGGCCGGCGCCTCCCACATGCAGAAGAGCAACCGCTCCAGCATCGGAGGAACCGGGACAGTAAAGGCCTCCTTGGGAGGAGAGTCATACTGCAGAGCCTCGAGCTCCTCGGCTCAAGGCTCCTCCTCGGGGTCTGCAGGGAATGCCAGTGCCTTGGCCATGTCCCTCCTCATGAAATCCGAGAACCTGGTATCCTCCGGAAGGGACCTTGTCCGGGGCTCGGAACCCGGTGAGTCTGAAGGGACGCACCAAATCCAGAAGGTGTCAGGGGACTCCTCCTCCTCCTCCGTTTCCCACGCCGATTCCTCCGAGGAGGAATCAAGCGGCTCCGAGTGGGTGTGCACTGACGCCATCCGCCCCAACGCCGAGGGAACCGGCGTCGACGACCTCGGTCCCGAACAGGAGGCCAAGGGTGACCTCGGCCAAAGATCGACTCGAGTTCGCATGGTCTCGAGGATCGGCTCAGCCTCTGAGGTCGACTTGGACGTCGATGTCCCGGTGGTCGCGGCAGATGCGCCGGTGAGACCGGCGATCAGCACCCACTGCTGCTCCATGAAGGCAGACAATCTGCTCTCCAAGGCCGTCAACCTGATTCCAAGCTCAGGAGACCTAGCAGCATCCGACTCGGGCCCCGACGGCGTCAGGCCTGACGTCGGCTCCCCCGGAGGAGAGTCCACGAGGACTACAGTACTCACATGACTCGGGGCCTCCGACTCTACACGAGGATGCTTTGCAGGCCTCTCCGACTCTGAACACCCGGGACAGCGATGGGACTATGTGACCTGGCCCTCAATGAGCCAAGAGCATGCACCGATACAGCCCTCACGGGTTTCTTCTTCCTTCGGTGCTCCCTCGAGGGGGACTTCCTTTCAGAGGAGCCCCGATGATGCTCGGGGTCAGACTCCCGAGACGTCAAGGCCTCTGACGAAGTCCAGACCCGTCCAGAGGCAGACTCGGAGAAGATCCTCTCATGCTAGTGCTGACGGCTCCGCAATGCCTTAGAAGACATTTTGTCACAGGGACTACAGAACGTAGAATCATGGTCTGGCCCCAGGCACCGGAGGCAGTAGTCGTGTGTGTCCGTGAGAGACATCAGTTTCTTGCACCGATCACACTTCTTAAAGCCACTGGCAGCCATCGGGGGAAAAAGGGCCCCTGCAAGATCAAAAAATTGGGCTGCCAGGGAAAAGAAAAAAAGGCGCAAACGCAGTCTCTAAGGACAAAAACAAAAAAAAAGAGATCCGGGCTCGGCACCGGTGTACCGAGTCCAGGCGGGAAAAGAATGGACATCGAACCGAAGAAAAAATTCAACCCAACGCAGAAAATCAACTTTTTTCACGGGTGACAAGGACAGGCATCCGTAGGGCTCCACAGAAAAAAGAAGACTGAGCAAGATGGCACCTTTGGGCGGGAAGGAGAAATTAGGCCTTACCTGCTAATTGTCTTTCCTTGAGTTCTCTCCGGGCCAGTCAAGGAATGTAGGGTAGTCAATCCCTTCCAGCAGCTCTGAGGACTGAAACACTGAAAAAAACTCTTTGCTGACAGGTCCTGTAGCTCCCCCTGGTGTCATGGTAACAAAGCAGTGGAACTAAATCACTAAACTAACAACCGAACCCCCAAAAACTACTGCCAATATTTCTTTCAACTTTATTTATTTATTTATTTTAACTACCTTTGACTAAGGAAGCCGTCCCCTCAGAGAGAACAAACTCTGCCACCGAGCACTAAAAATTCTGCAGAATCTCTCATGCAAAAATCCCCAGCTTTGGTTACCAGCACAGTAACCTCAAAACGAAAAATCTTCTGGCCGAGAATCATAACAGCTTTAACTCGCGCAGCCCAAAAAGAGGGAAGGTCCTGGACTGGCCCGGAGAGAACTCAAGGAAAGACAATTAGCAGGTAAAGCCTAATTTCTCCTTCCTATTCGTCTCTCCGGGCCAGTCCAGGAATGTAGGGCAGTAACAAAGCAATACTTATCCCCGGGAGGGCCCTGCGAGCCCCGCTACAATAGCCGAGGCCCCCACACTGGCATCTCCCTGCGCCTGGACATCCAACCGATAATGTCTAGCAAACGTATGCAAAGAAGACCAAGCCGCTGCTCTACAGATGTCCACCAGCGGAACTAAGGCAGATTCCGCCCACGACGCAGCCTGACCCCTAGTCGAGTGAGTCCTGATTCCTACGGGAGCCTTAACGCCTTTGGCCTCGTACGCTGCTCGGATGGCATGCTTCACCCACCGAGCGATCGAAGCCTTGGTCGCTGCCTTGCCCTTAGCTGGCCCTCCAAAAAGTACGAATAGCTGGTCCGATCTCCTAAACGGCTCTGTTATTCTGAGATACTTCCGCAACACGCGCCCCAAATCCAACTTCTTCAGCGATCGATCCCGTTTGGCCCCTTCCCGAGGGCGAAAGGTAGGCAGGAAAACGGCCTGATTCATGTGCAAGCTAGAAACCACTTTAGGCAGAAAGCACAGTACCGGCCGTAACACTACCTTCTCTGCCGAAAAATGAAGATAAGGCTCCCCGCACGACAGCGCCTGCAGATCTGACACCCTGCGAGCGGAACACAAGGCTACCAAGAAAGCTGTCTTCCAGGAGAGCTCCCATACATTATCCGCTGCTCTGGACTCAAAAGGCGGTTCCGTCAAGGCTTCCAACACTAAATTCAGGTTCCAAGGCGGTACCATTTGCCAAAGCGGAGGCCGAATGATGTTGAATGCTCTCAGAAACCGCCACACATCCGGATGGGAGGAAAGTGAACGACCTCGCACCTTTCCTCTATAACAGGCAAGCGCCGCTAGCTGTACTTTAAGAGTATTCAGGGCTAGACCCTTCTCTAAACCTCCCTGCAAGAATTGTAAAATGTCTGGCAACTGTAAGCCGGAAGGCCTAATCTGTCTCTCCGCACACCACGCTTCAAAAATACGCCATACTCGAACGTACGCCAAGGAGGTAGACGTCTTCCGAGACCTCAACAAGGTGGTTATCACCGACGCCGAGTAACCCCTGTGCCGCAACCTTGCCCTTTCAAGAGCCAAGCCGTAAGCAAGAACCAATCCACTTGCGGCATTAAGACGGGGCCTTGAAATAACAGATTCATCCGAGACGGCAACCGCCACGGAGGAGCCACCAGCAGCCTCACCAGATCTGCATACCACGGATGCCTGGGCCAGTCCGGAGCTATGAGGATCCCGTACCGTCGTACCCTGCTATCCGCTGGATGATCCGTCCTATCAGCGGCCACGGAGGGAACACATACAGGAGCTGACCCAACGGCCAAGGCTGTACCAGCCCGACGAGCCCTTCCGACATATGCTCCCAGTGCCTGCTGTAAAACCGAGCCGCCTTGGCATTCGCCTGAGTAGCCATGAGATCCAGCACCGGCAGGCCCCACTGCTCCGTGATCTCGTGAAACACTGCGCAGTTCAGTTCCCACTCTCCGGGATCCAATGCATGCCGACTGAGATAGTCTGCCTGAATATTGTCCTTTCCTGCCACATGCGCCGCTGAAATCGCCAAGAGGTGCGCTTCCGCCCATTGAAATAGCTGTTGACTCTCCACCAGAAGCCAGGCACTGCCCGTGCCTCCCTGCTTGTTGATGTAAGCCACTGTCACCAAGTTGTCTGAGAACACACGCACCGCGCAGCCGCAAAGCCGATCGCCAAACTGCATGAGGGCTAACCGTACCACTCTGAGTTCTAACCGATTGATCGACCAAAGACTCTCCTCCGCCAACCAGGTGCCTTGTGCTATCTGGCCCATACAGTGCGCCCCCCAACCGGACAGACTGGCATCCGTTGTTAGCAAAACCCAGTCTGGAACCGTTAAGGGAACTCCTGCCTGAGGATGAGCCGGAACCAACCACCACCGCAGACTGAACCGCACCTCCCCCGGACACGGCAACCGTTGGGAGAGAGGATGATCCTGCGGCGACCATCAGGACAGCAGCACCTGCTGAAGCGGACGCATATGCGCACTGGCCCACGGAACAGGTCCAATGCTGCCGCCATCGAACCTAACACCTGCAAATACTTTCACGCAGTCGGAGCCGGCACACGCAGGAAAGCCGTAAACTGGGACCTCAGTTTTTGCACTCTTTCTGCAGGCAGGAAAACCGAGCCGACCTCTGTATCGAAGAAAGCGCCCAGATAAGTTAGCCTCCTCACTGGTTCGAGATGACTCTTTGACCGACTGATGACCCAACCAAGCTGCTCGAGGAATTCCACTACCCGAGACGTCGCTGCACGGGACTCTGCCTCTGATGGAGCTCGAATCAACCAATCGTCGAGATAAGGATGAACCCGAATCCCTTCCTTCCGAAGCGCCGCCGCCGCCACTACCATCACCTTGGTGAATGTCCGAGGTGCCTTAGCTAGCCCGAACGGCAGCGCCTGGAACTGAAAATGACCATGGGCACCGCAAACTGAAGGAATTTCTGGTGCTCTGATCTGATGGAAATATGCAAATATGCTTCCGTCAAATCTATGGACGAGAGAACTTCCCCCTGCTTCACCGACTGGATGACGGATCTTAAAGTTTCCATCCTGAAATGAGGCACCCTCAAACAACGGTTGACGTACTTGAGCTCTAGAATTGGCCGAAAAGAACCTTATTTCTTGGGAACTACGAAATAAATCGAGTATCGACCTAATCCGCACTGGTCTGCGGGTACTGGAACTATTGCTTGAAGGCGTAACAAGCGCAACAAGGTGTCGTTGACTGCCGCTCTCTTTGAAAGGGAAACGCACGGAGACGCTACAAAAGTCTCTACCAGTGGGTGAGCAAACTCCAGAGCATAACCCTCCCGGATAATTTCAAGCACCCACTGGTCCGTAGTGATAGCGGTCCAGGCAGAGAGGAACCCCTGCAAACGACCTGCCACAGGGATCTCCGCATGGACCAGCGCACCTTCATTGCGGCTTTTTGGGCGCGGACTGCTGAGCGTTAAAGTAGCTCCTATTAAATCCTCTGCCTCCTCGAAAGGACTGTCCTCTATGTACAAAACGGCCCCGCTGATAGGGCGTAAACCGGGAACCTGCGAAAGTCTCGCCCTTGTCCTCTCTAACCCGGAGCCATTTTAGATGCTCGTGGACGATCTTCAGGAAGACGACCCCCTTTAGAATCCCCCAAATCCTTCACAATCTTTTCCAAAGCTTCTCCAAAAAGTAGCCTGCCCTTATAGGGGAACTTACTGAGACGAGCTTTAGACGAAGCATCTGCTGCCCAGCTCCGCAACCACAGAAAACGTCTAGCCGCAATTACCGACATCATCGACTTCGCCGAAATTCTCACCAAATCATAAAAGGCATCCGCCAGGTAAGCCGCAGCCGACTCCAGCTTCGCTCCTTCTGCTGCGGACTCCGTCTCATTCCCTGCACTGTCCTCTCCTTGAAGCCAGTGTATGGAAGCTCGAGACACCTACGCTCCACACACCGAATCCTGAAGCACCAAGGCACTGGAATCGAAAGCTTGTTTTAGGAGAGCTTCCAAACGATGATCCTGAAAATCCTTAAGAGCTGTACCCCCCTCCACTGGGATGGTGGTCTTTTTGGTAACCGCAGCCACTAAGGCATCCACCTTAGGCATGCGCAATAATTCCTTCTCCTCTTGGGGAACGGGGTACAACCGAGCCAGCGCATGACTGCCCCTCAAAGAGGCTTCCGGACACTCCCATTCAGAATCAATCATCTCCTTAATAACCCTGTGAATGGGGAAACAGCGCTGCTCAGACTTGAAACCCTGCAACAAGGGATCTTCTAAGAGCTCTTGCTGAACCTTAGGGAGTACCATATTTAGCGCCGCAAGAGAATGTGCAATTAAGGCACCTAGTTCCTCTTTTCGAAAAACGCGGAACACAATAGGATCCTCGCCAGGCCCTAACTCCCCCTCTTCTAATGCCTCTGGCCACACTTCTACTCATGCCTCTGAAACCACCTCTGCCTCCTCTGGCAACTGAGACCCCTCATCCAGAGGACTAGTTTCCAGCAAGGGAGCCTCCACACCTAAAAACAAAGAGGAGACCCCCTCCTTAGGATCAGTTTCTGAGTGCTCACGCTTGCTCACCCCTGCCCTGTTATCAGTAGAGGGGGGGCCCACTGTCTGAGATTTCTATACCAGAAAAGCCTGATGGAGCGCTAATATAAACTCTGGGGAAAGAAAAGATCCTAAAGATCCTTGCCCCTCAGAAAAAGATTGCTGAATCTCTCCCTCAGCAGAAGGAGCTGTGCATTCCTTTGATTTGCGCTTTGCCGGTTTCAACGGCAGCGCGGGAATTGAGCATGCGGAGATAAAATGGCCGCCGTTCCCGCTTGATCTGTAAGGGCCTGGGGGCAAACTAAGTACTCCTCTGCAGATCCCTTAGGAGCTTCCATGACAGAAACTTGCAGCTACAATAGAGAACCGACCCCAACAGAGGCACACAAGGCAAAGCTTAAATGGAAGCGAACCACCGCGATCTCCGTGAAACGCAATGAAAGAAAAACAAAACCAAAACTAAACGCGACGGGCAACGTGCTCACCCAACGAGTCCAATCTAGACTCCAAAAAGAGTAGTTACTCACCTGTAACAGGTGTTCTCCAGGAGCAGCAGGAATCAGTCCTCACATATGGGTGTCATCGGCGCCGATGAAGCCCCAGCGGAGCATTTCCCCAGCTTTCTATGAAAGCCTGTGAGAATGCAGGCACACATGCGCTGTTCCCTTCCCGTCTAAAGGTGCCATCTTACCCCAGTCAAATGACATAGCTAAGAACAGCACACAAAAATGAAAAATAAACTATGTACAACTGCAACTCCAAGAGGAGGAGGAAGGGTTGTAAGGACTGATTCCTGCTGCTCCTGGAGAAAACCTGTTACAGGTGAGTAACTACTCTTTCTCCAGGACCAAGCAGGAAGTTAGTCCTCACATATGGGTGACTCCCAAGCTCTGGGCTACCGAGGAACCCAGGCTGAACAAGAGAACTCCCTCTAGTCTCAGCAGCAAAGAAAGGCTGTCCAAGGACACAATATCCACCGGTAGCCCAACAGAGGGCAGGAGTTGCCTAAACCTCAAAGAGATTCCGGAGTACTGCTTGGCCAAAAGCACTGTCCATACGGGACTCCCTCTCCAGGCAGTAATGGGCCACAAAGGTCTGGCTTGAAGACCAAGTTGCAGCCCTGCAGATGTCTACCAAGGGCACAGAGCGGAGATGAGCCACTGAGGCAGCCATTGCCCGGACACGATGGGCCGTGACCCTACCCTGCAAAGGAAGGTCAGCCGCCTTATAAGCACAGGTGATACAGTCAGCTACCCAGATGGACAAGGTACGCTTGGACACAGCCAACCCCAACTTATTGGGGTCAAAGGTTACGAAGAGCTGAGTAGCCCTTCTATGTCCCTGCGTACGGTCAAGATAGAAGAATAAGGCCCTCCTACAGTCCAGGATGTGCAGGACTGTTTCAGCCTGGCTGGCATGAGGCCTAGGGAAGAATGTTGGAAGAACCACCTCCTGGTTGAGGTGGAAAGAGGAGACAACCTTAGGGAGGAACTTTGGATGAGTCCTAAGGACTACCCTGTTCCTATAAATCCTGGTGTAAGGCCTATCACAGACCAGGGCCTGAAGCTCACTTACTCGCCTAGCCGAGGTAAGGGCTATCAAGAAGAGCATCTTCCAGGACAGAAGCGTAGAGGGCAAGTAGCCATCGGCTCAAAAGGTGGGCGAGTCAGTTGCTGCAAGACCACATTCAGCTCCCACTCAGGGGCAGGACGACAGATTGGAGGCTTGAGCAAAAGCAAGCCCCTAAGAAAGCGGGACACCAAGGGGTGACCAGACAGAGAATGTCCTTCCACCAGAGAGTGGTGAGCTGCTAGAGCTGAGAGGTGGACCCGAACAGAATTGGACTTAAGTGCAGTAAGTACTGAAGCACTACTTGCACAGTACAAGAGAAAGGGTCCTCTGTACGTAGCTGACACCACACAGAAAACCTTTTCCATTTGAGAGCATAAGTTTTTCTAGTGGACTGTTTCCTAGAGGCTAGGACAACCTCCTCAACTTCCTGAGGTAGGCCCCAGGGAGCCAAAACTACCATTGCAGCCTCCAGGACATCAAATTGAGAGCTTTGAGATTGGGGTGCAGAAGGGAACCCTGCTCCTGTGAGAGAAGGTCGGGTTGCAACCCTAGAGGTAGTGGAGGATCCACCGCCAGTTGAAGCACAAGAGGAAACCAAGGCTGTCTCGGCCACCTGGGAGCCACCAGCAGGACCGAGGCCTTGTCCTGAAGAATCTTGAAGAGAGTTCGGGCCACCAAGAGCGTGGGAGGAAACGCATAATGGAGGCCCTGAGACCAGGATATCAGAAAAGCATCCGCTGCTATGCACAGAGGATGCGGTTGCCTGGAGCAGAACTTTGGCAGTTGCTTGTTCATTGGGCTGACAAAGAGATCTATCAAAGGGAGACCCCATTTTAGGAAGATCTTCTGAACTACTGAAGGATGCAGCTGCCACTCGTGGGGCTGCAGTATTCTGCTTAACCTGTCTGCCAGGTAGTTCTCCTGGCCTGGAAGGTACACAGCCTTGAGGAGCATGTTGTGCTTGAGGGCAAAGGAACATAGAACCTGAGCCTCCCGACAAAGGATCCTGGACCCAGTCCTGCCCTGTTTGTTCACATAAAACATGGCTACTTGGTTGTCTGTCTGAATCAGGACAGACTGGTAAGCCAGGGTAGGAGAGAAAGCTTTGAGTGCTAATCGAATAGCTCCGAGTTTGAGGAGATTGATCTGCTGTGCAGCTTCCCAAGAACACAGGCCCTGGGTGCACTTGCCTAGACAATGAGCTCCCCAGCCTTGCAGGGAGGCGTCTGTGGTCATCACTACCGTGTACCCTGGAATCTGAAAAGGCATCCCCTTCAGTAGATTGGGTGGGTGCAGCCACCAGTTGAGGGAGTGCAGAAATGGTCTGGACACCCTTATCCTATCTCTGAGGCTGCCTGTGGCCTGTGACCACTGAGTCCGAAGGCACCACTGCGCAGGCCTCATATAGAGCCTGGCATTGGGGGTTACATGTATTGTCAAAGCCATGTGGCCCAGAAGCCTCAGGAAGAGTCTGGCGGAGACGAGGGACATGCTGAGAAACTGATTTGCCAAGGCCATTAACCTTTGGGCCCTGTCTGCTGGCAAGAAAGCCTTTGCTAGCAGAGAGTCCAGCCTTGCTCCTATGAACTCCAAGTTCTGGGAGAAGAGCAAAGTGGACTTTGCGAAGTTTATGACAAACCCCAGCCTTTGGAGAAGAACAATAGTGCTGAGGGTGGCTTCTTTGGCCTCCTGGCACGTCTGACCCCTGATGAGCCAGTCGTCCAGATAGGGGAAGACAAAGATGCCCTGGTTTCTCAGGTAGGCTGCCACCACTGCTAGGCACTTTGTGAAGACTCTGGGGGCGGAGGTGAGGCCGAAAGGCAGCACTCGGTACTGATAATGGTTTCCTCCCACAATGAACCTGAGGTACTTTCTGTGGTCTGGATAAATGAGGACGTGAGTGTACGCATCCTTTAGATCTAAAGAGCATAGCCAATCTCCCTGCTGGAGGTAGGGCAGAAGTGTCCCAAGAATAAGCATCTTGAACTTCACCTTCACTAGGAACTTGTTGAGGTTCCTGAGGTCCAGAATGGGTCAAAGGCCACCGGTCCTTTTGGGCACCAGGAAATACCTGGAGTAGAAACCGTGACCTTGTAAGTGGGGAGGCACAGGCTCCACCGCCCTGTCCACCAACAGACCATGAAGCTCTTGCAGAAGGTGGTCTGTGTGCAGGGGAGGCCTTGGAGGCTCCCCTGGAAAATATGGTGGAGGCAGCTAGTGAAAGTGCAGGGCATAGCCCTTGTGGACTATCTCCAGCACCCAACTGTCCCCGGTGATAAGGGGCCACTGGTGGGCAAAGAGGGCAAGGCGACCTCCTGTGCAGGGTTGGGAGAGCAGTGAAGGAGAGGCTACACTCAAGGAGTCAGAAACCCCCACCCTGCTGAGTGGTAGCAGGGGACTGAGGCTTGGGGGTCCTCTGCCTACAGGGCCCATTACCCTGCCCCTTGGCTTGCTGACCCTGGGGGGCAGCTTCGGCAGCCTGATATTGTGGGTACTGTTTGTAGGCAGTGCCCTTCCTCGGGTAAAGGGGCTTTTTACCCGAGCCCTTCTTTTTATGAGAAGGGGCAAAGGTCTTCCTCGACAGCCTTGTCCGTGTGAGGTGCTCAGTTTCGAGCTGAGCGGCCTTCTTGTTCATGGGTTTGCCAAAAAGGTTCTCACCTCGGCAAGGGACATCGACCAACTTGTCCTGAACCCATGGCTCGAGGTCAGATGACTGCAGCCATGCCTGGCGTCGAGCCGCGATGCCGGCTGCCGCAACTCGGGCCGAAGCCTCGAAGCCTTCGGGACATGAACTTCGAGCAGTCCCGAATCCCTGAGGACAAGGACTTAAATCTCTGCAAAGGTTCCCCGGAAAGACCAGCAGATCCCGCAAGTACATGCCCATGTACAGCTGGTAGGACTGGACACGGCAAGCAAGCATCGAGCCCTGGAAGCACTTTCTACCGACGCCATCGAGGTTCCGGGCCTCCTTGCCAGGAGGCACCGCGGAGTGCATCTTCTGGGTCTTCAGACGATGCATGGCCGATTCCAAAACCATAGAATGGTGTGGTAGCTGTGCCTTTTGAAAACCAGGGCTCTTTCGGAGTCGATAGATCGAGTTGACTCGCTTGCTGAGAACCGGCACCGAGGCCGGTGCCTCCCACATACGGAAGAGGAGCTGTTCCAGCATCGGAGGAACCGGGACAGTAGTAAAGGCCTCCTTCGGAGGAGAGTCATACTGTAGGGCCTCGAGCTCTTCAGCTCGAGGCTCCTCCTCGGGGTCCGCCGGAATAGCCAAGACAGTGGCCATATCCCGGACGAACTCCGAGAACTGAGTATCCTCCAGGGGGGACCTACTCCAGGGCTCAGACTGCGGTGAGTCCGACGGGACGCACCGAGTCTTGAAGGTATCAGGAGACTCCTCGTCCTCTGTCTCCCAAGCTGACTCGTCCGAGGAGGAGTCAGGGTCCGACCCCGCGGGGCCCTGGAGCACCCGCCCCGACGCCGGAGGCACCGGCGTCGACGCCCTCGGTCCTGAACGGGAGGTTGAGGGAGACCGCGACCGAGGTCGACTCCGAGCCACGATGGACTCGAGTATCGGCTCGGTCTCCGGGGTCAACTTCCAAGTCGATGTCCTGGTGGTCGGGGCAGATGCGCCAGACAGGCTAGCCATCAGTGCCCGCTGCTGCTCCATGAAGGCAGACAGTCTGCTCTCCAAGGCTGTCATCCTGAGACTCAGCTCGGGAGACGCAGCAGCCACCGACTCGGGCCCCGGCGGCGCCAGGCCCGACATCGGCTCCCTGGGAGGAGGGTCCTCGAGGACTACGGGGCTTACGTGTCCAGCAGACTCCGGCTCCACGCGAGGAACTTTGGCAGGCTTCTCGTGTTCCACGAGCCCGGGGCGACGGTCAGGGGTCTTAGACCTGGCCCTCGAGGAGTTTTTCTTTTTGCTGCTGTCGACTTCGGAGTGCCTTGGAAGACATCTTTCCACATGGCCCGCTTGACTTAGGGTCGTGGTCAGGGCCGAGGCACCGAAAGCAGCAGTCGTGTGTGTCGGTGAGAGACATTAATTTCTTACACCGATCACGCTTTTTAAAACCACTGGAAGCCATCGGGGAAAAAAAGAGTCCCCGCGAGGTCAAAGGACCGGCCTTCCAGGGAAAAAGGGGAAAAAAGGTCGCGAATGCCAGCCACGAAGGGCAAAAACCGAAAAAGAAGAATCGGGCTCGATACCGGTGTACCGAACCCGACAGGAAGGGAACCGGCGTCGAACCAGGAGAAAAAATAGCGATAATTGCCAAAAAAATCTAATTTTAACCGGGAGAACAGGACACATGTCCGGTGGGCTTCACGGAAAAAGAGAGACTGGGGTAAGATGGCACCTTTAGGCAGGAAGGGAACCGCACATGCGTGCCTGCATTCCCAAAGGCTTTCATGGAAAGCTGGTGAAATGCTCCGCTGGGGCTTCATCGGCGCCGATGACACCCATATGTGAGGACTGACTTCCTGCTTGGTCCTGGAGAAAAAAGCAATCCAAACTAAAAGTCACTAGCTACCAACCCTCTCTTACCTAAAACTCCAGCGAGAGGTGAAGCTGCCAGGATCTGCTGCACCGCAGCCAGCGGGAAATCGGAACCGCAGCCCACAGAGACTGGGAAGAGGGATCCGGGGCTCCCAGACCGTTCCCAAAACCCTCAAACCTGTACTGTCCAAGTGGCAGGCTGATCTAAATCGCACCGATTAGGTGCCCGAGGGTTCTTACTCGCTTTCTTTGTCTTTTTTTTGTTGTTGTTGCTTTGATAAGCAAAAACAATGAAATAGCGCTGAGCTGATCTGCCCTGCTAGAGCCAAATAGTCAGCGCTATGAAGGGCTGAAACCTCTTCAAATGAAGCTCTTTTATTTAAGCTCCGTTGTAAAGCACCCTGCCGCTCCTATTAGTCTCTCTGAGGAGCCTGTCAGCTATACACCTTCCTCCGCTGCTGAGGACTGAAAGACTCTCTCTGACACCAGGGGGAGCTACAGGACCTGTCAGCAAAGAGTTTTTTTCAGTGTTTCAGTCCTCAGAGCTGCTGGAAGGGATTGACTACCCTACATTCCTGGACTGGCCAGGAGAGACGAATAGGAAGGGGACCGCGCATGCATGCCTGCATTCCCAACGGCTTTCTTTGAAAGCTGGGGAAATGCTCCGCTTGGGGGCTCCGTCGACACCGACGTCACCCATATGCGAGGACTGACTTCCTGCTTGGTCCTGGAGAATAATCAGTTGAAATACGAAGGAGTGGCCCCTGAGATCAGATTTGGGAGGTGGTGCAGAAGGGATAGGGCTGCAAGAATGGCCAGAGTTTACTGCTGCTGATATACTGCACTGTGAATGAAGATTATCAGGCTAGTCAAAAGTAAACTTTGAAGGGCTGCTCTTCCTTTAGGATATTTAACTGAGACTGTTGGATGGGGTGTGCGTGTGATTTATATGGACGGGCTGCGGGGAGAGTGGTCAACTGTGTGTAGGGTGGTCATTCAGGGGTAAGGTTATGCCACCTCTATTTAACAAGAGGGATGATAGGGGTCTGCATATCACACTTACCCTAGATTGAGCAAAATTATTTGTACCTGCTCTTTATCACATTTTCAAACACTGCATTACAGCCTCAATCCAATTTCTGGGCAAACACATAGAAGAGACTGCAGTGTAACAATACCTACAAAGTAGAGGGCTAAAGCACAAATCGTCTGACATCCTTTTCTCTTAAATATTTAGGGAATGACCATTAAGTGATGATGGCCTGTGGGAGAGAGTCGGCATGTTGGAAGGAAAATTGTGGGGGAAAGGGAAGGGAGTTAAGGTTAGATTGTGGGGACCAGGTGGAATGGGGATGTCCAAGGATCAAAGTGCATATCTCTATTTGAAGTTGTCATGCATGGCAGCAGAGTATGTGTGATGATGAGTAAATGGCTGATAGGTGAATAAGGGTGCAGGGGAGAATGAGCAATGGGGCTTTGTACATAGGGTTGTGGAATGTCAAGGGTATTTATAAGTCAGTGAAGTTTATAAAAGCTCTCTGATCACTAAATAACTGGCATGTGGAAGTGGCCTTTCTACAGGAAACAGACTGGTCAGTCAGGGAGGGCACGGAGGATACCTGCAAATGGGGTGAAGGTGTTATGCACCTACAAAAATGTCAGAGAAGAAGGGAGGAGCTGCAATTCTGATGGCCAAGAGTATGGCCTTTCAATGCAAGAAAGTAGTGGCTGACTGAGAGGCAATATGTAGTGGTATGATGTAAGATGAGAAGCAGCATGTTCACTCTTGTGAATACATATGGCCTCAACAAGAAGGGGAAATATTTTATTAAAAGATTTTTGATGTGATTGCAAGAGAAGCGAGATGGTACTAATATTGGGAGGAGATTTCAATTTTATCTTGCATGATGATTACAATAGGAAGGGTAAAGAGGTGCAGTATATTCTCCAGGAGCAAGCAGAAAGTCAGTCATCACATATTGGTGAAGTCGGTGCAGATGGAGCCTGCGCGGAGCATTTCCCCAGCTTTCAAAGAAAGCCTCTGGGACATGCTACCACACATGCATGGTCCCCCTTCCCACCTACGGGTGCCATCTTGCTCAGTCTCCTTTTTTCACTGAGCCCGTTCTGCTTCCTCGGAAAAAAATCTTCCTAATTATCCCTAAAATTGTTTTTTTCGTGGTTGCATACCGGTTCCTCTGCCCGCCTCGAGCCGGCGCCAGTTCCAGCACTGTTCTCGGCTCCTTCCCTTCTTTTTGATCGAGGCTTGTCTCGATCGGCGTTCACACCCGGGGGTTGTCGACCCCGGCCAGATGTCTCCTACCATGTCCCCCAGTGGATTCAAAAAAATGTGACTGCTGCAGTCATCCATGTCTATTACAGACACACATGACTGCTGCCTACAGCATGGGACCAGACCCACGACAATACCGCCTGTGACCTGTGCCAGGCCATGACTCCGAAACCAACAAGAAAAGTTCAGAGTTATAGGGAAGAATGTTCCTGAGGTCCAACTCTGCACCAGCTTCCCCAACACTGAGCTCCAAGGCCGGGAGGCCCCGGCGTCCTTGGAGTCCCGTGGTAGTGGCTCCTCCAAGAAGACCCCGGACCCAGAGAGAAAAAATCCTTGAAGTCCATCGATGTTCCACTGGTGAAACTCGGAAAATTCCCACGGCGGGACTTGAGCGACTTCGAACAGCGCCCCTCTAAGGTCTCTAAGAAGAAGTCCTTGGCCGGCGGAGTCTGTGCAAGGCTACCTGAGGAAATGTGGTCCTCGTTGAGGACGCACCCGCCAGTGACAGCATCGGTTCAGAGGTCCTTGGTGACCAAGCTGAAAGCTGCGGAGCCTTCTGGCTTTGAAACCAGAATGGCGATCCTGGAATAGAATAAGTCTGCTATACTGACCCTGCAGCAGGAAATGATGGCTGGTTCGTCTGCATCATCTGCCCCAACAATCAGGCATCCGATGGCAGGGGAGTCCCTGGGAATCAAGCTAGGCTCTGAGCGCCACTGGCCTCTGGGAAATCCTCGGCACCAGTCGACATCCCGGTCCCGTTCCTCAGGTATCCGGTCCTCCATGGCCAGTTTCTGGGAATCGGACCCAAGAGCATCTGAAGGATCCCGGCTCCTAGGGATCGGCCTCAAGACAAGAGACCGTAGAGCTTCGGAATCGTCAACACCCTCCGAATCAGAATGCGAGACCAATGTCGACACCTCCCAAGAAATGTGTCAGCACTGAGATATCCCCTGGCGCCACATCCCTTGGCTGAAAGAAGGGGAGCAGGTCCTCAAGAGATAACTCAGAAGCTGCAATGCAAGCAGATCATTATCCAGAAACCAGAGATGTGGCAACTCGATTGCCACAGGTCAAACAACGTTACCTGGAAGACGACAAAGATAAGGAAAGTATCACTACAGTGTGTGCTAGAGCCGATGCAGCCCAAAGGTGCATGCTAATTGCGCTTTTACTGCAGTGGGCATTACTGTGCTCTTTGGTGGAACGCATGCTGGAGCTGATTTGGTGGAACGCCCATTAGGATCATGCAACCATCAGGTAGGTACATATTAGGTAAAAATGCTAACATTCAGAAAACGGCAGGAAAGTCCTACACTGCCCCAATGATCACCAGCAGCCCACCTTGAATTTCAACCCAGACAGCTGGAAACAGGAGCCCCCCCAACAAGGACAGTGACAAGGTCAAGCTTTGGAATTCACCCCAAGAGCCCCTAGCAAAAAATCCTGCCAGGCTCAGCTCTACTTTCCAGAAACTGTTGTCTGGCTTTGCAGCACTGCGTTTAAGGAGGCTGGCAGGCAGATCGCTCTGAGAGCCTTCTGAAACCTTTGGGAGAGAGGGAAGGGGCGTTGAGATTGTGAGGCAGTTGTACTCTTCCAAAATATTTCCAATTTCTGGCTATCAAATAAGACCACAGTCTAGAGGAGCCTCACATGTTGCACTCCGATGGAAGATAAACCCACAGGCTGTCGTTCCTGAGCGCTTCAAATCAAATGTTTCCTCTCAAATCCTTCGAATTTTCATTACAGAAGACAAAATTCATCCATTATCTGCTGGAGACAAAGAAATACTGAAGGAACCTCTAGTGACTGAGGCGAATAGAGCTATGGGAGTGATGTCATTGAAACTTGGGTCTTTCACTGGCTCTGGTCTCCAATTATCTGCTGGGAGGGGAGCACAACCCACTTGTCTGGACTTATCTAACAGGACAATAAGGAATAGGAGAATTGAGGGAGAAAACTGAGGAGCAGCTGTGTGAGAAACTGTCGAAAGATGTGTGGAGATGTTCCTTGTGTGAAAGAGTTGTGGGGAACAATACAAAGTTCTTATGAGCGGTTATTTGATATCAACTAGACTGCAAGCAATGGGGTAGAATGAGAATGACCTCAGTAGGAGGGGATATGATCCGAGATGATCACTATCACATCCAGGAAGAAACTGGAAAACTAACCCAATTTTCTATTTCTACACGCCCCTCATGAATTGGGAGATGGTCCTAGAGTACCGGGTGACTAAAAAATTAATGCTTGCTGCTAAGCAGCTACTCTTGGCCTATAGGCAGAGGCCTTATCCTCCTGTAAAGGAGAAGTGGTGGACAGAAATGAGTTATGCAATGTAAAAGGAACTGCTAACTGCATGGGTGTATAGAAAGCTGGACAAAGTATAAAGAGTGTGGACATCAGTACAAAAGAGACCAGAAAAAGCATCACCTGTAACAGATGTTTCTCCAGGAACAGCAGGAATCAGTCCTCACATATGGGTGACGGTGCTGATGGAGCACACAAACAGCATTTGTGGGCTGGTAAGGGTCTACCGGGGGAGGGGAGACCCTGCCCTGGGAGTCAAAAGCTCCCCCATGGCTGGGCTGGTGTAGGTGCCTTGAGTTTCTGAGCCTTGGGCGTCTGGGCTCCTTGGACCTGCCTCTTAGGGTGAGAACCCTGTTGCTGGCCTGAGAAGGAGTGGTAGCGGTGACTCTGTTGGAAGTGCCCCTGCTGGGTCACCAGCTTCTATCTCTGCTGCCTTGTCAGCCCTTGATTTGCCGAATATGTTCTCACCGGTGCAGGGGACATCGAGTAGCTTGTCCTGAACCCAATGCTCAACGTCAGAGGACTGCAGGCAGGTTTGGCGTTGAGCCCTGATGCTGGCCGCTGCTAATCGAGCCACTGACTCGAATCCGTCGTAGGCCACCTGGGAGAGGAATTCTGAGCAGTCCTTGATGCCGGAGGTCAGAGCTTGGAACCAACCAATTGAGAGGTTCCCTGGTCAGTCCCGCTGAGAACCTGGACAACTCCTGGGTCAAGACCTTCAAATACATGCCTATGTACAGCTCATAGGCTTGGATTTGATACCCCAGCATCGAGCCCTGCTAGCACTTGCACCCAAGGGCATTAAGGGCTCTAGCATTCCTGCCAGGTAAGACAGAAAAGTAACTCTTCTGGCTTTTGAGTTTTTGCATGGTTGACTCGACAAGTATGACGTTATGTGGGAGTTGGCGCTTGTAGAACCCTGGCCCCATCCTGACGCGGTATACGGCATCAAGGCGTCGGCTGACCATTGGTACCAATGCCGGGATCTCCCACATTCGCCTTAGTAGCAGCTGGAGACTCGAAATGGAGAATCTCCAGTTCTTCAGTGAGTGGGTCCCTACTCTGCCCCGCTTTGCACCGAGGGCTCTGGCCATATCCCTGACAAAGTCGTGGAAGGCCATGTCCTCTGGAGGAAAATGGCACTGGGAGAGACGGGTCCGAGGGGATGTCACTGCCATTCTGGATTCCAAGCCAGAAGGCTCCGTAGTTTTCGGCGCGGGCACAGAGGATCTTGGCGCCGGCACACTTGCATATGTGTCTTCGACCAGGACTATGGCCTTGACAACCCTCGCATGGTCTTCGCCGACAGGCATTCTTCCTGAGGACCTTGGAGGGACATTTCTTGGAGTCGCTCCGGGCAGTCTTACTGGGTTTCTCCAGTAGAACCTGGGCAAACTTAGAGGATTTTTTCTTTTTCCACTTGCGGTCCAAGGTCTTTTTGGAGGAGCCGCCGCTGCAGGACTCCGAGGGCACTCAGCCCTCTTGGGCTGGGCGTTGAGCATGGCGTCGGGGAGGCTGGTGCCATCGGACCCGAGGAACAGTTTCTTCTGCAACTCCAGCCTCTTTTTACTGATTTTCGGCTTAATGACTTGGCAGCAGTCGCAGGAGGTGCTATCATGGTCTGGTCACAGGAGGTGCTATCATGGTCCGGTCCAGGCAGCATAGGCAGCAGACATGGGTGTCTGTGACAGGCATGGTTTGACTGCAGCGGTCATTTTTTGAACCCACCAGGGGACATGGTGAGAAGGTACCCGGCCAGGGTCGACGACCCACGGGCGAAAAAGGGCACAAACGCCAGTCAAGGCAAGCCTCGATCAAAGAAAGAGTCAAGCGTTGGGCACGGCGCCAGCTTGAGGGGTAAGAGGAACCGGTATGCAAACAAGCAGCAGCTCATTTTTGAGGATATAGCAAGGAATTTTTCCAGGGAAATTGGACAGATGTCCATTAGGTTGTCTGGCAAAAAGAAGACTGAGCAAGATGGCATCCTTGGGCAGGAAGCGGACTACGCATGTGTGATAGCATATCCCAAAGGCTTTCTTTGAAAGCTAGGGAGATGCTCCACGCAGGCTCCATCGGTGCCAATTTCACCCATATGTGAGGACTGACTTCCTGCTTGTTCCCGGAGAAGAAAAGTTCTCCGATATATGGTTCTGGAACCTATTTAAGATAAGACATAGGGGTGACATAAGAAGTTGTGGAGGGAGGCCAATTTTGGGGAAGGGCTAATCAGGTTTATTTGCTGTCAGTGTCAGCAAACAATTGATTCAATAATTGTAAGCTTGCATGTAATGGTTTACAAATAATACAAATTAAGCTTTAAAAAAATTGCTAATCATCACACATAATGAACTCCTACTTTTTCTAAAAATGTGGAAAAATCTTGGACTTTGGATTCTGATCATGCCCACAATGTTCCAATGGCTCCAACTTTATCTCAGGATTCCCTTTCCTTAAGGGAGCAAACGTAAAGTGCTACCTCTTGCTGTACACCCAACGACTCATCCAGCTTTGACTCGGGCTCTTGGAATTGCTGTTGGCTGCTTCCCTGTGAAGGCGATTCAGAATGCTCTGACCCAAAGACCCCCTCCTGACTTTCCTGAGGTGTCACCTAAATGGAAAACAAATGCAAAAGAAAAATGTGTATCATAAATCATAGTGCATTTTATCTGAAACAATAAAAAACGCTTCAAGAAATCATTTAACTAAATTCTTTTCCACTGTCATTTTATTTTTTTTTAATTCCCCCTGTTATAGAAACTTATGATTGTGTAAATATGTGCCATTTTCTACAGCACAAGCCACACTGTTCATGCATGAAGACTGCATACCACACTTACCCTGGACACTACAAAATTATCTGTAGCTGCTTTCCATCACATTTAAAAACACTACAATACAGCCTCAATCCCTTTCTAGTCAAAAGTATGGAGGAGACTACTGTTTAACAGAATCTATGAAGTAGAGGGATGAAGTACCAATGCCAAATTTTCATTCGTACCCCATGAAGTTGTCCAACTTAAACCATAGAATGGATGGTAAGGGCAAGAAAACTCTGGGTGTAGATAGAACAAGCAGATATGGGGGCTGTTCCCTTGCAGCATTCTCTATGAATTTCTAAAATACAGTCCGGCTTGGTTGGGGTAGCCAACCCTTTAACTGCCCTTACAAAGTAGCTTTAGAGAAAGTGAATAAGGTTCGGAAGGGGGAGGGGTAAAATCCCTTGCTATCCCGCACTGAAAGATATACCGAATTTTCCCCCCAGGGACCATGGATGGTGTGTCTACCAAATGAGAAAGCTTGGGCCTGGGCAGCTTTGTTAGCTCTCAGAAATTCTACCAGGCTTACTGGATAGGGGACGATAAGTAGTATTAATAATTCCAGATAAAATATTATTTGTGACGAATTAGGGAATGGAGAGATTATCTGAGATGCTACCAGTTGAAGCTCTCTTACGCTATGGATCTTCCAAGAGAAGGACAACAATGTTTTATGCTTTAAAGGGGGGGAGGGGGGGAGGCTGATGAGAAGGAAACAGAGATCCTTACTTAAATGGGAGAAAGACTTGACAGACTAATGGAGTGAGAAGCGAGAGGGAATTTTTGAAAGGACCCATTTGGAGAGGGATAACAAGTAATATGTTGGAAAATGGTTACAAGATGTTCTTCTGATGGTATTACACAGACCAGCGAGGTTAGCTAAGATTTACAGGATTCAAAGAGTGTTGGCAGAAGTGTGGCCAAAGACGCTGGTGACATTGGGCATCAAACTCAGTTATACATGTTGCACCGCACATATGTGACTCCCCAGCAGCTACATAAGGCTGTAAGATGGGAAACTGGAGACCGACACCGCACATATGTGACTCCCCAGCAGCTACATAAGGCTGTAAGATGGGAAACTGGAGACCGATGGAGAGGATGTGGAGGAGTTGGGTCCTTTTATCTATGGTGGGACTTCCCAGTGGCCCGCCACTTCTGGGAGCTGATAGTGCAGGGGTGGGGGGTGGTAGTTAGGGGAGGTAGTTGGGGAACGTGCTGACCTGGACCCCTGTGAATTTTTGCTGGGGCTGTGGGGGGGAGGGAATGCTGCTATTCAGGGTCAGGGGATGGTACTGTGGGCAAAGCTCCTGCTGATGGCCAGGGTCACTAAGGCTTCAAAGTGGGCAGCCTCTAGTGGCCTGACCGTGGAAGACTGGTGGGACAGAGTGGGGGAAGGCATGAAATTCAACAAAGCCACTTTTGAACTGCAGGGGGAGAGCTGGCATTGGGAGAAGATTTGGTTACCGTGGGCGCAGCATGGCAGTGGGCTTGGAGTATGTTTAATCTGCTATCTCCATATGCATGGGACAAGTAGTTGTGTGAAAATACATTATATACATTGAGCAATCATACTGCCAGTTTGTGACTGAGTTCTTATTGATATGTTACCCTTCTGATGAGTGAGAAACACTGTTTGTTGCATGGGGTAATGATGGGTCTGACAAAAGCGATACTGTGTGGAGGGGGTGGTGAGAAAGGGTTGGGGAGGAATGGCAAGGGGAGAACCTTACTGGCATTGATTGGAGTTATTCAGTATGTTTTTGGGTGTCGCTTGTACTGTTGTATGATACGGTTGTTTGATCCTCTTTGTTTGAATAAAACAGTTTAAAAAATAAGTGTGAACAAACTGGGTCCTTTCTCCACATATCCCAAAAATAAAAACATTTTGGAAGCAGTTTTTGGCTACTTTGGGAGGATACTGGCAAATAGTCTCAATGGGAATAGAAGTGGCTCTCCTAATGGGTGAACTCCAAATTTACAGGTAGGAGGAAGTAAAATGGATAAAAATGGGGATAACTGTGGCTAGGATAATGGGATAGGAAACTGGATTTCAATATAGCTCATGTCTTTCTCAAAAGTTCAATTTGAGTCATATTCAGGTACAGTAGGTGTTAGCCAGAGTGCTTACAAACTTAAGTTTGTACCTGAGGAGGGTTAAGTGACTTGTGCAAGATCACAAGGAGCAGCAGAAGGATTTTAACCAGGTTTCCCAAGCTCTCAGCCCACTGCTTTAACCATTAGGCTACTCCTCCGTTCCAATGCTATCAACAGCTTGGAAATAACAGGAATCTCCTAGGATGTAGGAATTTTTGGAGAAAACACACTGTGTGTGTTTGGTGTCAAGACAAATGGCACTAAGGAAGGACAGAATGGGCCAGTTTCAACAGATATGGAAACCATACCTTAAAGAGGATGAGAAATGTTAATGGTCATTTATCTTTGTTTGAAGAGTTCATTAATAGATGATCTTGCTTTTCTTGATTAACAATGTAGATTAAGCTCGGCCCACACATATTTGGGGAATAGTACAAATGTGTCAGGGAAGGGGTATGATAGGAGTGAGAGTGGGGTGGAGGGCGAAAAAAAATATGGTGAGAAATTATATCTCCTGATGATATATTATTTGCATTAAGGGTAAATTATGTGATGCAACTATGTGGTTGGAATATAAAGAAACCATCATAAAGAACAAAATTAGTGAACATGCAGATAGTCATGGCCTAATGAGAGACAACCAACAAGGCTTTAGACAAGGAAGATCTTGTCTTACTAATCTGTTATTTTTTTTGAAGGTGCGAATAAACAAGTAGACAAAGGTGAGTCAGTTGATATAGTGTATCTGGACTTTCAGAAAACATAGTTACTCACCTGTAACAGGTGATCTCCGGGAACCAGCAGGAATTTAGTCTTCACATATGGGTATCATCGGTACCGATGGAGCCTGCGCGGGAACGCTCCCCAGCGTCCAATAGGAAAGCTTTTGAGAGCATCCCACAGCGCCTGCGTGCTGCCTTCCCACCTTTCCCAACTGTCCCTCTCCAGTTGAGTTTATAGCTGAGACAAAAGAGAGAGGGAAAGAGAGAAAGAGAGAGAGAGAGATACAACTCCTAGGGGAGGTGGATGGGTTGTGAAAACTAAATTCCTGCTGTTCCCGGAGATCACCTGTTACAGGTGAGTAACTATGCTATCTCCAGGAACAAGCAGGAATGTAGTCTTCACATATGGGGACTCCGTAACTGCAGATGCCACGGAGATGGACCCAGAAAGTTGTGTGCCCTTGTGAAAGGGCTCCACTTCCCCCCATGGATCTCTGGCATCCTACCAGGGATGGAGGGTAGGAGTTGATTAAGTATGGAACAGGTGTTGAACAGACTGACCAAACAAGGCATCCCGGCGGGAGTCCTTGTCTAAGCAGTAATGGGCTGTGAAGGTATGAACCGAAGCCCAAGTAGCTGTTCGATAGATGTCATCGATAGACACAGAGTGAAGATGAGCCATTGAGGCTGCCATGGCTCTCACATTGTGAGCTGTGACATGGCCTTCAAGAGGAAGGTTCTTACTCTCATAGGCAAAAGATAAACACTGTGCAATCCAGTTGGACAGTGTCCTTTTGGAGACTGGAAGTCCCAAATGACTAAGATCAAAAGCAAAGAGCTGAGAGGATTTTCTATGTTGCTGAGTCCTTTGCAAGTAAAAGGCCAAAGCTCTTTTACAGTCAAAAGTATGAAGTTTCCTTTTAAAGTACAGTTTAAACACAGCAGATTTATCATACTCAGATACAAACGTGACTACTAAAGTAGCCCGAGTTAGGATAGTATCCTGAGAATCTTCTAAGAATTTGGTAAGGTCTAAGTCAGCTCCTCCTTGGAGAGTATCAAACTCACCAGGAGCGCCGGCAGTTACCTTCCTCCCAGTCAAGTAATATCACTTAGAAACCAAAACAGAGTCAGCAGAAGCCAGACCCAAAGATTCCTTTAAATACTTCCGAAATAAAATCTCTGCAGATAATAGATGACAAATAGGAAAATTTAACCACCTAATATTTTTAGCTCTAAACAAATTGTCATACATTTCCATCCTGTGGTGAACAATCAAACTCTCCTTAATACTGGACATACTAGTAGCCTTAAGAGTAGCACACTGATTTTCACACTTAATAAGCTGAGAAGACATATTCCCTAAGCGCTCTTCTACGTCAGACAGCTGATTGCTAACCTCCGATGAGAAGTTACAAAGCTGTGAGACAGTGGGGGCTAAGATATTTTCTATACGGGATACACTCTTCCATATATCAACCAGAGTAACCTGATCATCATAGTAACATAGTAAGTGACAGCAGATAAAGACCAGCATGGTCCAACTAGTCTGCCCTCTATCTGGGTCTCAGACTTGTCAGAGCTCATGGTATAGACTTTTTTCACCAGACGCTCTAGTTTGCATCAATGACCCACCTAAAAGGTATTTTTTTCTTTAACTTTTCCTTATATTCAGAGAAAAGTTTTCAATAAAAATTCTTGAAAAAGAAGTCAGGCTTATCTTATTTTGAAGTAAAGAATCCCAACGTCAGCCATAGCGCTACTACGTTTCACGAAGGTTGTTTCTTCAGGGGTATTGCACTGACTTTTATTATCCTATATAAATTAGGAAACAGAAATAAGATACTCTCATTAATATCCATATGACTTCATAGTTCACATCGAGGAAAGGCATAAAAGTTATCGGTACTTTCAAGTAATATACTCAGTTGACTCACCGTTGAAAAATACCCGCCAGCACGACCAGACTTGGTACGTGAACGCCGCGCATGCGGTTTACAACAGGAATAGGGATTTATTTATATGTTGCTAAAGAGATACGCCCCTTGGAAGATTACTGATCAGGTACATAGGTTCCAATCTATCTGAGAGTTTAAGCCTTCAGGGTACACTGTTGGAAGCCTAAAAATCCAACGTTGTTCTTTATAGATTAATGTCATATCCAATGATTTTCCTCTCATTGCTTTAGACATCCGTTCTAGGCAAAATCATTGAAGCTCTGTAAATTGGTGATTATGGGCTAAGCCATGTTCTACTTTTGGAAGATCCCACGACACAACTTCAAGGTCAAGTTAAGTCCTTTACAACGGAAGCCTTAAAAAACAAATTACTTAACAAAAAAGAGTGGCAATTTTTTAATCAGGCTGGTCCGACATTGGCCCGTTTCTATATAGTCCCTAAAGTGCATAAAGATATGCGGAATCCGCCCGGAAGACCTATAGTCTCTACATGGGGTTCATTATTAGAACCGTTATCTATTTACCTTGATTCTTTTTTACGCCCTTTGGTGTCTCGGATCCCGTCTTATATAAGAGATACGATGCACTTTTTGCAATTACTTGAGACACAGGCACATTTTAGTACTGATCCTGAAATTTTGCTAGTCTCCCTTGATGTTAACGCACTCTATACTAATATACCTCAGAGAGAAGCTTTTGCACAAGTGATGAAGACTCTGCAGGCTCGTCCAGATATGTCTCCTTTACAACTGACGCTCCTGGATAAGGTTACTCAAATGGTTTTGTTCCAAAATTACTTTCAGTTTAATGAACGTATCTACCGTCAAAAAATTGGGGTTGCAATGGGCGCGACTTGCGCCCCATCTGTAGCAAACATCTATATGGGAGCTTTCGAGGACAAATGGTTACATCAATCAGCTTACTTCCAATATGTCCATCTATGGTGTCGCTACATTGATGACATTTTTTTGATCTGGTCTAGCACGTTAGAAATGTGGTTGGAATTTTTTCACTGGCTCAATACTAGAGAACCTACAATTAGTTTTACTAGTGTCTATAGTCAAGAAAAACTAACCTTTTTGGATGTACAAGTTATCAAAGGAGCAACGGGGTGGACAACAACTGTCTTTCGGAAGCCCACCGATCGTAACGCCCTCCTTCATTACACAAGTTTACATCCCCGAAAGTTAAAAAACGGTTTACCTTTCTCTCAATTCCTCCGTTACCGGAGGAATTGTACAGATTTACAAGAATTTAAAGCTCATGCTCGTTTACTGAAAAGAAATTTTTGTGAAAGGGGCTACCCGTCTCAGATGATCGACAAGGCCTATAAAAGAGCCTTATACAACCATCGTGAAACTTTATTGGTTCCAAAGGCAAAGAATTGCTCTGACACTACTATTAATTTAGTTACTCCTTATTCTCCATATAGTAATGACATCATGGGTATTGTTAAAAAGCATATGAATGTCATTCATAGCATTCCGTCCTTGAAAAATAAAAATGTGCGATGCGTCTGGACCAGACAGAGTAATTTTAAAGATCTATTATGTCCTGCTATTGTGCCTCCTTTACAAGAATCTATGACTGACACTTCCCGAGGGCATACCAGATGTGGCAATTGCCCCGTATGTGAAGTAAATCATACGATATCCTCGTTTAGTTGGAAAGGAAGAACGTTCGAACTACAACATTCCACTAATTGCTCCACTACTCAAGTGGTATACGCTATTCAATGTCCCTGTTCTCTACTCTACATCGGGAAAACCTTAAGGGCATTTAGAGTGCGATTAGCAGAGCACCGCAGCCGCCTTCGCTGTAAAACAATGACGGCACCAATAGTAGAACATTGCTTAGCCCATAATCACCAATTTACAGAGCTTCGATGTTTTTGCCTAGAACGGGTGTCTAAAGCAATGAGAGGAAAATCATTGGATATGACATTAATCTATAAAGAACAACGTTGGATTTTTAGGCTTCAAACAGTGTACCCTGAAGGCTTAAACTCTCAGATAGATTGGAACCTATGTACCTGATCAGTAATCTTCCAAGGGGCGTATCTCTTTAGCAACATATAAATAAATCCCTATTCCTGTTGTAAACCGCATGAGCGGCGTTCACGTACCAAGTCTGGTCGTGCTGGCGGGTATTTTTCAACGGTGAGTCAACTGAGTATATTACTTGAAAGTACCGATAACTTTTATGCCTTTCCTCGATGTGAACTATGAAGTCATATGGATATTAATGAGAGAATCTTAGTGGAGGAGTAGCCTAGTGGTTAGAACACTGGCTTCGTAACCAAGCAACCAGGGTTTGATTCCCACTAGCACTCCTTGTGGCCTTGGGCAAGTCACTTAACCCTCCATTGCCTCGGAAGAAAGGCCTGGCAATCTACTTCCGGTGACACTGCCAAGAAAACCCAGGAGCTTCTGGGTCGCCAGGAGTCAGGACTGACTCAAAGGCACACATTGCATTGCATTGAGAGAATCTTATTTCTGTTTCCTAATTTATATAGGATAATAAAAGTCAGTGCAATACCCCTGAAGAAACAACCTTCGTGAAACGTAGTAGCGCTATGGCTGACGTTGGGATTCTTTACTTCAAAATAAGATAAGCCTGACTTCTTTTTCAAGAATTTTTATTGAAAAATTTTCTCTGAATATAAGAAAAAGTTAAAGAAAAAAATACCTTTTAGGTGGGTCATTGATGCAAACTAGAGCGTCTGGTGAAAAAAGTCTATACCATGAGCTCTGACAAGTCTGAGACCCAGATAGAATACATTGTAACATCTTTTAATATAAAAAGAATGTTTTGAAACGATTGGAAACTTTTATTGTTCAATTCTCCAACTAGTAGAGTAATCTGATACATATTAGCTTAACGGTGGCATTACTCTATAAGATATTCTGACCACTTTTTGATTGTTGAGTACAACTAGTCTGCCCAGCAAGATGGCAAGAGTAGGTGCACCTGTCGCTCTGTGCAGGCTACCCCTCCCCATGTTTTTGTTTCTGTTTAGGGGTGAACCCACCACTCCATGTAGGACACCCTTATTTGTTCAGACGCTAGATAGTTCAGAAGTTAGATGGTACCGTTTATTTTGCTTTTATCCTGTTGCTGTAAAGGGATCCACTGTGTTTGTCCCATGCCGTTTTGAATTCCATCACCGTGTTTGCCCCACCACTTCCATCGGGAGGGCATTCCAAGCATCCACCACCCTTTCAGTGAAGAAATATTACCTGACATTGCCTTTCAATTTACCACCTTAAAGCTTCATGTTATGCCCTCTAGTTTTACAGCTTCCCCGTCTTTGGAAGAGGTTTGTTTGTTCATCATTTCTCTTTAAGTATTTAAAGGTCTGAATCATATCTCCCCTGTCCCTCCTCTCCTCCAAAGTGTACATATTTAGGTCTTCAAGTCTCTTCTTATAAGGCTTCTGAAGCAGGCTCCAAATCATTTTGGTCGCCTTTCTCTGAACAGTTTCCAGTCTTTTTACATCTTTTGCAAGATATGGCCTCCAAAACTGAACACAGTATTCCAAGTGAGGCCTCACCAGTGACTTGTATAGTGGCATAAGTACCTCTTCCTTTCTGCTGGTAATCCCTCTTTGTATGCAGCCCAACATTCTCCTGGCTTTTGCCACCGCCTTATCGCACTGTTTTGCCACCTTGAGATCATCAGAGATAATCACACCAAGGTCTTTCTCCTGAACCGTGCATACCAACCTCTCACCCCCTAATGTGTACTTTTCCCTTGGATTTCTGCTACCCAAGTGCATGACACTGCACTTTTTCACATTAAATCGTAGTTGCCAAGCATTAGACCAGTCTTCCAGCTTTTGTAGATCTTTCCTCATGTTATCCACTCCCTCGGGGGAGTCCACTCTGTTGCAAATTTTTGTGTCATCTGCAAAAAGACAGACTTTTCCATTCAGTCCTTCAGCAATATCACTCACAAATATATTGAACAGTGCCGGGCCCAGGACCGAACCCTGAGGCACCCGCTAATCACCTTCCTCTCATCCGAGTGAGCTCCATGTACCATCACCCTCTGTTGTCTGTCAGTCAACCAATTTCTAATCCAGTTTACTATCTTGGGACCCATCCCCAAGATACTGCGTTTATTGACAAGCCTCCTATGAGGAACAGTATCAAAGGCTTTGCTGAAATCCAGATAGATGACATCCACTGCATGCCCCAGATCTAGTTCCTTGGTCACCCAATCAAAGAACTCAATCAGATTTGTTTGGCAAGACCGTCCTTCGGTAAAGCACAGTTACTTACCTGTAACAGGTGATCTCTGGGAACAGCAGGAATAAGTCTTCACATATGGGTACGTCGGTACCAACGGCGCCTGCGCGGGAACGCTCCCCAGCGTCCAATCAGAAAGCTTTTGGGAGCATCCCACAGCGCCTGCGTGCTGCCTTCCCGCCTTTCCAACTGTCTCTCCTCAGTTGAGTTTCATAGCTGAGACAAAGAGAGAGAGAAAGAGGAAAGGAAGATAGAGAGATACAACTTCTAGTGGAGGTGGGTGGGTTGTGAAGACTTATTCCTGCTGTTCCCAGAGATCACCTGTTACAGGTAAGTAACTGTGCTATCTCCAGGAACAAGCAGGAATGAGTCTTCACATATGGGGACTCCCTAGCTACAGATGCCAGGGGGAGATCCCATAAAATGCGTGTCTCTGGATCAGGACTGCACTTCCCACACATGGGTCTCCGGCATCCCATGAGGGATGG
Organism: Ichthyophis bannanicus; assembly: GCA_033557465.1. NCBI lineage: Eukaryota > Metazoa > Chordata > Amphibia > Gymnophiona > Ichthyophiidae > Ichthyophis > Ichthyophis bannanicus. Next base: position 777,691,794 of record CM066033.1, read on the forward strand.
TGGGTAGGAGTTGAAAAGAGAGGAGATGTAAGAAAAAACAGCGAACCACAGGACTACAGGAGAAGAGTCCTTGGTATGTATGATAGTTACTATTAAAAATATTGAATGAGCAATCATAATATGGACCTTACCTACTGGATTGTAGGAAGTAGAGAGGGTGATGGAGTCTACTGGAGATTCAGTAGAGGAATCCTCAAGGTGACCTCACGGCAGTGAAGGTCCAAATCTGGAATTGGCAGGTGACCCAGGTGTCAACTGGGGTAGTATGAAAACGGCAGGTCTTCAGTGGAAAGCTTTGTGGGAAAAAGCTGAAACTCTTTTAGCTACAGAGTCATTAACATTTAGGAGTAAAAGAGGAAGACTGACCGATTTGGACAACTAGCCCAGTCCTGCAGGGAAGAAGGGGTATGGGAAAAAACCCGTATTCCCAAGGAGGACAAATGTGTGAAGGGCTGAAAACCTCAGAACTACTGAAGATCCATGCTGCCTTTCCTAGCTGGTGAGAGATAGGAAAGATATTGAAGCATGGCGCTTCAGGGATAGCGAGACCTAGAGTAAAGTGGGAGCTGTCAGTACCACAGTAGTGGTTGTGTGCATAATACCCCCAACATACTGAGGGACAGTATGAACATATGCAAGCCCACTGTCTGGAACCTCTAGGAAGGTAAAATCCCTTATAGCATAGACAGTTAGGGAGATAAGTATGTAAATACATATCTACTTATAAGAAAGCATCTCAAGAGATTATATATATATATATATATATATATATATATATATATATATATATATATATATGGGCATAACATATGCACACACAGCTTACAGACATATGTATCTATAGAAGTATATAAGAGATATATACATACATGAATATGTAACCTCAGACATACATATCTACATAAGAACATAAGATATGCCATACTGGGTCAGACCAAGGTCCATCAAGCCCAGTATTCTGTTTCCAACAGTGGCCAATCTAGGTCATACGTACCTAGCAGTTTCCCCAAGGGACACAGGTTCCACAATGCTTGTATTGGTTCAAGCATTGATATCCTGGGTCCCTTCTTAATAATGGTTTATGGACCTTTCCTCCAGGAACTTGTCCAAACCTTTTTTAAACCCAGCTACACTAACAGCCTTTACTATATCCTCCGGTAACAAATTCCAGAGTTTGATTACACGTTGAGTGAAAAAATATTTTCTTTTATTAGTCTTAAATAGTTTACCCTGTAGCTTCATTGCATGTCCCCTAGTCTATCTATATTCTGATAAGGTAAACAATCGATCTACGTTTACCCGTTCCACTCCGTTCATTAATTTATAGACTTCTATCATATCTCCCCTTAGCCGTCTCTTTTCCAGGTTACAGAGCCCCAACCTTTTTAGCCTTTCTTCATAGGAGTATCCTTCCATCCCCTTTACCATTTTGGTGGCTCTTCTCTGAACCTTTTCTAAAATCGCTATATCCTTTTTAAGATACGGCGACCAGAACTGCACACAATATTCAAGGTGCGGTCTCACCATGGAACGATATAGAGGCATTATAATATCTTTTGTTTTATTTTCCATTCCTTTCCTTATCATACCTAGCATTCTATTTGCTCTCTTGGTCGCCGCTGCACACTGGGCCGAGGGTTTTAACATGGTATCCACAATGACGCCTAAAGGTTTTTCCTGGGTGGTGGTTCCTAATGTGGAACCTTGCATCGTGTAACCATAGTTTGGGTTGTTCTTCCCTAGGTGCATAACCTTGCACTTGTCCACATTAAATTTCATCTGCCATTTTGATGCCCAGTCTTCCAATTTATCAAGATCCTCTTGGGTTTTAACAACTTTAAATAGTTTTGTGTCATCTGCAAATTTGATAACCTCACTCGTTATTCCACTTTCCAGGTCATTTATGAATATGTCAAAAAGCAGCGGACCCAGCACAGATCCCTGGGGTACACCACTATTCACCTTTCTCCAATGGGAAAATTGGCCATTTAGCCCTACCCTCTGCTTTCTATCTTTTAACCAGTTCCTGATCCACAATAGTACACTGCCTCCTATCCCATGACTCTTTAGTTTTGCCAAAAGTCTCTCATGAGGGACCTTGTCAAAGGCTTTCTGAAAGTCCAGATACACAATATCAACCGACTCACCTTTGTCCACCTGATTATTCACTCCTTCAAACATACATAACAGATTAGTAAGACAAGATCTTCCTTGTCTAAAGCCATGTTGGCTGTCTCCCATTAGGTCATGACTATCTACATGCTGAGTAATTTTATTCTTTATGATGGTTTCTACCATTTTTCCCGGTACTGATGTCAGGCTCACCGGTCTGTAGTTTCCCGGATCACCCCTGGAACCCTTTTTAAAAATTGGTGTTACATTGGAGATCCTCCAATCTTCAGGTATTAGAGATGATTTTAATGATAGTTCACAGATTACTAATAGCAGGTCTGCAATCTCGTATTTCAGCTCTTTCAACACCCTTGGATGTATACCATCCGGCCCAGGTGATTTGCTACTCTTCAGTTTATCTAATAGTTGTAAGACATCTTCCCGATGTATCGATATTTCCTTCAATTCTTCCGCACCTTTAAATACCACTTCAGTCATGGGTAACATCCCTACATCTTCCTCAGTAAAGACTGAAGCAAAGAATTCATTCAATCTCTCCGCTATCGTCTTGTAGCCTCTTAGTGCTCCTTTAACCCCTTTATCATCTAATGGACCAACTGACTCTCTCACAGGTTTTTTGCTACAAATGTACTTGAAAAGGTCTTTACTTCGCGTTTTTGCTTCCATAGCAAGCTTCTTCTCAAATTCTCCCTTTGCCTGCCTTATCAATGCCTTATCTGCAAGTAAGCAAATAGAGATATGCCCGTAAGAACATTCACATGAGAGATGTGAAGGAGAAAGATTCATCTAAGAACAAGAAGGTGGAACCTACTTGAGAAGATATATAGAGAATCTATTTCTCCTGGTTAAGGTAGTGCAGGAATGCTATCCAGTGAAATAACCAGGATGGTTGCGTGAAAAACAGAGGATAAAATCAGTCTGTAAGCAGCAAGTCCTGAGTCTTGTAGAACTCTGACATGGTAAATGGACAGAAAACGCATAGGAGGAGATACCCAGTTGACCCCCTGGAGGGGCACAAGGAGTATCAGGTGTTACTAGTAGAATATGTGCTGTCCATAAGAGTAGGATACCATGAGGACAAGCTGCAAGGAAAAAAAGAGAGCATAATCCTGCAGGAATGGAAAATGTTTTGGACATTCACGCAAAAAAGGCTTATATCCTGAATATAACAGGAGATAACAGGGTGTGGAGAACCCTCACAGTCGTGGAAAATGACTGAAGAGCCTTTCCCAACCATATAGAATAGTCATCAGAACAAAACCCCATGCTCTCTAGCAAGGGCCCATAGTAGAAAGCTTCTCTGAGAATTGCAGAGAGCATTATGCAGGAGAATTAGGAAATAAAACTGGCTGTAGGTCAACTCTGTTGCCCAATCCAAGGAAGAGGAGATGGCAAGAAAAGAAGACCGTATGATAAGCCTGAACTGATTAGGATTATCCAAGATAGATTAAAGCACTATATTGGAATCACTATTAAGGCCAGACAGAGAGTAGTGGAAGACGGACTGGAAACTTGTAGAAAAGTACTATTAGTCTAATCACTGGAACTCCTGCATGGGTAGCTGCTGAATGAGACAGCAGAGAGAATCTCTCTGTGTAAAACAGAGAGAACAGACAAAAGGAGAGGAGAAATTCCTGTCCCTGTCTGATGAGCTCAAAGGAAAAACACTCTACACTGGAATGAAAGGCTAGAGAAAACTCTGCAGTGATATGGTACCACTCATTCAGGGGAAACCCTGGATCAAAGGGTAGAGAAACAGGAGCTGAAGGGTGACTTACCATGTGGTAAGTTTGCTGAAGGAAAAAATGTTCATGTTGGAACAGAAAACTATCATGGGATAGTTGTTAACTTCTCTTCCTGGTAGGAAGAGGAGAAGAAATCTGTGACCCATAGACATGAACATCCTGACAGCTCAGCATATGAAGGAGGGAAAAAGATGTGTAGAGATTTGAAGAAAACAACAGTGAACAAACTTCTGCTAAGAAGAAGTGAACTGTAGGTTGCAACCTTCAGGAACCTATGGTTGCTGGGTTTGTTTAGCCTGGCTAGAGTTTGGATTCTTCAGACCAGGACGAGGTGTCCCTTGCTTGGGAACATCTGGATGATGGGCAATAGGAGAGTGAAACCTTCTTTTCCTAGGGAAAGAAGGTTTGGTAGGACATTTCCTACTAATGGGGAAGGAGAAGGCTTAGGTTGGCCCTAGAAACAGGGAAGTCAGTGGAGCAATGAGCAACCTGACGTAAAGCCTCCCTATTGAAGAGATTTTCTCCAGTACAAGGAGAATTACCCAGTCTTTGTTGTGCCCATCTGCTCAAGTCTGAAGCCTGGAGCCAGGCTCTACGTCGTGCTCCTATGGCTATAGAAGAGGTTCTGCTAACAGACTCAAAAGAGTCTAGAGAAGCACGAGAAAGAAACCAAGAGATGTTCTGGCTATGACTAAGAAGTAAGGATTAGTCTGTAGCCTTGGGCTGTGATAGAAAAGAAGTCAAAAGAGATAATTTCCTTGTGACCTCCTGGAGAGATAGACTTATATAAAAAATGTAAGAGATAATCCTTGTTGCCAGCATAGATGTTTGGAAGGTTTGACGTCCAAAGGCATCAAGTGCTCTAGATGCACGACCTGGTGGATAAGAAGAATGCTTCTTCTTGCTTTTGACCTTCCTCATTGCTGATTCCACTACAATGGAATGATGGGGAAGTTGAGTCTTTTGAAACCCTGGAGAGGGGGGCACCTGATACAGAACATCAGTTGCTGTAGAAGGTGAGAGGGAACCCTTAAAGGTGTTTCCCATATTCTCAGAAGAAGATCCTGCTAAGAATAATGTAAAGGAAGCATTATAGTTTCCTTTTCTGCAGGAGAACCTTGAGTAGGATCATGGCCAGGGCTAGGAATATCAAGGAATGTTGCCATGTCAAGGAGAAATTTCTGAAAAGAAGGATCTCCAATGGAAACCATCACTGGATAGGCTAAAGTTGAAGCAGCAGCCTGGGCACCAGAAGATGTACTGGTCCGGTGCAGAAAAAGAGCCGCACTAGATGGATACTGGTACTGGCAGTCACGATTTGAGACCGGCAGAACTGCATCGTCCATGCCAGGTATCGACTCTAAACTAGGCATAGAAAGGAGCGATCCTGATGAAAAAAGCATGGAAGTGGCTTGTCCCGATGTTACTGCAGGAATTGACATCGATACCGATACCGGTAGCTGTGCCGGAATCGGAGGCGATAACGCCATCGAAACAGTCATCGGAGGCTGCTCAAGCGATACCGAGGCAACCAAAAACCCCTGGTGAGTATCCTCGGTACTGCGCACCCGGAATCGATAAGTGTCGGTTCCGAGACGTGTCGGTACCCCATCTTCTAGACTAGATATCGATTTCAGACTCGGCATCGAAGGAAGCGAGTCTAACGATGCATGTCTGGAGGGTACCGACGTTGGTGGTGGTATCGGCGATGCTGTCGATACCGGAAAGTCAATCTGGGACGATCCCTGGTGAAGAGTGGAACTCTCAACACCGGTGCCGATGCCAGGGTATCGGTACCGCTCGAAGCGAATGCCACCACCGAGCATGGCTCAGATACTGGAAAGTCAAACTGGGACGTATCGATCAGTCCCGAAGGTACCGAGGATGCCAGATGACGATCCCTGGTGAAGAGTGGAACACTCAACACCGATGCCGGGGTATCGGTACCGCTCGAAGCGGATGCCACCCCCGAGCATGGCTCAGGTATGTTCTGTGAGGGGTGAGCCCCAGGAACAACCTGAAACCCCTTAAAGACTTTGGAGACCGAAGACTCTCGCCGGGGTTTTGAAGCCAATAGGGTCTTGAGGGTAAGGCCAGAGCCGTCATCATGCTTGGCATGAGACCTACCGCCCAAGGATTGGCTAGTCTTAACAGACTGTTTGTGGGTTACCTGATCCTGTAGAGAAGAATTGGTCTGTGCCCTGACACTGGAAGGGAACTCGGTATCGAGGGAAACTCGAAATGGAAAATCTCTTCTCATAAAATTGCAGCCTAATGTCTCCGGAGGAAAAGGGTCAGGACCCAAACAGGTTAGACACCAGTTGTTGGAGTCTAAAAAGAAAACTGTCTTTCCACAGTTAAGGCACTTCTTAGGAGAAGGCGGCTCCATGATGGAGAGGCCTTACAGGCCCAAAAAATTTAAGACAGAAACTGAGGGAAAACTTTCCCTGAGTTTAAGAAAAAGAAAAAGGAAAAAACCCACCGGCGGTACCAGTGGAGGTGGGAAAAACAGCCGCGACCACAACAAAAAAAATTAAGAATTAAAAAAAAAAAAAAAAAGAAATTTTCTGCGGTGACAAGAGTACGTCCTGCCGGCTCCGCGGAAAAACGAAAACTGAGGAGAGACAGTTGGAAAGGGGGGAAGGCAGCACGCAGGTGCTGAGGGATGCTCCCAAAAGCTTTCTGATTGGACGCTGGGGAGCGTTCCCGCGCAGACTCCGTCGGTACCGACGTACCCATATGTGAAGACTCATTCCTGCTTGTTCCTGGAGATCGGCTTTTACATAACAGAAAATAAAGAACAGTTGGCCATGTATCTTCTGGCAGGAAATAATATAAGAATGAAACAAACAGCTTCCTATATCAGCATCACAGTAATCCAACTTAAAGAGCAATTCTCTGTTCCAAAAACCTTTGGTGCTTTTTCTTCTAGCTGCTACCTGCAGCTCTCTCTGCACAGCTTAATCCTAGCACACAGGTCTTATCTTATCAGACACAGATATAGTACAGTCCACTGACTCAACAGGCAGGTATTCTAAAGATGGTTCTGTTTCCATTGGTTCTTATTGGTTCTCAGCTGGAAATGTCTGCAATTGACTACAGGGTGTTTCCAAATACACACCTATTCCTTCAGCATGAGACTTTTCCCTGCAGCCTTCTGCTACACAAGGTTGGGAATTGCCACAGTATTCAGCACATGTAAAGCCCCACCCTTCTGGGCTAATATCAGAGCACTTCTTAAAAACAGCTTTGCTTTTATACCAGTCACTCAGCCTACCTTTTGGCTTTCTTATGGGAGATTCCTTCTGCCCTCCAGGATCAGCTACAGATGCAAGCCTTGGAGTTTCTACGTGCACACAAGTCTGCCTTCTTGGTACATTTCCCGTCTGGCTGCCTTTTATATATGGCATCAAACCTGGGCTGTTTGTACCTGGCTCCTTTGCACTGGTTCTCTGCTCGTTTCTTTTGCTGATTTCCCTTTCTGAGTCAAAGGTCAGAGAATCTTCAGTTACCATTAGTTCCTCTGAATCCTCACTCCCAAGCCAATCCTCTGCTTCTCGTGACTGCTTTCTTGACTGCCCTCGTGGCTGTTCTAACGGCTGTGCTCCCGGCTGTGCTAACTTCCTTCCTAATGAGCTTCCCTTATATGTCTGGCTTCCAGAGTTTAATCTGACCCCTCCCTCCAGCAGGTGTTCTGCCTCAGCTTGTGACCGATGAGCTGAACTGCAGCAGGGGCGTGTTTTCCTCTCCTCTGATCTGCTCTGTTTGTGGTTTCCCTGGAAACCAGGAGCCATGTGCATTTCTTATCTTTCATTAACTGAAGCTAAATCCTGCGTTTTATCACACTCTAAGGGGTCTGAGGGACCTTCTACACCACAGTACATGCCCCTTGGCAATGTGCACTCCACCCCTGAAGAGAAGCATCGGTTGTCAGCACTTGAGAGTGTAGAAGTGTTTGAAAAAACACCTCTTGCACTAGATTCGGAAGATGAAGCCACCACTGCAAAGAGGCTAGTAGCGTGGATACCCTCACTTGGTCCGTAAGGCTTCCTGTGGCTTGGTGCCACTAAGTTCTGAGGCCCCATTGAGCTGGCCTCATGTGCAGACGGGCATTTGGGGTTACATGGACCGTGGAAGCCATGTGGCCTAAAAGCCTCAGGAATTGCCCGGCGGAGACCAAAGAATTGCTGTGGAACTGCCTGGTTAGATCCATCAACCTGTGGGCCATGTCCACGGGTAAAAAGGCCTTTGCCTGAAGGGTATCCAGTCTTGCTCCTATGAACACAGGAAGAGCAGCAGCTCTTGCAGGGCCAAACAGGAAACACAGAGAGCAAGAGCGATGATGACACAGTGGCTTTATTAGTTGTCCCCAACGCGTTTCGGCAGTTTGCCTTCCTCAGGGGGTAAAAACACTCACAAACAATAAAAAATACAAAATATTAAAACTTCTGTTAAAAACATGACATCAAACTAATCGAAGCTAACCGGGCATGATGTTAGATTCAAGTAATACGGTAACATTTGGAAGAATAAATAACAATCCTATAACACGCAAAATACAACAATAAATTAAAAATGATAAAAGTGATAAATAAGGAACTATAAATAGTTAAGAAACACATGGAAATTAATAATGAGAAAATTTTGAATAATTAATAGTTAATAAATAATTAAAAATGATAAAAATGATAAACGAGGAAATGTCAATAATTAAGAAACATATGAAATTGAATATTAAATAGTTACACATATATACGTAGACCAGAACCCTAAAAACTATACAATTATAATATATTCAATAGTGAATCCAATGTGAACATGAGAAGGCTAAACCATAACAATAAAAGCCTAGATAATTAAAACATACTCTATGTTGTAAAAAATGTCCCTGTTGTTTATAAACAAAGCAAGGTAGGGCAGAAGTGACCTTAAAACCTGAATGTGAAACCCTGATATTGGGCCATACAGAAGAAATTAGAAAAGAGGAAGGGAGTGTAATAAAACTAGTTATGATGACAACTAGTACTCACTGCACTATCACCATCAACCAGTCATTCGGTGGTAATATGTGGTGGGGCCAATAGCCAGAGAATAGTTATAACCAATCTATTAAAAAATGAGATTGAAGAGACACAGCTCAATGCAGGTTACAAATTGTAAATGCTAAAATATTGCATATCACTAAACACCATGAAAAATGGCAGCACCATGGCATTATGGCATGTATTGTGTCATAACAAACATGTGAGACTAAAAATAGGTACTACTCACTGCTCCGGATAAAACCGGTTAAGGTAACCAATATGATGTTATGTTGTAAATTGTATCCTCATCAACGTAAGATGTGAAACATCCAAATATATAAACATATATAATGAAACTGAGGTTAGCCAGAGGGTAGGGAAGGGTACCCGAAGGAACTGTAATGATAAAACGTCAATGATGGTTAAAACCTCTGGGAAAGAGAAAACACGTCTAAATAGAATACCAAGAAAACCTTATCTGCAGCTCTCAAAATTAACACCAAGCGCGATGTCTTGACAAAATGCTTAAAAGAGGGGGCAGATCAGAGTATGGATAACATAAAATGTGCATACGGTAGTATAATGCAAGTCTTAGAAAAAGGGGGGGAGGAATCGACACAGATTACTCTGGCAAATAGCAGGACCAGGTCAAAATCTGGATGGCATAAAATTTACAACCGGCAGTGTGGTGCAGATCTTGTAAAAACAGAGTGGCATCACAGATTACTCTATCAAAAAGCAGGGAAGAAGTGGTGCCGTACGAATCTTATTGTGAGTGAAGTATTTAAAACAAAGGAGTCTCGCGTGAAACCCAACCAATATAAAAGCCTTAAGCCATGGAGAATAATAAAACATAATGGAAAACCATTCGGGTGTAATGTTGACCCAATCAATCTAAAAGGAGGACATTATACACAATTAAAAGAACAAAGGTGTCATTCTAACCCCGACACAGCAACAAACGCATGTAAAATCCTACTAAAAACTGAGATCAATGGGTAGCCACGGGACAGAATGATGTAATAACAAGGAGGTGGAACCTACTTGAGAAGACATATAGAGAATTTATTCCTCCTGGTCATGATCTGCAAGAATGCTAGCTAGTGAAAAATAACCAGGACTGTTACGTGAAAAACAGAGGATAATATCAATGTGTAGCCAGCAAGTCCCGAGACTTCCAGGACTCTAGCATGGTAAGTAGACAGAAGACGCCTAGAGATGAGATACCATGCTGACCTACTTAAGGGCAAAAGTATCATACGTTCTTACCATGAGGACGAGCATATCCCCGATTGGGAATGCTATGGACCAAAGCAGGGAACTGGCAACTCCTTGAGCTTTCACGTAAGAGAAGGCCTATGTCCTTTATATCAAAAAGGAGATAGTAAAATAAGGGAGAAACTTCTAGTCATGTGAGACATGACTGAAAAGCCTTTTCTAACCAGCTAGGATAGCTGTTGGAGAAAAAAAAAACCATGCTCTCTAGCAAGGGCCCAGAGTGGAAAGCTTCTCTGTAAATTGCAGAGAGCATGATGCAGGAGAATGAGGAGATAGAACTGGCTGCTCGAGAGCCAGTATCTCTGCCAACTATGCTGCCAAACCCAGGAGAATGGAGTTGGCAGAAATAGAAGACAATGCAGAAAGCTTGTAGTGAGATAATCTCCAAGAGAGATGAAGCACTGACTTGGAGCCACTACTAAGGCTAGACAGAATGTTAGTGGAGGACAAATCTGGTTGTTTGTGGACAAGAACCAGTGGTCCAAACATTAAGGTTCCTGCATAGGCAGCTGCTAGCAAGACAGCAGAAAGAATCTTACTGTTCAAAACAGAAAGGACAGAACAGGAGTAGGAAACTCTGGACAAGTCTGATAAGCTGCCTCAAAGCAAGATTGAAATAGAGGAGGTAACTCAGAGAGGAAAACTCCGCACTGGAAGGTGAGAAAAGTAGAGAGGCTGAAGAAAAAGCCTCCCAGTAAGTAATTCCGCTCTTACAGAGGAAAAACTTGATAAGAGGGTGAAGAGAATGGAGCTGAAGAAGACTTATGAAGTAGGAAGTCTATAGAAAGGAAAAATACATGCTGGCACAGGAACTATCATTTGATAGTGGTTAGACCTCTTTCCCTAGCAGGAAAAAGAGGAGTAACCTGTGACCTATAGGCATGAACATCGTGACAGCTCATAGAATATAGAAAAAATGGATGCCTTTTGGAAAGAGATCCATGTGTAGGGGTTAGAATGAAGCAGTGGATTGCCTCTATTAAGAAGAAGCAATGTAGATTCTAACCCCAAGAGTCACAAGCATCTGATGATGATTGATCAGAAACCCTGCAAGTGCTGGGTTTGCTGAGCCTGGTGAGAGGTTGGATTCTTCGGACCAGGACGATGCCTCCCCTGTTGGGGAACATCTGTATGATGGGCAAGCGAGTAATAAAAACTTCTTCTCCTGTGGGAAGAAAGTTTGGTAGGACATTAACTACCTACTGGGACAGAAGAAGGTGTAGAACAACCCTTAGGAACAGGTAAATCAGTGGACAACTGAGTAACCTGACGTAAAGACTCCTTGTTGAAAAGATTTTCTCCAGTGCAAGGAGTATGTCCCAGCCGTTGTTGTGCCCATTTGTCCAAGTCTGAAGCTTGGAGACAGGCTCTACGTCGTGCCCCTATAGCTATAGCAGAAGTCCTGCTAACAGACTCAAAAGAGTCTAGGGAAGCACGAGAAAGAAACCAAGAGATATTTTGGATATGCTTAAGCAGTGAGGAATAGTCTGTACTCCTGGAATCTGGAAGGAAAGGAGTCAAAAGATGTAATTGCTTTGTGACCTCCTCAAGAGAAAGACTCATATAAAAAATATATGAGAGAATTCTTGCAGAAAGCATAGATGTCTGGAAGATTTGACGTCCAAAGGCATCTAGTGTCTTAGACTCACAACCTGGCGGATAAGAAGAGTGCTTTTTCTTACTCTTTACCCGCCTCATTGCTGATTCCACTACTATGGAATGATGAGGAAGTTGAGTCTTTTGAAACCCTGGAGAGGGGGGCACCTGATATAACAGATCAGTTGCCCTGGGAGGTGGGGGTACCCTGAAAGGTGTTTCCCACATTCCTAGAAGGAGATCCTGCAAGGAATGATGCAAAGGAAGCATTATGTTGTCCTTTGCTTTGGCATAAACAGAGCCTTGTGCAGGATCATGTCCTGGAATAGGAATGGCAAGAGATCTTGCTATATCCAGGAGGAAACTCTGAAAAGAGGGATCCCAAACAGGAATCTCCCTTGGACAGGTTAGATCTAAAGAACTAGCCTGAGCACCCACAGAGTTATCCAAATATATAGGAAGAGAAGATCCTGCAGAGTGCAGTGTGGAATGCTTAAGGGATGGTTGCTGGTACTGGCCGTCAGGAGCAGCAACCGTCCTTACCACATTGTCCATGCCAGGTATCGACTCCAAGCTTGGTATAGAATGGAGCGATCCTGTTGAAAGAAGCATGGGAGGAGCTGGCCACGATGCTACTGTGGATACCGGTACCGATGTCGATACCGGTACCGATGTCGGAGTCGAGCGCGATAAAGACATCGGAGCAGTCATCGGTGACAGTTCAATCGGTACCGAGATAACCGAAAACTTCCAGCCACTATCCTCGGTACCGAAGCACCGGTATCGATCGGTGTCGGTAGCAAAACCTATTGGTACCCAGTCTTCTAGACTAGAGATCGATTCCAAACTCGGCATCGAGGGCAGAGAGCCTGATAAGCGAAGCATGGAAGGCACCGAACGTAAGGGTAATGAGGACAGTGGTACCGACTTCGGTACCATTTCTGATACCAGTGAAGGAAGGTCAACCAGTGGCAACTCAATCGGCCTCAGGGGAACCGAGAGTTGCGGATCCGAATCATCGGAACCGAGCCTTCGGTACCGCGGAGAGCCGGTACCAAGGCGAGTCGGTACCCAGTCCTCCAGACTGGAGATCGATTCCAGACTCGGCATCGAAGGAAGCGAGGCTATCGATGCACGTCTGGAGGGTACCGACGTCGGTGGTAGTATCGGTGTTGGAACCGATAATGGAAAGTGAATCTGGAGAATATCCACCGGTCCCGAAGGCACCGAGGACGCCAGACTACTATCCCTGGTGAGGAGTGTTTCATCCAACACCAGTGCCGATGCCGGGGTATCGGTACCGCTCGAAGCGGATGCCACCACCGTACACAGCTTAGGTATGTTCTGTGGGGGGTGAACCCCAGGAACAACCTGAAACCCCTTATAGGCTTTGGAGACCGAAGACTCCCACCGGGGTTTTGAAGCCAGTGGGCCCTCGAGGGCAAGGCCGGAGTCGTCTACATGCTGTGCATGAGACCTACCACTCGAGGACTAGCTAGTCTTAACAGACTGTTTGTGGGTTACCTGATCCTGTGTGGATGAAGATGGGGACGGTGCCCCGAAGTTGGAGGGCAACCGTGTATCGAGGGAGCCTCGATGTTGAAAACGACTTCTTACCAAATTGTTGTCAGGACCCAAGAAGGTTAGACACCGACTTCGAGGGTCTAAAAATAAAGTTTTACCGCCACAGTGTGAACATTTCTTGGAGAAAGTGTCTGGCGGTTCCATGAAGGAAAAAGAAGAGGCCTAAAAGGCCTAAGAGACCGTGGGACACTATGAAGAAAAAATATCCCGTGGAAAAGAAAAGAAAACACCGGCGGTACCGGTGGCTTCGGGAAGACAGCCGCGACCACTAGAAAACTAAAAAATAAAAACAAGAATTTTCTGCGGTGACAGGAGGACGTCCTGCCGGCTCCGCGGAAAAACGAAAACTGAGGAGAGGCAGTTGGGAAAGGCGGGAAGGCAGCACGCAGGCGTGCTGGGATGCTTCCAAAAGCTATTGATTGGATGCTGGGAAGCGTTCCCGCGCAGACTCCATCGGTACCGACGTACCCATATGTGAAGACTCATTCCTGCTTGTTCCTGGAGATAACGGAGAGGGCAGGTAGCCATAGGTTCAAAGGGCGGACAAGTAATCCGCTGTAAGACTACATTCAGATCCCACTCAGGGGCTGGTGGACGCAAAGGAGGCTTAAGCAGAAGGAGGCCTCTGAGAAAACGAGCCACCAAAGGGTGGTTGGAAAGAGGCCTTCCATCCACCAGCGAGTGGTGCGCTGAGAGAGCACTGAGGTGAACCCTGACAGAGTTGGACTTAAGGCCTAGATTGGAGAGGTAAAGCAAATATTGCAATACTACTGCTACCAAACACGAGAAGGGATTCTCGCTGTGCTAAGCACACCATGCGGAGAATCTACGCCACTTAAGAGCATAGGATTTCCTGGTGGATTGCCATCTAGAAGCTAAGACTACATCTTCCACCTCTCGAGGCAGTAGTAGGGGAGACAGGACTACCCTTTCAGCAGCCAGGCCATCAGATGAAGGGACTGGAGGTTGGGGTGCAAGAGAGTCCCCTGATCCTGAGACAGGAGATCGTGTTGAAACCCCAGAGGAAGAGGGGTGTCCACCGCCAGTTGCAGCAGAAGCGGGAACCAAAGTTGCCTCGGCCACCTGGGGGCTATCAGGATCATGGAGGCCCTGTCCTTGAGGACTTTGAACAGTGTTCTGGGCACTAATGGCGTGGGAGGAAACGCATACAGTAGGCCTGTGGACCACGAGATCAGAAACGTATCCACTGCTACTCTGAGAGGATGCGGTTGTCTGGAGCAGAATTTCGGGAGTTGCCGGTTCAGAGGACTGGTGAAAAGATCCATGGTGGGGAGGCCCCACCTGAAAAAGATCTGCTGAACCACCAATGGGTTCAATCTCCATTCGTGTGGTTGCAGGATCCTGCTCAGTTTGTCCGCCAGGTAATTTTCTTGACCTGGGAGGTAGAGAGCCTTGAGGAGGATTCCGTGATTGACGGCCCAAGAGCACAGCCGTTGTGCCTCCTGACATAGAAGGAAGGAGCCTGTGCCTCCTTGTTTGTTCACGTAGAACATGGCAAATTGATTGTGCGTTTGGACTAGTACAGACTGGTGAGAGACGAGATGGGAGAAGGCTCTCAGAGCTAGGCGTATCGCCCGTAGCTCCAGGAAGTTTATTTGTTGAGCAGCCTCCCAAGGGGTCCAGAGACCCTGAGTACATGTCCCTTGACAATGTGCTCCCCAACCTAGACGAGAAGCATCTGTCGTCAGCACTTGAGAATGCGGAGGGGATTGAAAAACCACTCCGAGTACCAGATTCGGAAGATGAAGCCACTATAGCAGAGAGGAGACAAGCAGGTCGGATATTCTTACTGAGTCCGCAAGGCTCAGTGCGAAGGCTCCACTGAGCAGGCCGCATGTGCAGGCGGGCACTGGGGGTGACATGAACCTTGGAAGCCATATGGCCGAGTAGTCTCAGGAATTGCCTGGCAGAAACCAGGGAATTGCTGTGAAACTGCCTGGCCAGATCCATCAGCCTGTGGGCTCTGTCCATTGGCAGAAAAGCCCTCCCCTGAAGAGTGTCCAGCCTTGCTCCTATGAATTCTAAGTTCTGGGACGGGAGCAAAGTGGACTTTGCGAAGTTTATGACAAACCCCAAGTGCTGAAGCAGAACCACCGTGCGAAGGGTGGCTTGATTGGCCTCCTGGGAAGACCAGCCCCTTATGAGTCAGTCGCCCAGGTACGGAAACACAAAAAGACCTTGAAGCCTTAGGTAGGCCGCCGCCACCACTGCCAGGCACTTGGTGAACACCCTGGGAACGGAGGTCAGGCCAAAGGGTAGTACTCTGTACTGATAGTGGTTTCCTCCCACAACAAATCTGAGATATTGTCTGTGGTCTGGATGAATAAGGATGTGAGTATAAGCATCCTTGAGATCTAAGGAGCATAGCCAATCTCCCTGCTGGAGGTAGGGCAGCAGGATTCCAAGAGTAAGCATCTTGAACTTTTCCCTCTCCAGGAACTTGAGGTTGCGCAAGTCTAGGATGGGTCTGAGGCCTCCTGTTTTTTTTGGTACCAGAAAGTACCTGGAATAAAAGCCGTGACCTCTCAGGTGGTGGGGCACCGGTTCCACAGCCTGTTCCTTTAGTAGACTTGCCAACTCCTGAAGGAGTAGGTCCCTGTGCAGAGGGAGTCTTGGAGGCTCCCCTGGAAATTAGGAGGGAGGTACCTGGTGAAAATGGAGAAGATAGCCCTTTTGGACTATATGAAGCACCCAGGTATCTGATGTGACGGCTGACCACTTGTGTGCAAAGTGGGCCAGCCGGCCTCCCGTGCTGAGAGAAGCCAGCTGAGGAGAAGATGCTATGCTTTCCGAGTCAAAAAAACCCACCCTGCTCAGCAGGGGCCGGTGTTGGTGGCTTGGGGGCCTTCTGCCTACGGGGCCCATGACAATGCCCATTGGCCTGCTGACCCTGTTGGGGAGCTGCAGAGGCCTGATAATTAGGGTATTGTTTATAGGCAGATGACTTCCTCGGGTAAAAGGTCTTTTTTCCCCGAACCCTTCTTCTTCTGAGAAGGGGCAGAGGTTTTTCTGGACAGCCTAGTCCTGGTCAGAGTCTCGGTCTCGAGTTCTGCAGCCTTTTCAGCCATGGGCTTGCCAAAGAGGTTTTCACCTTGGCAGGGGACATCGACCAACTTGTCCTGTACCCATGGCTTGAGGTTGGATGACTGTAGCCAAGCCTGTCGGCGTGCACCGATGCCGGCCCCGGCTACTCGGGCCGAAGCCTCGAAGCCATCGTAGGCTGCTCGAGAGATAAACTTTGAGCACTATCGAATACCGGTGGACAAGGCCTGGAAACTCTGCAAAGGTTCCTCGGAGAGACCAGCAGAAAACCCGGCAATCTCCTTTGCCAGGTCTCGGAGATACATGCCCATGTAGAGCTGGTACGTCTGGACACGGCAAGCAAGCATAGAGCCCTGGAAGCACTTCTTACCGAGGGCATCCAGGTTCCGGGCCTCCCGGCCGGGAGGCACCGAGGAGTGCATCTTCTGACTTTTCAGTCGATGCATGGCCGATTCTACAACCATGGAGTGGTGCGGTAATTGTGCCTTTTGGAACCCGGGGCTCTTGCGGACTCTATAAATGGAATCGACCCACTTGCTTAACACCGGCATCGAGGCCGGGGTCTCCCACATGCGGAAGAGCAGCCTCTCCAGCATCGGAGTAAACGGTACAGTAAAGGCCTCCTTCGGGGGAGAGTCATACTGGAGGGCCTCGAGCTCCTCGGCTCGAAGCTCCTCCTCGGGATCCGCGGGGAAGGCCAAGGCCTTGGCCATATCCCGCACGAAGTCCGAGAACCCGGCATCCTCCGGTGGGGATTGTCTCCGAGGTTCGGACTCCGGCAAGTCCGATGGGACACACCGAGTCCGATAGGTGTCGGGTGACTCTTCGTCCTCCGTCTCTCAGCCCGACTCCTCGGAGGAGGTGTCGAGCGGCTCCGGTCAGGCGGGCAACGATGCCCTCCGCCCCGATGCCGAGGGCACCGGCGTCGACGACCTCGGTCCCGAATGGGAGGTCGAGGGAGACCGTGGCCGAGGATCAACTCGAGCCCGCATGGACTCGAGGATCGGCATGGACTCGAGGATCGGCTTGGCCTCCGGGGTCGACTTGGACGTCGATGTCCCGGTGGTCGGGGCAGATGCACCGGTGAGACCGGCGATCAATGCCCGCTGCTGTTCCATGAAGGCAGCGAGGCTGCTCTCCAAGGCCGTCAACCTGAGTCCGAGCTCAGGAGACCCAGCAGCCCCCGACTCAGGCCCCGACGGTGTCGGGCCCGACATCGGCTCCCTTGGAGGAGTGTCCACGAGGACTACAGCACTCACGTGTCCAGGAGACTCCATCTCGAGACGAGGTTGCTTGGCAGGCCTCTCCGACTCCGAAGACCCGGGACGGCTATCGGGGCTATGCGACCTGGCTCGCGAGGAACCAGGAGCGTCCACCGACGCCACCCTCGCGGGTTTCTTCTTCCTGTGCTGTTCCCGCGAAGGAGACCCCCGCTCAAAGGAACCTCGACGCTGCTCAGGGCCGGAGTCTCGAGAAGTCAAGGCCTCTGACGAGATCCTGGCCCGTCCGGACGCGGAGTCAGAGAAGATCCTATCCTTCTGGTGCTGCCGACTCCTCAACGCCTTCGAGGACATTTTGCCACACGGACCACAAATCATCGGGTCATGATCGGGTCCGAGGCAGCGGAGGCAGCAGTCGTGTGTGTCGATAAGAGACATAAGTTTCTTACCCCGATCACACTTTTTAAACCCGCTGGCAGCCATCGGGGGAAAAAGGGCCCCTGCGAGGTCAAAAGATAGGGCTGCCAGTGAAAAAAGAAAAAAATGGCACGAACGCTAGTCACGAAGGACAAAAACCGAAAAAGGAGAGAGTGGGCTCGATACCGGCGTATCGGGCCCAGGCGGGAAAAGGATCCGGCGTCAAACCGAAGGAGAAGTACAAAAAATAGGGAAATCAACTTTTTCCTCGGCGAAAAACGAACTATCTCCGTTGGGCTCCGCGGAAAAAAGACGACTAAGCAAGATGGCACCCTTGGGCGGGACTGCACATGCGCGCTGCAATTCCCAAAGGCTTTCTCTGAAAGCTGGGGAAATGCTCCGCACGAGGGCTCCGTCGGCGCCGACGTCACCCATATGTGAGGACTGACTTCCTGCTTGGTCCTGGAGAAAGTCCCTGTGCAGAGGGAGTCGTGGAGGATCCCCTGGAAAAAAGGAGGGAGGCACCTGGTGAAAGTGGAGAAGATAGCCTCTTTGGACTATACTGAGCAGCCAGGTATCCCTTGTGATGGCTGACCACCTGTGGGCAAACAAGGCCAGCCGGCCTCCTGTGCTGATGTGGGCCAGCTGAGGAGGAGAGGCTATGCCACTGGAGTCAAAACCCCGCTCTCTGCTGTGCAGGAGCCGGTGTTGGTGGCTTTGGGGCTTTCTGCCTACGGGGCCCATGTCCCTGCCCCTTGGCCTGCTGACTCTGTTGGGGAGCTACAGAGGCCTGATAATGAGGGTATGGTTTATAGGCAGATGACTTCCTCGGGTAAAAGGTCTTTTTCCCTGAGTCCTTCTTCTTCTGTGAAGGGGCAGAGGTTTTTCTGGACAGCCTAGTCTGGGTAAAGAGTCTCGGTCTCGGGTTCTGCAGCCTTTTCAGCCATGGGTTTGCCAAAGATGTTTTCACCTCGGCAGGGGACATCGAGCAACTTGTCCTGCACCCATGGCTCAAGGTCTGATGACTGTAGCCAGGCCTGACGGCGTGCACCGATGCCAGCCGCATCTACTCGGGCCGAAGCCTCGAAGCCATCATAGGTTGCTCGAGAGATAAACTTCGAGCACTCACGAATACCTGAGGACAGAGCATTGAACCTCTGCAAAGGTTCCTCGGAGAGACCAGCAGAGAACCCGGCAATCTCCTTTGCCAGGTCTCGAAGGTACATGCCCATGTACAGCTGGTAGGTCTGGACACGGCAAGCAAGCATAGAGCCCTGGAAGCACTTCTTACCAAGGGCATCCAGATTCCGGGCCTCCCGGCCGGGAGGCTCCAAGGAGTGCATCTTCTGACTCTTCAGACGATCATGGCCGATTCCACAACCATGGAGTGGTGCGGTAATTGTGCCTTTTTGAACCCGGGGCTCTTGCGGACTCGAAAGATGGAATCGACCCGCTTGCTTAAAACCGGCGTCGACACCGGTGCCTCCCACATGCGGAAGAGCAACCGTTCCCACATCGGAGGAACCGGAACAGTAAAGGCCTCCTTCGGAGGAGAGTCATACTGTACGTCGAGCTCCTCCTCGGGAAACGCGGGGAATGCCAAAGCCTTGGCCATGTCCCGCACGAAGTCCAAGAACTGGGTATCCTCCGGTGGGGACCTTCTCCGAGGCTCGGAATCGAGTGAGTCCGAAGGGACGCACCGAGTCCGAAAAGTGTCGGGTGACTCCTCATCCTCCATCTCCCAGCCGGACTCCTCAGAGGAGGAATCATGTGGCTCCGGTCGGGTAGACATCGATGCCATCCGCCCCAACGTCGAGGGTACCGGCGTCAACAACATCGGTCCCGAACGGGAGGCCAAGGGAGACCTTGGCCGAGGATCAACTCGAGAGCGCATGGACTCGAGAATCGGCTCGGCCTCCGGGGTCGACTTGGACATCGATGTCCCGGTGGTCGGGGCAGATGCACCGGTGAGACCGGCGATCAGTGCTCGCTGCTGTTCCATGAAGGCAGCCAAGCTGCTCTCCAAGGCCGTCAACCTGAGTCCGAGCTCAGGAGACTCAGCAGCCCCCGACTCGAGCCCCGGCGGTGCCAGGGGCGACATCGGCTCCCCTGGAGGAGAGTCTCAAGGACTACAGTACTCACGTGACCCGGGGACTCCATCTCCACACGAGGTTGTTTTGCAGGCCTCTCCGACTCTGAAGACCCGGGACGGCGCTCGGGGCTATGCGACTTGGCCCTCGTGGAGCCAAGTGCATCCACCGACGCCACCCTCGCGTTTTTTTCTTTTTGCAATGCTCCCGTGAGGGAGACCCCCTTTCAGAGGAGCCTCGATGCTGCTCGGGGCCGGAGTCCCGAGATGTCGAGGCCTCTGACGAGTTCCGGGCCCGACCGGACGCGGAGTCAGAGAAGATTCTTTCCTTTTGGTGCTGCCGACTCCTTAACGCCTTAAAGGACATTTTCCCACACGGACCACAGATCATCGGGTCCGAGGCACCGGAGGCAGCAGTCATGTGTGTCGGTGAGAGACATGAGTTTCTTACACCAATCACACTTTTTAAACCCGCTGGCAGCCATCGGGGGAAAAAGGGCCCCTGCGAGGTCAAAAGACAGGGCTGCCAGTGAAAACAGAAAAAAATGGCGCGTACGCTAGTCACTAAGGACAACAACCGAAAAAAGAGATCCGGGCTCGATACCGGTGTATCGGGCCCAGGCGGGAAAGGGTAAAAGGCGTCGAACCGAAGAAAAAACAGGTTCACGCAGAATAAATCAACTTTTTCCTCGGGTGAAACGAAAATACATCCGTCGGGCTCCGCGGAAAAAAGGAGAATGAGCAAGATGGCACCCTTGGGCGGGAAGGGGACCGCGGATGCGCGCTGCATTCCCAAAGGCTTTCTTTGAAAGCTGGGAAAATGCTCCGCACGGGGGCTCTGTCGGCGCTGACGTCACCCATATGTGAGGACTGACTTCCTGCTTGGTCCTGGAGAACTAGTCTTGCCCCTATGAACTCTACGTTCTTTGAGGGGAGCAAAGTGGACTTTGCGAAGTTTATGACAAAGCCTAGATGCTGGAGAAGAGATACAGTGCGAAGGGTGGCTTGTCTAGTCTCCTGTGGAGACTGACCCCTGATGAGCCAGTCGTCCTGGTATGGGAAGACAAAGATGCCCTGGTTTCTGAGATAGGCCGCCACCACCATCAGGCACTTGGTGAAAACCCTGGGAGCGGAGGTTAGGCCAAATGGAAGTACCCTGTACTGAAAATGATTTCCTCCCACTACAAATCTGAGATATTCTCTGTGGTCTGGATGAATGAGGATGCGAGTATAAGCATCCTTTAGGTCTAAGGAGCATAGCCAATCTCCCCGCTGGAGGTAGGGCAGCAGTATCCCAAGGGTAAGCACCTTGAACCTTTCCCTCTCCAGAAACTTGTTGAGATTTCGCAAGTCTAGGATGGGCCTGATGCCTCCTGTCCTTTTTGGTACCAGAAAGTACCCGGAATAGAAGCCTTGCCCTTTCAGGTGGTGAGGCACCGGTTCCACCGCCTGCTCCTTTAGTAGACTTGCCAACTCCTGAAGGAGGTGGTTCCGTTGAAGAGGAAGTCTTGGAGGCTCCCCTGGAAAATAGGATGGGGGTAACTGGTTGAAGTGGAGCAAGTAGCCCTTCTGGTCTATGCTCAGTACCCTGTTATGGCTGACCACCTGTGGGCGTACACAGTGTCAGCCGGCCTCCTGTGCTGAGTGGAGCCAGCTGTGGAGGAGAGGCTATGCAGTGGGAGTCAAAACCCCGCTCCCTGCTGTGCAGGAGCCGGAGCTGGCGGCTTGGGGGTTTTCTGCCTACAGGGCCCATGTCCCTGTTGGGGAACTGTAGAGGCCTGGAATTGAGGGTAGGATTTGTAGGCAGTACCCTTCCTCGGGAAAAAGGGCTTCTTCCCCGAGCCCTTCTTTTTCTGAGAAGGGGCAGAAGTCTTTCTGAACAGCCTTGTCCTGGTGAGAGTCTCAGTCTTGATTTCTGCAGCCTTCTCAGCCATGGGTTTGCCAAAAAGGTTCTCACCTTGGCAAGGGACATCGACCAACTTGTCCTGTACCCATGGCTCCAGATCTGATGACTGTAGCCAGGCCTGATGGCGTGCACCGATGCTGGCCGCAGCTACACGGGCCGAAGCCGCGAAGCCATCATAGGCTCCTCAAGAAATAAACTTTGAGCACTCTCGAATCCCCGATGACAAAGCTTTGAAACTCTGCAAAGGTTCCTCGGAGAGGCCAGCTGAGAACCCGGCAATTTCCTTCGCCAGGTCTCAGAGGTACATACCCATGTACAGCTGGTAAGTCTGGACACGGCAAGACAGCATAGAGCCCTGGAAGCACTTTCTACCGAGGGTATCCAGGTTCCAGGCCTCCCAGCCGGGGGGGCACCAACGCATGCATCTTCTGACTCTTCAGACGATGCATGGCCGATTCCACAACCATGGAGTGGTGCGGTAGCTGCCCCTTCTGGATCCCAGGGCTCTTACGGACTCGATAGATGGAATCGACCCATTTGCTAAGAGCCGGTGCCTCCTCCAAATGTGGAACAGCAGCCGTTCCAGCATCGGAGGAACCGGTACAGTAAAGGCCACCTTAAGCAGAAAGTCGTACTGGAGTACATCGAGCTCTTCGGTTCAAGGCTCCTCCTAGGCATCCGCAGGGAAGGCCAAAGCTTTGGCCATGTCCCTCACGAAGTCCGAGTACCAGGTATCCTCTGGGGGGGGGGGGGGGACCTTCTCCAAGGGCTCAGACTCCAGTGAGTCCGAATGGACGCACCGGGTCCAGAAGGTGTCCGGAGACTCCTCGTCCTCCATCTCCCAGTCCGACTCCTCCGAGGAGAATCGAGCGGCTCCGGCCATGTGGGCTTCGATGCCACCCGCCCCGACAACGAGGGTATCGGCATCGACGACCTCGGCCCTGCACGGGAGGTCAAGGGGGACCTTGACTGAGGATCGACTTGAGACTTCGACTCGAGAATTGGCTCGGTCTCCAGGGTCGACTTGGACGTCGAGGTCCCGGTGGTCGGGGCAGATGCACCGGTCAGACCGGCGATCAGCACCCGCTGCTGTTCCATGAAGGCAGCCAAGCTGCTCTCCAAGGCCGTCAACCTGAGTCCGAGCTCAGGACCCTCAGCAGCTCCCGACTCAGGCCCCGATGGCGTCGGGCCCAACGTCGGCTACCCAGGGGGAGAGCCCATGAGGACAACTGCACTCACGTGACTCGGGGACTCCGGCTCCACACGAGGTAACTTCAAAGGCCTCTCCGACTCTGAGAGCCCAGGGCGTCGGTCGGGGCTATGCGACCTGGCCCTCAATGGGCCAGGAGCATCCGACATCGCCCTCGCAAGCTTTTTCTTCCTTCTGTGTTCCCGAGGAGGAGACCCCCTCTCTCAGAGGAGCCTCGTCGGTGCTCGGGATCGGACTCCTGAAATGTCAAGGCCTATGACGAAGTACGGGCCCAACCAGACGTGGATTCAGAAAATATTATTTCATGCTGATGTTGACAGCTCCTCAGCGCCTTGGACAACATCTTGCCGCACGGGCCACAGGCCAGCGGGTCATGGTCGGGCCCGAGGCATCGGAGGCAGCAGTCATATGTGTCGGTGAGAGACATAAGTTTCTTGCACCGATCACACTTCTTGAACCCGCTGGCAGCCATGGGGGGAAAAATGGCCCCTGCAAGGTCAAAAGACCAGGCTGCCAGTGAAACACACAAAAAAAAGCGCAAACGCTAGTCTCGAAGGACAAAAACCGAAAAACTAACACCGGGCTCGATACCGGTGTACCTGGACCAGGCAGGAAGGGGAACCGGCGTCGAACCAGGCAAAACCACGAAAAAAACATAGAAAATCACTTTTTTACCGGGTGACATGAACTCACATCCGTTGGGTTCCGTGGAAAAAAGAAGGCTGAGCAAGATGGCACCCTTGGGCGAGCAGGGGACCGCGCATGCGCGCTGCATTCCCAAAGGCTTTCCTTGAAAGCTGGAGAAATTCTCCGCACAGGGGCTCCGTCAGCGCCGACATCACCCATATGTGAGGACTTACTTCCTGCTTGGTCTTGGAGAATAACTATATTTTTACATACAGAAAACAATGAGAAATAAATATAAATGACTAATGAAATGGATAAATGAACATTTAACATCACTTTTACATTTATTAAAGACTCTTGTTGGCATATGGAAGACAGTCAATCAGCAAGAGAATCAAAATAAAGAAAATCCCACTTCTGGTCACAAGATGGTGCTCCATTTTCAACTGTATGAAAACCGAGACAATGTACGAAAACTGGGACAAACTCTTGACGAAAAAAGTCAACGAAAACCGAATCATACGAAAACTAGGGCATACAAAAACTAAGGTTTGACTGTAATTAAAAAAAGCTTGAGAATCCTTTTGGATTCCATTCTTTTCTTGGAAGCTCAAAATAGTCTTGCAACAAAAAACAGGGCCTTTGATCATCTTCAAGTAGTACGAACATTTTTTCCATATTTTTGGACAAATAGCATTAAAACTATAATGCAACCATTAGTTCTTATATACCTTGCCTATTTTAGTGGAATTTAAATCAGTTTCCCTAAAAGATTATTAAGTAGATTTCACAATGTTCAGACTACTACCAGTGCAAGGATGCCAATAGGTGTGAGGCGATATGAGTGGCTACATTGATGCTTTTTCTTGGGTAAAAGTCAAGATTCTAGCCTGAAATACAGAACTCTTGCCGGAACTGGATCAAAATACTTGAATAAACAAAGCAGTATCAAGTGATAATACTTGCTTGAATATCTACAACAGAGATTTTTCAAAGACAGATGTATCTTTGTGAAAATTCTACCTAATGCAAATGCAAGATGAGACTAACTCCTCTTCCACAAAACAGTCAAGACTACATTACTTCCTTCATGAGCTTAAGGATTTTATCATTATGTTTATAGAATAGGGGTAGGAGGCTCAGTTGAGTAGGGGTCATATTTGTTACTTTATTTGGTTTTCAACGAACATAAGATGCGCCATATTGGATCAGACCAAAGGTCCATCTAGCCCAATATCATGCTTCCAACAATGGCCAATCCAGGTCACAAGTATTTCTCAGGTTCCCAAAAAGCAGCAGATACCGTACTGCTTATCCCAGGGGCAAACAGGGAGAACTTTCCCAGTCCACTTTTATTATGGTTTATGGACTTTTCCTCTAGTAACTTGTCCAAGCCTCTTTTAAACCCAGCTACACTGACAGCTTTTACTACATTCTCCAGCAACAAATTCCAGAGTTCGATTACATACTAAGTGAAAAAATGCTTTCTCTGATTTGTCTTAAAAGTGCTACACTGTAGCTTCACTGTGTGTCCCCTAGTCTTTCTACATCTTGAATGAGTAAAGAACCAATCTACATTTACCTGTTCCACTCACTAATTTTATAGACTGATATCATATCCCCCCCCCCCCCCTTCACCGTACCAATCCTAAAAGAAACAAACACTCAATCTGTCTGCAAGAGTCTTTTCATTGTATGCACCATCCAGTTTGGAACTCATTCCCGGCCAATATTCTAAACACACTATTTGATTTTCAAAAGCACCTCAAGGCACACTATTTGATTTTCAAAAGCACCTCAAGGCACACCTTTTCCTGGAACACTTCAAGTGTGAAAATTAATACTCATACTCGTAAGATTAATACACTAAGCTCATTGTAAAGTTAATTGACCCATCGTATGTTACTCAAAACCCAATGTAAACACAGTTCCATATCATTCAACAAGACAAAGCAAAACACACACCCATCACGAAAATGTGAGCATTTATTGTAATTTGAGTTAAGTAATTGTTGCATATAAAAACTAAGGTCCACGTACGAGTAAGTTGAGTGCTACTTTTGTATGTCAAATTCAGTTCCATATACACCGCTTTGACTTTCAGATAAAGCAGCATAAGACAATTGTTAAATAAATATAAAAAAATAAATAAAACAAACAAATCCCATGACTTTGTTTTACCTCTTTAACTGGGGAAGCAGAGTTAACTTGTCTTACCCTAGCCATTCAGCCAATCAGGAAGACGAGTTAACTCATTTCTCAAGGTGATTGCCGCTACTCCCGTTGATCACCGATCCCCCTGCTTCTCTCTGCACAGTCTGTCAGTTATTGCTGTGGGGAATAAACTCTGCAGTTGGAGAATTAATTCCCAAAGCAGTGGTTGGGCTAGCTGCTATGCTTTTTGCCCAGTTAAGGGGTTAAAAAAGGTGAAATGTAAGAAATGTTTTAAATTAAGGCTCCTTTAAACTCGATGCATAATTGAGCTCTGGAATTCACTGCTAGAGAATAAGGTAAAAGCCGTTAGCGTACATGGATTTAAAAAAAGATTTGGACAAATTCCTTAAGGAGAAGCTCATAGCCCATTAAGGCAGACTGGGATAAAGAACCACTTATCACTGGAGTAAGCAACATGGAATTCTTTCTACTTTTTTGGGATCCTGTCATTTTTCTTTGACCTCGATTTAGCACTGTTGGAAAAAGGATATGGAGCTTGATAGACCATTAGTCTGACCCAGAATGGCTATTCTTATGTTCTTAATGTCTTTTTTTTTTTTTTTTTTTTTTTTTTTATTTATGAATATACAATAAGTGAAGAAAGCCCCCAGGTAAGTGAAAGCCCCCAGGTAAGTGATACATTAAATAACTTTATGGAAATGGGTAACAGGGGTAACATATGGAAAGCAGTTTGTATTAATGCCCGTAGCATGGGAAATAAGAAATCTGAAGTTGAAGCTTTGGTGGGAGTGGCTGACTTAGATTTAGTGGCAGTTACAGAAACATGGTTCACAGAAAACCATGACTGGGATGTAACTATACCTGGCTATACTTTATTCAGAAAGGACAGGGTAGGAAGAAGGGGAGGAGGAGTAGCACTATATGTAAAAACTACTATTAAAGCTTTGGAATTACAGAGCTTAAAAGGGAGAGAGGAGGCATTGTGGGTTAAACTAGAAAGAGGGAAAGAGAAATCTATTTGCATTGGTGTGATATACAGACCTCCCTCACAAGAGGAAGAGGTGGACAGAGAGTTAATTGAAGACATACGCAGCATTGCTAGGAAAGGGGAAGTGCTACTGCTAGGAGATTTCAATATGCCAGATGTTGATTGGCACATTCCTGCTGCAGTATCATCTAGGAGTAAGGAGATCCTGGATTCTCTACAGGGAGAACTATTCAGGCAATTGGTAACAGACCCCACACGTGAAGGGGCCATACTGGACTTGGTGCTTACCAATGGTGAAAGTGTTTCTGATGTTGTAGTGGGAGATCATTTTGCATCCAGTGATCACCAGATGGTGTGGTTCAGTATTAGGACTAGGGCTGTTAGAATCCATTCCAAGGTGAAGATCTTAGACTTTAGGAAGACTAACTTTGCGAAGATGGGCCAATACCTCAGGGAGTCATTAGTGGGATGGGAACAGCTGGGGGATGTAGAACAACAGTGGACAAAACTGAAAGGGGGTATTTTAAGGGCAACCAACCTTTTTGTTAAAATGGTAAATAAAGGCAAAAGGAACAGGAGACCGCTATGGTTTTCGAAGGAAGTAGCTGAAAAAGTGAAGAAAAAGAGGGAGGCCTTCATGAAATACAAGAGATCAGAGAGAGAGGAAGACAGGCATCTGTATTTGGAAAAACTTAGAGAAGCTAGCAAAGTAGTCAAGAAGGCAAAGATTCAAAAGGAGGAGGAAATAACCAATGCAATAAAATGGGGGGATAAGACATTTTTCAGATATATTAGTGAGAAGAGGAAGGGCAAAAGTGGTATTGTCAGACTCAAGGGTACAGGGGGGGAATATGTAGAAGCTGATAAGGATAAAGCGGAATTGCTTAACAAATATTTTTGTTCTGTGTTCACAGATGAAGAACCAGGAGCAGGACCTCAGAAAACACCCACAAATAAGAACAGAAGCGAGGGACATCTTGAACAATTTTCAGAAGACTGTGTTCGTGAGAAACTAGCTCAACTTAAAGTAGACAAAGCGATGGGACCGGATGGGATACACCCTAGAATACTGAGGGAACTTGGGGACGTTCTAGCAACTCCACTGACTGACCCTTTTCAATGTCTCGTTGGAGTCGGGAGTGGTGCCAAAGGACTGGAGAGAGGCTCACGTGGTGCCTTTACACAAAAGCGGAAGTAAGGATGTGGCTGAAAACTACAGGCCGGTTAGTTTAACTTCAGTGGTGAGTAAATTAATGGAAACGCTGTTGAAAGAGAAAATAGTGAGGTTTCTGGAGTCCAGCGGATTACAGGATCCGAGGCAGCATGGATTCACCAGAGGCAGGTCTTGTCAGACAAATCTGATTGATTCTTTGACTGGGTGACCAGGGAGTTGGACCGAGGGAGAGCTCTAGATGTGGTGTATTTAGATTTCAGTAAAGCCTTTGACACTGTTCCTCACAGGCGACTTATAAACAAACTGAGCACCCTAGGGATGGACCCTAAAGTTACTGCTTGGGTTAGAAATTGGTTGGGTGGGAGGCGACAAAGAGTACAAGTAAATGGAGCTCACTCTGAGGAGAAGGATGTTACCAGTGGTGTGCCCCAGGGATCTGTCCTTGGTCCGATTCTTTTTAACATCTTTGTTAGTGATATAGCGGAAGGGCTGTCGGGTAAGGTTTGCCTCTTTGCGGATGATACCAAAATCTGCAATAAAGTAGACACCCAGGAAGGTGTAGATAACATGAGGAGGGATCTGGCTAAGCTTGAAGAATGGTCTAGAATTTGGCAACTGGGATTTAATGTTAAAAAATGTAAGGTCATGCATTTGGGCTGCAGCAATCCAAGGGAGCAATACAGTATAGGAGGTGAAGCACTTTTGTCCACTAAAGAAGAGCGGGACCTAGGCGTAGTTGTGTCCGATGATCTTAAAGTAGCTAAACAGGTAGAAAAGGTGACGGCAAAAGCTAGAAGGATGCTTGGGTGCATACGGAGAGGAATGGATAGCAGAAAAAAGGAGGTGATAATGCCTCTGTATAAGTCTTTGGTGCGACCTCATTTGGAGTATGGTGTGCAATTCTGGAGACCGCACCTTCAAAAGGATGTGAACAGGATGGAGTCGGTGCAGAGGGTTGCTACTAAGATGATTAGTGGTCTTCATTATAAAGCATATGAGGACAGACTTAAGGATCTTAATATGTACACCTTAGAGGAAAGGCGGGATAGAGGTGATATGATTGAGATGTTTAAATACCTCCGTGGCATAAATGTTCAGGGAGAGAGCCTCTTTCAATTGAAAGCAAGTTCTGCGACGAGGGACATGGGATGAGGGTGAAGGGAGATAGATTCAGGAGTGATATGCGGAAATATTTCTTTACGGAAAGAGTAGTGGATCCGTGGAATAGTCTCCCAGTGGAGGTGGTAGAGATGAGGACAGTAACTGAATTCAAAAAAGCATGGGACCAACACAGAGGATCTCTAAAGGTAAAAAGTGGACTGTTGTAGTTGTTATGGAAGGACAGACTAGATGGGCCTGGTGGTCTTTTTCTGTCATCATGTTTCTATGTTTCTATATTTCTAAGTCAAGAAAAAACTTGAACGTAGAAACACAATAAGACTTGCAAGGAAATATACAATAAAAAAGAACAAAATAAAGGATAAATACTATACAAGAATTATTCATTAGCCCACTAAAAGGGGGGAGTATAGCTAACAGCAACTAAAGACTATAGGGTAAAAAAGCCCCAAGAAATTAAACTAAGGAAAAAACAAGACAGAGGGAGTGTTCAAAAGCTCCTAACTTCACAATGGGTATACGTACCTTACTCAGGGGGAGGAAGCAATAGGCAATTGTGCAGAGATAAAAGTAGATAACTCCTCAGGAAAAAAGAAAATATATCTCTGCAACTTATAAACGATTAAACATTTACAGGGGAACCTTAACATAAAGGTAGCACCCAAACTAATCGCCCCAGGCCTCAACAAAAGAAATGCTCTACGTCACTTCTGCGTCTCCTTGGACACATCCGGGAACAGAAAAATTTTCTTCCCATAAAACAGTCGTTCTTTTTTTATAAAACATCTTCAATAGCCATTCTCTGTCGGATGACAAAGCCAAAGTAACCAGTAAAGTTGAAACGGCAATATCTTCCTCCGTAGGAGACTGTAGTAAATCAGAGACATTTAGAGAATCCAACTCCTGTAAGCCAATTACCACTTTCCCAGCCTTTTTTCCAGAAGGGAGATAGTATATCTTTGACACAGGTGGCATCAAATCAGGAGGTACCGAAAGTACCTCCTGCAAATATTTTTTGAATAGCTCTATGGGAGCCACCCCAGCAATATCCAATGTAAATAAGCCACCCCAGCAATATCCAATGTAAATAAGTTAATGGATGTTTGTATTATTAGTACAACTTGAAGTTGAAGTTTTGTTCAATGTAAACAGTTAAACTCAACCGTTCATTGTAAATAGTTAAATCTAATTGTTCAATGTAAATGTATACATCTGTGTACAGTTGTTAAAATGTTCCCTGTAAACCGCCCTTGATCGCTGGAAGGGGCGGTATAGAAATATATACATAAATAAATAAATAAATAAAATAATGGGAAAATTCAGCAAACGTAGATTTGTAGATCTAATCGCATTCTCCGGCGACTCCATTTTATTTCGCAAAGCAGTATTATCTTTAAACAAAGAGGCCATAAGGTCAGTTACATCTTCAACCTTCAGCTCCACCACACACTGCTTCAAATTAATTCCGTGAATGTCTGATTTAACCACAGAAATAGTTTCCTCAAGAGAAGTTGCCCTACTGGAGAATAAAGACAACTGTTGGCCCACAACAGTAGATAGATGGGTGATAGCGTCCCAAATATTGTCCAAAGTCACAGATTCGGGGCGAGAAGGTAGTAAATGCCTTGAGGACAGGAAATCATCCCCTGTAGAAGAACCACCAACCTGAGCAGAGACTCCGCCACTTGATGGTAAATTCGCCACCTCAGCAGTCCGAAATCCCTCAGAAACCACACAGACAGACTCATGTAGTGAAACCCGCTCCAGCGCAGCAGCTCCCACCACTTCGGACGTTGCTGATGCGTCAATCACTAACTGAGCTGCCGCGCTACTGGGGGGGGGGCAGGAGGAACACGCCCATTAGGGGAGAGCGAGATGTCAAAAACGGAGGACACCGATTCTTCCATCACCGGTGCCTCCACGTCTGCTCAAATCCCCTATATCTGAGCTTTTGAAAGCTGCACATAACGATCCATAGGTCGCTCAAAATTGGGCAAGGGTGCCGCGGGAGCAACCTTAGACTTGCCCTTTCGTTTAGCCATCGTCAGCACTCACTGCCGCCATCTTGAGAAAGCCACTCCCCCTCCCCCCCCCCCCCCCATGCTCTCTTAATGTCCTACTGGTGAAGCAATTTCACCTTGTGATACAACTGACAGTTGGAAAAAAAAAAAACGAACAATTGTTTCTTTGCGCGAGTCTCTATGACTGATTTATCCTGTTTCTCTACAGAGAAAGCACAGTTACTTACCTGTAACAGGTGATCTCTGGGAACAGCAGGAATTAGTCCTCACATATGGGTACGTCGGTACCGACGGAGCCTGCGCGGGAACGCTCCCCAGCTTCCCAAAAAGGAAAGCTTTTGGGAGCATCCCACAGCGCATGCGCGCTGCCTTCCCGCCTTTCCTAACCAACTCTCCTCAGTTCGAGTTTAAAGCTGAGACAATAGAGAGAGAGAGGTAAGGAAAGAGAGAGAGAGAGATACAAATCCTAGGGGAGGTGGGAGGGTTGTGAGGACTAATTCTTGCTGTTCCCAGAGATCACCTGTTACAGGTAAGTAACTGTGCTATCTCCAGGAACAAGCAGGAATGAGTCCTCACATATGGGGACTCCCTAGCTAAGACGCCTGGGAGATCCCCAAGGGTATGAGACCCTGAAGGGTTCCTCGTCTTCCTATGGATCTCAGGCATCCATTCAGGGAAGGAGGGCAGGAGTTGTTCAAGAATGGAACAGGTGTCTGAGGACAGCCTGACCAAACAAGGCATCCCGGCGGGAGTCCTTGTCCAAACAGTAATGGGCTGTGAAGGTATGAACCGAGGCCCAGGTGGCTGCTCGACAGATCTGATCGATGGAAACAGAATGAAGATGAGCCATAGAGGTGGACATAGCCCTCACATTGTGAGCTGTGACATGGCCCTCCAGAGAAAGGTTCTTACTCTGGTAAGCAAAAGAAATACACTGAGCAATCCAATTGGACAGTGTTCTTTTAGAGACTGGAAGTCCTAAATGAGAAGGATCAAAAGCAACAAAAAGCTGGGAAGACTTTCTATGATGCTGTGTCCTGTGCAAGTAAAAGGCAAGAGCTCTTTTACAATCTAGAGTATGAAGGTTCCTCTCTGCACTGGATGCATGAGGAGCTGGAAAAAAGACAGGTAAATATACCTCTTGATTAAGATGAAAAGGTGAGACCATCTTAGGCATAAAGTGAGGATTTGTCCTAAGGACTACCTTATGATGATGGAACCTTGTATAAGGCGGGTTAGCCACTAAGGCCTGCAGTTCACTGATGCGGCGAGCAGAAGTGATTGCAATAAGGAAAATAACCTTCCAGGAAAGAAATTTCAAGGAGGTAGTGGCTAAGGGTTCAAAGGGTGGCTTCATAAGCTGACCAAGAACCAAGTTTAAGTCCCATGCCACCGGAGGAGGTCGAATGGGAGGTTTAGTTAAAGTTAGGCCTCTCATGAATCTTGCAATAAGAGGATGAGAAGAAATAGGTTGTCCATTGAGAGGCTTAAGGGATGCCGCAATAGCACTCAAATGGACTCTTACTGAATTCGTTTTAAGGCCTGCATTGGAGAGATGCAGGAGATATTCCAATAGAGAATTTAAAGGTAGTGCTAGAGGGTCAAGACCCTTTTGAGCACACCAAATGGAAAACCTTTTCCACTTAAAAGCATAGGAACACCTAGTGGAAGGTTTTCTGGAAGCATGGAGGATATCCTTCACTTGCTGAGAAAGACTGAAGTCTTGAAGGTCTAGGCCTTCAGTAACCAAGCTCTGATGTGAAGGGACTTGGGGTTTGGGTGCCACAAAGTCCCCTCCTCTTGAGACAGGTGGTCTGGAGCAGCTCTAAAGTCCAGGGAGGGGGCTTGGGAGAGATGCAGAAGTAGAGGGTACAACACTTGGCGTGGCCAGCGTGGAGCTATGAGGATCATAGATCCTTGATCCCTCTGAAGTTTGAACAGAGTCTTGGGAATCAAAGGAATGGGTGGAAAGGCATACAGGAAGTCCTGACCCAATGAAAGAGGAAGGCATCCTTGCCCAGAGCTCCCTGACACGGAATTCTGGAACAGAACCGGGGAGGTTTGGCATTCCACGGACTTGCAAAGAGGTCTATGTCCGGGGTTCCCCATTCCTGGAAGATTCTGAGTACCTGATCCATGTGCAGGGACCATTCGTGTGGAAGCAGAACTCGACTGAGTCTGTCTGCCCAAGAATTTTGGATTCCTGGGAGGTATACTGCCAGGAGATGGATTTGATGCTCTCTGGCGAAGGCCCATAATCTTAGAGCTTCGTTGCAAAGCGATAGAGAGCCAGTTCCTCCTTGTTTGTTTATGTAAAACATGGCTACTTGATTGTCCGTATGAATGAGGACTGTCTTGTAGCTGAGCAGGGTATCAAAAAGACCTTGAGAGCTAGGAACACTGCTCGAAGTTCCAAGGGGTTGATATGAAGAGAGGTCTCCTGTAGGGACCAAGTGCCTTGGGTGGAGAGGTCTTGTAGATGAGCTCCCCAACCTGTTTGGGAGGCATCTGTTGTGAGGGTTGCTTGGGGCAACAACTGTAGGAAGGGGGACCCCAGCAACAGATTTTGAGTGGACATCCACCATTGGAGAGACCAAAAGAGATGTTTGGAGGTTGCTATTTGGTCTGAGAGAGCTCCTGATGCTTGAGTCCACTGTGTGGACAAAGTCCATTGAGCTGCTCTCATGTGTAGGCGAGTATAGGGTACCACATGCACTGTGGAAGCCATGTGGCCTAGTAGTTGTAGCATCTCCCAGGCAGTTAAGTGGCTCTTTGACTGAATCTGGGAGGCTAACTGCACTAGACGTTGGCAACGGGCCTGAGGAAGGTAGGCCCTTGCAGTAGTGGTATCCAACCATGCCCCTATGAATTCTAGGGACTGAGTAGGGGTGAGCTGAGACTTTGGGAGGTTTACCACAAGTCCCAGATACTGCAGAATGCGCCTGGTGCGGAACAGAGAAATTTGGGCTTCTGACTGAGATGGAGCTCGGATGAGCGAGTCGTCCAGGTATGGGAAGACAAATATTCCCAGAGTGCGTAGAAATGCAGCAACTATTGCCATGCATTTGGTGAACACTCTTGGAGCAGAGGCTAGACCGAAAGGAAGCACTCTGTATTGGTAATGTTTTCCCTGGAACAGAAAACGTAGGAATTTTCTGTGAGATGGATGGATGAGTATATGAGTGTACGCATCCTTGAGATCTAGAGAACAAAGCCAATACTCTGCAGGTATGAAAGGAGAGTGCTTAAAGAAAGCATCTTGAACTTCTCCTTGCATAGGAATTTGTTCAATTCTCTGAAATCTAGAATGGGTCTGTATCCCCCTGTTTTCTTTGGAATGAGAAAATAGGGGGAGTAAAACCCTAACCCCTGTTGAAGAAGCGGAACTTCTTCTATGGCCCTCTGGGCCAGAAGGGTAGTCACCTCCTGATCCAGAAGGTCGAGAGATGTGGGAGAATTGAAGTGTCTCACCATGGTGTGGGGAGGAAGGTCTGAGAAATGAAGTTTGTAGCCCTCTCTTATGATGGAGAGGGTCTACTGCTCTGATGCGATTTGCTCCCATCTGGGAGCAAAATGAGCTAACCTTCCTGGAATGGTGAGAGGCTCTGGTTGTTGTAGAGCCAGAAAGGTTAAGTTCTCTAGTATCAAGTCAAAAACCCTGAGGGGGTTGGGACTGCTGGGTTGTAGCAGCCCCTGCAGGTTTAGGCCTGGCCTGTTTAGGTTGCTGACGCTTAGTAGCAAAGTGTCCTGTAGAAGATTGTTGGCCAGAAGTGGAAGGAAATCGGCCCTTTTTGTAAAAAGACTTTTTGAAAAAAATTTTCTTGGCTGGAATGGAGGTAGACTTGGAAAGTCTATCCAGAGCAGCATTTTCTGCATCCATTTGAGTGGCTTTAATTTGCCACTCTTTGCCAAATAGATTTTCACCTGTACAGGGCAGATTTCCTAAGCCATCCTGAACCCAGGGTTCTAGATCAGAAGCCTGGAGCCAAGCAATTCTGCGAGCAGCTATAGCAGCGATGGCGAACCTATGGCACGCGTGCCAGCTGTGGCACGCGAAGGCCTTGCAGCTGGCACGCGGGAAGGTCCGCAATCAAAATATGCGGCATTAAAAAAATAAAAAATAAAAAGCTGCCGCTGCCGGGGCCGGGGCCGCCGCGGCAGAATCGAGTGTGCCGCGGGGCCCCCCCACCCAGCAGAGCCTGCCCTCCGTCCCCGGTATCACCTTCTCTCAGCTGCCTCTAGTCAAACGCGCCTGCTTTCAGAGCGCGAGTGGAGTTTCTTCCTCGCTGCTCTGTTATGCCCGCGGGGGCTGATGGGAAGTTCCCATCAGCCCCCGCGGGCTTAACAGAGCAGCGAGGGAGAAACTTCCCTCGCGCTCTGAAAGCCGGCGCGTGTGACTGGAGGCAGCTGAGAGAGGTGATACCGGGGACGGAGGGCAGGCTCTGCTGGGCGGGGGGGCCCCGCGGCACACTCGATTCTGCCGCGGCGGCCCTGGCCCCGGCAGCGACAGCTTTCTTTGTAAAAAATATTTCGCTGGGGGGGGGAGGGGGGTTAGGAGTGGTAATGGCTGGGGGGGGGTTAGGACTGGTGATGGGCTGGGGGGGGTTAGGAGTGGTAATGGCTGTGGGCTGTTGTTGGGTTAGGACTGGTGATGGGCTGGGGGGGGCTAGGCCAGGAAATGGGCTGATGGGGGGTTAGGAGTGGTAATGGCTGGGGGGGGTTAGGACTGGTGATGGGCTGGGGGGTTAGGAGTGGTTATGGCTGTGGGCTGCTGGGGGGTTAGGACGGGTGATGGGCTGGGGGGGGCTAGGACAGGAAATGGGCTGATGGGGGGTTAGGAGTGGTGATGGGCTGGGGGGTTAGGAGTGGTAATGGGCTGGGGGGTTAGGAGTGGTAATGGCTGTGGGCTGTTGGGGGGTTAGGACTGGTGATGGGCTGGGGGGGTTAGGAGTGGTAATGGCTGTGGGCTGTTGGGGGGGGCTAGGACGTACTGGGCTATGGGCGGCTAGGACAGGAAATGGGCTGATGGGGGGGTTAGGAGTGGTGATGGGCTGGGGGAGGTGAGGAGTGGTGATGGGCTATGGGGGGGCTATGGGCTATGGGGGAGCTAAGTCTATATGGGCTGATGGGATTAGGACTGGAAGTGGGTTGATGGGGGCTTAGGACTGGTAATGGGCTATGGGGGGCTAGGACAGGCAATGGGCTGATGGGGAGGGGTTAGGACTTGAGGTGGGCTGTTGGGTGGGGTTAGGACTGGTAATGGGCTATGGGGGGTTAGGACAGGAAATGGGCTGATGGGGAGGGGTTAGGACTTGAGGTGGGCTGTTGGGTGGGGTTAGGACTGGTAATGGGCTATGGGGGGCTAGGACAGGAAATGGGCTGATGGGGAGGGGTTAGGACTTGAGGTGGGCTTTTGGGTGGGGTTAGGACTGGAAATGGGCTGATGGGGGGTTAACACTGGAGGTGGTCTGATGGGGTTAGGACTGGTAATGGGCTATGGGGGGTTAGGACTGATAATGGGCTATGGGGGGGCTGGGACAAGAAATGGGCTGATGGGGAGGGGGTAGGACTTGAGGTGGGCTGAGGGGGTTAGGACTGGTAATGGGCTATGGGGGGGTTAAGACTGGTAATGGGCTGTTGGCTGATGGGGGCTGTAGGGTAATGGGCTATGGGGGGTTAGGACTGATAATGGACTATGGGGGGGCTAGGACAGGAAATGGGCTGATGGGGAGGGGTTAGGACTTGAGGTGGGCTGATGGGGTTAGGACTGGTACTGGACTGTGGGCTGATGGGGGGTTAGGACTGGTAATGGGCTATGGGGGGCTGACTGGAAATGGGTTGATGGGGGTTAGGACTGGAAGTGGGCTGATGGGGGGTTAGGACTGGAAGTGGGCTGATGGGGGTTAGGACTGGTAATGGGTTATAGGGGGGCTTAAACTGAAAATGGGGTGATGGGGGGTTAGGACTGGAAGTGGGTTGATGAGGGGGGGCTAGGACTGGTATTGGGTTGGGGGGTTTCTAGGACTGGAAATGGGTTGGGGGGCTGCTAGGACTGGAAATGGGCTGATGCAGGGACTAGAAGGGAATGGATGCTGGGTGAGGCTGGAACTAGAAGGGAGCTGGTGTTGGGGGAGGATTAGAATGGGATGGGGCTGGGAGAGTAAAATGGAGAGGGGAAAAATATTTGTGTGGGAGGGATAAAAATCTACAATTGGCCGGGTATTGGGAGAATAAGTGGGGATTGAGGATGGAGGGGTAAATTTTGAGTAGATGAAATAGGAATGAGGAAAGAGCAAAAGGAGAAAGATTAGTATGTTAAAGCAGATGTAGAGAGAGAATGGAAAAAAAAAAACCCAAGAAGACAGAAGAAAGGACAAATGGACAGCAGATGGAGAGTTAGCAGAAGACACGAAGAAACCAGAAGAAAGTGGCTGGAACAATTGCAACTGAAAAAAATGCACAAAAGGTAAAAAAATATCTCTTTATTTTGAATTTATTAACTGGAATATGTCAGCTCTGGGAAATGTGCATCATTAATTTTTGCGCTTTGTTTAGTACAAGAGGAAATTAATTTATAGTTTTATTTCTACAGTGTTGTTGTATATTCCAAGTTTGGCTTTTGGGGTTCCCAGTTTAATTATTGTCTTCCTGTTTCTAAATTGTGATTCCTTGTTTGGTGATGGTCTGTTCTGCATGTGTAACTGAGCTGAGGTATTCTGTTTATATAATTCCTATTTGACATTGCCACTTGTTCTTTCCCCAGTAGGTCATGTATTGTTGTTCTCTGAAATGTATTGGTTTAATATTTGCAGTGTTGCCTTTTGATAGTTAGGGTATGGTGCTTTGTGAGTCCTGGTAGTGCTGTTAGGATACGGCGGGTTTGCTATGGGTTCTAAATGGGCAGCGTTTGTAGTAGTTCCTAATGTGCCTGGCGGTTGGTACTGGATTATAGTAATGTAGAAACCTTTTAGTCTTTCTTTATCCATATACTCATTAAGAGGCATGTTTACTAAAAGTTAGTGTATGGTAACATTATGCAAATATTTATGCAAATGAGGCACCTTATGCAAATGAGGCTTTAATTGACGTGCTGGCACTTTTAGGAAATTCTTTGGTTTTGTGCGGCAGTTTGGGCACTCGGGCTCAAAAAGGTTAGCCATCACTGAGCTATAGCAATGCCTGAGGCTCTGCTGAATCCTTCAAAAGAGTCAAAGGCTGCCCTGTTGGAAAACTTTGAAATGTCTTGAGTATGCTTAAGCCAAAGAAGGAATTCATCCCTTTTATCCTCTGGAATAAGAGGGAGAAAGTTGTGCAGCTTTTGTGCAACTTTTTTGTGCAGTTTTTGTGCAACTTCATTCAGAAACATACCCATATAAAGGCTATATGAATTGATTCTGGCAAAAAGCATGCTGGCTTGGAAGATTTTTCTACCAAAAGCATCCAAGGTCCTGCATTCTCTTCCTGGAGGAGTAGAAGAGTGTCTTTTGTTACTCTTTATCCTTTTCATAGCTGACTGCACCACAATGGAGTGGTGAGGAAGCTGAGTTTTTTGAAATCCAGGAGAAGGAGGGACACGGTACATAGTGTCCAATCGACGAGAATGTGAAGAAAGGGTGAGAGGAGTCTCCCATAAGTCAATCATGTGTTCCTGAAGAATTTCATGAATTGGCAAGGTGACTGCCTCTCTGGGAACCTTAGAGTATCCTAAAATATCTAATTTTTTTGCTCTAGGCTCTGTTTCAGAGGTTACTGAAATAGAGAGTCCTTTAGCCACTTCTATTATGAAGTCTTGAAAGGACAAATCCTCTGGAGGAGACATTCTCCTTTTTGGAGAAGTGGGCTCCTCAGGAAGGGTGATGGATACTTCAGGAGACTCATCTGATGAATCAGAATCATCAGAGGAATCGAAGTATCGTCTGTTCGATTCCAACGATCGATAGGCGTATCGATCGGTACCGACATCGGACGTCCCCGGTACCGGATCGGTACCGATAAAGAGCCCAGGACAGGGAGCCGGAATCGGTATCCTGGCCGATGTCGATGCAGTCGGTACCGGTATCGGTGTTGGTACCGGTACCGGCGCCGGTACTGACAACGGAACTTGTTGCGGTACCGTCGGCGACGCAGCCTTAATGAAAGCCATTATAGCCTGCTGCATGGATTGAACAGTGTGATCCATGGACGCCACGACTGCCTGGATGTCGGTACCGGGAGATTGTGCCGGTACCCCAGAGCAGTCTAACAGGTGATCGGTCGAGGCTGTGCCATCGATGTCAACCTGTAACCCCATAGGAGGAGCTTTGGAAGCCGGAGCTTCCCGCCGGGGTTGTTTGGTTGGGGCAGGATCCTCGAGGGCAAGCCCGGAGGCATCTCGATGCTTAGAGGGAGATTTGCCCTTCGAGGACCTGCTAAAAGTATGTTTGGTTACCTGAGACCCATCAGGAGAGGAAGACCTGGAGGATGTCTATGCCACCGCCGGTGCATCCGTGGGAAACAGCACATGGAGACATTAGAGAACAGGAATGGCAATCCGGAATGGAGCGTTCAGGCCCCAAACATTTCAGACACCATTCATGGGTATCTGTGACAGAAATTGTACCGCTACACTTAGTGCATTTTTTGAACCCAGAGGCTGGTTTTTCCATGAGGGAAAAATTTCTTGTGGGCCTGGGGCCTAAGAAAAAAAATACACCAAGTGGGGAAAAAATATATATATTTTTTTTTTTTTTTTAAAAGAAAAGAAAAGAAAAGACCGGCGGTACCGGTCCGGCGTCGGGGAAGGCAGACACGCGACCAAAGAAATAAATTAAAATAAAGAACTTCTTCAGCGGTGACAGGAACACGACCTGCTGGCTCCGCGGAAAAGAAGAACTGAGGAGAGTTGGTTAGGAAAGGCGGGAAGGCAGCGCGCATGCACTGTGGGATGCTCCCAAAAGCTTTCCTTTTTGGGAAGCTGGGGAGCGTTCCCGCGCAGGCTCCGTCGGTACCGACGTACCCATATGTGAGGACTCATTCCTGCTTGTTCCTGGAGATACCACAGTTACCGATCTGTAATGGGGTTCTCTATCAACAATCAGGATAAAATCACACACAATCGTAGGGACTCCCAAAGCTGAGGGTTCCAACAGGCATGATCTGGCTCTGAATCATTCGGGGCAATTCAGAAAGCCAATCTGAGGGAGTAGCGTAGTTACTCATCTGTAACAGGTGTTCTCAAGGGACAGCAGAAATCAGTCCTCACATGGGTATGTCGGCACCCACTGAGCCGGCACAGGGCATTTCCCCAGCTTTCAAAGTAAGCCTTCGGGATTGCTAACATGCATGCGTGGTCCTCTTCCCGCCCAAGGGTGCCATCTTGCTCAGTCAGTTCCTATAGCTAGAGCCCTACTAAGCAGATGGCAAGGACAAAAATAACTCGTCAGGGGAGGTGGGAGGATAGTGAGGACTGATTCCTGCTGTCCCTGGAGAACACCTGTCACAGGTGAGTAACTATGCTTTCTCCAGGAACAAGAAGGAAGTCAGTCCTCACTTATGGGACTCCCCAGCTACAGGCTACTGAACCTGTAAGCCAAAAACACCTTTGTGAGGCCATGAGCAGAAGTTGATGCCCAAAGGTGCCAGAGTCTTCAGGTCCCCGGGGCGAAGCTCTCGGTAGCCGTCGAGAAGGGTCGGAGGGCAGGAGTTGCTTATACCCCGAACAGATTACGGAGTACAGCCTGGCCAAAGGCAGTAATGTGAAGCAAAGGTATTCACTGAAGACCAGGTCACAGCCCGGCAGATGTCCGTC
The DNA here is from genome assembly GCA_033557465.1 of Ichthyophis bannanicus. Classification (NCBI taxonomy): domain Eukaryota; kingdom Metazoa; phylum Chordata; class Amphibia; order Gymnophiona; family Ichthyophiidae; genus Ichthyophis; species Ichthyophis bannanicus. The sequence goes on from CM066033.1 coordinate 777,732,950, forward strand.
AGAGGCACGGAGCACAGCGAAGTCACTGAAGCCGCCTTGGCCCAGACACCGTGTGCGGTGACTCGGCGATCAAGTGGGGCTCCAGCCTTTGCCTGAGCGAAGGCAATGAAGTCCGCTACCCAGATGGAGATGGTGCGTTTGGTGACTGCCTGCCCCAAGCGATCGGGATCATAGGCGACAAAAAGCCAGACGGACTTACGATGAACCTGGGTACGCTGCAGGTAGAAGGCAAGAGCCCTCTTGCAGTCAAATGTATGTAATACGGTCGGGAAGAAGGTTGGCACATATGGGTGACAACGGCATCAATGGAGCTCATGCTGAATATTTCCCCAGCTTTCAAAGAAAGCCTTTGCGACATGCTACCACACATGTGTGACCCCTTCAAGCCTAAGGGTGCCATCTTGGTCAATCAGATGACATAGCTAAGATGGCAGTAAAAACTAAAACAAGGTAGGGAGACAACTTCCAGGGGAGGAGGGAGAGTCGTGAGGACTGATTCCTGCTGTTCCTGGAGAAAGCACAGTTACTTACCTGTAACAGGTGATCTCTGAGAACAGCAGGAATAAGTCTTTACATATGGGTACGTCGGTACCGACGGAGCCTGCGCGGGAACGCTCCCCAGCTTCCCAAAAAGGAAAGCTTTTGGGAGCATCCCACAGCGCCTGCGCGCTGCCTTCCCGCCTTTCCTAACCGCCTCTCCTCAATTCGAGTTTTAAAGCTGAGACAAAGAGAGAGAGAGGAAAGGAAAGATAGATAGAGAGATAAAACTCCTAGGGGAGGTGGGTGGGTTGTGAAGACTTATTCCTGCTGTTCCCAGAGATCACCTGTTACAGGTAAGTAACTGTGCTATCTCCAGGAACATGCAGGAAAGCGTAGTTACTCACCTGTAACAGGTGTTCTCCAGGAGCAGCAGGAATCAGTCCTCACATATGGGTGACGTCGGCGCCGACGGAGCCCTCGCGGAGCAATTTTCCCCAGCTTTCAAAGAAAGCCTTTGGGAATTGCAGCGCGCATGCGCGGTCCCCTTCCCGCCCAAGGGTGCCATCTTAGCCAGTCAGATGACATAGCTAAAAGACAGCTTAAAAATTTGCAAAAACTTAAGCAGATGATTGCAACTCCAAGGGGAGGAGGGAGGGTTGTGAGGACTGATTCCTGCTGCTCCTGGAGAACACCTGTTACAGGTGAGTAACTACGCTTTCTCCAGGACCAAGCAGGAAGTCAGTCCTCACATATGGGACTCCCAAGCTTAAGGCTACCGGAGACCCTAAGCACAAAAATGAGCTCCCTCTAGCTCAGCAGCACAGAAGGAAGGAATCTTCACTGAATTATTACCCACCGGTAGCCCAACATCCGGGATGGAGGGTAGGAGTTGCTCAAACCTCGAAGAGATTTCGGAGGACTGCCTGTCCGAAAGCACTATCCCTGCGGGACTCCCTCTCGAGGCAGTAATGGACCGCAAAAGTCTGGCTCGAAGACCAAGTAGCGGCCCGGCAGATGTCTGCCAATGGAACAGAGCGGAGGTAAGCCACTGACGTAGCCTTCGCCCGAACACAATGAGCCGTGACCCGACTTTCTAACGAGAGTCCGGCTGCTCCATAAGCCCAAGCGATACAGTCAGCAACCCAGATGGACAGAGTACGCTTGGAGACAGGGAGCCCCAATTTATTGGGGTCAAAAGACACGAAGAGCTGAGCAGCTTTGCGATGCTCCCACGTACGGTCAAGGTAGAAGTTCAACGCCCTTCTACAGTCCAGGGTATGCAGGACCATTTCAGCTCGGTTGGAGTGTGGCCTGGGAAAGAAGGTCGGAAGTACCACCTCCTGATTGATGTGAAAAGGGGAGACCACTTTTGGAAGAAATTTAGGGCGAGTCCGTAGGACTACCCTATTTTTGTAGAACCGAGTGTAAGGGGGATCAGACACGAGGGCCGGTAGTTCACTTACGCGTCTAGCGGAAGTGAGGGCTATCAAGAATAAGGTTTTCCAAGAAAGAAAACGGAGAGGACAGGTAGCCATAGGTTCAAAAGGCGGACAGGTGATCCGCTGCAAAACCACATTCAGATCCCAGTCAGGCGCTGGCGGGCGCAGAGGTGATTTAAGGAGAAGGAGACCTCGGAGAAACCTTGCCACGAGAGGGTCGTTGGAAAGAGGTCTGCCGTCCACCGGCACATGATGTGCTGAAAGAGCACTGAGGTGAACCTTGACGGAGTTGGACTTAAGTCCAAGATTAGAGAGGTAGAGCAAGTACTGCAAGACCACCGACACTGAGCAGGAGAAGGGATCCAGAGACTTCTGGGTACACCAAACGGAAAAAACGACGCCATTTCAGGGCGTAGCATTTGCGGGTAGAAGGTCGCCGGGAAGCTAGGACGACCTCTTCCACCTCTGCCGGCAGTAGAAGGGGAGCAAGGACTACCCTTTCAGCAGCCAGGCCATCAGATGTAGAGATCTGAGGTTGGGGTGTAGCAGGGACCCCTGATCCTGTGTTAGGAGATCTGGTTGAAACCCCAGAGGGAACGGAGCCTCCACCGCCAATTGCAGCAGGAGTGGAAACCACGGCTGTCTGGGCCACCGAGGAGCTATCAGGATCATGGAAGCTTTGTCTCGGAGAACCTTGAAAAGAGTTCGAGAGATTAGCGGTATGGGAGGAAAGGCATACAGAAGGCTTTTCGACCACGAGAGCAGAAAAGCATCCGCCGCTACTCGGAGGGGGTGCGGCTGCCGAGAGCAGAAACGAGGAAGTTGCCGGTTGAGAGGACTGGCAAAAAGATCCAGCGTGGGGAGGCCCCACTTCAGAAAAAGTTTCTGAACTACCAAGGGATCCAGGCGCCACTCGTGCGGCTGGAGGATTCTGCTGAGTTTGTCCACCAGGCAATTTTCTTGGCCTGGGAGATAAATTGCCTTGAGAAGAATGCCGCGGCTGACGGCCCAAGAGCAGAGCCTCTGCGCTTCCCGACAGAGAAGGAAGGAGCCCGTGCCCCCCTGTTTGTTCACGTAGAACATGGCAACTTGATTGTCCGTCTGGACAAGGACGGACCGGCGAGAAGTCAGGTGGGAGAAAGCCTTGAGAGCCAGACGGATTGCTCTGAGCTCCAGGAAGTTGATCTGCTGCGCAGACTCCCACGAGGTCCAGAGACCTTGAGTACATGCCCCTTGGCAATGCGCTCCCCATCCCAGGAGAGAAGCATCGGTCGTCAGTACTTGAGCAGGCGGAGGAGATTGAAAAGGCATTCCGAGTACCAGGATCGGCTGATGAAGCCACCACTGCAGAGAAGAGGCCAGCGGGCCGGAGATCTGCACTAATTCGGCGAGGCCGCCGTGGCCTGTTGCCACTGCTTGCGAAGGCACCACTGAGCAGGCCGCATATTCAGGCGGGCGTTGGGGGTCACGTGGACGTTGGAAGCCATATGGCCGAGTAGTCTCAGAAAGCGCCTGGCCGAGACCAGAGACTGGCTGCGAAAACGGCTGGCTAGGTCCATGAGCCGCTGAGCTCTGTCGAGAGGCAGGAAAGCTCGCGCCTGAAGAGTGTGCAATCTTGCGCAGATGAACTCAAGATCTTGCGAGGGGAGCAAAGTGGATTTTGCGAAGTTTACGACAAAGCCCAAGTACTGGAGAAGAGTCACAGTGCGGTGCGTGGCTTGTGTGACCTCTTGAGAGGACGATGCTCTGATGAGCCAGTCGTCTAGGTAAGGAAAGACATAGAGGCCCTGAAGCCGGAGATAAGCCGCCACCACCGCGAGACATTTTGTGAAGACTCGTGGTGCGGAGGATAGGCCAAAGGGCAGTACTCTGTACTGGTAATGATTTCCTGCCACCACAAACCTTAGGTATTGGCGGTGGCTTGGGTGGATGAGGATGTGCGTGTAGGCATCCTTTAGATCCAAGGAGCATAGCCAATCTCCCTGCTGGAGGTAGGGCACAAGGATTCCAAGGGTAAGCATCTTGAACTTCTCCCTCACGAGGAATTTGTTGAGGTTGCGCAAGTCCAGGATGGGTCTGAGGCCTCCTGTTCTTTTTGGTATTAGGAAATACCTGGAATAAAAGCCTTGACCTCTCAGGTGGTGGGGCACCGGTTCCACAGCCTGTTCCTGAAGAAGACTTGCTAACTCCTGAAGGAGTAAGTCCCTGTGCAGAGGGAGTCGTGGAGGCTCTCCCGGAAAATAGGAGGGAGGGACCTGGTGGAAGTGGAGAAGATAGCCTTCTCGCACAACATGAAGCACCCAGGCATCTGATGTGATGTTGGACCACCTGTGGGCAAAGTGGACCAGCCGGCCTCCTGTGCTGGGAGAAACCAGCTGAGGGGGAGAGGCTATGTCGATGAAGTCAAAAACCGCCACCCTGCTGAATAGGGGCCGGTGGTGCAGGCTTGGGGGCTTGCTGCCTACGGGACCCGTTACCCCGTCCCTTGGCCTGCTGACCCTGTTGGGGAGCTGAGGAGGCCTGATACTGAGGGTAGTGTTTATAGGCAGCCGCCTTCCTCGGGTAAAAGGACTTTTTTCCCGAGCCCTTCTTCTTTTGGGAAGGGGCAGAGGTCTTTCTAGAGAGCCTTGTTCTGGTGAGAGTTTCCGTCTCGATTTGCGCAGCCTTCTCAGCCATGGGCTTGCCAAATAGGTTCTCACCTTGGCAGGGGACATCGACCAACTTGTCCTGCACCCAGGGTTCAAGGTCAGATGACTGAAGCCAAGCCTGTCGGCGGGCACCGATGCCGCCTGCGGACACTCGAGCCGATGCTTCAAAGCCATCATAGGCTGCTCGAGAAATGAACTTGGAGCATTCTCAAATTCCAGTGGACAAGGCTAGGAACCTCCGCAAAGATTCCTCGGAAAGTCCAGCAGAGAATCCGGCTATCTCCTTAGCCAGGTCTCTAAGGTACATGCCCATGTAGAGCTGGTAGGTCTGGACCCGACAAGCAAGCATAGAGCCTTGGAAACACTTCTTACCGAGGCCATCCAGGTTGCGGGCCTCCCTGCCGGGAGGCACTGAGGAGTGCATCTTCTGGCTCTTGAGCCTATGCATGGCCGATTCCACCACCATGGAATGGTGCGGTAGCTGTGCTTTCTGGAAGCCAGGGCTCTTGCGGACTCGATAGATGGAATCGACCCGCTTGCTTAATACCGGCGACGATGACGGACTCTCCCACATGCGGAAGAGTAGTCGTTCCAGCATGGGAGGAACCGGTACAGTAAAGTGCAACTTCGCTGGAGAGTCATACTGGAGGGCGTCGAGCTCTTTGGCTCGAGGCTCCTCCTCGGGATCCGCAGAGAAGGCCAAAGCCTTGGCCATATCCCTGACGAAGTCCGAGAACCGGGCATCCTCCGGGGGGCACTGCTTCCGAGGTTCGGACTCAGGGGAGTCCGAGGGGACACACCGAGTCCGAAAGGAATCAGGTGACTCTTCCACTTCAGATTCCCAGGCCGACTCCGAGGAGGAATCGGTGGGGTCGGGTCGGGTAGGCGTAGGCGTCGGCCGCCCCGACGCCGAGGGAGTCGGCGTCGACGACCTCGGTCCCGAACGGGAGGCCGAGGGAGACCTCGACCGAGGATCGACTCGAGCCCGCATGGACTCGAGGATCGGCTCGGTCTCCGGGGTCGACTTAGACGTCGACGTCCCGGCGGTCAGGGCAGAGGCGCCAGCGAGGCTAGCGATCAGTGCTCGCTGCTGGTCCATGAAGGCAGACAGTCTGCTCTCCAAGGCCGTCAACCTGAGTCCGACCTCAGGTGACCCAGCAGCCCCCGACTCGGGCCCCGACGGCGTCGGACCCCTCGGAGGCGAGCCCACGAGGACTACAGGACTTACCCGAGCAGGCGATTCCGATTCCAGACGAGGTCGCTTCGTGAGGCGATCCTGCTCCAAAGACCCGGGACGGCTATCGGGGCTATGCGACCTGGCCCTCGCGGAACCAGGAGCGTCCACCGACGCCGTCCTCGCGGGTTTCGTCTTCCGATGATGATCCCCGAGGGAGAACCTCTGTCGGAGGAACTCCGGCGATGCACAGAGCTGGAGCCTCTGGATGCCGAGGCCTCCGACGAGGTCCGGGTACGGGTGGGATCTGTGAAGATTCTTTCCCGCTGATGCCGCCGACTCCGTAAGGCTTTGGAGGACATTTTGCTGCAGGCCCCACAGATCAGTTCCTCGTGATCTGGGCCGAGGCAGCGGAGGCAATGATCATGTGCGTCAGTGAGAGACATGTTTTTGTCACACTGAACACACCTTTTGAAGCCACTGGCAGCCATCGGGGGAAAAAGGGCCCCTGCAAGGTCAAAGGACCGGGCTGCCAGCGAAAAACCGAAAACGAAACTGACAAGAAAAATCAGAAAAACCGAAAAATAAGAGAAGGACTCGCAACGGCGTCGCGAGTCCGGGCAGGAAAGAGACCAGCGTCGAACCAAAGAAAAAATAGAAAATAAATGAAGAAAATCAACTTTTCTGCGGGGACTGGAACACAACGTCTGTAGGGCTCCGCGGAAAAAAGACGACTGGCTAAGATGGCACCCTTGGGCGGGAAGGGGACCGCGCATGCGTGCTGCAATTCCCAAAGGCTTTCTTTGAAAGCTGGGGAAAATTGCTCCGCGAGGGCTCCGTCGGCGCCGACGTCACCCATATGTGAGGACTGACTTCCTGCTTGGTCCTGGAGAATGAGTCTTCACATATGGGGACTCCCTAGCTAGAGATGCCTGGGAGATCCCCAAGGTTATGAGACCCTGGAAAGTGCTCTACCTCCTCCTATGGATCTCAGGCATCCATTCCGGGAAGGAGGGTAGGAGTTGATTAAGAATGGAACAGGTGTTTGAGAACAGCCTGACCAAACAAGGCATCCCGGCGGGAGTCCTTGTCCAAGCAGTAATGGGCTGTGAAGGTATGAACGGAGGCCCAGGTGGCCGCTCGACAGATCTGATCGATGGACACAGAATTTAGATGAGCCATAGAGGTGGCCATGGCCCTCACATTATGAGCTGTGACATGGCTCTCCAGAGAAAGGTTCTTACTCTGGTAGGCAAAATAAATACACTGAGCAATCCAATTGGACAGTGTCCTCTTAGAGATTGGAAGTCCCAAATGAGAGGGCTCAAAAGCAACAAAGAGTTGGGAAGACTTTTTATGTTGCTGTGCCCTTTGTAAGTAAAAGGCAAGAGCTCTCTTACAATCCAGAGTATGAAGATTCCTCTCTGCACTTAATGCATGAGGACCTGGAAAAAAGACAGGTAAATACACCTCTTGATTAAGATGAAAAGGTGAGACCACTTTAGGCATAAAGTGTGAATTGGTCCTAAGGACTACCTTATCATGATGGAACCTTGTATAAGGTGGATTAGCCACTAAAGCCTGCAGTTCACTGATGCGGCGAGCTGAGCTGACTGCAATGAGGAAAATAACCTTCCAGGAAAGAAATTTCAAGGAGGTGGTGGCTAAGGGTTCAAAAGGTGGCTTCATAAGATGACCAAGAACCATATTTAAGTCCCATGCCACCGGAGGAGGTCTAATGGGAGGTTTAGTTAAAGTTAGGCCTCTCATGAATCTTGCAATAAGAGGATGAGAGGAAATAAGCTGTCCATTGATAGGCTTAAGGGATGCTGCAATAGCACTCAAATGGACCCTTACTGAATTTGTCTTAAGGCCTGCATTGGAGAGATGCAGGAGATATTCCAATAGAGAATTTAAAGGTAGTGCTAGAGGGTCAAGACCCTTCTTAGTACACAAAATGGAAAACCTTTTCCATTTAAAAGCATAGGAACGTCTAGAAGAAGGTTTTCTGGAAGCATGGAGGATATCCTTCACTGGCTGATAAAGATTCCAATCCTGAAGGTCTAGGCCTTCAGTAACCAAGCTCTGAGGTGAAGGGACTTGGGGTTTGGGTGCCACAAGGTCCCCTCCTCCTGGGACAGAAGGTCTGGAGCAGCTCCCAAGTCCAGGGAGGGGGCTTGAGAGAGATGCAAAAGTAGTGGCCAGCGTGGAGCTATGAGGATCATAGATCCTTGATCCCTCTGGAGCTTGAACCGAGTCTTGGGAAACAAGGGAATAGGTGGAAAGGCATACAGGAAGCCCTGACCCCAATGCAGGAGGAAGGCATCCTTGGCCTGAACTCCCTGACACGGAATTCTGGAACAGAACCGGGGAAGTTTGGCATTCCACGGACTTGCAAAGAGGTCTATGTCCGGGGTTCCCCATTCTTGGAAGATTCTGAGTACCTGGTCGATGTGCAGGGACCATTCGTGTGGAAGCATAACTCGACTGAGTCTGTCTGCCCAAGAGTTTTGGATTCCTGGGAGGTATACGGCCAGGAGATGGTTTTGATGCTCTCTGGCGAAGGCCCACAATCTTAAAGCTTCGTTGCAAAGCAACAGAGAGCCAGTTCCTCCTTGCTTGTTTAAGTAAAACATGGCTACCTGATTGTCCGTATGAATGAGGACTGTCTTGTAGCTGAGCAGGGTATGAAAGACCCTGAGAGCTAGAAAAACTGCTCGAAGCTCCAATTGGTTGATATGAAGAAAGGTCTCCTGTGGAGACCAGGTGCCCTGAGTGGAGAGGTCTTGTAGATGAGCTCCCCATCCTGTTTGGGAGGCATCTGTTGTGAGGGTTTCCTGGGGCAACAACTGTTGAAAGGGGGACCCCAGCAACAGATTTTGGGTGGACTTCCACCACTGGAGAGACCAAAAGAGGCGCCTGGAGGTTGCTATTTTGTCTGACAGAGCCCCTGATGCTTGAGTCCACTGGGTGGACAAAGTCCACTGAGCTGCTCTCATGTGAAGGCGAGCATAGGGGACCACATGCACTGTGGATGCCATGTGGCCTAGCAGTTGCAGCATCTCCCGGGCAATTAAATGGCTCTTTGACTGAATCTGGGAGGCTAACTGCACTAGGCGTAGGCAACGGGCCTGAGGGAGATAGGCCCTTGCAGTGGTAGTATCCAGCAAGGCCCCTATGAACTCTAGAGACTGAGTAGGGGTGAGCTGGGACTTTGGGAGGTTTACCACAAGTCCCAGATACTGCAGAATGTGCCTTGTGCGGTCCAGGGAAGTCTGGGCCTCTGACTGAGATGGAGCTTGGATGAGCCAGTCGTCCAGGTATGGGAATACAAATATTCCCAGAGTGCGTAGAAATGCAGCTACTACTGCCATGCATTTGGTGAACACTCTTGGAGCAGAGGCCAGACCGAAAGGAAGCACCCTGTATTGGTAATGCTTTCCTTGGAAAAGAAAACGGAGGAACCTTCTGTGAGATGGATGGATGAGCACATGTGTGTACGCATCCTTGAGATCTAGAGAACAAAGCCAATCCTGACTCTGAAGGTATGGAAGGAGAGTGCCCAGGGAAAGCATCTTGAATTTCTCCTTGCATAGAAATTTGTTCAATTCCCTGAGATCTAATATGGGTCTGTAGCCCCCTGTTTTCTTTGGGATGAGAAAATAGGGGGAGTAGAACCCTGACCCTTGTTGAAGAAGAGGTACTTCTTCTATTGCCCCCTGGGCAAGAAGGGTAGCCACCTCCTGACCTAGAAGGTCGAGAAGAGATGTTGGAGAATTGAAGTGTCTCACCATGGTGTGAAGAGGAAGGTTTGAGAAATGAAGTTTGTAGCCCTCCCTTATGATGGAGAGGGTCCACTGCTCTGCTGTAATTTGCTCCCATCTGGGATCAAAGTGAGCTAACCTTCCTGGAATGGTGAGAGGCTCTGGCTGTTTTAAAGCCAGAAAGGCTAAGTTCTCTAGCATCAAGTCAAAAACCCTGAGGAGGTTGGGACTGCTGAGTTGCAGCAGACCCTGTAGACTTAGGCCTGGCCTGTTAAGGTTGCTGACGCTTAGTAGCAAAGCGACCTGTAGATGATTGTTGGCCAGAAGTAGAAGGGAATCTGCCCTTTTTGAAAAAAAGACTTCTTGAAAGGTTTTTTCTTGGCAGGAATGGAGGATGACTTTGAAAGTCTATCCAGAGCAGAATTTTCTGCATCCATTTGAGTGGCTTTTATCTGCCATTCTTTGCCAAACAGGTTTTCTCCTGTACAGGGAAGATTTCCTAAGCCATCCTGGACCCAAGGTTCTAAATCAGAAGCTTGGAGCCAAGCAATTCTGCGAGCAGCTATGGCAATGGCCGAAGCTCTGCTGGCACCTTCAAAGGAGTCAAAAGCTGCACGGTTGGAAAACTTTGAAATGTCTTGAGTATGCTTAAGCCAAATAAGGAATTCTTCCCTTTTATCCTCTGGAAGAACAGGGAGGAAAGTGTGCAGTTTATCTGCAACTTCTTTCAGAAACATACCCATGTAAAGACTATAGGAGTTGATTCTGGCAATGAGCATACTCGCTTGGAAGATTTTCCTACCAAAAGCATCCAAGGTCCTGCATTCTCTTCCTGGAGGGGCAGAGGAGTGTCTTTTTGCACTCTTTATCCTTTTCATAGCTGACTGCACCACAATAGAATGGTGAGGAAGCTGTGTTTTATGAAAACCAGGACAAGGAGGGACACGGTACATAGTGTCCAATCTTCGAGAATGAGGAGAGATAGTGAGAGGAGTCTCCCATAAGTCAATCATGTGCTCATAAAGAATCTCATGAATTGGCAAGGTGACTGCCTCCTTAGGAGCCTTAGAATAACCTAAAATATCCAATTTTTTAGCTCTAGGCTCTGATTCAGAGGTAACTGAAATAGAAAGTCCTTTAGCCACTTCTCTTATGAAGTCCTGAAAGGACAAGTCCTCTGGAGGAGACATCCTTCTTTTTGGAGAAGAAGGCTCTTCAGGAAGGGCTATGGATACTTCAGCAGACTCCTCCGATGTATCAGAATCTTCAGAGGAATCAAAGTATCGCCTGTCAGGGTGCTCTTGAAGGACTAGAAAGGGGGACTGTTACTTCTGGAGAGAAATCTGCAACTGTGAGTATATAATTCTGGCAATTTTCTAAAAATAATTCTTTGTATTAAAGCTACTTAATCTGTGAACCCACTGTTTTTTGCTGGATCAGTTAGGGCCTAGTAGCAGTAATTAAAGTTTGAATTTAAAACACAGAGGAGAACTTTCTAGTTACATTTCATACCCAGCAGAGAGCTTGTAGTTTAAATTTAATAGTCACTCAGGGCCAAGTAACAGCAAAATACTTTTAGTTTAAATTTAACACACAGAAGAGAGCTTTCTGGTTACATTTGGAACCCAGCAGAGAGCTTGTAGTTTAAATTTCATAAGAAGTTAGAGCCTAGCAGCAGCTAAGAGCTATAATTTAAATCAAATCAGAATTTAGCTTACCTCAGCAGCACAAGACAGGATACTGTGTAGCAGCCCTCTTTTAATAAGTGTTATTTCCCTCCCACCCCTGAGATAATCATAGCTTTATAGGTACTTACACATCTTAAAAGACAGGAGGTCCTTTCAGGTGAAGCTCATTACCCAAATCAGTCATACACTAAGGACCTGAGATTAATTAAGCTTCAGGTGAACAAGGTATATTAAACGTATTAGGTACAGTTTTATTGGTATAAATACCCATAGCAACCCCTAGTAAGTAAGAACTTAAAGATCTAGACACAAACTTAAAACTAAGATGCAGACAGCAGTAAAGCAGCGGGATGGGGGCTTTCCAGTCTTTTGCATTGAGTGTCACATGTATGATTTTCTCCCAGTTGGTGAGAGGTCTTACGTGTGCACTAGGTGCAAGGAGCTCTTTGCTCTCAGAGAACAAGTCCGTTCTCTAGAGGCTAAAGTAGCAGACTTGGAAAACATAAGACAGAGAGGTACATAGACGAGACCTACAGGGATATAGTCCTGAAGTCCCACCTCCAGTCTGGCAGCACCCCTGTTGCCATGGAGGAGAGAGGTCACGTGACAGGAGAGCATCACCCTGGTGTGGCAGGAAGTGATCCTGTAACTAGGACCTGTCCTCCAGGTGATGTAAAACCCTCTTGCACCGAGGACGTTTCTCCAGGGCCATGTGCCCATGAGGGAAGTTTTAGGACAGTCGTTATAGTTGGTGATTCGATCATTAGGCATGTAGATAGCTGGGTGGCTGGTGGACGTGAGGATCGCCTGGTAACATGCCTGCCTGGTGCGAAGGTAGCGGACCTCACGCGCCACCTAGATAAGGTCTTAGATAGTGCTGGGGAGGAGTCTGCTGTCTTGGTACATGTCGGTACCAATGACATAGGAAAATGTGGTAGGGAGGTTCTGGAGGCTAAATTTAGGCTTTTAGGTAGGAAGTTGAAATCCAGAACTTCCATGGTAGCGTTCTCCGAAATGCTTCCTGTTCCATGCGCAGGACCCAAAAGGCAGGCAGAGCTCCGGAGTCTCAATTCGTGGATGAGACAATGGTGCAGAGATGAGGGTTTTGGATTTGTTAGGAACTGGGGAACATTCTGGGGAAAGGAGGGGCTCTTCCTAAGGGATGGGCTTCACCTTAACCGGGATGTAACCAGGCTGCTGGCATTAACCTTTAAAAAGGAGATAGAGCAGCTTTTAAACTAGATATTAGGGGAAAGCCGACAGTCGCCCAAGAGCGGATGGTTCGGAAGAATGTATCCTTGAAGGATACTACCAAAAGCAGAGAGGTTCCACAAAAGAGTAAAGTAGCCCAAATGCCCTCAAGTATGGAGCAGACAGAGCTTAAAGATCCCAATTTACCCATGTCTAACAATAGCCAAATTAACATGAATAAAATACATTCTCTAAAATGCTTGTATGCAAATGCTAGAAGTCTAAAGAATAAGATGGGAGAGTTAGAATATATATCACTAAATGAAAGGTTAGATATGATTGGAATATCAGAGACATGGTGGAAGAAGAACAACCAGTGGGACACTGTGATACCTGGGTACAAACTATATCGTAATGATAGAGCTGAAAAAATTGGATGGAGGTGCATGACTATGGCGCTCAGATGCACCCTCAACAAGTTGGATTTCAGTCTGGTGTGTGACAGGTGCAGCAGGTACTGAAGGACAAGTTGAATGTGACATGAGAAGAGATTCTCCTCCTCCTCCACACACCAGAAGGAGAACTGTCTGCACTTAAAGGCATAGGCCTGCCTGATGGAGGGTTTTCAGGAGGCCAGTAAAATCTCCTCAGGCTCCCCTGGGAGGTTGAAGAGGGCCAGTGCTACCCTTTCAGCAGCCACACTGTCAGTGTTAGCAACCCCAGGTTGAGGTGCAGAAGACAGCACTCCTGGGACAGGAGGTCCGGGCCCCAGCCCAGAGGGATTGGGAATGCCACCAACAGGGATAGCAGCAGTGGAAACATTCTCTCGCTCTGGACCTTGAAGAGGGTCTTAGCGACCAGGGGGAGTTGTGGGAACACATATAGCAGGTCCTCCAACCACGGAATCAGGAAGGCATCTGCTTCCCATCTCCTCAGGTGTGGCTGGTGCGAGCATTAGTACAGTAGCTGCGCATTGTCCAGGGAGGCAAAAAGATCCAACAGGGGCCTGCCCCAGCGATAGAAGAGTTGCTTTGTTACCCTGGAGTTCAAGTGCCACTTGTGTGGCCAAAGAACTCTGCTCAGCCTGTTCGCTAAGCAGTTGTCCTGGCCTGGCAGGTATATCACTCGCAGGAGAGGAGGGCCACCGCCTCTTGGCATAGGGCGTACAAGCCCCTACCCCTTGCTTATTGATATAAAACATGGCCACCTGTTTGTCCATCTGGATCAGCGCAGGCTGTCGCAGAACGCTTGCAGAGCTAGGAAGATTTCCCCAAGTTCGAGGAGATTGATCTCTAAGAGTAACCCTTCCGGGAACCAGCTGCCTTGTGTGTGGTGGTCACCGCAATGCACCCTCACCCCAGGAGGGAGGTTCCATTAACAGGGTCCTCTGCAGTGCGGGTTCCTGGAATGGCATTCCTGCATAGAGGTGGTGCAGGTTCTGCTACCAGGTGAGTGACTCTGCCAGTTGGCTAGTGACTCTGATTCTGTCCCGTAGCCTGCCCTGGCTTGAGTCTACTGTGAGCAGAGGCACCATTGGACTGTCCGCATGTGCAGGTAGACTAGCACTGTGACATGGACCACTGAATGTGAAGGCAAGGAGGTGGTGAGCCGGTACTGACCAGCAGCGCTGGCACCTGCTAGTTGTATGAGGTGATCCACCCTTTCCCTTGGATGGACAGCCTTAATCTGTAGCATGTCCAGCTGCGCCCCTATACCCAGCTGCTGCAATAGGAGGGATGTACACTCTGCAGCCTGCCTGACCTCTGATTAGCCAGTCATCCAGGTAGGGGAAGACGAAAGCCCCTTGTAGGTGCATGTGTGCAGCAACCACTGCCAGGCATATGGTAAAGGCGAAGAGGTCAAGCCGAAAAGCAGCACTCTATACTGGAAGTGCTCTCCTTCCATCACAAACCGTAGGTATTGTTTATGGGAGGGGTGGATTAGAATGTGGGTGTAGGCATCCTTTAAGGTCCAAGGAACACAGCCAATCTCCCTGGAAGAGGTAGGGCAGCAGTGTGCCAAGGGAGAGAATCTTGAACTTCTCCCTCACCAGAAACTTGTTCAAGTTGCGCAGGTCTAGTATGGATCTGAGGTCCTTAGTTCTTTTGGGGACAAGGAAGTACCTTGAGTAGAAGCCCTTTTCCCATTGGTTCTTGGGTACAGGCTCCACTGCATTATCCATGAGCAGGCCTGTGAGCTCTGAGAGCAGAAGGATCTGGTGGAGGAAATGTCGCACTGGCTCTCCTGGAAAGAACCTGAGCGGTATTTGTTGTAAGTGGAGGATGTATGCACAACCTGCAGCACCCACTGGTCTGAGGTGATCTGGGCCCACCTGTGGGCAAAAGTGCCAGGCGGTCGGTCACCTGTGGGCTGGTGAAAGTATCCTGGGGTAGGGGAGGCCTTGTCTGGGAGTCAAAAGCTCCCCCCTGGTTGGGCTGAACTGGAGCTGGGGCCTTGGGCTTCTGAGCTCCTTGGCCCTGCCTCTTAGGGTGAGAACCCTGTTGCTGGCCCAAGAAGGATGGGTATCGGTGACCCTGTTGGAAGTACCCATTTTTCACGGGGAATAGGGGCCTTTTCCCTGAGGGTGGTTTTTTTTTTTTCTTTTGCGGGAAAAGGAAGGGGTCTTATTCGAGAGCCTCTGGTGGATCACCACCTCGGCCTCTCTCTCGGCCATGGTTTGCCCAACAAATTCTCGCTGGTGCAAGGGATGTCGGGCAGCTTGTCCTGGACCTACTGCTCGAGGTACAGACTATAACCAGGCTTGTTGTCAAGCCCCAATGCCGGCTACTGCCACTCGAGCTGCTGACTCAAAGCCATCATAGTCTGCAAAGAAGAGAAACTTTGAACAGGTCTTGATTCCCAAGGTAAGAGCCTGGAACCAATGAGCGTAGTTACTCACCTGTAAAAGGTGATCTCCGGGAACAGCAGGAATAAGTCTTCACATATGGGTATCGTCGGTACCGACAGAGTCCGCGCGGGAATGCTCCCCAGCGTCCAATAAGAACGCTTTTGGGAGCGTGCATCCACGCATGTGCGCTGCCTTCCCGCCTATCTATCTCCCTCTCTTCAGTTGAGTTTAAAGCTGAGACCGAAGGAGAGAAGTAGATAAAAATAGAGAAAGAGAGAGAGAAAGACAACTCCTAGGGGAGGCGGATGGGTTGTGAAGAATTATTCCTGCTGTTCCCGGAGATCACCTGTTACAGGTGAGTAACTACGCTATCTCCAGGAACAAGCAGTAATGAGTCTTCACATATGGGGACTCCCGAGCTGAAAGATGCCTAGGGAAGACCCAGCATGAAGCAAATCTATGTAGATGGGCCATGCTTCCCCCAGGGACCTGTGATAAGGAAGCTTATCATAGCTCAGGAAGGAGCTATAGAAAGGGTGAAGTGACTCTGAACAAGCAACCTGTCAGTTCTGGTAGAAATAAGAAAACAGAATTTTCCCATAAAAGACTACCAGTCCCAGAATGCACCAGGTTTCCAGCAGCCATTAGAGGAGCTGAAGTGGAAAAACGTGTGTTCAATAAGGAGGGCTATGAGGTAATCCCTAAGCACTCATCTCAAAGGGCAGGGCCTGATTCAGCACAGCTGCACTGTGTTAGGGTGGAGCACTCATCTAGGCAGAATAAAGGTAGAGTTTATTCTACAGAGAATTATCCTCAGGATCATCATCCTCATCTTGATCCTCATCCTCAGAATTATCCTCAATTTCATCTGGAGGATCATCAGAAGCCAAACCGGACGGACAGAGAGGGAAAGAAACCCTTTGGAAGAAAGAGGAGAAAAGTCTTTGGGAGGTCTAAAGGAGTTCATAGCAGTACGTATACTGGAAGGCATTCCAAGGGCCAGCATACACCATTGGACTGGGGAAAGCCAAAGGAATGGTGCTGCAGAGCTAGGAATCTCCAGACGGTACCTGTGAGGGAGACGGCTGCACTTGGAAGGGACCCTAAGACCCGTGCCAGAAGGTATGTGAAGAGAGACCCAGTGTCCAGGGATCTGGATTGGAAGGCTGGACATAGGAACTGGACTACATACTGGCCAGGCTATATAGAGAGGAACTCTAACAGCAATGGGAGCTCAGGTATGAACACTGATCTATGCCCTAGCTATAACCTTGAAAGACAGCAGGGAAACAAGTATTCTCCTGAAAGTGCTCCATTGAGAAATTCATCTGTGCCAATCCAGGATATTGAACCCATGATTGTTGAAGAAGGGGGAGTGATTGCAGATGAAGGATGTGTTTACATGGATTGCTCTCTGTCTAAACTCCTTTGGTAATTTTCTGTTATAAAATACAACAACCATCACAAAGAAATACAAACTTGTTCTTTAATCTACTCAGAAAAGCTCCTGAGTAGGAATTTTAGCCACGCAGTAGAAAGCAAGCCAGCTAAGGGGTTTCAGCTGGATAACTGCTAGCAATTGAGCCTTACCTAATTGCTTGTGAGCTCTGAGGGAATCACTTCTGAATCTATGTGGGAAGATATAAGAAGTTAACCTGAAAAGAACAGTTTTTCTCTTCTTTGTGGATATTGTTTGTTGTTTGATACACTGCTAAGAAAATATTAGCTAAAGCCTACAGAAAAGACCAGTTTGTTACCAACCAGGTCTTATTTCTTTTGCTTTGATTGCCTGACAAGTTCAAATGTTGTTTTCCTGATTTTGTTTTTCCAAGTTTAACACTGAAAGCAAGTAACCTGATTTATGTGCTACCAAGCATATCTGTGTTGGGAGAAATAACCCCATAAATAAATATCTTATTGGCTTTACCCTCAAGCACAACTATTTATTGTGAGCAGCTGTGTCTGGTGTGAATGGACTGCATTGCCCACAATCCCTTGCCAATCATATTGATATATGCACTTGCCAAGACTGTGAACATTCTCACCCAGGCAGCCGTCTGACAGACCTCAGGCATCCAAGTGGATGGAGGGTAGGAGTTGAACTATGAGTGGAAAAGGTGCTGTATAACAGCTTGACCAAACAAGGCATTGCGGCAGGAGTCCTTGTCCAGACAATAATGGGCAGTGAAAGTATGTACTGAGGCCCAAGTTGCTGCTTTGCAGATTTCATCAATAGCCACTGAACAAAGGTTAGCTGTTGAAGCTGCCATGGCTCTGACATTATGAGCTGTGACATGGTCTTCAAGAGGTATTCCTTTACTTTGATATGTATAGGAAATACAATCTGCAATCCATTTAGAGAGGGTGCTTTTAGTGACAGGAAGACCTAAATGGCTAGAGTCAAAAGCCACAAAAAGTTGAGAAGACTTTCTGTGAGGCTGGGTCCTTTGGAGATAAAAAGCTAGAGCTCTTTTACAGTCCAAAGTATGAAGTTTCCTTTCCGCAGAAGAGGAATAAGGCCTAGGAAAGAAAACGGGAAGATAAATTGACTGGTTTAGATGAAAAGGTGAAACCACCTTTGGAAGAAAATGAGGATGGGTCCTAAGAACCACCTTATCATGATGAAACCTTGTATAAGGCGGATCAGCCATTAAAGCCTGAAGTTCACTAATGCGTCTAGCAGAAGTGATGGCAATCAGGAAAACAACTTTCCAGGAAAGAAACTTTAGATCCGAAGTAGCCAAAGGCTCAAAAGGTGGCTCCATGAGCACACCTAGAACAAGGTTAAGATCCCATGTCACCGGAGGTGGTTCAATGGGAGGTTCTGTTAGAAGGAGTCCTCTCATAAATCTAGAAATAAGTGGATGAGAGGAAATTGGCTGTCCATCTAAGAGCTTATGAGATGCAGCAATAGCACTAAGGTGGACTCTAACAGAATTGGTCTGAAGACCAGAAGCCGACAAATGAAGGAGATACTCTAGAAGAGAGTCTACTGGTAACAAAGAGGGATTAAGTCCTCTCTGATGACACCAGGAAGAAAACCTTTTCCACTTAAAAACGTAAGAGCGTCTTGTGGAAGGTTTTCTGGAGGCCAGAAGAATGTCCTTCACTTGTTGAGACAGGTCTAGATCTTGAAAGTCTAGGCCTTGAGTAACCAGGCCTTGAGATGTAGGGACTGGGGACTGGGGTGCAGTAGAGATCCGTTGTCCTGGGACAGAAGATCTGGAGCACTCCCTAACTCCAGAGGGGTGGCTTGAGAGAGATGCAAGAGAAGAGGATACCATGTTTGCCTCGGCCAGGAAGGCGCTATGAGTATCATGCGTCCCTTGTCCCTCTGGAGCTTGAATAAGGTTTTGGGGATTAGAGGGACTGGCAGAAATGCATATAGGTAATCCTGAACCCAGTGAAGTAGGAATGCATCCCTGGTTTGAAAGTTCTGTGCTGGAAGTCTGGAACAAAACCGGGGAAGTTTGGCATTCTGTGGACTTGCAAAGAGGTCTATGTCTGGTGTTCCCCAGACATGAAAAACTCGAGCAAGATGACAGGAGTGGAGTGACCACTCATGTGGCAGGAGTACTTGACTGAGTCTGTCTGCCCAAACGTTTTGAACGCCTGGAAGACAGACTGCCCGCAGATGAATCTGATGCTCTCTGGCAAAGGCCCATAGTTGCAGAGCTTCGTTGCATAGATGCAGAGAGCCTGTTCCGCCTTGTTTGTTGAGGTACCAGAACTGTTTTGTTTATGAGCTGGGTGAAAAAGACTCGAATAGCATTGGAGATGGCCCTGAGTTCTAGGAGTTTTATATGAAGAAGAGCCTCTTGTGAAGACCAAAGGCCCTGCGTTGATAGATTGTCCAAATGGGCTCCTCAACCCATCTTGGAGGCATCTGTTGTGAGGATAGCCTGAGGTTGTGGCTGCTGGAAAGGAAAGATTAAAAGGTTTTCCAGAGATTGCCACCAACGGAGAGACAGAATCAGGTGTGTAGTAACCCTGATTTTGTCTGAAAGGCTTCCTGAGGCCTGGGACCACTGGGAAGCTAAGGTCCACTGGGCCGCTCTCATATGAAGACAAGCATAAGATATTACATGGACGGTAGATGCCATGTGACCTAGTAGGCGAAGCATCTGTTGAGCAGTGAGGAAGGTCTGCAGCGCTGCTTCAGACGCTAGCTCGATGATTCACAGACAGCATGGTTGGGGCAGGAAAGCCCTTGCAAGCTGTGTGTCCAAGCGAGCACCTATAAACTCGAGGGTTTGAGATGGGGCGAGCTGGGACTTTGGAAGATTTATGACCAATCCCAAATACTGGAGTATTTGTTTTGCTCGCAATAGGGCCTGATGAGCTTCTTGAAATGACTGTGCTCGGATGAGCCAATCGTCCAAGTAAGGGAAGACAAAAATCCCCAAGGTCCTCATGAATGCTGCTATTACTGCCATGCATTTTGTGAAGACCCTTGGAGCAGAGGCCAGCCCAAAGGGAAGGACTCTGTACTGGAAATGTCTTCCCTGGACTAGAAATCGAAGGAATTTCCTGTGATCTACATGAATAAGGATATGCATGTAGGCGTCTTTTAAATCTAGAGAACATAGCCAATCTTGCCTGTGAAGGTATGGCAGAAGAGAGCCGAGGGAAAGCATTTTGAACTTTTCTCGGACTAGATATCTGTTCAGCTCTCTGAGATCTAGGATTGGCCTTAAACCCCCTGGTTTTTTTGGAATGAGAAAATAGGGGGAGTAAAATCCTGCACCTTGTTGGCACAGAGGAACCTATCCTATAGCTCCTTGAGCTAGAAGAGTAGAGACCTCTTGTAGCAAGAGGTCTATGCCTAGAGGTTGAGAGCTGAACTGTTTTACTAGTGTGGGGGGTGGCAAGCTGAGGAAACGAAGCTTGTACCCCAGGCTCACTATGGACAAAGTCCAGGCCTCTGATGTGATTTGTTGCCATCTGTTGGCAAAGTGGTAGATACGGCCCAGAATGTTTAGAGGTTCTGGGACTAACAAAGGAAGAATGAGTAAGTTCTCTAGGCAAAAGTCAAAAACCCTGAGGAGGCTGAGTCTGCTGAGCTGGCTGAGGTTTGGGTTTTCTTTGTCTCGTTTGTTGTTGCCCTTTTTGGGGAATATATGCCTGTTGGGTGGAAGATGGATAGAACTTTTTCTTCTTAGAGAAAAGGGGTTTCTTAAAGGCCTTTTTCTTAGCTGGGTTAGTAAAAATTTTTGACAATCTATTCAAAGTGGCATTATCAGTGTCAAGCTGATTAGCCTTAGATTGCCAATCCTTGCAAAAAAGATTTTCTCCAGTGCAAGGAATATTCCCCAGCTTTTCCTGCACCCATTCTTCCAAGTCGGAAGCATGGAGCCAGGCAATACGTCGTGCTCCTATAGCTATAGCAGACGTTCTGCTAATGCATTCAAAACAGTCAAAGGTAGCACGATTCATGAACTTAGACATTCTGAGCATGTTTGACTAGTGATGAATGGTCTGCTCTTTTATCATCTTGAAGGAAAGGGTTCAAAAGCTCTAAGTTTTTTGTAACCTCCTCAAGAAACATTCCCATGTATAAAATATAGGAACTAATCCTTGCTGAAAGCATGGAGGCCTGAAAACATCTACGCCCAAAAGCATCCAGGGTTCTAGATTCACGACCTGGTGGATTAGAAGAGTGTCTCTTTGTACTCTTAATCCGTCTCATGGCAGACTCCACCACCATAGAATGGTGTGGTAGTTGAGTCTTTTGAAAACCTGTACAAGGTGGCACTCTATACATAGTGTCAAGGCGTTTAGAATGTGGGGATACTGTTAAAGGAGTTTCCCACATCCATAACATTAGATCATGCAAGATCTGATGTATAGGGAGCATAGCTGCTTCCTTTGGAGCCAAGGGGTATTGCAGAATTCTTAATTCTTCTGCCCTAGGCTCCTTTTCAGGAACCACTGTAATGGCAAGAGCTCTTGCAGTATCATGCACAAAATCGTGAAAAGACATGTCCTCAGGAGGGGGACATCCTGCGTTGAGGAGAAAGAGTTGAATCTTGTAAAAGTTCAGCTCTGGTACCGGTGGAGTCATCTGAGTCATCGGAATTGGAAGACAAAGGGAGGAAGCACCGGGTTCTCCTTCAAAAGATATCTTCGGTACCGCTCGAGGTCGGTACCGAAGCGAGTCGATACCTGATCCCCATGCTTGAGAGTGATTCTAAACTCGGAATCGGGGGAAGTAAGCTTGCCGAAGCAGGTACCGATGGTACCGGCAGCGATACCGGTGCCTGTGGAACGGTCTGCAGCGACTTTAGCGGTACTGAAGTAGCCAAAAGATTCGCTAGACTACGTTCAATGGCAAAGAGTCTTTTATCCATCACCATTTCCGATGCCGGGGTGTCGGTACCGATGGAAGCGGCCACAACCCCTGAGCAAGGAAACAGGAATGTCCCTCGAGGCCGAAGGCTCGAGAACATCCTGGAGCCCCGATAATGCTTTGGAGCCCGAAGATTCCCGCCGTGACTGTTTTGCCGGTGCAGGATCCTCGAAGGCAACGCCAGAGGCATCTCGATACTTAGAGGGAGATCTACCTCTCGAGGACTGGCTAGACTTAGATTTATAATTAGTTACCTGAGATCCCTGGGAAGAAATAGAGGCCCTGGAGGACACTGATGCTACCGACATCGTGTCCGATGCAAACAGGGCACCGAGTTGATTTGCTCAATTCTGAAGACTTCTTTTAGTCAGCTTCCTGCAGGAAAGACACTCTGCTGGGCAATGGTCAGGACCTAAACATTTAAGACACCAGTCTTGGGTGTCTATGACAGAAACTGTACTGCCACACACTTTGAACATTTCTTGAAACCAGTAGCTGGTTTCTCCATGTTGAAAGAAGAGGCCTAGTGGCCAAAATGGCGGCAATCACCAAGCAGGGGGAAAACCCCTGACTGAAAAAACAAGTTCTGTGTGGGGTTTTTTTGTTTTGTTTTTTTGAAGAAAGAAAGAAAGAAAAACACCGGTGGTACCGGTAGGCGTCGAACGAAGGCAGGCGCGACCACAAAAAATAAAAAATAAAAGTAGAATTTTCTGCGGTGACAGGGTTTACGTCCTGTCGGCTCCACGGAAAACGAAGAACTGGAGGTAGATAGGTGGGAAGGTAGCGTGCATGCGTGGATGCACGCTCCAAAAAGCGTTCCTATTGGACGCTGGGGAGCGTTCCCGCGTGGGCTCCGTCGGTACCGACGATACCCATATGTGAAGACTCATTCCTGCTTGTTCTTGGAGATTACAGGTTCCCGATAACTCTTGGGTCAGTGCCCTTAAATATATGTCTATGTATATAGCTCATAGGCCTGGATTCAGCACCCCAGCATTGAAACCTGGTAACACTTGCGCCTGAGGGCATCGAGGGCTCAAGCATTCCTGCCAGGGGGAACAGAAGAGTGAGTTTTCTGGCTTTTGAGTTTTTGCATGATTGACTCAACCATGGAGTTATGCGGGAGTTGGAACTTGTGGAACCCCGACCCTTTCCTGACACGGTACATAACGTCGAGGCATCGGATGATCACCGACACTGATGCCAGGATCTACCACATCCGCAGTAACAGCCGCTCGAGGATCGGCTGGACCGGCACCGTAAGGGTTTCCTTAGGAGAAGACTCAAACTGGAGGATCTCCAGTTCCTCGGTGCGCAGTTCCTCTTCCACCTCGGTTTGCACCGAGGGGGCTTCTGGCCATATCCTTGACAAAGTCATGGAAGGCCACATCCTCTGGAGGAGGATGGCACCGGGGCAGACGGATCCAAGGGGATGTCTCAGTGCTGTCTGATTTCCGGGGAGGCCTTGTCATCAGTCTTCCACTCAGAGTCGAGATGGGACCACAAGTCCGAGGTGCTGCAACTCCATGCCTCGAGTCCCACTAAAGAGTCAGGGCCCTACCGAGGACCTGGGGTCCAAGTCATGGAAACTGGCCAGGGAGGAACGGATACCCAAAGAACAGGACCGGGATCTCGACCGGGGCCGAGGACTTACCCGAGGCTAGCGGTGCTCTGAGATCAGCTCGACCACCGGGAACTCCCTCGAAATCAGGGTCTGGTCATCGGGGAAGATGATGCGGATGAACCTTCTGTCATCGCCTGCTGCATGGCCAGGAAAGCAGTGATGTTCTGCTACATGGCTGCCATTCTGGATTTCAAGTCAGAAGGCTCTGCAGGCACCAAGGATCTCAGGCCCCGTGCCAACACTCTTGCGTGTGTATCCTCAACGAGGACAACGACTTCGAGGACCCTCTCATGGTCTCCGCCAGTCGAGGAATCCTTTTTGGGAACATTACTAGGCCATTTCTCTGAGTCATCCGAGTCCCTCCAGGCAGTCTTGACTGGTTTCTCCGATGGATCCTCGACGGACTTAGAGGATATTTTCTTTTTTTTGCTCGGGATCAGAGGTCTTCTCGGAGGAGCTGCCACATAACTCCAAGGATGCTCGGCTCTCTCGGGACATGCTGAGCTTGGAGTTCGGCATTAGGAATGCCAGTGCCGAGTCAGACCTGGGAAGCATCTTTCCTTGCAACTCCGACCGCTTCAGGGCATCATGGCCTGAAACAGATCACAGGAGGGGCAATCATGGCTACTCCTGCAACATAGGCAGAAGTCATGGGTGTCGGTGATAGACATAGTCTGACTACAGCGATCACATTTTTTTTAACCCACTGGGGGACATGGTTGGGGACACCCGGCCGGGGTCAACAACTCCTGGAGAAAAAGGGCATGAATGCCGGTTGAGGCAAGCATCGATCAAAAAATGGGGAAGAAGCCGAGAACAGTGCCAGGCCCAGTGCCGGCTCGAAGAAGGCAGAGGAACTGGTACACAAACAGGGAAAGCTGTATTTTTAAGGATATAGCAAGAATTTTTTCAGAGGACATTGGACCTACGTCCGTTGGGCTCTGTGGAAAAAAGGAGACTGAGCAAGATGGTACCTTTGAGCGGGAAGGAGACTACACATACATGGTAGCATGTCCCAAAGGCTTTCTTTGAAAGCTGGGGAAATGCTCCATGTGGGCTCTGTCACCCATATGCGAGGACTGACTTCCTGCGTGTTCCTGGAAAACCCCCAAACCATGCCATCGGTCGGCAGCGGTCCATACCAAATTGCATCCCAGGAAGATGGAATCTGGAGCCCCCAACAAGGATAATGACGATGTCAAGCCTTGGTACACACCCTCTGAGAGCCCCAGGCTGAAAATCCATACCAGGTTCTGCTCTACTCCCCAGAAACGGTTTCTCTGGTTTACAGTACTGTGTTTAAGGTGGCTGGCAAGCAGATCCCTCCGATAGCCTTCTTCAAATCTTCAGGAGAAAGCAGGATGGGGGGGGACAGAAGAGGAAGGAGAGAGCATTGAGGTTGTGTGAGGCTACAGAATTCTGCATTCTTCAATATCCTTCCAATTTTTTGGCTGCTGAAAAGGCTGTTATCATAAGAATGTGAAGCTGAACCAGTTTTCCCTCCTCCTATGGCTACCGAAAAGACCGCAGTCTAATTGAGCCTCCCACGTCATGCTCATGAAAGAGTCACCTTTGTTTCTCAAGGTAGTTGTTTCATGAGCATTTAAATTCATCTATTCCTCGCAATCCTCAGATTTTCTTCAGAGAGGAGAAAATCTATCTACCATCTGCTGGAGACAAAGACATACTGGTGGCTAAAGAGAATAGATGCATGGGAGTCATGTCATTGAAACCTGGTCTTTTCATTGGTTCTTTGTCGCCAACACTACTAGTAGGGGAACATAATCCACTTGTGTGGACTAGTCTAGCGGGACGAAACAATGTAGTTTTTGGGGTTTGGGCAGCTTGCAAATTGGTGATACAATTTGGTAGGATTTTTGGTCAGTTGCAAGAGTGTACCTTTTTGGGGGAATGGGCAGTTTATGGAGGGCTTTTTTTTTTTTTTTAAATAAGTGGGAAAAGTTTAGCGGGTTAGGAGAATATAGAACAAGGAGAAAAAACAACTCCCGAACTGCTATGTTTCATGGTATGTAAGTTTCTATGCTACAGAAGCCAGAACTAATACTCTCAGAGAAATATGCTGGGCTAATTTTATAGAAGAGCTTATTTCTCTAGAACCCTCTAGTGCGATTTGGCCCATTTTCAAACTTAATGTCCTTTGATGAGTTTTTCTCACATGTCAAGCTTCATCCTTTTCCTTTAAACTTGCAGTTATTTGCCCCCCCCCCCCCCCCCCAGACAAAGACAGATGTTCTCGACCCCTTTGATCTAGCTCTTTCCAACTACCATTGGGTTGGAAATATGTAATAAAGGAAACAAACAACCGAAAATAATAACCTAAGAAAAAATTAAGGGAAATTAAACATTGCTAAAAGGCAGCAGAACAAGAGAACTCAAAAATGAGCTGAAGAACGTTGAAGCTAAATGATGTCGCAGAAAAACACATACCGACACTAAAAAAAATATCTCTATGTCTCCGCAAAAAGAGAGAGACTGAGGAGAGGAGGCATGGCAGCAGCAGGTGGGATGTCAATTTCTTTGATAACATCACCCCTATGTGAGCATTTATCCAGCTTGTCCATGGAGAAATGGAACACTAAGGAAGCCGTGTCTGCACAAAGGACTATTGACACCCACCAGTGTAAATGATTTCACAGAAATAAGAGAAACACACACTACATATTAGCATTTATCCAGTCCAATTGCTATTGCTTAACAACATTTTAAGGACGCCATTACACAATAGAGAATGCAATTTTAAAATATTAATGCATACTATACACCTCTAAAATGTTTCTGCCCTATTAAGGGTATATCTGAACGTTCTGGTCTCTAAAGACTTCCACCTTTATGTGCATCACTAACTGTATTAAGAAGAAAAGGTGTCTTAGGAATAGCTAAAGGTATTCCCTATCTAGCTTCTAAGTGATTAGATGCTGTGAACCCACATCTGACCACTTAAAATCTAAAGATGTACTAAAATTATGATCTTAATAAATGATGAAAGAAAATAGTGTTTGCAAAAATGATCCCTCTCATCTGGGATGCACATAATACACATTGAACAATACAGATTTTATTGTGATACGCGGTATACAAATGTAATAGCAATACTAATTCTAAAGTAAATTAACATACCACTACCACTAAACACCACAAGATGGCGCATTTTACCTTGCCCGACTGCTGCTGCTGCTGCTGCTCCAATAGCTGCTGTCGGAGATGCTCAAAATTCTGCTGCTGTAGATGTTCAGCCAGTTGATGAAAGATTGAGTTGTTCATGGACTCTGATACAAGAGGGCTACAAAGAAATATTTGCATAATGCTGTGCTGCAATAATTTTAAAAAATGCACATCTGTATTATGTGTCTTCTTGAGTTACAGTTTATCCAAACACCTTGCTTCTATCATATTCTTGTTCTACTTTAGAGCAGTGCAAACAATCTCAGGATAAACTGAAACATTAACTTGCTTAAACATCTGCTCATGATTCAGATAGTACAAAAAGAGCAAAATACATGGTGTGTAAAATAGAGGGGAAACTATTATTTTTATGATGTGAAAGGGAATGTTTGGTGTCAGACAGCGCAATCATTTTATATATCCAAAAGACAGACTAAATTTACAAAGCAGCATAAAGCCTTTAATATTAAGCACGCATTCTGATCTGTTATCTACTTACTGGATAACCTTTAGCCTTAAATGTATCTCATTCCATTTGCTGACATTTGATATCGCAGGGGTAAATTTTACAACTAATGCATACCAACAGAACGTGCGTATTTTTCCCTCAGCAGATAACAGTGAATTTTCAAAGCAAAAACTGAATTTATTTAGAAATATCTACACCTACCTCTTTGGCATACAATAATTTCCTGTGTTATTTTACATATAAATCATCAGCATTTTGTTTTTTTTGGACTATGGGATGATTCTCCAAAGGCTGTTAAGCAGAGATGCTGACCACCTTATCCAAGAAGGGTCAAAGTGTCTTCTTCAGCAGACTGGCTAACCTACTGAAAAGGGCTTTATACTAGATTAATTGAGGAAGGATGAAAAAAGCTCTCAGGTAACTAAAACATTAAATACCTTGTAGGAAAGAGAAAAAGGAACAACATCTGTAAAGAGGTGTTTTAATGCTCGCAGTATGGTAAATAAGATCCTGGATGTTGAGGCTTTAATAGAAGAGCTAACTTGGATTTTTGGAGTGGAGGAGGAGCCTAATGGTTAGAGCACTGGCTTGCTAACCAAGAGTTTGATTCCATCTAGCACTCCTTGTGGCCTTGGGCTAGTCACTTAACCCTCCACTGCCTCAAAAGACAGGCAATCTACTTCTGGTCACACTGTTAAAAAGACGCAGGAGCTGCTGGGTCACCAGGAGTCAGTACTGACTTGAAGGCATACAATGCATTTGCAACTTGGATTTAGTGGAAACGATGACAACGATATAATTAGAGCAGGCTGCAAATTATTCCCTTCACTTGGTTTGAGTGCTGTCAGAACTTGTGTGTATCAGTGATGCTGAGAGCTAAGCAATCGGTAGCATAACTACTGGCAAGGGTCTTCCAAGAGGGATAGATCTTAGCTGAGGTGCCAGACCAAGAGAAACCACTCATATGGGCAGCAACAGTATCAGATGGGCTTGGTGGCTGAGAATCACATTCCTGTGATAACAGCAACAACACTAGCATTACCTGTGCAGAAGAAAAGCCTGACAATCTGCTTCCCTATCTTGCCATGAAAACCCAATAGTCACAACAAAGCAAACTGCACTATAGTGATGGAAGATGAGATCCCCAAGTCAGAAGGCACTCAACTGGCTACAGGGGGATGAGTTGAAGACTTTTCAGAGTAAAGACAGCATTTATGATGTTGTTGGATCAAAGCCCTCAGGACATCAGACTGCTGATGTAGCTGCGCATGAAATGAGAGTCAGAAGCTGCAAAGATGTCTTACATATTGGAACATGGAATGTACGAAACATGAACCAAGGGAAGTTGGAGGTGATAAAGAATGAAATGGAAAATGTACAACTTGATCTGCTGGGTGTCAGCGAACTGAAATGGAATGGCATCAGGTACTTTGCATCTGATGATCACATGGTA
Source organism: Ichthyophis bannanicus (assembly GCA_033557465.1). Lineage (NCBI taxonomy): Eukaryota > Metazoa > Chordata > Amphibia > Gymnophiona > Ichthyophiidae > Ichthyophis > Ichthyophis bannanicus. The sequence continues at coordinate 777,761,260 of CM066033.1, forward strand.
TACTATGCTGGAAATTAAAGACAAAGACGAAATGGTGTTGCATTTCTATTAAGAAGAAACTTGCAAGAACTGTAATGAAATACAATGCAATCAGTGAATGCTTAATTTCTATTCATCTATGGGGATTGCAGATCAACACAACTATTATTCAGGTATATGCCACAACAATAGCAGCAGAAGTGGATGAGTTCTATGAACAAGTACAAGCTGAAATGGACAGAACATGCAAACAGGATAACTTGATAGTCATAGGCGACTGGAATGCAAAAGTTGGCAACAAAGGAAGAGGCAAAGTAGCTGGAAACATCTGACAACAGAAATGAAGCTGGAGAAAGACTGATAGAATTCTGCAAGACCAACGATCTATTCATCTCAAACAGCTTCTTCCAGCAACACAAGCGGTAACTGTACACAGGAACTTTATCCAATGGAATGTACTGCATTGACTATATTGGAAAAGCTCAATAAAATCAACAAAGATAAAACCTGGAGCTGACTGAGGTACAGATTACCAACTACTAGTATGCAAACTCAAGCTAACGCTGAAAAAGAACAAACCACACATAAAAATAGCACAATATGACCTTGAGAATATACCAACGGAATTTAAAGACTGCCTATAAAATCAACTTGCTGCTTTGGCTACAAATGAGAGAACACCAGAAGAGTTATGGAAAGACATCAAAAAAGCTGTGCTCGAAGAAAGTGAGAAGTTTCTACAAGAAGCAAAAAAGCATAAAAGGTCAAAATGGATGACTGAAGAAACTCTGAAAATTGCCCAGAAATGCAGAGAAGCTAAAACCAGAGGAGAAAGAGAGGCAATCACAGCACTCAGAGATTTCCAATGGACAGAAAGACGAGAAAAGTCTACAATGACACACGCAAGGAAAGCACAGTTACTTACCTGTAACAGGTGATCTCTGGGAACAGCAGGAATTAGTCCTTACATATGGGTACGTCGGAACCGACGGAGCCTGCGCGGGAAAGCTCCCCAGCTTCCCAGAAGGAAGCTTTTGGGGCCTCCCACTGCACATGCGCGCTGCCTTTCCGCCTTCCTGACCAGCTCTCCTCAGTTCGAGTTTATAGCTGAGACAATAGAGAGAGGAAAGGAAGATAGATAGAAGATACAACTCCTAGGGGAGGTGGGTGGGTTGTGAGGACTAATTCCTGCTGTTCCCAGAGATCACCTGTTACAGGTAAGTAACTGTGCTATCTCCAGGAACAAGCAGGAATAAGTCCTCACATATGGGGACTCCCTAGCTAAGATGCCTGGGAGATCCCCTTCCAAGGGTTCGCCATCTTCGTATGGATCTCAGGCATCCATCCTGGGAAGGTGGGCAGGAGTTGTTCAAGTATGGAACAGGTGTTAGAGGACAGCCTGACCAAACAAGGCATCCCGGCGGGAGTCCTTGTCCAAACAGTAATGGGCTGTGAAGGTATGAACCGAGGCCCATGTGGCGGCTCAACAGATCTGATCAATGGATACAGAGTGAAGATGAGCCATAGAAGTGGCCACGGCTCTCACATTGTGAGCTGTGACATGGCCTTCCAGAGATATATTTTTACTCTGGTAAGCAAAGGAAATACACTGAGCAATCCAATTGGAAAGTGTACGTTTGGAGACTGGAAGTCCCAAATGAGAAGGATCAAAAGCCACGAAAAGCTGGGAAGACTTTTGATGTGGCTGAGTCCTGTTGAGGTAAAAGGCAAGAGCTCTTTCACAATCTAAAGTATGAAGGTTCCTCTCTGCACTGGATGCATGAGGAGCTGGAAAAAAGACAGGTAGATATACCTCTTGATTAAGATGAAAAGGCGAGACCACTTTGGGCATAAAGTGGGGATTCGTCCTAAGGACCACCTTATCATGATGAAACCTGGTATAAGGTGGATGAGCCACTAAGGTTTGTAGTTCACTGATGCGGCGAGCCAAAGTGACTGCAATAAGGAAAAGGACCTTCCAGGAAAGAAATTTCAAGGAGGTAGAAACCAACGGTTCAAAAGGTGGCTTCATAAGCTGACCCAGAACTAGGTTCAAGTCCCATGCTACCGGAGGAGGTCGGATGGGAGGCTTAGTTAGAGTCAGGCCTCTCATGAACCTTGCAACAAGCGGATGAGAGGAGACAGGTTGTCCATTTATAGGTTTTAAGGATGCTGCAATAGCACTCAAATGGACTCTTACTGAATTCGTCTTAAGGCCTGCATTAGAAAGATGCAGGAGATAGTCTAGTAGAGAATTCAAAGGAAGTGCTAGAGGGTCAAGACCCTGTTGAGCACACCAAATGGAAAAGCGTTTCCATTTGAAAGCATAGGAACGCCTCGTGGAGGGTTTCCTAGAGGCATGAAGGATATCTTTCACTGGTTGAGAAAGAATGAAGTCATGAAGGCTTAGGCCTTCACTAACCAAGCTCTGAGGTGTAGGGGACTTGGGGTTTGGGTGCCACAAAGTCCCTTCCTCCTGAGAGAGAAGGTCTGGCGCAGCTCCCAGGTCCAGGGAGGGTCCCTGGGAGAGATGCAGAAGTAGAGGGAACCACACTTGGCGTGGCCAGCGTGGAGCTATGAGGATCATCGACCCGTGATCCCTCTGGAGTTTGAACAGAGTCTTGGGAATCAAAGGAATGGGTGGAAAGGCATATAGGAATTCCTGACCCCAATGTAGGAGAAAGGCGTCGTTGGCCTGAGCTCCCTGACACGGAGTCCTGGAACAGAATCGGGGAAGTTTGGCATTCCACGGACTTGCAAAGAGGTCTATGTCCGGGGTTCCCCATTCCTGAAAGATTCTGCTTATCTGGTCCATATGTAGGGACCATTCGTGAGGAAGCAGAACTCGACTGAGTCTGTCTGCCCGAGAGTTTTGAACCCCTGGAAGATACACTGCCAGAAGATGAATTTGATGCTCTCTGGCGAAGGCCCATAATCTGAGAGCTTCGTTGCAAAGCGACAGAGAGCCTGTCCCTCCTTGTTTGTTTATGTAGAACATGGCCACCTGATTGTCTGTATGGACTAGGACGGTCAGGTTGACTAGGAGAGTATGGAAGACTTTGAGGGCAAAGTAGATTGCTCGCAGTTCCAGGAGGTTGATGTGAAGGGTGGTCTCTTGTGGAGACCAAGCCCCCTGAGTGGAGAGGTGTTGAAGATGGGCTCCCAACCCTGTTTGGGAGGCATCTGTTGTGAGGGTTGTTTGGGGCAACAAAGGTTGGAAGGGGGCCCCCAACAACAGATTCTTGGTGGACATCCACCATTGGAGGGACCAAAACAGACGCTTTGAGGTGAGTATTTGGTCGGAGAGCGCTCCTGATGCCTGAGTCCACTGGTTGGCCAAGGTCCATTGAGCTGCTCTCATATGAAGACGAGCGTAGGGCATTTCTCTGGCTGTCAAGTGACTGCTGGACTGAGCTTGGGAGGCCAAGCACACCAGACGTTGGCCCCGGACTTGAGGTAGGTAGGCCCTTGCAGTGGTGGTGTCCAACTGGGCCCCTATGAATTCCAGAGACTGAGTAGGGGTAAGTTGAGACTTGGGAAGGTTTATCACCAGTCCCAGATACTGCAGAATGTGCCTTGTGCGGTCCAGGGAAATCTGGGCCTCTGACTGAGATGGAGGTCGGATGAGCCAGTCGTCCAGATATGGGAATACAAAAATTCCCAGACCTCTTAGAAATGCGGCAACAACTGCCATGCATTTGGTGAACACTCTTGGAGCAGAGGCTAGACCGAAGGGAAGTACTCTGTACTGGAAATGTTTTCCCTGAAACAGAAATCTTAGATATTTTCTGTGGGATGGGTGGATGAGTATATGTGTGTACGCATCCTTGAGATCTAGAGAACAAAGCCAATCCTGACTCTGAAGGTATGGAAGGAGAATGCCTAGAGAAAGCATTTTGAATTTCTCCTTGTACAGAAATTTGTTCAATTCCCTCATATCTAGGATAGGTCTGAATCCCCCTGTCTTCTTTGTTATGAGAAAATAAGGGGAGTAGAATCCTGTCCCTTGTTGAAGAAGAGGAACCTCTTCTATTGCCCCTTGGGCAAGGAGAGAAGAGACTTCCTGATCCAACAGGGCCAGGAGAGATGGGGGAGAATTGAAGTGCCTCACCATGGTATATGGAGGAAGGTTGGAAAAATGAAGTTTGTAGCCCTCTCTGATGATAGAGAGGGTCCAGTGCTCTGATGTAATTTGCCCCCATCTGGGAGCAAAGTGAGCCAACCTTCCGGGAATGGTGAGGGGCTCTGGTTGTTCTAGAGCCAGAAAGGTTAAGTTCTCTAGGGGCAAGTCAAAACCCCTGAGGGGGTTGAGCCTGCTGAGGAGTGGCAGACGCTGCAGGCTTTGACCTTGCCTGTTTAGGTTGCTGACGTTTAGCAGCAAAGCGAGGCTGAGAAGATTGTTGGCCAGTATTTGTGGAAAATCTGGCCTTCTTGTAGTAAGGCCTCTTGAAAGACTTTTTCTTGGCAGGAGTAGAAGTAGACTTAGAAAGTCTATCTACGGTAGCATTTTCTGCGTCCATTTGAGTGGCTTTAATTTGCCAGTCTTTACCAAATAAGTTCTCACCTGTACAGGGCAGATTCCGTAAGCCATCCAGGACCCAGGGTTCTAGGTCAGAGGCCTGGAGCCAAGCAAGTCGTCGGGCTGCAATAGCAATGCCCGAAGCTCTACCGGCACCCTCAAAGGAATCAAAAGCTGCTCTGTTGAAGAACTTAGAAACATCTAGAAGCTGTTTCACCAGAGAAATGAACTCCTCCTTTCTATCCTCAGGGATAAAGGAGGCAAAATGCCGTACCTTTAGGGCAAGTTCCCTGAGAAACATGCCCATATACAGACTGTAAGAATTAATCCTGGCTATAAGCATACTAGCCTGGAAAATTTTCCTGCCAAAAGAGTCTAGGGTCTTACATTCTCGCCCTGGAGGGGTAGAAGAGTGCCTTTTGGTGCTCTTAATCTTTTTCAGCGCAGACTTCACCACAATGGAATGGTGAGGCAGCTGAGTCTTTTGAAACCCAGGAGGAGGGGGGACCCGGTACATGGTGTCCAACCTACGAGAGTAAGGAGACAACGTTAGAGGAGCCTCCCATAAGTCCATCAAGTGTTCTTGAAGGATTTCATGGATAGGCAGGGTGACTGCCTCTTTAGGAACCTTAGGGTATCCTAAAATATCCAATTTCTTTGACCTAGGTTCTTTTTCAGAGGATGTGGTAATAGAAAGTCCTTTAGCTAGCTCTATAATGAAGTCTTGAAAGGACAAATCCTCTGGTGGAGACATTCTCCTCTTTGGGGAAGAGGGGTCTTCATGAAGAACTAGAGACAGCTCATCAGAGTCCTCAGAGGAGTCAAAATCCTCCGAAGAATCAGAGTATTCTCTATTTGCTTCCAACGCACGATACGCATACCGATCGGTATCGACATCGGGCGTACCGGGTATGGGATCGGTATCGGGTGAAAACCCGGATCCGGCATGCGGAACCGATCTGCGTTTGGAAGTCGATGGTCTCTGTTCCGGTATGGGAGACGATACCGGAACCGGACCCGGTACCGCTGAACGCGGTACCAAGGGCGTCGCAGCTGTAATAAAAGCCAGCATGGCCTGCTGCATGGTCTGAACAGTATTGCTCATAGACGCCACTGCTGCCTGGATGTCGGTACCGGTATGGGCCGGTACCCCAGAGCAGTCTAACAGGTGATCAGTCGAGGCCGTGCCATCGATGTCAACCTGTAACCCCATAGATGGTGCTTTGGAAGCCAGAGCTTCCCGCCGGGGTTGTTTGGCTGGGGCAGGATCCTCAGATTCAAAAGTGAGAGCCTCTCGGTGCTTTGAAGGAGATTTGCTCTTTGAGGACCTGCCCGAAGAAGGTTTGGTTACCTGAGATCCATCCGGAGAGGAAGACCTGGATGACTGTGATGCTGGATTATCTGAAGCAAACAGCACATGGAATTTGTTGGCCCGGTTCTGCAAACCACGTTTAGACATCTGGGAGCAGGATGGGCAGTCCGGAATGGAGTGGTCAGGTCCCAAACATTTAAGACACCATTCATGGGTGTCTGTGACAGAAATAACAGCACTACACTTGGTACACTTCTTAAAACCAGGGGCTGGTTTCTCCATGAGGAGAATTTGTGTAGGCCTGAGGCCTAACCGAAGTCACCAAGTTGTGCAAAGATAAAGTTTTTTATTTATTTATTTTTTAAAGAAAAGAAGAGAGAGACCGGCGGTACCGGTTTCGGTATGGGGAAGGCAGGTACGCGGTCTAAAGAAACAAACTAAAACAATAATTTCTTCAGCGGTGACAGGAACACGACCTGCTGGCTCCGCGGAAAAAGAGAAACTGAGGAGAGCTGGTCAGGAAGGCAGGAAGGTGGGAAGGCAGCGCGCATGTGCAGTGGGAGGCCCCAAAAGCTTCCTTCTGGGAAGCTGGGGAGCTTTCCCGCGCAGGCTCCGTCGGTTCCGACGTACCCATATGTGAGGACTTATTCCTGCTTGTTCCTGGAGATACAGAATCAGAAACTATTAGTGGAAGAACAAGATCAACTTTCCCAAAGCTATGAGTTAAAGAGAAACTTCCAGCCTCAAATCAGAATACTACAAGATGCTCAAAGATTCATGCTGAATGATGCCGAGACCATCAAGAAAAGGTGAAAAGAATATACAGTCATTATACCATAATGATTAAAGGACCAACAGCCATTTCAACCTGTATCTTATGATCAGAAACCATTAGTGATGAAAGAAGAAGTCAAAACAAAACTGACAGCATTATCAAAGAACAAAGCAAATGGTGTTGATGGCATTCCCACTGCTGTATTACAGCAATCGGATGAAGCGGTTGCCATGCTTACAAGGCTTTGCCAGGAAATTTGGAAGACAACATCATGACCAACTGACTGGAAAAGATCTGTGTCTATACCAATACTGAAGAAAGGTGATCAGACTGACTGTGGAAATTACCGTAAAATCACTGATCCCACATGCCAACAAGATTCTACTCAAGATCATCCAGCAGAGACTACTACCATACAAAGAATGAGAACTGCCTGAACTGCAAGCAGGGTTCAGAAACGAGAGACATCATCGCAGATGTGAGATGGACCCTTGAAAAGAGAAAAGAATACCAAAAGGATATCTATATGTGTTTTATTAACTACAGCAAATCTTTTGACTGTATAAACCATGAGAAACTCTGAACAAGTTTGAAGCATGGGTATATCACATTCAGAAGCATGGGTATATCAAAACACCTGATAGCTCTCTTGCACAATTTTTACATTGATCAAGAAGCAACAGAACAATGAGCAACAGAATGGTTTAAAATCAGCAAAGGATATGACAAGGCTGCATACTTTCCACCTAGCTGTTTAATTTCTATGTAGAACAAATCATCAGAGAAGCAGGACCGCACGAAGACAACAGAGGTGTGAAGATTGGTGTAAGACTCATCAACAACCTTCGCTATGCTGATGACACCACAATACTGGCTGAAACTAAAGGACGATTTGAAACATTTGCTTCTCAAGATCAAGGAAAATAGTCTTATAATGGGCCTACACCTTAATGTAAAGAAGACAACGAACTTTACAAAAGGTAAAAATCAATAAGTTCATCATTGGTGGAGAAGAAACAAATAGTGGACAACTTTAACACCTGCTTGGATCAATAATCAACAAAGAGACGACAAGCAGTCAAGAAATCAGAAAGACGCATTGCTCTTGGCAGAAAGGCTAAAAAGGACCTAGCCAAGATTCTCAAGAGCAGAGATGTCTCTCTCCATACAAATATTCAACTTCTCCAAGACAAGGTATTTTCAATTAACATCTTATTGATGCAGACGTTCGACAGTGAAAAAGATAGACAGAAAGAGAATCGATGGCTTTGAATTACGGTGCTGGCAAAGAAAGCACAGTTACTTACCTCTAACAGGTGATCTCTGGGAAGAGCAGGAATAAGTCCTCACATATGGGTACGTCGGTACCGACGGAGCCTGCGCGGGAACGCTCCCCAGCTTCCCAAAAAGGAAAGCTTTTGGGAGCATCCCACAGCGCCTGCGCGCTGCCTTCCCGCCTTTCCTAACCGCCTTTCTCCAGTTCGAGTTTTAAAGCTGAGACAACGAGAGAGAGGAAAGGAAAGATAGAAAGAAAGATACAACTCCTAGGGGAGGTGGGTGGGTTGTGAGGACTTATTCCTGCTGTTCCCAGAGATCACCTGTTACAGGTAAGTAACTGTGCTATCTCCAGGAACAAGCAGGAATGAGTCCTCACATATGGGGACTCCCCAGCTAGAGATGCCCGGGAGATCCCCAGGGTTGTAAGACCCTGAGAAGGGCTATACCCTTCCCCTTGGATCTCAGGCATCGAAACAGGGATGGAGGGTAGGAGTTGCTCAAGTATGGAACAGGTGTTTGAGAACAGCCTGACCAAACAAGGCATCCCAGCGGGAGTCCTTGTCCAAACAATAATGGGCTGTGAAGGTATGAACCGAGGCCCATGTGGCTGCTCGACAGATCTGGTCGATGGACACAGAATTAAGATGAGCCATAGAAGCTGCCATGGCCCTCACATTGTGAGCTGTGACATGGCCCTCCAGAGAAAGGTTCTTACTCTGGTAGGCAAAGGAAATACACTGAGCAATCCAATTGGACAGTGTTCTCTTAGAGACTGGAAGTCCTAAATGAGAAGGATCAAAAGCAACAAAGAGTTGAGAAGACCTTCTATGTTGCTGAGTCCTTTGTAAGTAAAAGGCAAGAGCCCTTTTACAATCCAGGGTATGAAGATTCCTTTCAACACTTGATGCATGAGGACCTGGAAAGAAGACAGGTAAATATACCTCTTGGTTCAGATGAAAAGGTGAGACCACTTTAGGCATAAAGTGTGGATTGGTCCTGAGGACTACCTTATCATGATGAAACCTTGTGTAAAGTGGATTAGCCACCAAGGCCTGTAGCTCACTGATGCGGCGAGCTGATGTGACTGCAATGAGGAAAATAACCTTCCAGGAAAGAAATTTCAAGGAGGTAGTGGCTAAGGGTTCAAAGGGTGGCTTCATAAGCTCACCAAGAACCAGATTTAAGTCCCATGCCACCGGAGGAGGCCTAATGGGAGGTTTAGTTAAAGTTAGGCCTCTCATGAGTCTTGCAATAAGAGGATGAGAGGAAATAGGCTGTCCATTGAGAGGCTTAAGGGATGCTGCAATAGCACTCAAATGGACTCTTACTGAATTTGTCTTAAGGCCTGCATTGGAGAGATGCAGGAGATATTCCAATAGAGAATTCAAAGGTAGTGCTAGAGGGTCAAGACCCTTCTCAGTACACCAAATGGAAAACCTTTTCCATTTAAAAGCATAGGAACGTCTAGTAGAAGGTTTTCTGGAAGCATGGAGGATATCCTTCACCTGCTGAGAAAGATTCCAACCTTGAAGTCTAAGCCTTCAGCAACCAAGCCCTGAGGTGAAGGGACCTGGGGTTTGGGTGCCACAAAGTCCCCTCCTCCTGGGACAGAAGGTCTGGAGCAGCTCCCAAGTCCAGGGAGGGAGCTTGAGAGAGATGCAGAAGTAGAGGGTACCACACTTGGCGTGGCCAGTGTGGAACTATGAGGATCATAGATCCTTGATCCCTCTGGAGCTTGAACAGAGTCTTGGAAATTAAGGGAATGGGTAGAAAGGCATACAGGAAGTCTTGACCCCAGTGAAGGAGGAAGGCATCCTTGGCCTGAACTCCCTCACACGGAATTCTGGAATAAAAACGGGGAAGTTTGGCATTCCACGGACTTGCAAAGAGGTCTATGTCCAGGGTTCCCCACTCTTGAAAGATTCTGAGTACCTGGTCCATGTGCAGGGACCATTCGTGTGGAAGCAGAACTCGACTGAGTCTGTGTGCCCAAGAGTTTTGGATTCCTGGAAGGTATACTGCCAGGAGATGGATTTGATGCTCTCTGGCGAAGGCCCACAATCTTAAAGCTTCGTTGCAAAGTGACAGAGAGCCAGTTCCTCCTTGCTTGTTTATGTAAAACATGGCTACCTGATTGTCCGTATGAATGAGGACTGTCTTGTAGCTGAGCAGGGTATGGAAGACCTTGAGAGCTAGAAAAATTGCTCGGAGCTCTAAGTCGTTGATATGTAGAGAGGTCTCCTGTGGAGACCAAGTGCCCTGAGTGGAGAGGTCTTGTAGATGAGCTCCCCAACCTGTTTGGGCGGCATCTGTTATGAGGGTTGCTTGGGGCAACAACTGTTGGAAGGGGGACCCCAGCAACAGATTTTGGGTGGACTTCCACCACAGGAGAGACCAAAAGAGGCGCCTGGAGGTTGCTATTTTGTCTCACAGAGCCCCTGATGCTTGAGTCCACTGGGTGGAGAAAGTCCATTGAGCTGCTCTCATGTGAAGGCGAGCATAGGGGACCACATGCACTGTGGATGCCATGTGGCCTAGCAGTTGTAGCATCTCCCGGGCAGTCAAATGGCTCTTTGACTGAATCTGGGAGGCTAACTGCACTAGGCGTAGGCAACGGGCCTGAGGAAGATAGGCCCTTGCAGTGGTAGTATCTAGCCAGGCCCCTATGAACTCTAGGGACTGAGTAGGGGTAAGCTGGGACTTTGGGAGGTTTACAAGTCCCAGATACTGCAGAATGCGCCTTGTGCGGTCCAGGGAAGTCTGGGCCTCTGACTGAGATGGAGCTCGGATGAGCCAGTCGTCCAGGTATGGGAATACAAATATTCCCAGAGTGCGTAGAAATGCAGCTACTACTGCCATGCATTTGGTGAACACTCTTGGAGCAGAGGCCAGACCGAAAGGAAGCACCCTGTATTGGTAATGCTTTCCTTGGAAAAGAAAACGGAGGAACCTTCTGTGAGATGGATGGATGAGGACATGTGTGTACGCATCCTTGAGATCTAGAGAACAAAGCCAATCCTGACTCTGAAGGTATGGAAGGAGAGTGCCCAGAAAAAGCATCTTGAATTTCTCCTTGCATAGAAATTTGTTCAATTCTCTGAGATCTAATATGGGTCTGTAGCCCCCTGTTTTCTTTGGGATCAGAAAGTAGGGGGAGTAAAACCCTGACCCTTGTTGAAGAAGAGGTACTTCTTCTATTGCCCCTTGGGCAAGAAGGGTAGCCACCTCTTGACCTAGAAGGTCGAGGAGAGATGTTGGAGAATTGAAATGTCTCACCATGGTGTGAGGAGGAAGGTTTGAGAAATGAAGTTTGTACCCCTCCCTAATGATGGAGAGGGTCCACTGCTCTGTTGTAATTTGCTCCCATCTGGGAGCAAAATGAGCTAACCTTCCTGGAATGGTGAGAGGTTCTGGCTGTTTCAGAGCCAGAAAGGTTAGGTTCTCTAGCAACAAGTCAAAAGCCCTGAGGAGGCTGGGTCTGCTGAGTTGCAGCAGCCCCTGTAGGCTTAGGCCTGGCCTGTTTAGGTTGCTGACGCTTAGCAGCAAAATGACCTGTAGATGATTGTTGGCCAGAAGCAGGATGGAATTTCCCTTTCTTGAAAAAAGACTTCTTGAAAGTTTTCTTCTTGGCAGGAATGGAGGTTGACTTTGAAAGTCTATCCAAAGCAGAATTTTCCGCATCCATTTGAGTGGCTTTTATTTGCCAATCTTTGCCAAACAGGTTTTCTCCTGTACAGGGAAGATTTCCCAGGCCATCCTGTACCCAAGATTCTAGATCAGAAGCTTGGAGCCAAGCAATTCTGCGTGCAGCTATGGCAATGGCCGAAGCTCTGCTGGCACCCTCAAAGGAGTCAAAAGCTGCACGGTTGGAAAACTTTGAAATATCTTGAGTATGCTTAAGCCAAATAAGAAATTCTTCCCTTTTATCCTCTGGAAGAAAAGGGAGGAAAGTGTGCAGCTTATCTGCAACTTCTTTCAGAAACATCCCCATATAAAGACTATAGGAGTTGATTCTGGCAATGAGCATACTGGCTTGGAAGATTTTCCTACCAAAAGCATCCAAGGTCCTGCATTCTCTTCCTGGAGGAGCAGAAGAGTGTCTTTTTGCACTCTTTATCTTTTTCATAGCTGACTCCACCACAATAGAATGGTGAGTAAGCTGTGTTTTATGAAAACCAGGACAAGGAGGGACACGGTACATGGTGTCCAGCCTACGAGAGTGAGGAGAGATAGTGAGAGGAGTCTCCCATAAATCAATCATGTGATCATACAGAATCTCATGAATTGGCAAGGTGACTGCCTCCTTAGGAGCCTTAGAATAACCTAAAATATCTAATTTTTTAGCTCTAGGCTCTGATTCAGAGGTTACTGAAATAGAAAGCCCTTTAGCCACTTCTCTTATGAATTCTTGAAAGGACAAGTCTTCTGGAGGAGACATTCTTCTTTTTGGAGTAGAAGGCTCTTCAGGAAGGGCTATGGATACTTCAGCAGACGCCTCCAATGCATCAGAATCTTCGGAGGAATCAAATTATCGACTGTCAGGGTGCTCTTCCAAAGCCCGATACGCGTACCGAGCCGTATCGACATCGGGCGTTATCGGTACCGGTGCGGTACCGATGGGCATCCCTAGGCAGGGAACCGCTGCAGTCGACACCATGGCCGATGTTGATGCAGTCGGTACCGGTACCGGTACCGGCATTGGTGCCAGTACCGGGGCCGATACCGACAACGGAGTTTGTTGTGGTATCAGCGGCATTGCAGCTTGAATGAAGGCTGTAACAGCCTGCTGCATGGATAGAACATTCTGATCCATCGATGCCATGAATGCCTGGAATTCGGTACCGGAAGGTTGTGCCGGTACCCCAGAACATTTTAACAGGTGATCGGTCGAGGCCGTGCCATCGATGTCAACCTGTAACCCCATAGGTGGAGCTTTGGAAGCCGAAGCTTCCCGCCGGGGTAGTATTGCCGGTGCAGGATCCTCGAGGGCAAGCCCGGAGGCATCTCGATGCTTGGAAGGAGATCTACCCTTCGAGGACCGGCTGGTTTTATGTTTGGTTACCTGAGATCCATGAGAGGAAGAAGAGGCCCTCGAAGACGTCGATGCCACTGAAGCTGCATCAGAGGGAAACAGAACATGAAGCTTGGCTGCTCAGTTCTGTAAGCCTCGTTTAGACATCAAGGAGCAGGACGGACAATCCAAAATGGAATGGTCAGGACCCAAACATTTGAGACACCATTCATGGGTGTCAGTAACAGAAATAGTACCGCTGCACTTAGTGCATTTTTTAAACCCGGAGGCTGGTTTTTCCATGAGGAAAATTTGTCAGGCCTAAGGCCCAAAAGAGGAAAAACACACTAAGTGAGGGAAAAATATATTCTTTTTTTTTTTTTTTCTTTTTTTTTTTTTAGAAAAGACCAGCGGTACCGATCCGACATCGAAGAAGGCAGATGCGCGACCAAAGAAATAAATTAAAACAAAGAACTTCTTCAGCGGTGACAGGAACACGACCTGCTGGCTCCACGGAAAAGAAGAACTGGAGAGAGGCGGTTAGGAAAGGCGGGAAGGCAGCGCGCAGGTGCTGTGGGATGCTCCCAAAAGCTTTCCTTTTTGGGAAGCTGGGGAGCGTTCCCGCGCAGGCTCCGTTGGTACCGACGTACCCATATGTGAGGACTCATTCCTGCTTGTTCCTGGAGATTACTTTCTATACTGAAGAACAAAACAGTCAGTATTAGAGATCAAACCAAAGCTTTCTTTAGAAGCTCAGATGACAAGACTTCAACTTTCATACTTTGGACACATCATGTAATGAGAGCGATTGTTAAAAAAAGACATCATGGCAAGATTGAAGGTCAATGCAAAAGAGGAAGGTCAGCAATGAGATGGATCAATACAATAAAAGCAGCTATGGATGCAACTCTATCAACAATGAGACGCCTGACTGACAACCAAACGCTGTTTAGGATCACTCAGAAGGTCACCCTGAGTCGATGCAGACTCGACAGCACTTAACAACAATATAAATTATTTAAGAAAGACAGGATAGGAAGAAAGGTAGGAGAAATGGTACAATATGTAAAAAAATATTATTATTTATTTTATTTATTTATTTAACATCTTTTATATACCGCACTATTTATAATCAGCGCGGTTTACATATAACAAGAAAACATCAGATAAGATACATAATATCTGTTTTTTACATCGAACAGGAACAAAAAACTTGAGTAACCAGGATAATTATTTACAATGAATAATAGTCATTGAACTATTTACATATGGACGTCATATTGCATGAGAAGAACCTAGTTAGTATGAGAGAGAGGTATGAAGTGTTAATGGGTTAGCAGAGGTTACGTGTTAATAACGGGATTGTTGCTATTTGAGTGAGCTTGTGTTACTGTGTTCACTGGGAAATATTTGATGAAAAGGTGATGCTTCAAGGCTTTTTTAAACTGGGCGAGATCAGCGATGGCCCTAATGTGTGGTGGGAGGGTGTTCCAAAGTTTTGGAGCGCATAAACTGAAGGATCGGTTTACAGTTGCGGAGATGTATCTTAAGGACTCTTTTGGAACCATTAGCATGTTTAATTCCGTAGTTCTTCTAAGCCTGTTGGAAGGGATTGGTTGGATCATCTCTGATAGTGATGAGGGAGCAAGTCCTTTGTGAGCTTTGAAGGCTAGTAGCAGGGTCTTGAAGGTGATTCTCGCTTGGATAGGGAGCCAGTGTAATTGTTTCAGGAGAGGTGTTACATGTTCTCTTTTAGGTACCCCGAAAAGCACTCTTGCTGCGCTATTTAAAGCTAGTTGAAGCGGGTTAAGGGTAGATTGGGGGAGTCCCTGTAATATACAGTTTGCGAAGTCAAAGTGCGGGATAATTAGAGCCTGGTAGACTGTACGGAAATCATCTGGATCAATCAGTTGGCGGAGGTGTCTGAGGGAGCGAATCTTGAAATAAACTGCCCTTACAGTGTTGGTTATGTGGGTCTTCATATCTAGATTCTGATCCAGAGTCACTCCAAGGTATCGGATGTGGGATTTTACTTGCAGCTTGGCATCTTGAACCTCAAGGAATGTGGGTGGTGTGAACTTAGTGTTCCTTGAGATAAAAAGAACCTCTGTTTTTTTGTTCTGGATTCTGAGATTTTGAGTCAGTAGCCAATTTGAAATGGCGTTAAAACAGTTGGTTATGGGGGTGAGGTTCATCTTATCTATGCAGAACGGCATATATAGTAACACGTCATCAGCATAGATCATATAGTTGACATTGAAGGACCTGATAATGGTGCATATAGGTTGCATGTAGATGTTAAATAATAGTGATGACAAAGAGGAACTTTGCAGGACTCCTTGTCCTTGATGAAACGAATCTGATGTTTCACCATTTGAGCAAACATGCTGCCATCTCTCTGAGAGGTATGAGTTGCACCATTTGAGAGCATTTCCACAAAGGCCCTTCTCTCTTAGGCGGATAATAAGAAGATCGTGACAGACCGAGTCAAAAGCAGCCGCAATATCTAAAAAGATGAGAACAAAGCCCTGTTTGATGTTATCGATACCAGCGTTTAGGCTGTTGAGAAGTAAGGTGAGGAGCGTTTCGACCCCGTGGGATTCCCTGAATCCATGTTGACAGGTATCCAAAGGCGCTTCAGTGTCGATATGGTCTTGTAGTTGTCTGTAGGCTATTTTTTCAATTATTTTAGCAAGAGTGGGTATGCTGGAGATGGGTCAGAATTACAGAAATGCAACAGAATTACAGGGCTTACAAGGGAAAGAGAAAGCACTGTGAAATTGGAAAGAAGGAATGCAGCATCCATTTGCATTGGTGTGATAGACAAATCTCCTTCATAGGCTCAAAAAGTGGACAGATTTAATTGAAGACATTCACAGTATTGCTATCAAAGGGAAAGTGCTACCGATGTGTGTGGAATGGAGGAGTAGCCTAATGGTTAAGAGCACTGGCTTAGGAACCCAGAGACCAGGATTCAATTCCCACCAGCACTCCTTGTAGCCTTGTGCAAGTCACTTAACCCTCCACTGCCTCTGTAAAATTCAAGTTATCAATGTCCCTGTTTAATGTGCATTACCAAGTTTAAGTTACAATGTAAACCGCTTTGATTGAAATGATAAAAGGATATATAAAAACCTGTTAAATAAAATAAATAAATAAATGTGATTTCAATATGCTGGATGCTGTGGTGCCATTCAGGGCGAACCCAACCACTAGGCAAACCAGGTGGTCACCTGAAGTAGCAGACAGAAAAGGGGCAGGGGGAAGCGGCAAAGAACAGGACCCTGCAAGCAAAAAAGAAGATTCTGAAAGCAAGTGGAGGCTTTAGGTTTCAGCTTTGTCTATGCTGCTAATACATCAAAGCAACTCTTTTTCAACTAATGAGTGCTATCTCACATCCAGTGATTGCCAGATGCAGTGCTTCAGTATTAAGACAAGGGCAGAAATGGTTCATTCAACAGTGAGGCTCCAAGGCTTTAGGAAAACTAAGTTTGTCAAGATGTGACAATACACCTCAAAGAGTCGACAGCCGTATGGGAACAAATGTAGGAATGGAGAAAGGCAATCGGCAAAATTGAAAGGGGGATATTGAAAGGGCAACAAACCTTTTGTGTTAGAAAAGTAAATAAAAGGAAAAGTTGGCAACTATGGTTTTCAAAAGCAGTAGCTGAAACAGTGAGAAAAAAAGAAAAAAAAAAAAAAAGAGGGTGGCCTTCATAAAATACAGAAGATCACAGAAAAAGAAAGACAAGTATCAATATTTAGAAAAGCTAAGCAGCTAGGAGAGTAACCACGAAAAGCATAGTTACTCACCTGTAACATGTGTTCTCAAGGGACAACAGGAAAAATTCCTCACAGTATGGGCAAAGTCGGTGCCGACAGAGCCCTCGTGGAAGCATCTCCCCAGCTTTCAAAGAAAGCCTTTGGGAGATGCACCACGCATGAGTAGTCCCCTTCCTGGCCAAGGGTGCCATCTTGCCTCAGTCTAATGACATAGCTAAGACGGCAAAATTAAAATGCAGTAAAGAAGCAAATCCAAGGAGAAGAAGATGGTTTGTGAGGACTGATTCCTGCTGTTACCGAAGACCACCTGATACAGGTGAGTAACTATGCTTTCTCCAGGAACAAGCAGAAAGTCAGTCCTCACATAAGGGACTCCTCAGATACAAGCTACCGAGAACCTGTACACAATGCCACTGTGGCCAGAAAAAGTGAGCCATGAGCTGAAGCAGTTAAATCCCAAATAAGAGACTCTCGCAAGACCCCAGTGTTGGGCGGAGAACCAGCACTCCGGTAGCCTGAACACAGAAGGGTCAGAAGGCAGGAGCTGCCTACACCCCAAAGAGATAGCATAGTTACTCACCTGTAACAGGTGATCTCCAGGAACAGCAGGAATTTAGTCCTCACATATGGGTACCGACGGAGCCTGCGCGGGAAGGCTCCCCAATGTCCAATTAGAAAGCTTTTGGGAGCATCCCACAGCGCCTGCGTGCTGCCTTCCTGCCTTTCACAACTGCCTCTCTCCAGTTGAGTTTAAAGCTGAGACAAAGAGAGAGAGAGGGAAAGGGAGAGAGAGAGAGGGAAAGGGAGATAGAGAGATACAACTCCTAGGGAGGTGGGTGGGTTGTGAGGACTAAATTCCTGCTGTTCCCGGAGATCACCTGTTAAAGGTGAGTAACTATGCTATCTCCAGGAACAAGCAGGAATGTAGTCATCACATATGGGGCCTCCCTACTTTAGATGGCAGGGAGAGAACCCAGAAGTTGTGCGTCCCTGAGAAAGGCTCTACTTCCACCCATGGATCTCTGGCATCCTACCAGGGATGGTGGGTAGGAGTTCATTAGGTATGGAACAGGTGTTGGAGAACAGCCTGACCAAACAAGGCATCCCGGCGGGAGTCCTTGTCCAAGCAGTAACGGGCTGTAAAGGTATGAACCGAGGCCGAGGTGGCTGCCCGACAGATGTCGTCGATAGACATAGAACATAAGAACATAAGAACATAAGATATGCCATACTGGGTCAGACCAAGGTCCATCAAGCCCAGTATTCTGTTTCCAACAGTGGCCAATCTAGGTCATACGTACCTAGCAGTTTCCCCAAGGGACACAGGTTCCACAATGCTTGTATTGGTTCAAGCATTGATATCCGGGTCCCTTCTTAATAATGGTTTATGGACCTTTCCTCCAGGAACTTGTCCAAACCTTTTTTAAACCCAGCTACACTAACAGCCTTTACTACATCCTCCGGTAACAAATTCCAGAGTTTGATTACACGTTGAGTGAAAAAATATTTTCTTTTATTAGTCTTAAATAGTTTACCCTGTAGCTTCATTGCATGTCCCCTAGTCTTTCTATATTCTGATAAGGTAAACAATCGATCTACGTTTACCCGTTCCACTCCGTTCATTAATTTATAGACTTCTATCATATCTCCCCTCAGCCGTCTCTTTTCCAGGTTAAAGAGCCCCAACCTTTTTAGCCTTTCTTCATAGGAGTAGCCTTCCATCCCCTTTACCATTTTGGTGGCTCTTCTCTGAACCTTTTCTAAAATTGCTATATCCTTTTTAAGATATGGCGACCAGAATTGCACACAATATTCAAGGTGCGGTCTCACCATGGAACGATATAGAGGCATTATAATATCTTTTGTTTTATTTTCCATTCCTTTCCTTATCATACCTAGCATTCTATTTGCTCTCTTGGCCGCCGCTGCACACTGGGCCGAGGGTTTTAACATGGTATCCACAAGGACGCCTAAATCTTTTTCTTGGGTGGTGGTTCCTAATGTGGAACCTTGCATCGTGTAACCATAGTTTGGGTTGTTCTTCCCTAGGTGCATAACCTTGCACTTCTCCACATTAAATTTCATCTGCCATTTTGATGCCCAGTCTTCCAATTTATCAAGATCCTCTTGCAATTTTCCACAATCCTCTTGGTTTTTAACAACTTTAAATAGTTTTGTGTCATCAGCAAATTTGATAACCTCACTCGTTATTCCACTTTCCAGGTCATTTATGAATATGTCAAAAAGCAGCGGACCCAGCACAGATCCCTGGGGTACACCACTATTCACCTTTCTCCATTGGGAAAATTGGCCATTTAGCCCTACCCTCTGCTTTCTATCTTTTAACCAGTTCCTGATCCACAGTAGTACACTGCCTCCTATCCCATGACTCTTTAGTTTTGCCAAAAGTCTCTCATGAGGGACCTTGTCAAAGGCTTTCTGAAAGTCCAGATACACAATATCAACCGACTCACCTTTGTCCACCTGTTTATTCACTCCTTCAAAAAAACATAACAGATTAGTAAGACAAGATCTTCCTTGTCTAAAGCCATGTTGGCTGTCTCCCATTAGGTCATGACTATCTATATGCTGAGTAATTTTATTCTTTATGATGGTTTCTACCATTTTTCCCGGTACTGATGTCAGGCTCACCGGTCTGTAGTTTCCGGATCACCCCTCGAACCCTTTTTAAAAATTGGTGTTACATTGGCGATCCTCCAATCCTCAGGTATTAGAGATGATTTTAATGATAGTTCACAGATTACTGATAGCAGGTCTGCAATCTCAAATTTCAGTTCTTTCAACACCCTTGGATGTATACCATCCGGCCCAGGTGATTTGCTACTCTTCAGTTTATCTAATAGTTGTAGGACATCTTCCCGATGTATCGATATTTCCTTCAATTCTTCCACACCTTTAAATACCACTTCAGTCGTGGGTAACATCCCTACATCTTCCTCAGTAAAGACCGAAGCAAAGAATTCATTCAGTCTCTCCGCTATCGCCTTGTCGCCTCTTAGTGCTCCTTTAACCCCTTTATCATCTAATGGACCAACTGACTCTCTCACGGGTTTTTTGGTACGAATGTACTTGAAAAGGTCTTTATTTCGCGTTTTTTGCTTCCGCAGCAAGCTTCTTCTCAAATTCTCTCTTTGCCTGCCTTATCAATGCCTTGCATTTGACTTGCCAGTGCTTGTGCTGTTTCCAGGTTTCATCATTTGGCTCTTTTTTCCATTTCTTGAAAGATGCTTTTTTGGCAACAACAGCCTCTCTGACCTCAGCTTTAAACCATGCTGGCAATTTTTTGGACTTCCTTCCACTTTTCTTAAAGCGTGGAATACAGCTGGTCTGGGCTTCCAAGATAGTATTTTTCAACAACACCCAAGCTTGATGTACGTCTTTAACCTTTGCAACTGCTCCTTTTAGTTTTTTCTTAACTGTTTTCCTCATTCTATCATAATCTCCCTTTCGAAAGTTAAAGGGTAGTACTGTGGATTTCCTTACTATCCCTCCTCCACTAATTAAATCAAAGGTGATCATGCTATGATCACTATTGCCAAGTGGCCCCAACACCCTTATCTCTTGCACTACATCTGGTGTTCCACTAAGGACTAGGTCTAATATTGCTTCCCCTCTGGTCGGTTCATGAACCAGCTGCTCCAAGAAGCAGTCATTTATTTCATCTAGGAACTTTATCTCCCTAGCATGTCCTGTTGTGACACTGACCCAGTCGATGCCGGGGTAATTGAAATCACCCATTATTATTACTGCACTGTAACTTTTGCTAGCTTCCTTGATTTCTTTGAGCATTTCATCATCCATTTGTTCATTCTGGCCAGGCGGACGATAGTACACCCCCACTGCCATCGCCTTCCCCTTTTTACATGGAATTTCAATCCATAGAGATTCTACAGCAAATTTTGTTTCTTGCAAAACTTTAATCCTTTCTGACTCAATGCCCTCTCTAACATAGAGCGCAACCCCTCCACCAATTTGATCAGCTCTATCATTTCGATATAGTTTGTACCCAGGTATCACAGTGTCCCACTGGTTGTCCTCCTTCCACCATGTCTCTGATATTCCAATCATATCTAACCTCTCGTTTAGTGCTATATATTCTAACTCTCCCATCTTGTTTTGTAGACTTCTAGCATTTGCATACAAGCATTTTAGAGACTGTATTTTATTCATATTAATTTGGCTATTGGTAGACATGGGTAATTTGGGATCTTTAAGTTCTGTCTGCTCCATACTCGAGGGCATTTGGGCTACTTTACTCTTTTTTGGAACCTCTCTGCTTTTTGTAGTATCCTTCAAGGATACATTCTTCCGAACCATGCGCTCTTGGGCGACTGTCGGCTTTCCCCTATTCTCTAGTTTAAAAGCTGCTCTATCTCCTTTTTAAAGGTTAATGCCAGCAGCCTGGTTCCATCCCGGTTAAGGTGAAGCCCATCCCTTCGGAAGAGCCCCTCCTTTCCCCAGAATGTTCCCCAGTTCCTAACAAATCCGAACCCCTCATCTCTGCACCATTGTCTCATCCACGCATTGAGACTCCGGAGCTCTGCCTGCCTATTGGGTCCTGCGCGTGGAACGGGAAGCATTTCGGAGAACGCTACCCTGGAAGTTCTGGATTTCAACTTCCTACCTAAAAGCCTAAATTTAGCTTCCAGAACCTCCCTACCACATTTTCCTATGTCATTGGTACCAACATGTACCAAGACAGCAGACTCCTCCCCAGCACTATCTAAGACCTTATCTAGGTGGCGTGTGAGGTCCGCTACCTTCGCACCAGGCAGGCATGTTACCAGGCGATCCTCACGTCCACCAGCCACCCAGCTATCTACATGCCTAATGATCGAATCACCAACTATAACTGCTGTCCTAACCCTTCCCGCATGGGCTCTTGGCCCTGGAGAAACCTCCTCGGTGCGAGAGGGGTTTACATCACCTGGAGGACAGGTCCTAGTTACAGGATCACTTCCTGCCACACCAGGGTGATGCTCTCCTGTCACGTGACCTCTCTCCTCCATGGCAACAGGGATGCTGCCAGACTGGAGGTGGGACTTCAGGACTATATCCCTGTAGGTCTCGTCTATGTACCTCTCTGTCTGTCTTATGTTTTCCAAGTCTGCTACTCTAGCCTCTAGAGAACGGACTTGTTCCCTGAGAGCAGAGAGCTCCTTGCACCTAGTGCACACGTAAGACCTCTCACCAGCTGGGAGAAAATCATACATGTGACACTCAATGCAAAAGACTGGAAAGCCCACATCCCGCTGCTGGACTGCTGTCTGCATCTTAGTTTTAAGTTTGTGTTTAGATCTTTAAGTTCTATATGTACTAAAGGGTGCAATGGATATTTATACCACTAAAACTGTACCTAAGAAGTTTAATATACCTTGTTCACCTGAAGCTTAATTAATCTCAGGTCCTTGGTGTATGACTGATTTGGGTAATGAGCTTCACCTGAGAGCACCTCCTGTCTTTTAAGTTGTGCAAGTACCTATAAAGCTGTGAAATTCCCAGGGGAGGGTGGGTGTGGGGAGGGAGGGAGGGATATAACACTTAATAAAAAAGGGCTGCTACACAGTACCTTGTCCTGTGCTGCTGAGGAAAACTATATTCTGATTTGATTTAAATTATAGCTCTTTGCTGCTACTAGGCTCTAACCTATTATGAAATTTAAACTACAAGCTCTCTGCTGGATTCTAAATTTAACCAGAAAGCTCTCTTCTGTGTTTTAATTTGAAACTAAAAGTACTTTGCTGATGCTAGGCCCTGAGTGACTATGAAATTTAAACTACAGCTGTCTACTGGGTATGAAAGGTAACCAGAAAGTTCTCTTCTGTGTTTTTAAATTGAATCTTAAACTGTTGCTACTAGGCCCTGACTGATTTAACAAAAAAAATAGTGGGTTCACAGATTAATTAGCTTTAAAAGAAAAACAATTCCTTTCAGAAAAATTCCCAGAAGTATATACTCACAATTTCAGATTTCTCTCCAGAAGTAACAGCCCCCCTTTCCAGTCCGTCAAGAGTGCAGATGAGTCATTGAAGCTGCCATGGCATTCACATTGTGAGCTGTGACATGGCTCTCCAGAGGAAGATTCTTACTCTGATAGGCAAAGGATATACACTGAGCAATCCAGTTAGTGTTCTCTTGGAGACTGCAAGTCCCAAATGAGAAGAATCAAAAGCAACAAAGAGTTGAGAGGACTTTCTAGGTTGCTGTGTTCTTTGTAAGCAAAAGGCTAAAGCTCTTTTACAATCCAAAGCATGAAGATTCCTTTCTGCATTTGATACATGAGGCCTTCAAAAGAACACAGGTAGGTAGACCGCTTGGTTTAGATGAAAATGCGAGATCACCTTTGGCATGAAGTGTGGATGAGTCCTAAGGACTACCTTGTCATAATGGAACCATGTATAAGGTAGATCAGCTACTAATGCTTGCAACTCACTAATGCGACGTGCTGATGTGATTGCAATGAGAAAGATAACCTTCCAAGAAAGGAATTTCAATGAGGTAATAGCTAAGGGTTCGAAAGGTGGTTTAATGAGCTGACCAAGAACCAGGTTTAAGACCCATGCCACTGGTGGTGGCCTAATGGGAGGCTTAGTTAGAAGAAGGCCTCTCATAAATCTTGCTATAAGAGGATGGGAGGAAATAGGCTGTCCATTTAGAGGCTTGAAAGAAGCTGCAATAGAACTCAAATGCACTCTTACTGAGTTAGTTTTAAGTCCTGCATTGGATAAATGAAGGAGATACTCCAGTAATGATTCCAGAGGTATCGCAAGGGGGTTAAGACCCTTCTGCGAACACCATATGTTAAACCTCTTCCACTTGAAAGAATAAGAGCGTCTTGTGGAAGGCTTCCTGGAAGCATAAAGGATATCCTTTATTTGCTGAGGGAGGTTAAGATCATGCAGATCTAGGCCTTCAGCAACCAAGCCCTGAGATGCAGAGACTGGGGATTGGGATGCCATAACATTCCGTCCTCCTGAGATAGGAGATCTGGAGCAGATCCTAACTCCAGGGAGGGAGCTTGAGAGAGATGTAGAAGCAGAGGGTACCACACTTGCCGTGGCCAATGTGGAGCTATAAGAATCATACGGCGTCTGTCTCTCTGAAGCTTGAACAGGGTTTTGGGAATTAGGGGAATGGGTGGAAAGACATACAGGAAGTCTTGACCCCAGTGAAGGAGGAAAGCATCCCTGGCTTGAGCCCCCTGACCCGGGGTTCTGGAACAGAACCGGGGAAGTTTGGCATTCCACAGACTTGCAAAGAGGTCTATGTCCGGGGTTCCCCAAATTTGAAAAATCTTGGCCACCTGGTCTGCACGTAGAGACCAACCGTGTGGAAGCAGAACTCGACTGAGTGTCTGCCAAAGAGTTTTGTATGCCTGGAAGATACACTGCCAGGAGATGAATCTGATGCTCTCTGGCGAGGGCCCATAGTCGCAAAGCTTTGTTGCAAAGCGACAGAGCGCCTGTTCCCCCCTGCTTGTTCACATAGAACATGGCTACTTGATTGTCCGTATGAATGAGGACTGTCTTGTAGCTGAGCAGGGTGTGGAACACTCAAAGAGCAAGGAAGATTGTTTTGAGCTCCAAGAGATTGATGTGTAGATGAGTCTCCTGTGGAGACCAGGTGCCTTGGGTGGAGAGATATTGCAGATGAGCTCCCCAACCCATCGGAGAAGCATCTGTTGTGAGAGTTGCCTGGGGTAAGGGTTGTTGAAAATGGGATCCCAGCAACAGGTTTTGAGTGGACTTACACCACTGGAGGGACAAAATAAGGCAACTTGTGTTTGCTATTTTGTCCGATAGGCACACTGATGCCTGGGTCCACTGAGTGGATAAAGTCCACTGAGCTGCCCTCATATGGAGGCGAGCATAGGGAACCACATGCACAGTAGACGCCATGTGGCCTAGTAGTTGTGCATTTCTCGGGCAGTGAGATGAGGTTTTAGCACTGCTTGAGAAGCTAACTGCACCACGCAAAGGCAACGGGCCTGGGGGAGATAGGCCCTTGCCTTCCTGGTATCCAGCAATGCTCCTATGAACTCTAAAGACTGAGTGGGTGTTAGATTGGATAATGGGATGTTTATTACCAGACCCAAATACTGAAGGATACGCAATGTGCAGGATAGAGAAGTCGTGGCCTCTGACTCTGTTGGGGCTCGAATGAGCCAGTCGCCTAAGTAGGGGAAGGCGAATATCCCTAGAGTGCGGAGAAATGCTGCTACCACAGCCATGCATTTCGTGAACACCCTTGGTGCTGAGGCGAGGCCAAACGGAAGCACCCTGTATTGGTAGTGCTTTTCTTGAAAAAGGAACCGAAGGAACCTTCTGTGAGTTGGATGGATGAGAACATGGGTGTACGCATCCTTGAGATCTAGAGAACAAAGCCAATCCTCACTCTGAAGGTATGGCAGCAGACTTCCGAGAGAAATCATCTTGAATTTCTCTTTGACAAGGAATTTGTTCAATTCTCTGAGGTCCAAGATAGGTCTGTATCCCCCTGTTTTCTTTGGGATAAGGAAATAGGGGAGTAAAACCCTATACCCTGCTGATAGAAGGGTACTTCTTCTATTGCACCTTGGGCAAGAAGCACAGTGACCTCCTGACCTAACACGTCGATGAGAGAGGTCGGAGAATTGAACTGCCTTATCATTGTGGGAGGGGACATGCCTGAAAAATGAAGCTTGTACCCCTCTTTTATGATGGAGGGTGTCCAATGCTCTGCTGTTATCTGCCCCCATCTGGGGGCAAAGTGACACAACCTTCCAGGAATGGTGGAAGGCTCTGGTCAAATGAGAGCCAGGAAGATTAAGATCTCTAGTTGATAGTCAAAGGCCTTGTGGAGGCTGAGACTGCTGGGACGGCTGAGGCTTAGCAGTCTTTGCTTTTCTTTGTTTGGGTGGTTGCTGACCTTTCCTGACAAGCTGACCTGCAGAACGTCCCTGCTGAGGATAAGCAGGATAGCACAGTTACTTACCTGTAACAGGTGATCTCTGGGAACAGCAGGAATAAGTCTTCACATATGGGTACGTCGGTACCGATGGAGTCTGCGCGGGAACGCTCCCCAACTTCCCAAAAAGGAAAGATTTTGGGAGCATCCCACTGCACCTGCGCGCTGCCTTCCCGCCTTTCCTGACCAGCTCTCCTCAGTTCGGGTTTAAAGCTGAGACAATAGAGAGAGAGAGGAAAGGAAAGACAGAAAAGAGGTACAACTCCTAGGGGAGGTGGGAGGGCTGTGAAGACTTATTCCTGCTGTTCCCAGAGATCACCTGTTACAGGTAAGTAACTGTGCTATCTCCAGGAACAAGCAGGAATGAGTCTTCACATATGGGGACTCCCTAGCTAAGATGCCTGGGAGATCCCCAAGTATATGAGACCCTGGGAAGGGTCCTACTTCCTCCTATGGATCTCAGGCATCCATCCAGGGAAGGAGGGTAGGAGTTGTTTAAGAATGGAACAGGTGTTTGAGGACAGCCTGACCAAACAAGGCATCCCGGCGGGAGTCCTTGTCCAAGCAGTAATGGGCTGTGAAGGTATGAACAGAGGCACAGGTGGCTGCTCGACAGATCTGGTCGATGGACACAGAGTTTAGATGAGCCATAGAGGTGGCCATGGCCCTCACATTATGAGCTGTGACATGGCTCTCCAGAGTAAGGTTCTTACTCTGGTAGGCGAAAGAAATACACTGAGCAATACAATTGGACAGTGTTCTCTTGGAGACTGGAAGTCCTAAATGAGAAGGATCAAAAGCAACAAAAAGCTGGGAAGACTTTCTATGTTGCTGTGTCCTTTGCAAGTAAAAAGCAAGAGCTCTTTTACAATCCAGAGTATGAAGGCTCTTCTCTGCACTGGAAGCATGAGGAGCTGGAAAAAAGACAGGTAAATATACCTCCTGATTAAGATGGAAAGGTGAGACCACTTTAGGCATAAAGTGTGGATGTGTCCTAAGGACCACCTTCTCATGACGGAACCTTGTATAAGGTGGATTAGCCACTAAAGCCTGCAGTTCACTGATGCGGCGAGCTGAAGTGACTGCAATGAGGAAAATAACCTTCCAGGAAAGAAATTTCAAGGAGGTGGTGGCTAAGGGTTCAAAGGGAGGCTTCATAAGCTGACCAAGAACCAAATTTAAGTCCCATGCCACTGGAGGAGGCCTAATGGGAGGATTAGTTAAAAGTTAAGCCTCTCATGAATCTTGCAATGAGAGGATGAGAGGAAATAGGTTGACCATAAATGGGCTTAACGGAAGCTGCAATAGCACTCAAATGGACTCTTACTGAATTTGTCTTAAGTCCTGCATTGGAAAGATGCAGGAGATAGACTAAGAGAGAATTCAAAGGTAGTGCTAGAGGGTCAAGACCCTTTTCAGCACACCAAAAGGAAAATCTTTTCCATTTAAAAGCATAGGAACGCCTGGTGGAAGGTTTTCTAGAAGCATGTAGGATATCTTTCACTTGCTGTGAAGGATTCAAGCCTTGAAGGTCTAGGCCTTCAGTAACCAAGCTCTGAGGTGAAGGGACTTGGGGTTTGGGTGCCACAAAGTCCCTTCCTCCTGGGACAGAAGGTCTGGAGCAGCTCCCAAGTCCAAGGAGGGGGCTTGAGAGAGATGTAGAAGTAGAGGGTACCACACTTGGCGTGGCCAGCGTGGAGCTATGAGGATCATAGAACCTTGATCCCTCTGGAGTTTGAACAGAGTCTTGGGAATCAAGGGAATGGGTGGAAAGGCATACAGGAAGCCCTGACCCCAATGAAGGAGGAAGGCATCCTTGGCCTGAACTCCCTGACACGGAATTCTGGAACAGAACCGGGGAAGTTTGGCATTCCACGGACTTGCAAAGAGGTCTATGTCAGGGCTTCCCCATTCTTGGAAGATTCTGAGTACCTGATCCATGTGCAGGGACCATTCGTGTGGAAGCAGAACTCGACTGAGTCTGTCTGCCCAAGAGTTTTGGCGAAGGCCCACAATCTTAAAGCTTCGTTGCAAAGCGACAGAGAGCCAGTTCCTCCTTGCTTGTTTATGTAAAACATGGCTACTTGATTGTCCGTATGAATGAGGACTGTCTGGTAGCTGAGGAGGTTATGAAAGACCTTGAGAGCTAGAAAAACTGCTCGAAGATCCAAGTGGTTGATATGAAGAGCGGTCTCCTGTGGGGACCAAGTGCCCTGAGTGGAGAGGTCTTGTAGATGGGCTCCCCAACCTGTTTGGGAGGCATCTGTTGTGAGGGTTGCTTGGGGCAACAGTTGTTGGAAGGGGGACCCCAGCAACAAATTTTGAGTGGACATCCACCATTGGAGAGACCAAAAGAGACGTTTGGAGGTTGCTATTTGGTCTGAGAGAGCTCCTGCAGCTTGAGTCCACTGGGTGGACAAGGTCCATTGAGCTGCTCTCATGTGTTGGCTAGCATAGGGTACCACATGCACTGTGGAAGCCATGTGGCCTAGCAGCTGTAGCATCTCCTGGGCAGTTAAGTGGCTCCTTGACTGAATCTGGGAGGCTATCTGTACTAGACGTTGGCAACGGGCCTGAGGAAGGTAGGCCCTTGCAGTGGTGGTATCCAACCAGGCCCCTATGAACTCTAGGGACTGAGTAGGGGTAAGCTGAGACTTTGGGAGATTTACCATAAGTCCCAGATACTGCAGAATGCGTCTTGTGCGGTCCAGGGAAATCTGGGCCTCTGACTGAGATGGAGCTCGGATGAGCCAGTCGTCCAGGTATGGGAATACAAATATTCCCAGAGTGCGTAGAAAAGCAGCTACTACTGCCATGCATTTGGTGAACACTCTTGGAGCAGAGGCCAGACCAAAGGGAAGCACTCTGTATTGGTAATGTTTTCCTTGGAAAAGAAAACGCAGGAATCTTCTGTGAGATGGATGGATGAGAACATGTGTGTACGCATCCTTGAGATCTAGAGAACAAAGCCAATCCTGACTTTGAAGGTATGGAAGGAGAGTGCCCAGAGAAAGCATCTTGAACTTCTCCTTGCATAGAAATTTGTTCAATTCTCT
Source organism: Ichthyophis bannanicus (assembly GCA_033557465.1). NCBI lineage: Eukaryota > Metazoa > Chordata > Amphibia > Gymnophiona > Ichthyophiidae > Ichthyophis > Ichthyophis bannanicus. Next base: position 777,789,940 of record CM066033.1, read on the forward strand.
GAGATCTAGAATGGGTCTGTATCCCCCTGTCTTCTTTTGAAAAAATAGGGGGAGTAGAACCCTGACCCTTGTTGAAGAAGAGGAACTTCTTCTATTGTCGCTTGAGCAAGAAGGGTAATTATCTCCTGATCTAGAAGGTCGAGAAGAGATGTGGGAGAATTGAAGTGTCTCACCATGGTGTGGGGAGGAAGGTCTGAGAAATGAAGTTTGTAGCCCTCTCTTATGATGAAGAGGGTCCACTGCTCTGATGTGATTTGCTCCCATCTGGGAGCAAAATGAGCTAACCTTACTGGAATGGTGAGAGGTTCTGGCTGTTTCAAAGCCAGAAAGGCTAGGTTCTCTAGCATCAAGTCAATACCTTGAGGGGGTTGGGACTACTGAGTTGCAGCAGCAGCTGCAGACTTAGTCCTGGCTTGCTTAGGTTGCTGACGCTTAGTGGTAAAGCGACCTGTAGAAGATTGTTGGCCAGAAGTGGAAGGGAATCTGTCCTTTTTGAAAAAAAGACTTTTTAAAAGTCTTTTTCTTGGCAGGAATGGAGGTTGACTTTGAAAGTCTATCCAGAGCAGAGTTCTCTGCATCCATTTGAGTGGCTTTTATTTGCCACTCCTTGCCAAATAGATGTTCACCTGTACAGGGCAGATTTCCTAAGCCATCTTGAACCCAGGGTTCTAAATCAGAAGCCTGGAGCCAAGCAATTCTGCGAGCAGCTATGGCAATGCCTGAGGCTCTGCTGGCACCTTCAAAGGAGTCAAAGGCTGCCCGGTTGGAAAACTTTGAAATGTCTTGAGTATGCTTAAGCCAAATGAGGAATTCTTCCCTTTTATCCTCTGGAAGAAAAGGGAGGAAAGAACATAAGAACATAAGATATGCCATACTGGGTCAGACCAAGGTCCATCAAGCCCAGTATTCTGTTTCTCTAGGCTCTGATTCAGAGGTTACTGAAATAGAAAGTCCTTTAGCTACTTCTCTTATGAAGTCTTGAAAGGACAAGTCCTCTGGAGGAGACATTCTTCTTTTTGGAGAAGAAGGCTCTTCAGGAAGGGCTATGGATACTTCAGAATCATCAGAGGAATCAAAGTACCGTCTGTCAGGGTGCTCTTCTAAAGCTCGGTACGCGTATCGAGCGGTATCGATATCGGGCGTCATCGGTACCGGTTCGGTACCGATAAGCAGCCCTGGACAGGGAACTGCTGCAGTCGGTACCGGTACCGGCGCTGGTGCCGGTACCGGAGCCGATACCGACAACGGAGTTTGTTGTGGTATCAGCGGCATCGCAGCTTGAATAAATGCCTTGATAGCCTGCTGCATGGATAGAACATTCTGATCCATCGACGCCATGAATGTCTGGAATTCGGTACCGGAAGGTTGCGCCGGTACCCCAGAGCATTCTAACAGGGGATCAGTCGAGGCCGTGCCATCGATGTCAACCTGTAACCCCATAGGTGGAGCTTTGGAAGCCGGAGCTTCCCGCCGGGGTTGTTTTGCCGGTGCAGGATCCTCGAGGGCAAGCCCGGAGGCATCTCGATGCTTAGAGGGAGATCTACCCTTCGAGGACCGGCTGGATTTATGTTTGGTTACCTGAGATCCATGGGAGGAAGAAGCAGCCCTGGAAGACGTCGATGCTACTGAAGCTGCATCAGAGGGAAACAGCACAAGGAGCTTGGCTGCTCGGTTCTGTAAACCCCATTTAGACATCAAAGAGAAGGACGGACAATCTGAAATGGAGTGTTCAGGACCCAAACATTTAAGACACCATTCATGGGTGTCGGTAACAGAAATAGTACCGCTGCACTTAGCCTTTCTTAAACCCGGAGGCTGGTTTTTCCATGAGGAAAAATTTCTTGTGAGGCCTAAGGCCCAAAGAAGAAAAATACACTAAGTGAGGGAAAATATATATTGGGGGGTTTTTTGTTTTTATTTTTTTTTTAAGAAAAGAAAGAAAACACCGGCGGTACCGGTCCGGAGTCGGGGGAGGCAGACACGCGACCAAAGAAATAAAATAAAACAAAGAACGTCTTCAGCGGTGACAGGACTCGACCTGCTGGCTCCGCGGCAAAGAAGAACTGAGGAGAGGCGGTTTGGAAAGGCGGGAAGGCAGCGCGCAGGCGGTGTGGGATGCTCCCAAAAGCTTTCCTTTTTGGGAAGCTGGGGAGCGTTCCCACGCAGGCTCCGTCGGTACCGACGTACCCATATGTGAAGACTCATTCCTGCTTGTTCCTGGAGATAAGCCTTTCTTTTTGCTGCTGTCGACTTCGGAGTACCTTGGAAGACATCTTTCCACATGGCCCGCACGACCTACGGTCGTGGTCAGGGCCGAGGCACCGAAGGCAGCAGTCGTGTGTGTCGGTGAGAGACATTAATTTCTTACACCGATCACACTTTTTAAAACCGCTGGAAGCCATCGGGGAGAAAAGAGTCCCCGCGAGGTCAAAGGACCGGCCTTCCAGGGAAAAAAGGAAAAAAAGGGCACGAACGCCAGCCACGAAGGGCAAAAACCGAAAAAGAAGAATCGGGCTCGATACCGGTGTACCGAACCCGGCAGAAGGGGAACCGGCTTCGAACCGGGAGAAAAAATAGTGATAATCGCCGAAAAAATCTAATTTTAACCGGGAGAACAGGACACACGTCCGGTGGGCTTCACGGAAAAAAAGAGACTGAGTTAAGATGGCACCTTTAGGCGGGAAGGGAACCGCGCAATGCATGCCTGCATTCCCAAAGGCTTTCATAGAAAGCTGGGGAAATGCTCCGCTGGGGCTTCATCGGCGCCAATGACACCCATATGTGAGGACTGACTTCCTGCTTGGTCCTGGAGAACTGGACGTAACACCACCTTTTCCCTGAAAAAGGACAAAAATGGTTCTCTATATGACAATGCTTGCAATTCCGAAATTCGCCTCGCCGAACAGATGGCTACCAAAAAGACCGTCTTCAAAGTAAAATCTTTAACCGACGCCTTGTGTAATGGCTCAAAAGGTTCTTTAGCTAACGCCCCTAAAACCAAATTGAGGTCCTACAGCGGAACCAGGATTCTACCAGAGGGCTGCAGCCTGATCACTGCTTTAAGAAAACGCAACACGTCTGCATGCGCACCTAGAGCCACTCCCTGTACTTTACCTCTATAGCAAGAAAGGGCTGCCAACTGAACTCTCAAGGAACTGGCCGCCAGTCTCTCATCAAACCCCTCTTGCAGAAAACTTAAAACCAAAGGCACTGACCCTGCAGCCGCACGCACTTGCCTCCGCGAGCACCAATCCTCAAAAATACACCATATGCGGACATACGCCAGCGATGTAGACTTTTTCCTAGCTCGGAGTAAAGTTGCGATGACTATTCCAGAGTAGCCATTTTTCTTTAGCCTCGCCCTTTCAATGGCCAGACCGTAAGCAAGAACCGATCCACTTGAGGCATCCGAAGTTGTAGTAACAGACTCTCTGACGCCAGCAATCTCCATGGTTCCTCGTCGAGTAGCCGGATGAGATCGGCGTACCACGGACATCTTGGCCAGTCTGGAGCCACCAGCCTCTCCCCTGATGAGCTTCGATATGCTGAACCACCCAGCCTATGAGCACACACGGAGGGAATACATAGAGAAGACCTGACACCGGCCACCGTTGCATCAGTGCATCGATCCCCTCTGACATCCTCTCTCGCCTTCTGCTGAAGAGGCGACTCACTTTTGCTGACTGAAAGGTCGCCAAGAGATCCATGATCAGCGGACCCCATCTGCGTACTACTTGCACGAACACGTCCGGATGCAATTCCCATTCTCCGGCATCCACTTGGACCCTGCTGAGAAAGTCCGCCATCACATTGTCCTTTCCTGCAATGTGTGCTGCAGAGATCGCTTTCAGTCGATGCTCTACCCAAGCGAACAGCACCTCCGCCTCTTCCTCCATGGCTGCACTTCCTGTGCCGCTCTGCCGATTGATGTACGCCACCGTTGCGGAGTTGTCCAACAGCACTCGCACTGCTCAACCCCTCACCCTCACTTTGAAGATTTGCAGCGCGAGATAAACTCTCAGCTCCAGCCGGTTGATTGACCATGTGCTCTCTTGAACGGTCCAAGTGCCTTGAGTGAAGAACTCTCCGCAATGTGCTCCCCATCCCGCGATACTCACGTCCGTCAACAATAGAAGCCACTCCGGCTGCTCCAGAGGCATTCCGGCTTTCAAAGATCCCGGCAGCAGCCACCAGCACAGCGACCGCCGGACCCTGAGGGGACAGGGAAGTCGTTTGTTCAACGAGTCGGACTGATGCAACCAACGGCGAAGCAGTGCCCGCTGTAACTGCCACATATGATATCTGGCCCATGGCACTGCTTCCAAAGTCGCCACCATCGTTCCCAGCACTTGAAGGTAGTTCCACGACAAAGGCACCGGAGCGGCCCTGAACTTGCATATCTGTCGAAGGGTATGAATCCGACGATCCGGCAGAAACACCGCTCCCTTCTGAGTGTCGAACCGCACTCCCAAATATTTGAGATCCTGGGATGGCACCAAGTGGCCTTTGGTCGCATTGACCACCCATCCGAGACTCTGCAAGAACTTTACAACCTGGTCTGTAACTTGAACACTCTCGGTCTTTGATTTTGCTCGAATCAACCAATCATCTAGATAAGGATGGACGAGAATTCCTTTCTTCCGCAAACACGCCGCCACTACCACCATGATCTTGGTGAAAGTCCGTGGCACCGGCGCCAAACTGAAAGGCAACGCTCGGAACGGATAGTGCCCCCAAGGAAGAGCGAAGCACAGAAACCTTTGATGAGCTGCTCTTATCGGGATGTGTAAAAAAACTTCCGTAAGATCGAGGGATGTTAAAAACTCCCCTTGGAGAACCGCTACAATGACCGACCTTAACGTTTCCATCCTGAAATGCGGTATTCAAAGGCACCTGTTCATCCCTTTTAAGTCCAAAATAGGATGGAGAGATCCGTCTTTCTTTGGCACCAGGAAATAAATTGAGTATCGATCCACGCCGTAATCTCCTATCGGTACCGGCGTGACTGCTCCCAGTTGCAGAAGTCGATTTAATATACAGTGGACAGCAAGGATCTTCCGTTGCCCTTTGCAGGGAGACATTACAAACGAATCTCGAACCGGCTTTGCAAATTCCAGCGCGTAACCTTCGCGAATTATCTCTAAGACCCACTGGTCGGACGTTATTTGGGTCCAACTGTTTATAGGTTAGCTTCCTACCGGGACCCGCCTCACTTCATTGTGGCTTTCGAGTTGTCGCTGCGGACACTGTTGCAAAACCTCTGCTTGCTCCACAAAACCCCTGGGCTCTAGAAGCAAATCTTCCTTTCTGGAAACCACCCAAGCAAGAAGTCCGGAATCTTCTAAAATCTCTAAACTGATCCCGAAAGGCCAGTGAGGACTTCCCCTGCTTAGGCTTATCCTCCGGGAGTCTTCCGCTTTTAGACTCCCGTAACTCCTTAACCAACTTGTCAAGGTCTTCTCCAAACAACAACTTCCCTTTGAACGGAAGCTTACTCAGGCGCGACTTAGACGAGCCATCGGCCACCCAATTTCTCAACCACAGGGATCTGCGTGCGGCCACCAAAGAGGCCATGGTATTAGCTAGTGCTCTGATCAACTCATAATGCACATCCGCCAAATAAGCCGACCCTGACAATAGCCGATTCAGCTCACTCAGACTTTCCTGCTCCAGTTGAGTAGACTGTCGTAAACATTGGGACTATCTGAGACATGCTCTTGCTACCAATGACCCACAAATGGAAGCCTGTAAGGACAGCATGTCAGCCTCAAAGGATGATTTCAATAAACCATCCACTTTCCTATCCTGCGCATCTTTCAAGGCTGCACTACCTTCCACCTGAATAGTGGTCTTCTTAGTTACCACTGACACTGACGTATCAATTCACAGAGAACGGAACTGATCCTTGTCCTTATCCGCTAAGGGGTACAGTCTATTCATAGTCCTAATTCCTCTTAGTCCTGATTCCGGTTGATCCCACTCCTCCTGGATCATCCGGTCCACCACCCGATGAACAGGAAACACTACCTGGGTTTGTCTCATAGCCTGAATAATAGGATCTTCCCCATTGTCTTCTTCCGTAGGTTGTTCCGTAGCCAGATGTAGTGTCTGGAGGGATTCCGTAATAAGCGCCGCCAGTTCGCCCTTCCGGAATACCCAAATAATTTTCACCTGATGCTCAGGCTCAGGGATCTTTCCCTCTTCCAATTCCTCCATTCCTGCTTTGAGGTCTACCTCAGCCTCACCCTTCTCTTGCCACTCCAAATCTGAAGGCGAGAGCTCACGAGGCCTTGATTTCTAGGGCGGTCTCGGGGTACCGCTACCCGCGACTGCTATTCCAGCCTGCTGCTGCGGAGTAACGAGCGGCAAGGGTTCCGGCAATTTCCCTTGTCGCTTCAAACAGAACGCCTGATGCATTATTAAGACAAAGTCTGGACAGAAGTCTCCGAGATGCAGCCCCGCTCCAAAAGGCGATAGCGCATCTGACTGGGGTCTTCTGGCTGGTTCCTGGTTGAGTGGTCCGCGGGAGCTCTCCTTCTGCTCCAACCAATGCACCCTGAGGTTCCTGTCCTACCTTAACCTCCATCTGTTGCTCTACGCTGGTAGAAACTGCTGTACAGGCCCGGCAGATCCCAATCAGGGATGACACCTCTGCGGGTGCCGCAGGTCACACACAGAGGGCGTGATGCCATCTATACCTCCCCAATTACACCAAAGTGGCCAATGGTAAACAGGAAAAAATAAAACCTTGTTTCTACTCTTTTTTTTTTCTTTCAATAAGAATAGGTAAGGCCCCCAATAAGACTAAGGCTAAAAACCCCAGCTTATCTAAATTCAAACTACCTCGTATCAAAAAAAAAAAACAACCCCCCCCCCCCCCCAGGAACCCAAACAATTATATAACTTCAATAAATAAAAAAAAACCAAACAAACAAGGGCAGACCCCCACTGAAATTAAATCAAAGTCAAGAAATATTACTGGGGAGAAATGCTGCTCTAACGCCCTCTTAGCGTTTCCATCCCCTCCACCTCCAGCCGCCATGCGGTGAACATGCGGACAAAAGGTCCGCCGCTGACAGACCCAGCAAATGGCGCCAAGAGCTCCGGGACAGCCCGCATTCTTCTGCGATCCGTTCCCCGCCTGCCTGCTCCATTTCAAGCCCCCACACAGTACCTGTATCTCTGATCGATCCGCACTCCTGTTCTCGTTGATGCGGGGCTCCAGCCCGCACGGCCCTGCTCAGCTGACAAGTGAACGGAGTGCCGCCGGACAAGCTTCCCACCGTTCCGCAGCCTAAGCAGAGTCGGGGCTGTCCAGACTCGCTGGTAAGATGTCGTTGGCTGCTACAGGGCTCTCCTCCGTACCAGCAAGGAGGAGAGATCTGAATTAGAAATGGCCCGATAGATAGCAGGTTAAAGACAGGGCAGAGAGGACCCGGCACAAGTAATCAGACACCGTTTTTCATTCCTTTTTTTTTTTTTTTTTTAAAGGCATAGTAAGCAAATTAACAAAATTAAAAGATAGGGACAAATAAACCACAAACCTACTCTAACGTTACCCTAACTGCTCCTTATCTGTTCGTTCCTCAAGAGAGCCCAGCACCTAGGCTCACTACGTCCTCCTGCTGCATGGAGACTGGACATAATGGGGCTGATGGGAGAGACCAGCAGACTACATCCAGTGATGTCACGTTTTTTGACATGCCCAGTCTCCAAGCTGCAGGAGGTGGTGCACAACCCAGAGGTGGAGGACTTAACTGGAGGAACGATAAGGGCTTGTCCATCAAAGGGCATGTGAAAAGACGCGATGGCACTGAGGTGAACTCTTACTGAATTAGTTTTAAGTCCAGAGGATGAAAAGTGGGGGAGATACTCAAGTAACGCCTCTACTGGAATGGAAAAAGGATTAAATTCCTTCTTTGAACACCAGATTCAGAACCTTCTCCATTTAAAAGCGTACGCACGCCTTGTAGAAGGTTTCCTGGAGACCAGAATGATATCATTAAGCTGTTGAGTGAGGCTCATATCCTGGAGTTCTAAGCTATCAGCAGCCATGCCTTCAGGTGCAAAGACTGAGGGTTCAGGTGCAGAAGCGTCCCATTCTCCTGGGATAGTAGACCTGGAGCACATCCCAACTCCAGAGGTTTGGCTTGAGAGACACACAGAAGCAGTGGATACCACATTTGTCGTGGCCAGCATGGGGCTATGAGGATCATATGGCCCCTGTCTCTCTGAAGCTTGAACAGAGTCTTGGGAATAAGGGGAATGGGTGGGTAGGCATATAGGAAGTCCTGACCCCAGTGGGGGTGGAAAGCATCCATCGCCTGACTGTTCGGAGCAGAAATTCTGGAACAGAAGCAGGGAAGTTTGGCATTCTGAGGACTTGCAAACAGATCTATATCTGGGGTTCCCCAGATTTGAAAAATTCCAGCAATTTGCTCTGAATGGAGGTAACATTCGTGTAGCAGTCATACTAGACTGAGTTTGTCGGCAAGGAGATTTTGCCTGCCAGGGAGATACACAGCTAGTAGGTGGATCTGAAGGTGCATGGCAAAGGATCATAGGTGTAAGGCTTTGTTGAGCAACGCCTGAGAACCTGTTTAACCCTGCTTGTTTACATAGAACATGGCAACCTGATTCTCCGTCTGGACCTAAACTGTTTTAGAGCGAAGATAGTTCTGGAAGCATTCAAGATGGCTCTGTGTTCTAACAGGATTATGTGAAGACATGCCTCCTGCTGAGACCAAAGACCCTGAGTGGAGAGATTGTCCAGATGAGCTCCCAACCCAATGTGGACGCATCCGCAGTCAGGGTGGACTGGAGTGGTAGCTTCTGAAAAGGTGACCCTATGAGTAGGTTTTTTGGTGACTGCCACCAATGAAGGGACGAAATGAGACATGCAGAGTTCCTGATTTTGTCCCCCATATGACCTGATGCTCGAGTCCACTGCGAAGCTAGGGTCCACTGAGCTGCACGCATGTGTAGACGAGCATAGGGAACCATATCTACAGTGGAAGCCATATGACCGAGCAACTGAAGCATTTCTTGAGCAGTTAGGGAAGTTTTCATACCTGTTTGAGAAGCCAGTTGAACAATTCGAGCACAGAGTACCTGTGGCAGAAAAGCCCTTGACTGCTGCATGTCTAGAAGAGCCCCAATGAATTCTAAGGTTTGAGAAGGGATGAGTTGGGATTTTGGAAGATTTATTACAAATCCCAAATGCTGAAGAACCTGTATTGTGCAGTAGAAAGCAGAGCAGACCTCTGGAGCGGACGATGCTCGGATAAGCCAGTCGTCTAAGTAGGGGGAAGACATTTATTTATTTATTTATTTAACCAGTTTTCTATACCGCCTTATCCTTAAATCAAAGCGTTTTACATTATGTATTCACTACAAACAGGTACTGGATACCTTCCCTTGTCCCCAACGGGCTCACAATCTATATATACCTGAGGCAAGGGAGGGTTAACTGGCTTCCCCCAAGGCCACAAGGAGTGCCTCGAGGACTAGAAACCTCAGTCCCTCCAGCCTGAGGTACTGTGTCCCAACCACTAGGCCACTCATCCCTAGAGTTCTCAGAAATGCTGCTACTACTGCCATGCATTTTGTGAAGACTCTTGGGGCAGAAGCCAGACCAAAGGGTAGAACCCTGCACTGGTAATGTCTTCCTTGAAAAAGGAATCGAAGAAACCTCCTGTGTTCTTTGTGAATAAGGAAATGTATATATATATACTTTAGATCTAGAGAACATAGCCAATCCTGACTCTGGATGTAAGGGAGAAGTGTTCCGAGAGAGATCATTTTGAATTTCTCTTGGAGCAGATACTTGTTTAATTCTCAGAGGTCCAGAATGGGTCTTTATCCTCCTGTTTTCTTTGGAATAAGGAAGTAGGGGGGAGTAGAAGCCCAGGCCTTGTTGGGAAAGTGGCACATCCTGTATCGTACCCTGAGTGAGAAGGGTGGTGACCTCCTGACACATGAGAGTGGTAAGAGGGGGGCCAAGAGTTGAATTCTCTTGGAGTGGAGGGAGGGGCATACTTTGGAATTGAAGCTTGTACCCCTCTGTCACCATGGAGAGTGTCCAATGTTCTGATGTTATCTGGTGCCATCTTTTGGCAAAGTTACACAGTCTGCCTGGGATGTTTACTGGCTCTGGAATTTCCAGGGGTAGGATAGCTAAGTTCTCTAGCAGGAAGTCAAAGACATTGTGGAGGCTGGGTCTGCTGAGCTGGTTGAGTCTTCCTTTGTTGCTTCGGCTGTTGCTGTCCCCTCTGGGAAGCATGGATCAAAGAGTGGACCGCATGGGTGTTAAGAAGGATAAAACTATTTCTTGTTAAAAAAGGGCTTCTTAACCATCTCTCTCTTAGCTGGGTTGGCAGTGTCCTAGAGAGCCTGTTTAGGGTGGTATTCTCAGACTCAAGCTGAGAAGCTTTGTCTTGCCAATCCTTGCCAAAGAGGTTTTCTCCCGTGCAAGGAATATTCCCCAGCTTATCTTGCACCCACTGCTCTAAATCAGATGCTTGTAACTCATAACCAAGCAATCTGACATGCACCAAAGGAAATAACAGAAGTCCTGCTAATACATTCAAAACAATGAAAGGTTGCCCTATTCATGAACTTAGAAACATTCTGGGCATGTTTAACAAGTATCAGGAAATCAGTCCTTTTGTCGTCTGGGAAAGAGGAGCCATTAGTTCCAAATCTATAGTCACTTCCTGAAGAAACATATCCATGTAGAGTATGTATGAACTTATTCTGGCCGACAACATGGAGGCCTGAAAATATCGATGGCCAAAGGCATTGAGAGTTCTCGCCTCACGGACCGGGGAATTAAATGAATGTGTCTTAGCACATTTAATTCGATGCATTGCTGATTCCACAACCAAGGAATGGTGTGGTAACTATGTCTTCTGGAAAGCGGGACACTGCAGTACCCGGTACATGGTATCAAGTATTTGAGAATGTGGAGACACCGTTAAAGGTGTTTCCCACATTCTAAGCATGAGATCATGCAATATCCAATGAATGGGTAAGGTAGTGGCCTCCTTAGGGGCTGCCGGATACTGACGAATTTCAAGTTCTTCAGCTCTCGGGTCCTTCTCGGAGGTCACCATAATCGAGAGGCCCCGAGCCACATCCTGTATAAAGTCTTGAAAAGACATGTCCTGCAGCGGTAACATCCAGCATTGAGGGGGAAGGAGAAGGATCTTCCGGAAGAGCCTCTCCAGTAACTATCGATTCATCGGAAGAATCGGAATTGGAAGACTCTTAAATATCGATGGGCTGGGTGATTGTACCGATCAAAATCAGCATCGGAATGCCTCGGTACCGGACCCTTGATGCCGGACACTGACACCAGGGCCGGCATGGTTGGTAGTGTGGAGAGCAGCGCAATGCTTGATGCCGAATACCTCCGGTACTGGTACCGATGGCTGCGGAACCAATTGCAGAGGCTTTAGCAGTACTGAAACTGCTAGCAAGGCTGCTAAACTCCACTCAATGGCCAGGATACGTTGATCCATGGAGCCAGCCTATCGGTACCCGAACAGCGGGCCATGACCACAGAACATGGCACCAAGAACTCTCCAGAGTTGGACGCCTCGGGAACATCTTGGGACTCCGATAATGCTTTGGAGGCAAGGACCTCCCGCTGGGGCTGTTTGGCCGGTGTATTCTCCTCTAGGGCAATGCTTAAAGCATCTCAATGCTTAGAAGGAGATCTACCCTTTGAGGAACAACCAGTCTTCGAAGAAGACTTGCGTTTCATTACCTGAGATCCATGGAAGGAAGATGAAGCCCTGTACGACGTCGATGCCACTGACAGTGCATCCGAGGCAAACAGGGTGCCCAGTTTCGCAGCTCTTTTCTGCAGGCCCCTCTTTGTCATCTTTCTGCAAAGGAGACATTCCAATGGTGAATGGTCTGGTTTCAAACATTTAAGACACCAGTCATGGATGTCGGAAGCAGAAATCATACTACTACATTTGGAACACTTTTTGAAACCACTAGTTGGTTTCTCCATTCTGAGGAACAAGTGGCCTAAATTCAAAAATGGCACCTAAGCACCTAGAGGGCAAAGACCCTCTAAGAAAACCCCTTTTTTTTTTTTTAAGAGAAAATAGAAGAAAGAAAAAGACACCGAAGACACCAGTGCTGGCGTTGACGGGAAGGCAGACGCACCACAAAAGATGATTTTCTGAGGTGGCAGGAATTGCTCCCTGTCGGCTCCGTGGAAAACGAAAAACTGAGGAGGCAGAGTTGGAAAGGCGGGAAGGCAACAGCGCAGGCGCAGTGGGATGCTCCCAAAAGCTTTCCTATAAGACGCTGGGGAGCATTCCCGCCAGGGCTCCGTCGGTGTCGATGTCACCCATATGTGAAGACTACATTCCTGTTTCTTCCTGGAGATATAAATGTCACATTAGTAAAGGTGTCATAAGATACTGTGAATACATTTTTAATACCATGCTTTCAATCTACAGTTAACATTATTTCAACTATAAGCTTCTGAATTTAAGGCCACAAACAAGAATTCTGGCTCCAATTTCATTCCTAACACTTCAGGCTAACTGCAGTCTTTGAGAGATTATAGAGGAAGCAATTTTCACTTAGAAATGATTCCCCATTATTAAAATGATTTAGGTGCTTTTATACGACGAGTTGAACAAACAGATCATAAAGATGAGTGCAGCAGGTACTGGATGAAAATGCCACTGGGAAAGCCAAGAGAGAAATGAGATGGGTTTTAAGGAGAATACTGGCACCACAAATAAAAAAAAAGGCCCTCCATGAGCTGCTCCTGACAAGTGCATGAGCTAAATTCATATCTCCCCAAAAAATAAGAGAAGAGCAAAAAGATTTGCAGTGACATTTTACGAGATGCTGTTTTCTTCTCTTGGAGCATCTATATAGCAGGTGTAGCCAACTCCAGTCCTGGAGAGCCACAATGCAGCCTGGTTTTCAGTATGTCCATAACGAATATTCATTAGATATATTTGCATCCACTGCCTCCAATTGTATGCATAGTAACATAGTAAATGATGGCAGATAACGACGAGTATGGTCCTTCTAGTCTGCACAGTAAGATGGCAAGAGTAGGTGCACCTGCCGCTCTGTGCAGGCCACCCCTCCCCATGTCTTTGTTTAGGGGTGAACCCATCGCTCCATGTAGGACACCCCTATTTGTTGAGAAATTAGATAGTTCAGTTTATTTTGATTTTATCCTGTTGCTGTAAAGTGATCCACTGTGTCTATCCCATGCCATTTTGAATTCTGTCACTGTATTTGCCCCCACCACTTCCATCGGGAAGGCATTCCAAGCATCCACCACCCTTTCAGTGAAAAAGTATTTCCTGACATTGCCTTTCAATTTACCCCCTTACAGCTTCATGTTATGCCCTCTAGTTTTACAGCTTCCCCATCTTTGGAAAAGGTTTGTTTGTTCATTATTTCTCTTTAAGTATTTAAAGGTCTGAATCATATCTCCCCTATCCCTCTCCTCTCCTCCAAAGTGTGCATATTTAGGGCTTCAAATCTCTTCTCATAAGGCTTCTGATGCAGGCTCCAAATCATTTTGGTCGCCTTCCTCTGAACAGTTTCCAGTCTTTTTACATCATTTGCAAGACATGGTCTCCCTAACTGAACACAATATTCCAAGTGAGGCCTCACCAGTGACTTATACAGTGGCATTAGAACCTCTTCCTTTCTACTGGTAATTCCTCTTTGTATGCAGCCCAACATCCTCCTGGCTTTTGCACCACCTTGTCGCACTGTTTTGCCACCTTGAGATCCTCAGAAATAATCACACCAAGGTCCTTCTCCTAGTCCGTGCACACCAACCTCTCGACCCCTATTGCGTACATTTCACTGACTTGGTCCAATGCAGGAAGGCAGTGAAACATTACCTATTCCTTCAGTACTACAAGATAGACAAAGATACAGTAGTGTCACCCGCAGTCTAAGATAGATACTATGACTAAACCTACCTTATAAGACACTCATAAGTATAGCCTGTATAATATGAAAATCCGATGTAAATAGTTACCCTAGTTAACCAAGTTTTATTTCCTGTTTCCTGTAAGCGCAGTTCATTAAAAGCAAACGTGTATGTTTTATGTTCTATGTAAACCGCACTGATGTCGAATACCATGGTATAAAAGAAATGTAAACAAAATAAATAAATAAATTTCCCTTGGATTTCTGCTTCCCAAGGGCATGACACTGCACTTCTTCGCATTAAATCTTAATTGCCAAGCATTAGACCATTCTTCCAGCTTTTGCAGATCTTTCCTCATGTTAACCACTCCCTCAGGGGAGTCCAGTCTGTTGCAAATTTTTGTGTCACCTGCAAAAAGACAGACTTTTCCATTCAGTCCTTCAGCAATATCACTCACAACTACATTGAACAGTGCCGGGCCCAGGACCAAACCCTGGGGCACCCAGCTAATCACCCTCCTTCCATCAGAGTGAGCTCCATTTACCATCACCTTCTGCCATCTGTCAGTCAACCAATTTCTAATCCAGTTTACCACCTTGGGACTCATCCCCAAACTACTGAGTTTATTGATAAGCCTCCTATGAGGAACAGTATCAAAGGCTTTGCTGAAATCCAGGTAGATAACATCCATCGCATGCCCCTGATCTATTTCTCTGGTCACCCAGTCAAAGAACTCAATCAGATTTGTTTGGCATGTATAGCTTATGAATATTCATTAGGACATCCTGAAAACCAGGCTGGTTTGCCTGGTTTGTGGCTCTCCAGGACTGGAGTTGGCCACCCCTGATCTCTAGGCTAAAACAGAGAATGTGTGAGTCAAAACCATCCTGAAACTTTAAAGTAAACATATGCAAAACCACTTTATCTAGGTAGCAAACAGGACCTATCAACATCTAATATAAAATATTAATTATTCAGAGAAAAATTTTCTCAAATGAAATAAAAAAATAACTAAAGCCAGATCTTACAGTTGGGAAGAGGACATTTCTTTTTTAGGATCTTCAATATGTTCGGACTCATCTCCAAAATCAAACCTGTCCAGCAGTTTCTGTGAAATAAAAATGTGTTTTAGATTCAATTCCAAAAATACTCCTTCCAGTAGAATTTCTAAACTTAAAATATTGTGCAGTTTCCTATTGTACCTTATACAAATATTGTAAGCATTTTACAAATATTTAACTGCTAGGTGGTGAAACTGCAGTTTTCCTCGATAATTATGTAAACAAAAGCACATTTTGGCAGTATACACATGACCCTCAAGGAACTGAAGATGCTTGCTAGGAAAGAAACAGTCTGATTACTTTCCTAAGTGGAAGATAACTTCAGCCAAGTTTCAGTATGAGGTAAAAGAAACCCAAAGGCACAAAGGGGCTTAACTTAATCACAATGGCCACAGGAGAAAATCAACAGACTTCTTTGTGCTGGCCAGTTGCTCTGGCTACTCTGATTACAGTAGGAAAGGGACTACCACTGCCGAATGGTTTGACGGCTTCAAAAAGGAAGCAACATTTTGGGTGTACGTCCGAAAATGATGTGATAAAGCGTAGTTACTCACCTGTAACAGGTGATCTCCGGGAACAGCAGGAGTTAAGTCTTCACATATGGGTATCGTCGGTACCGACGGAGCCTGCACGGGAACGCTCCCCAGCGTCCAATAGGAAAGCTCTCGGGAGCATCCCACAGAGCCTGCGTGCTGCCTTTCTGCCATTCCAACTCTCCCTCTTCAGTTGAGTTTATAGCTGAGAAGAAAGGAGAGATAGAGAGAAAACTCCCAGGGGAGGTGGGTGGCTTGTGAAGACTTAATTCCTGCTGTTCTCGGAGATCACCTGTTACAAGTGAGTAACTATGCTATCTCCAGGAACAAGCAGGAATGTAGTCTTTCACATATGGAGACTCCCCAGCTGAAAGATGTCAGGGAGATGGCCCCAGGAAGCTGCAAACCCATGGTGAGATGGATCATGCTTCCTCCCATGAATCTCTGGCATCCCACCCACGATGTTGGGTAGGAGTTGTACTAAGTCTGAAAGAGATGCTGAAGAACAGCCTGGCCAAACAAGGCATCCTGATGGGAGTCCTTGTCTAAGCAATAGTGGGCTGTAAAGGTATGCACCGAAGCCCAAGTGGTTGCTCTACAGATGTCGTCAATAGACACAGAACGAAGGCTGCCATGACTCTCACATTGTGAGCTATGAGATGGCCCTCGAGAGGAAGTCCCTTACTCTAATAAGCGAAGGATATGCACTGTGCAATCCAGCTATAGAGAGTTCTTTTGGAGACTGGAAGTCCCAAATGACTAGAATCAAAAGCAACGAAAAGCTGAAAAGGTTTTGTATGTTGTTTGGTTCTTTGTAGGTAAAAAGCTAAAGCTCTTTTACAATCTAAGTTATGAAGGTTCCTTTCTGCATTAGAGGCATGAGACCTCGGAAAGAATACAGGAAGGTAAACCGCTTGGTTTAAATGAAAAGGCGAAACCACCTTTGGCATAAAGTGAGGATGAGTCCTAAGAACAACCTTATCATGGTGAAATCTTGTATAAGGAGGGTCAGCCACTAAGGTCTGTAACTCACTAATGTGTCTTGCAGAAGTGATTGCAACTAGGAAGATGACCTTCCAAGAAAGAAACTTTAGAGATGTAGTGGCTAAAGGCTCAAAGGGCGGTTTCATGACCTGGCCGAGAACAAGATTCAAATCCCATGCCACCGGTGGTGGCCTAATGGGAGGTTTTGTTAACAGTAGATCTCTCATAAATCTTGCTACGAGTGGATGAGAGGAAATAGGTTGTCCATCTAGAGGCTTGCAAGAAGCTGCAATAGCATTAAGATGAACTCTCACCGAATTGGTCTTAAGACTAGAATTTGACAAATGGAGAAGATACTCCAGTAGCGATTCCAAAGGTATCGAAAGAGGGTTAAGACCCTTTTGAGAACACCATATAGTGAAACGTTTCCACATGAAGGCGTATGACCGCAATGTGGAGGGCTTTCTAGAAGCCTGAAGGATATCTTTTACCTGTTGAGAAAGCACAGTTACTTACCTGTAACAGGTGATCTCTGGGAACAGCAGGAATTAGTCCTCACATATGGGTACGTCGGTACCGACGGAGCCTGCGCGGGAACGCTCCCCAGCTTCCCAGAAAGGAAAGTTTTAGGGAGCATCCCACAGCGCCTGCGCGCTGCCTTCCCGCATTTCCTCACCAACTCTCCTCAGCTCGAGTTTAAAGCTGAGACAATAGAGAGAGAGAGAGAGGAAAGGAAAGAGAGAGAGAGATACAACTCCTAGGGGAGGTGGGAGGGTTGTGAGGACTAATTCCTGCTGTTCCCAGAGATCACCTGTTACAGGTAAGTAACTGTGCTATCTCCAGGAACAAGCAGGAATGAGTCCTCACATATGGGGACTCCCTAGCTGAGATGCCTGGGAGATCCCCAAGGGTATGAGACCCTTAAGGGTTCCTAGTCTTCCTATGGATCTCAGGCATCCATTCAGGGAAGGAGGGCAGGAGTTGTTCAAGAATGGAACAGGTGTTTGAGGACAGACTGACCAAACAGAGCATCCCGGCGGGAGTCCTTCTCCAAACAGTAATGGACTGTGAAGGTATGAACCGAGGCCCAGGTGGCTGCTCGACAGATCTGATCGATGGAGACAGAATGAAGATGAGCCATAGAGGCGGCCATGGCCCTCACATTGTGAGCTGTGACATGGCCCTCCAGAGAAAGGTTCTTACTCTGGTAAGCAAAAGAAATACATTGAGCAATCCAATTGGACAGTGTTCTTTTAGAGACTGGAAGTCCTAAATGAGAAGGATAAAAAGCAACAAAAAGCTGGGAAGACTTTTTCTATGTTGCTGTGTCCTGTGCAAGTAAAAGGCAAGAGCTCTTTTACAATCTAGAGTATGAAGGTTCCTCTCTGCACTGGATGCATGAGGAGCTGGAAAAAAGACAGGTAAATACACCTACTGATTAAGATGAAAAGGTGAGACCACTTTAGGCATAAAGTGAGGATTTGTCCTAAGGACTACCTTATCATGATGGAACCTTGTATAAGGTGGATTAGCCACTAAGGCCTGCAGCTCACTGATGCAGCGAGCAGAAGTAACTGCAATAAGGAAAATAACCTTCCAGGAAAGAAATTTCAAGGAGGTAGTGGCTAAGGGTTCAAAAGGTGGCTTCATAAGCTGACCAAGAACCAAGTTTAAGTCCCATGCCACCGGGGGAGGTCGAATGGGAGGTTTTGTTAGTTAGGCCTCTCATGAATCTTGCAATAAGAGGATGAGAGGAAATAGGTTGTCCATTGAGGGGTTTAAGTGATGCTGCAATAGCACTCAAACGGACCCTTACTGAATTCGTTTTAAGGCCTGCATTGGACAGATGCAGGAGATATTCTAATAGAGAAGTCAGGGGAAGTGCCAAAGGGTCAAGACCCTTTTGAGCACACCAAATGGAAAATCTTTTCCACTTAAAAGCATAGGAACGCCTGGTGGAAGGTTTTCTGGAAGCATGGAGGATATCCTTCACTTGCTGAGAAAGATTGAAGTCTTGAAGGTCTAGGCCTTCAGTAACCAAGCTCTGAGGTGAAGGGATGTGGGGTTTGGGTGCCACAAAGTTCCCTCCTCCTGAGACAGAAGGTCTGGAGCAGCTCCCAAGTCCAGGGAGGGAGCTTGAGAGAGATGCAGAAGTATAGGGTACCACACTTGGCATGGCCAACGTGGAGCTATGAGGATCATAGATCCTTGATCCCTCTGAAGTTTGAACAGAGTCTTGGGAATCAAAGGAATGAGTGGAAAGGCGTACAGGAAGTCCTGACCCCAATGAAGGAGGAAGGCATCCTTGGCCAGAGCTCCCTGACACGGAATTCTGGAACAGAACCGGGGAAGTTTGGCATTCCACGGACTTGCAAAGAGGTCTATGTCCGGGGTTACCCATTCCTGGAAGATTCTGAGTACCTGATACATGTGCAGGGACCATTCGTGTGGAAGCAGAACTCGACTGAGTCTGTCTGTCCAAGAGTTTTGGATTCCTGAGAGGTATCCTGCCAGGAGATGGATTTGATGATCTCTGGCGAAGGCCCATAATCTTAGAGCTTCGTTGCAAAGCGACAGAGAGCCAGTTCCTCCTTGCTTGTTTATGTAAAACACGGCTACTTGATTGTCCGTATGAATGAGGACTGTCTTGTAGCTGAGGAGGGTATGAAAGACCTTGAGAGGTAGGAACACTGCTCGAAGTTCCAAGTGGTTGATATGAAGAGAGGTCTCCTGTGGGGACCAAGTGCCCTGAGTGGAGAGGTCTTGTAGATGGGCTCCCCAACCTGTTTGGGAGGCATCTGTTGTGAGGGTTGCTTGGGGCAACAGTTGTTGGAAGGGGGACCCCAGCAACAAATTTTGAGTTGACATCCACCATTGGAGAGACCAAAAGAGACGTTTGGAGGTTGCTATTTGGTCTGAGAGAGCTCCTGATGCTTGAGTCCACTGTGTGGACAAAGTCCATTGAGCTGCTCTCATGTGTAAGCGAGCATAGGGCACCACATGCACTGTGGAAGCCATGTGGCCTAGTAGTTGTAGCATCTCCCGGGCAGTTAAATGGCTCTGACTGAATCTGGGAGGCTAACAGCACTAGACGTTGGCAACGAGCCTGAGGAAGGTAGGCTCTTGCAGTAGTGGTTTCCAACCAGGCCCCTATGAATTCTAGGGACTGAGTAGGGGTGAGTTGAGACTTTGGGAGGTTTACCACAAGTCCCAGATACTGCAGAATACGCCTGGTGCGGTCCAGGGAAACTTGGGCTTCTGACTGAGATGGAGCTCAGATGAGCCAGTCGTCCAGGTATGGGAAGACAAATATTCCCAGAGTGCATAGAAATGCAGCAACTATTGCCATGCATTTGGTGAACACTCTTGGAGCAGAGGCTAAACCGAAAGGAAGCACTCTGTATTGGTAATGTTTTCCCTGGAACAGAAAACGTAGGAATTTTCTGTGGGATGGATGCATGAGTATATGAGTGTATGCATCCTGGAGATCTAGAGAACAAAGCCAATCCTGACTCTGCAGGTATGAAAGGAGAGTGCTTAAAGAAAGCATCTTGAACTTCTCCTTGCATAGGAATTTGTTCAATTCTCTGAGGTCTAGGATGGGTCTGTATCCCCCTGTTTTCTTTGGAATGAGAAAATAGGGGGAGTAAAACCTGACCCCTGTTGAAGAAGCGGAACTGCTTCTATGGCCCTCTGGGCCAGAAGGGTAGTCACCTCCTGATCCAGAAGGGCGAGGGAGGTGGGAGAATTGAAGTGTCTCACCATGGTGTAGGGAAGAAGGTCTGAGAAATGAAGTTTGTAACCCTCTCTTATGATAGAGAGAGTCCACTGCTCTGATGTGATTTGCTCCCATCTGGGAGCAAAATGAGCTAACCTTCCTGGAATGGTGAGAGGCTCTGGTTGTTGTAGAGCCAGAAAGGTTAAGTTCTCTAGTATCAAGTCAAAAACCCTGAGGGGGTTGGGACTGCTGGGTTGTAGCAGCCCCTGCAGGTTTAGACCTGGCCTGTGTAGGTTGCTGACGCTTAGTAGCAAAGCGACCTGTAGACTGTTGACCAGAAGTGGAAGGAAATCTGCCCTTTTTGTAAAAATACTTTTTGAAAGATTTTTTCTTGGCCGGAGTGGAGGTAGACCTAGAAAGTCTATCCAGAGCAGCATTTTCTGCATCCATTTGAGTGGCTTTAATTTGCCACTCTTTGCCAAATAGATTTTCACCTGTACAGGGCAGATTTCCTAAACCATCTTGAACCCAGGGTTCAAGATTAGAAGCCTGGAGCCAAGCAATTCTACGAGCAGCTATAGCAATGCCTGAGGCTCTGCTGGCACCTTCAAAAGAATCAAAGGCTGCCCTGTTGGAAAACTTTGAAATGTCTTGAGTATGCTTAAGCCAAAGAAGGAACTCATCCCTTTTAACCTCTGGAATAAAAGGGAGGAAGTTGTGCAGCTTTTCTGCAATTTCCTTCAGAAACATACCCATATAAAGGCTATATGAATTGATTCTGGCAATAAGCATGCTAGCTTGGAAGATTTTCCTACCAAAAGCATCCAAGGTCCTGCATTCTCTTCCTGGAGGAGTAGAAGAGTGTCTTTTGGTACTCTTTATCCTCTTCATAGCTGACTGCACCACAATGGAGTGGTGAGGAAGCTGAGTATTTTGAAATCCAGGAGAAGGAGGGACACGGTACATAGTGTCCAATGTACGAGAATGAGGAGAAAGGGTGAGAGGAGTCTCCCATAATTTAATCAAATGTTCTTGAAGAATTTCATGAATTGGTAAGTTGACTGCCTCTCTGGGAACCTTAGAGTATCCCAAAATATCTATTTTTTTTGCTCTAGGTTCTTTTTCAGAGGTTACTGAAATAGAGAGTCCTTTAGCTACTTCTATTATGAAGTCTTGAAAGGACAAATCCTCTGGAGGAGACATTCTCCTTTTTGGAGAAGAGGGCTCCTCAGGAAGGGTGATAGATACTTCAGGAGACTCATCCGATGAATCAGAATCATCAGAATAATCTAAGTATCGTCTGCTCGATTCCAAAGATCGATAGGCGTATCGATCGGTACCAACATCGGGTGTTCCCGGTAGCGGATCGGTACCGAGAAAGAGCCCAGGACAGGGAGCCGAAATCGATATCCTGGCCGATGTCGATGCAGTCGGTACCGGTATCGAAGTTGGTACCAGTGCCGGCGCCGGTACCGACAACGGAGCTTGTGGCGGTACCGTCGGCGTCGCAGCCTTAATGAAAGCCAGTATAGCCTGCTGCATGGATTGCACAGTGTGATCCATGGACGCCACGACTGCCTGGATGTCGGTACCGGGAGATTGTGCCGGTACCCCAGAGCAGTCTAACAGGTGATCGGTCGAGGCCGTGCCATCGATGTCAACCTGTAACCCCATAGGAGGAGCTTTGGAAGCCGGAGCTTCCCGCCGGGGTTGTTTGGCTGGGGCAGGATCCTCGAGGGCAAGCCCGGAGGCATCTCGATGCTTAGAGGGAGATTTGCCCTTCGAGGACCTGCTAAAAGTATGTTTGGTTACCTGAGACCCATCAGGAGAGGAAGACCTGGAAGATGTCAATGCCACCGCCGGTGCATCCGTGGGAAACAGCACATGGAGCTTGGCTGCCCGGTTCTGTAACCCTCGTTTAGACATTAGAGAACAGGACTGGCAATCCGGGATGGAGTGTTCAGGCCCCAAACATTTCAGACACCATTCATGGGTATCTGTGACAGAAATTGTACCGCTACACTTAGTGCATTTTTTGAACCCGGAGGCTGGTTTTTCCATGAGGGAAAAATTTCTTGTGGGCCTGGAGGCCTAAGAAGAAAAATACACCAAGTGAGGAAAATAAATAGTTTTGGTTTTGTTTTGTTTTTTTTTTTAAAGAAAAGAAAAGAAAAGACCGGCGGTACCGGTCCGGCGTCGGGGAAGGCAGACACGCAACCAAAGAAATAAATTAAAATAAAGAACTTCTTCAGCAGTGACAGGAACACGACCTGCTGGCTCCGCGGAAAAGAAGAACTGAGGAGAGTTGGTGAGGAAAGGCGGGAAGGCAGCGCGCAGGCGCTGTGGGATGCTCCCAAAAGCTTTCCTTTCTGGGAAGCTGGGGAGCGTTCCCGCGCAGGCTCCGTCGGTACCGACGTACCCATATGTGAGGACTCATTCCTGCTAGTTCCTGGAGATAGGTTGATATCCTGAAGTTCTAGGATTTCAGCAACCAGGCCCTGAGAAGCAGGAACTGGGGATTCGGGTGCCATAGCGTCCCGTTTACTTGGGAGAGAAGATCAGGAGTGTAACCCAACTCCAGAGGTGTGGCTTGAGAGAGACGTAGAAGCAGAGGGTACCACGTTTGCCGTGGCCAACGTGGAGCTATGAGTATCAAACAACCTCTGTCTCTCTGAAGCTTGAATAGTGTTTTGGGAATGAGGGGAATGGGTGGGAAGGCATAGAGGAAGTCCTGACCCCAGTGGAGGAGGAAAGTATCCCTTGCCTGACAGTTTCGAACCAGAATTCTGGAACAGAATCGGGGAAGTTTGGCATTCTGTGGATTTGCAAAGAGCTCTATGTCTGGGGTTCCCCAGATTTGAAATACTCAGGCAAGCTGGTCCGCGTGAAGTGACCATTCATGTGGCAGAAGTACTCAGCTGAGTTTGTCTGCCCAAAGGTTTTGAATGCCCGGAAGATATACTACTAGGAGGTGGATTTGGTGCTCTCTGGCGAGGGCCCACAGTCGCAAAGCTTTGTTGCATAATGACAGAGAGCTTGTTCCGCCCTGCTTGTTCACATAGAACATGGCTACTTGATTGTCAGTCTGGACCAGGACTGTCTTGAAGCTGAGCTGGTTTTGGAATACTCGAAGAGCATGGAATTCTAGGTGGTTTATGTGAAGACAAGCCTCCTGTGGTGTCCAGAGACCCTGGGTGAAGAGATCGTGCAAGTGGGCCCCCCATCCCAACTTGGACGCCTCTGTTGTTAGGGTGGCCTGCAACAGAGGCTACTGGAAAGGAGAACCTATGAGAAGGTTTTCCAGCAGTTGCCACCATTGGAGGGACGAAATGAGACGTGTGGAGTTTCTGATTTTGTCCGACAGGCGACCTGAGGCCTGTGTCCACTGAGAGGAAAGGGACCACTGTGCTGCTCGCATGTGAAGGTGAGCATAAGGAACCATATGGACAGTGGATGCCATATGTCCCAGCAGCTGGAGCATTTCCCGAGCAGTCAGGAAGGATTTCTCTGCTGCTTGGGAAGCCAGCTGCACTATGCGAAGACAGCTCCTATGAATTCTAGGGACTGAGAAGGGATGAGATAAGATTTTGGGAGGTTTATGACCAATCCCAAGTAGCGAAGGATTCGCATTGTGCGGGACAGAGCGAGGCTGGCTTCTGGAGCCATGGATGCTCGAATGAGCCAGTCGTCCAATTAAGGGAAGACGAATATCCCCAGAGTTCGCAGGAATGCAGCTACTACTGCCATGCATTTCGTGAAGACTGTTGGGGCAGAAGCCAGACCGAAAGGAAGAACCCTGTATTGGAAGTGTCTTCCTTGAAAAAGGAATCGAAGGAATTTCCTGTGATCTGGATGGATGAGAATATGTGTATATGCATCCTTTAGATCTAGAGAACATAGCCAATTCTGACTCTGAAGGTATGGCAGAAGTGTTCCGAGGGAGATCATTTTGAATTTTTCTCTGAACAAATATTTGTTCAATTCTCTGAGGTCCAGTATGGGTCTGTGTCCTCCTGTTTTCTTTGGGATGAGAAAGTAGGGGGAGTAGAACCCCGTACCCTGTGTTGGGGTATGGTACTTCGTCTATTGCTCCCTGAGCAAGAAGTGATGCGACCTCTTGGCCGAAGAGATCGGTGGCAGGAACTTGAGAATTGAACTGTCTTATGATTGTAGGAGGGGGCATGCTGTGGAAATGAAGTCTGTACCCCTCTCGTACAATGGACAAGAGTCCAATTTTCTAAAGTTATTTGGTGCCATCGTTTGGCAAAATGGCATAACCTACCGAGGATGATGGAGGGTTCTCGACATTGCAGGGGCAGGAAGACTAAGTTCTCCAGGAAAGAGTCAAAGCCCCTGAGGAGGCTGAGTCTGCTGAGCTGGTTGAGATCTTGGGACTTGTGGTTTCTTTTGCTGTCTAGTTTGTTGTTCTCCCCTTTGGGAATATGAACTGGACAGTGCCCCTGCTGGGTGTAAAATGGATAAAACTTCTTTTTCTTGTTGAAAAAGGTTTTGTTTTTTGTTTTTTCTTTACTGGAGTGGCTGTAGACCTTGATAGTCTGTTCAAGGTGATATTGTCAGAATCAATCTCATTAGCCTTTTCTTGCCAAAGAGATTTTCTCCTGTGCAAGGAATGTTTCCCAGTTTATCTTGTACCCGTATTTCCAAGTCTGATACCTGAAGCCAGGCAATACAACGTACACCGATGGAGATAGCAGACGTTCTGCAGATCCATTCAAAGCAATCAACGGTTGCATAGTTCACAAACTTGGAAACATCCTGGGCATGTCTGACCAGAATAAGGAAATCCTGTCTTTTTTCCTCAGAAAGAAGAGGGCTCATTAGTTCCAAGTCTCCTGCAACCTCCTTGAAGAACATCCCCATGAAGAGGATGTAGTAGCCGATTCTGGCTGAAAACATGGAAGATTGGAAGCATCGATGCCCAAAAGTATCGAGAGTCCAGGACTCACGGTCTGGAGGATTGGAAGAATGTCTTTTTGCACTCTTTATACTCCGCATTGCCGATTCCACTACCATTGAATGGTGTGGTAACTGAGTCTTCTGAAAACCAGGACAGGGTGGAGATGTGGTTAAAGGGGTTTCCCACATTCTCAGCATAAGATCATACAGGATCTTATGAATGGGCAGAGTAGCTGCCTCTTTAGGAGCTTTAAGGTATTGAAGAATTTCTAATTCTTCTACTCTAGGTTCTTTTTCAGGAGTCACAGTGAGTGTAAGGCCTTGAGTCACATCACATATGACGTCTTGGAAGGACATGTCTTCTGGAGGAGACATTCTACATTAGGAGAATGAGATGGATCCTCCAGAAGGTCTGCTCTAGTACCGGCAGAGTCATCAGAGTCCTCGGAATCGGATGATTCAAAGTATCTCTGTTCCCGAAGTTCGTGCCATGCACGGTACCTATATCGTTCGAAACCGGTATCGGGGTGTCCTGGTACCGGCCCTTCGATACCCGAGATGGACTCCAGGCGCGGCATGGGGGAAGCATACCCGCCGAGGCCGGTGCAGTCGGTACCAGCACCGATGTCAGTACCGATAATTGTGTAACAGTCTGAAGAGGTTTCAATGGTACCGAAGCTGCTAAAAGAGCTGCTAGACTGCGTTCAATAGCGAGGAATCTTTGATCTATCGCTCCTGCCAATGCTTGGGTGTCAGTACCGATAGAAGAGACCAGAACCCCAGAGCATGGCACCAGTAGTTCTGCAGAGGTGGAAGCCTCTAGAAGATCCTGGAGCCCCGTTAGTGCTTTGGAAGCCGAAGCCTCACGCCGGGGCTGTTTTGCCGGTGAACTTTCCTTGAGGGCAACGCCAATGGCATCTCGATTCTTGGAAGGAGATCTACCCTTTGAGGACAGGCCAGTCTTAGAAAACGTATGTTTAGTTACCTGAGATCAATGGGAGGAAGATGAAACCCTGGAAGACGTCGATGTAACAGACATAGTATCTGCGGCAAAAAGGCTACCGAGTATTGCAGCTCTATTCTGCAAGCCCCTCTTGGTCTTCTTTCTACAGGAGACACACTCCAATGGAGAATGGTCAGGTCCTAAACATTTAAGACACCAGTCATGGGTGTCTGTGACGGATATGGAACCGCCACACTTAGAACATTTTTAAAAACCACTAGCTGGTTTTTCCATTTTTAAGAAAAATGGGCCTAGTGCCCAAAATGGCACCTAGCACTGAAAGGGGAAAGGCCCCTGCAGAAAAAAATACTTCAGAAAGAAAGATTTTTTTTTTACAAAAGAAAAAAGACCCGGCGGTACCAGTAGGCACTGTTCCCTCTAAGCTGTGCGCGTGTGCGCGCGCGCACACACCTCGCCGAGTGAGCGCACATACTTTACAACAAAACGCACAAAAATTATGGTTCTGATTCTGATAGAAAACAACACAGACGTCTTAAAATTTAAAAGTTGTGATTGCAATTACTAGAAATTTTCTGCTTCATTTAGTAATAATCTATTTTCATTTAATTTGATTAAAATCAATGTGGTGTACATACTCTATTCTAACGTGTAGTCAAATTTTAAAGTATATAACTCCCGGTGTCGTTATGTGGCGCACAAAAATTTAACCTTCCTTCAAAAGCTGCACAACTGATATTTTATGCGCACATAGCCTACAGAAAATTAGAGGGACCATTGCCGGTAGGTGTCGAATGAAGGTACACGCGACCACAAGAAAACAAAAAAATAAACAGAATTTCTGCAGTGACATGGTGAGCGACCTGTCGGCTCTGCGGAAAATTTTGAGATTTTGTTCTGAGCCGGGAAGCATGTTCAGAAAGACGTGTTTTTATGGACCGCGTGGTTCGACCCACATAGTAGAGGGAACAAGGGCAAACAAATATACTACATATTCCGTGGAACCTTCACTACTAGATGGCGGACAGACTGTTCCACGGAATATGTAGTATATTTAATTGTTTGCCCTTGTTCCCTCTACTATGTGGGTCGAACCACGCGGTCCATAAAAACACGTCTTTCTGAACATGCTTCCCGGCTCAGAACAAAATCTCTAACGGATCCTATGGTGGAACACAGTTTGTACAAGGGTCATGTCTTTTCCTCGCTGAGATGGAGGGTGCTGGATTTTGTGCCCTTGGATCCCCGAGGGGGTGATCGTACACAGAAACTCCAATACAGGGAACAACGTTGGATTTACCTTCTTAATTCGGTGGTTCCAAATGGCCTTAATCTCCAACTTGACTGGCACACTAATATTTAAAACTGCTTCTCTACTGTTATCCCGGGGATTCTCTGGGGATTCCCTGTGCAGTGGGAACTCCTGGATGGCCCCGTGGTTGTACGCTAGTGATTGGCTGTTTTTGCTTTTTACGCCCTCTTGACGTCAGACGCGGCAGACTATTAAGTACGCCACATTCCCATTGCTGTGTAAGCTGATGATTATCTGCCATTTGCTGATTTACTGGACCTGAAGCAGGGTTTCTACACTGGTTGGCGGTAAACCCGAAACGTGAGCCACGTCGTCATATGCAGTTTCGGCTTTCTGGCAGTGGCATTGCAACAGCTAAGTTATGGACTTCAATTTTACAATTTAATTCTCTTTATTAAAAGGGAGCGGTCACAGTGGTGCTTCGGGATAAGTCCCCAGCACTGGGCAGATAAAGCTCCGACAAAAAAAAACCAAACATATCTAATTCTGGGTTGTTGGGAATCACTTTAGCTTTTCGGATTTAATATTTTTTGGAGTCCCAGCATGTCATAGGTTGGAACATGCTATCTCCCAGAATACCAGACATCCTGAGGATGGAGGGTAGGAGTTGAGAAAAGAAGGATGCTGTGGAACAGCTTACCTAGCATAGGACTGCAGAGGAGGAGTCCATGTGTGGATGATGATTGTAATCAATGATATTGCAAAGAAGATTGCAATATGGACCTCCCATGACAGGATTTCACAGAAGTATAGAGGTTCATGGATCTACTGGGAAACCCAGTAGAGGAACCTTGAAGAGGACCTCACGGTAAGTGGAGGTAATAAACCTGTGGGAAAAACAGTGGAGGTCAGAATCCTGAAAGGTAACAGGTAACCCCAGTAGGAAAAACTGGGGTAGTACAAAAACGGTGGGCCTTCAGCGGAAGGCTTTAAGACAAAAACTTAACTCTTTTGGCGGCAGAGTGGCTCACTCTTAGGAGCAAAAAGAGAAAAGCTAACCGATTTGGACAAACAGGCAGAGTCCTTGTGGGAAGAAAGGGTATGGGAACCCCTTGTATCCCAAAAGAGAGGACAAATGCCTGAGGCGTTAAGCCTGTGATTAACTGAAGATCCACAATGTCTCTCCTAACTGGGGTAAGCTAGGAGAGATATTGGAGTAGGGAGAGCTTCAGAGGTACCTAAACCCGTAGGTTATGGTATAAAAATTGTTGACTACCACAGGAGTGGTTGTGTGTGTAGAACCCCAAACCTGCTAGATAGCATAGATATGGGTAAAACCCCTCTGTCAGAATCATATGAGGATAGACAGTGAGATAGATAAGTATGTGGATACATATCTATCTATAATAAAATATCTCAATACATATATATATAGATATAGATATAGATATATAGATATATATAATATAGAGATAGATATATAGATAGACATATAAGAATATATCTATAGTGAGATATGGAAGGGCACAAAATACACACAAAAAATAAATATGGATATGTAGGCCTACATATGGGTGTATGTGGAGAGGAAAGATTCATCTAATAACAAGGAGGTGGAACCTACTTGAGAAGACATATAGAGAATTTATTCCTCCTGGTCATGATCTGCAAGAATGCTAGCTAGTGAAAAATAACCAGGACTGTTACGTGAAAAACAGAGGATAATATCAATGTGTAGCCAGCAAGTCCCGAGACTTCCAGGACTCTAGCATGGTAAGTAGACAGAAGACGCCTAGAGATGAGATACCATGTTGACCTACTCAAGGGCAAAAGTATCATGCGTTCTTACCATGAGGACGAGCATATCCCCGATTGGGAATGCTATGGACCAAAGCAGAGAACTGGCAACTCCTTGAGCTTTCACGTAAGAGAAGGCCTATGTCCTTTATATCAAAAAGGACATAGTAAAAGAAGGGAGAAACTTCTAGTCATGGGAGACATGACTGAAAAGCCTTTTCTAACCAGCTAGGATAGCTGTTGGAGAAAAAAAAAACCCATGCTCTCTAGCAAGGGCCCATAGTGGAAAGCTTCTCTGTAAATTGCAGAGAGCATGATGCAGGAGAATGAGGAGATAGAACTGGCTGCTCGAGAGCCAGTATCTCTGCCAACTATGCTGCCAAACCCAGGAGAATGGAGTTGGCAGAAATAGAAGACAATGCAGAAAGCTTGTAGTGAGATAATCTCCAAGAGAGATGAAGCACTGACTTGGAGCCACTACTAAGGCTAGACAGAATGTTAGTGGAGGACAAATCTGGTTGTTTGTGGACAAGAACCAGTGGTTCAAACATTAAGGTTCCTGCATAGGCAGCTGCTAGCAAGACAGCAGAAAGAATCTTACTGTTCAAAACAGAAAGGACAGAACAAGAGTAGGAAACTCTGGACAAGTCTGATAAGCTGCCTCAAAGCAAGATTGAAATAGAGGAGGTAACTCAGAGAGGAAAACTCCGCACTAGAAGGTGAGAAAAGTAGAGAGGCTGAAGAAAAAGCCTCCCAGTAAGTAATTCCGCTCTTACAGAGGAAAAACTTGGTAAGAGGGTGAAGAGAATGGAGCTGAAGAAGACCTATGAAGTAGGAAGTCTATAGAAAGGAAAAATACATGCTGGCACAGGAACTATCATTTGATAGTTGTTAGACCTCTTTCCCTAGCAGGAAAAAGAGTAGTAACCTGTGACCTATAAGCATGAACATCGTGACAGCTCATAGAATATAGAAAAAATGGATGCCTTTTGGAAAGAGATCCATGTGTAGGGGTTAGAAAGAAGCAGTGGATTGCCTCTATTAAGAAGAAGCAATGTAGATTCTAACCCCAAGAGTCACAAGCATCTGATGATGATTGATCAGAAATCCTGCAGGTGCTGCGTTTGCTGAGCCTGGTGAGAGGTTGGATTCTTTGGACCAGGACGATGCCTCCCCTGTTGGGGAACATCTGTATGATGGGCAAGCGAGTAATAAAAACTTCTTCTCCTGTGGGAAGAAAGTTTGGTAGGACATTAACTACCTACTGGGACAGAAGAAGGTATAGAACAACCCTTAGGAACAGGTAAATCAGTGGACAACTGAGTAACCTGACGTAAAGACTCCTTGTTGAAAAGATTTTCTCCAGTGCAAGGAGTATGTCCCAGCCGTTGTTGTGCCCATTTGTCCAAGTCTGAAGCTTGGAGACAGGCTCTACGTCGTGCCCCTATAGCTATAGCAGAAGTCCTGCTAACAGACTCAAAAGAGTCTAGGGAAGCACGAGAAAGAAACCAAGAGATATTTTGGATATGCTTAAGCAGTGAGGAATAGTCTGTACTCCTGGAATCTGGAAGGAAAGGAGTCAAAAGATGTAATTGCTTTGTGACCTCCTCAAGAGAAAGACTCATATAAAAATATATGAGAGAATTCTTGCAGAAAGCATAGATGTCTGGAAGATTTGACGTCCAAAGGCATCTAGTGTCTTAGACTCACAACCTGGCAGATAAGAAGAGTGCTTTTTCTTACTCTTTACCCGCCTCATTGCTGATTCCACTACTATGGAATGATGAGGAAGTTGAGTCTTTTGAAACCCTAGAGAGGGGGGCACCTGATATAACAGATCAGTTGCCCTGGGAGGTGGGGGTACCCTGAAAGGTGTTTCCCACATTCCTAGAAGGAGATCCTGCAAGGAATGATGCAAAGGAAGCATTATGTTGTCCTTTGCTTTGACAGAAACAGAAGTCCAGTAGTGGGGTTATCAGTGCTTGACAGACGGTACGAAAGTGTTCTAGGGCGAGGAGTGGTTTCAATCTCCTGATGATTCGCATCTTGTAGTAGACTTTTTGGATTGTTTTGTTTATGTGTGGCTTGAGGTTTAGTTTATTGTCCAGAGTAACACCGAGGTATCTCACTTCTGATCTTATTGGTATAGTAGTGTTTTGAATCTTGATATTTGGCGGGTGTATGAAGCTTTGGTTCCGAGTGATGATTAAAGCTTCGGTCTTGTTGTAGTTTATTGCGAGGTTGTTGTTTTGACACCAACTCGTCATTTGGGTAAGGCAGTCTGTTATCTTAGAGAAGTCCGGGTTGTCGATTGATATCGGGGTGTATATCATGATGTTGTCTGCATATATTGTGTATTGAATGTTGTTCTCTTTCATGATGTTGCAGATTGGTTGGATGTAGATGTTAAATAGGAGTGCTGAGAGTGTTAAATAGGAGTGCTGAGAGTTGCAACAGTAGTGGGAATCAGGGTTGCTTAGGCCACCTGGGGGCCACCAGAATCACTGAGGCCTTGTCCCGGATCACCTTGAATAGTGTCTTGGACACTAGAGGCATGGGAGGAAACGCATATAGGAGGCCCGTAGACCATGGAATGAGAAACGCATCCGCTGCTACTCTGAGAGGATGCGGTTGTCTGGAGCAGAACCGGGGAAGTTGACGGTTCAGAAGAGTGGCAAAGAGATCTATGGTTGGAAGACCCCATCTCAGGAAGATCTGTTGAACCACTAAAGGGTTCAACTGCAATTCGTGCGACTGCAGAATCTTGCTCAATCTGTCCGCCAGGTAAGTCTCCAGACCTGGGAGGTAGACTGCTTTGAGAAGAATTCCATGATTGACTGCCCAGGAGCACAGTTTCTGCGCTTCCTGACATAGAAGGCGGGACCCTGAGCCCCCTTGTTTGTTCACATAGAACATAGCCACCTGATTGTCTGTCTGAACTAAGACGGACTTGTGAGAGATGAGATGAGAGAAAGTTCTCAGGGCTAAGCGGATAGCTCTCAGTTCTAAGAGATTGATCTGCTGTGCGGCCTCCCAAGGAGTCCACAGGCCTTGAGTACATGCCCACTGGCAATGTGCACCCCAACCTTGAAGAGAAGCATTGATTGTCAGCACCTGAGAGTGTGGAGGTGCCTGAAAAGGCATCCCTTGCACTAGATTCGGAAGATAAAGCCACCATTGCAGAGAAGACTGTAGTAGGCTGGACACCCTCACTTTGTCCGCGAGGCTTCCTGTGGCCTGGTCCCACTGAGTCCTGAGGCCCCACTGAGCTGGTCTCATGTGTAGATGGGCATTTGGAGTCACATGGACCATGGATGCCATGTGACCTAAGAGCCTCAGGAATTGTCTGGCGGAGACTAGAGAATTGCTGTGGAATAGCCTTGCTAGAGCCATCAATCTGTGGGCCCTATCCACTGGTAGAAAGACCTTTGCCTGAAAGGTGTCCAGTCGAGCTCCTATGAACTCCATGTTCTGGGAGGTATGCAAACTGGACTTTGCGAAGTTTATGACAAACCCCAGGTGCTGAAGCAGAGCGACAGTGCGAAGGGTGGCTTGATTGGCCTCTTGTGGGGACTGACCCCTGATGAGCAAATTGTCCAGATATGGAAAGACAAAGAGGCCCTGAACCCTGAGGTAGGCCGCCACCACCGCCAGGCACTTGGTGAATACCCAGGGGGCGGATGTAAGGCCAAAAGGCAGTACTCTGTACTGATAATGGTTTCCTCCCACTACAAATCTGAGATATTGTCGGTGGTCTGGATGAATAAGGATGTGAGTATAAGCATCCTTTAGATCTAAGGAGCATAGCCAATCTCCCTGCTGGAGGTAGGGCAGCAGGATTCCAAGGGTAAGCATCTTGAACTTTTCCCTCTCCAGGAACTTGTTCAGGTTTCGCAAGTCTAGGATGGGTCTGAGGTCTCCTGTTCTCTTTGGTCCCAGTAAGTACCTGGAATAGAAGCCGTGACCTTCCAGGTGGTGGGGCACCGGTTCCCATGCCTGATCCTTTAGAAGACCTACCAACTCCTGCAGAAGTAAGTCCCTGTGCAGAGGGAGTCTGGGAGGCTCCCCTGGAAAATAGGAGGGGGGTACCTGGTGTAAGTGGAGGAGATAGCCCTTCTGGACCTATGCTTAGAACCCAGGTATCCCTTGTGACGGCTGACCACCTGTGGGCAAACAGGGCCAGCCTGCTTCCAGTGCTGATGGAAGCCAGCTGAGGAGGAGAGGCTATGCCAATGTAGTCAAACACCCCCTCCCTGCTGAGCAGGAGCCGGAGGAGGAGGCTTGGGGGCCTTCTGCCTACGAGGCCCATGACCCTGCCCTTTGGCCTGCTGACCCTGTTGGGGAGCTACAGAGGCCTGATAATGAGGGTACTGTTTATAGGCAGATGACTTCCTCGGGTAAAAGGTCTTTTTCCCCGAGCC
Source organism: Ichthyophis bannanicus (assembly GCA_033557465.1). NCBI lineage: Eukaryota > Metazoa > Chordata > Amphibia > Gymnophiona > Ichthyophiidae > Ichthyophis > Ichthyophis bannanicus. Next base: position 777,823,517 of record CM066033.1, read on the forward strand.
CTACTTCTTCTTCTGAGAAGGGGCAGAGGTTTTCCTGGACAGCTTTGTCCAGGTAAGAGTCTCGGTCTCGAGTTCTGCAGCCTTCTCAGCCATGGGCTTGCCAAAGAGGTTTTCATCTCGGCAGGGGACATCGACCAACTTGTCTTGAACCCATGGCTCGAGGTCCGATGACTGTAGCCAAGCCTTCCGGCGTGCACCGATGCCGGCCGCAGCTACTCGGGCCGAAGCCTCGAAGCCATCATAGGCTGCTCAAGATATAAACTTCGAGCACTCACGAATACCCGAGGACAAAGCATTGAACCTCTGCAAAGGTTCCTCGGAGAGACCAGCAGAGAACCCAGCAATCTCCTTTGCCAGGTCTCGAAGGTACATGCCCATGTACAGCTGGTAGGGTCTGGACACGGCAAGCAAGCATAGAGCCCTGGAAGCACTTCTTATCGATGGCATCCAGGTTCCGGGCCTCCCGGCCAGAAGGCAACAAGGAGTGCATCTTCTGACTCTTCATACGATGCATGGCCGATTCCACAACCATGGAGTGGTGCGGTAATTGTGCCTTTTGGAACCCGGGGCTCTTGCGGACTCGATAGATGGAAGCGACCCGCTTGCTCAAAACCGGCATCGAGGCCGGCGCCTCCCACATGCGGAAGAGCAACCGTTCCAGCATCGGAGGAACTGGAACAGTAAAGGCCTCCTTCGGAAGAGAGTCATACTGTAGGGCGTCGAGCTCCTCGGGGAATGCCAAAGCCTTGGCCACGTCCCGCACAAAATCCGAGAACTGGGTATCCTCCCTGAGGGACCTTCTCCGAGTCTCGGACTCGGGCGAGTCTGACGGAACGCACAGAGTCCGAAAGGTGTCGGGCGACTCCTCATCCTCCATCTCCCAGCCAGACTCCTCTGAGGAGGAATCGAGCAGCTCCGGTCGGGCAGGCATCGATGCCATCCCCCCCCAACGCCAAGGGAACTGGCGTCGACGACCTCGGTCCCGAACGGGAGGCCGAGGGGGACCTTGGCCGAGGATCGACTTGAGCTCACATGGACTCGAGGATTGGCTCAGCCTCCGTGGTCGACTTGGACGTCGATGTCCCGGTCGTCGGGGCAGATGCACCGGTGAGACCGGCGATCAGTGCCCGCTGCTATTCCATAAAGGCAGCCAAGCTGCTCGCCAAGGCCGTCAACCTGAGTCCAAGCTCAGGAGACTCAGCAGCCCCCCGACTTGGGCCCCGGCGGCACCGGGCCCGAAGTCGGCTCCCCTGAAGGCGAGTCCACGAGGACTACAGTACTCACGTGACCCGGAGACTCCATCGCCACACGAGGTTGCTTTGCAGGCCTCTCCGACTCTGAAGACCCGGGACGGCACTCGGGGCTATGCGACTTGGCCCTCGAGGAGCCAAGTGCGTCCACCGACGACGCCCTCGCGGGTTTTTTCTTCTTACGATGTTCCTGCGAGGGAGACCCCCTTTCAGAGGAGCCTCGACGCTGCTCGGGGCCGGAGTCCCGAGATGTCGAGGCCTCTGACGAGGTCCAGGCCTGACCGGAGGCGGAGTCAGCGAAGATTCTTTCCTTTTGGTTCTGCCAACTCCATAACGCCTTAGAGGACATTTTCCCATACGGACTACAGATCATCGGGTCATGATCGGGTCTGAGGCACCGGATGCAGCAGTCATGTGTGTCGGTGAGAGACAAGTTTCTTGCACCGATCACACTTTTTAAACCCGCTGGCAGTCATCGGGGGAAAAAGAGCCCCTGCAAGGTCAAAAGACAGGGCTGCCAGTGAAAAAAGAAAAAATGGCGTGAACGCTAGTCACTAAGGACAAAAACCGAAAGAGAGATCCGGGCTTGATACCGATGTATCGAGCCCAGTCGGGAAAGGGAAACCGGCGTCGAACCGAAGAAAAGCTGGTTAACGCAGAGAAAATTAACTTCTTCCTCAGGTGAAACAAATATACATCTGTCGGGCTCTGCGGAAAAAAGACGACTGAGCAAGATGGCACCATTGGGTGGGAAGGGGACCGCGCATGCGCGCTGCATTCCCAAAGGCTTTCTATGAAAGCTGAGAAAATGCTCCGCACGAGAGCTCTGTTGGCGCCGACGTCACCCATATGTGAGGACTGACTTCCTGCTTGGTCCTGGAGAAGATATCAAAGTAGAGAAGCTAACAAAGTAGTCAAGAAGGCAAAGATTCAAAAGGAGGAGGAAATAGCCAATGCAATAAAATGGGAGGATAAGACATTTTTCAGATATATTAGTGAGAAGAGGAAGGGAAAAAGTGGTATTGTCAGACTCAAGGGTGCAGGGGGGGAATATGTAGAAGCTGATAAGGATAAAGCGGAATTGCTTAACAAATATTTTTGTTCTGTGTTCACAGATGAAGAACCAGGAGCAGGACCTCAGAAAACACCCACAAAAAAGAACAGAAGCGAGGGACATCTTGAACAATTTTCAGAAGACTGTGTTCATGAGAAACTAGCTCAACTTAAAGTAGACAAAGCGATGGGACCGGATGGGATACACCCTAGAATACTGAGGGAACTTGGGGATTTTCTAGCATCTCCACTGACTGACCTTTTCAATGCCTCGTTGGAGTCGGGAGTGGTGCCAAAGGACTGGAGAGAGGCTCATGTGGTGCCTTTACACAAAAGCGGAAGTAAGGATGTGGTTGAAAACTACAGGCCGGTTAGTTTAACTTCGGTGGTGAGTAAATTATTGGAAACGCTGCTGAAAGAGAAAATAGTGAGGTTTCTGGAGTCCAGCGGATTACAGGATCCGAGGCAGCATGGATTCACCAGAGGCAGGTCTTGTCAGACAAATCTGATTGATTTCTTTGACTGGGTGACCAGGGAGTTGGACCGAGTGAGAACTCTAGATGTGGTGTATTTAGATTTCAGTAAAGCCTTTGACACTGTTCTTCACAGGCGACTTATAAACAAACTGAGCACCCTAGGGATGGACCCTAAAGTTACTGCTTGGGTTAGAAATTGGTTGGGTGGGAGGCGACAAAGAGTACAAGTAAATGGAGCTCACTCTGAGGAGAAGGATGTTACCAGTGGTGTGCCCCAGGGATCTGTCCTTGGTCTGATTTTTTTTAACATCTTTGTTAGTGATATAGCGGAAGGGCTGTCGGATAAGGTTTGCCTCTTTGCGGATGATACCAAAATCTGCAATAGAGTAGACACCCAGGAAGGTGTAGATAACATGAGGAGGGATCTAGCTAAGCTTGAAGAATGGTCTAGAATTTGGCAGCTGGGATTTAATGTTAAAAAATGTAAGGTCATGCATTTGGGCTGCAGCAATCCAAGGGAGCAATACAGTATAGGAGGTGAAGTACTTTTGTCCACTAAAGAGGAGCGGGACCTAGGCGTGGCTGTGTCTGATGATCTTAAAGTAGCTAAACAGGTAGAAAAGGCGACGGCAAAAGCTAGAAGGATGCTTGGGTGCATACGGAGAGGAATGGCTAGCAGAAAAAAGGAGGTGATAATGCCTCTGTATAAGTCTTTGGTGCGACCTCATTTGGAGTATGGTGTGCAATTCTCGAGAACGCACCTTCAAAAGGATGTGAACAGGATGGAGTCGGTGCAGAGGGTTGCTACTAAAATGATTAGTGGACTTCATTATAAATCATATGAGGACAGACTTAAGGATCTTAATATGTACACCTTAGAGGAAAGGCGGGATAGAGGTGATATGATTGAGATGTTTAAATACCTCCATGGCATAAATGTTCAGGGAGAGAGCCTCTTTCAATTGAAAGCAAGTTCTGCTACGAGGGGACATGGGATGAGGGTGAAGGGAGATAGATTCAGGAGTGATATGCGGAAATATTTCTTTACAGAAAGAGTAGTGGATCCATGGAATAGTCTCCCAGTGGAGGTGGTAGAGATGAGGACAGTAACTGAATTCAAAAAAGCATGGGACCAACACAGAGGATCTCTAAAGGTAAAAAGTGGACTGTTGTAGTTGTTGTTATGGAAGGACAGACTAGATAGGCCATGTGGTCTTTTTCTGTCATCATGTTTCTATGTTTCTATATCCTTCTGGCGTCAAGGAAACCATCCACCAGACATGCCTATACCTTCAAATGGCGCAGATTAGATTCTTAGTGCACGGAGAAAGTCCTCAATCCATTCACTGCACCAATAGCTTTGCTTCTGCAATACCTACTTCACCTGTCCTCCTCAGGACTCAAAAAAAATTCAGTGCGAGTTCACCTCGGGGCAATAGCAGCTTTCCACAAGCCAGTCGACGGTCGACGACCTATCTCCGCGCATCCACAGGTTGCACGTTTCATAAGAGGTCTCCTACTCTCTAAGCCACCCCTTAAACCTTCTCTGGTGGCTTGGGACATTAATGTTATCTTGGCACAACTTCTCAAACCACTGTTTGAACCTCTAGCCACCACTCACTTCTTGTTCTTGTCTTGGAAGGTCATCTGCTTCATTGCTCTGACCTCAGCCAGACGCATCAGCACATCCAACATACACCAGATTTCATCATGACAAGGTCGTCCTTCGCATGCATCCCCACTTTCTACCAGAAGTGGTTACCATCTTTTCATACCAATCATTCAGGAATCCTTCCGGTCTTCTTTCCAAGACCACACACTTCCAAGGCAAAAGCAACACTGCACACCCTTGACTGTAAGCAGGCCCTGGCCTTCTATCTTGGCAAATACTCACAATTGTTCGTTTCCTTTGACCCCAATCACTTGGGCCTTCCTGTGTTGAAATGCATGCTTTCCAAATGGATAGCCGATTGTATCACCTTTGCTTACAACCGAGCAGGCCTCACCCTCTCAGGACATGTCACTGCTCACAATGTCCAAGTCATAGCAACCTCCGTAGCCATTGATGAAATCTGTTGGGCAGCAATCTGGTCCTCCATCCATACCTTTGACGCCCAGGACAAGGACTCCTGCCAGAATGCTGCCTTTGGTCAGGCAGTCCTCCAACATCTATTTGACATGTAGCCACAACTCCAAACACCCGCCCAGACTTATTACCAGATCACTGTGGCAGGGATGTCAATTAATCTGTGAACCCTGTCCAAATTCTTTATTCTGGCCTGTTTTCTAAGTCTCCTGTGATCTGGCAGCTGGGGATTCCCATATGTGAAGACTAGATCCCTGCTTGTTCCTGGAGATGGCATAGTTACTCACCTGTAACAGGTGATCTCTGAACAGCAGGATTTAGTCTTTACAACCCACCCTCCTCCCCTTGGAATTGTAGGGTTGTGTTCACTTTTTTCTCAACTACAAACTCAACTGAGGAATGAGAGATGGAAGAGCGGGAAGGCAGGTGCAGTAGTGTGTTCCTAAAAACTCTCCTACTGGACACCGGGGAGCGTTACCGCACAGGCTCCATCGATACCAAGGTCACCCATATATGAAGACTAAATTCCCACTGTTCCCGGAGATTACCCGTTACAGGTGAGTAACTACGCTGTTGCACTTAATCTCAGACCTGCTTGATTCCTCATCCCTGGATCTTCTCTGTCTGAAAGAGACTTGGTTGTGTGATTCCTGTCTAGCCTATCTCCACCAATCCTGTCCTCCTCGCTACAGCTTTTTAAATCCGAACTGCCCCTAAGGGCATGGTGGTGGTCTTGCTGTGCTGTTCTCCTCTGCTTACAGTTATTCGTCTAGACTCCCATGTGACATCTCTTGAGATTCCTGTTTTCAAAGTTCTTCTTGAGCAACCTTTCTTTGTTTTGCTAGCTTACTTGCCCTCTTCTCTCTCTATAGCCACTCTTCAGGATGTTTATAATGTCATCTCCCCCTATTTGATTGACTCTTCACCTTTGTTAATCTAGGGGGATCTCAATATCCATGTTCGCACTTCCTTGAATCCTGTTGCTAAGGATTTCCTGGATTTTCTACTTTCATCATGTTTGCAGCATCATGTTACTGCCTCCACACATGTTGCTGGCCAGACCTTGGACCTGATTATAACATCAGCTTCTGTGTCAGTCTCTTCTTCTCTCAATACTCCTCTTCCTTGTATAAGCCATCTCTTAGTTTCTCTCTCTCCTCTTCTCTCTTTTCCCCCCATGACCTTTATCCAAACCTTCACTCCGTTACCATCATCATCTTCACAATTTTACTCCTGACTCATTTGTGGCCCACTGTTCATCTTTTCCTTCTGACTCTGATTCACATCATCCCGATGGATCAGGTACTACTTCTTAATTCCACTCTTTCAACTTCTTTTGACTCTATTGCCTCCCTGTGTTCTGCCCGTTCTTCCAATCCCTAGTACCATTCTGGGCTTCGCCTCCTTAAGCACCAGCTTCACCAGCTGGAGCATCGTTGGAGGAAGTGCCATACGTTCTCTCTGCTCTCTTCCTTTAAATCTGCCTGTTGCCACTATCATGCAGCTGTTGTCATAACCAAAATATCTTACTATTCTGCCCTAGTACATAAGGATACTACCTCCTCTCAGCTGTTTCATCTACTTCACCATCTCACTGATCCTCCGCAAACAGCTACCACTGCTTCATCTCTCCATCCACAGATTTTGTCTTGGCTTATCACGAGAAGATTTCTACTGTTCAGTCTTCCTTCCAACTCTCTTTTACTTGTTCATTTACACCCTCCGACTCTGTTCCCTCCTCCTCTTCAACTCCTGAACTCTCCACTCTCAAAGTCCCTACCTACAATGGGCTCTCTCATGCAATTGCCACTTCTCATTCCACCACAGCCCCGCCTGACCCAATGCCATTGCAACTTTAAGCCAGTTAGTAACTCTTTTCTCTCCCAGTTGTTCTCCATTATATCTGTCTTTTTCTTCTCGCACATTTCCCTCCATTTGGAAAGAGGCTACTGTCCTTCCTATCCTTAAACCTGTTACTACCGATTCACTTGACCTTCTCAACTACAGGCCTATCTCTCTCCTGCCTTTCCTTACTAAGGTAGTTGAGCAGTTAGTTGCGTAGCAACTCCAGGATTTCCTTCTCCGGTCTGATGCTCTTCAATCTACTCAGACTGGGTTCTGTCCTCGACTATCTACCAAACACTCCACTCCCTCCTGGCTATTCACCAATTTCCTTTGCACTGCTCTTGATTCCAATCACAAAGTTCTTCTTGTGTCTCTCGATCTCATTGCGGCTTTTGATCTGGTCGACAATTTTCTTCTCCTATCGCAACTCTGTTCCATTGTTATTAATGGTTTGGCGCTGGCTTGGTTTCATTCTTATCTGCATAATTGTACCTTTAGGATCTCCTTGTCCTCTGTGTTCTCCGCTCCTCAGGCTCTTCACTGTGGTGTTCCTCAGGATTCTGTCTTGGGTCCTATTCTCTTTAATATCTTCCTTGCCCCTTGGCTTCCCTGATTCAATCCTTAGATGTCCATCTTTTTCATTTACACTGACAATGTGCAACTTCTCTTTTGCTTTCCCACCCATTCATCTGCAGTTACCTCTCAGGTCTCTCAGAAACTTAACAGTATTGCTGAATTGGTTGCCATTCGTAGTCAAAGTTAACACCTCTAAAACCACAGCTATGCTTTTTTCAAATGCAATCTCTCTTTCTCTTTCTATGTCCCATCTATTCACAGTACCCTTATTGCATTCTGGGACTCTATCAAAATTCTTGGCATATCTTTTGATTGCCACCTTTTATTTTCATATCACATCTCTTGTACTGTTAAACGTTGCTTTTTCCTTCTTTACCATATCCATTCTATTTCAAAATTCCTTGACCTGAAGTCTTCTCGCTTGCTCATTCTCTCCTTGGTTATTGCTCGTCTGGACTACGCTAATTCTCTTCTTTCTGGACTCCCTCAATATCAACTTCACAGCCTTCAGTTGATTCAAAATACTGCCATAAAACATCTGTATTGTGTCCGTAGATTTGAGTGTGTGACCCGTTCTTTCATTACTGAACACTGGCTCCCAGTTGTTTTTTGCATCAGATTCAAACTCCTCACCTTGACATTTCATGCTCTTCATTCCAGTAATAATGAATTAGTGCGGTATATAAAAAATGTTAAATAAAAAAATAAAAATAAAAATAAAAAAAAATAATCCATTTTTGTTTCAGTTCTTGATCTCTTATACCCCTTAACGTACTCCTCAATCTGCCACAGAGCATCTATTAGTTATCTCCAGTCTTAGTCCGGTCTGTTCTTCTACTGCTGCTTCTTCCTCCTTCAAGATGGTTGCCCCTGCTCTATGGAATTCACTGCCTTCTGATCTTCAGTGTCAACTTTCCTTTTCTTGTTTCAAGTCTCAGCTTAAGGGTCATTTCTTTGTTCAAGCTTTCCCGTCAGTTGCCTCCTTGTGATTCCAGACTTCCTACTTGGCCTGCTCGTGGTCATGCCTCAACTAGCTTTTGTAAGAGTCACATCAGTCCCCAGCATGTCCTTGTCCATCTCTTGTTATCCCTTTCCTCCCCTGCTAACTTTATAACAAAGACCTAATCACCCTCTTCCTTATTTCTCTAATTGCTTTTTCCTTCTTGTCCTATTTGTTGTAATTTTCCCGCTATCGTATTTTGCATATTTTTTTTTATTGTTAACCGCCTAGATATAATTTTGCCATATGGGGTATATCAAATAAACCTAACTGGGTGGGTTCCTTGGCAGTGGTTCGCCGCTAGGGCACTGAGGTGTACCCTAACGGAATTAGACTTGAGCCGCGAATGAGAGAGGTAGAGCAGGTAATGCAACACCATGACCACCAGGCAAGAGAAGGGTCGCCCCCCCCCACTCAGTGCACCACAGTGAGAATGTGTGCTAATTAAAGGTGTAGGCCCATCTGGTAGATGCCTTGCATGAGGCCAGCAGAACATATTCCACCTCTCTAGGGAGGTGGAGTGGGGCTAGAGTCACCCTCTCAGTAGTCACGCCGTCAGTGAAAGGGAGCCGAGGTTGGGATGAAGGAGAGAGCCCCCCTCCTGGGACAGGAGTCGGGGGGCATATCCCAGGGTTATGGGGTCCTCAACCGCCAGTTGCAGGAGCAGTGGAAACCACGGCTGCCTGGGCCATCTTGGAGCTACCAAGATGACCGAGGCCCTGTCGTGGAGAGTCTTGAACAGAGTCCTGGCAATCAGCGGTGTCTGAGGGAAGGCGTACAGAAGTCCCTCTGACGATGAGATCAGAAAGGCATCGGCGGCCACCCTGGCGGGGTGAGGCTACCGGGAGCAGAAGTGGAGCAACTGGTGATTGTCTGGGTTTGCAAATAGGTCCATCACCAGCTCCCCCCAGGTCTGGAAAAGCCTGCTGGCTACCCTTGGATCCAGCTGTCACTCGTGCGGCTGGAGAATCCTGTTGAGTCTGTCGGCCAGCAAGTTGTCTTGGGCTGGCAGGTATACCACTCTGAGGAGGATGCCCTGCTGGACTGCATAAGAGCACAGATCTAGGGCTTTCTGGCAGAGGGCATGGGACCACGTGCCTCCCTACTTGTTCACATTGAACATCACCACCTGGTTGTCGGTCTGGACTAGGACTGACCGGTGGCCCAGGCGATGATGAAAAGCCTTCAAGGCGAGATGAATGGCTCGAAGTTCCAGGAGGTTGATCTGCTGAGCACTCTCATCAAGGGACCAAGTGGCCTGGGTGCAGTAGTCCTCGCAATGGGCTCCCCAGCCCAGCAAGGCATCCATGGTGTGAACCCTCGAGTGGTTGGGGGTCTGGAAAGGCATGCCTACCTCCAGGTGTCAGGGCAACCGCCACCAGACCAGCGACTTTGCCAACTGGTGGGTCACTCGGACTCTGTCCTGTAGGTGGCCCGTGGCTTGGGACCATTAGTCCCAGAGGCACCACTGTGCTGTTCACATCTGGAGACAGGCATCTGGAGTGACACGGACAGTGGAGACCATGTGCCCAAGAAGGCGCAGAAGATGACTGGCCGGCACCGAGGTACGGTGCTTCATGTCCTGGGTCAGAGACATGAGTCTGGCTGCCCGGTCTGCAGGCAGGAAGGGCTTTAGACCGAAGGGTGTCGATTCTTGCCACAATGAACTCCAGCCCTTGCGTCGGGCAAAGGTTCAACTTGAGACAGTATATAACAAAGCCCAAGTGTTGCAGAACCTGGGCGGTGTGTGCAGTGGCCCTGCTGCACCTCGGGAGCTGTGGTGCCCTTGATGAGCCAGTCGTTGAGGTAGGGAAAGAAATATCCCCTGGAGCCTGAGAAAGGCAGCGACCACTGCCAGACACTTTGTGAATATCCTGGGGGGCCGAGGCCAAGCCAAAGGGTAGCACCCTGTATTGGAAATGATTGCCTTTTACCACAAAACGTGTGATGGATTAGGATGTGTGTACAGGCATCCTTTAGATCTAAGGAACATTGCTGTCCTACCTCCGGCAGGGAGACGAGCTATGTTCCAAGAGAGAGCATCTTGAACTTCTCCCCCACCAGTAATTTGTTGAGGTTGCACAGGTCAAGGATGGGTCTTAGATCCCCTGTCCTCTGTGGCACGACGTAGTACCTGGAGTAGAACCCCTTGCCCTTGAGGTGGTGGGGCACTGGTTCCACTGCTTGGTCCTCGAGAAGCCCTGCCAACTCCATCAAGAGAAGGTCCCGGTGGAGGGGAGACCTGAGGGGCTCTCCTGGGAAGTAGTGAGGTGGTGTTTGACTCAAGTGGAGGAGGTAACCCTCCTTGACCACCCTTAGTGCCCAGGAGTCGGTGGTTATAGCTTTCCATCTGTGGGCATAAAAGGTGGTGATCTCCTGTAAGCTGCTGATCTCCATATGGGAGAGAGGCTATGCTGAAAGAGTCAAAAGCGCCCTCCTGGCTGGATCGGGGCCGGAGCCTGGGAGCCTTCTGCTTACATGGGCCATGCCCTTGTCCCTTGGCCTGCTGCCCTTGTTGGGGAGCCGGGGAGGCCTGGTAAGGTGTGTAGTATCAGTAAGCAGTGGACTTCCCTTGGGTAACAGGGCTTTTTATCAGAGCTCTTCCGTCAGGGAGGGGCAGTTGTCTTCTTGGAGAGCCTAGTCCTCATCATGCACTTAGTCTCCAGCTCTGCGGCCTTGTCATTCATGGGTTTGCCAAAGAGGGTGTCCCCTTGACATGGAACATCGACCAACTTGTCCTGTACCAATTGCTTGAGGTCGGATGACTTGAGCCAAGCTTGGCGGCGCGCACCAATGCCTGCCTCGGCTACCCAGGCCGCTGATTTGAAACAATCATAAGCCGCCCGAGACATAAATTTGGAGCACTCACGGACGGCTTTGGACAGGCTCTTGAAGCGCTGCAAAGGCTCCTCGGAGAGACCAGCTGAGTACCCGGAGAGTTCCTTCACCAGGTCCCTCAGGTACATGCCCATGTACAGCTGGTAAACCTGGATCCAGCAATTCAGCATCGAGCTCTGATAGCACTTTCTGCCGAGGGCATCCAAGGTGTGGGCCTCCCTGCCAGGGAGCACAGAACTGCATCTTCTGGCTCTTCAGGCAACGCATGGCCGACTCCACCACCATGGAGTTGTGCAGCAGCTGTGACTTCTGAAAATCAGGGCTCTGGTGAACTCGGTACATTGAGTCGAGCCGAGCCACTTGCTGGCTACTGGCACAGACGCCGGTGTCTCTCACATATGGAGCATGAGCCATTCGAGGATGGGAGGAATAGGCACCGTGAGCGATTCATGGGAGCATCGTATTGGAGGATCTTGAGCTTATCGGCCCGAGGGTCCTCCTCAAACTCAGTGGGGAACGCTAAGGCCTTGGACATATCTTTGACGAAGTCCGAGAAGCCCATATCCTCCAGTAGGGACTTCTCCAAGGTTCAGAGACCGGGGAATCGGAAGGGACACTGCAGTGCATACGGATGACCGGGGACTCTTCGGCCTCGGTCTCCCAATCGGAATACTCCGAGGAGGACTCGAGGGGATGTTGTTCCTTGGGCTTCGAGGGGCCCAGTGCCGTATGACTTGACCCTGGAAGGCTCGTCGGGGACAACCTCGGCCCCATCGAGCGGGAGACTGAGCGCAACCTCGGTCGTGGATCTACCCAGGTTCTGGCCTCGAGGATCGGTTTAGCCTCCGGGGACGTCTTTGACATCAAACGCCCAGTGGTCAGGGTGGAGGAACTGGACGTGCCAGAAATCAGCACCCGCTGCTGGTCCAAGAAGGCAGACACTGATCGCCAAGGCCGCCATTCTGGACTCCAGTCGCAATGGCTCCGCAGCCTTCAGCTTGGGCACCAAGGGACTCGGGCCCGACGCCAGCTCCCCAGGAGAGGAATCTTCGATGAGGACTGTGTCTAACTGCTGAGGCCTGTCTGCACTTGGATCCTTCCGGGGAACGTTGGCCAGCTACTCCCTCTCAGACGGCTCGAGCAGATGCCCGGGGCTCCGTGATAGAGCCCAGGAGGACCCCGGTCAGTCAGAGCCATCCAATGATGCTGCTTTCAAGGACTACTTCTTCCTCTTCGGTTCCCTCGAGGGAGACCCCCCTCTACGAGGACCCATGATGAAGCTCGGGTTCGGAGTGTTCCTCCAGAGGTGTCGAGGCCTCAGACGAGGTCCTGGCTCTCAGAGGCATCGGGGACTCAAGAAAAATCTTGTCATGCTGCTGCTGGTGGCTCCTCAAGGCCTTGGAAGACATCTTCTTGCAAAGGCCACAGACCATTGGGTCATGGTCCGGACCGAGGCACCGGAGGCAGCAGTCATGTGTGTCGATCAGAGACATTATTTTAGCACACTGATCACACTTTTTAAAGCCGCTGGTCGCCATAGGTGGAAAAAGAACCCCAGCAAGGTCGAAGACCCTTTGGGCTGCCAGCAAAGAAAAACGGTGGCCAAAAGAAAAAGAAATCTAAGTTAAAAGGAGTCGGCCCAGATACCAAAGCACCGAGTTCGGGACGGGAAAGGTACTGGTGCAACCGGAGACGAGTAAGAACTAGAGAAAAAAAAATCAACTTTTTCCGGGGGAAAACAGACGTCTTGGGGGCTCTGCGGAAAAAAGGAGACTGAGCAAGATGACACCCTTGGGAAGGAAGGGGATCACGCATGTGGGGTAGCAATCCCAAAGGCTTTCTTTGAAAGCTGGGGATTTGCTCGGCGCCGACATCACTCATATGTGAGGACTGACTTCCTGCTTGTTCCTGGAGAATAATGGCTTCTCTTGTTGCTGCACTAGCATGTATACAAGTGATGACATCACTGAAAGTTGCTCTGGTCTATCTACACCTGCTGGCTGGGGAAGTAAAACCCACTCACCTGGACTGGTCTAGTGGGATGATAACGAATACAGCCTCTCTCCCAGTGAATCTACATGTGAAGGCCAGTGAAGAACAGCCTTCGTGTGCACATGAACAAATTGTAAAACCTGTTACCAAGAAAAAGAAAAAGTAGGCTTACCTGCTAATTGTTGTTCCTTGAGAAACTCCAGTTCAGTCCCTCACCTCTGGGTAGTGCACCTCTTCCTGCAGCATGGAGACTGGGCGTGTCAGAATCGTGACATCACTGGATGTATCCTGCTGGCCTCTCCTACCAGCCAACAGTGATCTATTGACAAAGCAGACTCAAAGGAGCAACAAATAAGTAGCTATAGTATTAACTTCAAACAATTAACTTTTAACAACTGTACTACATTCCCATTAATTAAGAGGATAACTCCCTCTCTCTCCTCTTTGAAGAAAATAGCAGAGAGAGCACAAAGAATACAGCATTCAGCAATCTCTGAAATGCCTTCACCATATCGCTGTTGTCACCCACCACAATAACAGACACCTGCAGTAGCTGACAAATCCCCGGGCGGGAATCGGGACTGAACTGGAGTTCCTCAAGGAACAACAATTAGCAGGTAGGTCTAATTTCTCTTTCCTTATCGTTGGAGTCCCGAGACGTCAAGGCCTCTGACGAAGTCCAGGCCAGGCCGGACGCAGAGTCGGAGAAGATTCTTTCTTTTTGGTGCTGCCAGCTCCTCAATGCCTTCGAGGACATTTTCCCACACAGGCCACAAATCATCGGGTCATGATCAGGCCCGAGGCAGCGGAGGCAGCAGTCATGTGTGTCGGTGAGAGACATAAGTTTCTTACATCGATCACACTTTTTAAAACCGCTGGCAGCCATCAGGGGAAAAAGGGCCCCTGCGAGGTCAAACGACAGGGCTGCCAGTGAAAAACAGAAAAAAGGCGCGTACGCTAGTCACTAAGGACAAAAACCGAAAAATGAAGTCCGGGCTCGATACCGGTGTACCGGGCCCAGGCGGGAAAGGGAAACCGGCGTCGAACCGAAGAAAACTCGGGTCTACGCTGAAAAATCAACTTTTTCCTCGGGTGAAAACGAAACACGTCCGTTGGGCTCCGCGGAAAAAAGAAGACTGAGCAAGATGGTACCCTTGGGCAGGAAGGGGACCGGGCATGCGCGCTGCATTCCCAAAGGCTTTCTTTGAAAGCTGGGGAAATGCTCCGCATGGGGGCTCCGTCAGCGCCGACATCACCCATATTGTGAGGACTGACTTCCTGCTTGTTCCTGGAGAAATGAAAATAACTGACAAGGAGGGAAGGCGAGAGCTGCTACTAATTTAAAGAACCAGGCTCAAATTTAAAATTACTGTAAATATAAGGAAATTTGCTCTTAACAACTAAAGGGAACTAATCTCTGATTGCCAATTAACCAAAGGTAACTGAATTAAAAGTAAAAGTAAAATCAGAATAGAATTTGTCACACTAAATGCTCCTTATCTGTTCCCCCAAGTGAGCCCAGAAGCTAGGCTCACTACGTCCTCCTGCTGCATGGAGACTGGACACACTGGGGGCTGATGGGAGAGACCAGCCGGCTATATTCAGCGATGTCATAAGTTTAACATGCCCAGTCTCCAAGATGCAGGAGGAGGTTCACTACACAGAGGTTGAGGACTAAACTGGAGGAACGATAAGGAATAACCATTAAACCCTATCTATTCTAACCAAATGCTCCTCATCTGTTCTTCTAGTGAGCCCAACAACTAAGCTCACTAGGTCCTCTCCCTGCTGCATGGAGACTGGGCACACTGGGGGCTGGTAGGAGAGGCCAGCAGGATACATCCAGTGATGTCACGATTCTGACATGCCTAGTCTCCATACTGCAGGAAGAGGTAAACTGCCCAGAGGTGAGGGAGTGAAGTGGAGGGACGATAAGGAACACACATCAAAACAAAATTGAAATACACCTCTGAGATGCAATAGATCAGAAAGCCTACCTGACACCCAATTTCCTGATGAAAAATTAGGAGAGACTGATACAGCCAAATCAAGGGTAATAAAATTTGGTGAACACCCAATAAAACTTGATTAGGAAACTAAGAATAGAAAACAATTACGTTTATGGCAGAAGCCAGGAGGAAAAATTACAGCAGTGGTTCTTAACCAGTCCTCCTTGAACCCCTAGGCCAGTCGGGTGTTCAGGATAGCCCTAATGAATATGCATGAGATATATATGCATTAGAGATATCCTGCCAACCTCACTGGTTTGTGGCCCTCTAGGGCTGGATTTGGAGACCCCTGCCTTACACCTCTGTCATTTAAGATTGTGAGTGGGCAAGGTGCAGATGTCCTAGACATCAAAAGGGTAGATAGAATGTGTCACATGCCTCGTCAATTCTCACCACCACCAAAAAGTTGTCTAATAGACAATATTTTGGTGGTGGTGAGAAGCAGAGGCATGTGACAAATTCTATCTAACCTTTTTGATGTCTTGGAGATCTGGAAACAAGGAAACAGCATGACTCGATGTCGGCAAACACCGTCGCCGATGTCGATGCTGTCAGTAACGGTACCGATATCAATGCCGGAAACGGTCTCAATACCAGTTGAACCGTCTGAAGTGGTCCTGAAGGCACTGAAGCCGCAAGGAGAGCCGCAAGACTGCATTCAATAGCCAAGAACCTCTGGTCTACTAACGCTGCCGATGCCTGGGTATCATGACCGGACGAAGCGGCCAGTACCCCAAAGCTTGGCACCAGTAGTTCTGCCGAGGTTGAGGCCTCGAGAACATCCTGGAGCCCCGGTAGTGCTTTAGAAGCCAAAGGCTCCCACCGGGGCAATTTTGCAGGTACAAGTCCCTCAAGGGCAACGCCAAAGGCATCTCAATGCTTGGAAGGGGATCTACCCTTTGAGGACCGGCCAGATTTATGTTTGGTTACCTGAGATACATGGGAGAAAGACGAAGCCCTGGAAGACGTCGATGCCACGGATGCTGCATCGGAGGGAAAAAGGGTGCTAAGCTTAGCAGCTCGGTTTTGCCGACCCCTCTTCGACATCAACCCACAGGCAACACACTCCGAGATGGAGTGGTCAGGACCTAAACATTTAAGGCACCACTCGTGAGTGTCGGTGACGGAGATGGAACCGCCACACTTGGAACACTTTTTAAAACCCGAGGCGTGATTTTCCATTCTGAAGGAAAAGTTGGGCCTAGTGCCCAAAATGGCGCGTGGCACCCGACAGAAAACAGACTGTAAGATCCAGAAAAAAGATAGAATTTTTTTTTTTTTTAAAGAAAGAAAGAACCAGTGGTACCGGTATAGCGTCGAGGAAGGCAGACGCGACCACAAAAAAGAATGAAAAAGATGGGATAATTTCTGCGGTGACAGGAAAAACGACCTGCTGGCTCCGCGGAAAACGAAGAACTGGAGAGAGGCAGTTCGGAAAGACGGGAAGGCAGCACGCAGGTGCTGAGGGATGCTCCCAAAAGCTTTCTAATTGGACACTGGGGAGCGTTTTGTTTGGATTTAGAAGCCAATCCAAAATCTTAGGAACCAGTGGTTGCGACCTCCTCACATCCCCTCTTTCCTCTTTGTCTCCATTCTATACTGACATTCCTCCATTTGCAAACTCATACATGGCTGGGGAGGATGGAAGAGTTTTTAGAGAAATGATATAGTGTTTTATTGTGGTAGCAGAGGCTTTATGAGGCATCTTTAAACAGAAATGCGTAGATAGTGCTTATGTTTGCGTATATGGTGCAATGGTGGTTTGCCTGTCTGTGCATGGTATGTGGTCCACCAAGGTAGCACACCACCACGCAAATAGAAGAAACCCAGTACTAGAACGTGGTAATTGGGAAGGAGTATTGAATGCAGATTAGATAAACACGGCACAATGCCTGACAGAGTCCATGTTTCAAAATAAATTCTTCAGGGGAATTCTGGAGTTCTACATTCATAAAGCATAGTTACTCACCTGTAACAGGTGATCTCCGGGAACAGCAGGAATTTAGTCCTCACATATGGGTATCGTCGGTACCGACGGAGCCTGCGTGGGAATGCTCCCCAGCGTCCAATTAGAAAGCTTTTGGGAGCATCCAACAGCGCCTGTGTGCTGCCTTCCCGCCTTTCCCAACTGCCTCTCTCCAGTTGAGTTTTAAAGATGAGACAAAGAGAGAGAGAGAGGGAAAGGAAAGAGATAGATAGAAAGATACAACTCCTAGGGGAGGTGGGTGGGTTGTGAAGACTAAATTCCTGCTGTTCCCGGAGATCACCTGTTACAGGTGAGTAACTATGCTATCTCCAGGAACAAGCAGGAATGTAGTCATCACATATGGGGACTCCCTAGCTTTAGGTGCCAGGGAGAGACCCAAGACGTTGTGTGTCCCTGAACAGGGCTCCACTTCCCCCCATGGATCTCTGGCATCCTACCAGCAGGGATGGCGGGTAGGAGTTCATTAGGTATGGGAGAACAGCCTGACCAAACAAGGCATCACGGCGGGAGTCCTTGTCCAAGCAATAATGGGCTGTGAAGGTATGAACCGAGGCCCAAGTGGCTGCTCGACAGATGTCGTCGATAGACACAGAGTGCAAATGAGCCATTGAGGCTGCCATGGCTCTCACATTGTGAGCTGTGACATGGCCCTCCAGAGAAAGGTTCTTACTCTGATAGGCGAAGGAAATACACTGAGCAATCCAGTTAGAGAGTGTTCTCTTGGAGACTGAAAGTCCCAAATGAGAGGAATCAAAAGCAACAAAGAGTTGAGAGGCCTTTCTATGAGGCTGTGTTCTTTGTAAGTAAAAAGCTAAAGCTCTTTTACAGTCCAAGGTATGAAGATTCCTCTCTGCATTTGATGCATGAGGCCTTGGAAAAAACACAGGTAGGTAGACCGCTTGGTTCAGATGAAAAGGCGAGACCACCTTTGGCATAAAGTGTGGATGAGTCCTAAGGACTACCTTGTCATGATGGAACCTTGTATAAGGTGGATTAGCTACTAGCGCTTGTAACTCACTAATGTGGCGTGCTGATGTGATTGCAATGAGAAAGATAACCTTCCAAGAAAGGAATTTCAAAGAGGTAGTAGCTAAAGGATCGAAAGGTGGCTTCATGAGCTGCCCAAGAACCAGGTTTAAGTCCCATGCCACCGGTGGTGGCCTAATGGGAGGCTTAGTTAGAAGAAGGCCTCTCATAAATCTTGCTATAAAAGGATGAGAGGAAATAGGATGTCCATTTAGAGGCTTAAAGGAAGCTGCAATAGCACTCAAATGGACTCTTACTGAATTAGTCTTAAGACCTGCATTGGATAAATGAAGGAGATACTCCAGCAATGATTCCAGAGGTATCGCAAGGGGGTTAAGACCCTTTTGCAAACACCATATGGTAAACCCTTTCCACTTGAAAGCATAAGAGCGTCTTGTGGAAGGTTTCCTGGAAGCAAAAAGAATATCTTTTACTTGCTGCGGGATATTAAGATCATAGAGATCTAGGCCTTCAGCAACCAAGCCCTGAGACGCAGAGACTGGGGATTGGGATGCCATAACATTCCGTCCTCCTGAGATAGGAGATCTGGAGCAGACCCTAACTCCAGGGAGGGAGCTTGAGAGAGATGTAGGAGCAGAGGGTATCACACTTGCCGCGGCCAATGTGGAGCTATGAGAATCATATGGCCTCTGTCTCTCTGAAGCTTAAACAGGGTTTTGGGAATTAGGGGAATGGGTGGAAAGGCATACAGGAAGTCTTGACCCCAGTGAAGGAGGAAAGCATCCCTGGCCTGAGCCCCCTCAGACGGAATTCTGGAACAGAACCGGGGAAGTTTGGCATTCCACGGACTTGCAAAGAGGTCTATGTCCGGGGTTCCCCAAAGTTGAAAAAACCTGGCCACCTGGTATGCATGCAGAGACCACTCGTGTGGAAGCAGAACGCGACTGAGTCTGTCTGACCAAGAGTTTTGAATGCCTGGAAGATACACTGCCAGAAGATGAATCTGATGCTCTCTGGCGAGGGCCCATAGTCGCAAAGCTTCGTTGCAAAGCGACAGAGAGCCTGTTCCCCCCTGCTTGTTCACATAGAACATGGCTACTTGATTGTCTGTCTGAATGAGGACTGTCTTGCAGCTGAGCAGGATGTGAACACTTGCAGAGCAAGGAAGATTGCTCTGAGCTCCAAGAGATTGATATGTAGATGACTCTCCTTTGGAGACCAGGTGCCCTGGATGGAGAGGTCTTGCAGATGAGCTCCCCAACCCATTGGAAAAGCATCTGTTGTGAGAATTGCTTGGGGTAAGGGTTCTTGAAAGGGGGAACCCAGCAACAGGTTTTGAGTGGACTTCCACCACTGGAGGAACAAAATAAGGCGACTTGTGTTTGCTATTTCGTCTGACAGGCATCCTGATGCCTGGGTCCATTGAGTGGATAAAGTCCACTGGGCTGCCCTCATATGGAGGCGAGCATAGGGAACCACATGCACAGTAGATGCCATGAGGCCTAGTAGTTGTAACATTTCTCGAGCAGTAAGATGAGGCTTTAGCACTGCTTGAGAAGCTAACTGCACCATGCGAAAGCAACGAGCCTGGGGGAAATAGGCCCTTGCCTTTTTGGTATCCAGCAAAGCTCCTATGAACTCTAAAGACTGAGTGGGAGTTAGACTGGATTTTGGGATGTTACCAGCCCTAAATACTAAAGGATACGCATTGTGCAGGACAGAGAATTCCTGGCCTCTGACTCTGTTGGGGCTCGTATGAGCTAGTCATCTAAGTAGGGGAAGACGAATATCCCTAGAGTGCGGAGAAATGCTGCTACTACAGCCATGCACTTCGTGAACACCCTTGGTGCTGAGGCCAGGCCAAAAGGAAGCACCCTGTATTTGTAGTGCTTTCCTTGAAAAAGAAACCGAAGGAACCTTTTGTGGGTTGGATGGATGAGGACATGTGTGTACGCATCCTTGAGATCTAGAAAAACAAAGCCAATCCTGACTCTGAAGGTATGGCAGCAGAGATCCGAGAGAAATCATCATGAATTTCTCGACAAGGAATTTGTTCAATTCTCTGAGGTCTAAGATGGGTCTGTAACACCCTGTTTTCTTTGGAATAAGGAAATAAGGGGAGTAGAACCCTGTACCCTGCTGATGAATGGGTACTTCTTCTATTGCCCCTTGGGCAAGAAGGATAGCGACCTCCTGACCTAACAGGTTGATGAGAGAGGTCGGAGAATTGAACTGCCTCACCATTGTGTGAGGGGGCATGCTTGAAAAATGAAACTTGTACCCCCTCCTTTATAATGGAGAGTGTCCAATGCTCTGCTGTTATCTGCCCCCATCTGGTGGCAAAATGACATAACCTTCCTGGAATGGTGGAAGGCTCTGGTCCCCCGAGAGCCAGGAAGGCTAAGTTCTCTAGCTGAAAGTCAAAGGCCCTGTGGAGGCTGAGACTGCTGGCCCGGCTGAGGCTTAGCAGTCTTTGCTTTCTTCTGTTTGGGTGGTTGCTGACCTTTCCTGGCAAGCTGACCTGCAGAACGTCCCTGTTGAGCATAAGCAGGATAAAATCTTTTCTTTTTAGAAAAGAATGGTTTCTTGAACAATTTCTTTCTAGTAGGATCAGCTGTGGACTTGGATAATCTATCCAAGGTGGAATTTTCAGCATCCATGTCATTGGCTTTTTCCTGCCAATCTCTACCAAACAGGTTATCACCAGTACAAGGGATGTTTCCCAATTTGTCTTGTATCCAGAGCTCCAGATCAGATGCCTGGAGCCAAGCAATTCTACATGCACCTATGGCAATAGCAGAGGTTCTGCTTATGCACTCAAAACAGTCAAAGGCTGCACGGTTGGCAAATTTAGAAACATCTTGAGCATGTTTGACCAATATGAGAAAATCCTGTCTTCTATCCTCAGGAAGAATAGGACTTAAAGCTTCTAAATCATCTGTGACCTCCTTTAGGAACATTCCCATGTAGAGACTATAGGAACTGATCCTGGCAGAAAGCATGGAAGACCCGAAGTCCAAAAGCATCCAGGGTTCTGCACTCACGTCCTGGAGGATTAGAGGCACGCCTCTTTGCACTCTTGATCCTTCACATAGCTGATTCCACTACAATAGAGTGGTGAGGAAGCTGAGTCTTCTGGAAACCAGGACAAAGAGGGGCTCAATACATAGTATCTAGTCTGCGAGAATGAGGAGAGGTAGTAAGAGGTGTCTCCCACATCCTTAACATGAGATCATATAAAATCTCATGAATGGGCAAGGTAGCTGCCTCTTTAGGAGTTTTAGGATATTGTAGAATTTCCAACTCCTTGGCTCTTGACTCTGTTTCAGGGGCCACAGTGATGGACAGACCCCGATTCACCTCCTTGATAAAATCCTGGAAGGAAATATCCTCTGGGAGAAGCATTCCTGCATCGACAGAACTGTCAGAATCCTCAGATTCTTCTGAGGACTCGAAGTACCGTCTGTCTGGATGCTCTTGAAGAGCCCGATAGCCGTACTGACCAAAGTCGGTACCGGGAGTAACCGGTACCGGGGTATCGGTACCAGAGGTCATCGGATGACTGGGTACCGGCAAAGCAGACACCGATGTCGATGCTATCGGTACCGGTACCGATACCGGCCGAATTGTCTGTCGCGGTTCCGAGGGCGTCGATGCCGCAAGGAGAGCTGCCAGACTGCACTCAATAGCCAGGACTCTCTGGTCTATCGACGCTGCCAATGCCTGGATGTAGGTACCGGAGGAGACCGCTGGTACCCCAGAGCATAGCACCAGTAGTTCTGCCGAGGCCGAAGTCTCGAGAACATCCTGGGACCCTGATAATGCTTTGGAAGCTGAAGCCTCCCGCCGGGGCAATTTTGCCGGTGCAGAATCCTCAAGGGCAATGCCAGAGGCATCTCGATGCTTAGAAGGAGATCTATCCTTGGAGGACCGGCTGGATTTATGATTAGTTACCTGAGATCCACGGGAGGAAGAGGAAGCCCTGGAAGACATTGATCCCACCGAAGCTGCATCAGAGGGAAACAGGGTACTGAGCTTAGCAGCTCGGTTCTGCCGACCTGTTTTAGACATCATGGCGCAGGACATACAATCCGTGATGGAGTGGTCAGGACCTAAACATTTTAGACACCATTCAAGGGTGTCGGTGACGAAAATGGTACTGCCACACTTGGTGCACTTTTTGAAACCTGAAGCAGGTTTCTCCACTGTAAGAAAAAGGTTTTGGGCCTAAGGCCCAAAAAGGCGCGTGCAACTGAAGAAAATAGAAAAAAAGTAGTATAGATATATATATATATATATTTTTTTTTTTTAAAACAGAAAATAAGGAACAAAACGGCGATACCGGTAAAGCGTCGAGGAAGCAGACGCGACCACAAAAACGAAAGAAATAAATGGAAATTACACTAACCTGGTAATTGTAGTTCCTGTAGGATCCAGTTTAGTCCTCCACAATCGGGTAATGCCCCTCCTACTGCAGCCTGGAGACTGGACCAATCAAATCTTCTGTAGTACATATCCAGCAGGAGCTCCCAGAAGCCCCCCAGTGTACTAGTAACAAAGCAAACTTAACGAAGCAACACATCAGATTATTATTAGGCTATCAATAAACTATGTACTTCCCCCCCTGGAATAACCAACTCCCTCCCCAAACGAGGAAGTCAGGACACTGCATGGCGCCGGTATCGACGCCTTTAAATTTACACCGAGCTTCCCCCAGAAACTAAGGAGCTAACTGAACTCCAAAATAAAGGGAAGAGCCATAGCGATAAGCACGACTGCCGACAGAGTCCGAACGGGACGAAAACCATCCTACAGGCACCCGCTCGGGACAGCGCGCCGCAAATCATACAGATAGTCGGGAGGGAAGGAGGACTAAACTGGATCCTACAGGAACTACAATTACCAGGTTAGTGTAATTTCCATTTCCTGTGCGGATATCCAGTTTAGTCCTCCACAATCGGGATGTAACAGAGCAGTTAAGACCGGGCGGGACCTTGCAGGCCGGCGCGCAAAACCGCCGAACCAAAACAAGAATCCCGAGCCGCTGACACATCCAAGCGATAGTGCCTGCTGAAAGCATGCAGAGACGACCAGGTGGCCGCCCTACAAATCTCTGCTGGTGGAACCAGGCTATGCTCCGCCCAAGAGGCCGCCTGAGCCCGAGTAGAATGAGCCCGGAGCCCCTCCGGGACCGGCCGCCGCTGCAACAGATACGCGGACGCGATCGCTTCCTTGAGCCATCGAGCAATGGAGGCCTTAGCCGCCGCCTGCCCTTTTTTTGTACCCCCAAAGAGCACAAAAAGCCGATCAGTCTTTCGAAAGGACTCGGTAGACTGCAAATACCGCCGCAGCGCGCGGCCCACATCAAGCCGGAGAAGACTCTTGTCCACCGACTCGACCGAGCATGCCGAAAGCACTGGCAAAAATACCGCCTGATTTAAGTGAAAGGGAGACACCACCTTTGGTAGAAAGGAAGGAACCGGACGGAGCACAATCCGCTCCGAAGAGAAAGACAAGAAAGGCTCTCGGCAGGACAGGGCCTGCCGATCCGAAATACGCCGTGCCGAGCAGATGGCAACCAGGAACACCGTCTTCAATGTGAGATCCTTCAAGGACGCCCTCCGCAAGGGCTCAAATAGTTCCCGAACCATAGCCCGCAGAACTAAATTCAAGTCCCACGAAGGGATCACCGCTCTGCGGGAAGGCCGTAAATGAAAAACGGCGGTCAAGAAACGCCGCACATCCGCATGAGCACCAAGAAGGCGGCCCAAGACCTTGCCTCTATAACACGAAATCGCCGCCAGCTGGACCTTCAGGGAACTGGCCGCGAGACCTTTCTCGAACCCATCCTGAAGGAAGCTTAACACAACGGGCACAGAGACCGTCGCCGCCCGGACTCCCCGCCGGGAGCACCAGTCCTCAAAAATCCTCCAAATCCGAACATAAGTGAGAGAAGTGGAGGACTTTCTCGCCCGCAGTAAGGTGGAAATCACCGCGGGCGAATAACCCTTCTTTTTCAGCCGAGCCCTCTCAATGGCCAAACCGTAAGCGAGAATCGAGCCACCTGGGGCATCCGCAAGGGGCCCTGAAGGAGAAGGTCCGGCAACGCCGGGAGGCGCCACGGCACGCCGTCTTGAAGCCGGACGAGGTCGGCATACCAGGGCCTCCGGGGCCAATCCGGAGCCACCAGCAGCACTCGGCCCCGATGGCACTCGATGCGCTGTACGACCCGGCCGATCAGCGCCCAAGGAGGGAAGACATACAGTAGCCCGGACGTCGGCCACGGCTGAATGAGAGCGTCGAGTCCTTCGGACATTCGCTCCCGCCGTCTGCTGAAGAAGCGACTCGTCTTGGCCGATTGGTAGGTCGCCATGAGATCCATGATGGGCGGACCCCACCGCCGAACTATTTGCGCATACACCTGTGGATTTAACTCCCACTCTCCGGGGTCCACCCGTACTCTGCTGAGGAAGTCGGCCTGGACATTTTCTGCGCCCGCTATGTGCGCCGCCGAGATCGCCGGCAGGCGAGTCTGCACCCAACTGAATAAGGCTGTCGCCTCCGTCTCCAGGGCCACACTCCCTGTGCCCCCTTGGCGATTGATGTACGCCACCGTGGTCGCATTGTCCGACCAGACGCGGACCGCCCGACCCTGGACCAGAGGCTCCAGGGCCAACAGGGCTAGCCTGACCGCCCGAAGCTCGAGACGGTTGATCGACCACGCAGCTTCCCGAGAGGACCACACCCCCTGCGTGAAGCGGGCCTCGCAGTGAGCTCCCCAGCCGGCTAGGCTCGCATCCGTAGTGAGGGGAACCCACAGGGGAGGCTCCAAGGGAATCCCCCGCGTCAGGTTCTCGGAGGAAAGCCACCATCGAAGCGACCGCCGCACTGCCTTCGGACAGGGCAGCCTCTTGTGCAAGGGATCGCACTGGTTGGACCAGCGGCGAAGGAGCGCCCTCTGGAGCGGGCGCATGTGGAACCGTGCCCATGGCACCACCTCCAATGTCGCCGCCATCGTTCCGAGAAGCCGTAGGTACCACCACGCCGACGGAGCGGGCATCCCCCGAAAGAGTCGGACAAGAGCCCGCAACGCCAGGACGCGGCGCTCGGGGAGACACACCAGTCCCCGAGCGGTGTCGAAGCGCACTCCCAGATACTCCAGGTCCTGCGAGGGACGCAGACAACTCTTTCTTTCGTTCACCACCCAGCCTAGAGATCGCAGCAGAGCCACCACCCTGCTCGTGACTCGCAGGCACTCCCGACTGGATTTTGCCCGTATCAACCAGTCGTCGAGATATGGATGGACCAAAATGCCCTCCTTGCGCAAGGCCGCCGCAACGACCACCATCACCTTTGTGAACGTGCGCGGAGCCGTAGCCAAGCCGAACGGCATGGCCCTGAACTGGAAGTGGCCCCACGGAAACGCAAAGCGGAGAAACCGCTGATGAGATGGATGTATCGGGATGTGCAAATAGGCCTCGGTGAGATCGAGGGACGTCAAAAACTCCCCCTGTCGCACCGCTACAATGACTGACCGCAAGGTTTCCATACGGAAATGCGGCACCCGGAGCGCGCGATTCACGCCCTTGAGGTCCAAAATCGGACGCAGGGAATCGCCCTTTTTGGGAACCACAAAATAGATGGAGTATCGCCCGGCGCCTCTTTCCAAAGGAGGAACCGGGATCACCGCTCCCAGCGCTAACAACCGATCCAGGGTCACGCGAATGTCCCGCGTTTTTTGCTCTCCCCTGCTGGGAGACAGAACAAATGAATCTGGAAGTGGGAACGCAAATTCCAGAGCGTAACCCTCTCCTATAATTTGTAGCACCCAGCGATCCGACGTGATTTGGGCCCAAGAGGAAAGAAAGTCGCGCAAGCGACCCCCGATAATCGGACCTCCCTCCAGAGCCTGCCTCGCGTCATTGTGGCTTGCGCCCAAAAGAAGAGCCCGAGGAAGAGGCGGCTCCGGAGAAGCCTCTGCCGGCTCCCCTGAAGGTACGAAACCCTTGATTACGGGCTCCAAACCTGCCCCGCTGCGAAGCCCACAGGCGGGAGGAACGAAACCTGCGCTGATCCCGAAAGGACCCCCTCGCCGAGGGGGAGGACCTGTTGGACCTTGGCCTATCCTCCGGGAGCCGGCCCCCCTTGGACTCACCGAGATCCTTTACCAACTTCTCGAGAGCCTCCCCAAATAACAATCTGCCCTTGAAGGGCAGCTTACTGAGGCGGGACTTGGAAGAACCGTCCGCCGCCCAGTTGCGCAACCAGAGGGACCGGCGCGCCGCAACCGCGGATGCCATACTGTTAGCCAATGCGCGGATTAAATCATAAAACAGATCCGCCAGATAGGCCGAGCCGGACTCCAGCCGGGTAACCTCCAACAGGCCCCGCTGGTCTAGCCCGGGGCTCGAGCGCAAATGCTGCGACCATCGCAGACACGACCGAGCCACCCAAGCCCCACAGATAGAGGCCTGCAATGACACGGCATCAGTATCGAAGGTTTGCTTGAGCAAATTATCAATCTTCTTGTCCTGACCGTCCTTGAGGGCAGCCGCCCCCTCAACCGGGATGGTGGTTTTCTTGGTCACTGCGGAAACCGCAGCGTCCACCCGGGGGGACCTGAACAAGTCCCTGTCCTTGTCGGCAAGGGGATAAAGCCGATTCATGGTCCGAATCCCCTTTAAGCCGGATTCCGGATGCTCCCACTCCGCCTGGATCATATGATCCACCACGCGGTGAACGGGAAAAACCACCTGGGAATCCCTGACTGCCTGAATTAGAGGATCCTCAAGACCCTCCTCCTCCAGGGGCCGCACCGCCGAAAGGTTAAGCGCCTGCAGGGACTCCGTGACCAGAGGAACCAGCTCGTCCCTACGGAACACGCGAATGATCCGAGCCTGGTCCTCCGGCTCAAGGATCTCCCCATCCTCCAACTCCTCCGCTTCAGTCTCAGGATCGCCCTCTGCCTCGGAATCCAGGAGACCTAGGGCGTCCTGCTCCTGTTCCCCCAACCGAAGACGCTTGCCCCCGGGTTGCGAGGTGCATTGAGCCGCCCCAGAGGACCCCGGGGGGAGAGAGGGGGGCCAAACTGCCGGCAACTGACCGGACCTGCTCAAGCGAAACGCCTGATGCATGAGGAGCACAAAATCCGGGGAGAAATCCATAGGCGGTGCAGCTATAGCCGCCTGCTGGAGCGCAGCCACCGACCCGCTGGCCGGTGGAACCGACCCAGACTGAGGGAGGCTCGGGGAAGGAACACTAACCCCTGAAGATAAGATGGGAGAATTAGAATATATAGCATTAAATGAGAGGTTAGATATGATTGCACTCTCAGAGACATGGTGGAAGGAGGATAACCAGTGGGACACTGTGATACCTGGATACAAACTATATCGTAATGATAGAGCTGAACAAATTGGTGGAGGGGTTGCGCTCTATGTTAGAGAGGGCATTGAGTCAGAAAGGATTAAAGTTTTGCAGGGAACAAAATATGCTGTAGAATCTCTATGGATTGAAATTCCATTTATGAAGGGGAAGGTGATGGCAGTGGGAGTATACTATCGACCACCTGGCCAGAATGAACAAATGGATGATGAAATGCTCAAAGAAATCAAGGAAGCTAACAAAAGCCACAACAGAGTAGTAATAATGGGTGATTTCAATTACCCCGGTATCGACTGGGACAGTGTCACAGCAGGACAAGCTAAAGAGATAAAGTTTCTAGATGAAATAAATGACTGCTTCTTGGAGCAGCTGGTTCATGAACCGACCAGAGGGGAAGCCATACTGGACCTAGTCCTTAGTGGAACGCCAGATCTGGTGCAAGAAATAAGGGTGTTGGGACCACTTGGCAATAGTGATCATAGTATGATCATGTTTGATTTAATCAGTGGAGGACAGATAGTAAAGGAATCCACAGTACTACCTTTTAACTTTCAAAAGGGTGACTATGATAGAATGAGGAATATAGTTCGGAAAAAACTAAAAGGAGCGGTTCCAAAGGTTAAAGACTTACAGCAAGCTTGGGTGTTATTTAAAAATACTATCCTCGAAGCCCAGACCAGCTGTATTCCACGCATTAAGAAAAGTGGAAGAAAGTCCAAAAAACTGCCAGCATGGTTTAAAGGTGAGGTCAGAGAGGCTGTTGCTGCCAAAAGAGCAACCTTCAGAAAATGGAAAAAAGAGCCAAATGATGAAAACTGGAAACAGCACAAGCACTGGCAAGTTAAATGCAAAGCATTGATAAGGCAGGCAAAGCGGGAATTTGAGAAGAAACTTGCTACGGAAGCAAAAACACGAAATAAAGACTTTTTCAAGTACATTCGTAGCAAAAGGCCTGTGAGAGAGTCAATTGGACCATTAGATGATAGAGGGGTAAAAGGGGCAGTAAGAGGAGACAAGGCTATAGCAGAGAGACTGAATGAATTCTTTGCTTCGGTCTTTACTGAGGAAGATGTAGGGGTGTTACCCAAGACTGAAGTGGTATTTAAAGGTGATACTGCAGAGGAATTGAGAGAAATATCGCTACACCGGGAAGATATATTACAACTATTTGATAAACTGAATAGTAGCAAATCACCTGGACCGGATGGTATACATCCCAGAGTGTTGAAAGAACTGAAATATGAGATTGCAGACCTGTTATTGGTAATCTGTGAACTTTCATTAAAATCATCTGTAATACCTGAAGATTGGAGGGTCGCCAACGTAACACCAATTTTTAAAAAGGGTTCCAGGGGTGACCCGGGAAATTACAGACCGGTGAGCCTGACGTCAGTACCAGGGAAAATGGTAGAAGCCATCATAAAGAACAAAATTACACAGCATGTAGATAGTCATGGCCTAATGGGAGACAGCCAACATGGCTTTAGACAAGGCAGATCTTGTCTTACTAATCTGATCTGTTTTTTTGAAGGTGTGCATAAACAGGTAGACAAAGGTGAGTCGGTTGATATAGTGTATCTGGACTTTCAGAAAGCTTTTGACAAGGTCCCCCATCAGAGACTTTTGGCGAAGCTAAAAAGTCATGGGATAGGAGGCAGTGTACTATTGTGGATCGGGAACTGGTTAAAAGATAGAAAGCAGAGGGTAGGGCTAAATGGCCAATATTCCCAATGGAAAAAGGTGAATAGTGGAGTACCCCAGGGATCTGTACTGGGTCCGCTACTTTTTGACATATTCATAAATGACCTGGAAAAGGGAATAACTAGTGAGGTAATCAAATTTGCAGATGACACAAAACTGTTTAAAGTTGTTAAAACCCAAGAGGATTGTGGAAAACTGCAGGAGGATCTGGATAAATTGGAAGACTGGGCATCCAAATGGCAGATGAAATTTAATGTGGACAAGTGCAAAGTTATGCACCTAGGAAAGAACAACCCACACTATAGTTACAAGATGCAAGGCTCCACATTAGAAACCACCACCCAGGAAAAAGATTTAGGAGTCATCGTGGATAACATGTTAAAACCCTCCGCCCAGTGTGCAGCGGCGGCCAAGAAAGCAAATAGAATGCTAGGTATCCTAAGGAAAGGGATGGAGAATAAAACAAAGGATATTATAATGCCTCTGTATCGCTCCATGGTACGACCGCACCTTGAATATTGTGTGCAATTCTGGTCACCGTATCTTAAAAAGGACATAGAGTTATTAGAAAAAGTACAGAGAAGAGCCACCAAATTGGTGAAGGGGATGGAAGGCTACTCCTATGAAGAGAGGCTAAAAAGGTTAGGGCTCTTTAACCTAGAAAAGAGGCGGCTGAGGGGAGATATGATAGAGGTGTATAAATTAATGAATGGAGTGGAACGGATAAACGTGGATAAATTGTTTACGCTATCAGAATATAGAAGGACTAGGGGGCATGTAATGAAGCTACAGGGTAAACTATTTAAGACAAATAGGAGAAAATATTTCTTCTCTCAACGTGTAATCAAACTCTGGAATCTGTTACCGGAGGATGTAGTAAGGGCTGTTAGTATAGCTGGGTTTAAAAAAGGTTTGGACAAGTTCCTGGAGGAAAGGTCCATAAACCACTATTAAAAAGGGACCCAGGATATCAATGCTTGGCCTAGTACAAGCACTGCAGAACCTGTGTCTTTTGGGGAAACTGCTAGGTACGTATGACCTAGATTGGCCACTGTTGGAAACAGGATACTGGGCTTGATGGACCTCGGTCTGACCCAGTATGGCATTTCTTATGTTCTTATGTTCTTATGAATTAGAAGCATCCCCAGGGGTAGGCTGATCCGGGAGACTCACAGATTGCTCTAACTCTGCAGGCACTGCGGCACAGCTCCTGCAGATGCCAGAGTCAGTCCCTACTGCTCTGCGGGACCCACAAATCACGCACTGGGGCTGGGAAGCCATCCCAAGGCCACCTCTGCCCAGCGGGATAGAATACAACAGTCACAGGGAAGCCCACACCACAGGGGCAATCCTATGCAAATCAGCCCCGATTTGGAATTAAAACTTTTTTTTTTTTTTTTTTTTACAAGAAACAAAATATGCCCCAGACTCCCTGGGGTGCCCTGAGCAAAATCGCCAGCAAGAGGAACCCCAAAAACGCCAGGGGAACCTGTGCACAAGTGCTCAAAAGTGCCTCTAAAGCACACTTTTAAAATTCAAAATGGCCGCCGGACTTTTTCACCCGCGGTAAAAAACGGCGCGAAAATACAAAAGCCACCAAATAAAATGGAAAAGAACTAAAACGACCCTGTGAGACAGGGCAAACGACCAAATTTAAGAAAAATTGCCAAATGGGCTCAGGAGAGCCTACAGAAATGCTGGCAGCTCTAACAGAGCACTGCACACAAGAAGAAATGAAATGAAAATCTCCTACCAGCTCAGGAACCACCAGGATTCAGCCAACATCTCCCAGTGCCAGCCACTACTGTATCAGGTATGGCTTTACCCCGTACTGTCCAGGGGAAGCTCACCCAGGGCTGTGGAAATTTGCTAGGCAGGAACACAGGAGCCAACAGGTCTGACTTCCCCCTAGTCTCCTGTGGCAGTGCTCCAGAGAGACAGACTTCTTCTTTCTTCCTTTTAAAGATACAGCTAGCTATCAAAGAAATAGCAAGGAAATGCCCCAAAACAAACCCTAAAACAACTAACTAACAAGTGTTGCTCCTGCAATAGTCACTCAGTGTGCCCAGGAGGACACACTTATACGTCTTCAAGCTGCTAGAGACTGGACACACTGGGGGGCTTCTGGGAGCTCCTGCTGGATATGTACTACAGAAGATTTGATTGGTCCAGTCTCCAGGCTGCAGTAGGAGGGGCATTACCCGATTGTGGAGGACTAAACTGGATATCCGCACAGGAAAGAAGAATTATTCTGCGGTGACAGGAACAACGAACTGCTGGCTCTGCTTAAAAAGAAGAACTGGAGAGAGGCAGTTGGGAAAGGCGGGAAGGCAGCACGCAGGCGCTGTGGGATGCTCCCAAAAGCTTTCTAATTGGACGCTGGGGAGCGTTCCCGCGCAGGCTCCATCGGTACCGACAATACCCATATGTGATGACTACATTCCTGCTTGTTCCTGGAGATATACCTGAACAAAACGCTAACAAACATATTATAAAACACTCAGAACACGTAAAAACAATAAATGAAAACAATAGATCCAAACTAATTACAAATGTTAAAAAAAACAATGTTAAAAATAAAGCGTAGTTACTCACCTGTAACAGGTGTTCTCCAGGAGCAGCAGGAATCAGTCCTCACTTATGGGTGACGTCGGCGCCGACGGAGCCCTCGCGGAGCAATTTTCCCCAGCTTTCAAAGAAAGCCTTTGGGAATTGCAGCGCGCATGCGCGGTCGTCTTCCCGCCCGAGGGTGCCATCTTAGCCAGTCAGATGACATAGCTAAAAAAGACAGCATAAAAATTTGCAAAAAGAACATAAGCAGACGATTGCAACTCCAAGGGGAGGAGGGAGGGTAGTGAGGACTGATTCCTGCTGCTCCTGGAGAACACCTGTTACAGGTGAGTAACTACGCTTTCTCCAGGACCAAGCAGGAAGTCAGTCCTCACTTATGGGACTCCCAAGCTCAAGGCTACCGGAGACCCTAAGCACAAAAATGAGCTCCCTCTAGCTCAGCAGCACAGAAGGATAGAATCTTCGCTGAAATACCACCCACCGGTAGCCCACATCCGGGATGGAGGGTAGGAGTTGCTCAGACCTCAAAGAGATTACGGAGGACTGCCTGTCCGAAAGCACTGTCCCTACGGGACTCCCTCTCGAGACAGTAATGGACCGCAAAAGTCTGGCTCGAAGACCAAGTAGCGGCCCGGCAGATGTCTGCCAGCGGAACAGAGCGGAGGTAAGCCACTGACGTGGCCTTTGCCCGAACACAATGAGCCGTGACTCGACCTTCTAAGGAGAGTCCGGCTGCCCCATAAGCCCAAGAGATACAGTCCGCAACCCAGATGGACAGAGTACGCTTGGAGACCGGGAGCCCCAATCTATTGGGGTCAAAAGACACAAAAAGCTGAGCAGCTTTACGGTGCTCCCGCGTACGGTCAAGGTAGAAGTTCAGAGCCCTTCTACAGTCCAGGGTATGGAGGACCGTCTCAGCTCGGCTGGAGTGTGGTCTGGGAAAGAAGGTTGGAAGTACCACCTCCTGATTGATGTGAAAAAGGGAGACCACTTTAGGCAGAAATTTCGGATGAGTCCGTAGGACCACCCTATTCTTGTAGAACCTAGTGTAAGGGGGATCAGACACGAGGGCCTGCAATTCACTTACGCGTCTAGCGGAAGTGAGGGCTATCAAGAACAGTGTTTTCCAAGACAGAAAACGGAGAGAACAGGTAGCCATAGGTTCAAAAGGCGGACAGGTGATCCGCTGCAACACCACATTCAGGTCCCAGTCAGGCGCTGGCGGGCGCAGAGGTGGTTTAAGTAGAAGGAGACCTCGGAGAAACCTCGCTACGAGAGGGTCATTGGAGAGAGGTCTGCCGTCCACCGGCACATGATGTGCTGAAAGAGCACTGAGGTGAACTTTGACGGAGTTGGACTTAAGTCCCAGATTAGAGAGGTGCAGCAAGTACTGCAAGATCACCGACACCGGGCAGGAGAAGGGATCCTGAGACTGTTGGGTACACCAGACTGCAAAGCGATGCCATTTAAGGGCGTAGCATTTGCGGGTAGAAGGCCGTCGCGAAGCCAAGACGACCTCCTCCACCTCCGCCGGCAGGAGAAGGGGAGCAAGGACTACCCTCTCAGCAGCCAGGCCATGAGGTTGAGAGACCTGAGGTTGGGGTGCAGGAGGGACCCCTGATCCTGAGTGAGGAGATCCGGTTGTACCCCCAGAGGGATTGGATCCTCCACCGCCAGTTGCAGCAGGAGCGGAAACCACGGCTGTCTGGGCCAGCGAGGGGCCACCAGGATCATGAAGGCTTTGTCTCGGAGAACCTTGAAAAGAGTCCGAGAGACTAGCGGGATGGGAGGGAAAGCATACAGAAGGCTCCCCGACCATGAGATCAGAAAGGCGTCCGCCGCAACCCGAAGGGGGTGCGGCTGACGAGAGCAGAAGCGAGGAAGTTGCCGGTTGTGAGGACTGGCAAAGAGATCTACCGTGGGGAGACCCCACTTGAGGAAGAGCTTCTGAACTACCAAGGGATCCAGACGCCACTCGTGCGGCTGGAGGACCCTGCTGAGTTTGTCTGCAAGGCAATTTTCTTGGCCCGGAAGATAAACCGCCTTGAGGAGAATGCCGTGACTGACGGCCCAAGAGCAGAGCTTCTGTGCCTCCCGGCAGAGGAAGAAGGAGCCCGTGCCCCCCTGCTTGTTCACGTAGAACATGGCAACTTGGATTGTCCGTCTGGACAAGGACGGACTGTTGGGAAGTCAGGTGGGAGAAGGCCTTGAGAGCTAGGCGGATCGCCCTGAGCTCCAGGAAGTTGATCTGCTGAGCAGACTCCCACGTGGTCCAGAGGCCCTGAGTACGTGCCTCTTGGCAATGTGCTCCCCAGCCCAGGAGGGATGCATCGGTGGTCAGCACCCGGGTCGGCTGAGGTGACTGGAAAGGCATTCCGAATATCAGGTTCGGCTGCCGGAGCCACCACCGGAGAGACGAGACCAGCGGCTCGGAGACGCGCACTAGGTCTGCTAGGCCGCCTGTGGCTTGTCGCCACTGCTGGCGGAGACACCATTGAGCAGACCGCATATTCAGGCGGGCATTGGGGGTCACATGGACGGTGGAAGCCATATGGCCGAGCAGTCTCAGGAAGCGCCTGGCGGAGACCAGGGGCTGGCTGCGAAAGCGGTCGGCTAGGTCCATGAGCCGTTGAGCCCTGTCGAGCGGTAGGTACGCTCGTGCCCGAGGAGTGTGCAGCCTTGCGCCGATGAACTCGAGATCCTGTGAGGGGAGCAAAGTGGACTTTGCGAAGTTTATAACAAAGCCCAAGTGCTGCAGCAGAGTCACCGTGCGGCACGTGGCGTTGTTGACCTCCTGAGCGGACGCTGCTCTGATGAGCCAGTCGTCGAGGTACGGAAAGACATAGAGGCCGTGAAGCCGGAGATGGGCCGCCACGACCGCGAGACATTTTGTGAAGACTCGCGGTGCGGAGGATAGGCCAAAGGGCAGTACTCTGTACTGGTAATGATTTCCTGCCACCACAAACCTTAGGTATTGGCGGTGGCTTGGGTGGATGAGGATGTGCGTGTAGGCATCCTTTAGATCCAAGGAGCATAGCCAATCTCCCTGCTGGAGGTAGGGCAGAAGGATTCCAAGGGTAAGCATTTTGAACTTCTCCCGCACAAGGAACTTGTTGAGGTTGCGCAAGTCCAGGATGGGTCTGAGGCCCCCTGTTCTCTTTGGTATCAGAAAATACCTTGAATAAAAGCCTTGACCTCTCAGGTGGTGTGGCACCGGTTCCACCGCCTGTTCCTGCAGAAGACCTGCTAACTCCTGAAGGAGCAACTCCCTGTGCAGAGGGGGGCGCGGAGGTTCTCCCGGAAAATAGGAGGGAGGGACCTGATGGAAGTGGAGAAGGTAGCCTTCTCGCACGACCTGAAGTACCCAGGCATCTGCGGTGATGCTGGACCACCTGTGGGCGAAGTGAACCAGCCGGCCTCCGGTGCTGGGAGGAACCAGCGGGGGGGGAGAGGCTATGCTGAGCGAGTCAAAAACCCCCACCCTGCTGAGCAGGGGCTGGTGGTGCAGGCTTGGGGGCTTGCTGCCTACGGGACCCGTTACCCCGTCCCTTGGCCTGCTGGCCCTGTTGGGGAGCTGCAGGGGCCTGATAATGGGGGTATTGTTTGTAGGCAGCCGCCTTCCTCGGGTAAAAGGACTTTTTCCCCCGAGCCCTTCTTTTTCTGGGAAGGGGCGGAGGTCTTCCTAGAAAGCCTGGTCCTGGTGAGAGTCTCAGTCTCAATTTGTGCAGCCTTTTCCGCCATGGGCTTGCCAAAGAGGTTTTCGCCTCGGCAGGGGACATCGACCAACTTGTCCTGTACCCAGGGCTCAAGGTCTGACGACTGAAGCCAAGCCTGTCGGCGGGCACCGATGCCGGCTGCGGCCACTCTAGCCGAGGCCTCAAAGCCATCATAGGCTGCTCGGGACATGAACTTTGAGCATTCCCGAATGCCCGTGGACAAGGCTAGGAACCTCCGCAAGGGCTCCTCGGAGAGACCAGCGGAGAATCCGGCTAGCTCTTTAGCCAGATCCCGGAGATACATGCCCATGTAGAGCTGGTAAGTCTGGACACGACATGCGAGCATAGAGCCCTGGAAGCACTTCTTGCCAAGGCCATCCAGGTTACGGGCCTCCCTTCCAGGAGGCACCGAGGAGTGCATCTTCTGGCTCTTAAGACGATGCATGGCCGATTCCACTACCATGGAATGGTGTGGCAGCTGTGCCTTCTGAAAGCCAGGGCTCTTGCGGACCCGATAGATAGAATCGACCCGCTTGCTCAGGACCGGCGAGGAGGCCGGACTCTCCCACATGCGGAAGAGTAGTCGTTCCAGCATAGGAGGAACCGGCACAGTAAAGTGTTCCCTCGCGGGAGAGTCATACTGGAGGGCGTCGAGCTCTTCGGCTCGAGGCTCCTCCTCGGGATCCGCAGGGAAGGCCAAAGCCTTGGCCATATCCCTAACGAAGTCCGAGAACCGGGCATCCTCCGGGGGGGACTGCTTCTGAGGCTCGGACCCCGGTGAGTCCGATGGGACACACCGAGTCCGGAAAGAATCAGGTGACTCTTCCTCCTCAGACTCCCAGACCGACTCCGACGAGGACTCGGTGGGGTCGGCCCGGGCAGGGTGCGGCGCCAGCCGCCCCGACGTCGAGGGAGTCGGCGTCGGCGACCTCGGTCCCGAACGGGAGGCCGAGGGTGACCTCGACCGAGGATCGACTCGAGTTCTCATCGACTCGAGGATCGGCTCGGTCTCCGGGGTCGACTTGGACGTCGACGTCCCGGCGGTCGGGGCAGCGGCGCCAGCGAGGCCAGCGAGCAGTGCCCGCTGCTGGTCCATGAAGGCAGACAGTCTGCTCTCCAAGGCCGTCAACCTGAGTCCGAGCTCAGGTGACCCAGCAGCCCCCGACTCGGGCCCCGACGGCGTCGGGCCCGACGTCGGCGGTCTCGGAGGCGAGTCCAGGAGGACCACAGGACTTACCCGAGCAGGCAGCTCCGACTCCAGGCGAGGTCGCTTCGAGAGGTGCTCCTTCTCCAAGGACCCGGGACGGCTATCGGGGCTATGCGACCTGGCCCTCGCGGAGCCAGGAGCGTCCACCGACGCCGCCCTCGCGGGTTTCACCTTCCATCGATGGTCCCCGGAGGGAGAACCCCGGTCGGAGGAGCTCCGGCGACGGTCCGAGCTGGAGCCTTTCGACGCGGAGGCCTCCGACGAGGTCCGGGTACGGCTGGGGTCAGCGAAGATTCTCTCACGCTGATGCCGCCGACTCCTCAACGCCTTTGAGGACAGTTTGCTGCAGGGCCCACAGATCAGTTCCTCATGATCCGGGCCCAGGCAGCGGAGGCAAAAGTCGTGTGTGTCGGTTAGTGACATATTTCGGTCACACCGACCACACCGCTTAAACCCACTGGCAGCCATCGGGGGAAAAAGGGCCCCTGCGAGGTCAAAGGACCGGGCTGCCAGGGAAACCGAAAACGAAAGCTGACTAAGTCAGAAAAACCGAAAAAAGTAAGCGGACTCGAGACCGGCGTCGCGAGTCCGGGCGGGAAAACGATCGGCGTCGAACCGAAAGAAAAAAGGATAAAACAAAGAAGAAAATCAACTTTTTCGCGGGGACAAGACGGGGACGTCTGTAGGGCTCCGCGGAAAAAAGAAGACTGGCTAAGATGGCACCCTCGGGCGGGAAGACGACCGCGCATGCGCGCTGCAATTCCCAAAGGCTTTCTTTGAAAGCTGGGGAAAATTGCTCCGCGAGGGCTCCGTCGGCGCCGACGTCACCCATAAGTGAGGACTGACTTCCTGCTTGGTCCTGGAGAATAATCAATATTAATAAAACAAAAACAAAAAACTGAAAACCACTAAACAAATATTTAAAATATCAAGGAACTTATAATGTAACAAACAAAATTACATTGATAAAACGTATATATCTTAATAAAAGCATAAATAAAGACAAAAATGTAAGGGAGTGTCATCAGATCAAATCTATATACCAATACCTCTATTGCTAGGTAAGCCCAAATGTATTGATCTTGTGCTGGAAAGAGAGGAAAGGATGAGATATCGTCAGGCTAATGATAACTGAAGCAGGAGTGAGCCCAACAAAACACGATTGCATGATTCAGGCATAAACTTATTTGTATAAGTAATGCACAAACTCATTTGTATTAGTATTAGTCTATACTTAAAAAACAATATTATGTTTGAAATCATAATGTGTTTATAAAAAGGGAAGGAAGGGGGGGATCAGTAAAACAATTATGTAAACAAAAAAGTGAAACAAGGCGACAGGACGATTTATGCTTGATGGACAATGTATAAAAAGTATATACCCAAATGAAAACTGTCTCAACATATAACTCCTTAGGGTAGCCTTGAAAAATTATAACATTGTAACCTTTGGTACTTCTACCTAAATTTAACATGAAACTGGGGGATAGCACTTTAATATGATGCTTAGAAGCTTTAAAAACCATCGGGATATTCTAAAATAAAGAGTGCCAACCAGATCGTATCATAATAAAAAGAAAAGTACCTGAAAGAATCTTGTATCAAATTTTATCTCATGGATAAAATCCCTTTCTCAAATCCTGTCCACTTTAGTGAAAAATATGTCTGCTGACTGAAAAAATGCCCGCACTTACGCTGTAAAGGGAATCTCAACCGCGGGAAAAATGACACGTCATAGTCTCTGACTGGCTGATTGATATCAAAAGGTTTACATAAAATTATAACAATTAAAAACTGTATCATACCGTGCATTGATAGCATAAACTGAAATATAAAAGCGCTTCTTTTGATTGTGGCTATTATATATGAAAATCACTCATAGAAAAGTAAACGTTGTAAAACAGTTGTATGCACAGAGAGCTGTTCCTTAATCTTATTTCCACGTATTTGTAAAAAAAATGCTATATCCAACTGTATATGTTATGCCTCCTTCTGAAACAATAATCCAAATAAATTTATGGGTACATGGGGAACTAAACAAAGGCAGACAAATTAGAAAAATATATGAATCTATCATCAGACCGGGTAGTATACTTTCTTAAAAATATGTGCATAATCATGAATTCATACAGTACTAAATTAAAATACTATGTTTACAAGGTTATAATAAAAACATTAAAAACTACCAATCAATGATATAACCCATATATACTTAAGGTAACAAAAATGAGCCGAATTACAAAATAAAAACATAACTTAAAAAGCGGTATGCATACTTAAAAATAGAAATTACTCAAGACCTCATCTATTACTGAATTAGACTGCGGGGTTCAAAAAATGGCTAAAATCAAACCACGTAAGGTATAAAAACCATATACGTCTATAATAAATAAATAATTAAAAATGTGAATGGAAATAAAACCACCTAACGTATAAAAACCATACACATCTATAAATAAATAAATAATTAAAATAAGAACGTGAATAAAAAGGGGTTAATTAAAGGAACACTGATAGATCTCTATCTAAATTCAAACCGTTTGGAGATAAGGTATCCAATCTAAAAATATATTTCTGCTCTAATCTCATTATTGTCTTATTAATATCACCCCCTCTCCAGTTCATTTTTACCTTTTTAATGACAAAAAAAAATTAAATCTGTAACCTTGTGTGCCTTCTCCTGCCAGTGTGATACCAGGGGTTTGTCCACTGCTCCTCTCTTGATGCAACTTTTATGTTCCACCATTCAAACTCGAATACTTAGAATTGTTTTACCCACATAACGTTTTTTGCAAGGACATTGAATGACAAACCACATGAGTAGTTTCACAGTTTGAGAAATCATCAATAAACTTTTCTTTTGTAATGGGATGCACAAAACTTTCTCTTATTGGCATAACATGAGGACATATGGAGCCACGACCACAGTGGAATTGCTCTTTGTATTTAGAAAGGCATCTCCGTTTGGTTAATGCTGACGGTACTACTAAGTTCCTCAAATTTACATTGCGCTTGTGAGCTACTGTTAAAGGTATATCACGAAATCCGGGAATGGTCTGAATAAGATGCCATTCATTCTGCAACATTTTAGCAATGTCTCGTTAGAGTGTTGAATATAGAAGGGGGCACACTATGCCCACATCCTTCGTCTTATCCTGGGGCTTCAAAAGGGACTCGCGAGAGGCATCTCGGGCTCTCTTATATGCTTGATTTATATGACATGATGGATACTGTCTAGCCGTAAATCTTGTTTTCATTATTTCCACCTGAGTTTCAAAATCCTGTATTGTAGTACAAACTCTTCTGGCTCTTAAGAATTGTCCAACAGGCAGATTCTTCTTTAATGCTGGATTATGGAAGCTATTAAAATGTAAAAGATGATGACGATCCGTGGGTTTCCTATATAGTAATGTGACAAATTGATTAGCTTCTTTTCTAATTATTAAATCAAGATAAGGAATTTGATGAAAATCGTATGTAATCTGGAATCGTAAACTGGCATCTAAATTGTTTATCCAAGTATTAAATTCGGAAAGTGATTCTACACTCCCATCCCAAATGATAAGAATCTCATCAATGTATCAAATCCAAAGCTTGATGTTGGCTTTAAAATATAACTTACACTTACCTGGTAATTGATGTTCCTGGAGGAACTCCAGTTTAGTCCACACTTCTAAGTAGTGTACCTCCTCCTGCAGCTTGGAGACTGGGCATGTCCAAAAACGTGACATCACTGGATGCAGTCTGCAGACATCTCCCATCAGCCCCAGTGAACTACTGACAAAGCACACTTAAAGGAGCAACAAATAAGTAGCCAATCTCAAACAATAAATTGCATACAAACAGCTGAACTGAACTACTACTATATACAAATGAATTTGTCGTCTGGCCGACAGGCCTCATTCCTCATGCCAGCTCCTTCCGACCCATCCAAAGCACCAGATTAGCAAGGATAAGAAGAGGCAGAAGTAGTGGTG
Source organism: Ichthyophis bannanicus (assembly GCA_033557465.1). NCBI lineage: Eukaryota > Metazoa > Chordata > Amphibia > Gymnophiona > Ichthyophiidae > Ichthyophis > Ichthyophis bannanicus. The sequence goes on from CM066033.1 coordinate 777,864,172, forward strand.
AAATAAACATACCTACCGGTCATCATATCCCTTCACAGACTGAACCTGAAATGCTACCGCACCATCCCGGGTGGGAATGATGACTAAACAGGAACATCAATTACTAGGTAAGTGTAATTTCTATTTCCTTATTCTTCCTCCAGTTTAGTCCTCAACCTCTGGGATGTATCAGAGCAGTAATCATTGGAAGGGACCTTTCCAGCTGGATCTCAATACCGCCTCCCTGAAAACGGCATCTTTAGCCGCCAGAACATCTAGGCGGTAGTGCTTACTGAAATGGAAAAAAGAGCCAAACGACGAAAACTGGAAACAGCAAAAGCACTGGCAAGTTAAATGCAAGGCATTGATAAGGCAGGCAAAGGGAGAATTTGAGAAGAAGCTTGTTGCGGAAGCAAAAATGCAAAATAAAGACTTTTTCAAGTACATTCATAGCAAAAAACCTGTGAGTCAGTTGGTCCATTAGATGATAGAGGGGGAATGAATTAGAAGCTGCAAGCTCGTCATCTAAAGCGGGAATGAATTAGAAATTGTAAACTCGTCATTTAAAGCATAGCACGGGAACGAATCAGAAGCTGCAAGCTCATCATTTTAAGCTAAGCATTACATTTATTGCATTTACTGATTCTTACATACGAGTTATTTCAGAGAAGTGGATTGAAAGAAGTTGAAAAGAAGCCGACAAGCCTATTGTTTGAAGTTAAGCACCACTTTTCTCTTGAATTTCATATCAGCATTATTTTTGAGAATCAGTTTAAGCATAAGTTAAAAATAATAATAATAATGAATAACAACAATTCTATTAACAATTCAAAAACCTAGGTGAAGGCCGTTGATGTAGCAGTGGTATTAGTCCGCTTGACGTTATTCATTTAGTCAGCGGCAGCCCAGGATTCTGAGGCCTATGACTTTTTAGAATTAAATATAGAGTTGTTAATTGAATCTTAGTCAGAATTTGATATAGAGTTGTTAATAAAATCTTAGTCAGAAAGAAGATACATTGGACTTTCAAGAAAAAACCCTAAACATATTACAAATGGCACAAAATGTAGCTGCCAGGGTCATAATGAAGAAAAATCTAAGTGACCACATCACACCAGTGCTAATTCAATTACACTGGCTACCCATAACAGCTCGAACAAAATACAAAATACTAACAACCACCTTCAAACTCATCCACAACTTAGCACCTTCCTTCCTCAACAACCTAGTAAGATCGCAACCTCCTACCCGAAACAGAAGAACCCACAATTCCAACATCCTTCACACTCCAACAGATATAAGATCTGCCAAAGCTAACACCAGCCACAGGGCTTTCTCATATGTGGCACCAACACTGTGGAACCAACTCCCACCAGAACTACGAGCTAGCAATGACCTTCTAGACTTCAGAAAGAAACTCAAAACGCACATTTTCCAATCTCATTTCAACCTGAACTAAATCCACAGATGGAGCAGCCCCTGACCACTGTGGCCAAAAAGCTTATCCTGTATATATGTATTTATGTATATATGTAAATGAACTCCCCCATAGCTAAGAAGTGTTAACTCTGTATGATGTGCTTTTCTGACAATCTGTATGTAAACAAAATTTGTACCTGCCTTGATTCGGCAGTTTCACAATAGTAATCCTACCCGCTTCTGATCGCTGGAAGGAGCGGGCTACAAATGCTTGCTAAATAAATAAATAAAATAAATCTATTACAGAGTACTACATCATACTAGTCACGTTATCTCTGTTATAAGAAGGACCAAGATTGGAGTTATAACCTAATGGGAGACAGCCAACATGGCTTTAGACAGGGAAGATCTTGTCTTACTAATTTGTTAAGTTTTTTTGAAGGTGTGAATAAAGAGGTGGACAAAGGTGAGTCGGTTGATATAGTGTATCTGGACTTTCAGAAAGCCTTTGACAAGGTCCCTCATCAGAGACTTTTGGCAAAACTAAAGAGTCATGGAATAGGAGGCAGTGTACTACTGCGGATCAGGAACTGCTTAAAAGATAGAAAGCAGAGGGTAGGGTTAAATGGCCAATTTTCCCAATGGAGAAAGGTGAATAGTGGTGTACCCCAGGGATCTGTGCTGGGTCCGCTGCTTTTTGACATATTCATAAATGACCTGGAAAGTGGAATAACGAGTGAGGTTATCAAATTTGCAGATGACACAAAACTATTTAAAGTTGTTAAAACCCAAGAGGATTGTGGAAAATTGCAAGAGGATCTTGATAAATTGGAAGACTGGGCATCAAAATGGCAGATGAAATTTAATGTGGACAAGTGCAAAGTTATGCACTAGGGAAGAACAACCCAAACTATGGTTACACGATGCAAGGTTCCACATTAGGAACCACCACCCAGGTAAAAGATTTAGGCGTCATTGTGGATAAAATGTTAAAAACCCTCGGCCCAGTGTGCAGTGGCGGCCAAGAGAGCAACTAGAATGCTAGGTATCATAATGAAAGGAATGGAAAATAAAACAAAAGATATTATAATGCCTCTATATCGTTCCATGGTGAGACCGCACCTTGAATATTGTGTGCAATTCTGGTCGTCGTATCTTAAAAAGGATATAGCGATATTAGAAAAGGTTCAGAGAAGAGCCACCAAAATGGTAAAGAGGATGGAAGGATACTCCTATGAAGAAAGGCTAAAAAGGTTAGGGCTCTTTAACCTGGAAAAGAGACGGCTGAGGGGAGATATGATAGAAGTCTATAAATTAATGAATGGAGTAAAACGGGTAACGTAGATCGATTGTTTACGTTATCAGACTATAGAAAGACTAGGGGACATGCAATGAAGCTACAGGGTAAACTATTTAAGACTAATAAAAGAAAATATTTTTTCACTCAACATGTAATCAAACTCTGGAATTTGTTACCGGAGGATTTAGTAAAGGCTGTTAGTGTAGCTGGGTTTAAAAAAGGTTTGGACAAGTTCCTGGAGGAAAGGTCCATAAACCATTATTAAGAAGGGACCCAGGATATCAATGCTTGACACAATACAAGCATTGTGGAACCTGTGTCTTTTGGGGAAACTGCTAGGTACTATGACCTAGATTGGCCACTGCTGGAAACAGGATACTGGGCTTGATGGACCTTGGTCTGACCCAGTATGGCATATCTTATGTTCAAATTAAGATCCCACGGAGGCACCTCTACTCTACGAGAAGGGCGCAGCCTGGAAACTGCCTTCAGGAACCGCAATACGTCCGCATGAGCGCCAAGCACTACTCCTTGAACCTTGCCTCTATAGCAGGCCAGCGCCGCCAACTGCACTCTCAAGGAACTGTCCGCCAGACCTTTCTCAAAACCCTCCTGTAGAAAACTTAAGACGATTTGCCCGCACCTGCCTCCTTGAACACCAATCCTCGAAAATACGCCATATACAAACATACGCCAGAGACGTAGACTACTTTCGAGCTTTAAGTAACGCCGCGATAACTGCTCCAGAGTAACCTTTATTCCTTAGCCTCACCTCTTTCAATGGCCAGATTAAGCGAGAATCGATCCACCTGAGGCATCCTCAGAGGCACTTAAAGCAACAGACTCTCTGACGCTGGTAACCTCCACAGCCCCCCGTCAAGAGGACGCATGAGATCTGCGTACCATGGGCGTCTTGGCCAATCCGGAGCCACCAGCAACACTCTCCCCTGATGCGCCTCTATACGCTGAACCACTCGGCCTATCAGCGCCCACGGGGGAAGCACCTAGAGAAGACCCAACACCAGGCACCTCTGTATCAGTGAGTCGATCCCCTCTGACATCCGCTCTCGCCGCCTGCTGAAAAACCAACTCACCTTCACCGACTGAAACGTCGCCATGAGGTCCATGATTGGCGGCCCCCATCTCTGCACTAGTTGCACAAACACTTCTGGATGCAGCTCCCATTCCCCGGGATCCACGTGCACCCTGCTGAGGAAGTCCGCCGCCACATTGTCCTTCCCAGCAATGTGTGCTGCCGAGATTGCCGACAGACGAGGTTCTACCCAATACAACAGCGCTTCCGCTTCTTCCTCCATTGCCGAACTTCCAGTACCACCCTGCCGATTAATGTACGCCACCATAGCGGAGCTGTCCGAGAGCACTCGCACCGCTCGACCCCTTACTGTCGCCTCAAATGCCCGTAGCGCCAATGCCACCGCTCTGAGCTCTAACCTGTTGATGGACCAAGCGCTCTCCGGAACTGACCAGCGGCCTTGCACGAACAGCTCTCCGCAATGAGCTCCCCAACCCGAGAGGCTTGCGTACATTTATTTATTTATTTATTACAGTTTCTTTTATACCGCGCTATTTGAGATCAGTGCGGTTTACAAAGAACGTTAAAACTACACATCTCAGTTTAGAGATTTGTGCTTACAATAAACAGGCATAATAACTTGGGAATACAATTAAACAAGTTTCTTAACAGGGAGAACATGATAAATATATACAGGCCACTTAATGTAACTATATAAAGGGTTATATGAATAGTACAAGCTTCTCAAGGTGGGAGGAGGATAACATGTGGTTGCAAGTATTCAGACTAAGGGTGTAAGATGCATGGGCTTGAGGAGCTGCCATGAGGTGTGAAAGAAGGTGGGTGTGAGGGGGAGACTGAGACATCATAGTGAAGGAGAAAGAGGTGATGCTTCAGTGCCTTCTTGAATTGACATTAACACCGGTAGCCACTCTGTTTGCTCAAGAGGCATCCTGACCGAGAACAAATTCAGACTCAGCCACCACTTCAGTGCCTGCTTGACCCTGAGAGGACAGGTTAGGCGTCTGCTCAGCGAGTCGGACTGATGAGACCATCGGCGCAGCAACGGCAACATATGAAACCTGGCCCAAGGCACCGCTTCCAATGCTGCCGCCATAGTACCCAGCACCCTGAGGTAACTCCATGCCGAAGGTGCCGGCGTGGCTCTGAACTGACTTACCACCTACCAGAGAATTTCGACTCGACAATCCGGTAGAAAAACTGCACCCCGCTGGGTGTCGAATTGCACCCCAGATATTCAAGGTCTTGGGACGGGTTCAGGCAACTCTTGGAAGAATTGACCACCCAACCGAGTCCCTCCAAGAACTTCACTACTCTGTTCGTAACCTGTATACTTTCGGCCTTGAATTTTGCTCGAAACAACCAGTTGTCAAGATAGGGATGTACCAGAATACCTTATTTTTGCAACGCTGCGGCTACCACCACCATGATCTTGGTGAAAGTGTGCAGTGCCTTCGCCAGACCGAAGGGCAACGCCTGAAACTGATAGTGTCCCCATGGCAGAGCGAAACGCAGACATTTTTGATGACCCGCTCTGATCGGAATGTGCAAATACACCTCCGTCAGATCGAAGGACGTCAAGAACTCCCCTTGACGCACCGCCACAATGACGGACCGTAAGGTTTCCATCCTGAAATGCGGTACCCGGCGACAATGGTTTACGCCTTTGAGATCCAATATAGGGCGAAGAGATCCGTCCTTCTTTGGAACCACGAAATATCTGGAGTATTGACCCCTGCCGTAGTCTTCCTTGGGCAAGGAAATGACCACTCCGATCTGCAATAGCCAATCTAAAGTGCCGCGAACTGCAAGGACCTCCTGATGTCCCCTGCAGGGAGACATCACAAACGACTCGTGAACTGGCCTTGCAAACTCCAGCGCATAGCCCTCGCAAATTATTTCCAACACCCATTGGTCGGTCGTTATCTGGGCCCAGGCAGGAAGAAAGCCCCGAAGACGACCTCCTATCCGCTGACTTCCTGCCGGGGCCCCCCCTCACTTCATTGCGTCTTACAACTGGCTGCTGCGGCCGCTGCAGCAAAGCCTCTACCGGCTCCTTGAAATCCCTGGGCCCGAGAAGGAAACCTTCCTCGTTGAAAACCACCCAAGCGAGAAGTACAGAACCTTCTAAAATCCCTAAAGGGACCCCTAAAGGCCACTGAGGACTTTCCCTGCTTAGGTTTATCTTCAAGGAGTCTTTCCACCTTGGACTCCCCTAAAATCTTTCACAAGCTTATCGAGATCCTCTCCGAATAAGAATCTCCCCTTGAACGGAAGCCTACTAAGGCGTGCTTTGGAAGAACCGTCTGCTGCCCAATTTCTTAACCACAAAAATCTGTGGGCGGCTATCAAAGAAGCTATGCTATTAGCTAGAGCTCTGATCAAATCATAATGCGCGTCCGACAAATAGGCGGATCCCGACTCCAGACGATCAAGATCCCGCTGACTCTCTTGTTCCAGCTGAGTAGACTGCCGCAAACCTTGAGACCAGCAAAGATACGCTCTCGCCACCCAAGCACCGCAAATGGAACCTTGTAATGACAAGGCGTTGGCTTCAAAGGATTGTTTCAACAACCCATCCACCTTTCTATCCTGCGCATCTTTCAAGGCCGCGCTCCCTTCTACCGGAATAGTGGTCTTCTTGGTTACAGCCGATACCGCTGCGCTAACCCGTGGGGAACGAAACCTTTCCTTGTCCTTGTCTGCTAGGGGATACAACCTATTCATAATCCGACCGCATCTGAGCCCGGCTTCTGGTTGATCCCACTCATCCTGTATCATCCTATCAACCACCTTGTGAATGAGAAACACTATGTGGGTTTGCCTTACCGTCTGAATGATCGGATCCTCTCCATTATCCTCCTCCACCAGCTGGTCAGCGGCCAGCTTCAGTGTTTGAAGAGATTCCGTGACAAGCGTTGTCAACTCATCCCTTCGGAATACTCGAATTTTGGCCTGATCCTCTGGCTCTGGAATTTCTCCTTCCTCCAAGTCTTCTATTCCGGCTTCCAGATCCATCTTGTTTTCGTCCACCTCTTGCCATTCTACTTCAGAAGGCGAAAGCTCCCGTGGCCTGGATCGCTTTAAGGGCCTCACGGAACTAGTACCCACTTCCGCCGTGCCTGACTGTTGTAACATGGTAGACACCGGTAACGGTTCCATCACCTTACCTTGCCTCCGCAAACAAAATGACTGATGCATAATTAAAACAAAATCCGGGCAGAAATCTCCAAGCTGATGCCCCGCCGTGAGCTCTTGACCGGCTGCTGGAGTAGTACCCTCCGTGGCCTCTCCGTCTGCCTCAGCGAAGACAGCCTGAAGGTCCTGCCCTACTTTTATTTCCATCTGCTGCTCCATGCTGGCTGAAGCCGCCGTACAGCTGCGGCACATTCCAGAGTCCGCGATAGCACCCCTACGGGACCCACAGACGACACAAAGCGGAAGGGAGGTCATCGTATATGTCTCTGTGCCCCGCTCCGATGCCCAGACAGACACACTCTTTCCTCAAAAATTCTAATAAAAACTATAATAAAATTTAGGTATTTCTTTTTTTTTTTCCCTCATGGAAAGGATCCTTAACCAGCCAGCAGCTTTAATTAACCGACGAGGCTCCCAGGCCTAAGGGGCTCAAGTGAGAAATCCAGTCAACCTTCAGAATAGTAGCAAATCCACCCGCTAATTCAAACAGCCACAAATACCATAAAACCCATTTAAACTAAAAAACTAAACAAAGAGGGAGAGGGGGATAGGGTTGAAAAAACCCACCTAGTATGAGCCCCGACACAGCGGCGCGCCACACGGCGAACACGCTGCCAAAATGGCCGCCGCTTACTGAGAATAGAAAAAGGCGCAAAAACCCCCGCCGAGACACCCGGTCTCTTTTCTGCCGTCTGCGCCGATTGCCTGCTCACCACACAACATACCTGCTTGCTGGTCAGACCACTGGCGTTCCCCTGCCGCTGCGGTGCTTCTGTCCTTGCTGCTGCGCTCAGCCGCACAGTGAGCAGATCGCCGTCGGACGAGCAGCTGTCTGTGCCAAATCAAAGCGCTCACAGGGTCCGGGCTGACAAACGCCGGAGACTCGCTGCTGCTTTCTCCACACAGAGCTATCTCCCGTATATACAAGGGAAAGAGATCTGAGCTGGACAGAGATATTCAGCTTAGGCCAGAAGAATGTGGAGGCAGGAACCGGCACAAGTAATGATGGCAGGCTAGTCGGCACTTTTTTTTTTTTTCTTAAAGCTACAGCCCCAAATTAAAGAAAATAGCAAATTGAAAGTTCCAAATCAAATACAAACTCTCTACTCTATCCTAACAGCTCCTTATCTGTTCCTCTAGTAGCCCAGACACTAGGCTCACTACGTCCTCCTGCTGCATGGAGACTGGACACACTGGGGCTGATAGGAGATGTCAGCAGACTACATCCAGTGATGTCACGTTTTTGGACATGCCCAGTCTCCAAGCTGCAGGAGGTGGTACACTACCCAGAAGTGTGAACTAAACTGGAGGAACGATAAGGAATACATGATTTCTCAAAAACATCTCTTCAAATTGGAACATATATAAATTTGCAATGTCTGGAGCGATAGAGGATCCCATAGCTACACCTTTTGTTGGTTTAAAAAAAGAGGTCTCTAAAACAAAAATAATTTTCACATAAAGCAAATTGTGCTAGAGAAAGTAGAAAGGCCGTGGGAATACGTTTATGGACTACCCTACTGAGTAAACACTGTTCTATAATCTCTAAAGATTCCGCTTGTGGAACATTCGTGTACAAAGATTCAACATCTAAGGTGACCAAAATGACATTAGAACTAAGGTTATGAAAAGAGGACAGGATTTCAATAATATGAGATAAATCCTGTACATAGGACCACATTGCCACATCACAAAGGGCAGTAGTAATAAATCCAAAAACTGCGAAATGGGTTCCATTAAAGATCCAATTGCTTAAACTATAGGACAACCGGGAGGAGCCGTCATAGACTTATGGATTGACATAGATGGTAAGAATAACCGGTATGGGGACAATTAAGAAGTCTCTCTCTTTTTTGGTAATATAGCCAATCTCAAAAGCTATAAGTACTATACTGTCAATACTACCTTTCAGTTTCTTAGTGGGATCCCCATCTAACCGGAGATAAACGTTTGGTCATTAAGTTTATTTTATTTATTTGCATTCTCTTATATACCGCGCTATTCTGCATCAGTGCGGTTTACATTGAACAAACTGAAATTACATTGAACAGGGCATTATAACTTGGAGATAACTATTTTACAGGAAACATGGGCTATGGAGGGTTAAGTGGCTTGCCCAAGACCACAAGGAGCACCTGTGGGACTAGAAACCCCAGTCCTTCCAGCCCAAGGTTGCTGTCCTCTAGTGGGATTTGAACCCCCGATCTTCCGGCCTGAAATACCTTGCCCCAACCACTAGGCCACTCCTCCACTCCAAGTTGCCTATTAATATCATCTATATACATTTTTTTGTATAAAACTACTATGGCTCCTCTTTTGTCTGCAGGCTTGACAATAATTTTATCATTTTTTGCAAAGATTTAATAGCCTCATTCTCACCTTTTGTAAGATTGTGAAAAGTGGGGCGTGATTTTGTGCAAATCTTCTTAACTTGCTGTAAAACGACCCGCTCAAAGGCTTCGATAATAGGGTCTGTCTGTGAAGGGGGGATCCAGGAGGATTTATTACAAATAATAGATCCATCACAAGGACCAGCTTCTTGATTTATAAAAAACTGTTTAATACGAATTTTGCGGAAAAACTTAAATCAATTTGAATCTCAAATGGATCAGGCTTTTTGACAGGCACAAAGGACAACCCTTTGTTCAAAATAGATTCTTCATCTGGCATCAATGTATATCCAGAGATGTTAATGGAATTACTATAGATTAGATCATTTAATACGTCCTCTCGCGGGATCTTTCCATCCTCCAGCCGCCTCATCCTTGTTCTCTCTATTGGTTGTATTGATTGTTCGCTCTGTCTTGTTGTGGATCATGATATCTGTCCTGTTCTAATAGTGGCGGACAGGTACAGGACCCGTTTCGACCGCCCCCCTTCCAAAGTAGATCCATATTGAAAAAAATCATTATTATGGGCATTGTCATGCTCCTTAACTCTCTGAGGCCTAGGCCTCTCTTTCTTGAGTGGAAAATAAGGATGCAGAGGCATCCACATTTTCTAACGACTCACTCCTGCTTCGTTTCTTTTTTTGTTCTGGGGGGTCCCTCTCTAATTTGCTCTTCCATAGTACTTTCTTTGCGATCAAATATAGAAGATCTCTTAATCCAAATTCTATCATTCTCTGCCTTCTTACACCAGTGATACACATACGCCACCCTATAATCATCCTCATCCCTTTTAAACTTGTCAAACTCTTATTTTTAATTTCTTTCTTAAATTGTTGAATATTTTTTTCATAATCTGTTTGTATTTTGTCAAAATTGTCACACCCTTTCAATATTGTCAATTTCTCATCAATCTCACTTTTCAATATTTCTGATTTCTTATTCGCCATAGTAATTAACAATATCATAAGGTCCAAAGAACATTTGTTTAAAATGGCATTCCAACACTTGATAAAACCTTCTTCATTTAAATACAATCCTTGAGCTTTGTTCATGCGTAATCCCCTGGGGATAATCTTTGATTTGCAGCATTCGAGGAGATATGCCGCATGCATTTCCTCTTTGACTAATTTTTGTGTAAGAACCACCACATTTTCCCATTGAGTCCAGACGGCATCTGTTGCTTCTTCAGATTGGTCCATAAGGGATTCATGCGGTAAAAGTTTGTCAAGGGCATCCTCTCCAAAACTAAGGATGTCCTTCCATGGAGAAAACATGCTTGGGATAAGAGGTCCACCATGGTAGAACAACGCCATGTGAATAGAAGAAACCCAGTATAAGAACGTGGTAATTGGGAAAGAGTACTTTATTGCGGATTAGATAAACACGCCACAACACCCGACACAGACCGTGTTTCAAAATACCTTATTCATGGGAATTCTTGCGTTCTACATTCATAAATACATGAACAAAATGCTAACAAACATATTATAAAACACTCAAAGAGGTAAAAACAATAAATGAAAACAATAGATAAAACATAATTACAAATGTTAATAAACCATGTTAAAAATAATCAATATTAATAAAACAATAAAAACAAAAAACTGAAAACTACTAAACAATTGTTTAAAATATCAAGGAACTTATAATGTAACAAACAAAATTACATTGATAAAACGTTGATAAGAAATGTATACATCTTAATAAAAGCATAAATAAAGACAAAAATATAAGGGTGTGTCATCAGATCAAATCTAGATAGCAATACCTCTATTGTTAAGTAAGCCCAAATGTATTGATCTTGTGCTGAAAAGAGAGGAAAGGAAAGGATGAGATATCGTCAGGCTAATAACTGAAGCAGTAGTGAGCCCAACAAAACATGATTGCATAATTCAGGCATAAACTTATTTACTGGTCCAATTCAAAGATACGTTAATACAAGAGAAAAGCCATCACTGTATTATTTGGTATAGTTTTTTTTTATAGTACATATGTTTACAGAACATCACTATGACATCCATCCTGCCTGAAGACATTAGGTTTAACAACCGATCGGAGGTCATTCAACATTACCCTCCTTGGGGACTAGATTTTTTTTATACAGCATAAGTGGGGATGTTTTAATGGTTTAGTAGGCATTTTTTTAATGTACTGAACACAATTGGATATAGCATTTTTTTTACAAATACATGGAAGATTAAGGAACAGCTCTCCGTGCATACAACTGTTTTACAAAGTTTACTTTTCTATGAGTGATTTTCATATATAATAGCCACAATCAAAAGAAGTGCTTTTATATTACAGTTTATGCTATCAATGCACGGTATGATACAGCTTTTAATTGCTATAATTTTATGTAAACTTTTTGATGTCAATCAGCCCATCAGAGGCTATGATGTGTCATTCTTCCTGCGGCTAAGAATCCCTTTACAGCGCAAGTGCAGGCGTTTTTTCAGTCAGCAGACAGATTTTTCACTAACGTGGACAGGATTTGATAAAAGGATATCCATGAGATAAAATCTGGATACAAGATTCTTTCAGGTACTTTTCTTTTTATTATCATACGATCTGGTTGGCACTCTTTATATTAGAATATTCCGACGGTTTTTAAAGCTTCTAAGCATCATATTAAAATGCTATCCCCCGGTTCATTTTAAATTTAGGTAGAAGTACTAAAGGTTACAATGTTATAATTTTTCAAGGCTACCTAAGGAGTTGTATGTTGAGACAGTTTTCATTTGGGTATATACTTTATATATACTTTTTATACATTGTCCATCAAGCATAAATCGTTCTGTCGCCATGTTTCACTTTTTTGTTTACATAATTGTTTTACTGATGCCCCCTTCCTTCCCTATTTATAAACACATTATGATTTCAAACATAATATTGTTTTTTTTAAGTACAGCATAGTTACTCACCTGTAAAAAGTGATCTCCAGGAACAGCAGGAATTTAGTCCTCACATATGGGTATCGTCGGTACCGACGGAGCCTGGGCGGGAACGCTCCCAAGCGTCCAATTAGGTAGCTTTTGGGAGCATCCCACAGCACCTGCGTGCTGTAGGAAGCATCCCACAGCACCTGCGTGCTGTAGGAAGCATCCCACAGCACCTGCGTGCTGCCTTCCCGGCTTTCCCAACTGCCTCTCTCCAGTTGAGTTTAAAGCTGACACAAAGAGAGAGAGGGAAAGAGAGAGAGAGAGAGAGAGATACAACTCCTAGGGGAGGTGGGTAGGTTGTGAGGACTAAATTCCTCCTGTTCCTGGAGATCACCTGTTACAGGTGAGTAACTTTGCTATCTCCAGGAACAAGCAGGAATGTAGTCCTCACATATGGGGACTCCCTAGCTTTAGATGCCAGGAAGAGACCCCAGAAGTTGTGTGTCCCTGTGAAAGGGCTCCACTTCCCCCACGGATCTCTGGCATCCAACCAGGGATGGTGGGTAGGAGTTGATTAGGTATGGAACAGGTGTTGGAGAACAGCCTGACCAAACAAGGCATCCCGGCGGGAGTCCTTGTCCAAGCAGTAATGGGCTGTGAAGGTATAAACCGAGGCCCAGGTGGCTGCTCGACAGATGCCGTCGATAGACACAGAGTGCAGATGGGCCACTGAAGCTGCCACGGCTCTCACATTGTGAGCTGTGACATGGCACTCCAGAAGAAGATTCTTACTCTGATAGGCAAAGGAAATACACTGAGCAATCCAGTTAGACAGTGTCCTCTTGGAGACTGGAAGTCTCAAATGAGAAGGATTAAAAAAAACAAAGAGTTGAGAGGACTTTATGTTGCTGTGTTCTTTGTAAGTAAAAGGCTAAAGCTCTTTTACAGTCCAAAGTATGAAGATTTCTTTCTGCATTAGATGCATGAGGCCTTGGAAAAAACACAGGCAGGTAGACCGCCTGGTTTAGATGAAAAGGCGAGACCACCTTTGGCATAAAGTGTGGATGAGCCCTAAGGACTACCTTGTCATGATGGAATCTTGTATAAGGTGGGTCAGCTACTAGTGCCTGCAACTCACTGATGCGACGTGCTGATGTAATTGCAATGAGAACGATAACTTTCCAAGAAAGAAATTTCAATGAGGTAGCAGCTAAGGGTTCGAAAGGTGGCTTCATAAGCTGACCAAGAACCAGGTTTAAGTCCCATGCCACAGGTGGTGGCCTAATGGGAGGCTTAGTTAGAAGAAGGCCTCTCATAAATCTTGCTACAAGAGGATGGGAGGAAATAGGCTGCCCATTTAGAGGCTTGAAAGAAGCTGCAATAGCACTCAAATGGACTCTGACTGAGTTAGTCTTAAGTCCTGCATTGGAAAAACGAAGGAGATACTCCAGTAATGATTCCAAAGGTATCGCAAGGGAGTTGAGACCCTTCTGCGAGCACCATATGGTAAAACCTTTCCACTTTAAAGCATAAGAGCGTCTTGTGGAAGGCTTCCTGGAAGCATAAAGGATATCTTTTACTTGCTGAGGGAGGTTAAGATCATGAAGATCTAGGCCTTCAGCAACCAAGCCCTGAGATGCAGAGACTGGGGATTGGGATGCCATAACATTCCGTTCTCCTGGGACAGGGGATCTGGAGCAGACCCTAACTCCAGAGAGGGAGCTTGAGAGAGATGTAGAAGCAGAGGGTACCACACTTGCCGTGGCCAATGTGGAGCTATGAGAATCATACGGCCTCTGTCTCTCTGAAGCTTGAATAGGGTCTTGGGAATTAGGGGAATGGGTGGAAAGGCATACAGGAAGTCCTGACCCCAGTGAAGGAGGAAAGCATCCCTGGCCTGAGAGCCCTGAGCCGGAATTCTGGAACAGAACAGGGGAAGTTTGGCATTCAACGGACTTGCAAAGAGATCTATGTCCAGGGTTCCCCAATTTTGGAAAATCTTGGCCACCTGGTCTGCATGTAGAGACCATTCGTGTGGAAGCAGAACTCGACTGAGTCTGTCTGTCCAAGAGTTTTGTATGCCTGGAAGATACACTGCCAGGAGATGAATCTGATGCTCTCTGGTGAGGGCCCATAGTAGCAAAGCTTCATTGCAAAGCGACAGAGAGCCTGTTCCTCCCTGCTTGTTCACGTATAACATGGCTACTTGATTGTCTGTATGAATGAGGACCGTCTTGTAGCTGAGCAGGGTATGGAACACTCCAAGAGCAAGGGAGATTGCTCTAAGCTCCAAGAGATTGATATGTAGATGAGTCTCTTGTGGAGTCCAGGTGCCTTGGGTGGAGAGGTCTTGCAGATGAGCTCCCCAACCCATTGGAGAAGCATCTGTTGTGAGAGTTGCCTGGGGTAATGGTTGTTGAAATGGGGACCACAGCAACAGGTTTTGAGTGGACTGTCACCACTGGAGGGACAAAATAAGGTGATTTGTGTTTGCTATTTTGTCTGACAGGCACCCTGATGCCTGAGTACACTGAGTGGATAAAGTCCACTGGGCTGCTCTCATGTGGAAGTGAGCATAAGGAACCACATGCACGGTACATGCCATGTGGCCTAGTAGTTGTAGCATTTCTCTGGCAGTGAGATGAGGCTTCAGCACTGCTTGAGAAGCTAACTGCACCATGCAAAGGCAACAGGCCTGGGGAAGATAGGCCCTTGCTTTTCTGGTATCCAGCAAAGCTCCTATGAATTCTAGAGATTGAGTGGGAGTTAGACTGGATTTTGGGATGTTTATGACCAAACCCAGATACTGAAGGATACGCATTGTGCAAGATAGAGAAGTTCTGGCCTCTGACTCTGATGGGGCTCGAATGAGCCAGTCGTCTAAGTAAGAGAAGACGAATATCCCTAGAGTGCGGAGAAATGCTGCTACCACAGCCATGCATTTCGTGAACACTCTTGGTGCTGAGGCCAGGCCAAAAGGAAGCACTCTGTATTGGTAGTGCTTTTCTTGAAAAAGGAACCAAAGGAACTTTCTGTGAGTTGGATGGATGAGAACATGGGTGTACGCATCCTTGAGATCTAGAGAACAAAGTCAATCCTGACCCTGAAGGTATAGCAGCAGAGTTCCTAGAGAAATCATCTTGAATTTCTCTTTGAACAGGAATTTGTTCAATTCTCTGAGGTCCAAAATAGGTCTGTATCCCCCTGTTTTCTTTGAGATAAGGAAATAGGGGGAGTAAAACCCTGTACCCTGTTGATGAATGAGTACTTCTTCTATTGCCCCTTGGGCAAGAAGCATGGTGACCTCTTGATCTAACAGACTGATGAGAGAGGTCTGAGAATTGAACTTTTTACCAATGTGGGAGGGGGCATGCACAGTAAGTGCAGCTTGTACCCCTCTCTTATAATGGAGAGTGTCCAATGCTCTGCTTTTATCTGCTCCCATCTGGGGGCAAAGTGACATAACCTTCCTGGAATGGTGGAAGGCTCTAGTACGTTGAGGGCCAGGAAGGCTAAGTTCTCTAGATGGAAGTCAAAGGCCTTGTGGAGGCTGAGACTGCTGAGACGGTTGAGGCTTAGCAGTCTTTGCTTTCCTTTGTTTAGGTGGTTGCTGACTTTTCCGGGTAGGCTGACCTGCAGAACATCCCTGCTGGGAATAAGAGGGATAAAACCTTTTCTTTTTTGAGAAGAAAGGCTTTTTGAAAGATTTCTTTCTCGCAGGATCAGCTGTGGCTTTGGATAGCCTATCCAAGGTGGAGTTGTCAGCATCTAATTCACTGGCTTTTTCTTGCCAATTTTTGCCGAACAGATTCTCACCTGTAGAAGGGATATTGCCCAGTTAGTCCTGCACCCAGAGCTCCAAATCGGATGCCTGGAGCCAGGCAATTCTATGTGCACCTATGGCAATGGCAGAGGTTCTGCTTATGCACTCAAAACAGTCAAAAGCTTCACAGTTTACAAACTTAGAAACATCCTGGGAATGTTAGACCAGTTTGAGAAAATCCTGCCTTCTATCCTCAGGAAGAAGAGGGCTCAAAACCTCTAAATCACCTGTGACTTCTTTAAGGAACATTCCCATATATAAAATATAGGAACTGATCCTGGCAGAAAGCATGGAAGCCTGGAAAATACAACATCCAAAGGCATCCAAAGTTCTACACTCACGTCCTGAAGGATTAGAGGCATGTCTCTCTGCACTCCTGATCCTTCTCATAGCTGATTCCACTACAATAGAGTGGTGAGGATGCTGAGTTTTCTGGAAGCCAGGACAAGGAGGGACTCGATACATGGTATCCAGTCTGCGAGAGTGAGGAGAGGTGGTGAGAGGTGTCTCCCACATTCTTAACATGAGATCATGTAAAATCTCATTGATAGGCAAGGTAGCTGCCTCCTTAGGAGCTTTTGGATATTGTAAAATCTCCAATTCCTTAGCTCTGGGCTCTGTCTCAGGAGTCACAGTAATGGACAACCCACAAGCCACCTTCCTGATGAAATCTTGAAAGGAGATATCTTCTGGAGGAGACATCCTATGTTTAGGAGAGGAAGACTCCTCCGGGAGAAGTATCCCGGTACCGGCAGGGCTATCAGAATCCTTGGAGTCCTCAGAGGATTTGAAGTATCGTCTGTCCGGATGCTCTTGAAGACCCCGAAACCCGTACCGACCGAAGCCGGTACCGGGGGTAATCGGTACCGGTGTATCGGCACCAGAAAGCATCGCATGACTAGGTGCCGGCAAAGCCAATACGGATGCCATCAGTACCAGTACCGGCATCGGTGCCGGTACCGGTTGCATGGTCTGACGCGGTTCGAGGGCGTCGATGCCGCAAGGAGAGCTGCCAGACTGCGTTCAATAGCCAGGAACCTCTGGTCTATCGACGCTGCCGATGCCTGGATGTCGGTACCGGAGAGAGCCAGTACCCCAGAGCATGGTACCAGTAGTTCTGCCGAGGTCGAGGCCTCGAGAACATCCTGGATCCCCGATAATGCTTTGGAAGCCGAAGTCTCCCGCCGAGGCAACTTTGCCGGTATGGAACCCTCAAGGGCAACGCCAGAGGCATCTCGATGCTTGGACGGAGATCTACCCTTTGAGGACCGGCTGGACTTATGTTTAGTTACCTGAGATTCATAGGAGGAAGACGAAGCCCTGGAAGACGTCGATGTCACCGAAGCTGCATCGGAGGGAAAAAGGGCACTGAGCTTGGCAGCTCGGTTCTGTCGACCCCTTTTGGATATCATGGCACAAGCCATGCACTCGGAGATGGAGTGGTCAGGACCTAAACATTTAAGACACCACTCGTGGGTGTCGGTGACGGAGATGGTACCACCACACTTGGTGCGTTTTTTAAAACCCGAGGCAGGTTTCTCCATGGTGGAGGAAATTTTGGGCTTAAGGCCCAAAATGGCACGTGCACCTGGAAAGAAAAGCTGGAAAAAATAATTATTTTTTTTTTTAAAGAAAAGAAAGAAGAACCGACGGTACCGGTGAAGCGTCGAGGAAGGCAGACGCGACCACAAAAAGAAGAATAAGGGAAATAATTTTCTGCGGTGACAGGAGCACGACCTGGTGGCTCCACGGAAAATGAAGAACTGAAGAGAGGCAGTTGGGAAAGGCGGGAAGGCAGCACTCAGGCGCTGTGGGATGCTACCAAAAGCTTCCTAATTGGACGCTGGGGAGCGTTCCCGCGCAGGCTCGAGTCGGTACCGATGATACCCATATGTGAGGACTACATTCCTGCTTGTTCCTGGAGATAGTCTAATACTAACACAAATGAGTTTGTGCATTTCTTACACAAATATGTTTATGCCTGAATCATGCAATCGTGTTTTGTTGGGCTCACTCCTGCTTCAGTTATCATTAGCCCGACGATATCTCATCCTTTCCTCTCCTCTCTTTCCAGCACAAGATCAATACATTTAGGCTTACCTAACAATAGAGGTATTGGTATATAGATTTGATCTGATGACACACCCTTACATTTTTTTCTTTATTCATGTTTTTATTAAGATATATACATTTCATATCAACATTTTATCAATGTAATTTTGTTTGTTACATTATAAGTTCCTTGATATTTTAAACATTTGTTTAGTGGTTTTCAGTTTTTTGTTTTTATTGTTTTATTAATATTGATTATTTTTAACATGGTTTTATTAACATTTGCAATTAGTTTTTATCTATTGTTTTCATTTATTATTTTTACCTATTTATGAGTGTTTTATAATATGTTTATGTTAGCGTTTTGTTCATGTATTTATGAATGTAGAACGCCAGAATTCCCCTGAAGAAGGTATTTCGAAACATGGCCTGTGTCGGGCATTGTGGCGTGTTTATCTAACCTGCAATAAAGTATTCCTTCCCAATTACCACGTTCTAGTACTGGGTTTGTGCATGGTATGTGACAGTGGGTGCTTTTGTGTGACGTGCAGGGCTGTGGTGCATGTGTGCGTGATGTGCAGAAGTGGGGTGCCTGTTTGTGTATATGATGTGTGATGGGGCGATGAGGTATGTGTGCGCGAGTGTGTTGCTTGTGTGTGTATGTTGTACAAAGGTAGGGTGCATGTGCCTGTCTGTCATGCGAAGGTGGGGGTGGTTGTGTGCGCGCATGTTCGTATGTCCTTTGAAGGTTGGGACTGTGTGTGTGTTCTAGGGGTGCACTTTTGGCATCTATACATTGTGCCCCTTTCTCCCTATATTCATCACTTTAACCTCCAATACCTTGCATTCTTCCTTCCCCACTCAGTTCCCCTTACAGAATCGTTTCCCTTCTCTCCCTCTCCCCAGCACTCCCACCCCTGCCCTCCATTACCCAATCCTGTCTTTTATTTTATTAATGTATTGCCTCTTTAAATGTTTGCTCCTCATTCCCCCCCCCCCCCCATTAACTATTTCCTTCTGCAGGCCCCGATCACTGCTGTCCTCGGCCTGTGGGAGATGGGATCCCCATGCACAGCTGGCTGGCTGCCTGCTGTTCTACCCGCAGGATCCTATCTCCTGCAGGCAGAAATAAGAGGTCTCTGCCACAATCACAGCTCTCTTCTGTTCTGTCAGCAGGAAAAGGGATCCCCACGGGCAGACAGAAGGGGTCTCTGGTGCCTGCGATCTCAGTTTTTTTTTTGTAAAAGAGAGCTGGGTAAGAAAATCTCAGGCGCCAGATACAAATTCTGCTTGCCATGGCGACATGTCGCCTGGGATTTGTCAAGCCCTGTTTTGTATTACTAAGAAGTCCATCAACAGAGCCTGTGTATTTATGAAAATTATTAGTTCATTTTAACCGGTTGGATGCTGCATTCAAAAGATGCCATTTTGCTGGAAATTCCATCTTTAGAACTAACTCAACTGCTGCTTTTTTTTTTTTTTTTAAATAGCAAGACCATGATGATGAAAATCTTTACCAGATGCCTTAAATTCAGAATGTAATTTGTTACTACAATTTTGCGAGAAACTGAAAGGATTTTTATTTGATGAAGCCTTTAATTAATTTTAATGATAGCTTCTAATTTATCATTTGTTTTGTTTGCCAATGACAGACCTTGACAAATTTTGTTTCAATTCAGGAGCCAGGCCAAAGTCTTAGGAGCCAGTAGCTGAGACCTTGTGCGGCCCATCCCTGCACTCTCAGTTATCTCCATTCTCCACTGAAGTTCAGGAGTTGGGAGGAGGGGCAATGATTCTTCTCTGAGGAGGTCTACCACAGTTCCCTTAGGGCCAGGTTTGCTAAGGCTGCATTTTCATTCTATGTTCAAGGGGGGGAAAAATGTAGTAAATTAGATCCTTATGTAGGCCACTGCTAGAATACACAGCCCCATCCCCATTCTGTTATCACCCAGAATCACAATCTCTCTCCCTTCCCATCCACGTCACCTAGTCGTGCACATCCCTCCCCTCTTCATCACCCACTATCATTCCTCCCTTAAAAATCGGCCAACACCAGCTCTCACCACCAGAAATTTATTTATTTACTTGCAAGGATTTGATATACCACCAATGGTTAGAACATCATAGCAGTTTACAAAACCTTTTAGTCTTCAATTATAGAGACCACAAGAACAAAAAAAACAAACAGTACAATTGGGAAAACAGAAGAAACATCAAGGAAGAGAGACGTGGTAGCACGACAATGTCACCAGAAACAGGAAAAAAAAACAAAAATTATAACTGCATAGAAACAGTAGGAGGGGATAGAGAGGAAGTAAAGGTGTTATCTTTAACAGAAGCATAACTAGCTATTATTAGAAGGCCTGGGTAAAAAGCCAGGTCTTCAGGCTAATCAAGCTTTTTTAAGAAAATTCAATACGGAGTCCTGTGAACATGGAGTACCATAGATGAGGAGCTGGGAAGGAGAAAGCAATAGAGCAGTAGGTCTCTAAGTGTAATGTTTTTATATATGGGTGAACATCACTGACAGAGCCCGCGCAGGAACGCTCCCCAGCGTCCAATAGGAAAGCCTTTGGAAGCATTCCACTGCGCCTACGTGCCTGCCTTCCCAGCTCCTCTCCTCAGTTGAGTTTGTAGCTGAGAAGAAGAAAATAAAAGAACTCTACAACTAGGGGAGGAGAGTGGGTTGTGAAGACCGAGTTCTGTTACAGGTGAGTAACTACGCTATCTCCAGGAACAGGCAGGAATGCAGTCTTCACGTATGGGACTCACTAGCTCCCAGGTACCAGACTGTTAAGGGGGGGAGAGCAGTGTGATCCCTGAGACTAAAACCTACAGCCAAAGAGTAAGGACACAATGTGACCCATTGGACTCAATTCCAGGAGGCTATACCATCCCTAATGACAGTCTGGACTCTTATAGAAGTCCGAAATGGAGGGTATGAAATGAGTTTAAGTCCCAAAGAGGTGCTGGAGTACAGCTTGGCCAAAGACAGCGCCCCGACGTAAGTCCATGTGCAGACAATAATGTGCAGCAAAAGTATAAATGGAGGATCAGGTTAATACTGAATGGTTGGCTTTAGAGGTTGCCATAGCCAGCATATTAACGTGACCCTACAGGGAGAGTCCTGCTTGTGCATAAGCAAAAGAAATGCAATCTGCTATCTATCTGGAAAGAGCTCACTTTGTCACCGGTAGCTCAAGGTGAATTGGATCAAAGGAAATGAATAACAGAGGATTTTCTGTGAACCTTAGTTCTATCCAAGTAGTAAGCCAGCACTTGCTTGCAGTCTAAGGTGTGTAGCACTACTTCAGTCCGAGACGCATGTGGTCTTGAGAAGAAAATCAGGATTACCACCAACTGGTTTATATGGAAGGAGGAGACTACTTTCGGTAGGAAATTCGGATGGGTACAGAGAACCATCTTGTCATGGTGGAACCAGGTATATAGTGGATCCACCACCATAGACTGCAGTTCGCCAATGCGGTGGGCTAATGTAACGGAGATGAGGAAGACTTTCTTCCAAGATAGCAACTTCAGTGAAGTGGTGGATAAAGGTTCGAAAGGAGGCTTTAGAAGTTGAGCGAGAACCACGATGAGGTCCCAAGCCACCGGAGGCTTGGACAGCAGAAGACACTACATGAAGCGTGCTACTAACGGGTGTAAAGAGATAGGCTAGCCACCCAGTGGTTTGTGAGAAGCTGCGATGGCATTGAGATAAATTTTTACAGAGTAAGTCTTAAGAATGGCCAAGTACAAGTGGAGGAGATATTGTAGAAGGGACTCCATCGGGAAGGCAAAGGGGTCAGTGCCCTTTTGGGAGCACCAGAGGGCAAATCTTCACCACTTCAAGGCATAAGATCGCCTGGTGGACTCCTTGCGTGATGCAAGGATATCTTTGACCTGCTGTGGCAAGTTGAGGTCAGCGAGCACTAAACCCCCTTCAGCAGCCATGCTGTCAGGCATAGGGAGTGAAGATTGAGATGGAGGAGCGTCCCGTGGTCCTGAGAAAGGAGGTCAGGCATAAATACCAGGCTGAGAGTTTGAGTCTACACAAGGCAAAGAAGCAGAAGAAACACAGCTGATGGGGCCAAAAAGGAGCTATGAGGAGCTATGGAGCATTTGTCAGCCTGTAGCTTTAACAGCATTTTAGGTATCAAAGGGGTAGGAGGACATGCATAGAACAGACCCTGTCCCCAGTGGAGAAGGAAGATGTTCAGGGCCTGTCGGTGTAGGGACGGAAGCCTGGAGCAGAAGAGTGGAAGCTGTGTTCTGCAGTGTGCAGAAAAGACTATGAATGGGGTTCCCCACATTTGGAAGATCCTAGTAGCTGTCTCCCAATGGAAGGTCCACTCGTGTGGATGAAGGATTCAGCTTAGCCTGTCTAAAGGACATTGAGCTTACCCGGAAGGTACACTGCTTTGAGGTGACTGGGGTCTGTAATGGCAAAGAACCAGAGGGGAAGCATTTCCTCACAGAAGGGATAGGATCTTGTCCCCCCCTGTTTGTTCACATAGAAAATGGCATGATAGTTGTCCATCCTGACTAATACCTGTAGACCAGAAAGTTAGGGTTGAAAAACCTGAAGGGAATTTGTTAGTGCCCGGAGTTCTAGGAGGTTGATCTGCAAAGCAGATTCCTGTTGTGTCCATAGTCCCTGTGTGGTTAAGTCGTTTAGATGAGTTCCCCAACCCTGTTTGGAGGCATCCATTGTCAGGGTACATCAATGTGTAGGCATCTGAAAAGGTGACTTGCTGAGTAGGTTCTGTGGAGACTACCACTGAAGAGACTTGGTCAGTTGAGGGGTGATGTGGATCTGGTCTCAGACGTACCTTGTGTACAATGAGAAGACAGTCCACTGGGTTTGTTGCATTAGTAGTCGAGTACAGGGAACAACATAGGCCATAGAGGTCATGTGTCCCAAAAGACGTTAACACCTCTTGAGCAGCTTTGCTGTTGCGTTTTTTTCGCCAGCTCGATGAGGCGGGCACAGCTATCTTGCAGAAGAAAAGCTCAGGCCTGTTGAATGTCTAAGAAAGCTCCGATGAACTCTTCATCTTGAGCTGGACTGAGGTAAGACTTTGGGAAATTTAGGACAAATACCAGATGTTGGAACACCGTGATGGTGCGATGAAGGGCGAGTTTTACCTCCTACGGGGACTCTCCCCTGATTAGCCAGTCATTTAAGTAAGGTAAGCTGAAGACCCTCAAAGCGCAGAGATAAGCAGTGACTACTGCCATGCAGTTTATGAATACTCACAGTGCAGAGGCTACACTGAAAGGCAGCACCTGGAATTGGTAGTGGTTCCCCTGAAACATGAAGCGCAGATACTGTCTGCGCAGGGGATGGATCAGTAAATGCATGTATTCTTCCTTTAGGTTTAGAGGACATAGACAAACTTGCCTCTGGAGGTATGGGAGAAGAGTTCCCAGGGAAATCATTTTGAATTTTTCTTGGACTAGGAACTTGTTTAGGTCTCCAAGATGGGACTGAAGCCTCCTATTTTCTTTGGGATGAGTAGAAACCCATCCCTTCTGGAGGAGGAGGAACCCTTTCTATGACACCCTGAGATAACAGGGTGGACACCTCTTCTCTTAAGAGAGTGCTTTGAAGGGGATTGGTGGGATAGTCTCCTGTGAAGCTGGGGGGGGGGGGGGGTAAAAGAGAAGCAGATACCCCTTTGGACGATGTTGAGAGTCCACTGTTCTGAAGTTATGAGGTGCCACATGTGGGTTTGGGAACAGTCTGCCTGCTATGTGGAAGGGCTGGAGATCCTCCACAGGCAGAATGGCAATACTCTTAGGAAAGAGTCAAAGACCAGGTTGAGCCTGAGCTGCTGGATGAGGCTTAGGAGCCTTGGACTTTCTATCTCAAAATCCCAGGCCTTTTCTCTCCATACTTTTCCAAAAAGGTTTTCTTCCGTACATGGGATTGGCCAGCATGTCCTGGACCCACTGTTCGAGATCTGATGCCTGCAACCAGGCCATCCTCCAATCCCTAATACAGACTGCTGAAACTCTGCTTGTTTATTTATTTATTTAACATCTTTTCTATACCACGCTATTCACATCAGTGTGGTGTACATTTAACAGAACCTTATACAATGCAGTCGGGACTGCATTTTATTTACAATAAACAGGAACTATAACTCATGTTGACTATAACTATAACTCATGTTGACTCAAAGTCATCAAAAGATGCCCTGGTGATAAATTTTGAAGTATTTTGGCCTTGCCTGGTGAGTGTCTGGAATGCACTCTGCTTATCATCAGGAAGCATGGCGGCAAATGTCTAAAGATCCCTGGTGAAATCCTTTAGAAATATACTCATGTATAGCATGTAGGAGTTTATTCTAGAGGTCAACATGCAGGCCCGAAAGCATCAAATGTCCTCAAGCCTCTATCTGGAGGCATTAAAAACGTGATTTTCTGAACTCTCTTTGGTGCATCGCCGATTCCACCACCATAGAAAGATGTGGGAGCTCTCAGCCTCCCGTTCGGGACTGAGGTCATCGCTACCGAGTCTACCGGCGTCGAAACAGATGGCAACGGGGCCCTCGAAGCTCAAGGAGCCCCTCGAGTCTTCTTCGGAGGCCTAAGCCTGGGAGACGGAGGACAAGGAGTCCCTGGATACCAGAGGCATAGGGACATCCCCTCAGATTACCCCGTGTCTGAACCTCGGAGAAGGTCCCCATCAGAGGATATGGGTTTTCATGACTTTGTGCGGGATATGTCCAAGGCGTTGGCTTTCCCCACGGAGTCCGAAGAGGAGCCTCAAGCTGACGAGCTCAAGATCCTCCAATATGAAGCTCCTCCTCGGGAGACCCTCACAGTACCTGTTGCTCCGATCCTGGAACGACTCATGCTCCACATGTGGGAGACACCGGCGTTGGTGTCGGTGACCAGCAAATGGCACGATTCAATGTATCAAGCCTGCCGGAGCCCTGACTTTCAAAAATCGCAACTGCCGCACAATTCCATGGTTGTGGAATCGGCCATGCGTCGCCTTAAGAGCCAGAAGACGCATTTCCTCGGTGCCCCCCCCCCCCCCCCCGGCAGGGAGGCCCGCAACCTGGATGCCCTTGGCAGAACGTGTTTCCAGGACGCAATGCTGAATTGTCGAATACAGGCATACCAGTTGTACATGGGCATGTACCTGAGTGACCTGGCAAAGGAACTCGCCAGGTTCTCAGTTGGTCTCTCTGAGGAATCTTTGCAACACTTCAAGGGTCTGTCCAAAGCTGTACAAGAATGCTCAAAGTTTATGTCTCAGGCGGCCTACAACGGGTTCGAGTCCACAACCCAAGTAGCCATGGCAGGCATCGGTGCACACCACCAGGCTTGGCTTCAGTCGTCTGACCTCGAGCAATGGGTTCAGGATATGTTGGTCGATGTCCCATGCCAAGGGGAGAATCTCTTTGGCAAACCCATGACCGTCAAGGACGCAGAGCAGGAGAGAGAGTTCATGACGAGGACACGGCTCTCTAAGAAGACCTCTGCCCCTCCTCGTAAGAAGGGCTGGGGTAAAAAGTCCTTTTACTCGAGAAAGGGAGCTGCTTACCGACACTACCTCCCTTACCAGGCCCCCCAGGCTCCCCCACAGGGGCAGCAGGACAAGGGACAGGGGCATGGCCCACGTAAACAGAAGGCCCCCAAGGGACAGGGGCATGGCCCGCGTAAGCAGAAGGCCCCCAAGGGACAGGCTCCGGCTCAGCCTGATGGGTTTTTTTGATTCCGGCAGCATGGCCCCTCTCCCAGCTGGAACTGGGCAGACCACAGGGGGCCGGCTGGCCTTGTATGCCCACAGGTGGCAGGCCATCACCACCGATTCCTGGGCACTGCAAGTAGTCAGGGAGGGATACCTCCTCCATCTAGCCCAAGTACCTCCACACTACTTCCCAGGAGAGCCTCCAATGTCTCCCTTTCATCGTAACCTTCTTCTGGAGTTGGCAGGTCTTCTCGAGGCCCGTGCGGTGGAACCGGTGCCCCACCACCTCAAGGACAGGGGGGATCTGCTCTAGGTATTTCCTCATCCCAAAGAGGACAGGGGGCCTAAGGCCCATCCTCGACCTGCGCAACCTCAACAAATTCCTGGTGAGGGAGAAATTCAAGATGCTCTCCATTGGAATATTGCTGCCGTACCTCCGCCAGTGAGATTGGCCATGCTCCTTAGACCTAAAGGATGCCTACACACACATCCTAATCCACCCAAGCCACAGGAAATACATATGCTTTGTGGTGGGGGACAACCACTACCAGTAAAGCACAGTTACTTACCTGTAACAGGTGATCTCTGGGAACAGCAGGAATAAGTCTTCACATATGGGTATCGTCGGTACCGACGGAGCCTGCGCAGGAACGCTCCCCAGCGTCCAATAAGAAAGCTTTTGGGAGCATCCCACAGCGCCTGCGTGCTGCCTTCCCACCTTTCCCAACCACCTCTCTCCAGTTCGAGTTTTAAAGCTGAGACAAAGAGAGAGAGGGGGAAGGAAAGACAGAGAGAGAGATATACAACTCCTAGGGGAGGTGGGTGGGTTGTGAAGACTTATTCCTGCTGTTCCCAGAGATCACCTGTTACAGGTAAGTAACTGTGCTATCTCCAGGAACAAGCAGGAATGAGTTTTCACATATGAGGAATCCCTAGCTGCAGATGTTAGGGAGAGACCCCAGAGTTGTGCGTCCTTGAAAAGGGCTCCACCTCCCCCCATGGATCTCTGCACCCAACCAGGGTAGGTGGGTAGGAGTTGATTAGGAATGGAACAGGTGTTTGGGAACAGCCTGACCAAGCGAGGCATCCCGGCGGGAGTCCTTGTCCAAACAGTAATGGGCTGTGAAGGTATGAACAGAGGCCCAGGTGGCCGCTCGACAGATTTGGTCGATGGACACAGAGTTTAGGTGAGCCATTAAGGCTGCCATGGCCCTCACATTGTGAGCTGTGACATGGCCTTCCAGAGAAAGGTTCCTACTTTGGTAGGCGAAAGAAATACACTGAGCAATCCAGTTGGACAGTGTTCTCTTAGAAACTGGAAGTCCTAAATGGGAAGGATCAAAAGCAACAAAGAGTTGAGAAGACTTTCTATGTTGCTGTGTTCTTTGTAAGTAAAAGGAGAGAGCTCTTTTACAATCCAAAGTATGAAGATTCCTCTCTGCACTTGATGCATGAGGTCCTGGAAAAAAGACAGGTAAGTATACCTCCTCGTTCAGATGAAAAGGCAAGACCACTTTGGGCATAAAGTGTGGATTGGTCCTGAGGACTACCTTATCATGATGGAACCTTGTATAAGGAGGATTAGCCACCAAGGCTTGCAACTCACTGATGCGACGTGCTGAGGTGACTGCAATGAGAAAGATAACCTTCCAAGAAAGAAATTTCAAGGAGGTGGTGGCTAAAGGTTCAAAGGGTGGCTTCATAAGCTGGGAAAGAACCAGATTTAAGTCCCATGCCACTGGAGATGGTCTAATGGGAGGTTTAGTTAAAAGAAGGCCTCTCATGAATCTTGCTATAAGAGGATGAGAGGAAACGGGCTGTCCATTGAGCGGCTTGAGGGACGCTGCAATAGCACTCAAATGGACTCTTACCGAATTCATTTTGAGGCCTGCATGGGAAAGATGCAGAAGATACTCTAGTAAAGAATTCAAAGGTATTGCAAGAGGGTTAAGACCCTTCTCTGAACACCAAATGGTAAATCTTTTCCATTTGAAAGCATAGGAACGTCTAGTTGAAGGCTTTCTAGAAGCATGAATAATATCTCTGACTTGCTGAGAGAGATGGAAAACTTGAAGGTCTAGGCCTTCAGCAACCAGGCCCTCAGATGCAGAGACTGAGGGTTTGGGTGCCACAACGTTCCGTCTTCCTGGGAGAGAAGATCTGGAGCAGAGCCCAACTCCAGGTACGGAGCTTGAGAGAGATGCAGAAGTAGAGGGTACCACACTTGGCGTGGCCAATGTGGTGCTATGAGGATCATAGAACCTCGGTTTCTCTGAAGCTTGAACAGTGTTTTGGGAATTAGGGGAATGGGTGGAAAGGCATAAAGGAAGTCTTGACCCCAGTGAAGAAGGAAGGCATCTTTGGCCTGAACTCCCTGACATGGAATCCTGGAAGAGAACCGGGGAAGTTTGGCATTCCACGGACTTGCAAATAGGTCTATGTCCGGGGTTCCCCAAATTCGAAAAATCCTGGCTATCTGGTCCCTGTGGAGGGACCATTCGTATGGAAGCAGAACTCGACTGAGTCTGTCTGCCCAAGAGTTTTGAACGCCTGGAAGATATACTGCCATAAGATGAATCTGATGCTCTCTGGCGAAGGCCCACAGTCGCAAAGCTTCGTTGCAAAGCGACAGAGAGCCAGTCCCCCCCTGCTTGTTCACGTAGAACATGGCTACTTGGTTGTCCGTGTGGATGAGGACTGTCCTGTAGCTGAGCAGGGAGTAGAACACTCTGAGAGCTAAGAAAATTGCTCTGAGTTCCAAGAGATTTATGTGTAGTAAAGTCTCCTGTGGAGACCAGATGCCCTGGGTGGAGATATCTTGCAGATGAGCTCCCCAACCCCTTGGAGAGGCATCTGTTGTAAGGATTGCTTGGGGAAATGACTGTTGAAAAGGGGACCCCAGCAATAGGTTTTGAGAGGACTTCCACCACTGGAGAGACCAAAAAAGGTGACTGGAGTTTGCTATTTTGTCTGACAGGCAACCTGATGCCTGAGTCCATTGGGTGGACAAAGTCCATTGAGCTGCCCTCATGTGAAGGCGAGCATATGGAACCACATGCACAGTGGATGCCATGTGGACTAAGAGTTGTAGCATTTCTCGAGCAGTTAAAAGGGGCTTTAACTGTATTTGGGAGGCTAACTGCACCAAGCGTAGGCAACGGGCCTGAGGAAGATAGGTCCTTGCAGTTATGGTATCCAATCAAGCCCCTATAAACTCGAGGGACTGAGTAGGGGTGAGACTGGATTTTGGGATGTTTATTTCTAGTCCCAAATACTGAAGAACACGCATTGTGCAGGTTAGACAAGTCTTGGCCTCTGCTTGAGATGGAGCTCGAATGAGCCAGTCATCCAGATATGGGAAGACGAATATTCCTAGAGTGCGTAGAAATGCAGCTACTACTGCCATGCATTTCGTGAACACCCTTGGTGCAGAGGCCAGACCAAAAGGAAGCACCCTGTATTGGTAGTGCTTTCCTTGAAAAAGGAACCGAAGGAACCTTCTGTGAGTTGGATGGATGAGGACATGGGTGTACGCATCCTTGAGATCTAGAGAACAAAGCCAGTCCTGACTCTGAAGGTATGGAAGCAGAGCACCAAGAGAAATCATCTTGAATTTCTCCTTGAATAGAAATGTGTTCAATTCTCTGAGATCTAAGATGGGTCTGTAGCCCCCTGTTTTCTTTGGAATAAGAAAATAAGGGGAGTAGAACCCTGTGCCTTGTTGAAGAGGTACTTCTTCTATTGTCCCTTGGGCAACAAGGATGGCAATCTCCGGACCTAGAAGGTTGAGGAGAGATGTTGGAGAATTGAACTGTTTCACCATGGTGTGGGGGGGAAGGCTTAAGAAATGAAGCTTGTACCCTTCCCTTATGATGGAGTGTGTCCATTGCTCTGCTGTGATTTGCTCCCATCTGGGAGCAAAGTAAGTCAACCTTCCTGGGATGGTAAGGGGCTCTGGTCCTTCCAGAGCTAGAAAGGCTAAGTTCTCTAGTAGCGAGTCAAAGGCCCTGAGGAGGCTGAGGCTACTGGGCCGTGGAAGGTCTAGCTGCCTTTGACTTGGCCTGTTTAGGTGGTTGCTGATGCTTTGCAGCAAAACGACCTGCAGAAGATGCCTGCTGACCATAAGCAGGATAGTATCTTCCCTTTTTGGAAAAAGATGTCTTTTTAAACAATCTTTTCTTAACAGGAGCAGAGGTAGACTTTGAAAGTCGATCCAAAGCAGAGTTTTCAGCATCCATCTGAGTGGCCTTTGCTTGCCAATCCTTACCAAAAAGGTTTTCACCTGTACAAGGGAGATTTCCCAATTGATCTTGGACCCAGAGCTCCAAATCAGAAGCTTGTAGCCGAGCAATTCTGCGTGCCCCTATGGCAATAGCCGAAGCTCTGCTTACACACTCAAAAGAGTCAAAGGCTGCACGGTTGGAAAATTTGGAGACATCTTGGGCATGTTTGAGCCAAGTGAGAAACTCCTCTCTTTTATCCTCTGAAATGAAAGGGGTTAAAGTCGGCAGATGATGTGACTTCTTTTAGAAACATTCCTATATAGAGCCTATAGGAATTGATCCTAGCAGCTAGCATAGCAGCTTGGAAAACCCTTCGGCCAAAAGCATCCAGGATCCTGCATTCACGCCCTGGAGGATTAGATGACTGTCTTTTTGCACTCTTTATCTTCTTCATGGCTGACTCTACCACAATAGAGTGGTGAAGAAGCTGAGTCTTGTGGAAGCCAGGACAAGGAAGGACACGATACATGGTGTCTAACCTGCGAGAATGAGGAGAGGTGGTGAGAGGTGTCTCCCACATCCTCAACATGAGATCATAAAGAATCTCATGAACAGGTAAAGTAGCTGCCTCCTTAGGAGCTTTAGGATATTGTAAAATATCCAACTCCTTGGCTCTGGGTTCCGACTCAGGGGCCACTGTGATAGAGAGGCCCCTAGCCACTTCCCTAACAAAGTCTTGAAAAGAGAAGTCTTCTGGAAGAGACATTCTTCGTTTAGGTGAAGAAGACTCCTGAGGAAGAAGTATCGATGCTTCTACAGAACCCTCAGACTCAGAGTCCTCAGAGGAATCGAAGTATCGTCTGTCTGGATGCTCCTGTAAAGCCCGATAACCGTATCGAGTGGGATCGACATCGGGAGTAATCGGTACCGGTTCGGTACCGATGGGCATCATAGGACAGGGTACCGTTGCAGTTGACACCGAAGCCGATGTCGATGCAATCGGTACCGGTGAGCGGTGCCGATACCAGCAACGGGGATTGTTGCAGTACCGGAGGCGTTCGAGCCTGTATGAAAGCCGTTAAGGTGCGCTGCATGGTCAGAATTTTCTGATCCATTGACGCCACCAGTGTCTGGATGTCGGTACCAGTGGGAGCCACTGGTACCCCAGAACACGGCAACAGGTGATCTGTCGAGGCCGAGCCATCGATGTCAACCTGTGACCCCACAGATAATGCTTTGGAAGCCAGAGCTTCCCGCCGGGGTAATTTTGCCGGTGCGGAATCCTCGAGGGCAAGCCCGGAGGCATCTCGATGCTTGGAGGGAGATCTGCCCTTCGAGGACCGGCCAGATTTATGCTTGGTTACCTGAGGTCCATGGGAGGAAGAGGAGGCCCTGGAAGACGTCGATGCTACCGAAGCTGCATCAGAGGGAAACAGGGTACTGAGCTTGGCTGCTCGGTTCTGCCGACCTCTCTTAGAAATCATGGTACAGGACATACAATCCGTGATGGAATGGTCAGGTCCCAAACACTTTAGACACCAGTCATGGGTGTCGGTGACAGAAATAGTACCGCCACATTTTGTGCATTTTTTAAACCCAGAAGCAGGCTTCTCCATGAGGAAAATAGTTTTAGGTCTAGGGCCCAAAAACTGAAAATGCACAGTAGAAATAAAGCGTTTTTGTTTTGTTTTTTTGAAAGAAAGAAAGACAGGCGGTACCAGTCCGACGTCGAAGAAGGCAGACGCGACACAAAAGAATAAAGAAGAAATAAAGACCTTCTTCTGCGGTGACAGGAACACGACCTGCTGGCTCCGCGGAAAAGAAGAACTGGAGAGAGGCGGTTGGGAAAGGCGGGAAGGCAGCATGCAGGCGCTGTGGGATGCTCCCAAAAGCTTTCTTATTGGACGCTGGGGAGCGTTCCCGCGCAGGCTCCGTCGGTACCAACGATACCCATATGTGAAGACTCATTCCTGCTTGTTCCTGGAGATAGAATGCTCCCCTTTGGCCTTGCTTCGGCTCCCAGGGTGTTCACAAAGTGCCTGGTCGTGGTCGCCACCTTCCTCAGGCTTCAAAGGATCTTCATCTTCCCCTATCTCGACGACTGGCTCATCAGGGGCACTTCGGTCGCAGAGGTGCAAGCAGGCCACAGCTCGCACCTCCAGGTCCTGCAGCACTTGGGGTTTGTAATCAACTACCCCAAATCCAGCCTCTGTTCATCTCAAGAATTAGACTTCATTGGGGCAAGGCTCAATACCCTGCAGTCAAAGGCCTTCCTGCCTGCAGACAGGGCAGGCAGGCTTATAGCCCTTGCAAGGAAAGTGCGCCATAGCTCCTCAGTGCCAGCGAGACAACTGCTGTGCCTCCTTGGACACATGGCCTCCACGGTCCATGTCATTCTAGATGCCCGCTGAAAGTGTACTCTGCACCTCCCCTCACCGGTAACACACCAGGGCTCTTGGGTAACGGATATCCACACATAAAGCAATGAGAAGGAGAAAGGGTAAAATCAGTAAATAATACACAACACACTTGTATTATAAAAAGAACCAAAGCTTTGGGAGAGCAAACCAAGTTACTGCCTTTGTTTACTCTGCCATCGTAGCTTTCGGCCACTTTATTTATAGGTAAATATTTGATTATACAGCATAATTCTCACTTTATTGCTCTACATCAAACATCACGTATCCATACCATCACAGTTCAGTTCTCATTAGCATAGGTCATCATGAGGAGACATACACATAGTCCCAGACATAACTATGTAGGCATTAATTCTAATTAATTCTAATACTGACAGTTTGATATCTCTGACCCGAGACTGAGAGACTGGGAGACAACTTGCCCTTTACTTATCTTCAATAAACATAGACTAGTGTTTATATTATTAGGAACCTTTCACCTAATTATCCTAGCAGAGTCTTTCAAGGATGTTACTGACTAAAAAGCTCTGAATGGTATTAACTCTTTCTTAGGGCTAGTACTATATTGTTGAGTACCCTGGCCGTATACACAGCCCTGTACAGACTAGCTTACTTTCACCCGCCTCCACATGCGTACTGCGCAGTGATGCTTCAGAGACCAATGGTCCCAAGCCACTGGACACCTCCAGGACAGGATCAAGGTGACCAGGCGCCTGGTACAGTCCCTGGCCTGGTGGCTCTCACACCAACACTTGAAAGCAGGTATGCCTTTTCAGGTCCTTCCACACTCGTGGGTCCTTA
The DNA here is from genome assembly GCA_033557465.1 of Ichthyophis bannanicus. NCBI lineage: Eukaryota > Metazoa > Chordata > Amphibia > Gymnophiona > Ichthyophiidae > Ichthyophis > Ichthyophis bannanicus. The sequence continues at coordinate 777,897,418 of CM066033.1, forward strand.
CCACAGATGCCTCCTTGCTAGGCTGGGGGGGGCCCATTGCTAGGGGTTCCACACGCAGGGGAAGTGGTCCTCAGAGGAGAGTGCCCAACAGATCAACATGTTGGAGCTCCGGGCCATCCGTCTTGCCCTGAAGGTTTTCAGGCAGTATCTGGACCACAGGTCAGTCCTGGTCCAAACAGACAACCAAGTGGCTATGTTGTACGTGAACAAACAGGGGGGTACGGGATCACGCACCTTCTGTCAGGAGGCCATGGACCTATGCTCTTTTGCAACCCAGCAGGGGATTCTCCTCAAAGCAGTATACCTGCCGGGCCAGGACAACTAGCTGGCCGACATACTCAGCAGGATCCTCCAGCCGCATGAGTGGCAGCTAGACCAGGCGGTGGTCAACAGGCTTTTCCAGGGGGAACCGGTGATAGACTTGTTTGCGAGTCCGGACAATCATCAGCTTACCCATTTCTGCTCAAGGAAGTGTTGGCCACCGATACCTTCCTTATTCTCATGGTCGGTGGGTCTTCTGTATGCTTTTCCTCTGACACCTCTGGTTGCCCAGACTCTGTTCAAGATCCTTCGGGACAGGGCTTTTGTCATCCTCATAGCCCCGCAGTGCCCCAGCAGCCATGGTTCCCGCTCCTCCTGAAGCTTGCGGTGGAGACCCCCATTTCCCCTAGGTTCGTCTCCACGTCTCCTCTCCCAGGAGGGGGGCTCTCTCTTGCATCCCAACCTCAGCTCCCTTTTGCTGACAGCGTGGCTGCTGAGAGGGTGACTCTTGCACCACTCCTCCTTCCGGAGGATGTTGAGGTGGTCTTGCTGGCTTCACGCAGACCGTCTACTAGACGGACAGACGCCTTTAAGTGGTGCAGATTTACTTTCTGTTGTGCTGGGCAAAAGGTGGACCCCTTTTCTTGCCCGGTAGTTGTGGTGTTGCAATACTTTCTCAACCTTTCTGAGATGGGACTTAAGTCCAACTCTGTCAGAGTGCACCTCAGTGCCCTAGCGGTGAACCACTTTCTAGTGGATGGGAAGCCTCTCTCTGCTTACCCAATGGTATCCCAGGTTCTAAAGGGCCTGCTCCTGTTGAAACCCCCAGTCCATCCCTCCAGCGACTGAATGGGACCTTAATGTCATTTTGGGGCAGCTTACCCGGCCGCCCTTTGAGCAGATGACCATGTGCCACCTCCGGTATCTCTCCTGGAAAGTGGTATTCTTGGATGCGCTCACTTCTGCCCGGAGAGTGAGTGAGCTCCAGGCTCTCGTGGTGGAGGCGCCTTACACCAGATTCTACAAGAATAGGGTGATGCTTCGCACACACCCCAAGTTCCTCCCAAAGGTGATCTCCTCGTTTCACCTCAACCAGGAGGTGGTTCTTCCTACCTTCTTTCCCAGGCCGCATGCCAGTAGGACAGAGGCAATCCTCCATACCCTGGACTATAAGAGGGCCCTATCCTTCCATATCCAGCGTACGCAACCTCACTGGAAAGCCTCTCAGCTTTTCATTTCCTACAACGCCAGTAAAATGGGGAAGGCGGTGACAAAGCATACGTTGTCCACTTGGGTGGCAGACTGTATTGCCCGGACTTATGAGGCAGTGGGGCTTCCGCTGGAGGGCCGGTGTAACGGCTCATAGGGTCAGGGCCATGGCGGCATCAGTGGCTCACCTGCATTCTGTTTCTTTGGCGTACATCTGCTGGGCCGCCACCTGGGTCTTCGGGTCAGACCATCGTGGCCCATTACTGCTTGGATAGGGAGTCCCGACGGGACAGTGCCTTCTCCAGACTGTGCTCCATAACCTGCTTGAGGTCTAGGCAACACCTGCCCTCTGACCTCTGTGTTCAGGCTACTGGAGTGCTACTTCCCTGGTTAGGGTTTCATTGCGGCTGCTTGCGGCTCTTGCTGAGGGAGCCCTTTTGTTTTTGGCTATAGGTTCAAGGTAGCCTGTAGCTGGGGAGTCCCATTATGTGAGGACTGACTTCCTGCTTGTTCCCGGAGAAAGTGTAGTTACTCACCTATAACAGGTGTTCTCCGGGGACAGCAGGAATCAGTCCTCACAACCCTCCCTCCCTCCCCTTGGAGTTGCAGTCCAATTATTTTCATTTGTTTTGCCATCTTTTTAGCTATGTCATTTGACTGAGCAAGATGGCACCCTTGGGCGGGAAGGGGAACACGCATGCATGGTAGCAACTCCCAAAGGTTTTCTTTGAAAGCTGGGGATTTGCTCTGCGTAGGCTCCATCGGCGTCGACATCACCCATATGTGAGGACGGATTCCTGCTGTCCTTGGTGAACACCTGTTACATGTGAGTAACTACGCTTTATCCTGCACCCACTGCTATGGATCAGAGGCCTGCAGCCAAGCTGACTTCTTACCCCTATACAGGCCGCTGCTGTCCTGCTTGTGACCTCAAAGGCATTAAAAGCTGCCCTAGTGAGGTATTTGGATGTGTTCTGAGCATGGGCAACCAGGACTTGAGGAGGTGCCTGCTTTTCATATGGAAAAGTAGTAAACTCAGCAAGGTCCCTAGAAATATCCTTGAGGAATATGCCCATGCAAAGCATGTATGAGTTTACTATTGAGGCTAGCATGACTGACTGGAAGGTTTTCCTCCCGAAAGCATCGAGGGTTCCTGCCTCTCTGCCAGGAGGAATCAGAGAGTGTTTTTTCTGACTCTTTATCCTCTTCATAGCTGACTCTACCACCAAGGAGTGGTGTGGTAACTATGGCCTGTGGAATCCAGAGCAGGGGGGAAGTCATCCTGGACATTAAATTCTTAAGGATACTGTGAATGGGAAGTTTCTGCCTTCTTCGGTGCCGAGGAACAATGTAAGATATCCAGTTCTTCCTGCCCTTGGTTTCATCTCTGTCGATATAGAGACCCTGAGGGCTGCAGCCATATCCTTAATAAAATCCTGAAAGGACATGTCCTTGGGAGGAGAATGGCACCATTCAGACGGTGGTGAAGGGTCTGAGGGAATGCCCTTGTGGAGCTCAGACTCGACCGATTCTGGTCCCGAAATGGAGGAATCGAAGTCTGAATCCATCAGGAAGTCAAAATAATCTGTGACAGTACCCCAGTATAGATGATACTCTGATGGCTGATTCCAGGGAGAAGGCAAGAAGCTTTGGAGGTGAACGGTGCCGGATGTGGTGGTTCTGAATATACCGAAATCAATGTATCGGTAGGGCATCAGGAGATATATGTACCGGAGCACGGTGATGATGTACCAGGGACATCGAGCCCTGAGGATGGAATCGGGGCACTGAGCTCTGCTGCGGCATCCAAAGGCTTTGAGGGCCCTAGGGCAATGGCAGCCAATATCTCTGCAAGGCTTCTCTCAATGGCCTATACGTGGTCATCCAAGGTCGGTGCAGGGAATTGTGTGGCACTGGGTCCTGAGACCTGAGCCATGATGCCCAAGCACAGTATTGGGAGCTCTACTGAGGACATAGCCTTGGGGACACTCCCAAGCCCCTCTGAGGCTTTGGAGGATATATCCTCCCGCTGGAGCTGCTTGGCCAGACAGCCTGCATCGGGGTCCATTGATGAATGGCGAAGCCGATGTCGGGCATTGGAGTCAGAAGCCAAAGCAGATGTTGATGAACGGGATCCCTTCAATACAGATTCCAATGTCTTTGCTGCTTTATGTGCCAGAAACCCCGACCAATGCTTTTTCTTATGTTTGTTAGTTGAGTGCGTGTGTGCTGCAGAGCTGGAGTGCGAGAGAGTGCGTGTGTGTGTTGCAGAGCTGGAGAATGAGTGAGTGCGTGTGTGCGTTGAGTTGCAGAGTTGGAGAGTCTGTTTGTGGCAGAGCTGGTGAGCGTGTGCTGCAGAGCTGGAGAGTCTGTGTGTGCAAGTTCCAGAGAAGCACAGTCTGTGTGTATGTACTGTGCTGAGATGGAATGCCCGTATTGGTGTGCGTGCACAAACGCGTGGTACCTGTGCACGTGTGTTCGCCAGGGGGTAGGGGATTCACCTTTAGCATATACATATTGTGCCCTTTTATCCCCATGAATGCATCCTTTCAACATCAAATCCCATGCACTCTTCCTTCCCCCTAAATCCTCCCACAATTGGCTCCTTCTAGTCACACTCCCCTTCTACTTCTCTCCTAATACTCCCACACCTGACTGCCAATTCTCACCATCCTTGTCCTTCTTAAATGAAACACCACTCCTTTAAATTTGTGCTGCCTCATTCACCACCCCCATCCAATCCTTTTATTCTTTAGGTAGATGGAATCACGGCCGCAACTTCCCCTTCTGTTCTGCCCATAGTGATAAGATCCACTCTCCTTCCTTTGCCCGTGGGAAATGGGGTCCCTGTGGGCAGCTTGCAGCAATCAAGGCAGTAATCACTGCCATCCCCTTCTGTTCTGCCCACGGGAGATCGAGTCCCTGCAGGCAGGCAGGCAGACAGGGTCTTTGCTGTGATTGCACCTATAAAGGAAAGGAGCAAGGGAGGAAATACCAGGCATCAGGTGCAAATTTGTAGTCACCATGGCAACCTAGAAGTTCTCAAGCCCTGGCCTATGCTTACAAGTAATTTGTATACAAAATGATTATGTACATATCACTGCACATCGCATAGAATGGTTTTAACTAGCTTTGCAGTTAACAAGGATGTTATAAATAAATAACAAACACTGCAACCAGAGATTAACCTACTCTTTACCTGGTGCCTATCAAGAGTGCTGATATGACATATTATATAATAGCCATTAAATTATAGGTTTCATGTTTCTCATAGGCAAATATAACTTGCCTTGAACTTCTGAGAAAGGTATGAGCTAAATCTGATTTCCCTTTCATGCTATAGAGAAGACTCAAACCTTTTGTAGGTTGTGCTAACTTTTGATGAACCAACAGAGGGGCTGATGATGTACATGAGTTTTCAGACCTTATAGATCCCTTCTCATATGAACAAGGTCTTTTTTGATGGTCCAATTAAAAAACAAAACAAAACAAAACAAAAAAAACAACTTGTACACTTTCCAGTCTTCCAAGTTGTCACATTTGCACACATGATTTTCAGCAGTTTATAGTGTTTGTGGGTGAATATTTCTTACCTAGAGAAAACTTCCTTCTCCTCAACACAGTAAGCACACATTCAGTCTTTTTGAGGATTCTTTATTTAAACTCATACCTTGCTAAGAGAAACACTCTGTTCCAGTGGATTGAGAGTGCTGGATGCTGCTGCTGCTGCAGTAAGTTGTGCTGTAAGGGCTTGCAGTTGTACTACCAGGCCAGCATCCAATGCCTGAAGTAATGAGGGCTGGGGTTTCTGCTGCTGAATCTGTAGCGTTTGGACCAAATGCTGCAGCTGCAGGAAAATGAAATAAAAGAGAAATCTGGATTAACAAATACATCTCATTAACTTTTCCACATCTGAAAACGGACTAAATATTACTAGACTAATATGAATAAAGTAGTGGAGGGTAGCCTAGTGGTTAGAGCAACTGCCCAGTAACCAGAAGATCAAGGGTTTGATTCCCACTGACACTCCTTGTGACTTGGCACAAGTCACTTTACTCTTCAGTGCCTCAGAAGAAAAGGCCTGGCAATCTACTTCTGGTGATACATTGCCAAGAAAACCCAGAGGTAGCTGGGTCCCCAGGAGTCAGCCCTGACTTGACGGCACTTAAAAAAAAAAAGAGAATAAAATACAACCTCTAAAATGTCTGTATGCAAATGCTAGAAGTCTAAAAAATAAGATGGGAGAGCTAGAATATATAGCACTAAATGAAAGGTTAGATATAATTGGCATCTCAGAGAACTGGTAGAAGGCAGCCAATCAATGGGATACTGTGATACTTGGCTACAAACAATATCGCAATGATAGGGTAAATCAAATTGGTAGAAGGGTTGCACTCTATGTTAGAGAGGGCATTCCATGCTTTAGGAGAAGTGCAAGAACGCTAAAAAACTGCCAGTCTTGTTTAAAGTTGAGGTCAGAGATCCTATTGTAGACAAAAAAGCATTCTTAAGGAAATGAAAAAAGGAGACAAATGACGAAAACGGGAAACAGCATAAGCACTGGCAAGTTAGCTGCAATGCATTGATAAGGCAAGCAAAAAGAATTTGAAAAAAAAGCTTGCTGTGGAAGCAAAACACACATCATAAAAACTGTAACAAAAAAAACATGTCAAAGAGTCAACTGGACCAATGGATGATAGAGGGGCAAAAGGTGAGAGGTTAAGAGAAGACAAAGCCATAGCAGAGAGACTGAATGAATGCCTTGCTTTGGTCTTTAATGAAGAAGATGTAGGGAAGTTACCCATGCCTGAAATGGTTCCTAAAGGTGACATATCGGAAGAACTCAAAGAAATGCTGATAAACCAGGAAGATGTATTACAAAGTATTGGATAAACTGAAGAATAGTAAATCACCTGGACCGGATGGTACACATCCAAGGGTGTTAAAAGAATTGAAAGATGAGATTGCGGACCTACTATTAGTAATCTGTGAATTATCAGTAAAATCATCAGTAGTACCTGAAAAATGGAGAATGGCCAATGTAATGCCAATTTTTAAAAAGGGTTCTAGGAGTGATGCGGGAAACTACAGACCTGTTGGACTGACATTGGTACCGGGTAAAATTATTGAAACCATTATAAATAAAATTACTGAACATAACCAAGGAAAGTCTTGTCTTACTAATTTGTTATAGTTTTTGAAGGTGTGAATAAACAGGTAGACAAAGATGACCTGGTTGATATAGCGCAACTGGATTTTCAGAAAGCCTTTGACAAGGTCCCTCATGATAGACTCTTGGCCAAATTAAAAAGTCATAAGATAGGAAGCAGTGTACTATTGTGGATCAGAAACTGGTTAAAAGATAAAAAGCAGAGGGTAGGGCTAAATGGCCAATTTTCTCAATGGAGTACCACAGGGATCTGTGCTCGGCCCGCTGTTTAACATTCATAAATGACCTGAGAATAGGAATAATGAGTGAGGTGATCAAAATTGCTGATGACACAAAATTATTAAAAATTCTTAAAATACAAGAGAATTGTGAAAAATTGCAAGAGGTCTTTGATAAATTGGAAGACTGGACGTTCAAATGGCAGATGAAATTTAATGTGGACAAGTGAACAGTTATGCACCTAGGAAAGAACCACCCAAAATATGGTTATACAATGCAAGGTTAAACATTAGGAACCACCACCTAGGAAAAAGATTCAGGCATTATTGTGGATAACACATTGAAACCCTCCGCCCGGTGTGCAGGGGCAGCCAAGAAAGCAAATAGAACGCAATGAATCATAAGGAAAGGAATGGAGAATAAAACCAAGATTATTATAATGCCTCTGTATCGTTCCATGGTGCGACCGCACCTTGAATATTGTTGCAAATCTAGTCACCATATCTTAAAAAGGATATAGCAGAACTAGAAAAAGTGCAGAGAAAAGCCACCAAAATGGTAAAGGGGATAGAAAGATACCCCTGTGAGGAAAGGCATAGAAGGTTAGGGCTCTTCAACTTGGAAAAGACACGGCTGAGGGGAGATATGATAGAGGTCTATAAATTAATGAATGGAGTGGAATGGGTAAACGTAGATCGATTGTTTACACCACCAAAAAGTAGAAAGACTAGGGGACACGCAATGAAGCTACAATGCAACCCATTTAAGACTAACAAGAGAAAATATTTTTCCCTCAATGTGTAATCAAACTCTGGAAGTCATTACCGGAGGATGTAGTAAAAGCTGTTAGTATAGCTGGATTTAAAAACAGTTTGGACAAGTTCCCGGAGGAAAGGTCCATAAACCATTAATAAATAGGACCCAGGAAATCCACTGCTTGCCCCAGGACAAGCATTATGAAACCTGTGTGCCTTTTTGGGAAACTGTCAGCTACTTGTGGCCTGGATTGGCCACTGTTGGAAACAGGATACTAGGTTTGATGGACCTTCGTCTGACCTAATATGGCATTTCTTATGTTCTTTGAATTAATTGCAAAATGAACACCACACTATCAAGTGTAAGGCTTTAAAAATATGCATGGACTCAAGGGAAATAACAGGATGGGCTTATGAGAGCTAGTGTCATCAATGGTACTGCCCAGCATCTCATACACTTCATGTATTCAGTAGACCTTTTCAACAAGTTACACACAGTTAAAATTGAAACTTAAAATGAAGACTATGGGGATTATTTTAAAAGCCTTAGATGTGATTTAGACATCTGAAAAAGTGCATGTGAAAGTCTAAATCACAGAGATCTTCCCGGAGTCATTTTACAAATGGCTTTTAAAGGCATCTCTGATGCGGGGCCGTCCAAATAGGCAGGAGGTGTGGCAGAGGAGGATCTGTGGTAGCGCAATTGATTTAGACGTCTCCACTCAATTTCAGAAACGTCAGATGTCTGCAACCCTGTCCAAGTTTAGATCAGCTCTAGGCACGAAGAGATATTAGAAAAATACTTGTTTTGGCCGTAAAACATCCAGAAGGTGTAGAGAAGATGGAGAGTAAAGTGACTTGCCCAAGATCAGAAGGAGCAGCAGTGAGATATGATCCCTGGCCATCCTGGTCCTGACCACCGCTCTCACATTGGGCATATTAGACATCCCCATTCTGGACTAGACAACCATACTGGCACTTTCATATTTGTGAAATCATGCCTGAATTTGGAAGTGCCTGTTTTTTCGTTAGACATTCTGGCTTGGACGTCCTTTGCAAAATGTGCCTTTATATGAATATATGTTATTGAAACTTGGATTTCTCCTAGAGTAGATCAATGAGGGTTAATCGATTGTATACTGCTGTTTATACCATGTTTAGTGATACAAGGCTTTTCTAGTAGGAAGTAGCAACAGAAGCTCTGCTTCTATATAAAGCAGCTTCTATTTTCTTTATTAAAAATATTAGTCATCTTCCCAGCCCCAAATCAGTATAACAAGAACCAAAATATAAATGCAATTCAAAACATGTCATCAGAAAAAGCCTGCTAACAGCAAGCAACATACTAAAAAAAAAATAACCAACAACAGAAATTAAATCATCATAATAGCAGGTTAAAATGTGGGGGACTTTAATAATTATATCGCCTACTCCCAACCAAACTCAGTTCAGAAACAGCCAGGTTTATAATTTTTTTTTTTTATAAAACAGCATAGGTCAGATGGTAATGAAGTCTCCTATGATGGGACAAACAGCTGGAACCCCCCCCCCCCCTTTTATTTTTCATCTATTGTGTTGCTTTGATCGAGGGAGCTGCAAAATAGTGCTCCTCCACTTCAGCATAACAATCTAGAAAGCATAGTTACTCACCTGTAACAGGTGATCTCCGGGAACAGCAGGAATTTAGTCCTCACATATGGGTATCGTCGGTACCGACGGAGCCTGCGCGGGAACGCTCCCCAGCGTCCAATTAGAACGCTTTTGGGAGCATCCCACAGCGCCTGTGTGCTGCCTTCCCGCCTTTCCCAACTGCCTCTCTCCAATTGAGTTTTAGAGCTGAGACAAAGAGAGCGAGGGAAAGGAAAAGAGAGTGATAGAGAGATACAACTCCTAGGGGAGGTGGGTGGGGTTGTGAGGACTAAATTCCTGCTGTTCCCGGAGATCACCAGTTACAAGTGAGTAACTATGCTGTCTCCAGGAACAAGCAGGAATGTAGTCATCAGATATGGGGACTCCCTAGCTTTAGGTGCCAGGGAGAGACCCCAGAAGTTGTGTGTCCCTGAGAAGGGCTCCACTTCCCCCCATGGATCTCTGGCATCCTACCAGGGATGGTGGGTAGGAGTTGATTAGGTATGGAACAGGTGTTTGAGAACAGCCTGACCAAACAAGGAATCTCGGCAGAAGTCCTTGTCCAAGCAGTAATGGGCTGTGAAGGTATGAACCGAGGCCCAAGTGGCTGCTCGACAGATGTCGTCGATAGACAGAGTTCAGGTGAGCCATTGAGGCTGCCATGGCTCTCACACTGTGAGCTGTGACATGGCCCTACAGAGAAAGGTTCTTACTCTGATAAGCGTAAGAAATACACTGAGCAATCCAGTTAGATAGTGTTCTCTTGGAGACTGGAAGTCCCAAATGAGAAGGATCAAAAGCAACAAAGAGTTGAGAGGACTTTCTATGTTGCTGTGTCCTTTGTAAGTAAAAAGCTAGAGCTACAGTCCAAGGTATGAAGATTCCTCTCTGCATTTGATGCATGAGGTCCTGGAAAAAAGACAGGTAGGTAGACCTCTTGGTTGAGATGAAAAGGCGAGACCACCTAAGGCATAAAGTGTGGATGAGTCCTAAGGACTACCTTGTCATGATGGAACCTTGTATAAGGTGGATTAGCTACTAGTGCTTGCAATTCACTAATGCGGCATGCTGATGTGATTGCAATGAGAAAGATAACCTTCCAAGAAAGGAATTTCAAGGAGGTGGTAGCTAAGGGTTCGAAAGGTGGCTTCATGAGCTGCCCAAGAACCAGGTTCAAGTCCCATGCCACCGGAGGTGGTCTAATGGGAGGCTTAGTTAGAAGGAGGCCTCTCATGAATCTTGCTATAAGAGGATGAGAGGAAATAGTTGTCCATTTAGAGGTTTAAGAGAAGCTGCAATAGCACTCAAATGGACTCTTACTGAATTTGTCTTAAAGCCTGCATTAGACAAATGGAGGAGATACTCCAGTAAAGATTCCAGAGGTATAGCAAGGGGGTTAAGACCCTTTCTGAACACCAAATAGTAAACCTTTTCCACTTGAAAGCATAAGAACGTCTAGTGGAAGGTTTTCTGGAAGCATAAAGAACATCTTTCACTTGCTGAGAAAGATGAAGATCTTGGAGATCTAGGCCTTCAGCAACCAGTCCCTGAGATGCAGGGACTGGGGATTGGGATGCCATAAGGTGAAATTAGACTTACCTGCTAATTGTTGTTCCTTAAGGAACTCCAGGCTAGTCCTGAACCTTTGGGTTCTTGCTCCTCCTCCAGCAGCTTGGAGACTGAGAAACGTCACACCTCTTTGATGACACCAGTATAAGTAGCCAGGATCCGCCCCCTGATGCAAGTAACCTATTGACAAAGCAAACTCACCATAGGAACAATTAAGTGGAAACTGTATTGAAAACCTTCCTATAAACTACTCATAAGTATCCTAAATAGGCTAAATGGGTTAAACCCAATTTGACAGTGTTCAAGTATCTGCCAAAGAATACAGAACTGGAATACATGCTGAGATTCTTATTTCCAGAAAAAACTCTGCCTAATACCCCCATAGAAAGAACATCTCCCCATAACGGACTATACCCATGCACCCCAGACAAAAACCACCTACCTGTCACACCTGAGGAGCTTCAGGCCATAGTCCACGCAAGTCTACGGGAGGGATACAGGACTAGCCTGGAGTTCCTTAAGGAACAACAATTAGCAGGTAAGTCTAATTTCACCTTCCTTTGCGTCCCTCCAGGCTAGTCCTGAACCTTGGGGGATGTATCAGAGCAGTGCAAAAAAGTCAACAGGAGGGACCTGCTAGCCCAGCCTGAAGCACCGCTGCTCCAAAACAGGCATCCCTCTCCGCCTGCACATCCAAATGGTAATGTTTGACAAAGGAATGTAGAGACGACCAAGTAGCCGCCCTACAAATTTCCACCGGCGGAACCAGCGTGCATTCCGCCCAAGACGCCGCTTGTGCCCGAGTCGAATGAGCTCGCAATCCTTTGGAACCGCCCTAGCTTTTAAAATATACGCGGACGCAATGGCCTCTTTAATCCATCTAGCAATGGACGCCTTCGATGCTGCTTGACCTTTCTTAGGGCTCCCAAACAGCACAAACAACCTATCCAAACTACGGAAGGAAGCGGTAGATTTCAGATACCGTTTCAGAGCACTCCCAACATCCAATCTATGCAACTGCCTCTGCGCAGTACTCGCACCGTCTACCTCAAAAACCGGCAATGACACCACCTGATTCACATCAAATGGAGAAACTACCTTGGGTAAGAAGGACAGCACCATCCGCAACACCACCTTGGAATCACTAAATACCAGAAACGGTTCTCTGCAGGACGCCTGCAACTCTGAAATTCTCCTGGCCGAGGAAATAGCCACTAGAAACACCACTTTCAAGGTAAGGTCCTTCAACGATTATTTCGCCAGCGGCTCTAAAGGCGCTCGCACCAAAGCCTCTAGCACCAAATGCAAATCCCAAGACGGAATCACGGGTCTACAAGGATGTCGCAAAAGCGTTACTGCTCTCAAAAACCGCTTAACGTCTAGATGACTCCCCAGACACTCGCCTCCTATTTTACCTCTGTAGCAGGACAGGGCTGCTAACTGCACCTTCAACGAAGCCGCCGCTAACCCTTTCTCATAACCATCTTGCAAAAACGCCAAAACTTGCGGAACTGAAGCCCTTAAGACCGTAATGGCCCTATCTCCACACCAAGCCTCAAACACACGCCAAATACGAATATACGCCAATAAGTAGATCGTTTTCGAGCTTTCAACAAAGTGGCTACCATCGCCTCTGAGTAACCTCTTGCTGTTAACCGCGCCCTTTCAATAGCCAAGCCGTAAGCGAAAACCGATCCACCTGAGGCATCCGCAGAGGTCCCTGAGTCAAGAGATCCCCCCGTACCGGAAGCTTCCATGGCTTGTCCACCAAAAGCCTGATGAGATCCGCATACCACGGCCGCCTCGGCCAATCCGGCGCGATCAACACCACACGCCCTTTGTGAAGTTCTACGCGCTGCAGAACCCGACCGATTAGCACCCACGGCGGAAAAACGTAGAGCAACTGGTCCTCCGGCCACGGCTGAAGCAACGCATCCAGCCATTCCGACATCCTTTCCCGCCTTCTGCTGAAGAAGCGGCTGGCCTTTGCGGACTGAAAGGTCGCCATGAGATCCATGACGGGCAGACCCCAGCGTTGCACCACCATCTTGAACACCTGCGGATGAAGGACCCACTCCCCCGGGTCCAACTTTACCCAACTCAGAAAATCTGCCTCTACATTTTCCACCCCTGCAACATGTGCCGCCGACACCGCCCGGAGATGTACCTCAGCCCATTCGAACAACTGGTCGGCTTCGGTTTCCAACGCCACACTGCTGGTGCCGCCCTGCCGATTGATATAAGCCACTGCCGTCGCATTGTCGGAAAACACTCGGACAGCCTTTCCGTGAAGGCCCTCCTGAAAAGCTCTTAACGCCAGAACCACCGCTCGCAACTCTAACCTGTTGATCAACCAACTCTTCTCTTGACGCGACCACGAGCCCTGCGCGTACCGTCCTTGGACATAAGCCCCCTCAACCGACTAGGCTGGCATCCGTCGTCAGGGGAACCCAATCCGGCGCCTCCAACGGCATTCCCTCCTCGAGGCTCTCCACCCGCAACCACCAAAGGAGGGCGCGACGCGTCTCCTGCTGACAGGGTAAGACCTGAGACAGACTGTCGTGCTGGTGCAACCAACGCCTTAGTAAGGCCCTTTGTAGGGGGGTCTCATGTGCACTCTCGCCCACGGCACCACCTCGAGAGTCGCTGCCATGGTCCCCAACACCTGCAGGTAGTGCCAAGGCCATGGGCCGCCTGTTGCGCAGAAATCTGCGTACCAACCCTCGCAGACCCTGCGCCCGTTTCAATGGTAGAAACACCTTTCCAATCCTTGTATCGAACCGGGCCCCCAAGTACTCAAGCTCTTGCGAGGGAATCAACCTGCTTTTGGCCATATTCACTACCCAACTGAGCTGTTCCAAGAACGCCACCACTCTGGCTGTGACCACCTAGCTTTTCTCTTTGGATTTCGCCCGAATCAACCAATCGTCCAGATAAGGATGGACCAGAATCCCGTCCTTTCTTAGAGCCACCGCCACTACCACCATCACCTTGGTGAAGGTCCGTGGTGCTGTCGCCAGACCAAAAGCTAACGCATGGAACTGAAAGTGTCCCATCGGCACTGCAAACCGTAGAAACCTTTGATGCTCCTGACGAATGGGAATGTGAAGATAAGCTTCCAACAAGTCGAGGGACGTAAGAAACTTACCTTGGCGCACCGCTACTATAACCGACCTCAACGTCTCCATTCGAAAATGAGACACCTTTAGACAACGGTTCACTCGCTTGAGATCCAGAATTGGCCGATAACTGCCTTCCTTCTTTGGCACCACGAAATAGATGGAGTACCGACCGCAACGGCATTGGTCTGGCGGAACTGGCACTACCGCCTCGAGGGCGAACGACCGGTCCAATGTCTCTTGTACTGCTGCATATTTTGCCTGTGCTTTGCAGGGGGATTTACGAACGACTCGGTCACCGGCCGCTGAAGCTCCAAGGCATAACCGTCTCGGATGACCTCCAGCACCTACTGATCGGTCGTTATCTAAGCCCAGGCAGGATAAAACTTGCGCAGGCGCCCCCCTATTTGCACCTGCGCCGCCTGGACCCCCCCTGGCTTCATTGTGGCTTACGCGGATTGGAGGGAGTAGAGACCGCAAACCCTCTACTCGCTCCTCTGAATCCCCTGAAGCCCTGGCTGCGGTAGGGAAACCGTCCCCCTCTGCAATTGCCCAAACCGTGGGGGACGAAAACGACGAAAATCCCGCTGTTGTCCTCTAGCCGCCGGACCCGAGCGACTCTGTTTCTGCTTATCCTCAGGCAACCTACCGCCCTTGGATCCTCCTAAATCCTTTACGAGCTTCTCCAGATCCTCCCCAAACAGAAGCTTTCCCCCTGAACGGGAGTTTACTTAGCCTAGACTTGGACGAAGTATCTGCCGCCCAAATGCGCAACCACAGATACCGTCTGGCTGCCACAGCAGACGCCATACTGTTCGACAATCCGCGAACCAAATCATAGTGTATGTCGGCTAGATAGGTCGCCCCTGTCTCCAATCTAGCTGCCTCAGCGGCCGCTTACCCTGTCTGACCTGCCTGTAGCCCTTGCGCCCACCGCAAGCAAGCTCTGGCCACCCAAGCCCCACAAATGGACGCTTGAAGGGACAGTGCATTCACCTCAAAAACTTGCTTCAACAAGGTATCTAACTTCCTGTCCTGCGCATCTTTCAGCGCTGCATTGCCTTCCACCGGAATAG
This sequence comes from Ichthyophis bannanicus, assembly GCA_033557465.1. NCBI lineage: Eukaryota > Metazoa > Chordata > Amphibia > Gymnophiona > Ichthyophiidae > Ichthyophis > Ichthyophis bannanicus. The sequence goes on from CM066033.1 coordinate 777,912,425, forward strand.
TGGTCTTCTTAGTAACTGCCGAAACTGCAGCATCTACTTTAGGTGATCGAAACATCTCCCGATCCTGTTCAACTAACAGGTAGAGCCGAGACATTACCCTGGACCCTTTAAGTCCTGCCACAGGCGTATCCCATTCACCTTGTATCATCTCTTTGAATACTCTATGCACAGGGAAGGCCTTTTGAGATTTACGAAAAGCCTGCAACAAAGGATCCTCCAACTGCGCCTCCTCTGAGGACCCCATCGCTGGAATATTAAGCGCCTGCAGTGTCTCAGATATTGGTTCCGGTAACTCTTCTCTCCTAAAAATCCAAACCATACGTGCCTGATCCTCCTGTTCTAGAATTTCTCCTTCCTCCAAATCCTCTATTAATTCCGAATCCTGCTCTAAGTCCTCTGAAGCCACGCATTCAGAAGCCACTGACTGCCCTGACCGGTCTCTCTCCGCTCGCAGCCTCTTCAAGGGAATGCCCGACTCCCCTGTGTTCAGGGGGGGTCCCCGGCCTCTTATCCCCCAAGTTCCCCCCTGAAGAACTTGCAGAGGCCGTCATCTGCACTCCAAAAGCCTGCTGAATTAGGGAGACAAACTGTGGAGACAAAATTGTTGCTAATCCCCCTGGGATCTGCCCCTGCGGCGCCTGAACACCCTGCAGGGACGACGGCCCCGGAACTGGCTCTTGAGAGAGATCACTGGGAGCCTTGTCCAACAGGAGGCCGGAGGTGCCTTCCCTCTGGCTCTCCCCCTCCTGTTCAAGCCCCTGCTCCATTGTCAGAGACTCTTTCAAACAGCTCTTACACAGCCCAGCTTCTGAAATAGCATCCCTTCTGGACCCATACAATAAACATAGGGGCCTAGAAGGCATGCTGTCTGGACCAGCACACTATCCTGTGTCCCAGACTCAGAATCCCCTCACCCCAATGTGTAGTCACTCCTCGGGAAAGACCACGGGGTTTTCTTCTTTTTTTTTTTTTTTTTAAACAGTGGGGCACGGAGATAGGCTTCCCCACCCCCGAGCAGCACTCCGCTACTAAAAACGAAGCTACCCTGCTTCACAGGAGGCCCCGATACTGTAGCAGCACAAAACTCAAATTTTCCCGCGCGGGCGCCTACCACGAGGCACGGCCCTGCACGGGCCTCCACACTTGGCTGCAGCCAAACAAACAAGAAGCTGTCTCGACGACTCCGGCCCCTGCTTACGTCATCCCCGAGGCCCAGAAGTGCCGAAACAACTTCTCAGCACTCTGCCGAGACCGCGGCAGCAGCTCACAGAAAGGAACGCTGAAGAAAATTGCAACCCAGCTGACACAGCTCCGCCGGAATCCAACTTCGGCGTGAGAGCTGTCAGCCACCTTCTGGCAACTGCCCTGCTGCTAAATAGCCGGTTCCTCACCCATAATGGTGGGATCGGGAACCGGACACCAGTACCCCCTCTGCTTCAGAGCTCACTCGGTACCCGGTAAGAGCAGCATGAGAGAGAAGGGGGGGAGGGGGAAAGGGAGAGACAAGAAAAATGAGCAGAAATAAGTAGCTCAGCACAGACTCTCCCCCCAAAAGTACCTCACAGCTATCAGAAATAAAGAAAGGAAAATAAAGAAAATAAAACCTTAAACCCTTATGAACTAAACCTCAAGCTACGCTTAATTGCTCCTCTTAGTGAGTCCCTATCTCTGGGCTCACCAGCCCTCCAGCTGCTTGGAGACTGAGATAACTGGCATCAGGGGGCGGATCCTGGCTACTTATACTGGTGTCATCAAAGAGGTGTGACGTTTCTCAGTCTCCAAGCTGCTGGAGGAGGAGCAAGAACCCAAAGGTTCAGGACTAGCCTGTAGGGACGCAAAGGAACATCCCGTTCTCCTGAGATAGGAGATCTGGAGCAGACCCTAACTCCAGGGAGGGAGCTTGAGAGAGATATAGAAACAGAGGGTACCACACTTGCCGTGGCCAATGTGGTGCTATGAGGATCATGTGGCCTCTGTCTCTCTGAAGCTTGAAGAGGGTTTTGGGAATTAGGGGAATGGGTGGAAAGGCATACAGGAAGTCTTGACCCCAGTAAAGAAGGAAAGCATCCTTAGCCTGAGCTCCCTGAGCCGGAATTCTGGAACAGAACCGGGGAAGTTTGGCATTCCACAGACTTGCAAAGAGGTCTATGTCCGGGGCTCCCCAAAGTTGGAATATCCTGGTCACCTGGTCTGCATGCAGAGACCACTCGTGTGGATGGAGAACTCGACTGAGTCTGTCCGCCCAAGAGTTCTGAATGCCTGGAAGATATACTGCCAGCAGATGAATCTGATGCTCTCTGGCGAGGGCCCAAAGTCGCAACGCTTTGTTGCAAATCGACAGAGAGCCCATTCCCCCTGCTTGTTCACATAAAACATGGCTACCTGATTGTCCATGTGAATGAGGACTGTCTTGTAGCTTGAGCAGGGAGTGGAAAACTCGCAGAGCCAGGAAAATTTCTCTGAGTTCCAAGAGATTGATATGTAGACAACTCTCTTGTGGAGACCAGGTGCCCTGGGTGGAGAAGTCTTGCAGATGAGCTCCCCAACCCTTTGGAGAAGCATCTGTTGTGAGAGATGCTTGGGGAAGGGTTGTTGGAAGGGGCACCCCAGCAACAGATTTTGAGTGGACTTCCACCATTGGAGGGACAAAATGAGGCGACTTGTGTTTGCTATTTTGTCTGACAGGCACCCTGATGCCTGGGTCCATTGGGTGGATAAAGTCCACTGAGCTGCCCTCATATGGAGGCGAGCATATGGAACCACATGCACGGTGGATGCCATGTGGCCCAGCAATTGCAATATTTCTTGAGCAGTTAGATGAGGCTTTAGCACTGCTTGAGAAGCTAACTGCACTAAGCGAAGGCAACGGGCCTGGGGGAGATAGGCCCTCGCTCTTGTGGTATCCAGAAGAGCTCCTATGAACTCTAAAGACTGAGTGGGAGTCAGACTGGATTTTGGAATGTTTATTACCAGCCCTAAATACTGGAAGATACGCATTGTGCAGGATAGAGAAGTCTTGGCCTCTGACTGTGTTGGAGCTCGAATGAGCCAGTCGTCCAAGTAAGGGAAGACGAATATTCCCAGAGTATGGAGAAATGCTGCTACCAAGCCATGCATTTCGTGAACACCCTTAGAGCAGAGGCCAGACCAAAAGGAAGCACCCTGTATTGAAAAAGGAACTGAAGGAACTTTCTGTGGGTTGGATGGATGAGTACATGGGATACGCATCCTTGAGATCTAGAGAACAAAGCCAATCCTGACTCTGAAGGTCTGGAAGCAGAGCACCGAGAGAAATCATCATGAATTTCTCCTTGACAAGGAATTTGTTCAATTCTCTGAGATCTAATATAGGTCTGTATCCCCCTGTTTTCCTTGGGATAAGAAAATAAGGGGAATAGAACCCTTTGCCCTGTTGATGAAGAGGCACTTCTTCTATCGCCCCTTGGGCAAGAAGAAAGGCAACCTCTTGACCTAAGAGGTTGATGAGAGGTGTCCGAGAATTGAACTGCTTCACTATTGTGTGAGGGGGCATGCTTGAAAAATGAAGTTTGTACCCCTCCTTTATGATGGAGAGTGTCCAATGCTCTGCTGTTACTTGCCCCCATCTGGGGGCAAAATGACATAACCTTCCTGGAATGGTGGATGGTTCTGGTCCTTCCAGAACCAGAAAGGCTAAGTTCTCTAGCTGAAAGTCAAAGGCCCTTAGGAGGCTGAGGCTGCTGAGCCGGTGGAGGCCTAGCAGCCTTTGCTTTCTTCTGTTTGGGTGGTTGCTGACCTTTGGTTGAAAACTGACCTGCAGAAGATGCCTGCTGAGTATAAGCAGGATAAAATCTTTTCTTTTTAGAAAAAAGTGTTTTCTTGAACAAATTCTTTCTAACAGGATCAGCAGTGGACTTGGATAGTCTATCCAAGGTGGAATTCTCAGCATCCATTTCATTGGCTTTTTCCGGCCAATCTTTCCCAAACAGGTTCTCACCAGTACAAGGGATATTTCCCAATTTATCTTGAACCCAGAGCTCTAAATCAGATGCCTGGAGCCAAGCAATTTTACGTGCACCTATGGCAATAGCTGAGGTTCTGCTTATACACTCAAAGCAGTCAAAGGCTGCACGGTTGGAGAATTTAGAGACATCTTGGGCATGTTTGACCCAAGTGAGAAAGTCCTGTCTTTTATCCTCAGAAATGAAAGGACTTAATGTCTGTAAATTATCTGTGACCTCCTTTAGGAGCATCCCCATGTAGAGACTATAGGAACTGATTCTTGCAGCAAGCATGGAAGCTTGAAAGACTCTACATCCAAAAGCATCCAGGGTTCTGCATTCACGTCCTGGAGGATTAGAGGCATGTCTTTTTGCACTTCTAATTCTTCTCATAGCTGACTCCACCACAACAGAGTGGTGAGGAAGCTGAGTCTTATGGAACCCAGGACAAGGAGGGACACAATACATAGTATCTAACCTACGAGAATGAGGAGAGGTGGTAAGAGGTGTTTCCCACATCCTCAGCATGAGATCATATAGAATCTCATGAATGGGTAGGGTAGCTGCCTCCTTAGGAGTTTTGGGATATTGTAAAATATCCAACTCCTTGGCCCTTGGCTCTGTCTCAGGGGCCACAGTGATGGACAGGCCCCGAGCCACCTCTCTGATGAAGTCTTGGAAAGACATGTCCTCTGGAGGAGACATCCAGCATTTAGGAGAGGAGGACTCCTCTGGAAGAAGTATCTCTGCATCGACAGAACTTTCAGAATCCTCAGATTCTTCTGAGGACTCGAAGTATCGTCTGTCCTGATGCTCCTGCAGAGCCCGATACCCGTACCGACCAAGGTCAGTACCGGGAATAACCGGTACCGGAGGGCATCGTAGGACAGAGAACACCGATGCCGATGTCGATGCTATCGGTACCGGTGACGATACCGATGCTAGTGCCGGTACCGGAGGAGTTGTCTGTCGCGGTACCAAAGGCATTGATGCCGCAAGGAAAGCCGCCAGACTGCGTTCCATGCTCAGAATTCTCTGGTCCATGGACGCCGCCAATGCCTGGAAGTCGGTACCGGTGGAAGCCACCAGTACCCCAGAGCATGGCACCAGGTGATCTGTCGAGGCCGAGCCATCTAGAACATCCTGGAACCCCAATAATGCTTTGGAAGCTGAAGCCTCCCGCTGGGGTAATTTTGCCAGTGCAGAATCCTCGAGGGCAACGCCAGAGGCATCTCGATGCTTAGGAGGAGATCTACCCTTCGAGGACCGGCTGGATTTATGTTTAGTTACCTGAGATCCACGGGAGGAAGAAGCAGCCCTGGAAGACGTCGATGGCACCGAACCTGCATTAGAGGGAAACAGGGTACTGAGCTTGGCAGCTCGGTTCTGCCAACCTCTTTTAGACATCATGGCACAGGACACACAATCCGTGATGGAGTGGTCAGGACCTAAACATTTTAAACACCATTCATGGTGACGGAAATCGCCACACTTGGTGCACTTTTTAAAACCTGAGACAGGTTTTTCAATGTTAAGGAAGGTTTTGGGCCTAAGGCCCAAAAAGGCGGGTACACCTGAAGAAAATAGAAAAAGGTTTTTGTTTTTGTTTTTTAGAAATAGGAAAAGAAAGGCTGGCGGTACCCAAGAAAGAAATAAAGAAATTCTTCTGCGGTGACAGGAACACGACCTGCTGGCTCCGCGGAAAAAGAAGAACTGGAGAGAGGCAGTAGCGAAAGGCGGGAAGGCAGCACGCAGGCACTGTGGGATGCTCCCAAAAGCATTCTAATTGGACGCTGGGGAGCGTTCCCGCGCAGGCTCCGTCGGTACCGACGATACCCGTATGTGATGACTACAATTCCTGCTTGTTCCTGGAGACAGCACAGTTACTTACCTGTAACAGGTGATCTCTGGGAACAGCAGGAATTAGTCCTCACATATGGGTACGTCGGTACCGACGGAGCCCGGGCGGGAAAGCTCCCCAGCTTCTTAGAATAGAAGCTTTTGGGACCTCCCACTGCACATGCGCACTGCCTTCCCGCCTTCCTGAACAGCTCTCCTCAGTTTCGAGTTTATAGCTGAGTCAACAGAGAGAGGACAGGAAGATAGATAGATAAAAGATACAACTCCTAGGGGAGGTGGGTGGGTTGTGAGGACTAATTCCTGCTGTTCCCAGAGATCACCTGTTACAGGTAAGTAACTGTGCTATCTCCAGGAACAAGCAGGAATAAGTCCTCACATATGGGGACTCCCTAGCTTAGATGCATGGGATCCCCTGTAAAGGTTCGCCATCTTCGTATGGATCTCAGGCATCCATTCTGGGAAGGTGGGCAGGAGTTGTTTAGGAATGGAACAGGTGCTTGAGGACAGCCTGGCCAAACAAGGCATCCCGGCGGGAGTCCTTGTCCAAACAGTAATGGGCTGTGAAGGTATGAACCGAGGCCCAGGTAGCGGCTCGACAGATCTGATCTATGGAAACAGAGTGCAGATGAGCCATAGAAGTTGCCATGGCCCTCACATTGTGAGCAGTGACATGGCCTTCCAGAGAAATGTTTTTGCTCTGGTAAGCAAAAGAAATACACTGAGCAATCCAATTGGAAAGTGTACGCTTGGAGACTGGAAGTCCCAAATGGGAAGGATCAAAGGCCACAAAAAGTTGAGAAGACTTTCGATGTGGCTGAGTCCTATTAAGGTAAAAAGCGAGAGCTCTTTTACAATCCAGAGTATGAAGGTTCCTCTCTGCATTGGATGCATGAGGAGCTGGAAAAAAGACAGGTAGATATACCTCTTGATTAAGATGAAAGGGCGAGACCACTTTAGGCATAAAGTGGGATTCGTCCTAAGGACCACCTTATCATGATGAAATCTTGTGTAAGGTGGATTAGCCACTAAAGCCTGCAGCTCACTGATGCGGCGAGCCGAAGTGACTGCAATGAGGAAGATGACCTTCCAGGAAAGAAATTTCAAGGAGGTGGAAAACATTGGCTCAAAAGGTGGCTTCATAAGTTGACCGAGCACTAGATTCAAATCCCATGCGACCGGGGGTGGTCTGATGGGAGGTTTAGTGAGAGTCAGGCCTCTCATGAATCTTGCAACAAGAGGATGAGAGGAGATAGGTTGTCCATTTATATGTTTCAAGGATGCTGCAATAGCACTTAAATGGACTCTTACCGAATTCGTCTTGAGGCCTGCATTGGATAGATGCAGGAGATAATCAAGAAGAGAATTCAAAGGAAGTGCCAGAGGGTCAAGACCCTGCTGAGCACACCAAATGGAAAAACGTTTCCATTTGAAAGCATAGGAACGCCTGGTAGAGGGTTTCCTAGAGGCAGAAAGGATATCTTTCACTGGTTGGGAAAGATGAAAGTCTTGAAGGCTTAAGCCTTCAGTAACCAAGCACTGAGGTGAAGGGATTTGGGGTTTGGGTGCCACAAAGTCCCCTCCTCCTGAGACAGGAGGTCTGGCGCAGCTCCCAGATCCAAGTAGGATCCCTGGGAGAGCTGTAGAAGTAGAGGGAACCACACTTGGCGTGGCCAGCGTGGAGCTATGAGGATCATAGTTCCATGATCCCTCTGGAGTTTGAACAGAGTCTTGGGAATCAAAGGAATGGGTGGAAAGGCATATAGGAATGCCTGATTCCAATTCAGGAGAAAGGCGTCCGTAGCCTGAGCTCCCTGACACGGAGTTCTGGAACAGAACCGGGGAAGTTTGGCATTCCACGGACTTGCAAAGAGGTCTATGTCCGGGGTCCCCCATTCCTGAAAGATTCGGTTTATTTGGTCCAAATGTAGGGACCATTCGTGTGGCAGCAGAACTCGACTGAGCCTGTCTGCCCGAGAGTTTTGAACTCCTGGGAGATACACTGCTAGCAGGTGAATCTGATGCTCTCTGGCGAAGGCCCATAGTCTTAGAGCTTCGTTGCAAAGCGACAGAGAGCCCGTCCCTCCTTGTTTGTTTATGTAAAACATGGCCACCTGATTGTCCGTCTGAACTAGGACAGTGAGGTTGGCTAGGAGGGAGTGGAAGACCTTGAGGGCAAGGTAAATTGCTCGCAGTTCCAGAAGATTGATATGAAGGGTGGTCTCCTGTAGAGACCAAGTGCCCTGAGTGGAGAGAGTTTGCAGATGGGCTCCCCACCCTGTTTGGGAGGCATCTGTTGTGAGGGTTGCTTGGGGTAGCAATGGTTGAAATGGAGCCCCCAACAACAGATTCTTGGTGGAAGTCCACCAGTGGAGGGACCAAAACAGACGATCGGAGGTTTGTATTTGGTCTGAGAGCGCTCCTGACGCCTGAGTCCACTGAGTGGCCAGGGTCCATTGAGCTGCTCTCATATGAAGACGAGCATAGGGCACCACATGCACTGTGGAGGCCATATGACCCAGTAGGCGTAGCATTTCCCTGGCTGTCAAGTGAGTGCTGGACTGAGCTTGGGAGGCCAAACTCAGGAGGCGCTGGCCTCGAACATGTGGAAGGTAGGCCCTTGCAGTGATGGTGTCCAACTGGGCCCCTATGAATTCTAGAGATTGAGTAGGGATGAGTTGGGACTTGGGAAGGTTTACTACCAGTCCCAGATACTGCAAAAGGCTCCTTGTGTGGTCCAGGGAAATCTGGGCCTGTGACTGAGTTGGAGCTCGGATGAGCCAGTCGTCCAGATATGGGAAGACAAAGATTCCCATGCCTCTTAGAAATGCGGCTACGACTGCCATGCATTTTGTGAATACTCTTGGAGCAGAGGCTAGACCGAAGGGGAGTACTCTGTATTGGAAATGTTTTCCCTGAAACAGAAAGCGAAGATACTTTCTGTGGGATGGATGGATGAGTATATGTGTATACGCATCCTGTAGGTCTAGAGAACAAAGCCAGTCCTGACCCTGGAGGTAAGGAAGGAGAATGTCGAGAGACAGCATTTTGCCTGTACAGGGCAGATTCCGTAAGCCATCTAGAACCCAAGGTTCCAGATCAGAGGCCTGGAGCCAAGCAAGACGTCGGGCTGCAATAGCAATGCCCGAAGCCCTACTGGCTCCCTCAAAGGAATCATATGCTGCCCTATTAGAGAACTTAGAAACCTCTAAGAGTTGTTTCACTAGGGAAAGGAATCCCTGCTTTTTATCCTCAGGGATAAAGGGGGCAAAATGCCGCACCTTTTTGGCAAGTTCCTCCAGGAACATGCCCATATAGAGACTGTAGGAATTAATCCTGGCTATAAGCATAGTAGCCTGGAAAATTTTCCTACCAAAAGAGTCCAAAGTCTTACATTCCCGTCCTGGAGGGGTGGAAGAGTGCCTTTTGGTACTCCTAATCTTCTTCATTGCAGACTTCACCACAATAGAGTGGTGGGGCAATTGAGTCTTTTGGAAACCAGGAGAAGGAGGGACCCTATACATGGTGTCCAACCTACGGGAATAAGGAGACAAAGTCAAAGGATTTTCCCAGAAATCCATCAGTTGTTCTTGAAGGATTTCATGGATAGGCAGGGTAACTGCCTCCTTAGGGGCCTTTGAGTATCCCAAAATATCCAGTTTTTTGGATCTGGGTTCCTTTTCAGAGGATGTGGTAATAGAAAGGGCTGTAGCCATATCTAAAACAAAGTCCTGGAAGGACAAATCCTCTGGAGGGGACATTCTCCTTTTAGGAGAAGAGGGCTCCTCAGGTAAGTTGAGTGAAAACTCAGCAGAATCATCAGAGGAGTGAAAATCCTCAGAGGAATCGGTGCTTTCCTCTAACGCACGATACGCGTACCGATCGGTATCGATATCGGGCGTATCGGGTATGGAACCGGTATGGAGCGAAAGCCCATACGGTACCGACTTGCGTTTAGAGGTGGACGGCCTCGATACCGGCATGGCGGACGATACCGGTATCGGGCCCGGAACCGCTGAAAGCGGAACCGATGGCGTTGCAGCTTTAATGAAAGCCATGACGGCCTGCTGCATGGACTGTACAGTATCGCCCATGGACGCCATAGCTGCCTGGATGTCGGTACCGGAGTGACCCGGTACCCCAGAGCAGGCTAACAGGTGATCTGTCGAGGCCGTAGCATCGATATCAACCTGAGACCCTGAATTGGCGTTTTTGGAAGTTGGACTTCCCGCCGGGGTTGTTTGGCTGGGGCAGGGTCCTCAAGTTCTAAGCTAAGAGCCTCTCGATGCTTTGAAGGAGATTTGCTCTTTGAGGACTTGCCCACAGAAGGTTTGGTTACCTGAGATCCATCCGGAGAAGAAGACCTGGATGACTGTGATGCTGTATTCTCTGAAGCAAACAGCACATGGAATTTGTTGGCCCGGTTCTGCAGCCCACGTTTAGACATGTGGGAGCAAGATGGGCAGTCCGGTATGGAATGGTCAGGCCCCAAACATTTCAGACACCATTCATGGGTGTCTGTGACTGAAATAACAGCATTACATTTGGTACACTTCTTAAATCCAGGGGCTGGCTTCTCCATGAGGAGAAATTGAGTAGGCCGAGAGGCCTCTCTGAAGTGACCAAAAAGCTAAAAAATAAGAAAAAAGAATTATAATTTTTTAAAGAAAGAAAGAAAAGACCGGCGATACCGGTATCGGTATGGGGAAGGCAGGTACGCGGTCTAAAGAAACAAATAAAATAACAATTTCTTCAGCGGTGACAGGAACACGACCTGCTGGCTCCGCGGAAAAAGAGAAACTGAGGAGAGCTGTTCAGGAAGGCGGGAAGGCAGTGCGCATGTGCAGTGGGAGGTCCCAAAAGCTTCTATTCTAAGAAGCTGGGGAGCTTTCCCGCCCGGGCTCCGTCGGTACCGACGTACCCATATGTGAGGACTTATTCCTGCTTGTTCCTGGAGATAGCATATACCCCAATTCAGCCTCTGCCTCAGGTAATATAAGCCATTTTCCTAAATCAGCTCCTGAAGATCTCTCGGTGGCAGAGCTTGAGCTCCCCCAACCAGCATGCCACTATCTCTTTCCTATAAAATATGCATCCGTTTCCTCCTGCTCCTCACCCACCTGTTCCTCCATGGTTACATTGGAATCAAAGGTAATGCCCACGTGGAGTGCTCTGGAGTTTGGTTTGCAGGTTGATGCGATCCTAAACAAGTCCCTGTTAGAGCTCTGCGATTACACATCTATGCAACCTCTCTCTCTCAGACTTGGTTGCTACCAGTAAAACATCAAAATCAGACCTCACTTATGCACTAGCGACCAGAGTTAAAAGGATTAAGCAAGCCCCTCCTCTATCATGTAACCAGACTAAGCAGCAGAGGCGCACTGTCAGTTGTAGATTCAGCCATTCACGATTTCAAATTAAAATCAAAGGAGCTTAAAATGCTTACGCTCATGTAGAATCGCAATCACCGAAATATCATCAGAATTCTGAACATATGTATATGAACTGAAGGTATACATATGAATATACTCAGCCAACTGTGGCCCAAATCCTTCAATATTCACAAGCATTGGAACTGTGCGGCAAACCCAAAATGAAGAACAAACTCTTACTGCATGGGAATAAGATTTTAATCATGCCAGACCTTTCTAAGTCAACAGCAAAGGAAGAGATTTTTAGTAGCAAGGCCTCAGCTTAAAGATCTCCGAGCACTATATGGGCTTTTCTATCCTTGAAGAGCGACGATCACACATAAGAACCAAACCCATGCATATCAAAATACCAATGACTTTTTAAATTTATGGCAGAGGAAGAGAAACACTGGCAGATGGCATAACCTTTTATTCCGTTATCACCGGTAGCTGAAATGTTTGTTGAAAAGTATGACTGATGTTATGGGAATGATCTATGATATGGAAGTGGAAGACTGGATGCAGGCTGCAGGCTGCAGGGTTCAAGTAGACCTTTTGAAATGGAGCTACAGACAAATATTGGAGGCCAGCAAGTGCATCCAGCAGCAAAATGCTCAAGCATAGCATTCAAGGTCACCATGGACATACTAGAAATTGGTCTATAACTATTTATATCTGAACAAGTAATAACTCCTCCTTTAAAACTGGTATTACCAATGCTTGTTTCAAAACCAATGTTACCTCAACCATTTCTAACTATATGTATGTTAAAAAACACCAGTCACAATACATATCCCTGGGTACGCCTTCTTTTACTGAGGAAGGTTGCAGCAGCAGCCAAGAAAGCAAACAGAATGCTAGCAATTATAAGGAAAGGAATGCCTGTGTCGCCTCCACAGTGCAATGACACCTTGAATATTGTGTGCAATTCTGGTCACTAAACCTTAAAAAGGATATAGCAGAATTAGAAAAGGTACAGAAAAGAGCCACCGAAATGGTAAAGGGGATGGAAGGATAACCCTACAAGGAAAGGCTTAAGTGGTAATGGTTCTTAACATGGAAAAAAGACTGCTGAGGGGAGATATGAAATAATGAATGGAGTGGAACGTGTAAACGTAGGTTAGTTGTTTACTACTTCAAAAAGTAGAAAGACTAGGGGACATGCAATGAAGCTACAATGTAGCACATTTAAGACTAACTGGAGAAAATATTTTTTCACTCAATACGTAATCAAAATCTCAAATTCGTTACCAGAGAATGAAGTAAAAGCTGTTAGTATATCTGGATGTAAAAGACGTTTAGACAAGCTCCTGGAGGGAAAGTCCCTAAGCTATTATTAAAGAGGACCAAGGAAATCCATTACTTAACCATGGGATAAGCAACATGGAATCTATGTACCTTTTTGGGAAACTACTACTACTACTATTCAGCACTTATAAAGTACCACGCATACAAAACTGACAGGAAACATGTGACCTGGATTGGCTGCTGTTGGAAAAAGGATACTGGTCTAACCCAGTATGGCATATCTTATGAGAAAACTGACCATTTATCCCTCTGTTTTCTATCAACCAGTTTCTAAACAATAGGACATTGCCTCAGGAGTCTCTGATGAGGGAAAGCGTAGTTACTCATCTTTAACAGGTGATCGCCGGGAACAGCAGGAATTTAGTCTTCACATATGGGTGACTTCGGTAATGACGGAGCCCGCGGGGGAATGCTCCCCAGTGTCCAATAGGAAAGCTTTTGGGAGAATCCCACTGCGCCCGTGTGCTTGCTTTCTTGCCTTCCTGCTTACTCAGTTGAGTTTGTAGCCAAGAGAAAAGGAGAGTAAAGAAAAACCTACAACTCCTGCTGTTCCCGGAGATCACCTGTTGCAGGTTATCTTCCAGGAACATGCAGGAATGTAGTCTTAACATAACAGACTCCCTAGCTCGAAGATGCCAGAGAAAAATGACTTCAGAAATGGTGGAGGTTTGCCCTAGGGTAGGCTTCAAGTGGTCATGAGTCCTTTAAGGATGTTTGGTATTGCTAAGTTCCAGGATGGAGGATAGAAGTTGCTCTTAAGTCTGAAAGATGTGCTGGAGAACAGCCTGACCAAACACGGCATCCCGGCGGGAGTCCTTGTCCAAACAGTAATGAGCAGCAAAGGTATGGAATGAAGACCAAGTTGCTGCTTTACAAATTTCGTCAATAGCTACATAGCGTAGATTTGCTACAGAGGTAGCCATGGCCTGGACATTATGAGCACTGACATGACCTTCAAGGGATAGTCCTGCTTGATCATAAGCAAATAAGATGCAACCTGCTATCTGGAGATGGTACATTTAGATACTGATAATTCCAGGTGACTAGGGTCAAAGGAAATGAACAGTGAAGGTCTATGGTGCTTTTGATCCTTTGAAGATAAAAGCCAGGGCATGTTTGCAGTCTAATGCAGGGCTGCTTCTGCCCTAGACAAATGTGCTCTAGGAAAAAACACAGGAAGGTAAACCGACTGATTCAAATGAAAAGGGGACACCACTTTCGGCTTGAGATGTGGGTGAATCCTAAGGACGACCTTGACATGGTGGAACTGGGTGTAAGGTGGGTCTGCCACCAAGGTCTATACAGCACATAAATAATGATAGCAAACTCCTAGATCTCCCAACGCTCGCTCGGTACATAATAAAATCCAGACTATTGTAGACCACATTCAACACACAAACACAGACATAATGTGCATCACCGAAAGCTGGATCACCGACCATGACAATGTCCTTCTCAACCAACTACCTCACAATATATGCTCTTCAATTGCCCCAGATTGGAAAAGAGAGGAGGTGGAGTACTAATCCTTGCTAAGAAACACCTGAACTTCTCAATGACCAGTTCACAGTCACTACACACACTAGATTTTCTAACCAACTCAAAATACACCATATGCATAACCTACAGAAAACCCAAATCAAACACCGAAGATTTATCAGCAATCTTAGACGAAGTATGCACCCAAAATGCCACTAGAAATCCCTTTATTCTAATGGGTGACCTCAACCTCCCATCTACCTCTGCAAAAAGCGCTATGGAATCCCTACAACTAACCCAAATAATTGACTCATCAACACACTGCAAAGGATCAATATTGGACCTATGATTCATTCCTAACATGCTTCATAAAGCAACCTAAACATACAAATTGAGCCAGTATCATGGTCAGACCACTCCATGATATCCTTCAATATACCAGTTATTACCATCCAACCAATTATCCACGCCCCCCCCCCCCCCCCCCCCCCCCCCCCCCCCCGCCAACACAATTATAAACGGAGATTCAAAGCCTTCAACTCGCAACACTTCCTAGACCAGACCTCCTCACTGCAAGACGCAGACATAGATGACCTGGACACATTCATAAACACATGGAATCAGACAATAAATGACACAGCAATATTCAACGAGAAACACACTATGAAACAACAAAAATCTACACGCCCCCACCCCCATGGTTCTCCAAGAATCTAAAACATAACAGAAGAGAACTTAGACAACTAGAAAGAAAATGGAAAAGGTTATGTGATGATGCTGTAAAGACACACCTGCTCAAATACCAAAAAGAATACAACATGCTATGTAATAAGGCCCAAAAAGAATACATAGCGAACAACCTTAGGAAATCACTCAACAGGCCTAAAGAACTTTTCTCAATTGCATCATAGCTGATTAGTGATCCTAACTCAACAGACCCAACAAATGCAAAACCAAAAATCAAACCTCAAGTTATGGCGGACTTCCTCCATTACAAACTAAATAAGACAACGCAACAACACTATGACCAACCTCAACAAACGAAAGGAATAGACCTACATCACTTAAGGCGCAACTTCAACCCAATAAATAAAAGGGATTGCTTGACATCATTAAAAACATCAATACCACAACCTCACCCCTCGACCCCTGTCCAGTATCATGGTTAAAAAACCTACGCAATCAATTTGCTCAGACCATTCTACAGAGTACAAATATCTCTCAAGCAAGGATACCTACCCCCTACACTCAAACAAGCCTCCATACACCCCATCTTAAAAAAAAACCTCATTAGACAAAACTCATCCAAATGCTTACCGTCCAATTGCAAGCATCCCTTTTCTGGCTAAAATAATCGAAAAAACCATACGACATCAACTACAAGACCATGTGGATACATATGCACCTTTAGACCCACACCAGCATGGCTTCCGACAACACCATGGAATAGACACCCTACTAACAGACTTTTTCAATAGACTCATCATCGGACTTGATAAACCCCGCCAAGGATTTATGCTCATATTCCTGGATATAAGTGCAGCCTTTGACTCAGTCTCACATCACATCATGCTAAATCAGCTCAGAAACATAGGTTTAACAGATGACACCCTAAAATGGTTCACTTCCTAACTGTCAGATAGAACCATACAGGTAAAGGTTGGCACCACCAACTCAAAACCCTTTAAGTTAACTCAAGGTACCCCTCAAGGTTCAGCCCTCTCAGGATTATTATTCAATCTATACATACAACCAATCTGTGATCGCCTAAGAAAACTGAACGTGTTCTATCATCTATACGCAGATTACATGTTCTACATGCCATTCAACACTATCAACCCAGATTTCACAACTACAGTAGTGGCCAAAAAATTAAGGCAGAGTCGAAAATATCAGAATTTTATTAGAAAAGTACATGTTATTGACACTTTCATGGTCAAAAGCTTTAAGAAAGCGTAGTTACTCACCTGTAACAGGTGTTCTCCAGGAGCAGCAGGAATCAGTCCTCACTTATGGGTGACGTCGGCGCCGACGGAGCCCTCGCGGAGCAATTTTCCCCAGCTTTCAAAGAAAGCCTTTGGGAATTGCAGCGCGCATGCGCGGTCGTCTTCCCGCCCGAGGGTGCCATCTTAGCCAGTCAGATGACATAGCTAAAAAAGACAGCATAAAAATTTGCAAAAAGAACATAAGCAGACGATTGCAACTCCAAGGGGAGGAGGGAGGGTAGTGAGGACTGATTCCTGCTGCTCCTGGAGAACACCTGTTACTGGTGAGTAACTACGCTTTCTCCAGGACCAAGCAGGAAGTCAGTCCTCACTTATGGGACTCCCAAGCTCAAGGCTACAGGAGACCCTAAGCACAAAAATGAGCTCCCTCTAGCTCAGCAGCACAGAAGGATAGAATCTTCGCTGAATCATCACCCACCGGTAGCCCACATCCGGGATGGAGAGTAGGAGTTGCTCAGACCTCAAAGAGATTACGGAGGACTGCCTGTCCGAAAGCACTGTCCCTACGGGACTCCCTCTCGAGACAGTAATGGACCGCAAAAGTCTGGCTCGAAGACCAAGTAGCGGCCCGGCAGATGTCTGCCAGCGGAACAGAGCGGAGGTAAGCCACTGACGTGGCCTTTGCCCGAACGCAATGAGCCGTGACTCGACTTTCTAAGGAGAGTCCGGCTGCCCCATAAGCCCAAGAGATACAGTCCGCAACCCAGATGGACAGAGTACGCTTGGAGACCGGGAGCCCCAATCTATTGGGGTCAAAAGACACAAAAAGCTGAGCAGCTTTACGGTGCTCCCGCGTACGGTCAAGGTAGAAGTTCAGAGCCCTTCTACAGTCCAGGGTATGGAGGACCGTCTCAGCTCGGCTGGAGTGTGGTCTGGGAAAGAAGGTTGGAAGTACCACCTCCTGATTGATGTGAAAAGGGGAGACCACTTTAGGCAGAAATTTCGGATGAGTCCGTAGGACCACCCTATTCTTGTAGAACCTAGTGTAAGGGGGATCAGACACGAGGGCCTGCAATTCACTTACGCGTCTAGCGGAAGTGAGGGCTATCAAGAACAGCGTTTTCCAAGACAGAAAACGGAGAGAACAGGTAGCCATAGGTTCAAAAGGCGGACAGGTGATCCGCTGCAAAACCACATTCAGGTCCCAGTCAGGCGCTGGCGGGCGCAGAGGTGGTTTAAGTAGAAGGAGACCTCGGAGAAACCTCGCTACGAGAGGGTCGCTGGAGAGAGGTCTGCCGTCCACCGGCACATGATGTGCTGACAGAGCACTGAGGTGAACCTTGACGGAGTTGGACTTAAGTCCCAGATTAGAGAGGTGCAGCAAGTACTGCAAGATCACCGACACCGGGCAGGAGAAGGGATCCTGAGACTGTTGGGTACACCAGACTGCAAAGCGACGCCATTTAAGGGCGTAGCATTTGCGGGTAGAAGGCCGTCGCGAAGCCAAGACGACCTCCTCCACCTCCACCGGCAGGAGAAGGGGAGCAAGGACTACCCTCTCAGCAGCCAGGCCATGAGGTTGAGAGACCTGAGGTTGGGGTGCAGGAGGGACCCCTGATCCTGAGTGAGGAGATCCGGTTGTACCCCCAGAGGGATTGGATCCTCCACCGCCAGTTGCAGCAGGAGCGGAAACCACGGCTGCCTGGGCCAGCGAGGGGCCACCAGGATCATGAAGGCTTTGTCCCGGAGAACCTTGAAAAGAGTCCGAGAGACTAGCGGGATGGGAGGGAAAGCGTACAGAAGGCTCCCCGACCATGATATCAGAAAGGCGTCCGCCGCAACCCGAAGGGGGTGTGGCTGACGAGAGCAGAAGCGAGGAAGCTGCCGGTTGTGAGGACTGGCAAAGAGATCCACCGTGGGGAGACCCCACTTGAGGAAGAGCTTCTGGACTACCAAGGGATCCAGACGCCACTCGTGCGGCTGGAGGACCCTGCTGAGTTTGTCTGCAAGGCAATTTTCTTGGCCCGGGAGATAAACTGCCTTGAGGAGAATGCCGTGACTGACGGCCCAAGAGCAGAGCTTCTGTGCCTCCCGGCAGAGGAGGAAGGAGCCCGTGCCCCCCTGTTTGTTCACGTAGAACATGGCAACTTGATTGTCCGTCTGGACAAGGACGGACTGTTGGGAAGTCAGGTGGGAGAAGGCCTTGAGAGCTAGGCGGATCGCCCTGAGCTCCAGGAAGTTGATCTGCTGAGCAGACTCCCACGTGGTCCAGAGGCCCTGAGTACGTGCCTCTTGGCAATGTGCCCCCCAGCCCAGGAGGGATGCATCGGTGGTCAGCACCCGGGTCGGCTGAGGTGACTGGAAAGGCATTCCGAATATCAGGTTCGGCTGCCGGAGCCACCACCGGAGAGACGAGAACAGCGGCTCGGAGACGCGCACTAGGTCTGCTAGGCCGCCCGTGGCTTGTCGCCACTGCTGGCGGAGACACCATTGAGCAGGCCGCATATTCAGGCGGGCATTGGGGGTCACATGGACGGTGGAAGCCATATGGCCGAGCAGTCTCAGGAAGCGCCTGGCGGAGACCAGGGGCTGGCTGCGAAAGCGGTCGGCTAGGTCCATGAGCCGTTGAGCCCTGTCGAGCGGTAGGTATGCTCGCGCCTGAGGAGTGTGCAGCCTTGCGCCGATGAACTCGAGATCCTGTGAGGGGAGCAAAGTGGACTTTGCGAAGTTTATAACAAAGCCCAAGTGCTGCAGCAGAGTCACCGTGCGGCATCTCCGACTCCAGGCGAGGTCGCTTCGGGATGTGTTCCTTCTCCAAGGACCCGGGGCGGCTGTCGGGGCTATGCGACCTGGCCCTCGCGGAACCAGGAGCGTCCACCGACGCCGCCCTCGCGGGTTTCACCTTCCGACTATGGTCCCCGGAGGGAGAACCCCGGTCGGAGGAGCTCCGGCGACGGTCCGAGCTGGAGCCTTTTGACGCGGAGGCCTCCGACGAGGTCCGGGTACGGCTGGGGTCAGCGAAGATTCTCTCACGCTGATGCCGCCGACTTCTCAACGCCTTTGAGGACAATTTGCTGCAGGGCCCACAGATCAGTTCCTCATGATCAGGGCCCAGGCAGCGGAGGCAAAAGTCGTGTGTGTCGGTTAGTGACATATTTCGGTCACACCGACCACACCGCTTAAAGCCACTGGCAGCCATCGGGGGAAAAAGGGCCCCTGCGAGGTCAAAGGACCGGGCTGCCAGGGAAAACGAAAACGAAAGCTGACTAAGTCAGAAAAACCGAAAAAAGTAAGAGGACTCGTGACCGGCGTCGCGAGTCCGGGCGGGAAAACGATCGGCGGCGAACCGAAGGAAAAAAGGATAAAACAAAGAAGAAAATCAACTTTTTCGCGGGGACAAGACGGGGACGTCTGTAGGGCTCCGCGGAAAAAAGAAGACTGGCTAAGATGGCACCCTCGGGCGGGAAGACGACCGCGCATGCGTGCTGCAATTCCCAAAGGCTTTCTTTGAAAGCTGGGGAAAATTGCTCCGCGAGGGCTCCGTCGGCGCCGACGTCACCCATAAGTGAGGACTGACTTCCTGCTTGGTCCTGGAGAACCAAAGATATATATGTCATTTTCAAAGTTTTATTCAGGAAACAATATATGTGTCAATATTTGATAGGGTGTCCATGATTTTTCAGCACAGCCTGGATTCTTGTAGGCATATTGTTAACTAGCATTTTACAGTATGCCAGAGCGATTTTGTTGACCCATACATGCTTGAGTATGTCCTTTAAATCTGCTTCTGAAATTGGACGGTGTGCTGCCACCTTTTTCTTCATAAGATTCCAACAGTTTTCAATTACATTGAGATCCGGAGAGTTTGATGGCCAACTTGGTAGCAGTTTGATCTCGTCGTCCACGAACCATTTTTTGACTGTTTTTGCCATATGGCACGGTGCCGAGTCCTGCTGAAATATAGTTGTGCCAGAAAAATTCATGTATATTTTAACTTTACTATTCAGCACGGATATGTATTTTACAGCATTTACTCCTTCACCTTTCTCAAAAATGTGCAGGCCACATCGTCCACTGATGGTGGGTGTTTAACAGTCTTGATAGTGTACTTCGGATTTAGTCTCTCGCCTGCTGGTCGGACATAGTTGTAACCACTCCCACGTACTTGTTGAAATGTACTTTCATCTGTGAACATCTCCCACCATTCAGCAGATTTGTGTTTCATCTTGCTACAAAACTGCATGCGGGCAGCAATTTGTTTCTTGGTCATCATAGGCTTCTTGGCAGGTCTTCTGGCCATGAGTTTGAATTCATCCACAAGCCGTCGTCAGACAGATCTGGCACTTATCTTTATTCCTCGATCATTAGCTAACTGAGCCACACATTAAGATGAAGTATGTCGACTAGATGTAATAATGCTTTTGAGGATTCAGTCATCTCATCCAGTAGTTATCCGTCTGCGCCCACATTTCGAACAATGTGTACGGCCACCTGATTTCAGAACATTCTGAACTGCACACATTGATATATGCAAATGTTTTGCAATAGCACATTGTGAATATCCTTCAGCATGGAGTGTGACAACTTGTCCCTTTACAAAGTCATTAATATCGCACTTTCTACCCATCTAGATTGTATATTTTACATGTAGCTTTCAATCTTTTCCTAGTTGTAAAAATTCAAAACTTCATCCAAGAAACCTACTACAGAGTGTAAGTAAACTAAAATGGATGCCAGACGCATGGTATGACTAATCACCATGCTGATTAAATAAGTAAGCACGTGTGACATCTCCACAGTACATTATTTAACAATAAATTGTAGAAAGATATCTGCCTTAATTTTTTGGCCACTACTGTATAGCTGACATCTTCAATGCAGTGACAAAATTCCTTGCTGAAATAAACCTCACAGTAAATAAAAGCAAGACAGAAGCTCTACTTATATTCAGAGAACCGGACTACAAACCACCAGTGAAGATAACACCACGAGACGCTGAAATAACAATAAAAAAAGAGAGATGAAATATCTGGGCATAACTATTGATCCCAACCTCAATTTGTCTGCACACATCAAAAACGCAGCCAAACTAGCATACTGGAAACAAACTCATCAAACCCCTATGACACTTGCTAGAGAAGACTGATTTCAGAACCATACTACAAGCAATCATCACACCACACCTTGACTATGGAAACATCAGCGGATAAAATACAAATCCATAACCATCACCTTTAAAATCTTGCACAATTTCTCTGCGCCCTGCCTCTCAGAACTAATCACCTCAACGCACACAAGACCAAGAAGATCTAACAATCGGAACCTACTGAATATTCAACCACTCAAGAGAAAAACACCACAGCAAACCAGTAACAGAGCATTCTCCCTCTACGCCCCATCATTATGGAATTCACTACCAGAAAACACAAGAGTAGCAAAATCCATTACCGACCTAAAAAAGTCACTCAAAACACACCTGTTCATGGAATACTATGGACTCAATGATATTACGTAACCTCAGTTAGAGCATCCTACCCCTCCTGACCGCTCATATCACCCTCTCTCTTTTCCCTCACTATAACTGCTTTTCTATGTGCATAGTCTATCTTTCCGTCAAACAACCCCATATTTATCTCCAAGTTGACTTCCCATGTTTAATGTAAAAACAAATTTTATATAATTATGTTGTTCTCTGTAAACCGCTTTGGACAAAGGCGGTATAGAAAAATTGTTAAATAAAAATAAATAAAAAAATAAGCCCTGAAGTTTACTAATGCTTATATAGCTGAAATGAGGGCAATGAGGAAAATGACCTTCCATGAAAGAAATTTTAATGATGTCGTATCCAAGGGCTCAAAGAGCAGCTTGAGAAGCTGCACTAGAACAACATTATGATCCCATGCCACCAGAGGTGGCCTAAAGGTTGGCTTGGTAAGCAAAAGCCCCCTCAAAGCGTGAAACTAGCAGTTGTGCTGAGATGGGCTGTCCACCAATAGATGAGGAGTGGCAGCAAAAGCACTAAGATGAATTGTGACTGAGTTGGTCTTGAGACCTGTAGAAAACAGGTGGAGGAGATACTGGAGGAGTGCCTCCACTGGAGTCAAGAAGGGATTAATATCCTTCTGGGAGCAACAGGTAGAGAATCTATGTTACTTAAAACATATGAACGCCAGGTGGACAGCTTCCTGGAAGCTAAGATAACATCCTTTATCTCCTGGGTGAGGTTAAGGTCTTGAAATGTTACACTTCCAGCAGCCAAGCTGTAAGATGCAGAGACTGTGGGCTGGGATGAAGAAGCATCCCTCCTTCCTGAGAGAGGAGATCAGGTGCAGACCAAGACATAGAGGTTTAGTTTGAGACAGACAAGACAGGAGAGGAATCCACGGTTGACACAGCCAGCGTGGGGCTATGAGGATCATGAAGCCCCTGTCTGCCTGGAGCTTGAAAAGAGTCTTGGGAATTAGGGGAATGGAAGGGAAGACATACAGAAGTACCTGACGCAAATGGAGGTGGAAAGCATCCATCTGCTGGTTGCAGGACACAGGAGTCTGGGTGCAGAAGCATGGTAGTTTGGCATTTTGCGGAGTGGCAAACAGATCTATGTCTGGAGTTCCCCAGGTCTGAAAGATGAAGGTTGCTGTATCCGGATGGACAGACCATTTGTGGGGAAGGAGGATTCAACTCAGTTTGTCTGCCAAGACATTTTGTTCTCCTGGAAAATATACCGCTTGGAGTTGTAACTGATGAATAATGGCAAAGGACCAGAGATGAAGGGCTTTCCTGCAGAGGGGCAAAGAGCCTGTTCCCCCCTGCTTGGTCACATAGAATATGGCCACCTGGTTGTCCATCTGGACCAGGACTGTGTGAGATCACAGATGATCCTGAAAAACTCTGAGGGCATTGGAGATAGCACGCAACTCCAGTAGATTTATCTGGAGCTGGCAATCCTGCTCTGTCCAAAGGACCTGAGTGGAGAGAGCACCCAAATGTGCCCCTTGACCCAGCTTGGAGGCATCAGTCGTTAGGGTGCATTGTGGAGGAGGCATCTGAAAAGGTGACTCAATGAGGAGATTGTCTGGGAACACTACTGGAGAGATGTGACAAGTGGGGCAGTGACTCTGATTTTGTTGATGAGACAGTTCAAGGCTTGCTTCCACTAGGAGGCAAGTACCCACTGGGCTGTGTGCATATGTAGACGGGTGTATCGTACCACATATCTTGTTGAAGCCATATGACCTAGACGTTTCGGCATTTCCCAGGCAGATGGTCTCTGAGTTGCGCCTTGGATGCTAGCTCCATGAGGTGTGCACACAGGGGGTTGGGGAAGGAATGCCCTTGTTTAAGTCAGAGCGAGATAGGAATTTGGAAGACTTATAACAAATCCCAAGTGTTGCAGCACCTGCATTGCATGAAGGGAGAGACAGGTGGACCTCCTGGGAGGTGCCTGCCTTTATGAGCCAGTCGTCTAAGTAAGGGAAGACAAATAACCTGAGAGATCTTAGGTTAAGCAGCTATGACCCCATTCACGTTGCAAAGACTTTTGGGGCAGAAGCAAGTCCAAAAGGAAGAAAAATATGAAGTGTAGATATTTCCTGTGTTCTGGATGAATGAGGATATGCATGTACATTTCTTTTAGATATAGAGAACAGAGCTAGTCCTGACTCTGGAGATAGGGAAGAAGGGTCCCTAGGGAGACCATCTTGAACTTCTCGCAGACCAGAAATTTGTTTAGATTTCTGAGGTCCAGGATGGACCTTACCCTCCGCTCTTCTTTGGTATGAGAAAGTACGGAGAGTAGAAGCCCATTCCCTGCTGGGGTGTTGCAACCCCCTCTATGGCACCCTGTGAAAGCACAGAAGTCACCTTCTGCAGCTCAAGAGCAGTGAGAGGGGGCTGAGAATGATATTCCCCTACCAAGGTGGAAGGGGGTAGGGTGTGAAGATGAAGTCTGTACCTCTCCTTCACTATGGTTAGAGTCCACTGCTCTGAGGTGATTAGATGGCACCTGTGGGCATGATGACAAAGTCTGCCTGCTATGTGGAGGGAGTGGGGAACCTCCAGAGGCAGAGAGGCTATAGGAAAATATCAAAACCCAGATGCAGATTGAGTCTGAGGCACTGGTTGAGAGTTAGGAGTGTGAGGCTTCTTCTATTATTTGGGAGGCTGCTACCTCTTTTGAGGACCCTGAGGTTGGTACAGAAAAGTAGGGCTAAAAGAAGGGTAAAATTACAACTTCTTAGCATAGAAAGTTTGTTCAGCTGTGCAGGGAATATTGCCCAGTATATCCTGAACCCACTATTCAAGATCTGATGCTTGCAGCCATGCAATCCTACGCGCAACGATATAGATGGATGTGGTTCTGCTGGTGCATTCAAAGGAATCAAAGGTTGCTCTATTAAACTTTGAGATATTCTGGGTGTGTCTAACCAATATGAGATACTCACCTCTCATCATCTGGAAAAAAAGGGCCATGGCCTCAAGATCCCTGGTTACTTTCTTGAGGAACATACCCATATAAATAATGTATGAGTTTATCCTAGCTGAAAGCATGAAAGCCTGAAAACACAGGCGCTCAAAAGCATTGAGGGTTCTCAATTCTCTACCCAGTGGGTTAGAGGAATGGGTTTTAAAACTCTCAATGTGGCACATCGCCATTTCCACTCCCATTGAATCGTGGGGAAGCTGCGTCTTTTGGAAGCCAGGACACTCGGGAACTCGATACATGGCATCGAGACATCGAGTATCGGGAGCAACAGTGAGGGGAGTCAACCACATCCAGAGCATGAGATCCCAGAGAAAGAGTAGTTACTCACGTGTAACAGGTGTTCTCCAGGAGCAGCAAGAATCAGTCCTCACATATGGGTGACGTCGCCGCCGACGGAGCCTCCATGCGGAGCATTTCCCCAGCTTTCATAGAAAGCCTTTGGGAATGCAGCGCGCATGCGCAGTTCCCTTCCCACCCAAGGGTGCCATCTTGCTCAGTCTGATGACATAGCTAAAAGACAGCAAAAATAAATCATATGACCAACTCCAAGAGGAGGATGGAGGGTTGTGAGGACTGATTCCTGCTGCTCCTGGAGAACACCTGTTACACGTGAGTAACTACTCTTTCTCCAGGACCAAGCAGGAAGTTAGTCCTCACATATGGGACTTCCTAGTTTAGGGCTACCAGAGGCCCCAAACTGAAAAATGAGCTCCCTCTAGAGCCTCAGCATGCAAGAACAGAATCTTCTCTAATAACGCCCCCGACAGGTAGCCCAACACCAGGGCCGGAGGTAGAAGTTGCCTAGACCCCAAAGAGATTATGGAGTACCGCTTGCCTGAAAGCACTGTCCCTGCGGGACTCCCTCTCAAGGCAGTAGTGGGCCACAAAAGTCTGGCTTGAAGACAAAGTAGCGGCCCGGCAGATGTCTGCCAATGGACAGAGCGGAGATGAGCCACTGACACAGCCTTCGCCCTGACACGGTGAGCCGTAACTCGACCCTGCAACGACAGGCCGGCTGCCCTGTACGCCCAGGTGATGCAGTCAGCTACCCATATGGACAAAGTACGCTTGGAGACAGCCAACCCCAACTTATTGGGGTCATAAGAGACGAAGAGCTGAACCGCCCTCCGGTGCTCCCGCGTATGGTCAAGGTAGAAGGACAATGCCCTCCTACAGTCCAGGGTATGCAAGACCATCTCAGCCCGGCTAGCATGAGGCCTGGGAAAGTCGGAAGAACCACCTCCTGATTGAGGTGGAAGGAGGAGACAACCTTGGGAAGGAACTTAGGGTGAGTCCGTAAGACTACCCTATTCCTATAGAACCTAGTATAGGGTGCTTCTGATACTAGGGCCTGAAGCTCAATCACTCGCCTTGCTGAGGTAAGGGCTTCCAGAAATAGTGCTTTCCAGGATAGAAAACGCAGAGGGCAAGTAGCCATAGGTTCAAATGGTGGGCAAGTAAGCCGTTGCAAGACCACATTTAAATCCCATTCAGGGGCAGATGGACATACTGGAGGCTTAAGCAAAAGTAGGTCTCTCAGGAAAACAAGCCACCAAAGGATGGCCGGATAGAGACTGGCCATCCACATGTGAACGGTGTGCTGAAAGAGCACTAAGATGAAATCTAACAGAATTGGACTTAAGGACTAAGTTGGACAGGTGAAGCAAATACTTCAGCACCATTGGCACCAGGCATGAGAAGGGATTTTCGATGTGTTGAATACACCAGGTAGAGAATCAACACCACTTAAGGGCATAAGACTTTCTGGTGGACTGCCTCCTAGAGGCCAAGACTACGTCCTCCACTTCCCCAGGCAGTAGTAAAGGCGCTAGGACTACCCTGTCAGCAGCCAGGCCATCAAATTGAGCGACTGGAGATTGGGGTGCAAGAGAGATCCCTGCTCCTGAGACAGGAGATCGGATTGAATCCCCAGATGAAGAGGAGTGTCTACCGCTAGTTGCAACAGTAGAGGGAACCAGGGTTGCCTTGGTCACCTGAGGGCCACCAGAATCACTGAGGCCTTGTCCCGGATCACCTTGAATAGTGTCTTGGACACTAGAAGCGTGGGAGGAAATGCATATAGGAGGCCTGTAGACCATGGAATGAGAAACGCATCCGCTGCTACTCGGAGGATGTGGCTGTCTGGAACAGAACCTGTGAAGTTGACGGTTCAGAGGACTGGCAAAGAGATCTATGGTTGGAAGACCCCCATCTCAGGAAGATCTGTTTAACCACAAAAGGATTCAACTGCCATTCGTGGGGATGCAGGATCCTGCTCAATCTGTCTGCCAGGTAATTCTCCAGACCTGGGAGATAGACCGCTTTGAGAAGAATGCCGTGATTGACTGCCCATGAGCACAGCTTCTGCGCTTCCTGACAGAGGTCGGGACCCTGTGCCCGCTTGTTTGTTCACATAGAACATAGCAACTTGATTGTCCGTCTGCACCAAGACGGACTGGCGAGAGATGAGATGGGAGAAAGTTCTCAGGGCTAAGCGGATAGCTCTCAGTTTTAAGAAATTAATCTGCTGTGCGGCCTCACAAGGAGTCCACAGGCCTTGAGTACATGCCCCTTGGCAATGTGCACCCCAACCTTGAAGAGAAGTATCGGTTGTCAGCACCTGAGAGTGTGGAGGTGCCTGAAAAGGCACCCCTTGCACTAGATTCGGAAGATGAAGCCACCATTGCAGAGAAGACTGTAGTAGGCTGGACACCCTCACTCTGTCCGCGAGACTTCCTGTGGCCTGGTGCCACTGAGTCCTAAGTCCCCATTGAGTGGGCCTCATGTGAAGACGGGCATTTGGAGTTACATGGACAGTGGATGCCATGTGGCCTAAGAGTCTGAGGAATTGTCTGGCAGAGACCATAGAATTGCTGTGGAATAGCCTGGCTAGATCCATCAATCTGTGGGCCCTGTCCACTGGAAGAAAGGCCTTTGCCTGAAAAGTGTCCAGTCGAGCTCCTATGAACTCCATGTTCTGGGAGGGGTACAAACTGGACTTTGCAAAGTTTATGACAAACCCCAGGTGCTGAAGCAGAGCGACAGTGCGAAGGGTGGCTTGATTGGCCTCTTGCGGGGATTGACCCCTGATGAGCCAATCGTCCAGATATGGAAAGACAAAGAGGCCTTGAACCCTGAGGTAGGCCGCTACCACCGCCAAGCACTTGGTGAAAACCCTGGGGGCAGATGCAAGGCCAAAAGACAGTACTCTGTACTGATAATGGTTTCCTCCCACTACAAATCTGAGATATTGTCTGTGGTCTGGATGAATAAGGATGTGAATATAAGCATCCTTTAGGTCTAAGGAGCATAGCCAATCCTCCCTGCTGGAGGTAGGGCAGCAGGATTCCAAGGATGAGCATCTTGAACTTTTCCCTCTCCAGGAACTTGTTCAGGTTTCGCAAGTCTAGGATGGGTCTGAGGCCTCCTGTTCTTTTTGGTACCAGGAAGTACCTGGAATAGAAGCCTTGACCTCTCAGGTGGTGGGGCACCGGTTCCACTACCTGTTCCTTCAGAAGACGTGCCAACTCCTGCAGGAGTAAGTCCCTGTGCAGAGGGAGTCTGGAAGGCTCTCCTAGAAAATAGGAGGGGGGCACCTGGTGGAAGTGGAGGAGATAGCCCTTCTGGACTATACTTAGAACCCAGGTATCCCTTGTGACGGCTGACCACCTGTGGGCTAATAGGGCCAGCCAGCCTCCAGTGCTGATTGGGGGCAGCTGAGGAGAGGCTATGCTATTTCAGTCAAAATACCCCTCCCTGCTGAGCAGGAGCCGGAGTAGGAGGCTTGGGGGCCTTCTGCCTACGAGGCCCATGACCCTGCCCCTTGGCCTGCTGACACTGTAGGGGAGCTACAGAGGCCTGATAATGAGGGTACCGTTTATAGGCAGATGACTTCCTCGGGTAAAAGGTCTTTTTTCCCCGAGCCCTTCTTCTTCTGAGAAGGGGCAGAGGTTTTTCTGGACAGCCTTGTCCGGGTAAGAGTCTCGGTCTCGAGTTCTGCAGCCTTGTCAGCCATGGGCTTGCCAAAGAGGTTTTCAACTCGGCAAGGGACATCGACCAACTTGTCCTGCACCCATGGCTCGAGGTCCGATGACTGTAGCCAAGCCCGACGGCGTGCACCGATGCCGGCCGCGGCTACTCGGACCGAAGCCTCGAAGCCATCATAGACTGCTCGAGATATAAACTTCGAGCACTCACGAATACCCGACGTCAGAGCATTGAACCTCTGCAAAGGTTCCTCGGAGAGACCAGCAGAGAACCCGGCAATCTCTTTTGCCAGGTATCGAAGGTACATGCCCATGTACAGCTGGTAGGTCTGGACACGGCAAGCAAGCATAGAGCCCTGGAAGCACTTCTTACCGAGGGCATCCAGATTCCGGGCCTCCCGGCTGGGAGGCACCAAGGAGTGCATCTTCTGACTTTTCAGACGATGCATGGCCGATTCCACAACCATGGAGTGGTGCGGCAATTGTGCCTTTTGGAACCCGGGGCTCTTGCCGACTCGATAGATGGAATCAATCCGCATGCTTAAAACCGGCGTCGATACCGGCGCCTCCCACATGCGGAAGAGCAACCGTTCCAGCATTGGAGGACCCGGAACAGTAAAGGCCTCCTTCGGAGGAGAGTCGGAACAGTAAAGGCCTCCTTCGGAAACTCCTACTAGGGATCCGCGGGGAATGCCAAAGCCTTGGCCATGTCCCACACGAAGTCCGAGAACCGGGTATCCTCCGGGGGGGGGGGGACCTTGAGGCTCGGACTCGAGCAAGTCCGAAGGAATGCACCGAGTCCGAAAGGTGTCGGGCGACTCGCATCCTGCGTCTCCCAGCTGGACTCCTCGGAGGAGGAATCGAGCAGCTCCGGTCAGGCAGGCATCAATGCCATCCGCCCCAACGCCAAGGGAACCAGCTTCGACAACCTTGGTCCCGAATGGGAGGCCGAGGGGGACCTTGGCCAAGGATCGACTCGAGCACGCATGGACTCGGGGATAGGCTCGGCCTCCGGGGTCGACTTGGACGTCGATGTCCCAGTGGGCAGGGCAGATGCACCGGTTAGACCGGCGATCAGTGCCCCGGTGGCACCAGGCCCGATGTCGGCTCCCCTGGAGGTGAGTCCACGAGGACTACAGTACTCACGTGACCCGGGGACTCCATCTCCACACGAGGTTGTTTTGCAGGCCTCTCAGACTCCGAAGACACAGGACGGTGCTTGGGGCTATGCGACTTGGCCCTCGAGGAGCCAAGTGCATCCACCGACGCCGCCGTCACGGGTTTTTTCTTCTTACGATGCTCCCGCGAGGGAGACCCCCTTTCAGAGGAGCCTCGACTCTACTCGTGGCCGGAGTCCCGAGATGCCAAGGCCTCTGACGAGGTCCGGGCCCTACCGGACGCGGAGTCAGAGAAGATTCTTTCTTTTTGGTGCTGCCGACTCCTTAAAGCCTTAGAGGACATCTTCCCACACGGACCACAGATCATCGGGTCATGATCGGGTCCGAGGCACCAGAGGCAGCAGTCATGTGTGTCGGTGAGAGACATAAGTTTCTTACACCGATCACACTTTTTAAACCCGCTGGCAGCCATCGGGGGAAAAAGGGCCCCTGCAAGGTCAAAAGACAGGGCTGCCAGTGAAAAAAGAAAAAATGCTGCAAACGCTAGTCACTAAGGACAAAAACCGAAAGAGAGATCTGGGCTCGATACCGATGTATCGGGCCCAGGCGGGAAAGGGAAACCGGCGTCGAACCGAAGAAAAACAGGTTAACGAAGAGAAAATCAACTTCTTCCTCGGGTGAAATGAACATACATCCGTTGGGCTCCGCAGAAAAAAGAAGACTGAGCAAGATGGCACCCTTGGGCAGGAAGGGGACTGCGCATGCGCGCTGCATTCCCAAAGGCTTTCTTTGAAAGCTGGGGAAATGCTCGGCATGGGGGCTCCGTCGGCACCGACATCACCCATATGTGAGGACTGACTTCCTGCTTAGTCCTGGAGAATGTGGTGAATCCAAAGTGTAGCTACCTCCGTAGGAGCTGTGGAGAATTGGAGAATCTCCAATTCCTCTGCTTTGGGCTCTTTCTCAGATGTCACTCTTATAGGAAGACCCCTAGCCAGGTCACGAATAAACTTCTGAAAAGACATGTCCTCGGGAAGGGACATTCACTGTTACAGTGAGAGAGAAGGTATCGAGTGACTAATCATCGGAAGAATCTGAATCGGAAGACTCGAAGCATCAATCGGAACAATGTTCCTGTTCTAATAAGGCCCGATGCCGATTAAAGTCAGTATAGGAAGGAGAGACCTGCTTGGACAATACCTCGAGACCGTGAATGGACTTGAGGGCAGGCATGGGTGGCAGTGGACCCTAGCAGCATATACCGTGTCGGCAGTACCATCAGTAGTGATTTAACTGGGACCAAAGATGCCAAGTAGAACCGCCAGGCTTCACTTGATGACCAAGATATGTTGATAGAGCCCGCCGATGCTTGGGTATCAGTACCAGAGAATTGCGCTTCTGTCCCAGAGCATGACACAAGGAGCACTCCTGAGGTGGAGGCCTCAGGAGTATCCTGGGACCCCTCGATAGCTTTGGAAGAAAGGTCCTCCTGCCAGGGTTGTATGGGAAGGTCGACTCACTTCCAAGAAACCAAAGGAGAGCACAACCACACGTAGGCAAAGTCAGGAACAAACGAAAATAGGTGTGCCAAGACAGTGGTAGGTCAAGCAGTCTTTATTTAACACCCCAACGCATTTTGGCTGCCGCCTTCTTCAGGGGGAATACACCTCAAAAGGAAATTAAAAACATATACAAATGAACACTAACCAAATGTAAGCAGAATAAGCCATGTGCAAAACAATTCACAAAAGGGTGTGACCAGGAGGGATGAGGATCACCAGATATAAACTACTTGGTTAAACTATATACTGTGTGTGTTGAATTCTAAAAGCAACCTTCATCAGAATTATTTAGAAATTGAAAGTAAAAGATGCCCAAACAATATATAGTATCAACCCCATTGTGGAATTGTGAGATGGCAACAGTCCTGTAAAGCGTAGTTACTCACCTGTAACAGGTGATCTCCGGGAACAGCAGGAATTTAGTCCTCACATATGGGTATCGTCGGTACCGACGGAGCTTGCGCGGGAACACTCCCCAGTGTCCAATAGGAACGCTTTGGGGAGCATCCCTCAGCACATGTGCGCTGTCTTCCCGCCTTTCCAACTTCAGTTAAGTTTGTAGCTGAGTGAAAGGATAGAGGGAGAGAGGAAAGAGACAAAGAGATAGAGAGACAACTCCCAGGGGAGGTGGGTGGGTTGTGAAGACTAAATTCCTGCTGTTCCTAGAGATCATCTGTTACAGGTGAGTAACTACGCTATCTCCAGGAACAAACAGGAATGTAGTCTTCAGATATGGGGATGCCCTAACTGAAGATACCAGATAGCCCCAGGAAGGAACCACCCTAGAAGGTGGGATCCTTCCTCCCATGGATCTCTGGCATTCCACCAGGGTTGGTGGGTATGAGTTGATTTAGGTTTAAAAAAGATTTTGAAGAACAGCTTGGCCAAAGAAGGCATCCCGACGGGAGGCTTTATCCAGGCAGTAGTGGGCTGTGAAGGTGTATACCGAAGCCCAGGTGGCTGCTCGACAAATGTCATCGATAGACACAGAGTGGAGATTTGCCATAGAAGTTGCCATGGCTCTCACGTTATGAGCTATGACATGGTCCTGAAAAGGAAGACCCTTACTCTCATAAGCAAGGGATAGGCATTGGACAATCCAATTAGATAAAGTTCTTTTGGAGACTGGAAGTCCCAAATGACTAGGGTCAAAAGCTACAAAAAGTTCAGAGGACTTTCTATGTTGCTGTGTTCTTTGTATGTAAAAGGCTAAGGCTCTTTTACAATCCAAAGTATGAAGGTTTCTTTCTGCATTAGAGGCGTGAGGCCTCGGAATAAATACAGGAAGATAAATTGATTGATTTAAATGAAAAGGCGAAACCACCTTTGGCATAAAGTGTGGATGAGTTCTAAGAACAACCTTATCATGATGAAATCTTGTATAAGGACGATCAGCCACTAAAGCTTGCAATTCAATAATGAGAAGTGCAGAGGTGATTGCAATTAGGAAGATGACCTTCCAGGTCAAAAACGTAAGGGCTGTAGTAGATAAAGGCTCGAAAGGCGGCTTCATGAGCTGCCCCAGAACTAGATTTATATCCCATGCCACCGGTGGTGGCTTGATTTGAGGTTTGGTTAATAGAAGGCCTCTCATAAATCTTGATATGAGTGGATGAGAGGAAATTGGTTGTCCATTCAGAGACTTATAAGAAGCTGCAATTGCACTAAGATGGACTCTTACCGAATTGGTCTTTGGACCAGAATTCGATAAGTGAAGGAGATACTCTAGTATCGATTCTAAGGGTATGACCAGGGGGTTTAATCCCTTCTTGGAGCACCATATCGTAAAACGTTTCCACTTGAAGGCATAAGATCTTCTTGTGGAAAGTTTCCTAGAAGCCAGAAGGATATCTTTTACCTGTTGAGACAGGCTGAAATCTTGGAGGTCTAAGCCTTCAGCAACCAGGCCATGAGGTGCAGGAACTGGGGATTCGGGTGCCATAGCATCCCGTTCTCCTGGGAAAGGTGATCCAGAGCATGCACTAACTCCAGAGGTGCCACTTGAGAAAGATGCAGAAGCAGGGAATACCACGTTTGGTGTGGCCATCGTGGTGCTATGAGAATCATGCGTCCCCTGTATCTCTGAAGCTTGAAGAGTGTTTTGAGAATGAGGGGAATGGGTGGGAAGGCATAAAGGAAGCCATTACCCCAGTGAAGGAGGAAGGCATCCCTTGCCTGACAGTTGTGAGCCAGAATCCTGGAACAGAACCGGGGAAGTTTGGCATTCAGTGGACTTGCAAAGAGGTCTATGTCTGGAGTGCCCCAGAGATGAAATATCTTTGCCACCTGGTCTAGGTGGAGTGACCACTCGTGAGGTAGCAGTACTCGACTGAGTTTGTCTGCCCAAAGGTTTTGAATACCTGGAAGATATACCACAAGAAGGTGAATTTGGTGCTCTCTGGCAAGGGCCCATAGTCGTAAAAGCTTCGTTGCATAACGACAGAGAGCCTGTTCCGCCCTGCTTGTTCACATAGAACATGGCTACTTGATTATCCGTCTGGACTAGGACTGTCTTGTAGCTGAGCTGGGCGTGGAATACTCGAAGAGCTAAATAGATTGCTTTTAATTCCAGGAGGTATATGTCTAAACCTGTGGAGTCCAGGTGCCCTGGGTAGAGAGATGATTCAGCTGTGCTCCCCAACCCATTAGTGATGCATCTGTTGTTAGGGTGGCCTGAAAAAGAGACCCCACTGTCAGATTTTCTAGTGATTGCCACCATTGGAGGGACACAATTAGTCGCTGAGAGATTATTTTGTCCGACAAATGACCTGTGGCCTGTGTCCACTGTGTGGAGAGGGTCCACTGAGCTGCTCGCATGTGGAGGCGAGCATATGGGACTACATGAACTGTGGATGCCATATGTCCCAGTAACTGCAGTAGCTCTCGAGCAGTGAGGGAGGATTTGCCTACTGCTTGAGAAGCTAGTTGCATTATGCGAAGACACCGGGCTTGTGGAAGGAAAGCCCTTGCCTGTATGGTATCTAGACAGGCTCCTATGAATTCTAGGCCTTGGGAAGGAACTAGTTGAGATTTTGGGAAGTTTATTATCCATCCAAAGTATTGGGGGATTCGCACTGTACGGGACAGTGCAGTGCTGGCCTCTGCAACAGTAGGGGCTCGAATGAGCCAGTCATCTAAGTAAAGGAAGACAAAAATCCCCAGGGTTCGTAGAAATGCAGCTACTACTGCCATGCATTTCGTGAATACCCTTGGTGCTGAAGCCAGAACAAATGGAAGAACCCTGTACTGGAAATGTTTGCCCCTGAAAAGGAAACGTAAGAATTTCCTGTGATCTGGATGGATGAGAATGTGAGTGTATGCATCCTTTAAGTCTAGAGAGCAAAGCCAATCCTGGCTTTGAAGTTATGGCAGAAGAATTCCTAGAGATATCATTTCGAATTTCTCTCGAAACAGATATTTATTCAATTCTCTGAGGCCCAGGATGGGTCTGTGTCCTCCTGTTTTCTTTGGAATAAGAAAATAGGGGGAGTAGAACCCTGCACCCCGTTGAGGAATGCGTACTTCCTCTATTGCCACTTGGGCAAGAAGTGTGGAGACCTCGTGATATAGCAGATTGTCTGCAGAGGTTTGAGAATTGAATTGCTTTAGAATTGTAGGAGGGAGCATGCTGTGAAAATGAAGCTTGTACCCTTCTCCTACAATGGACAAAGTCCAATCTTCTGCTGTTATCGGATGCCATCTGTTGGCAAAGTGGCATAACCTGCCCGGAATATTGTGGGGTTGGGGACCCCTCAGAGGCAGGAAGGCAAAGCTCTCTAGGAAGGAGTCAAAGCCCTTGAGAGGGCTGAACCTGGAGAGCTGGTTGGGCTCTCAGGCCTTTTGGCTTCTTTTGCTGTTTAGGATGTCCCTTTTGGGCAACCTGACCTTGAGTTTGACTCTGCTGGGTATAGGAAGGATAAAACTTCCTATTTTTGCTAAAAGAGGGGGGGGGTATAAGGATTCCTTTTGGCTGCAGTGGCTGTAGACTTTGACAATCTAAATGCAAAATGCAACAGTACAACGGCAAATAGGGCCTTCAGTCTTTGCGTCCCCAGATGCTGGAATGCTCTACCATCCGACATTCGTGCCATTGTAGACCTAACTCAGTTCAGGAAGGCACTCAAATATCACCTTTTCCTCCAATACTACCCAGTCAGCAATGAAACCTAGGTAACCCCACCTAAGAAAGTAACCATATGTTAATTCTGATACAGTGTCAGCACCCCGCCTGCAGATTTATGTACATATTTTACTCATGTCATCTTAACCTTTACTCTTGTTCTTTGTAAATATTTTATGTATATAGTTCACCCATGTTATCCAAGTTTGTACTCCTGTTCTCTGTAAAACAGAACAGCTTGTTGTTCAGGTCATTTTGTTATAATGTAAACCGCGCTGATATCGAATAGTGCGGTATATAAGAAATTGTAATAAATAAATAATAAATAAATCTATCTAAGGTAGAATTGTCAGCATCTAACTCATTAGCCTTTTGCTGCCAGTTCTTGCCGAAGAGATTCTCCCCCTTGCAAGGAATGTTGGAGACTTGGGCACAAGACAAGTTAGGCAAGTCTGATGCCTGTAGCCAGGCAATATGTTGTGCGCCAATGGCAATAGCAGAGGTTCTGTTGATGTATTAGAAGCAGTCAAAGGCTGCACGATTAACAAACTTGGAGACATCCTGAGCATGCTTAACTAGAGCAAGAAAATCTTGTCTCTTGTCATCTGGGAGAAATGGGCTCATAAGTTCCAAATCTCCTGTGACTTCCTTGAGGAACATTCCCATACACAGAATATATGAACTGATCCTAGCTGAAAGCATGGAAGCTTGAAAAATTCAGCGCCCAAAAGCATCCAGAGTCCTGCATTCACGACGTGGAGGATTGGATGCATGCCTCTTTGCACTTTTCATCCCACGCATGGCTGATTCCACTACCACTGAATGGTGTGGCAGCTGAGTTTTCTGAAATCCAGGACATGGCGGAACTCGATACATAGTATCAAGTCTCCTAGAGTGAGGAGAAGTGGTCAGAGATGTCTCCCACATTCTGAGCATCAAGCTATGCAGAAATTCATGGATAGGCAGAGTGGCTGCCTCCTTAGGAGCTTTAGGATATTGGAGAATTTCCAATTCCTTTGCTCTGGGTTCCTCTTCAGCAGCAACTGTGATTGAAAGACCTCTGGCCATATCACGGATGAAATCCTGAAATGACACGTCCTCTGGAGGTGACATTCTGCGTTGGGGAGAAGAGGGATCTTCTAGGAGTAACCCTCTAGTGCCAGCAGAATTGTCAGAGTCTTCGGAATCGGAGGAATCGAAGTATTCCTGACCCCGATGCTCTTGCAATGCACGATCCTGGTTAACGATCGAAGTCGGTACCGAGCTGACCTGGTAACGCTTGGACAATTCCAGCCAGAGATGCCATGGGAAGAGTTACCACCGGGGCCGGTACCGTTGGTACCGGTATCATCGGTGTCGGTGTCTGTACCGGTGTCGGTACTGGTGCCCGTGGAACCACCAGTACCGCAGCTGAAAGAAGAGCTGCGATGCTGCGCTCGATAGCGAGGAGCCTCTGGTCTATCAACGCTGCCGATGCTTGGGTGTCGGTACAGGTAAAAACGGCGGGAACCCCTGAGCATGGCACAGGTAGTTCTTGCGAGGTTGAAGCCTCGAGAACATCCTGAAGCCCCCTCGATGCTTTGGAAGCCGAAGCCTCCCGCCGGGGCTGTTTTGCCGGTATGGTTCCCTCAAGGGCAATGCCAATGGCCTCTCGATGCTTAGCAGGAGAGCTACCCTTTGAGGACCGGCTTTTATGTTTAGTTACCTGAGATCCATGGGAGGAAGAAGAGGCCATTGACGATGTCGATGCAATGGATCTGGCATCCGAAGAAAAGAGGGTACCGAGTTTTGCAGCCCAGTTCTGTCTTCCTCTTTTAGTCATCCCCATACAGGAGAGACATTCAGTTGGAGAATGTTCAGGTCCTAAACATTTCAGACACCAATCATGGGTGTCAGTGACAGAGGTGGTACCGCCACACTTAGTACATTTCTTAAAACCACTAGTTGATTTTTCCATGTTTTAGGAATATGGGGCCTAGTGCCCAAAATGGCACCTAGCACCAAAGAGAAAAGTTACTGAAAATTAACAGTCTTAAGTTTTTGTTTTGTTATTTATGAAGAGAACCGGCGATACCGGTAGGCGTCGTGCGGAAGGCAAACATGATCACAAGAAAAGAAATTTAAAGACGGAATTTTCTGCGGTGACTGGGAATAGATCCTGTCGGCTCCGCGGAAAACAAAGAACTGAAGAGGGACAGTTGGAAAGGCGGGAAGGCAGCGCGCATGTGCTGAGGGATGCTCCCAAAAGCGTTCCTATTGGACGCTGGGGAGCGTTCCTGCGCAGGCTTCTTCGGTACCGACGATACTCATATGTGAAGACTACATTCCTGCTTGTTCCTGGAGATGCATAGAGATCAGAATCCAACAATGAGATGCTCCGCAAACCAGGCAGTGCTTCTTACAAGCCAGCATATGACTTTCCACCATCATAGGCAGCTGAACATAGGCTCAAGGCACGCTAAAAGACAGTGTGCTGCATATTAAGGTCACGTGAACAGGAACAGCATATGCTAGCGGCTCACGGAGAAAAACCGTGTGCACAAGGCCCGCGAGGCAGCAACTGCATGTACTAGAGCCACTCGAACAAGAAACCACCCACTATCAGTGGGCACTGAAGAAGGCATGGCAAAGCGCAGGAAGCACAAAAAACGCACACAGATAGTTAAACAAGATGGAAAAACACCACTGTTTTGGCACAGGATGACCCAAGCTGCTCAACCTGACTCATGCACCATCAGCAGACTGTCAGGACAAACAACCCTGACAGAGACCTAGTTTTAGTACTCACCCTCGGGGAGCCTCAAGACAGGAAAAAACATGCCAGGCTCAGTGCTACTCCCCCCATTGTCAGACCTGCAATCACATACCTCTGCAAAGCCACCTTTAAACCTTCAGGTGAGATCGGGTAAAGGAGGAGGGAAGTGGCACTGAGGTTGTGTGTGGCTGAAGAATCCTTTCCAAATTCCCTTTTTCCACTCTTTAGGCTATCCCACAGGCCCTTAACAAGATAAGGACGAGGAGCTGAACCAATCCCCACCTTCTTACAGCATCCGCAAAAAGAGCACCACTTTTAAGGGTGCCTCTAGTGGAGTCTCTTGTGTCACGTTCCAGTGAGAGTCACCACAGCAAGGGTGGTAGCAGCTCATGATGGAAAAACAATCTTTCTTATCCAGATTCTCTCAGAGATGAAAAACTTACATCCACCATCTGCTGGAGACAGAATTACTGGCTTATGCCCCTAGAGGCACAGAATGTTAATGGCACAATTATGTCTTAAGACGACTCTGAAAGCTTTCTCTATCTCCACATCTGCTAGGAGGAGAAAACCACCCACTTGTCGAGCTGATCTAGCAGGACAATATGGAGTTCTGCATTAATGAGTTGCTGCACTGCAATATCATGCAAAGTAGCACATTAATTTGGAATCAAGTGAAAACAAAGATGTTGTTGCATGCTGGGGATTGTTTTCATTTTTTAAAGATACCTTTTCCTTGATGAAATATCTTTCTTAGCTGGGCCCCATAACAAAATTTCTGGCAAAGTTTACTATAGTGCTCATTTGTATGCATAGCAAACCTTTGCTAGAAATGAGCTGCTAACCCATGAGAAATCCCACAAAGTACACTAGCATCAGTCTATTTCACAAACAAAATAGTTTGTCACAGTTTCCATATTAACTTGCAAGTAAGTTTACCAGACACATGTAGCTGGCAAATGGATTTGCAGATCATGTATTTATCATAGTCCACGTCTACCATAAAGCCATACTATACACCTTGAATGTGTTACATGAACACAACTTTTAAAAATAAATAGTTTCAAATATAAACAGACGAAGTTCATAAGATGTGCAACATATCTGTTTCTGATCCATTATTGGTTTACTGGGACAAAAATAACATAACATAGGGCAAAACAGCACCTCAAGCTTTATTTATCTGACTACTGTACAAAGGGTCTCTCTCATTGCTATCTTCAAGTGCAGAATTAAAGGTCAGCAGGTGGGGGAGGACAACGCCAAGATGAGCACAGGGCTCAGCTCTATGAACCCATCTCCCATACAGCCAAAACAGAAGCATAAAATTGAAAAAAAATCCCTCACAAATACTCAAGGAGAGCTATAACAGGCTGCAACAAATAAATTTAGAGACTAACCAGACTGTGACAACAGTAACGATGGGCCAGAGAGCTGCAGAGGCCTAGCTAAAAAGAACACTCTGGTCTAGAGGGGAAACGCAAGGTGCCTGAGGCAGCAGACACAGCTGGGCCAGTCACATTTGCCATGACTGCAGGGGTGGCCACTACCCCTGCCCCCTGAGTGGAGTGTGAAGTTCCCCCGAAAAGAGAGAGAAGTGCAATAGTAACAATCCTTGTCAGACACATGTGAGGGTGCCAGATGAAGAGTACACAATGTAAAAGGGGCAAGGAGAAGGAAGGAAGGCCTGGTGAAGCTCAAATAAAGTGGTGGTAGAGAACGAAGTGCAAAAAAGGACAGAAACCAAAGGAAACGATAAAGTAAGACTAGTGGAAAGAAGTGAGGAGAATGGATACAACAGCAGAAAGAGCTCCTTCTTACAGGCCCTGAACAGAGAAGACTTTCTAAGAAAAGGAGGGGATAGCAGCAAAAGGCACAAATGTGCACTAGAACCAAGTGAAATTGTAGTTACTCACCTGTAACAGGTGTTCTCAAGGAACAGCAGGAATCAGTCCTCACATATGGCTGACGTTGGCACCGACACAGCCCGTGCGGAGCATTTCCCCAGCTTTCAAAGAAAACCTTTGGGAATGCCACCACGCATGCATGGTCCCCTTCCCGCCCAAGGGTGCCATCTTGATCAGTCAGATGACATAGCTCAGGCAAAAAGAAAAAATATCGAGAACAGTAGGCACTTCCAAGGGGAGGTGGGAGGGTTGTGAGGACTGATTCCTGCTGTCCATGGAGAACACCTGTTACAGATGAGAACTACACTTTCTCCAAGAACAAGCAGTACGTCAGTCCTCACATATGCGAATCCCCAGCTACAGGCTACTGAGGACCTGTAGAAAAGCGCCACGATGAACCATGAGCAGCCGCTGGTAACCAAAGACAGCCCGAGGACCCTGATTCCATGGAAGATCACGATCCTGATAGCCTCAGAAGAAGGGCCGAAGGGCAGGAGTTGCTTAAACCCTAAACAAATTACGGAGTACGGCCTGGCCGAAGGCACTGTCCCAACGGGACTCCCTCTCCAGGCAGTAGTGTGTCACAAAAGTGTTAGCCAAGGACCAGATGGCGGCTCAGCAGATGTCCGCCAGCAGCACGAAGCACAGGCTAGCCAATGATACTGCCCTCACATGACCATCGTGCACCGTGACTCAGCAGTTCAGGGGTAGCCCGGCCTGAGTCTGGGCGAAGGCAATGCAGTCCACCACCCAGATGGACAGGGTCCACTTAGTGACCGCGAGCCCCATGCGGGCAGAGTCACAGGAAACGAAGAGCCACTCAGGCCTGCGGTGAACCCGCATACGCTGCAGGTAGGAGAGTGCCCTCCTGCAGTCAAGGGTATGGAGGACCGCCGATGCCCGGTCAGCGTGGGGCTTTGGGAAGAAGGTCAGCAGCACTATCTCCTGATTGAGATGGAAATCCGAGATAACCTTCAGGAGGAATTTGGGGTGCGTTCGAAGAACCACCGGATTCCCGTAGAATCTCGTGTAGAGGACATCAGCCATCAGGGCCTGAAGCTCACTAACCCTCCGGGCTGAGGTGAGGGCCATGTGAAAAACCACCTTCCAGGAAAGGTGCCGAAGTGAGCAGGTCGCCATCGGTTCGAAGGGCGGATGAGTTAGCTGCATGAGGATGAAATTGAAGTCTTACTCTGCTGGAGGTGACCGGAATGGGGGCTTGGAAAGAGGCAGCCCACACAAGAAGCGGAAAATCAGCTGTTGACCCGAGAGGGGTCTGCACCCGACAGGGTGATGGTGATGGTTAGCCAAGACAGTGCTCTGGTGGACCCTGAATGAGTTTGACTTCAAGCCCACCTGCAAGAGATGGAGAAGGTACTGCAGGACCAAGTGGGTAGGGCAAGAGAATGGGTCAGCCCGTATCTCCAAGCACCACACTGAGAACCAATGCCATTTAAAGGCGTAAACCATCCTAGTCGAGTCCTTGCACGAGGCCAGCAGTATGTCCTCGACCTCCACTGAGAGATGAAGGGGGGATACAGCAACCCATTCAGCTGCCAGGCCGTGAGGGATAAGGACCTCAAGTTCAGGTGTAGTAACAGACCCTCCCTCCTGCGTCAACAACCTCGGTGTGCTGCCAAGGGGAACTGGGGGCTCCAATGAGAGGTGGAGCAGCAGCGGGCCAGCATTTCTGAGGCCACCATGGGGCAACGAAAATTACTGAGGCCGCATCCTGCTGCATTTTGAGGAGGGTTTGTGCTATGAGCGTAGTGGGGGGTGGGGAACTGGGTTGCAGAACCGAGGGAGCTGTGAATTAGCCGGAATGGTGAAGGTGTCTAGGACCAGAGTCCCCCAATGCCGGAACAGTTGCTGTGCCGTCTGCGGGCAGAGGCACCACCTGTGCAGCTGGAGAAGCCGGCTTAGCCTGTCTCCTAGGATGCTGTCCTGGTCCGGAAGATAGGTGGCCCATAGAGCTATGCCCTGGCGAACCGTGAAGGAATATAGGGCTACGACCTCCAGGCAGAGACTGTAAGAGCCAGTGCCCCCTTGCTTGTTCATATAGAACGTTGCCTGTCTGGACGAGCACCGCCTGATGATGAACGTGGTGCCTGAAAGCCCGGAGCTTGAGACAGTTGATCGGCTGCCGGGACTCCTCCGGGGACCAGGTCCCCTGCGTGCGGAGCTCGCCGCACTGGGCTCCCCAGCCCATAAGGGAGGCATCCATGGTCAAAACCAAAGATTGGAATGGCATGCCCCGAAGCAGGTTCCAGGCATCACGCCAACAGTCGAGGGACTTGGCCAGTTGATGAGTGGCCGAGACTGCATCTCGGAGACGACCCTGAGACCACTGAACTCGAAGGCACCACTGCGCTGCCCACATGTGCAGACGGGCCCAAGAGCGCATGGTTCGGAAGAATGTATCCTTGAAGGATACTACAAAAAGCAGAGAGGTTCCAAAAAAGAGTAAAGTAGCCCAAATGCCCTCGAGTATGGAGCAGACAGAACTTAAAGATCCCAAATTACCCATGTCTACCAATAGCCAAATTAATATGAATAAAATACAGTCTCTAAAATGCTTGTATGCAAATGCTAGAAGTCTACAAAACAAGATGGGAGAGTTAGAATATATAGCACTAAACG
Organism: Ichthyophis bannanicus; assembly: GCA_033557465.1. Classification (NCBI taxonomy): domain Eukaryota; kingdom Metazoa; phylum Chordata; class Amphibia; order Gymnophiona; family Ichthyophiidae; genus Ichthyophis; species Ichthyophis bannanicus. Next base: position 777,954,979 of record CM066033.1, read on the forward strand.
AGAGGTTAGATATGATTGGAATATCAGAGACATGGTGGAAGGAGGACAACCAGTGGGACACTGTGATACCTGGGTACAAACTATATCGAAATGATAGAGCTGATCAAATTGGTGGAGGGGTTGCGCTCTATGTTAGAGAGGGCATTGAGTCAGAAAGGATTAAAGTTTTGCAAGAAACAAAATTTGCTGTAGAATCTCTATGGATTGAAATTCCATGTAAAAAGGGGAAGGCGATGGCAGTGGGGGTGTACTATCGTCCGCCTGGCCAGAATGAACAAATGGATGATGAAATGCTCAAAGAAATCAAGGAAGCTAGCAAAAGTTACAGTGCAGTAATAATAATGGGTGATTTCAATTACCCCGGCATCGACTGGGTCAGTGTCACAACAGGACATGCTAGGGAGATAAAGTTCCTAGATGAAATAAATGACTGCTTCTTGGAGCAGCTGGTTCATGAACCGACCAGAGGGGAAGCAATATTAGACCTAGTCCTTAGTGGAACACCAGATGTAGTGCAAGAGATAAGGGTGTTGGGGCCACTTGGCAATAGTGATCATAGCATGATCGCCTTTGATTTAATTAGTGGAGGAGGGATAGTAAGGAAATCCACAGTACTACCCTTTAACTTTCGAAAGGGAGACTATGATAGAATGAGGAAAACAGTCAAGAAAAAACTAAAAGGAGCAGTTGCAAAGGTTAAAGACGTACATCAAGCTTGGGTGTTGTTGAAAAATACTATCTTGGAAGCCCAGACCAGCTGTATTCCACGCTTTAAGAAAAGTGGAAGGAAGTCCAAAAAATTGCCAGCATGGTTTAAAGCTGAGGTCAGAGAGGCTGTTGTTGCCAAAAAAGCATCTTTCAAGAAATGGAAAAAAGAGCCAAATGATGAAACCTGGAAACAGCACAAGCACTGGCAAGTCAAATGCAAGGCATTGATAAGGCAGGCAAAGAGAGAATTTGAGAAGAAGCTTGCTGCGGAAGCAAAAACGCGAAATAAAGACCTTTTCAAGTACATTCGTAGCAAAAAACCCGTGAGAGAGTCAGTTGGTCCATTAGATGATAAAGGGGTTAAAGGAGCACTAAGAGGCGACAAGGCGATAGCGGAGAGACTGAATGAATTCTTTGCTTCGGTCTTTACTGAGGAAGATGTAGGGATGTTACCCACGACTGAAGTGGTATTTAAAGGTGTGGAAGAATTGAAGGAAATATCGATACATCGGGAAGATGTCTTACAACTATTAGATAAACTGAAGAGTAGCAAAACACCTGGGCCGGATGGTATACATCCAAGGGTGTTGAAAGAACTGAAATTTGAGATTGCAGACCTGCTATCAGTAATCTGTGAACTATCATTAAAATCATCTCTAATACCTGAGGATTGGAGGATCGCCAATGTAACACCAATTTTTAAAAAGGGTTCGAGGGGTGATCCGGGAAACTACAGACCGGTGAGCCTGACATCATTACCGGGAAAAATGGTAGAAACCATCATAAAGAATAAAATTACTCAGCATATAGATAGTCATGACCTAATGGGAGACAGCCAACATGGCTTTCGACAAGGAAGATCTTGTCTTACTAATCTGTTATGTTTTTTTGAAGGAGTGAATAAACAGGTGGACAAAGGTGAGTCGGTTGATATTGTGTATCTGGACTTTCAGAAAGCCTTTGACAAGGTCCCTCATGAGAGACTTTTGGCAAAACTAAAGAGTCATGGGATAGGAGGCAGTGTACTACTGTGGATCAGGAACTGGTTAAAAGATAGAAAGCAGAGGGTAGGGCTAAATGGCCAATTTTCCCAATGGAGAAAGGTGAATAGTGGTGTACCCCAGGGATCTGTGCTGGGTCCGCTGCTTTTTGACATATTCATAAATGACCTGGAAAGTGGAATAACGAGTGAGGTTATCAAATTTGCTGATGACACAAAACTATTTAAAGTTGTTAAAACCCAGGAGGATTGTGGAAAATTGCAAGAGGATCTTGATAAATTGGAAGACTGGGCATCAAAATGGCAGATGAAATTTAATGTGGAGAAGTGCAAGGTTATGCACCTAGGGAAGAACAACCCAAACTATGGTTACACGATGCAAGGTTCCACATTAGGAACCACCACCCAAGAAAAAGATTTAGGCGTCCTTGTGGATACCATGTTAAAACCCTCGGCCCAGTGTGCAGCGGCGGCCAAGAGAGCAAATAGAATGCTAGGTATGATAAGGAAAGGAATGGAAAATAAAACAAAAGATATTATAATGCCTCTATATCGTTCCATGGTGAGACCGCACCTTGAATATTGTGTGCAATTCTGGTCGCCATATCTTAAAAAGGATATAGCAATTTTAGAAAAGGTTCAGAGAAGAGCCACCAAAATGGTAAAGGGGATGGAAGGCTACTCCTATGAAGAAAGGCTAAAAAGGTTGGGGCTCTTTAACCTGGAAAAGAGACGGCTGAGGGGAGATATGATAGAAGTCTATAAATTAATGAACGGAGTGGAACGGGTAAACGTAGATCGATTGTTTACCTTATCAGAATATAGAAAGACTAGGGGACATGCAATGAAGCTACAGGGTAAACTATTTAAGACTAATAAAAGAAAATATTTTTTCACTCAACGTGTAATCAAACTCTGGAATTTGTTACCGGAGGATGTAGTAAAGGCTGTTAGTGTAGCTGGGTTTAAAAAAGGTTTGGACAAGTTCCTGGAGGAAAGGTCCATAAACCATTATTAAGAAGGGACCCAGGATATCAATGCTTGAACCAATACAAGCATTGTGGAACCTGTGTCCCTTGGGGAAACTGCTAGGTACGTATGACCTAGATTGGCCACTGTTGGAAACAGAATACTGGGCTTGATGGACCTTGGTCTGACCCAGTATGGCATATCTTATGTTCTTATGTTCTTATGACATGAACCATCAAGGCAATATGGCCGAGGAGATGGAGCATCGATCGGGCCGGTACAGTGTCGCGGCATTGGACCGTGGATGCCAGAGCAATGAGGCAGTCTGTCCTGTCCTGAGGAAGGAAGGCTGTCACCCATTGAGTGTCAAGGTGCGAGCCGAAGAATTCCAGGGACTGGACTGGAGTGAAATGAGACATTGGGTAATTGACAACAAAGCCAAAGTGCTCGAGGAGGTGGACGGTGCGGTACGTGGCCCGCTGTGCCTTGTCAGCCATCCCTCCCATAACGAGATAGTTGTCTAGATAAAGGTAAACGAAGGTGCCCTGCAGTTGGAAGTGGACTGTGGCCACCGCAAGGTATTTGGTGATTACTCGCGGGGCGGATGCGAGACCGAAGGGAAGTACCCTGTATTGGTAATGGTTCCCTTGTACCCTGAAGTGCAGATATTTCCTGTATTTGGGATGGACGAGGATGTGAGCGTATGCATCCCAAAGGTTCAAGGAGCATAGCCAGTCGCCCTGCCGGAGGAAGGGCAGCAAGGCGCCAAGGGAGAGCATTTTGAATTTCTCCAGCACCAGGGATTTGTTGAAATTTCTTAAATCGAGGATGGGATGGAAACTGCCCGTACACTTTGGCACAAGGAAGTAACAGGAGTAGAACCCGCATCCTTTGAGATGTGGCGGGACAACTTTCACCGCTCGTTCCTCAAGGAGGGTGGCAAGCTTTTGCGCCAAGACCAACTGGTGCACAGGGAGCAGAGGAGGCTCTGCGGGGCAGAAAGGTGGAGGGAGCCGGTCCAGGTGGAGGAGATAGCTCTCCCAGACAACCTGGAGAACCCATGTGTCTGAGGTGACAGACTCCCATCTGAGAGAGAAGTGGATCAGGCACCCTCCCACCGGTCGCTGAGTCGCAGGGGGCGAGCGGCTATGCACCTGGCGGCAAAAACCCAGGGCCAACTGGGCCAGTGCCAGGGTTTGGGTCCTGTGGGCCTTGGGGCCCGCTCTTGCTCTGTCCACTCCGGAGGGAAAGGTGGATAGCCCCAGTAGGGGAGCTCCTTCCTCTGGAAGAAGGGCTTTTTGTCCTGCTGCTTCTTCCGTGGGAGGGAGGAAGTCTTTTGGGAGAGATAGGTGCGGGTGATGTACTCAATCTCAATCTCCAATGCTTTGTCCTACATCGGTTTGCCGAATTGCTCGCCCAGGCACGGGACATCGAGCAGTTTCTTCTGGACCAATTGCCCAAGATCTGTGGATTGTAGCCAGACCTGCCACCTGGCACCAATGCCAGCAGCCGCTACCTTGGCGGAGGACTCAAAGCTGTTGTATACAGCGTGAGAAAGGTACTTTGAACAGTCCTCCACTGACTTCAGGAGGGACTGGAAACGGCGGAGGTAATCACCATCGAGACCTGCCTCAAAACCTCCATGTTCCTTCAGGAGGTCGCAGAGGAACAATCTCATGTACAGCTGCTAAGCCTGAATGCGGCACACCAGTACGGAGCCTTGGAAAGCCTGAAGCCCGAGGGCGTTGAGGGCATGAGATTCCCTACCTGGTGGGACCGAAGGGTAGGTCTTCGGACTCTTTTGCCACCGCATGGTGGACTCAACCACCATCGAGGTATGGGGGGGAAGCTGGGCCTTCCAGAAGTCAGGCCCTCACTGGATCTTGTAAATGGTGTCAAGGCGCTTGCTGACAATGGAGATAGATGCAGGCATCTCCCACATACGGAGGAGCAGCAGGGTTAGGATGGGAGGAACTGGGACAGGGAGAGATTCCCTTGGCAGGGCCTCATATTGTAAAATATCGAGTTCCTCCACACGGGGCTCCTCCTCGGACTGCGTGGAGAGCACCAGAGCCCATGCCATGTCTCATACAAACTCCAGAAAGGAGATGTCTTAAGGAAAATATATAACTATATGATAGCCCCAGGAAAGTACCACCGTTAAGGGTGAGAATCCTTCCTCCCATGGATTTCTGGCATCCCACCAGGGTTGGTGGGTAGGAGTTGGTTTACGTTTGAAAAAGGTTTTGAAGAACAGCTTGGCCAAAGAAGGCATCCCGACGGGAGATTTTATCTAGGCAGTAGTGAGCTGTGAAGGTGTGTACCAAAGCCCAGGTGGCTGCTCGACAAATGTTATCGATAGACACAGAGTGGAGATTAGCCATAGAAGCTGCCATGGCCCTGACATTATGAGCTGTGAAATGGTCTTGAAAAGGAAGACCCTTACTCTCATAAGTAAAGGATATGAATTGATATGAAGACTTTCTATGCTGCTGTGTTCTTTGTATGTAAAAGGCCAAGGCACTTTTGCAATCCAACGTATGAAGGTTCCTTTCTGCATTAGAGGCGTGAGGCCTGGGAAAGAATACAGGAAGGTAAATTGATTGATTTAGATGAAAAGGCGAAACCACCTTTGGCATAAAATGTGGGTGAGTTCGAAGAACAACCTTATCTAGATGAAATCTAGTATAAGGAGGATCAGCCACTAAAGCTTGCAAGTCACTGATACGACAGGCAGAGGCAATTTCAATTAGGAAGATGACCTTCCAGGTCAAAAACTTAAGAGCTGCAGTGGCTAAAGGTTCAAAAGGCGACTTCATGAGCTGCCCGAGAACTAGATTTAGATTCCATGCCACCGGTGGTGGCTTGGTGGGAGGTTTGGTTAACAGAAGGCCTCTCATAAATCTTGATATGAGTGGATGAGAGGAAATTGGTTGTCCGGGAACAGTTCGTCTCAGGAGGTGTTGGAGCCAAGTCACCAGTCCAGAAGCTGCCGTGCCGTTTGTTAAGAGGTTTCCTTCTCCCTCCCCTTGTCATCGGGCAGGCACTGTTGGGGCAGCCCTCCCTACGGGGCCTTCTGGCGGGGATTTAATCGTGCCGGCTGGAGTGAGTCCCTGGAACAGTTCGTCCTCAGGAGGTGTTGGAGCCAAGTCACCGGTCCAGAAGCTGCCGTGCCGTTTGTTGAGAGGTTTCCTTCTCCCTCCCCTTGTCATCGGGCAGGCACTGTTGGGGCAGCCCTACCTGCGGGGCCTTTGGGACTATTTCCTTGGACCCTTACTTCGAGCGCAGGGCGTGCGAAGGGGTGTGGTCAAAGGGGTGTGGTCAAAGGGGTGTGGTCAAAGGGGTCTGACGTGCCCCTTAGACGCCCCTTCGACGCTACTGAGACAGTACCCTTGTATTTGTTATATTTTCTTTCCTACATTGTCTTTTGCTTGGCTAGTTGGGGTGTACTAGCGATTTACTTTGTTTTTATTTTTGGTCACGTGTATATTTCCTAGTTATGGGGAAGCGTAAGGCCAAGTCTGGGGCCACGGCCTCTGGGACTGTTGCCGGTGATTCTAAACCGGTCGGTCCGATAGACAAGCATTTCGCTCCCCTTCCCCTAGCTCAATCGTCCCCTGAGGGTGTCTCTCTCAGCCCCGATTGTAGACCTCCACCGGTTTCTCCAGCTCCAGGTAATTTCTCAGTCCTTTCTAAAGTTGTCTCAAGTGCACCGTCGAAGTTACTCCCTATTACTTTACCTTCCCCTGTGCCGTTGTTAGAAGTAGGTGGCTCTTTGGAACTTACTGCTTCTTCGTCGGGGTCAGAAATTACATTGAGGGATATTTGGACTGCTTTACAGTCTATAGATAGTAAAATGACGGTTTCGTTGAATTCCCTGTGCACTTACTCGCACGCTGTCACAAAAGCTTTCGGGCAGCTTTATGAGAAAATTGTGCAGGTAGATTTAGTTGCTACTAAGTTAGAAGCGCAAGTGTCTTCTTTACATGCTACAAGTGTTGCGGCTCTTAAAGATTCTTTGGCTCTGCATGCTAAGATAGAAGAGTTGGAAAACTCTTCTCGTAGCTCCAACTTGAGATTTCTTAATTTCCCACAATCTGGTTTGCTTTCACATAGGATTTTACTTGAAAATTTTTTCAAAGAAGTATTAGCTTTTCCTGAGCCAGTATTGGTTTCGCATTTGTATTATATTCCCTCTACTGTAAAAAAATTAAATAAGGCTGAAGGGGGTTTTGATCAAGTTGCCTCTACAATTGATAATTTGACGGCGTTCCTTGAAGACTCTCAGGATAACATCTCTACTCGTGCTACCTTGTTAGTTACTTTCCCTTCTGTGGAAGTTAAGCAACGTATCCTCAGGACTTTCTTTAAATTTAAATCTGTTAAATTTTGTGGGCAAATGGTTAGCATTTTTCCTGATGTCTCGCGGAATACCCAATTGCGGCAGAGGCAATTTTTACAGCTAAAGCCCTGTGTTTTGGCATTGGGTGCTACTTTTTTCCTCAGTTTCCCATGTAAATGCCTTATTGCTCTTGAGGATGCTTTGTATACTCTCACAGAAGTGTCACATCTTGAAAATTTTCTAAAAGATAAGCAGGTTGTTTTTAGGACTGATAATTAATGAATGTTGCCTCCAATTGTTGAGATTTGTTCTCTTAATTGCTATTTTGTATTTACTTTTATAATGGACTTTGCTGATCCCATAATGTGGACTTTATCCTGGATATATTTTCTGCTTTTGCTCATTGTTTTCTTTATTTTTATATATTCGGATTGTCCTTCCACAGTTTTTTGGTTTTGTATATTTGACTGAAACTGCAATAAAAAAAAATTTAAAAAAAAAATTGGTTGTCCATTCAGAGGCTTATAAGAAGCTGTAATCGCATTAAGATGGACTCTTACCGAATTGGTCTTTAACCCAGAATTCAATAAGTGAAGGAGATACTCTAGTATTGATTCTAAGGGTTTAATCCCGTCCTGGAGCACCATATAGTAAAAAGTTTCCACTTGAAGGCATAAGATCTTCTTGTGGAAAGTTTCCTAGAAGCTCGAAGGATATCTTTTACCTGCTGAGACAGGTTGAGATCCTGGAGGTCTAAGCCTTCAGCAACCAGGCCGTGAGGTGCAGAGACTGGGGATTCGGGTGCAATAGCTTCCCGTTCTCCTGAGAAAGGAGATCTGGAGCATGCCCTAGCTCCAGAAGTGCCGCTTGAGAGAGATGCAGAAGCAGGGAATACCACTTCTGGCATGGCCATCGTGGTGCGATGAGAAAGAGTAGTTACTCACCTGTAACAGGTGTTCTCCAGGAGCAGCAGGAATCAGTCCTCACATATGGGTGTCATCGGCGCCGATGAAGCCCCAGCAGAGCATTTCCCCAACTTTCTATGAAAGCCTTTGGGAATGCAGGCACGCATGCGCGGTTCCCTTCCCGCCTAAAGGTGCCATCTTACCTCAGTCAAATGACATAGCTAAGAACAGCACACAAAAATGAAAAATAAACTATGTACAACTACAACTCCAAGGGGAGGAGGGAGGGTTGTGAGGACTGATTCATGCTGCTCCTGGAGAACACCTGTTACAGGTGAGTAACTACACTTTCTCTAGGACCAAGCAGGAAGTCAGTCCTCACATATGGGTGATTCCCAGCTCTGGGCTACCGAGGAACCCAGGCTGAACAAGAGGACTCCCTCTAGTCCCAGCTGCAAAGAAAGGCTTTTCAAGGACACAAACTCCACCGGTAGCACAACAGAGGGCAGGAGGGCAGGAATTGCCTAAACCTCAAAGAGATTCCGGAGTACTGCTTGGCCAAAAGCACTATCCCTACGGGACTCCCTCTCCAGGCAGTAATGGGCCGCAAACGTCTAGCTTGAAGACCAAGTTGCAGCCCTGCAGATGTCTACCAAGGGCACAGAGCGGAGATGAGCCACTGAGGCAGCCATTGCCCTGACTCGGTGGGCCGTAACCCTACCCTGCAAAGGAAGGTCAGCCGCCTTATCAGCCCAGGTGATACAGTCAGCTACCCAGATGGACAAGGTACGCTTGGACACAGCCAACCCAACTTATTGGGGTCAAAGGAGACGAAGAGCTGAGTAGCCCTTCTATGCCCCTGCGTACGGTAAAGGTAGAAGGATAAGGCCCTCCTACAGTCCAGGGTATGCAGAACTGCTTCAGCCTGGCTGGCATGAGGTCTAGGGAAGAATGTTGGAAGAACCACCTCCTGGTTGAGGTGGAAAGAGGAGACAACCTTAGGGAGGAACTTGGGAACAGTCCTAAGGACCACCCTGTTCCTGTAAAACCTGGTGTAAGGCCTATCACAGACCAGGGCCTGAAGCTCATTCACTCGCCTAGCCGAGGTAAGGGCTATCAGGAGAGGAAGCGTAATGGGCAAGTAGCCGTGGGCGAGTCAGTTGCTGCAAGACCACATTCAGCTCCCACTTAGCGGCAGAAGGACGGATGGGAGGCTTGAGCAAAAGCAAGCCCCTAAGAAAGCGGGACACCAAGGGGTGACCAGATAGAGAATATCCCTCCACCAAAGAGTGGTGAGCTACAAGAGCTGAGAGGTGGACCCGAACAGAATTGGATTTAAGGCCTTGGTTGGACAAGTGCAGTAAGTACTGAAGGACTACTGGCACAGTACAGGAGAAAGGATCAACTGTACGGACCTGACACCACACAGAAAACCTTTTCCATTTGAGAGCATAGGTTTTCCTAGTGGACTGTTTCCTAGAGGCTAGGACAACCTCCTCAACATCCGGAGGTAAGCCCCAGGGAGCCAAAACTACCCTTGCAGCCTCCAGGCCATCAAATTGAGAGCTCTGAGATTGGGGTGCAGAAGAGAACCCTGCTCCTGTGAGAGAAGGTCCGGCTGCAACCCCAGAGGTAGTGGAGCATCCACTGCCAGTTAAAGCAGAAGAGGAAACCAAGGCTGTCTCGGCCACCGGGGAGCCACCAGCAGGACCGAGGCCTTGTCCTGAAGAATCTTGAAGAGAGTTCGGGCCACCAAGGGCGTGGGAGGAAACGCATACAGGAGGCCCTGAAACCAGGATATCAGAAAAGCATCCGGTGCTATCCGCAGAGGATGCGGTTGCCTGGAACAGAAGTTTGGCAGCTGTTTGTTCAGATGATTGGCAAAACAGGTCTATGGATGGAAGTCCCCATTTTAGGAAAATCTTTTGAACTACCAAAGGATGGAGCTGCCACTCGTGGGGCTGCAATATTCTGCTTAATCTGTCTGCCAGGTAGTTGTCCTGGCCTGGAAGGTACACAGCCTTGAGGAGCATGTCGTGCTTGAGGGCAAAAGAACAAAGGTCCTGGGCCTCCCGACAAAGGATCCTGGACCCAGTTCCGCCCTGTTTGTTCACATAAAACATGGCAACTTGGTTGTCTGTCTGGATCAGGACAGACTGGTGAGTCAGGGTAGGAGTGAAAACTTTGAGTGCTAATCAAATAGCCCTGAGTTCTAGGAGATTGATCTGCAGTGCAGCTTCCCAGGGAGACCAGAGGCACTGGGTGCACTTGCCCAAACAATGAGCTCCCCAGCCTTGCAGGGAGGCATCTGTTGTCAGCACTACTGTGTACCCTGGAATCTGAAAAGGCACCCCTTTCAGCAGATTGGGCGGGTGTAGCCACCAGTTGAGGGAGTGCAGAAATGGTCTGGACACCCTTATCCTGTCTCTGAGGCTGCCTGTGGCCTGTGACCACTGAGCCCGAAGACACCACTGTGCAGGCCTCATATGAAGCCTAAAAATTAAAAGTTAAAATCTAAATACCTGATGGGAGATTTTTTAGATCGAGGTTATCCTTCCAGAGTTGTAAAGAATGCTTATAAGAGAGCGTTATTTAGTGATCGCTCTCTTTTATTGCAACGCCGACACTTCAATCCGGGCGATAGCAGTTATGGAGGAGACTCCAATATAAATTTTATAACCACGTTTTCCCCTTACAGCAAGGATATTAAGAAAATTGTTAAAAAACATAGCAACGTGCTACAAGCTGTCCCGGGATTGCAGGGATATAAGGTGCGATGTGTCTGGCGACGTAACATCAATTTAAAAGAACAATTATGTCCAGCAGTTTTGCCGATTGAGTCTAATACAGTGTCTACGGATTCCATCCCTATGCTAGGACATTTTAAATGTGGACAATGCAACATTTGTGACATCACGATGGAGCTTACAGAATTTTTCCACCATGAAACTACTTATGCCTTTCGGCATTACACAACTTGTAACTCCACGAATGTGATTTACATCATAAGGTGTCCCTGTGGGTTACTGTACGTGGGTAAGACCACCCGATCATTCCGGATACGCATGAGGGAACACAATAGCCGTATAAAATGCCGGACATTGGAAGCTCCTTTAGTCCAACATTGTTTAAAAGAGAGTCATATTTTTGAACAACTACGCTGTTTTGTTGTAGATCAAGTGACAGCTCCCATGCGAGGCAAAACCATTGAAGAAACGCTACTTTGGAGAGAACAAAAGTGGATCTTCACTTTAAATTCAGTACACCCATCGGGTTTAAATGTGCATCTAGATCTCTCACTTTGCTTATAGTAGGTAGTCGAATCTAATGAAGTAATGTGCTTAGAATGTGCATCGTAACTTTACCTATTGGTAGTTGGAGCAGCTTGTCTGAGTCACATGATTTTCCCTTTAAAAATGGCGACTGTGATCAATCTCGCATGCGCGGCGTTCTGTGCACGGAAACTTGACAGAAATATTTGAAGAAAATCTGCACTGATTACGCTTGTTATGCGCAAAAAAAAGGTCTGATTATACCTATGTTGTTTAAAGATTGAGATGCAGCAACTGGCTTCATGACATTAATTTCACGTTTTTATGTTTTTAGCCTGTAACGACAATTCCCTGAAGAAACTTCTTTAGTGAAACGCTTGGGCAGCCTAGAAGGAGGCGTTGGAATTGCCTTTTCATCTGGCTAAGGTTACAAAGCTAAGTTGAATTTTCTTCTCGTTCAACATTTGGTATCATTATCAAGAATACATTGATTTGCCATAAGACTTTTTACTATAAGAATTATAAAAAACTTTTCCAAAAAAATACGAGTTCAAAGGGTCATTGATGTAAAAACTGGCACCGTTAAGGGGCTTTGTGCCCATGATTAAAGTGCCACCGGTTTTTTCTGAGACCCAGTTCTTAGTGAATGACATTAACAGCTTTTATGTTGCTTGGTTTAGACAATAGACGGGGTGTGTGTTTTATAGTCTCATATGGAGCCTGGCATTGGGGGTCACATGCACTGTCGAAGCCATGTGGCCTAGAAGCCTGAGGCAGAGTCTGGCGGAGACGAGGGACCTGCTGAGAAACTGATTTGCCAAGGCCATCAACCTTTGGGCTCTGTCTTCTGGCAAGAATGCCTTTGCCAGGAGGGAGTCCAACCTTGCCCCTATGAACTCCAAGTTCTGGGAGGGGAGCAAAGTGGACTTTGCGAAGTTTATGACAAAACCCAGGCTTTGTAGAAGAGCAATAGTCCTGAGGGTGGCCTGATTGGCCTCCTGACACGTCTGACCCCTGATGAGCCAGTCGTCTAGATAGGGGAAGACAAAGATTCCCTGATTTCTCAGGTAGGCCGCCACCACTGCTAAGCCCTTTGTAAAGACTCTGGGGGCAGAGGTGAGGCCGAAAGGCAGCACTCCGTACTGATAATGGTTTCCTCCCACAATGAACCTGAGGTACTTTCTGTGGTCTGGATGAATGAGGATGTGAGTGCACGCATCCTTTAGATCTAAGGAGCATAGCCAATCTCCCTGCTGGAGGTAGGGCAGAAGAGTCCCAAGAGTAAGCATCTTGCACTTCTCCTTCACTAGGAACTTGAGGTTCCTGAGGTCCAGAATGGGTCGAAGGCCACCGGTCCTTTTGGGCACCAGGAAACACCTGAAGTAGAAACCGAGACCTTGAAAGTGGGAAGGCACAGGCTCCACTGCCCTGTCCACCAACAGACCACGTAGCTCTTGCAGAAGAAGGTCTGTTTGCAGGGGAGGCCTTGGAGGCTCCTATGGAAAATGTGGTGGAGGCAGTTGGTGAAAATGGAGGGCATAGCCCTTGTGGACTATCTCCAGCACCCAACTGTCCCCGGTGACAAGGGGCCACTGGTGGGCAAAGAGGGCGAGGCAACCTCCTGTGCAGGGTTGGGAGAGCAGTGGAGGAGATGCTACGCTCAAGGAGTCAAAAACCCCCACCCTGCTGAGTGGTAGCAGGGGCCTGAGGCTTGGGGGTCCTCTGCCTACGGGGCCCATTACCCTGGCCCTTGGCTTGCTGACCCCGGGGGGCAGCTTGGGCAGCCTGATATTGTGGGTACGGTTTGTAGGCAGTGCACTTCCTCGGGTAAAAGGGCTTTTTACCCAAGTCCTTCTTTTTATGAGAAGGGGCAGAGGTCTTCCTCGACAGCCTTGTCCGTGTGAGGTACTCAGTTTCGAGCTGAGCGGCCTTCTCAGTCATAGGCTTGCCAAAAAGGTTTTCACCTCGGCAAGGGACATCGAGCAACTTGTCCTGAACCCATAGGTCAAGGTCCGATGACTGCAGCCATGCCTGGCGTCGAGCCGCGATGCCGGCTGCAGCCTCGAAACCATCGTAGGCGGCGCGTGACATGAACTTCGAGCAGTCCCGAATCCCCGAGGACAAGGACTTGAATCTCTGCAAGGGTTCCCCGGAGAGACCAGCAGAGAACCCGGCCAATTCCCTGGCCAGATCCCGCAAGTACATGCCCATGTACAGCTGGTAGGACTGGACACGGCAAGCAAGCATCGAGCCCTGAAAGCACTTTCTACCGACGCCATCGAGGTTTCGGGTCTCCCTGCCAGGAGGCACCACGGAGTGCATCTTCTGGCTCTTCAGACGATGCATGGCCAATTCCACAACCATAGAATGATGTGGTAGCTGTGCCTTCTGAAAACCAGGGCTCTTCCGGAGTCGATAGATCCAATCGACTCGCTTGCTTAGAACCGGCGCCGAGGCCGGTGCCTCCCACATACGGAAGAGGAGCCATTCCAGCATCGGAGGAACCGGGACAGTAAAGGCCTCCTTCGGAGGAGAGTCATACTGCAGCGTGTCGAGCTCTTCAGCTTGAGGCTCTTCCTCGGGGTCCGCCGGAATAGCCAAGGCAGTGGCCATATCCCGGACGAACTCCGAGAACCGAGTGTCCTCCGGGGGGGACCTACTCTGGGGCTCAGACTGCGGTGAGTCCGAAAGGACGCACCGAGTCTTGAAGGTATCAGGAGACTCCTCGTCCTCCGTCTCCCATGCCGACTTGTCCGAGGAAGAGTCAGGGTCCGACCCCGTGGGGCCCTGGAGCTCCCGCCCCGACGCCGGAAGCACCGGCGTCAACGCCCTCGGTCCCGAACGGGAGGTCGAGGGAGACTGCGACCGAGGACGACTCCGAGCCACGATGGACTCGAGGCTCGGAGTGGCCTCCGGGGTCGACTTTGACGTCGATGTCCCGGTGGTCGGGGCAGATGCGCCAGAGAGGCTAGCCATCAGTGCCTGCTGCTGCTCCATGAAGGCAGACAATCTGCTCTCCAAGGCTGTCATCCGGAGACTCAGCTCGGGAAAAGCAGCAGCCACCGACTCGGGCCCCGGAGGCGGCGGGCCCGACCCGACATCGGCTCCCTGGGAGGAGAATCCTCGAGGACTACGGGCTCACGTGTCCAGCAGACTCCGGCTCCACGCGAGGAACTTTGGCAGGCTTCTCTTGTTCCACGGGCCCAGGGCGACGGTCGGGGGTCTTAGACCTGGCCCTCGAGGAGCCAGAGACCTCCTCCAATGACGCCCTCGCAAGCCGCTTCTTCCTCTTGCGTTCCCGGTCGGGGGACCCCCTGTCCGAGGAGCTTCGACGGCACTCGGGATCGGAATCCCGAGATGTCGAGGCCTCAGACGAGGTCCGGGCCCGGCCGGAGACTGAGTCCGAGAAAAGCCTTTCCTTTTGCTGCTGGCGACTTCGGAGTGCCTTGGAAGACATCTTCCCACATACCCCGCACGACTTAGGATCGTGGTTCGGGCCGGGGCACCGAAGGCAGCAGTCATGTGTGTCGGTGAGAGACATTAGATTCTTACACCGATCACACTTCTTAAAACCGCTGGAAGCCATCGGGGAAAAAAGAGCCCCCGCGAGGTCAAAGGACCGGCCTTCCAGGTAAAAATAGAAAAAAGTGCGCGAACGCCAGCTACGAAGGGCAAAAACCGAAAAAGAATAATCGGGCTCGATACCGGTGTACCGAACCCGGCGGGAGGGGAACCGGCGTCGAACCAGGAGAAAAAATTAGCGAAAATGCCGAAAAAATCTAATTTTAACCGGGAAAACAGGATACACGTCCAGTGGGCTTCACGGAAAAAAAAGAGACTGAGGTAAGATGGCACCTTTAGGCAGGAAGGGAACCGCGCATGCGTGCCTGAATTCCCAAAGGCTTTCATAGAAAGCTGGGGAAATGCTCCGCTGGGGCTTCATCGGCGGCGACGACACCCATATGTGAGGACTGACTTCCTGCTTGGTCCTGGAGAATCATGCGACCCCTGTCTCTCTGAAGCTTGAAGAGTGTTTTGGGAATGAGGGGAATGGGTGGGAAAGCATAAAGGAAATCCTGACCCCAGTGAAGGAGGAAGGCATCCCTTGCCTGACAGTGGTGTGCCGGTATCCTGGAACAGAACCTGGGAAGTTTGGCATTCAGTGGACTTGCAAAGAGGTCTATGTCTGGAGTGCCCCAGAGATGAAATATCTTTGCCACCTGGTCTAGGTGGAGTGACCACTCGTGAGGTAGCAGTACTCGACTGAGTTTGTCTGCCCAAAGGTTTTGAATACCTGGAAGATATACCACTAGAAGGTGAATTTGGTGCTCTCTGGCAAGGGCCCATAGTCATAAAAGCTTCGTTGCATGACGACAGAGAGCCAGTTCTGCCCTGCTTGTTCACATACAACATGGCTACCTGATTGTCCGTCTGGACCAGGACTGTCTTGTAGCTGAGCTGGGCATGGAACACTCGAAGAGCTAAATAAATTGCTCTTAATTCCAGGAGGTTTATGTGTAACCCTATCTCCTGTGGAGTCCAGGTGCCCTGGATAGAGAGATGATCCAGGTGTGCTCCCCAACCCACCTGTAATGCATCTGTTAGGGTGGCCTGAAAGAGGGGTTGATGGAAAGAAGACCCCACTGTCAGATTTTCTAGTGATTGCCACCACTGGAGGGACAAAATTAGTCTTTGAGAGACTGTTATTTTGTCCGACAAATTGCCCGTGGCCTGTGTTCATTGTGTGGAGAGGGTCCACTGAGCTGCTCGCATGTGGAGGCGAGCATATGGGACTACATGAACTGTGGATGCAATGTGTCCCAGTAACTGCAGTAGTTCCCGAGCCGTGAGGGAGGATTTTCCTGCTGCTTGGGAAGCTAGCTGCATAATGTGAAGACACCAGGCTTGTGGAAGGAAAGCCCTTGCCTGCCTGGTATCCAGACAGGTCCCTATGACTTCTAGGCATTTGGAAGGAACTAGTTGAGACTTTGGGAAGTTGATTTCCAATCCCAAGTATTGGAGGATTTGCATTGTACGAGACAGTGCAGTGCTGGCCTCTGCAACTGTGAAGGCTCGAATGAGCCAGTCATCTAAGTAGAGGAAGACAAAAATCCCCAGGGTTCGTAAAAATGCTGCTAATACTGCCATGCATTTCGTGAAAACCCTTGGTGCTGAAGCCAGACCAAAAGGAAGAACCCTGTACTGGAAATGTCTTCCACTGAAAAGGAAAAGTCAGAATTTCCTGTGATCTGGATGGATGATAATGTGTGTGTATGCATCCTTTAAGTCTAGAGAGCAACGCCAGTCCTGGCCTTGAAGGTATAGCAGAAGAGTTCCTAGAGAAATCATTTTGAATTTCTCTCTAAACAGATTTTTGTTCAATTCTCTGAGGTCTAGAATGGGTCTGTGTCCCCCTGTTTTCTTTGGGATAAGAAAATAGGGGGCGTAGAACCTTGTTCCCTGTTGAAAAATGGGTACTTCCTCTATTGCCCCTTGGGCAAGAAGTGTGGAGACCTCGTAATCTAGCAGATTGTCTGCAGAGGTTTGTGAATTGAACTGATTTAGAATTATAGGAGGGGTATGCTGTGAAAATGAAAGCGAAGCTCTCTGGGAAGGAGTCAAAGCCCTTGAGAGGGCTGAACCTAGAGAGCTGGTTGGGCTCTCAGTCCTTTTGGTTTCTTTTGCTGTCTAGGATGTCCCTTTTGGGCAACCTGACCTGAAGTCTGCTGGGTATAGGAAGGATAAAACTTCCTCTTTTTGCTAAAAAAGGGTTTTTTAGAAGGCTTCCTTTTGGCTGGAGTGGCTGTAGACTGACAATCTATCTAAGGTAGAATTGTCAGCATCAAAATCATTAGCCTTTTCCTGCCAGTTCTTGCCGAAGAGATTCTCCCCCGTGCAAGGAATGTTGCCTAATTTGTCCTGTACCCAAGTCTCCAAGTCTGATGCCTGCAGCCAGACAATCCGTCGTGCACCAATGGCAATAGCAGAAGTTCTGCTGATGCATTCAAAGCAGTCAAAAGCTGCACGATTGACAAACCTGGAGACATTTTGAGCATGCTTAACTAGAGCAAGAAAATCTTGTCTCTTATCATCTGGGAGAAAAGGGCTCATAAGTTCCAAGTCTCGTGTGACTTCCTTAAGGAACATTCCCATATAAAGGATGTATGAACTGATTCTAGCTGAAGGCATGGAAGCTTGAAAAGTTCTGCGTCCAAATGCATCCCGAGTCCTGCATTCACGACCTGGAGGATTGGATGCATGTCTCTCTGCACTTTTCATCCTACGCATGGCTGATTCCACTACCATTGAATGGTGTGGCAGCTGGGTTTTCTGAAAACCAGGACATGGTGGAACTTAATACATAGTATCAAGTCTCCTAGAGTGAGGAGAAGTGGTCAGAGGTGTCTCTCACATTCTGAGCATCAAGTTATACAGAATTTCATGGATAGGCAGAGTGGCTGCCTCTTTGGGATCTTTAGGATATTGGAGGATTTCCAATTCATTTGCTCTGGGTTCTTCTTCAGGAGCTACTGTGATTGAAAGACCTTTGGCCATATCACGGATGAAATCCTGAAAAGACATGTCCTCTGGAGGTGACATTCTGCGTTGGGGAGAAGAGGGATCTTCTAGGACAGGGGTCTGCAACCTTTAAGACATAAAGAGCCACTTGGACCCGTTTCCGAAGGGAAAAAAAAACCTGGGAGCCGCAAAACCATTGCGACATTTAAAACAAATCTAACACTGCATATATTGTTTCTTACCTTAATGCTATATACGACCCCCTACTTTTCCTGTTAAAATATAGGTGTTTGGCCTATACTCGCCGTATAAGACTACCCCTCTTCCTTCGCACACCAAAAAAAATACGCCAGAAAATATCACAAGTAACAATATTTGATTTCAAAATTATGATGATTTTGTAGTCAAATCACTAATATGAAATAAAATTATTTTTTCTACCTTTGTTGTCTGACCAATTTATTCTTTGATCATGCTGGTCCCGATCTGAGGCTTCTGCTTTCCTGTCTTCTCTTAGCTCTCTTTCTGTGGTCTATGGTCCATCTGCCATTTCTTATCTCTTCTTTCGTTTTCTTCACTTCTTTCCATCAGCCTATTTCCAGTCCCAGTAACCCTCCCCAATATCAGCCCCTTTCCAGTCCTCACTCCCAGTACCTTCCAATGTCAACTTGCATTCCCATGATTGCCACTGGTGTCCATTTCCTTCCAATCCCCCTCCTTCCCCACTGACCAGTCCCTTCTAGTACAAATACCATGGCAGCCTTAGCCCCCAGTTATCTTCCAGGGCCAGCAGCTCTATCCTCCCCTCCCCACAATCAGCCCATGCCCATTCAAAGCCCCCCAATCAGCTCGCTTCCAGTGCTAATCCCCCCTCAACCCCATTACCAGTGCTAGCCTCCCCTAATCAGCCCAATACCAGTCCTACCCCCCATCAGCTCATTACCAGTCCTAGCCTCCCCTAATCAGTTCATTTCCAGTGCTAGTCCCCCTCAACCCCATTACCAGTGCTCCATCCCTCCATGTCAGCCCCCTCCATGTCAGCCCCCCTCCCTCCATCCATATCAGCTCCCTCCCTCCATGTCAGCCCCCTCCATCCCTCCATGTCAGCCCCCCTCCCTCCATCCATATCAGCTCCCTCCCTCCATGTCAGCCCCCCTCCCTCCATCCATATCAGCTCCCTCCCTCCATGTCAGCCCCCTCCATCCCTCCATGTCAGCCCCCCTCCCTCCATCCATATCAGCTCCCTCCCTCCATGTCAGCCCCTCCTCCCTCCATCCATCCATGTCAGCCCCCTCCCTCCATCCATATCAGCTCCCTCCCTCCATGTCAGCCTCCCTCCCTCCATGTCAGCCCCCTCCATCCCTCCATGTCAGCCCCCCTCCCTCCATCCATATCAGCCCCCCTCCCTCCATCCATCCATATCAGCTCCCTCCCTCCATGTCAGCCCCCTCCATCCCTCCATGTCAGCCCCCCTCCCTCCATCCATCTCAGCGCCCTCCCTCCATGTCAGCCCCTCCTCCTCCTCCCTCCATCCATCCATGTCAGCCCCCCTCCCTCCATCCATGTCAGCCCCCTCCCTCCATGTCAGCCCCCCTCCCTCCATCCATATCAGCTCCCTCCCTCCATGTCAGCCCCCCTCCCTCCATCCATCCATATCAGCTCCCTCCCTCCATGTCAGCCCCCCTCCCTCCCTCCATCCATGTCTGCCCCCTCCCTCCCTCCATGTCAGCCCCCTCCCTCCATCCATATCAGCTCCCTCCCTCCATGTCAGCCCGCCTCCCTCCATCCATCCATATCAGCTCCCTCCCTCCATGTCAGCCCCCCTCCCTCCATGTCAGCCCCCTCCATCCATGTCAGCTCCCCTCCCTTCTTCTGCAGCCGCAGCTCCCTGCCTCTTAGGGAACCGCGGCTGTGCTTTTAAAATCATCTCGGAGCCCTTCCTGTCTTGAAGGGCTCCGTGCAGCATTGTCCCGCCTCCAAACTTCCTTTAGAGGCGGGACAATGCTGCACGGAGCCCGTCAAGACAGGAAGGGCTCCGAGATGATTTTAAAAGCACAGCCGCGGTTCCCTAAGAGGCAGGGAGCCGCGGCTGCAGAAGAAGGGAGGGAGCTTACAACACTATTGCCTGTCACCGGGCGGGCAGTGTGCTCCGGAGCCGCGGCAAAGGTGAGAAAGAGCCGCATGCGGCTCCGGAGCCGCGGGTTGCCGACCCCTGTTCTAGGAGAAACCCTCTAGTGCCAGCAGAATTGTCAGAGTCTTCGGAATCGGAGGAATCAGAGTATTCCTGACGCCGATGCTCTTGCAAAGCATGATCCCGGTACCGATCGAAGTCGGTACCGAGGTGACCCGGTACCGCTTTGTCTGCTCCAGCCAGAGATGGCATAGGAAGAGTTACCACCGGGGCCGGCACTGTCAGTACCGGCATCACCGGTGTCGGTACCAGCATCGGTGTCGATGTCGGCACCGGTGCTCTTTGGACTACCGGTACCGCAGCCGAGAGAAGAGCCGCGATACTGCGCTCGATAGCCTGGGTGTCGGTACTGGTAAGAACAGCGGGAACCCCTGAGCATGGTACAGGTAGTTCTTGCGAGGTTGAGGCCTCGAGAACATCCTGAAGCCCCACCAATGCTTTGGAAGCAGAAGCCTCCCGCCGCGGCTGTTTTGCCGGTTTGATTCCCTCAAGGGCAATGCCAACGACCTCTTGATGCTTAGCAGGAGAGCTACCCTTTGAGGACCAACTCTTGTGCTTAGTTACCTGAGATCCATGGGAGGAAGAAGAGGCCCTCGACGATGTCAATGCAATGGATCTGGCATCTGAAGAAAAAAGGGTACCGAGCTTTGCAGCCCGGTTCTGTCTTCCTCTTTTGGTCATCCCCATGCAGGAGAGACATTCAGTTGGAGAATGATCAGGTCCTAAACATTTTAGACACCAATCATGGGTGTCAGTGATGGAAATGGTACCGTCACACTTAGTACATTTTTTAAAACCACTAGTTGGCTTTTCCATGATTTAGGAAAATGGGGGCCTAGCGCCCAAAATGGCGCCTAGCACAAAAAAGGAAAGTTTCTGAAAGAAACACTGAATGGTTTTGTTTTGGGTTTGTTTGTTGTTTTTTTTTAAAGAAAGAAAGGAACCGGCGGTACTGGTAGGCGTGCGGTAGGCAAACGCGACCACAGAAAGAAGTTTAAAGATGTCATTTTCTGCGGTGACAGGGAATAGGTCCTGTCGGCTCCGCGGAAAACGAAGAACTGAAGAGGGACAGTTGGAAAGGCGGGAAGGCAGCACGCATGTGCTGAGAGATGCTCCCAAAAGCGTTCTTATTGGATGCTGGGGAGCGTTCCCACGCAGGCTCCGTCGGTACCGATGATACCCATATATGAGGACTACATTCCTGCTTGTTCCTGAAGATTAATCCTTTTTGGATGGCACTCAATACGCCGAAGCACAGGCCCTAACAGTGGCCATGAAGGAAACACACACAGCAGGTGTTGACTTCGCCAAGTCAGTGTCGACACCCTCAGACCCTGCCTCCATGTGGCAACTGAAGCAGCGGCATTGGAGCAGGTCACCATTAGATTCATCTTGGGGTGACCACAACGGCGCAGAATCAACTAAAACACCAAACTGCTCAGCTGACACTCAGCCCCGCCTATCAATGGGACACTGTGTCGCCAGCAAACTGGTGGACTGCAGTGGAGTGCGAGCAAGAAAGGGCTCCAACATACCCTGCACAAGTAATGGAAAGGAAGCCGCCGGGCAACGGAAGGCTACTCCACCAAGTGCATAGCTGCTGCCCTCTTTGATCATCCCCAAACAAAGATTTTAAAGAGAATCACTGGGACTGAAATGGAGTGAACCTATAGGTTCTTGCATCTTGGGGGTTATAAAAAAAAGTTAGATAACAAGAGAACAGAGGCAAAAGAAAAAAATATATATAGCCCTACTGCTGGTTCAGAAAGTGATCTTGAAATGCTGAGTTCAGGAGGAGTCTCCCTCCCCATGACACTGGGAAGCTGAATGGTGGATCTATCAACAAATGTAGCAGCATTTTGTGAAACTAAATTTCTCATTGAAAATTGTATGAGAGTAAGAGCCAGGTGTTTAACAGAATGAGTAAATAATGACGACTGTGATTTGAGTGATGGCCGATTGCGTCTGAAACGGGAGAAGAATGACTGAAGTGAATAGGTAGTATGAATGATGGAAGAGAGACTATTAAGTATAGATCTGGGATGAATGGTATAGAACACAAATGAAAGAAGGGACACACTGGTTTCAAGTATTTATAGAAGTTTAGAGAGACTGTTCAAGTGCATGATGTGTTTTTTTCCTTCAAGATTGATGGTAGGGTACAGACAGCCTCAATGCCTCTATACCAGTTGCTCTCTTGTTTGTCCTGGTTAGAGAAATAAAGTAACAAAATAGAACAATTAAGGAACATGCAAGCTGTAAGTGATACCTTTTTACTGAGCTAACAGAGATCTGTGATTGGCTTAAGAATTATACTCACTGTCATCAAATAGGTGAAGAAACTGCAGTTACACAGGTTTTTAAGAAGCAATCAGCTAGACAAGAAGCTGTCTATAGATGGCTTACAGTTCTATTTAAAGCCAGTATAACCATGTTATTTCTTCACTGATCTAACCAAGGCAGCCTAGCTCTTGAAAGCTAGTCACAGATAAAGTAGTTACTCATCTGTAACAGGTGTTCTCCAGGAGCAGCAGGAATCAGTCCTCACATATGGGTGACGTTGGCGCCGACGGAGCCTCCATGCAGAGCATTTCCCCAGCTTTCAAAGAAAGCCTTTGGGAATACAGCAATGCATGCGCGGTCCCCTTCCCGCCCAAAGGTGCCATCTTGCTCAGTCTGATGACATAGCTAAAAGACAGCACAAAAAAAGAAAATGAACTATATACACTGCAACTCCAAGGGGAGGAGGGAGGGTCGTGAGGACCGATTCCTGCTGCTTCTGGAGAACACCTGTTACAGGTGAGTAACTACTCTTTCTCCAGGACCAAGCAGGAAGTCAGTCCTCACATATGGGTGACTCCCTAGCTCTGGGCTACCAGGAACCCAGGCTGAAAAAGAGAGCTTCCTCTAGAGCCTCAGCAACAGTGAGAGAATCTTCTCTGAGACCACACCTGAACGGTAGCCCAACAGAAAGGCCGGAGGGTAGGAGTTGCCTAAACCTCAAAGAGATTACGGAGTACCGCTTGCCCGAAAGCACTGTCCCTACGGGACTCCCTCTTGAGGCAGTAGTGGTCCACAGAAGTCTGGCTTGAAGACCAAGTAGCGGCCCGGCAGATGTCTGCCAAAGGAACAGAACGGAAGTGAGCTACTAATGCGGCCTTCGCCCAGACCCAGTGGGCCGTGACTCGACCCTCCAGGGAGAGGCCGGCGGCCCTGCATGCCCAGGCGATACAGTCAGCCACCCAGATGGACAACGTACGCTTAGTGACAGGCAACCCCAATTTATTAGGGTCAAAGGAAATGAAGCGCTGAGAAGCCCTTCTATGCCCTGCATACGTTCTAGGTAAAAGGACAGCGCCCTTCTACAATCCAGGGAATGCAAGACAGTTTCAGCCCTACTGGCATGCGGCCTGGGAAAGAATGTCGGAAGTACCACCTCCTGGTTGAGGTGGAAGGAGGACACTACCTTTGGAAGTAACTTAGGATGAGTCCGCAAGACTACTCTGTTCTTATAGAACCTGGTATACGGCCTATCCGAGACCAGGGCCTGAAGCTCACTCACACGCCTAGCCAAGGTGAATGCCACGAGGAACAACACCTTCCAGGATAGGAAACGTAAGTGGCAGGTAGCCATTGGCTCAAAAGGTGGGCAAGTCAGTTGCTGCAAGACCACACTGAGATCCCACTCAGTGGCTAGTTGACGAATAGGAGGCTTGAGCAGAAGTAGGCCTCTGAGGAAGCGAGACACCAGAGGGTGGACCGAGAGGGATTGTCCATCCACCGGCGAGTGGTGAGCTGAGAGGGCACTGAGGTGGACTCGGACAGAGTTGGACTGAAGTCCCAGGTTGGACAGGTGGAGCAGGTATTGCAGCACCACCGGGACCGAGCAGGAGAAGGTATCCTCCTGCTGCTGAGAACACCAAGTGGAAAACCTACGCCACTTCAGAGCATAGGCCTTCCGAGTGGAATGCTTCCTGAAGGCCAGCAACACCTCTTCAATCTCCCTTGGGAGGAGCAAGAGAGCAAGGACTACCCTTTCAGAAGCCAGGCCATCAAATTGATGAATTTGAGGTTGGGATGCAAGAGGGACCCCCTGATCCTGAGTCAGAAGGTCGGGTTGCAGCCACAGAGGAAGTGGAGTATTCACTGCCAACTGCAGAAGAAGAGGGAACCACAGCTGCCTGGGCCACCAGAGGTGTGGGAGGAAACGCATACAGCAGGCCCTCTGACCAGAGTATCAGGAATGCATCTGCCGCTGCCCTCAGAGATGCGGTTGTCTGGAACAGAACTTGGATAGTTGCCTGTTCAGCGGACTGGCAAAAAGATCCATGGTTGGAAGTCCCCACTTCAGAAAGATCTGTTGGACTACCCGAGGATCCAACTGCCACTCGTGAGGCTGCAGGAGTCTGCTTAGCCTGTCCACCAGGTAGTTTTCCTGGCCTGGGAGGTAGACCGCCCTGAAGGTCATGCCCTGATTGATAGCCCAGGAGCAGAGAGCTTGTGCTTCCAGGCACAGGAGTTGGGATCCTGTGCCTCTCCGCTTGTTGACGTAGAACATAGCCACCTGGTTGTCTGTCTGAACCAGGACAGACTGGTGAGAGAGGACCCGAGAGAAAGTCTGTAAGGCTAGTTGAATGGCTCTCAATTACAATGACTCTTCAGGCGATGCATGGCCGATTCCACAACCATGGAGTGGTGCGGTAGCTGTGCCTTTTGGAACCTGGGGCTCTTGCGGACTCGATAGATGGAATCGACCCGCTTGCTTAGAACCGGCATCGAGGCCGGCGCCTCCCACATGCGGAAGAGCAACCGCTCCAGCATCAGAGGAACCGGTACAGTAAAGGCCTCCTTGGGAGGAGAGTCATACTGCAGGGCCTCAAGCTGCTCGGCTCGAGGCTCCTCCTCGGGGTCCGCAGGGAAGGCCAAGGCTTTGGCCATGTCCCGTACGAAATCCGAGAACCGGGTATCCTCGGGGGGGGGGGGGGGGACCTTGTCCGAGGCTCGGATCCTGGTGAGTCTTAAGGGACGCACCAAGTCCGGAAGGTGTCCGGGGACTCCTCTTCCTCAGTTTCCCACGCCGATTCCTCCGAGGAGGAATCGAGCGGCTCCGAGTGGGAGGGCAATGACGCCATCCGCACCGATGCCGAGGGTACTGGCGTCGACGACCTCGGTCCCGAACGGGAGGCCGAGGGTGACCTCGGCCGAGGATCGGCTCGGCCTCCGGGGTCGACTTGGACATCGAGGTCCCGGTGGTCGGGGCAGATGCGCCGGTGAGACCAGCGATCAGCACCCGCTGCTGCTCCATGAAGGCAGACAATCTGCTCTCCAAGGCCGTCAACCTGAGTCCAAGCTCAGGAGACACAGCAGCCTCCGACTCGGGCCCTGACAGCGTCGGGCCCGGAGGAGGGTCCACGAGGACTACAGTACTCACGTGACTGAGGGCCTCCGACTCTACACGAGGATGCTTTTCAGGCCTCTCCGACTCCGAAGACCCGGGACGGCCATCGGGGCTATGCGACCTGGCCCTTGAGGGGCCAAGAGCGTCCGATGCTCGGGGTCAGACTCCTGAGACGTCGAGGCCTCAGACGCAGAGTCAAAGAAGATCCTCTCACGCTGGTGCTGACGGCTCCTCAATGCCTTCGAGGACATTTTGCCACAGGGACTACAGACCTTAGGATCATGGTCAGGCCCTAGGCACCGGAGGCAGCAGTCATGTGTGTCGGTGGGAGACATCAGTTTTTTGCACAGATCACACTTCTTAAAGCCACTGGCAGCCATCGGGGGAAAAAGGGCTTTTGCAAGATTAAAAAATCGGGCTGCCAGGGAAAAGAAAAAATTGGTGCGAACGCAGTCTCTAAGGAAAAAAACGAAAAGAGAGATCCGGGCTCGGCACCAGTGTACCGAGTCCAGGCGTGAAAGGGAACCGACATCGAACCGAAGAAAAAAAACTTGACTCAACGCAGGAAAATCCACTTTTTCCACGGGTGAAAAGGACACACGTCCGTAGGGCTTCGCGGAGAAAAGAAGACTGAGCAAGATGGCACCTTTGGGCGGGAAGGGGACTGCGCATGCATGGCTGCATTCCCAAAGGCTTTCTTTGAAAGCTGGGGAAATGCTCCGCATGGGGGCTCCGTCGGTGCCGACGTCACCCATATGTGAGGACTGACTTCCTGCTTGGTCCTGGAGAAATGAGTTCTTCCAATACAAAAGCATTACCTATAACTTGTTTGATGACACTTACCTTCTTACGCATTCAAATGGACTAACACGCAACCCCAATGAGAGTTAAAAAGGGCATTCTGGAACACTTCAGAAAAAATTCATTTTATTTTAAAACATACTAGGCAGCTTCTCAGCTTCTGCCAGCGCATTCTACTATTAAACAAATGTCTTGTCGCTAACGGGAAAAAAAAAGGTGTAATTTCTTACTAAAATGTGTCCCATGTGATCTGGAAAGGACAGATATCCTGCACCCCAATGCTGATACACATTTGACAGATAAGGAAGAGTAGGGAAGTTTCTAAGATATATTTTGTCTAAATATTTATTCCTTCTGAAATTATTCCAGATAACCCTATTTTCTTTTATGGGCAGTAAATGTTTAAGGCTGTACAGATAGCCAGAAATATTCAAAGTAAGAGGAGATGCAGAAAGAACCAGACTGCCTACTAAATTTCTTATTGCATGAGAGCTTTAAAAGGTGCCAGATGTTGAGCAAGAGGTTGCTTATCAACTTCCTTCCCCTAGACTGAGCTATTACTGGGTTTTCCTACCATACTAGTGCTGTCACAGCTTTTTCTTTTTGGAATACCTCCTCCAAAAGGCTACTTAAAGCACCTACCATCCTCCCAAAATATTATTTTCTTACGCTATCTCAAACTTACAACTTCACATCCAAAACCCTTTGTACTTTAATTTAATTTTCTCATAATTTACTGAAGTCTGTCAACTATTCAATTTTTTTTCATATCCTCCATCTTCTTTCCTCTATAAAGTACATTTTAAATATCTTGATCCTCTCTTTGTAGTATCTGTATTGCCATCCCTGTTATCATTTTAACCCTTTTATACAAATGAAAGGTCTCCAGAATTCAACACATTAGAGTGGAGGAGTGGCCTAGTGGTTGGGGCAAGGTACTTCAGGCCGGAAGGTCGGGGGTTCAAATCCCACTAGAGGACAGCAACCTTGGGCCGGAAGGACTGGGGTTTCTAGTCCCACAGGTGCTCCTTGTGGTCTTGGGCAAGCCACTTAACCCTCCATAGCCCATGTTCCCTGTAAAATAGTTATCTCCAAGTTATAATGCCCTGTTCAATGTAATTTCAGTTTGTTCAATGTAAACCGCACTGATGCAGAATAGCGCGGTATATAAGAGAATGTAAATAAATAAATAAATAAACATTACTTACTGTGTCTCAACTGCATAATTTTACTTTTTTTTTTTGTTTAAACATACTGAAGCTCATCTTCCAAACACTTGGATATTCTTCAAGTTATTTTAAGTCATCTTTCATATGTTTCACCCATTGTATGTTTTATTTAAAAAGATACAGTATGTGTATAACAAAATAATTGGAAAAAATGAATAATTAAAAAGATTCTTACCTGCTGGCCCTGAGGACTCTGCAAGATCTGTGCTACAGCAGCAAGCGTATCTGTGTTTGCAATCTGAGCCATCCAAGGGTCAGGGAGACCTTGTACCACATTTGCTGGTGTAACAGGAGTTGCTGGAGTTCCTAATTCATTTAAAAGAGAAAAAAAGGAAAGAATTCTTCCCATGAGAATTATTACAATTGTATATTTTGTTCTGGCTGATCTTCAATATTTGAGCTTTCAGAGAGACGTTTCCTTGGTTCAACTCAATCCCATCATCATCATCCCTGGCCATCAGGGGTTTTTCCTAGGTTAGTGTCTATATTATTCCATCTATAACAAAGTTTCCTGAATCTGTCCTAGGGACCTCACACCCAGTCAGGTTTTCAGTATATCTGCAACAAACATATATAAACCTGCATATACCAAGTGTCTAATGTATGCAGATTTCTCTCATACAGATGAATCGTGGATCTCTTGACAACCCTATTGGATGTGGGGTCGCCTGGACAGGTTTGGGCAGCCCTGTTCTTAAACTAATTAATAGTCCTTCATAACAGACCACACATCTTAACTCCTTTCACCATCTGATATCAGTGCATCCTGAATCTTATCAACAGCTGCCACCGTTATGCAATGGTTGGGATTCCCTGCTACTAAGAGCTGCAGCCGCTACATCTACAACTTAATAGCAAGTAAGGACTAACCAGCCCATCCAATAGTCTGCCCAGTTATCTTCTGTTCTGTACTACTTTGGAGAGAGAGGCCTATAAATTCTGGTACCACAATACAACTTACTTGCTTGCTAGACTGCTATTCTGACCAGAGTCCTTGAAAGTGGTTTACAACAAAAATACCTAACTTTATTTTTATTTATTTCCTTCCTTCCTTCCTTCAAGAAGCCCCAACTAGACTCAAGTCTCTCTCTTCCTCTCTCCTGCCAGCTTCCTCCACTCTTTCTCTTCTCCCAGCCTATCCCACCAGACTCTTTTTCTCTTTTCTGTGTCCTACCAACCCCACAGGCTGAGAACCACTGCTGTATTGTGACAAGAAAAGCTTAAGTCAAAAATTCAACTAAGGAAGAGAAAGATAATGAAAAAAATCACCTTGCCTGATTATCAAAACTGGGAGAAGGGGTGTATGGAGAGAAGAAAGGATAGCTAAAGAGGAGTTCTACGATTAATTCACTTATGAGTACAAGAAGTTGTACTTAGCTATAACAGAGGTTTCCTGTAAACAGCAAGATTGATAAGCCATGCAAGGGAGGGATCTCATTCGATGGTGCCAGGTCAGAACAGCTCTTCTTCAGCTCGGAATATTAATGTAAAGTTCTGAGCATGGACATCTTTTCCTACACGCAGTAATCCTCTCAGCTCTTCGTTTGTTTCAAAGTTCAGTAAATGCAAGTCTCAAGGAGGTAGGAGGGACTGTATGACTTATCAATCATGCTGCCTACAGAAAACCCCGGTTACAGATGGAAAAACATTGATAAGCAGGAGTGAATCAAGCATACAAGTGGGTGATTCCCAAGCTTAGGGCGTTCATCGCCAGAGGGTAGAGAAAGAAAAAAATTCCAGGTGTTTTTTTGCAGCCCAGTGAGCAGTGTGAGTTGCAGTGCCTATTTGATTTTGACAAACAGATGCTATAAATGGTCAGGTGCAACTCACAAGAATGTTATCATTACACCAGATGTTTTAAATCAGTCAACTGACAGACAGAAATTATTACTAAGTAGACTTGGATCAAAGAAGCAGGACAAATGGTTGAAATAATAAAAGTTATTTTGTGTTATCAAGTCAACACTGACGCCTAGTGACCCAGCAACCCCTGGGTTTTCATGGCAAGGAATGACCGGAAGTAGATTGCCAGGCTTTTTCTTCCAAGACAATGGAGGGTAAAAGTGATTGCTCAAGGTCATAAGGAGTGCCAGTGAGTCGAACCCTAGGGTACTAGGGCTGTTGCTCTAACCGAGGGGTGGCCAACTCCAGTCCTAGTGCAGCACGATCCAGCCTGGTTTTCAGGATGTCCCAAATGAATATGCAAGAGGTATATTTGCATCCACTGCCTGCCATTGTGTGCAAATGTATCTCATGAATATTCATTAGGGACATCCTGAAAACCAGCCTGGATCGTGGTGCACCAGGGTCAGCGTTGACCATCCCTGCTCTAACCACTAGGCTGCTCCTCCAGAAAGTTATTTTAGCCAATATTTAATTAGAAAGAGGAGTCAGAAGGAAAGAACACCGAGCAGAGCTATTCAGCTAACATTAAGGGACTATGGAAGGAAAACCCAATTGGTACTTACAGCATCCAGTATGAAGGATTGTTTATTTTATCCTCTTTCTTTTTATTTTTAGAAGGGTATTGAATCGATTTTTTGGACGGATTTGGTTTCAGAGCTCTTGAGTCACCCGTATGTGAGGACTGACTTCCTGCTTGGTCCTGGTGAAAGAGTAGTTACTCACCTGTAACAGGTGTTCTCCAAGAGCAGCAGGAATCAGTCCTCACAACCCTCCCTCCTCCCTCTGGAGTTGCAGTTGTAGATAGTTTATTTTTCATTTTTGTGTGCTGTTCTTAGCTATGTCATGTGACTGAGGTAAGATGGCACCTTTGGGCAGGAAGGGAACCGCGCATGCGTGCCTGCATTCCCAAAGGCTTTCAAAGAAAGCTGGGGAAATGCTCCGCTGGGGCTTCATCGGCGTCGATGACACCCATATGTGAGGACCGACTTCCTGCTTGGTCCAGGAGAATGTGGTATCTTATACCCCTGAAATTGTGGTTTTGAAAGTGCATCGCCTGATCTAGAACAACTGAACAGGTGGAAGTGATTTTAAAGAGAGACACTGTCCAGGGCATGGTGAGATAGCCATTTGCAACAAGAGAAACAAAACAGACCTGCGCAATATGGGCATAGTAATGTGTAAAGTTCTTTATGTGGAGGGGGAAAAAATTCTCTCCTATTGTAAGTAGGAACGAATCCAGCTGTTCTCACTGGAAAAATGGAAAGGACGTCATCAAAGTTTTGGGGGATATGGACTTAACTGTCCACAAATCGCAGGTGGCCACAAAATGTTTATACTCAATTTGTGCTATGGAGGTTGCAGATTTGCACAGGGGAGAGGTAATTTACTTGTGATTTTTTTTTTTTTTTTTTTATTATTTTTTTTTTTTAACTGTGATGAAAATACCGATATCAAGCTGCATTACAACTAGATACAATACTGAGGGGCCTTTCTCATTCCACTTGACTTAGATTAAGATGGTTTACTATGCATTTATCAGAAGAGGTAAGAATTGTTCAAGGCTGAGAGTGGGATTTGTTTTAAATTAATTACTGAGTGACTCTCAAATATATGTTGCATAAAGGAGTGTATCCCACAACAGGAAAGCAATGAAAGGAGAACAGGCTTCCCCCTTTCAATAGTCGAAAAGGGCAAAAAAAGGGGAGGGAGCTGGAAAATTAGTAAGTAACACAGGTACACTACCAAAAAACTGCCTCCAGTTTTGCAACTGATTCCTATAGATTTTGGGGTGCTGAATCCAGGAAAAATAGCCAAAATGTTCCATCACGTCACGTTTTCTTGCAAAATTAGATTTCTTACCCATATAAGGAATGTTCACATAATTTCTTTTTAGCCGACTGCAGTTTATTTTCTTGGCCCAAAATAGAGGTTGTAATGGTTAACTAACCAGAAACACTCCCTCATGATATTTTAGAGTGTTTTGTATTCATTTTATACATTAACAGGACAATTGGGAGGCGGGGGGCTAAATCCAGTACTCGCGCTGGCGCATGTTCTTTCCTGTTCACCTCGCCCGCTCGCTCAAACACGGTGGTTGCGACATGAACGTTCCTGTCAAATTTCAGTTTCTTGCAAGTTCATTATTACCTTTTGTTTGCTCAGTCGTAATCCAGCTTTATTCCGAAGTGGTTCACTACAGTTGTAGTTTGCAGTGCTGTGTATTTGTGATGGCTCACAGAGCCAGAGGTTGCGTCAACTCTCCGGACAGTTTGTTTTATTTGTGGGGAATATACCGTGAAAAAGCGGCAGAGGAACATTTCTGCATTTATTTAAAAAGTATATTTCGCCTATTTCGGTTTGAAGTTAGGCGATCAAGACAAACCGTGGGCTCCTCACAAAGTGTGCAAGACATGTGAGGAAGATCTATGCTTATGGATGAAAGGTAAAAAACAAGCATTTCGTTTCGGAATACCTATGATGTGGCGTGAACAAAGAGACCACAGCAGTGACTGCTATTTTTGCTCTTGCATTGTGAAGGGATACAACTTAAAAAATAAGAACGTAATAAGTTACCCCAACCTTCCCTCAGCAATTAGGCCTATGCCTCATAGCAACGAAGTACCTGTGCCTGAACCACCAAAATCTTTGGATCATATTTGTGTGGA
The DNA here is from genome assembly GCA_033557465.1 of Ichthyophis bannanicus. Taxonomy (NCBI): domain Eukaryota; kingdom Metazoa; phylum Chordata; class Amphibia; order Gymnophiona; family Ichthyophiidae; genus Ichthyophis; species Ichthyophis bannanicus. The sequence continues at coordinate 777,986,884 of CM066033.1, forward strand.
CGGTTCTGATCATGATGAGACTCATCAGATGGCTTTTCCCGATGAGTCCAGTACTTCCGAGTTTGAAACTGAACCAGGTCCGAAACCTGAACTTTTCTCTCAAGCTGAATTGAATGATTTAGACCGGGATTTAGGACTCCCAAAAGATGCTGCCCAACTGCTAGGTTCTCGGCTTAAACAGAAAAATCTATTTTCACCAGGAACAACATTTTATTGGTACCGCAACCGCGAGACACAATTTTTGAAGTATTTCAGCAAAGAGGAAGATTTGGTATTTTGCAACGATATATACGGAGTGATGGAAAAGTTTAAACTCAAGTATGATCCTGCTGAATGGCGGCTGTTCATTGATTCGTCAAAAGACAGCATAAAAGGTGCTCTTCTTCATAATGGCAACACATTCGCTTCAGTTCCTATTGCTCACTCTGTTATTCTCCAAGAAAAATACGAGAATTTGGCCCTGATTCTTCAGGAGATTCGTTATGATGAGCATAAGTGGATGATTTGTGGAGACTTTAAAATTCTATCCATGGTATTAGGGCAGCAATCCGGTTTCACCAAATATCCCTGCTTCCTTTGCTTGTGGGATAGCCGGGCCCGCGACCTACACTGGGGGAAAAAAGACTGGCCAATTCGGGAGTATTTGAGACCCGGTGAGAAAAATGTTCTTCATGAGAGCTTGGTACCTCGTGATAAAATTTTATTACCACCTCTCCACATTAGGTTGGGTCTCATTAAGCAATTCATCAAGTCCCTTCCAAAAGATGGTGAGTGCTTTCGGTACCTTTGCTCAAAGTTCCCCCGACTTTCTGAAGCAAAGCTAAAGGAAGGAGTGTTTGTTGGCCCTGATATAAGGAAACTCATTTCAGATGGAGCATTCGCTGAAACGATGTCTGAGAAGGAAAAAGAAGCCTGGGATTCCTTCAAGGATGTTGTTCTCAAATTCTTGGGGAACAGGCGGGATGAGAACTATAAGGATATTGTTGCCAGGATGCTCAATGCCTTCAAAGAACAAGGCTGTAACATGAGCCTGAAAGTCCATTTCTTGCACTCCCATGTGAACTACTTTCCCGAAAACTTGGGGGCGTACAGTGAAGAACAAGGTGAAAGGTTTCACCAGGACATCAAGAACGCAGAGAGAAGGTACCAAGGAAGATGGAACACCACTATGATGGCTGATTTCTGCTGGTTGCTGCTGCGGGAAACCCCAGATGAAAAATACGCCAAGCAGCGCACCAAGAGAAGCATTCGGGGGGAAGAAGAAACGGGCCCACCAGGAGATTGATTGACCCAAGAATGACTTTAAAATCTAAACTGTGTTGACAAATATCGTGTTTTTACTAAACTTTGAAATAAAAATTTGCTAGTTATTACCACAGTGTCGGATCTAATTTATTAGAATTTTATTTTCACACCATCGGGTGTTTGTCTTCATGTATTGCAATGGTGCGGTTTGCGTTTTCTATTCTTACATACATACCTGTACAACATTTTTTGCACATTTCTTTGCTTTGCTTTGTGTCTAACCTCGCTCTTATATGCTCAATGTTTGTGCACATGTATGTGGCTGTTTTAAGTGCAGACAATTTTGCTACCATCACAGTGTGTTTTGTTGACATTACTCTATTCTTATGTGCTGCCTTGTTACAATTTTCTTTATTCTTATTTGAATAACTACTAAACAATTAGTATAAAGAATTCATCCAAGAAACTTTTATCTCGATCGCACTCAATCTGAAACGTTCACCTCAAACTGCTAACCCAATGTAGCAAATAATCTGTACGTGATGGAGCAAATTGGTTACCAGATTTGGATTCAGCGCACCAAAAAAAGTAAAAATCAATCGAAACATTAGAGGCAGTTTAAAAAATAATTTTTTTAGTATACCTGTGTAATGTATACGAGGGGTTATAAGTCTGGTTTTCCCTATTTCCTCTACTTTTTAACTAAAAATATCTATATCATGTTGAATGTTATTATGTTGAATGTTATTGTTTTGAATGAAAAATAATAATATCACGTTCAAAACAACAAATACACATAAAAAATATATTTGCTCTGTTTCCTATTTTCTCTTTTTACGCACAGAACTTTAATAAAATATCGCAGGGTGGTCTCAGCCTAGTACTCGTCCTGTGTATGAAACTTCAACTCAGGAACCACCATACTATATCACATCAACGACCTCCACTGCGATCATCAGCACATGTGGCTGTGGCTATTATAGAACTATGGTATCACAGAGACACCCATTAATATACGATTATCAAAGTGTAACATATATGGGTGACTACTCGTTCCTAAAATTCAATGCCACTATCCACAATGTACAGCATTCTAGTGCTATTGCGATGATCCTGATCCCGACGCTAATCCCCCAGCGCTTGTATTGCGTTTCTCCTATTCGGGTTCTTCAGGGGATCTATGATGGATCAATAATGCTGCCCGCGTCTAACACAAATCGTCAATCCGACGGTCCTTCTCATATACATCAAAAAGACCAGAGAGAAAGACTGGACTGTGGTGCAACTCGCCACATGGACAGACAGATCTGATTCTTCCCTTTGAGGACGTGGGGAACACCAGGGTGTGCCACTAGGGACATGCCACAAATACAACCCTGGTAGCAGATAAGGGTTACAACTTAAACCTTGAGAGAACTCAGAGCAAAGCTCTGGTCCAATCTAGGCTGTAAGGTGGACAAATAGTGACTGCTTGCCTTTCTGACCTCCAGGGCATTCCAGACCATCATACATAGGCCAAGAGTGTCGACTAAGAAGGGTGTTGAATAACAATTAAACTTTCTTAAACAGCTTATGCCAACCAAGAACCAGGCCATAAGCAAGAAGGGAATAGGATCCTCCATAACTGGAATATACTGTTGCAAAAGTTCCATCTCCAGGGGTAGCAATAGAGGGGATCCCACCAACAAGCTCAAGGAATCCAAGTATCATGACCTGTGCAGTCAAATGGGCACCACTAGATTGACCAAGTCAGGGTGAGACTGCATCCTGTGCAGATGGCGGCTCACCAAGGTCCTTTGGAGAAAGACATACAGGAACCCCTCCCAAAGGATGAATCAAAGCCCACTGCCCACGGATTCTTCATGCAGCTGAAAAAGTTCTTCGCCTTGGCATTCCACCAGGAGCCATCAGACTGAAAACTGGCAATCCTCACATCTGCACAATGGAGATCAAACATGCCTCTTTTACATCCTACTAGCTGGGCTTGATGGTATTTGACTCACAAAGTCAGCCTGCACATTGTTGACTCCTGATAAGTGGGATGCTAACAAGCCACCAGCCAATGGCAGAGCTCCACCACCTTCAAGGCTACCGTGATACTTTTGAGTGCTGCCTTCCCTGCTGACAAAAACCTCTACCGTGGCATTATCTGAACATTAAAAGCCTTTTCCTCCTCAGGGTCCAAAACCTCTAAAGAACCAGACAAATCACACTGCTTTCTAACCAGTTGATCAACCAGGAGGCTTCCTGAAGAGACTAGCATCTTACATAAACTGACAGACAATGCACTCCCAAGCCCAGAAGGCTGGCAATCACAATAGCCACCACCCAATCTGGTGTCCCCAGAGGCATCCTGTCCATCAGGGAGTGAGAGAAAAGCCAACAAGATCAATTCCTTATTGATCCTCAGGGGAAGAGGCAGGCGCTCTGAGCAACTGGGAGCAGGGAGACCAGGAATTGGTCCAACATACCAGCACAGAGTCAACGCCATGTTTATGTTTATTAAAAATTTGATATACCACCTGTTTGAAACAGCAAGCAAGTTTACAAATAGTAATAAAAGTTAAAAAACAGAGGAAAAGTACTACAATTCAGACAGGAAAGCCATTTAAACAGACAAAGCAGAGACAGAACATGGGAGAGTGTCAAGTGGAGTCAGAGGAGATGGAAACAGCAAGTTGACACAGATGGATCTTTAGGCTCAACGTAGAGGACAGGTAGTAAGAAATTCCAGAGTTTGGGGATCACAAAGTAAAATGTAGAGTGTCGAGTGGGTTCTAGCTGAGCCTGAGAAGCAGAGGAAAGGTAGAGGTAATCACTGTGGAGAAGAAAGAATAAGGAGAAGCAGGTAGGAAGGAAGATCAGAATGGAGGATTCTGTGTGTCAAAATCAGAACTTTGTATTGAATCCAAAAGTGGACAGGTAGCCAGTGGTGGGTCATAAGAAGAGGGCTGACCTAATCAAATTTTGTGGCGTGAGCAAGTAACCAAACAGCTGAATTTTGGATAATTTGAAGCCCTTTAAATTCATACCTTGGAAGACCAGCATAGATGAAGAGTTAACAATGCAGAAGGAGAAAGAAAGGAGGTATTTTTTTATAATAAGATCAGAAGTGAGATACCTCGGTGTTACTCTGGACAATAAACTAAACCTCAAGCCACACATAGACAAAACAATACAAAAAGTCTACTACAAGATGCGAATCATCAGGAGATTGAAACCACTCCTTGCTCCAGAACCCTTTCGTACCGTCTGTCAAGCACTGATAACCCCAATACTGGACTTCTGCAATCCGATATACCTTGGACTACCGAAACAAGCCCTCAAACCACTCCAGCTAGCACAAAACACTGCAGCACGAATAATATCCGGTACTGCAAGACAGGACCACATCACACCTACCTTAAAGGACTTACACTGGCTCCCAATCGGTGCACGCATCAGATACAAAACTATCATAAACCTATTTAAGATAAATCAGCACACATCAGCCAACAGCCTACACACCCTCATTCAACCAGACACCAGCACTCGTCCTAGAAGAAAACAAACACACAACCGAGTCAGCACCCCAAGTGAATTCAAACACACACGCAAGGACACAACAGACAGAGCACTCTCCATGGCTGCTCCAACAATATGGAACAAACTACCGGATGACTTGAGGGCAACTACAGACCTCAAAGACTTTAGAAAACAGCTAAAAACCATGCTGTTCATAGAACACTATGGACACATCACATAACCCAAGAGAATGTATAACAGCACATGATACCGCCTGTATTGAAAATGTTTTGCAGCACCACTGTATATAGCCCACACTGTACATAGCTCAAACCACTCTAACACACAATACACCACACCTTGTACATAGCTCACCCCAATCCAGCACACGATACAACACACACTCAACTAAATTTCACCCTCACTGCATGATTAACACACTCACTTTACCCGATTGTTTGCTGTGATACCACCTTGATTAATAAGATAAGGCGGTTTAAAAATACTGTTAAATAAATAAAATAAATAAATAAATAATATGTTTATTGCATTTTAACCAATACAATATAACAAAAATCAAGAAACCAACATAATTCAACACATTGTTCACAATATCATGATTCAAACTTAGGTCAAGCCCACATCATGAGAGCTATGCACATAAACAAGAAAGAGAAAAGAAAGAAAGAAAGGCAAGTGACCAATTTGGAGAAATACCTAATTAACCCCCCCCCCCCCCAACCATCCCTCTCTCACTTATGCTTATCCACCAGAAATCTTTCTAAATGGGATACACCACCACATACATAAGTCAATCCCTGCAAGGCAACAAGACACTTGCAAGGAAACCTCAAGAAGAAAGTGGCTCCCACTTCCAGCACCCTTGGTTTCAAATGAAGAAATTGTTTCCTGCGAACTTGAGTTTCTCTACAAACATCTGGAAACATCATTACACAGTTTGACCACAAAAAAATCCTAGATGTATACTGAAAGAACTTAAGTATTTTACATTTATCAGATTCATTCAAAACGGTAACAATTAAAGTGTTCCATGAAGTGATGTTGTCTGAAGAATCTTCCAGAAAGTCAGTTAAATTCTGACCTTCTGCAGCACCCAAGAAGTCCAAACCACACTCTCCCAGAGCAGGCAATTTGGCTTTAACAGGAAGATAATAAGCCTGAACTATAGGCACCTCAGAAGACAGATTCAAGACCTCCTTAAAGTATTTCTGTAGTAAAATTTCAGCACACAATATAAGGAAAATATAGTATATGCAAATTTTTCACCCGAGAGGCATTCTCTAACGCCTCCATTTTAGCATGTAATAAAGTAAAATCCTTAGCATAGGAAGCATTACAAGATATACAGGAGGAGAGTATTTATTAAAAAAATAGACTTATCTAATACCAACAAACGAGTATCCAAGTCCATCAGCTTGGTAGTTGTGCCCTGTGTAAATTCATACAGAGAACATATTGAAAAACTCGCGATCTCTCCTTCCTTGTCGTGCTTATCAAAACCATAACACTCAGTCACTGAAGCAACTACAACAGGTTTAGGAACCGGAACTGTTAGAAAAACTTCATTCGTCTGAGGCAAGCCCTCCGAGTCCACAGTAGAAGACAAAGGAGGGAGGAGACACAGTGGCGGAGTTCTATCCCCAGAGCTAAGGGACGCTCCCCTCAGGAGAAGGCTGACCCGCTGGAAGTGCAATCACATGCTTGTCCATTGGGCCGGTAACAGAGCCAATTGGGAAAGCAGCTGAACCAACCTTTACTACCTCCCTTTGTTCTTCCTCTTCCCCATACTCACTAAGGGTAGACAAGTGATTCTCTTCAGCCAAGGACCTCAGGGACACCAAAGGGGCATGTCCTGCACCTTCTGATCGCAACCCACAGGCCTCAACACGTAGCCGTGTGTAGCAGCCACGGAGACTTAGCAGGTAAGAGGACCCCACCAAGCAGGCACTCTTCATTCCTCCCTATCAGATGCCAGCAGTGGACCAAGACAACAGCAAAAACAGTTGCTGGATCAGATGGAAAGCCCCCTTCTCTGCCTCCGAAACCCTACAGAAAGGAGTGAATAGACCTCCGGTGAGAAAAATAAGAACACGTGACAACAGAACTAATATGGTCATAAAAAGACAGAGGAATCAAGGTAGGTAAGAGTAGAAACCAAAGCAATGGGGGGGGGGGGGGATTTGATAGCAGGCAGGGCCCTGGTGTGAGGAACGTAAGAGGGAGAGAGCCAGATTGCAGCAGTTTTCTAGAGATAGAGTAACAGATCGTTGTCAGCCAACCAAGAGAACATAGCAGAGAGGTTTTCAAGAGAGCAAGATCAGGCGGAAAAGGGCAAGTATAAAAAGAAGAATGTCGTCCGCATAGTGATGTGCAGAGATACCAAAAGATAACACCAAGTGAGTCAGAGAAGCAAGAAAGATATTGAAGGGAAGAGGAGCCAACACAAAACCTTGAGGGACCCCCAAAAGCAGAGGAGTGGAAGTGGAGGTTGAAGAATTAAAAGAAATTCTAAAAGCATGGCCAGAAAGAAAAGAGTGAAACCAGGTGAAGATAGAGCCCCAAATACCAAGCTCATAAAGAGTAGTTACTCACCTGTAACAGGTGTTCTCCAGGAGCAGCAGGAATCAGTCCTCACTTATGGGTGTCATAGACGCTGATGAAGCCCCAGCGGAGCATTTCCCCAGCTTTCTATGAAAGCCTTTGGGAATGCTGGCACGCATGCGCGGTTCCCTTCCCGCCTAAAGGTGCCATCTTACCTCAGTCAAATGACATAGCTAAGAACAGCACACAAAAATGAAAAATAAACTATGTACAACTGCAACTCCAAGGGGAGGAGGGAGGGTTGTGAGGACTGATTCCTGCTGCTCCTGGAGAACACCTGTTACAGGTGAGTAACTACTCTTTCACCAGGACCAAGCAGGAAGTCAGTCCTCACTTATGGGTGACTCCCCAGCTCTGGGCTACCAGGAACCCAGGCTGAACAAGAGAACTCCCTCTAGTCTCAGCAACACAGTAAAGGCTTTGCAAGAACACACCCTCCACAGGTAGCCCAACCAGAGGGCAGGAGGGCAGGAGTTGCCTAGACCTCAAAGAGATTCCAGAGTACTGCTTGGCCAAAAGCACTGTCCCTACGAGACTCCCTCTCCAGACAGTAGTGGGCTGCAAAAGTCTGGCTTGAAGACCAAGTAGCAGTCCTGCAGATGTCCTGCAATGGAACAGAGCGGAGGTGAGCCACTGATGCAGCCATTGCTCTCACACGGTGGGCCGTGACCCTACCCTGTAAAGGAAGGTCAGCTGCCTTGTAAGCCCAGGTGATACAGTCAGCCACCCAGATGGACAAGGTACGCTTGGACACAGGCCTCCCCAAGTTATTGGGGTCAAAAGAGAGGAAGAGCTGAGAAGCCTTCCTGTGACCTTTCATACGTTCAAGGTAGAAGGATAAGGCCCTCCTACAGTCCAAGGTATGGAGAACTGTTTCAGCCGGACTTGCATGAGGCCTAGGGAAGAATGTTGGAAGAAACACCTCCTGGTTGAGGTGGAAAGAGGAGACAACCTTAGGAAGAAACTTAGGGTGAGTCCTGAGGACCACCCTGTTTTTATAGAACCTGGTGTAAGGCCTATCACAGACCAAGGCTTGGAGCTCACTCACTCTCCTAGCCGAAGTCAGGGCTTTCAGAAAGAGAGTCTTCCATGAAAGGAAGCATAGAGGGCAAGTAGCCATAGGCTCAAAAGGTGGGCGAGTCAGTTGCTGCAAGACCACATTAAGCTCCCACACAGGAGCAGGAGGACGTATGGGAGGTTTGAGCAGTAACAAGCCTCGGAGAAATCTGGACACCAAAGGGTGCACAGACAAGGAATGGCTCTCTACTAAGGAGTGGTGAGCTGCCAAAGCAGAGAAGTGTACCCGAACAGAGTTGGACTTGAGACCTTGATTGGACAAGTGCAGCAGGTACTGAAGTACTACAGAGAGAGTACAGGAGAAAGGATCCTCAGCACGTAGCTGACACCACACAAAGAACCTTTTCCACTTGAGAGCATAGGTCTTTCTAGTGGATTGTTTCCTGGAGGCTAGGAGAACATCCTCAACCTCGGGAGGCAGGCCCCAGGGAGCCAACACTACCCTTGCAGCCTCCATGCCATCAGATTGAGAGCTTTGAGATTGGGATGCAGCAAGGAGCCCTGATTCTGAGAGAGAAGGTCGGGCTGCAATCCCAGAGGCAGAGGCAGATCCACTGTCAGTTGAAGCAGGAGGGGGAACCAAGGCTGCCTTGGCCACCTGGGAGCTACCAAGAGGACTAAGGCCCTGTCTCGGAGAATCTTGAACAGTGTTCGGGCCACCAGAGGGGTGGGAGGAAATGCATAGAGTAGGCCCTGAGTCCAGGGAATCAGAAAAGCATCTGCTGCTACTCTCAGAGGATGCGGTTGCCTGGAGCAGAACCTTGGCAGCTGGTTGTTCAGTGGACTGGCAAACAGGTCTATGGAGGGAAGCCCCCATTTCAAGAAAATCTTTTGAACCATTAAAGGATGTAGCTGCCACTCGTGTGGTTGCAGAATCCTGCTCAATCTGTCAGCCAGGGAATTCTCCTGGCCTGGAAGATAGACTGCTTTGAGGAGCATGTTGTGCTTCAGGGCAAAGGAACAGAGGTCCTGGGCCTCCTGGCAAAGGAGCTGGGAACCAGTTCCGCCCTGTTTGTTTACATAGAACATGGCCACCTGGTTATCTGTCTGGATCAAGAGAGACTGCTGTGCCAGGGAAGCAGTAAAGGCCTTGAGGGCCAAGCGAATAGCTCTGAGTTCCAGTAGATTGATCTGCTGGGACGCCTCCCAAGGAGACCACAGGCCCTGGGTGCACTTGTCTAGGCAGTGTGCACCCCAACCCTGCAGAGAGGCATCGGTGGTCAGTACCACTGTATGAGGTGGGATCTGAAAGGGCACCCCCACCAGCAGATTGGGGGGGTGTAACCACCAGTTGAGGGAGGTCAGGAACCGGTGGGACACTCTGATCCGGTCTCTGAGACTGCCTGAGGCTTGAGACCACTGAGTCTGAAGGCACCACTGGGCAGGTCTCATGTTGAGCCTGGTATTGGGGGTCATCGGTACTGTCGACGCCATGAGGCCCAGAAGCCCGAGAGAGTCTGGCGGAGACCAGGGACCTGTGCAGAAACTTGCTGGCAAGGTCCATGAGCCTTTGTGCTCGGTCCACTGGTAAGAATGCTCTTGCCAGCTGAGAATCCAACCTTGCCCCTATGAACTCCAAGTTCTGGGAGGGGAGCAAAGTGGACTTTGCAAAGTTGATGACAAAGCCCACCTTTTGGAGCAGGTCTATGGCTCTGTTGGTGGCCTGCTGGACCTCGAGAGACGTCTGGCCTCTGATAAGCCAGTCGACTAGGTAGGGAAACACAAAGATGCCCTGATTCCTCAGGTAGGCTGCCACCACTGCCAGGCACGTGGTGAAAACCCTGGGAGCGGAAGTCAGCATAAAAGGCAGTACCCTGTACTGATAGTGGTTTCCTCCCACCATGAATCTGAGGTACTTTCTGTGGTCTGGAAGAATGAGGATGTGAGTGTAAGCATCTTTTAGATCTAAAGAGCATAGCCAATCTCCCTGCTGGAGGTAGGGCAGAAGAGTTCCAAGAGTAACCATCTTGAACTTTTCCTTTACCAGAAACTTGTTCAGGATTCTGAGATCCAGAATGTGTTGAAGACCACCGGTTCTTTTTGGCACCAGGAAATATCTGGAGTAAAACCCATGACCCTGGAAGTGGGGAGGCACAAGCTCCACCGCCTTGTCTAGTAATAGCCCTTGGAGTTCCTGGAGGAGAAGGGCAGTATGCAGGGGAGGCCTGAAAGGTTCCCCTGGAAAGTGTGGCGGAGGAAGTTGGTGAAAATGGAGGGCATATCCTCGATGGACTATGTCCAGAACCCAACTGTCCTGAGTAATCAGGGGCCACTGATGGGCGAACAAGGCTAGGTGGCCTCCTGTGCAGGGCTGGGACTGCATGGGAGGATTGGCTGTACTCAAGGAGTCAAAAACCTCCACCCTGCTGAGTGGGAGCAGGGGCCGGAGGCTTGGAGGCAGTCTGCCTATGGGGTCCATTACCCCGGCCCTTGGCTTGCTGACCCTGTGGGGCAGGTTGGGCAGCCTGATAATGTGGGTACTGTTTGTAGGCAGTGCCCTTCCTCGGGTAAAAGGGCTTTTTACCCGAGCCCTTCTTCTTATGAGAAGGGGCAGCGGTCTTCCTCGACAGCCTTGTCCGTGTGAGGTGCTCAGTCTCGAGCTGTGCGGCCTTCTCGGCCACAGGCTTGCCAAAAAGGTTTTCACCTCGGCAAGGGACATCGACCAACTTGTCCTGAACTCATGGCTCGAGGTCTGATGACTGCAGCCACGCCTGGCGTCGAGCCGCGATGCCGGCAGCCGCTACCTCGAAGCCATCGTAGGCGGCACGGGACATGAACTTCGAGCATTCCCGTATCCTCGAAGACAAGGACTTAAAACTCTGCAAGGGCTCCACGGAGAAACCAGCAGAGAAATCGGCCAATTCCTTGGCCAGATCCCGTAAATACATGCCCATGTAGAGCTGGTAAGTCTGGACACGGCAAGTAAGCATGGAGCCCTGAAAACACTTTCTGCCGAATCCATCAAGGCTTTGGGCTTCCCTACCGGGAGGCACCGCAGAGTGCATCTTCTGACTTTTCAGACAATGCATGGCCGATTCCACAATCATGGAATGGTGAGGCAGCTGTGCTTTCTGGAAGCCAGGACTCTTGCGGAGCCGATAAATGGAATCGACTTGCTTGCTCAAAACCGGCGCCGAGGCCGGTGCCTCCCACATCCGGAAGAGGAGCCGCTCCAGCATCGGAGGAACCGGGACAGTAAAGGCCTCCTTCGAAGGAGAGTCATACTGTAGAGCATCAAGCTCTTCAGCTCGAGGCTCTTCCTCGGGGTCAGCTGGGATAGCCAGGGCAGCGGCCATATCCCAGATAAACTCCGAGAACCTAGTATCCTCCGGAGGGGATCTACTCCGGGGCTCAGACTCAGGCGAGTCCGACGGGACACACCGAGCCTTAAAGGTGTCAGGAGACTCCTCATCTTCTGTCTCCCATGCCGACTCGTCTGACGTGGAGTCGGGGTCTGACGCCGCGGGGCCCCTGGACACCGGCCCCGACGCCGGAGGCACCGTCGAGACCCTCGGTTCCGAACGGGAGGCCGAGGGAGACCTCGACCGAGGACGACCTCGAGCCGCAAGGGACTAGAGTATCGGCTCGGTCTCCGGGGTCGACTTGGACGTCGATGTCCCGGTGGTCAGGGCAGATGCGCCAGACAGGCTGGCCATCAATGCCCGCTGCTGGTCCATGAAGGCAGACATTCTGCTCTCCAAGGCTGTCAACCTGAGGCTCAGCTCGGGTGACGCAGCAGCCCCCGACTCGGGCCCCTGCGGCGCCGGGCCCGACGTCGGTACTCTGGGAGGCGAGTCTTCGAGGACAACAGGACTTACGTGTCCAGCAGACTCCGGTTCTATATGAGGAACTTTGGTCGGCTTCTCCTGGTCCACGGGCCCGGGACGATGGTCGGAAGTCTTAGACCTGGACCTCGAGGGTCCAGGGACTTCCACCAACGCCGCCCTCGCGAGCCGCTTCTTCCTCTTACGTTCCCTCTCGGGGACCCCCAATCCGAGGAGCTCCAACGCCTCTCGGGATCGGAATCCCGAGATATCGAAGCCTCAGACGAGGTCCGGGCATGAGCAGAGGCCGAGTCGGAAAAAAGCCTTTCACTCGGCTGTTGACGACTTCGGAGGGCCTTGGAAGACATTTTTCCACATGACACACACGATTTAGAATCGTGGTTCGGGCCCAGGCACCAAAGGCAGCAGTCGTTCGTGTTGGTGAGAGACATCATCTTCGTACACCGATCACACTTTTTAAAAGCACTGGAAGACATGGGGGGAAAAAGGGACCCCGCGAGGTCAAAAGACCGGCCTTCCAGGGAAAAGAGAAGTTGAGGCGCAAACGCCCAGCCACTAAGGGCAAAAACCGAAAAAGAAAAAAGTGGGTTCGACATCGGTGTACCCATCCCGGCGGGAGGGGAACCGACGTCGAATCCGAGAAAAATCAATGTTAGAAAGAAAAAAAACTCTACTTTTAACCGGGAAAACAGGACACACGTCCGATGGGCTTCACGGAAAAAAACAGACTGAGGTAAGATGGCACCTTTAGGCGGGAAGGGAACTGCGCATGCGTGCCAGCATTCCCAAAGGCTTTCATAGAAAGCTGGGGAAATGCTCCGCTGGGGCTTCATCGGCGTCGATGACACCCATAAGTGAGGACTGACTTCCTGCTTGGTCCTGGAGAAAGCATAGTTACTCACCTGTAACAGGTGATCTCCAGGAACAGCAGGAATTTAGTCTTCACATATGGGTATCGTCGGTACCAACGGAGCCTGCGCGGGAACGCTCCCCAGCGTCCAATTAGAAAGCTTTTGGGAGCATCCCACAGCGCCTGCGTGCTGCCTTCCCGCCTTTCCCAACTGCCTCTCTCCAGTTGAGTTTTAAAGCTGAGACAAAGAGAGAGAGGGGGAAAGAAAAGAAAAGAGAGATACAACTCCTAGGGGAGGTGGGTGGGCTGTGAAGACTAAATTCCTGCTGTTCCCGGAGACCACCTGTTACAGGTGAGTAACTATGCTATCTCCAGGAACAAGCAGGAATGTAGTCTTCACATATGGGGACTCCCTAGCTACAGATGCCAGGGAGAGACCCCAGAAGCTGTGTGCCCCTGTAAAAGGGCTCCACTTCCCCAAATGGATCTCTGGCATCCTACCAGGATTGGTGGGTAGGAGTTGATTAAGTATGGAACAGGTGTCGTAGAACAGCCTGACCAAACAAGGCATCCCTGCGGGAGTCCTTGTCTAAGCAGTAATGGGCTGTGAAGGTATGAACCGAGGCCCAAGTAGCTGCTCGACAGATGTCGTCAATAGACACAGAGTGTAGACGAGCCATTGAGGCTGCCATGGCTCTCAAATTGTGAGCCGTGACATGGCCTTCCAGAGAAAGCATAGTTACTTACCTGTAACAGGTGATCTCTGGGAACAGCAGGAATAAGTCTTCACATATGGGTACGTCGGTACCGATGGAGCCTGCGCGGGAACGCTCCCCAGCGTCCAAAAAGAAAGCTTTTGGGAGCAACCCACGCGCATGCGCGCTGCCTTCCCGCCCATTTACGTCCCTCTCATCAGTTGGGTTTGTAGCTGAGACCGAAGGAGGGAAGTAGACAAATTAGAGAGAAAAAAGAGAGAGAGAGAGAGAGAGAGCAACTCCTAGGGGAGGTGGGTGGGTTGTGAAGACTTATTCCTGCTGTTCCCAGAGATCACCTGTTACAGGTAAGTAACTGTGCTATCTCCAGGAACAAGCAGGAATGAGTCTTCACATATGGGGACTCCCAAGCTAAGATACCTGGAGGAGGCTCCAGCATGTTGCAAATCTAAAGATGGGCCATGCTTATCCCTCAAAACCTCAGGCATCCAAGGGATGGAGGGTAGGAGTTGAACTAGAAAAGAATAAAAGAGGTGCTGTGGAACAGCTTGACTAAACAAGGTATCCAGAGGGGAGTCCTTGTGTAAATCATAAATATTAGAAAAATATTGAATTCCAATTTTCTAAAAATATTGCAAAAATACTTGAGGGTAATATGGATCTGTGGTTGAGAGCCAGTACATTATCCTCAAAGAAATTCCCTCAATGTGAAGTAGAGGGAAAAAAATAAATTTTTGCAATACAGAAAAAGATAAGCCCTCATGGCCAGAACTAAACCCAGAAGAAGTACTGGGGGAGTTCAATGAGGTTGGACTTTTGAGAAATGCTAAGCTTCTGTAAAGTCCAAAAAATTGAACTTCTTGTCCTTGGAGCAGAATAAGGTCCCAGGAAAGAGTGGAGATAATCTGACTGGTTTGGATGAAAAGGCAGAAATACCCTTTGCAGAAAAAAGCGGATAGGTCTTTAAGACTCCCTTTATTCCAATGAAAGACAAGGACATTTGTATTAGGCGCTGAGCCCCCAACTTCTTGAAGATCTTTCAAAGTCAGATGTTGTATAGAGATTGACGCAATAACAAGAAGGATTAAGACCTACTTTAGAATACTGATGGAGAATCTCTGCCTGATTAAATATGGAAGAACTACAGAGGAGGTTTCGTGGAAACTGATATTATGTTCTTCACTTACAGGGATAGGACTAGACTTCTTGAAAAGATCTAGCCCTTGAAATAACCAGGTCTCGAGACGTACGTGAATGAGTGCAGAGGAGATCCTTAGTCTTAAGACAGCAAGTCTGGATCATTCTATAATTTCAAATAGTAGCTGGAGAAAAAGACACAATATAAGGGGATACCATGTTTGCCTCTTTATGAGGGTAATATGAGTATCATGTGTTTTGTTGTTCAACATAAGCTACCATGAAGTATAGGAATTAGAAGGAAAGTAGTGAATAAGGACCAACTGCAGTGAAAAAAATGCATCCCTGATGTGGAAATTCCAGTAAGATGTGGAACAAACCAGGGAACTGTGCAATTTTCTACGCTTTCACGTGGTCTAAACCCTGGTTACCTTTTCTTAAATGGAAATTTTAAGGAATATGGTAAGAGTAGGAAAAAACCAGTCATGTAGGAGCATGACTGGCAGAGTCTACCAGCTGAAGCCCTTGTTAACTATCTGGTCGCTACCTATTAGGAGTAGCTCTGAGGCTCTCTGGCAAAAGCCCACAGTTGCAGAGCTTAGTTGTAGAATTACAGAGAGCATGTTGTAGGTTGCTTAGATCTGGCTGTTGAATTGCCAGTGTGCAACCTAATCTATTCTGTTGAAGCCAAAAAGAATTGAAGGTGGCTAAGAATAGTAGACAGGCCTGAAGCCTGCAACAATAAACAGTCCAAATGAGTTCTGGACCTCTTTTGGAATTATCTGTTATTAAGGCAGCATAAAAAGTTAGGTTCTATGGATTGAAGAGGACCGAGAGACACAATTTGGAGTAGTGATACCCAACTTCTGTCCAAAACGCTACCTTAAAAAGATATCTGAGAAGAAGATGAACCGCAAAGGGGGAGAAAACTCTGTATGGGAACTACTTACAGGAGTAGGTATTGAAGAAAATCCTATGGCTTAGAGAATAAGCCCTCCAGTTGAGCAGTAGTACTCTTAAGAGACTGAATGTCTGGGCTAAGAGGGATAGAAAGTAATACAGAGTTCAGAAGACTTACAATTTGGTAAGTCTTTGAAGAGATAGGGTCCCCTTGCAGTTAAAAGTATGAGATATACTCGTACAGTTAACTGACCAGGTGAAGGGTTGTTAGTTGTTAGGCCTCCTTTTGTTTTAAAAGGAGGAACCTGTTATCTCTGGGGTATGATAGTCCTTAATAGCTCTTAGAGCTAGGAGGACAGATTTCTCTTGTAGCAAGAGATTCATGCCCAGAGTTGAGGATTGAGTCAATGTATGACTGATATCTCAGCATGGATGAGATGAATTTTAGATGCTTCTGTTGAAAAGAAGTAGACTCAAAAGTTCTAAACCTCACACAGAAAAAATGAAAAAACATCAGAAACCCTGCGATTGCTGGGTTTGCTGAGCCTGTTGAGGTTTTGATTTTCTTAGCCTGGTGTGATGTTGTCCATCTTTGGAAACATCTGCAGAATGGGTAGAAGATGGATAAAACTTTTTTCCCTTGGGGGAATAAAGCTTTTTAGGAGATTTTTTATTAGCTGGGATAGAGGAAAGTTTTGACAATCCTCTGAAAGAAACAGCATCAGTGCTCAACTGATTAGCTTGAAATAAAGCCTCCTTGTTGAAGAGATTTTCACCAGTACAAGGAGTATTTCCCAGCCTTTCCTGAACCCATCTGTCCAAGTCTGAAGCACTATGCGTCGTGCTCCTATGGCTATAGCAGACGTTCTGCTAATAGATCAAAACAGTCCAGGGAAGCACGATTAAGGAACCTAGAGATATTTTGAGCATGATTGACTAATAAGGAATAGTCTGCTCTTTTATGCTCTGGAAGAAAAGGGATCAAAAGCTTTAAGTTCTTTGTGACCTCTTTAAGAGATAATCCCATATAGAAATATATGAGATAATTCTTGCTGAAAGCATGGATGCCTGGAAGCATCGACATACAAAGGCATCTAAAGTCCTAGACTCACAACCTGGCGGATAAGAAGAGTGCTTCTTTGCACTCTTAATACGCCTCATTGCTGATTCTACAACAATAGAATGATGAGGAAGTTGAGTCTTTTGAAAACCTGGAGAAAGTGGCACCTTGTACATAGTGTCAAGTGTCTTAGAATGTGGGGATACCGTTAAAGGAGTTTCCCACATTCTTAATAGTAGATCTTGTAAGATCTGAGGCAAAGGAAGCATGATCACCTCCTCTGGAATCCAGGGGAATTGCAGTGTCTCTGAATTCCCCGGTAGGGATTCTTTACCAGGTATAGAAATGGCAAGTAACTTTGCCATATCAAGCAGAAAAGCTTGAAAAGAAATCTCCCCCGAGGAGGACCCTCTAAAATGAGGGATAAAGGCTAGACTTGTAGAAAAATCAGCCTTGGTACCGATGGATTCATCCCAGTCATCGGGATCGGAAGAGTTGAAAGGATGAAGCATCGGATTTTCTTCAAAGCGATGTCTTCGGTACCGCCCGAGGTAGGTACCAAGACGAGTCTGTACCGAATCCTCCATGCTAGAGATTGATTCCAGGCTCGGCATCGAGGGAAGCGATTCTGTCGAAGCAAGCATGGACAGTACCGACACCGACACCGATGTCGATGTCGATACCAGTACCGGTACCGAAGCCGATACCGATACTCGAGGAACGGTCTGCAGCAATTCTAGCGGTACCGAAGTAGCCGAGAGTGCTAGACTACGTTCATCGGTAAGGAGTGTTTCATCCATCACCATAGCCGATGCCGGGGTGTCGGTACCGCTCGAAGCAGCCACAACCACCGAGCATGGCCCAGGTATGTTCATCGAGGTAAGAACCCCGGGAACAACCTGGAGCCCCATTAATGCTTTGGAGCCCGAAGACTCCCGCCGGGGCTTTATTGCCAAGATGTCCTAGAGGGCAAGGCCGAAGCCATCTCGATGCTGAGAAGGAGATCTACCACTCGAGGACTGGCTAGTCTTTACAGACTTTTGTTTGGTTACCTGATCCTGTGAAGAAGAAGATATTCTAGCTGGTGACATCGAGCGCGATGTGAACCGGGTATCGAATTATGCTCGATTCTGAAGACTTCTTCTGTTTGAGCTCCAGCAGGAGAGACACTCCAGAGGGTAATGGTCAGGACCTAAACATTTTAGACACCAAGTATGAGTGTCTGAAAATATATCTGTACTGCCACACTTTGAGCATTTCTTAAGGATAGTGGCTGGCTTTTCCATAATGGAAGGGAAGAGGCCTAGTGGCCTAGAAACCGTCAGGCACTAAACAGGAAAAAATTTTGAAGAAAAGAAGAAATTCTTCAGGAAAAGAAAAGAAAAGCACCGGCGGTACCGGTGGCGTCAAGGGAAGGCAGACGCGACCACAAAAAACTAAGAATAAAAAGAAGAATTTTCTGTGGTGACAGGAGTACGTCCTGCCAGCTCCGCGCAAAAACGGAAAACTGATGAGAGGGAAGTAAATGGGCGGGAAGGCAGCACGCATGCGCGTGGGATGCTCCCAAAAGCTTTCTTTTTGGACGCTGGGGAGCGTTCCCACGCAGGCTCCGTCGGTACCGACGTACCCATATGCGAAGACTCATTCCTGCTTGTTCCTGGAGATAGGTTCTTACTCTGATAGGCAAAAGAAATACACTGTGCAATCCAGTTGAACATTGTTCTCTTGGAGACTGGAAGTCCCAAATGAGAAGGATCAAAAGCAACAAAGAGTTGGGAGGACTTTCTGTGTTGCTGTGTCCTCTGTAAGTAAAAGGCAAGTGCTCTTTTACAGTCCAAAGTATGAAGATTCCTTTCTGCATTTGAAGCATGAGGCCTTGGAAAAAATACAGGCAGGTAAATCGCCTGGTTTAAATGAAACGGTGAGACCACCTTTGGCATAAAGTGTGGATGAGTCCTAAGGACTACTTTATCATGATGGAACCTCATGTAAGGAGGATCAGCAACTAATGCTTGCAATTCACTGATGCGACGTGCTGATGTGATTGCAATGAGAAAGATAACTTTCCAGGAAAAGAATTTCAAGGAGGTAGTAGCTAAAGGTTCAAAAGGCGGCTTCATGAGCTGCCCAAGAACCAGATTCAGGACCCACGCCACTGGAGGTGGCCTAATGGGAGGCTTAGTTAGAAGAAGGCCCCTCATAAATCTCGCTATGAGAGGATGAGAGGAAATAGGATGTCCATTTAAAGGCTTTAAAGAAGCTGAAATAGCACTTAAATGAACTCTTACTGAGTTAGTCTTTAAGTCCTGCATTAGATAAATGCAGGAGATACTCCAGTAATGATTCCAGAGGTATCGCAGAGGGGTGAAGATCCTTTTGTGAACACCATATGGAAAACCTTTTCCACTTGAAAGCATAAGAGTGTCTTGTGGAAGGTTTCCTGGAAGCACAAAGAACATCCCTTACTTGTTGAGAAAAGTTAAGACCATGAAAGTCTAGGCTCTCAGCAACCAGGCCCTGAGATGCAGAGAGTGGGGATTCGGATGCCACAACATCCCGTCCTCCTGAGACAGGAGATCTGGGGCAGATCCTAACTCCAGAGATGGAGCTTGAGAGAGATGCAGGAGCAGAGGGTACCACACCTGCCGTGGCCAATGTGGAGCTATGAGAATCATGTGGCCTTTGTCTCTCTGAAGCTTGAACAGGGTCTTGGGAATTAGAGGAACAGGTGGAAAGTCATAAAGGAAGTCCTGACCCCAATGGAGGAGGAAAGCATCCCTGGCCTGAAAACCCTGAGTCGGAACTCTGGAACAGAACCGGGGAAGTTTGGCATTCAATGGACTTGCAAAGAGGTCTATGTCCGGAGTTCCCCAAATTTGAAAACGTTTTGCTACCTGGTCTGCATGGAGAGACCATTCATATGGAAGCAGAACTTGACTGAGTCTGTCTGCCCAAGAGTTTTGAATGCCAGGCAGATACACCGCCAGGAGATGAATTTGATGCTCTCTGGCGAGGGCCCATAGTCGTAAAGTTTCGTTGCAAAGCGACAGAGAGTCTGTTCCTCCCTGCTTGTTCAAACAGAACATAGCTACTTGATTGTCCATCTGAATTAGGACTGTCTTGTAGCTGAGTCTGTCTGAGTTACGACTGTCTTATAGCTGAGCTGGGTATGGAACACTCAAAGAGCAAGGAAGATTGCTCTGAGTTCTAGGAGATTGATATGTAAGTGGGTCTCCTGTGGAGTCCAGGTGCCTTGGGTAGAGAGATCTTGCAGATGAGCTCCCCAACCCACCTGTGAGGCGCCTGTAGTTAGAGTGACCTGGGGTAGGGCTTGCTGGAAAGGGGACCCCACCAACAGGTTTTGGGTTGACTGCCACCATTGTAGAGACAAAATAAGGCGACTTGTGTTTGCTATTTTGTCTGATAGGCAGCCTGATGCCCGAGTCCACTGAGTGGATAGAGTCCATTGGGCTGCTCTCATATGGAGGCGAGCATAGGGAACCACGTACACGGTAGATGCCATGTGGCCTAGTAGTTGTAACATTTCCGAAGCAGTGAGATGAGTTTTTAACACTGCCTGGGAGGCTAACTGCACAATGCGAAGGCAGCGGGCCTGTGGAAGATAGGGACTTGCTTTTCTGGTGTCCAGCAAAGCTCCTATAAACTCTAGATTGAGTGGGAGTTAGGTTGGATTTTGGGATGTTTATGACCAGGCCCAAATACTGAAAGATACGCATTGTGCAAGATAGGGAAATTCTGGCCTATGACTCTGTTGGTGCTCGAATGAGCCAGTCGTCTAAGTAAGGGAAGACGAATATCCCTAGAGTGCGGAGAAATGCTGCTACTACAGCCATGCATTTCGTGAACACCCTTGGTGCTGAGGCCAGGCCAAAAGGAAGCACCCTGTATTGGTAGTGCTTTCATGAAACAGGAAGTGAAGGAACCTTCGGTGAGTTGGATGGATAAGGACATGAGTGTACGCATCCTTGAGATCTAGAGAACAAAGCCAATCCTGACTCTGAAGGTATGGCAGCAGAGTTCCCAGAGAAATCATCTTGAATTTCTCTTTGAACAGGAATTTGTTCAGTTCTCTGAGGTCTAAAATGGGTCTTTGTCCCCCTGTTTTATTTGGAATAAGGAAATAAGGGGAGTAAAATGTAGGGAAATGGGTATGTCTTCTATTGCCCTCTGGGCAAGAAGTAAACTGACCTCTTGACTCAACTGAGTGCTGAGAGAAGCCTGAGAATTGAACTGTCTTACCACGGTAGGAGGGGGCATGTTGAAGAAATGAAGATTGTACCCCTCTCTTACAATGGAAAGAGTCCATTCTTCTGCTGTTATCTGCCCCCATCTGGGGGCTAAATGACACAACCTTCCTAGGATGGTGGAAGACTCTGGCCCATTCAGATGAGGAAGGTGAAATTAGACTTACCTGCTAATTGTTGTTCCTTAAGGAACTCCAGTCTAGTCCCGAACCTTAGAAGTTGTGTACGTCCTCCCGCAGCTTGGAGCAATAATTAAGTAATCAGATAAACATGAACTAAACTAACTACAACTTGAAACAATTTTCATGCATCCCTTTATAATTTGTCTGGGTTTTTTTTGTTTTTTTCGTTAGATACAACGGTCCTTTGTTTTCTGTATTACAAACCTGACCTGAATAGGAATCCGTCAACCCCCTAAGGTACACCCTCTCTGAAACACCGCCAGACGAGAAAGATAAAAAGAGAGAGATACACACTCTCCGCCCCCAGTCACCTCTATGTCTTATACTTCAGGGCGCCAGTCGGCAGGTAATACCAGGGAGGGATGCGGGACTAGACTGGAGTTCCTTAAGGAACAACAATTAGCAGGTAAGTCTAATTTCACCTTCCTTAGCGTCCCTCCAGTCTAGTCCCGAACCTTAGAAGACGTAACAGAGCAGTAACCACTTCACCGGGAGGGACCTGCAAGACCAGCCTGAAGCACCGCTGCTCCAAACCTACAGTCCTGCTCCGCCTGAACATCAAGCCTATAATGCTTTACAAATGTATGCAAGGAAGACCAAGCAGTCGCTCTACAGATGTCCCATGCAGGCACTGTTCCCTCTAAGCTGTGCGCGTGTGCGCGCGCACACACCTCGCCGAGTGAGCGCACATACTTTACAACAGGGCGCACAAAAATTACGGCTCTGATTCTGATAGAAAACAAAACAGACATCTTAAAATTTAAAAGTTATGATTGTAATTACTGGAAATTTCCCGCTTCATTTAGTAATTGTCTATTTTCATTTAATTTGATTAAAATCAATGTGGTGTACATACTGTATTCTGACATGTAGTCAAATTTTAAAGTATATAACTCCGAGTGTCATTATGTGGCGCACAAAAATTTAACCTTCCTTCAAAAGCTGCACATAGCTGATATTTTATGTGCACACAGCCTACAGAAAATTAGAGGGAACAATGCCTGCAGTTACTAAACAACACTCCGCCCAAGAAGCAGCTTGTGCCCTAGTGGAATGTGCCCTCAAAGCAAGCGGAACCACCTTACCCTTCAACAGATAAGCTGAAGCAATAGCTTCCTTAATCCACCTAGCAATAGAAGACCTAGTCGCCAACTCACCGCGCTTCTGGCCTCCAAACAGCACAAACAATCTGTTTGTCCACCGGAACGAAGCCGTCCGCTGCAAATACTTCTCCAACGCTCTACCGACATCTAACCTGTACAACCTACCTTCCTCTCCACCCTTGCCTGCCTTCTTAAATACCGGCAAGGACACCACCTGATTTACATGAAAATCCGACACCACCATTGGCAAAAAGGAGGGTACCGTTCTCAACACTACCCTGTTGACCTCAAAAACCAAAAACGGCTCTCTACAAGACAAAGCCTGTAACTCTGAAACTCTTCTCGCTGAAGAACGTAAGATCCTTTATTGTTGCTTTAGCCAACGGCTCAAACGGCTCTCGCACCAACACCTCCAATACCGTATTCAAATCCCACATCGGGAAGGACACTCTACGCGGAGGTCTCAACAGCGTAGACGCACGCAAAAAATCTCCTAACATCTGGATGCGCCCCCAGAGCCATACCATGAACCTTCCCTCTAAAACACGAAATTGCCGCCAGTTGTACCCGAAGGGAAGCCGCCGCCAATCCCTTATCAAATCCATCTTGTAAAAAGGCTAAAACCTGCGACACTGAGGCCGCTAAAGCCTTACCCCCTTTCTCCTCGCACCAGGATTCAAAAATCCACCAAACCCTGATGTAAGCCAGTGACGTAGACCGCCTCCTAAATCGCAACAACGTGGAGATCACCGCCGCAGAGTATCCTTTAGCTGCTAACCGTGCCCTTTCAAGAGCCAAGCCGTAAGCGAGAACCGATCCACCTGAGGCATAGTTAGCAGCCCTTGTTTCAGCCGATCGCTCCTGACTGGCAACCTCCATGGCTGCCCCACTAGTAGTCGTCTCAAGTCGGCATACCACGGCCTCCTTGGTCAATCCGGTGCCACCAGGGCTATGGTTCCCCTGTGTCATTCTATGCGCTGAAGGACCCGCCCTATCAGCACCCAAAGCGGAAATATGTATAGAAGCCAATCCTCCAGCCACTTCTGAATCAGAGCATCCAAGCCTTCTGACATCCGCTCTCTTCTTCTGCTGAAGAACCTTTCCACCTTTGCTGATGCATAAGTCGCCATGAGATCCATGGCCGGGAGTCCCCAACGCTGCACTATCAACTCGAACACCTCCTGATGGAGCACCCATTCTCCTGGATCTACTTTGACTCGACTCAAGAAGTCTGCCGTCACATTGTCTACTCCTGCCACATGTGCCGCTGACAGCGCTGCCAGATTCTCCTCGGCCCAGGTGAACAGTTCGTTGGCTTCCTTCTCCAGAGATACGCTGCCTGTATCGCCTTGACGATTGATGTACGCCACCGCGGTGACATTGTCGGAGAACACTCTTATCGCAACCCCCTCAGTCCTCGCTGAAGGTCCTTCAAGGCTAGAGTGACCGCGCTCAGTTCCAACTGGTTGATCGAACATGTCTGCTCCAGGCTTGACCACTGCCCCTGCGCATACTACCCCTCGAAGTGAGCTCCCCAGCCGAACATGCTCGCATCGGTCGTCAACGCCCTCCAGTCCGGGGCTTCTAGAGGCATTCCCTTTTCCAGACAACCTGGGTGTAACCACCACAGTAGCGACTGCCTTCCTGCTGCAGGACAGATCAACCGTTTGGACAACTGATCGCACAGATGTGACCACCTCCTGAGCAGAGACCGCTGCAATGGCCTCATGTGAGCCCTGGCCCATGGTACCACCTCTAGCGTGGCCGCCATCGTGCCCAATATCTGCAAATACTGCCACACTGAGGGAGCCCTTCTGCCCAGAAAGGTCGCCACCAGCCGCCTTAGCTTGAATATTCTGTCCTGCGGCAGAAACACTCTGCCCTTGGCCGTATCGAACCGAGCTCCCAGATACTCTAACTCCTGAGTGGACTCGAGCTTGCTCACCATATTCACCACCCATCCTAATGACTGAAGAAACTCCACCACTCGCCTTGTAGTCACTATGCTTTCTTCCTTTGACTTTGCCTGAATCAGCCAGTCATCCAGGTAAGAATGGACCAGCACACCTTCCTTTCTCAACGCCGCCGCCACCATGACTTTGGTGAACGTTCTTGGCGCCGTTGCCAGTCCAAACGGCAACGCTTGGGATTGAAAATGGCCCATCGGCACTGCAAAGCGAAGAAACCTTTGATGCTCTACTCTGATCGGTATATGAAGATACGCTTCCGATACATCTAGGGATGTGAGGTACTCGCCCTGCCGAACCACCTCTATCACCGACCTTAGGGACTCCATGCGGAAATGCGACACCTTGAGACATCTGTTTACCCTTTTGAGATCCAGAATCGATCTCAAGGATCCTTCTTTTTCTAGCACCACGAAATAGATTGAGTATCGACCGCTGCCGCATTCGTCTTTTGGCACCGGCACTACCGCCTTTAGCTCTAATAATCTGTTCAAGGTCTGATGTACCTCTGCCCGCTTTGAACGAGTTCCGCAGGGAGAAAGTACAAAAGCGTCTCTCACTGGATGTTGAAACTCTAGCGCATACCCTCTGTGAACTATTTCCAACACCCACTGTTCCGACGTAATCTGGGCCCATGCTGGAAAGAAATCCCTTAAGCGTCCTCCTATGGGAACTACTCCAGCGTGGACCCCCCTCACTTCATTGTGGTTTCTTTCCGCTTGGGGAGGAAGAGGGTCCAAAACCTCTACCTGCCCCCCTGAATCCTCGAAACCCCGAGTTCCTGTATTGAAACTTTCCTCTCTGAAACTGACCAAACCTTGATTGACGAAAACGCCTAAACTCACGCTGCTGACCTCCGAGACAGGGTCACCTGATGCCCCTGCTTGACCTTATCCTCAGGCAATCTTCCCCTTTTCGATTCTCCTAAATCCTTCACCAGCTTCTCCAGATCTTCCCCAAAGAGAAGCTGCCTTCTAAAGGGGAGCTTTCCTAATCTCGCCTTGGACGCCGCATCCGTAGCCCAATTCCGGAGCCAGAGCGACCTTCTTGCCGCCACCACTGAGGCCATACTCTTCGCGAGACCTCTAATCAGGTCGTACTGGCTATCTGCTAAGTACGCCGCTCCCGACTCTAGCCAAGCCGCTTCGTCTGCCGCCTCCTCAACCTGCAGACCCTTCATCCTTTGGGACCATCTCAAGCATGCCCTCGCCACTCAAGCACCACAAATTGAGGCCTGCATGGAGAGGGCATTCACCTCAAACACTTGCCTTAGCAGCGTATCTAGTTTCCTATCCTGCGCATCCTTAAGCGCCACACTTCCCTCTACGGGATAAGTAGTCTTTTTAGTAACCGAGGAAAACGCCGGATCCACCTTAGGAGGCTTAAACAGATCTCTATCCGACTCCTGTATCGGGTACAACTTGATCAACAGCCGAGATCCCTTAACGCTTGCTTCTGGCGCGTCCCATTCTTCCTGTATCATCTCTTTAAACACCCTATGAAGTGGAAACGCTGCTGTGACTTCCGCACAGCCTGCCATAAGGGATCCTCCAATGAAGCATCCACTCCTTGCTCCTCGACTGGCATATTCAAGGCCTTCAGCGTCTCTCCAATTAACGCCGCCAGTTATTCCCTATGGAACACCCTGAACACCCTAGCCTGGTCCTCCGGTTCCGGCAACTCGCCTTCTTCCAAATCTAGGTCAACGTCAGAGTCCTCTAACCCCTCTGACTGATCCTCCAACGCCACTTCCGTGCCCAGGCTGTCTACCGCCAGTTTGGCCTTTTTCACAGAGCCCTCCGCCTTTTCTCTCTCCAGGGAAGGCCACTGCCTCTTGGACCTGGGCAGCACTTCTAAGGCAGGACCCCCTAAGCTGGTCCCCGAACCACTGAGAGCCTGCTGAAGCAGAAGCATAAACTGCTGTGAAAAGATGGACCCCAAACCCCCATGAAGCGGGGTCTGGGTCAAGGGTATGTCCGGCGCAGAAGATGGGCCCAGAGACGGCTCCAGAGGTAAGACAGGGGCATCCAGGCGCTCCTTTGCCCCCGCGACCTCCCTGGACAGTTCCGTCGCCGCTCGCTCCTCCATCACGGACCTCGCAGCCTCGAGGGAACATGCAGTGCAGACCCCTGCCTCTGACAAGGACCCTTTCTTAATCCCACAGAGGAGGCAGCGAGATTTAATGTGGACAAGTGCAAAGCTATGCACCTAGGGAAGAACAACCCAAACTATGGTTACACAATACAAGGTTCCAGATTAGGAACCACCACCCAGGAAAAAGATTTAGGCGTCATTGTGGATAACATGTCAAAACCCTCGGCCCAGTGTGCAGCGGCAGCCAAGAGAGCAAATAGAATGCTAGGTATCATAAGGAAAGGAATGGAAAATAAAACAAAAGATATTATAATGCCTCTATACCGTTCCATGGTGAGACCGCACCTTGAATATTGTGTGCAATTCTGGTCGCCGTATCTTAAAAAGGATATAGCGTTATTAGAAAAGGTTCAGAGAAGAGCCACCAAAATGGTAAAGGGGATGGAAGGATACTCCTATGAAGAAAGGCTAAAAAGGTTAGGGCTCTTTAACCTGGAAAAGAGACGGCTGAGGGGAGATATGATAGAAGTCTATAAATTAATGAACGGATGGAACGGGTAAACGTAGATTGCCTGTTTACGTTATCAGAATATAGGAAGACTAGGGGACATGCAATGAAGCTACAGGGTAAACTATTTAAGACTAATAAAAGAAAATATTTTTTCACTCAACGTGCAATCAAACTCTGGAATTTGTTACCGGAGGATGTAGTAAAGGCTGTTAGTGTAGCTGGGTTTAAAAAAGGCTTGGACAAGTTCCTGGAGGAAAGGTCCATAAACCATTATTAAGAAGGGACCCAGGATATCAATGCTTGACCTAGTACAAGCATTGCAGAACCTGTGTCTTTTGGGGAAACTGCTAGGTACGTATGACCTAGATTGGCCACTGTTGGAAACAGGATACTGGGCTTGATGGACCTTGGTCTGACCCAGTATGCCATATCTTATGTTCCTATGTTCTTAATGTCCCCACTGGAGGTGAAATGTATTCACCTGCTGGCTGTCCGACGTAAGAGTTCTGGTGCAGAAATGTGGGAGCTTGGCACTCTGTGGAGTGGCAAAGAGATCTATCTCTGGAGTCCCCCAGGTCTGAAAGATGTAGGATACTGTGTCTACATGAAGAGACCATTCGTGGGAAAGAAGGATCAGACTCAATTTGTCTGCTCAGACATTTTGTTTGCCTGGAAGTTACACCGCTTGGAGGTGGATGTGATGAGCAATGGCAAAGGACCAGAGATGTAGAGCCTCCCTGCAGATGGACCAAGAACCTGTTCCACCCTGCTTGTTCATATAGAACCTGGCCACTTGGTTGTCTGTTTGAATTAGGACTCAGTGGAAATGGAGGCATTCTTGAAGATGGCTCGGAGCTCTAGTAGATTTATCTGAAGTAGTGACTGCTGCTGTGACCAAAGGCCCTGAGTAGAGATATCCTAGATGGGCTCCCAAGCCCAGTTTGGATGCATCAGTTGTTAGGGTATATTGATGTGGAGAGACAGGTTAGCTCAGGCCGGAAGGCTGGGGGTTCAATTCCCAAATGGGGACAAGCAACCTCAGGCCGGAGGGACTGGGGTCTCTAGTCCCATGGCCACTCCTTGTAACTGTGCTATCTCCAGGAACAAGCAGGAATGAGTCTTCACATATGGGGAC
This sequence comes from Ichthyophis bannanicus, assembly GCA_033557465.1. NCBI lineage: Eukaryota > Metazoa > Chordata > Amphibia > Gymnophiona > Ichthyophiidae > Ichthyophis > Ichthyophis bannanicus. Next base: position 778,015,034 of record CM066033.1, read on the forward strand.
TCCCTAGCTTTAGATGCCAGGGAGAGATTCCATAAGTTGTGTGTCCCTGAGACAGGGCTGCACTTCCCCACATGGATCTCTGGCATCCCATGAGGGATGGTGGGTAGGAGTTCATTAAGTATGGAACAGGTGTTGGAGAACAGCCTGACCAAACAAGGCATCCCGGCGGGAGTCCTTGTCCAAGCAGTAATGGGATGTGAAGGTATGAACCGAGGCCCAAGTGGCTGCTCGACAGATGTCGTCAATAGACACAGAGTTCAGATGAGCCATAGAGGCTGCCATGGCTCTCACATTGTGAGCTGTGACATGGCCCTCCAGAGAAAGTTTCTTGCTCTGATAGGCGAAAGAAATACACTGGGCAATCCAGTTAGATAGTGTTCTCTTTGAGACTGGTAGTCCCAAATGAGAAGGATCAAAGGCATCAAAGAGTTGGGAAGACTTTCTATGTTGCTGTGTCCTTTGTAAGTAAAAAGCCAGAGCTCTTTTACAATCCAGGGTATGAAGATTCCTCTCTGCACTAGATGCACGAGGTCCTGGAAAAAAGACAGGTAGGTAGACCTCCTGGTTGAGGTGAAAAGGCGAGACCACTTTAGGCATAAAGTGTGAATTAGTCCTAAGGACCACCTTGTCATTATGGAACCTTGTATAAGATGGATTAGCTACGAGTGCTTGCAATTCACTAATACGACGTACTGATGTGATTGAAATGAGAAAGATAACCTTCCAAGAAAGGTATTTCAAGGAGGTGGTGGCTAAAGGTTCAAAAGGCGGCTTCATAAGCTGACCAAGAACCAAGTTTAAGTCCCATGCCACCGGAGGTGGTCTAATGGGAGGCTTTGTTAAAAGGAGGCCTCTGATGAATCTTGCTACCACAGGATGAGAGGAAATAGGTTGTCCATTTAGAGGCTTAAGGGAAGCGGCAATAGCACTCAAATGGACCCTTACTGAATTTGTTTTAAGGCTGCATTAGACAGATGGAGGAGATACTCCAGCAAAGATTCCAGAGGTATGGCAAGGGGGTTAAGACCCTTCCCAGAACACCAGATAGTAAAGCACAGTTACTTACCTGTAACAGGTGATCTCTGGGAACAGCAGGAATAAGTCTTCACATATGGGTACGTCGGTACCGACGGAGCCTGCGCGGGAACGCTCCCCAGCGTCCAATCAGAAAGCTTTTGGGAGCATCCCTCAGCGCCTGCGTGCTGCCTTCCCGCCTTTCCAACTGTCTCTCCTCAGTTGAGTTTCATAGCTGAGACAAAGAGAGAGAGAAAGAGGAAAGGAAAGATAGATATAAAAATACAACTCCTAAGGGAGGTGGGTGGGTTGTGAAGACTTATTCCTGCTGTTCCCAGAGATCACCTGTTACAGGTAAGTAACTGTGCTATCTCCAGGAACAAGCAGGAATGAGTCTTCACATATGGGGACTCCCAAGCTAAGATGCCTGGAGCCATAACATGTTGAAGATTGAAAACATGCTATATCTCATATGGCCAGGCATCCTGAGGATGGAGGGTAGGAGTTGCATAGAGAGGAGCTGCAGAAAAAACAGCTAACCTAAGAAAGGACTACCCTCAAGGAGTCCATGTATGTAAGATCATTATCAAAAGATATACTGAAATGAACAATTACCATAATACTGAAATGAACAATCACCATATTTTATTTATTTATTTATATATTTGCATTCTCTTATATACCGCGCTATTCTGCATCAGTGCAGTTTACATTGAACAAACTGAAATTACATTGAACAGGGTATTATAACTTGGAGATAACTATTTTACAGGGAACATGGGCTATGGAGGGTTAAGTGGCTTGACCAAGACCACAAGGAGCACCTGTGGGACTAGAAACCCCAGTCCTTCCGGCCCAAGGTTGCTGTCCTCTAGTGGGATTTGAACCCCCGACCTTCCGGCCTGAAGTACCTTGCCCCAACCACTAGGCCACTCCTCCACATGACCATATGATGCTCACCTACTGGATTGCAGGAAGTAGAGAGGCTGATGGAGTCTACTGGGGATCCAGCAGAATAATGTTCAAGGTGACCTCACTGGAGTGAAGGTGGAGGTCAACATCTGGAAGCGAGAGGTGACCCCAGGATTCAATTAGGGTAACACAAACACGGCAGGTCTTCAGTGGGAAGCTTCATGGAAAGCTGAAAACTCTTTTGGCTACAGAAGTATTCAGAGGTAGGAGCAAAAGAGGAAGACTGACCGATCTGGACAAAACAGACCTAGTCCTTGAGGGAGGAAAGGGTATGAGAAGAACCCCATACTCCCAAGAAAGGACAGATGTTTGAGGAATTGAATCTGAAATCCACTGATCATCTACCATGTCTTTCCTACCTGGAGAGAGGTAGGAAGACATTGGGGCATGGAGCTTCAGGGATACGTAAACCTAGGATACGGTAGGGCTGTCAGTTCCACAGCAGTGGTTGTGTGCAAAATATTCGAAACATACTGTGGAACAGTATGAAGCTGTGCAAGCCCACTGTCAGAAACATACAGGAAGGTAAAAACCTTTATGAGTATAGACAGTCAGGAGAGAAGTATGTACAGAGATGTATATAGGTATATATATATATAGATATATATACCTGAATATATAGGTCTAAAGATAGATGCCTGCAGTGAGCAGACAGAGCTATGTATATCAGGACATTCGCATGGAGATGTGAAGGGAAAAGATTCATCTAAGAACAAGGAGGTGAACCCTACTTGAGAAGATATATAGAGAATCTATTCCCCCAGAGATGATGGTAAAGGAATGCTATCCCGTGAATTACCAGGATGGTTACGTGAAAAAACAGAGGATAATATCAGTCTGTAGACAGCAAGTCCGGAGTCCTGTGGAACTCCAGCATGGTAAAAGGACAGAAACGCATAGGATGAGATACCAGGTTGACCTACGTGAGGGACAAAGGAGGTATCATGCGTTTTTCAGATTAATATGTGCTGTCCTTGAAGTGATAGGATACCATGAGGACAAGCTGCAAGAAAAAAAAAGAGTATATTCCCTAAGGAATGGGATAACTCTTAGATTTTCACGTGGAGAAGGCTTAGGTCCTTTTCCCTCTTTTTTTTTTTTTTTTTTTTTTAAAGATGATAGCAGGGTATTAAGAACCCTCACAGTCAAAGGGGATGACTGAGGAAGCATTTTTCAACCATGATGGATAGCCATTAGAGAAAAACTCTATGCTCTCTAGCAAGGGCCCATAGTGGAAAGCTTCTCAGTAGGATTGCAGAAAGCATTATGCAGGAGAACTGGGATATAGGACTGGCTGATGGAGAAAACTGACAGCCACGTCCACTACGCTGCCAAATCCAAAGATTGGAGATGGCAAGGGTAGAAGATAGTGTAAGAAGCCTGTAGTGAAAAGATTATCCAAGAAAGATGTAGAAAACTTTCTTGGAATCACTACTAAGGCCAGACAGGAGTGGTGGAAGACAAGACTGGGACTTGTGGAAAAGTACCAGTAGTCAAGCACTGGACTCCTGCATGGGCAGCTACTGACTAGGACAACAGAGAGAGTCAGTCTGTATCAAACAGAGAGAACAGACTGAACAAAGAGCAAGCTGTCTGTGTCTGCAGAGCTGCCTAGATAAAGAAGGGAGTTTACTCAGGAGAAAAAACTCTACAGTGAAAAGTCTTTCAATGTTATGGTACCACTCTTACAGGGGAAACCCTGGCGAAGAGGGTAGAGAGAGAAGCTGAAGAAGGACTTACCACATGGTAAGTCCCTTGAAGGAAAAAATTCATGCTGGTACAGAGAAAACTATCATGTGATAGTTGCTAACCTCTCTTCTAGTCAGGAAGAGGTGGAAAACTCTAACTTATAGACATGAATAGCCTGACAGTTCGGCATAGTGAAGAGTAACTGGATTTCCTGAGAATAGGAATCCCTGAGCAGAATTTTGAATGGAAAAACAGTGAAAAACTTCTGCTGAAAAGAATTAACTGTAGTTATAAAAAGATTAATCAGAAACCTATGGTTACTGTGGCTATTCAGCCTGGCTAGAGTTTGGATTCTTCAGACCAGGGCGAGACTTCCCCTGCTTGGGAACATCCGAATGATGGGCAGAAGAGGAAAACCTTTTTCTTTTAGGGAAAGAAGGTTTGGTAGGGCATTTCCTACCTGCTGAGGAAGGAGAGGGCTTAGGATGGCCCTCAGAAACAGGAAAGTCAGTGGAGCAATGAGCAACCTGACGTAAGGACTCCTTATTGAAGAAATTTTCTCCAGTACAAGGAGTATTACTCAGTCTTTGTTGTGCCCATCTACTTAAGTCTGAAGCTTGGAGCCAGGCTTTACGACGTGCTCCTATGGCTATAGCAGCAGTTCTGCTAACAGACTCAAAAGAGTCTAGGGAAGCACGAGAAAGAAACCAAGAGATATTTTGGCTATGACTAAGAAGTAAGGAATAGTCTGCAGCCTTGGGTTCTGATAGAAAAGGAGACAAAAGAGATAATTTCTTTGTGATCTCCTGAAGGGATAGACTCATATAGAAAATATGAGAGAATCCCTGTTGCCAGCATAGATGTTTGGAAGGTTTGACGTCCAAAGGCATCCAGTGTTCTAGATGCACGCTCTGGCAGGAAAGAAGAATGTTTTTTCTTGCTTTTTACCTTCCTCATTGCTGATTCCACTACAATGGAATGATGGGGAAGTTGAGGCTTTTGAAATCCTGGAGAGGGGGGCACCTGATAAAGAAGATTAGTTGCTGTAGGAGGTGAAGAAACCCTTAAAGGTTTTTCCCATACCCTCAGAAGAAGATTCTGCAGAGTGATGTAAAGGAAGCATTATAGCTTCCTTTTCTGCAGAAAAATCCTGAGAAGACTCATAGCCAGGGATAGGAATATTAAGGAAGGTTGCCATGTCAAGGAGAAATTTCTGAAAAGAAGGATTTCCGATAGGAACCATCCCTGGACAGGTTAAACCCGAAAAGGAAGCCTGGGCACTGGAGGATGTACCTTTCCAGTGCAGAACAGGATTTGTAATGGATGGATACTGGAACTGGCAATTATGAGTTGAGACAGTCAGTGGTGCATCATCCATGCCAGGTATCGACTCCAAACTAGGTATAGAAAGGAGCGATCCAGGCGAACCAAGCATGGAAGGAGCTTGTCCCGATGATGCTGCCGGTACCGACATTGATACCGATACCGGTAGCTGCGCTGGAATCGCCGAAGCAGTCAGCAGAGGCTGCTCAAACGGTACAGAGGAAACTCGAAAGTCTCGGTGGATATCCTCGGTACCGCGCATCCGGAATCGGTGCGTGTCGGTTCCGAGACGCGTCGGTACCCAGTCTTCCAGACTAGATATCGATTCTAGACTTGGCATCGAAGGAAGCGAATCCATCGATGCATATCTAGATGGTACCGGCGTCAGGGATCGTATCGACGGAGCTGCCAATACTGGAAAGTCAATCTGGGTATCGATCGGTCCCGAAGGCACCGAGTACACCAAATGACGATCCCTGGTGAGGAGTGAATCACTCCACACCAGTGCCGATGCCGGGTTATCGGTACCGCTCAAAGCGGATGCCACCCCCGTGCATGGCTCAGGTATGTTCTGTGAGGGGTGAGCCCCAGGAACAACCTGAAACCCCTGAAATGCTTTGGAGCCCGAAGACTCCCGCCGGGGTTTAATGCCAATGGGTTCTTGAGGGCAAGGCCAGGGCCGTCAGCATGCTTAGCATGAGACATACCACTCAAGGATTGGCTAGTCTTAACAGACTGTTTGTGGGTTACCTGATCCTGTAGAGAAGAAATGGCCGGTGCCCTGACACAGGGAGGGAAAATGGTATCGAGGGAAACTCGAAATAAAGAATCTCTTCTCACAGCATTGTAGCCTGACGGTTCAGGGGGAAAAGGGTCAGGACCCAAACAGGTTAGACACCAGTTATTGGAGTCTAAAAAGAAAACTGTATTTCCATAGTGAAGGCACTTCTTAGGAGAAGGCGGCTCCATGATGGAGAGGCCTTATAGGCCCAAAAATTTTAAGACAAAAACTGAGGGAACTCTCCCTCAGTTTGAGAAAAAGAAAAGCAAAAAACTCCACCGGCGGTACCGGTGGCAGCGGGACAACAGCCGCGACCACAAGAAAACAAGAATTAAAGAAAAAAAGTTTCTGCGGTGACAGGAGGACGTCCTGCCGGCTCCGCGGAAAAACGAAAACTGAGGAGAGACAGTTGGAAAGGCGGGAAGGCAGCACACAGGCGCTGAGGGATGCTCCCAAAAGCTTTCTGATTGGACGATGGGGAGCGTTCCCGCGCAGGCTCCGTCGGTACCGACGTACCCATATGTGAAGACTCATTCCTGCTTGTTCCTGGAGATACCTTATGAACGTCTAGTGGAAGGTTTTCTGGAAGCATAAAGAACATCTTTCACTTGTTGAGAAAGATGAAGATCCTGGAGGTCTAGGCCTTCAGCAACCAAGCCCTGAGATGCAGAGACTGGGGATTGGGATGCCATAACCTTCCGTCCTCTTGAGAGAGGAGGTCTGGAGCAGACCCTAACTCCAGGGAGGGAGCTTGAGAGAGATGTAGAAGCAGAGGGTACCATACTTGCCTTGGCCAATGTGGAGCTATGAGAATCATGTGGCCTCTGTCTCTCTGAAGCTTGAACAGGGTTTTGGGAATTAGGGGAATGGGTGGAAAGGCACAGAGGAAGTCTTGACCCCAGTGAAGGAGGAAGTCTTGACCCCAGTGAAGGAGGAAAGCATCCCTTGCCGGAGCTCCCTGAGCCAGAGTTCTGGAACAGAACCGGGGAAGTTTGGCATTCCACGGACTTGCAAAGAGGTCTATGTCCGGGGTTCCCCAAATTTGAAAAATCTTGGATACCTGGTCCATATGTAGGGACCACTCGTGTGGAAGCAGAATTCGACTGAGTCTGTCTGCCCAAGAGTTTTGAACACCTGGAAGATAAACTGCCAGAAGATGAATGTGATGCTCTCTGGCGAGGGCCCACAGTTGCAAAGCTTCGTTGCAAAGCGACAGAGAGCCAGTTCCTCCCTGCTTGTTCACATAGAACATGGCTACCTGGATTGTCCGTGTGGATAAGGACTGTCTTGTGGCTGAGCAGGGTGTGGAAAACCCACAGAGCAAGGAAGATTGCTCTGATTTCCAAGAGATTGATATGTAGACAAGTCTCCTGTGGGGACCAAATGCCCTGGGTGGAGAGGCCCTGCAGATGAGCTCCCCACCCCATTGGAGAAGCATCTGTAGTAAGGGTTGCTTGGGGTAGAGGCTGCTGAAAGGGGGACCCCAGCAACAGGTTTTGAGGGGACTTCCACCACTGGAGGGACAAAATGAGGCGATTTGTGTTTGCTGTTTTGTCTGACAGGCAACCTAATGCCTAGGTCCATTGGGTGGATAAAGTCCACTGAGCTGCCCTCATGTGAAGACGAGCATATGGTACATGTACCGTGGATGCCATGTGGCCTAGCAACTGTAACATCTCTCGAGCAGTTAGTAGGGGCTTCAACTCTGCCTGAGAAGCTAGCTGCACCAAGCGAAGGCAACGGGCCTGGGGAAGATAGGCCCTTGCCCTTGTGGTATCCAACAATGCCCCTATAAACTCCAGGGACTGAGTAGGGGTCAGATTGGATTTTGGGATGTTTATTACCAGCCCTAAATACTGAAGGATACGCATTGTGCAGGTTATAGAACTCTTGGCCTTTGATTGAGTGGGAGCTCGAATCAGCCAGTCGTCCAGGTAAGGGAAGACAAATATCCCCAGGGTGCGCAGAAAAGCAGTTACCACTGCCATGCATTTCGTGAACACCCTTGGTGCAGAGGCCAGACCAAAAGGGAGCACTCTGTATTGATAGTGCTTCTCTTGAAAAAGGAACCGAAGGAACCTTCTGTGGGATGGATGGATGAGAACATGAGTGTACGCATCCTTGAGATCTAGAGAACAAAGCCAATCCTGACTCTGAAGGTACGGCAGCAGAGTTCCCAGAGAAACCATTTTGAATTTTTCCTTGACTAGGAATCTGTTCAACTCTCTGAGATCTAAGATGGGTCTGAAGACCCTGTTTTCTTTGGAATAAGAAAATAGGGGGAGTAGAACCCTGTGCCCTGTTGTTGAAGAGGCACTTCCTCTATTGCCCCCTGGGCGAGAAGAGTGGCAACCATGAGGAGGGAGGTTGGAGAATTGAACTGGTGCACTCTTGTGAGAGGGGGCAAGCTTGAAAAATGAAGTTTGTACCCCTCTCTTATGATGGAGAGTGTCCAATGCTCTGCTGTAATTTGCCCCCACCTGGGAGCAAAGTGACATAACCTTCCTGGAATGGTGGAGGGCTCTGGTCCTTCTAGAGCCAGGAAGGCTAAGTTCTCTAGCGGAAAGTCAAAAGGCCCTGAGGGGGCTGAGGTTGCTGGGCTGGAGCAGGCCTAGCAGCCTTTTCTTTGCTCTGTTTGGATGATTGCTGACGTTTGGTAGGGAACTGAGCTGCAGAAGATGCCCGCTGACCATAAGCAGGATAGAATCTTCCCTTTTTAGAAAAAGGTGTTTTCTTGAATAACCTTTTCTTAGCAGGAGCAGCTGTGAATTTGGATAATCTATCCAAAGCAGAATTTTCAGCATCCATATGATTGGCCTTTGCTTGCCAATCCTTACCAAACAGGTTCTCACCTGTACAAGGGATATTACCCAATTCATCTAGAACCCAGATCTCCAAATCAGATGCTTGAAGCCAAGCAATCCTACGTGCACCTATGGCAATAGCTGAAGCTCTGCTTACGCATTCAAAGGAGTCGAAAGCTGCACGGTTGGAGAATTTGGAGATATTTTGGGCATGTTTGAGCTCAGTGAGAAAGTCTTGCCTTTTATCTTCAGACATAAAAGGACTTCAAGTCTGCAAATGATCAGTGACTTCTTTTAAGAACATTCCCACGTAGAGACTATAAGAATTAATTCTCGCAGCAAGCATGGAAGCTTGGAAGACTCTTCTTCCAAAAGCATCCAGGGTTCTACATTCACGTCCTGGAGGATTAGAGGCATGTCTTTTGGCACTTCTAATCTTTCTCATTGCAGACTCAACCACAATAGAGTGGTGAGGAAGCCGAGTCTTATGGAAACCAGGACAAGGAGGGACACGATACATGGTATCCAACCTGCGAGAATGAGGAGAGGTGGTTAGAGGTGCTTCCCACATCCTCAACATGAGATCATACAGAATCTCATGAATAGGCAAGGTGGCTGCCTCCTTAGGAGTTTTAGGATATTGTAAAATATCTAACTCCTTGGCTCTGGGCTCTGTCTCAGGGGCCACTGTGATAGAGAGACCCCGAGCCACCTCCCTGATAAAGTCTTGAAAAGACAAGTCCTCTGGAGGAGACATCCTTCGTTTAGGAGAGGACCTCCTGTGGAAGAAACATCACTGCATTGACCGACTCTTCAGAATCCTCAAAGGAATCGAAGTATCGTCTGTCCGGATGCTCTTGCAAAGCCCGATACCCGTACCGACCGGGATCGGTATTGGGAATAACCGGTACCGTGGTATCGGTACTGGAGGGCTTCAGAGGACAGAGTACCGGCATAGCGGACGTCGATGCCACCGGTACCGGCGGAGTAGTCTGTTGCGGTACCACGGGCGTCGATGCCACAAGGAAAGCTGCTAGACTGCGTTCCATGGACAGAATCCTCTGATCCATCGACGATGCCAATGCTTGGAAATCGGTACCGGTGGAAGCCACCTGTACCCCAGAGCATGGCACCAGGAGATCTGTCGAGGTCACGCCATCGAGATCATCCTGGAACCCTGATGATGATGCTTTAGAGGCCGAAGCCTCCCGCCGGGGTAATTTTGCCGGTATAGAATCCTCGAGGGCAACGCCAGAGGCATCTCGATGCTTAGAAGGAGATCTACCCTTCAAGGACCGGCTGGATTTATGTTTAGTTACCTGAGATCCATGTGAGGAAGAAGCAGCCCTGGAAGACGTCGATGCCACCGAAGCCGCATCAGAGTGAAACAGGGTACTGAGCTTGGCAGCTCGGTTCTGCCGACCTCTTTTAGACATCATAGAACAGGACATATAATCTGTTATGGAATGGTCAGGACCTAAACATTTCAGACACCAGTCATGGGTGTCGGTGACGGAAATGGTACCGCCACATTTTGTGCACTTCTTAAATCCTGAAGCAAGCTTTTCCATATTAAGGGGGGGGAAAAAAGTTTCGGGCCTAATGCCCAAAATGCAAGTGGCACCTGAAGAAAAAGAACGGAAAAAAGTTTTTTGTTTTTTGGGGTTTTTTAGAAGAAAAGAATAAAGACCGGCGGTACCGGTACAGCGCCGAAGAAGGTAGACGCGACACAAAAGAAATAAAGAAAAAATAAGGAAATTCTTCTGCGGTGACAGGAACACGACCTGCTGGCTCCGCGGAAAAAGAAGAACTGAGGAGAGACAGTTGGGAAAGGCGGGAAGGCAGCACGCAGGCGCTGTGGGATGCTCCCAAAGGCTTTCTGATTGGACGCTGGGGAGCGTTCCCGCCCAGGCTCCGTCGGTACCGACGTACCCATATGTGAAAACTCATTCCTGCTTGTTCCTGGAGATTAAAAAGTACCTGTTAGTATACATGTAAACCACACTGATTCTAAAGAGTGCAGTATAAAAAATAAAAAAATAAAAAATAAAATAAATCTGAAAAGGTGACCCTATGAGGAAATTTTCTGGCGAACACCTCCATCGGAGAGATGAGGCCAGAGGAGTAGATACTAGTATTCTGTCCCCGAGACAGCCTGAGGCCAGAGTCCATTGGGCTGTGCGCATGTGGAGTTGGGCATAGGGGACTACATGCACCGTTGATGCCATATGACCCAGCAGTTGCAGCATTTCTCAGGCAGTGAGATAGTCCTTGAGACATGCCTGAGATGCTAGCTGATTGAGTCGAGTGCAGCAGAGTTGAGGCAGAAATGCCCTCGACTGCTGAGTGTTTAAGAGAGCCCCTATGAACTATAAAGTCTGATGCGGACATTGGGACTTTGGAAGATTTATGACAAATCCCAAATGTTCTAACACCTGCATAGTGCGTGAGAGAGATAATCCTGAGAGGTGCTTGCCCTTATGAGCCAGTCGGCTAAGTGAAGACAAATATCCCTAGAGTTCTTAGAAATGTGACTACGACCACCATGCACTTTGGGAATACTCTTGGCAGAGGTGAGTCCAAAAGGAAGGACCTTGTATTGATAGTGTCTTCCCTGAAACGTGAAGCATTAGAACCTTCTCTGTTGTGGATGAATAAGAATATGAGTGTACTCTTCCTTTAGATCTAGAGAACAGAGCCAGTCCCGACTCTGGAGATAAGGGTCCCTAGAGAGACCATCTTGAACTTCTCGCGTACAAGAAACTTGTTTAGGTTTCTGAGGTTCAGGGTGGGCCTATATCCTCCAGTTTTCTTTGGAATGAGAAAGTACGGAGAATAGAAGTCTATTCACTGTTGAGATGTTGGAACCTCTTCTATGGTGCCCTGCACCAGGAGAGAGGTGACCTCTTGTAGTAGCAGAGCAGTGCGAGGCGGCTGAGAATGATACTCTCTTACTGAGGTAGAGGGGGGCAGGCTTTGAAGATGAAGTCTGTACCCCTCTTTCACTATCGTTAATGTCCACTGCTCTGAGGTAATGAGATGCCACCTGTGGGCATAATGGCACAGTCTGCCGGCAATGTGTAGAAGATGGGGGTTCTACAGAGGCAGAGTGGCTATGTTCTCTAGGAAGGAATCAAAAACCACGAACAGCTTGAGTTTGTTGTTTTGGAGGCTGCTACCCTTTCTGAGTACAATGATGCTGATATTGAGAAGCAGGGGTGTAAAAAGGATAAAACTACTTCTTCTTACTAAAGGCTCTCTTTGCCGCCTTCTTTTTAGCCGAGTTGGCTGTAGATCTAGAAAGAATATTTAAGGTAGTGTTCTCAGATTCAACTGAGATTCTTTGTCTTGCCAATCCTTGCCAAAAAGGTTGTCACCAGTGCAAGGAATATTACCCGACTTATCTTGAACCCATTGTTCAAGATCTGATGCTTGAAGCCATACAATTGTGCGCACCGATGGAGTTTGATGTGGCTCTACTGGTGTCCTCAAAACAATCAAAAGTTGCTCTATTGACAAACTTTGAGAAGTTTTGAGCATGCTTGACTAGGGTGAGATAGTCTGCTCTTTTATCATCAGTGAGAAGAGGAGCCATTGACTCTAAATCCCTAGTTAACTCCTTGAGAAACATACCCATGTAGAGTACGTAGGAACTAATCTTGGCTGATAGCATGGAAGCCTGGAAACAATGGCAGCCAAAAGCATCAAGGGTTCTCAATTCTCTACCCAGAGGGTTAGAGGAATGTGTCTTAGAGCTTTTGATCCGATGCATCGCCGATTCTACCACAACTGTGTCTTTGGAAACTGGGGCATTCCAGTACCCGGTACATGGTATCGAGTCGTCGAGTATGTGGAAAAATCATAAGGGGTGTTTCCCAAATACGGAGCATGAGATCACGGAGAATGCAGTGAATGGGAAATATAGCCACTTCCTTAGGAGCTGTTGGGTATTGGAGAATCTCCAATTCTTCAGCTCTAGGCTCTTTCTCAGATGTTACTGTTATGGAAAGGCCTCTTGCAACATCGCACATAAAGTCTTGAAAAGACGTCCTCTAACAAGGACATACAGCGTTGCAGAGGAGATGGGCCCTCCGGTAGACTGTAGGCCTCGAGTATCGATCGATTCATCATCTGACAAATCCGATTCCAAAGACTCGAAGTATTAACAGGAGAAGTGTTCCTGCTCCGACAGAACCCGGTATCGGTATGTGTAACCCGTTTAGCCAGAACCTCGGTATCCAAAAGGGACTCGAGGGCAGGGATGGGTGGTAGAATAGCGAGTAGCATATAACCCGATATAGTTTGCATCGGTACTGAAAATGATGCCATCATTTGCGGAACCAATGGTAAAGATTTTATTGGAACCAAGGCTGCCAATAAGGCCGCTAAGCTATGCTCGATGGCCAAGGATACGCTGATTCATGGAGCTTGCTGATGCTTGGGTATCGGTATCGGAATTGCGGGCCACGATCCCGGAGCATGGCACCAGGAGCTCTCGGGAGGTGAAAGCCTCAGGAGCATCCTGGGACCCTCGATGGCTTTGGAGGAAAGGTCCTGGATTGTTGGGCCGGTCTATCCTCCTCTATGGCAACTCTCAAGGTATTTAGATGCTTAGGAGGAGATCTACCCTTGGGGGGACAGCCAGTCTTCATTGAAGACTTATGCTTCGATACCTGAGATCCATGGGAGGAAGATGATGCTCTCGATGACAACGATGCTAGAGAGACGGCATCAGAGGAAAAAAGGGTGCCTAGCTTTGCAGCCAGGTTCTGTAAGTCTCCATCATCTTCCTGCAGAGGGGACATTCTGATGGTTGGTGGGTCAGGACCTAGGCATTTTAGACACCAGTCATATGTGTCAGTGGCCGAGATAGTACTGCCATACTTAGAACATTTCTTAAAACCACTAACTGTTTTTTCCATAGTGTCAGTGGACGAAATGGAAGGCATGGGCCTAAAATGCCATCGATGTGCCTAAAGAAATCTTTCTTTTTTTTCCAGCAAAGAATAAGAAAGAAAGAAAGAAAGAAGAGAACTGACAGTGAGTCGGTACCAGCCTCGATGGGGAAGCAGACACAAACCACAAAATAATAAGAGAAAACAATTCAAGAATTTTCTGCGGTGACGAGATTTGTTTCCTGCCGGCTCCGCGGAAAAAAATTAAGAACTGAAGAGGGAAAGTTGGAAAGGAGGGAAGGCAGCTACGCAGGCGCAGTGGGATGCTCCCAAAGGCTTTCCTATTGGACACTGGGGAGCATTCCCGCGCGGGCTCCGTCGGCACAGACGTGACCATACATGAAGACTATATTCCTGGTTCTTCCTGGAGATCCAATAGGACACTGATACCAGGGTACCAATTAAATTGCAATAATATGGTAAGTCAATATGGTGGAGAAGTAGCGCTATGCAGCTGTGGTCAACATTATTGGCATCCTTGCATTTTGGGTATATTGTGTGCAATAGCTTGAGAAATAAGGCAAAATTAGACCTTATCTGCTAATTGTCTTTCCTTAAGTTCCCTTCAGGCCAGTCCAGTTATGAATGGGTTGTCAGCCCCCTCCAGCAGCTAAGGACTGAGCATGACAGGGTCTTCCTGGTGGAGTATAAGAGAGCTCTGAACACCAGTCTCATCCTTACCAAGTAGCTAGCCACACTAACCTACAACAATGAAACTTCAACCTTAGAGAACACCTAATTGCCCCTTCCTCCCCCCTCTGAGAACGCCAACTACCACAAGAGAGCAAGAAAAGAATGGAGAGCACACTATTTACATTGTATTTCGATTAGGAACAGAACAGGTGAGCAGGGTCAACTTGCCCAGCCAGCCCCATGCACTCAGAAACACGCCCCTTCTGCGGGGCTGGGTCTTTACATATGAGCCGTAACTGAATAAACTGAGCATCTTCCACTAGGCCAGATGCGCTACATCCTGCTAACGGCACTAAACCAGACTCCACCCAACACAAATAACTGGGCTGGCCCTAGCCTGGCCTGGAGGGAACTCAAGGAAAGAAAACTAGCAAGTAAGGTCTAATTTTGCCTTCCTGATCGCCCCTCCAGGCCAGTCCAGTTACAAATGGGTTGTTTCAGAGCAGTACCCTAAACATGGGAGGGACCCGCGAGTCCAGCCTGAAGCAACGAGGCTCCAACCACTGCATCTCCTGCTGCCTGCATGTCCAGACGATAATGCCTCAAAAAAGTGTAAAGCGACGACCATGTTGCCGCCCTGCAAATGTTCACCAGGGGGAATCAGACAGTGCCCCGCCCAGGATGTTGCCTGACCTCGGGTAGAATGGGCCCATAAACCTAAGGATGGAACCTTCCCATGCACACCATATGCTGCACAAATGGCCTGCTTCACCCAATGGGCGATTGAGGCTTTGGAGGCCACCTCTCCCTTGCAAGACCCACCAAAAAGATCAACCAACCAGTCCATTTTATGAAACTCCGCCCCCTTGATATATCTCCACAGGACTCTATGGAGATCTAGTCTATGAAGCTGATGATCCTCCCCCCTCCCCCTCCCCCCCCCTCCCCCGGATCTCCAGAGGACCAGGAAAGTAAGTATTGAAATAGATTGATTCAAGTGAAAATGAGACACTACTTCTATCAACAAACCCAGAGAGCTTTTCGAAATAGTAAAGATCCTCACAAAAGAACAAACAACAGAAGGCGAAGTACAAGTTGACCCACAGGATTTCGCAGATCACATCAAAGACAAATTTCACTCCACAGAGCGAACATCATCTAGTGGGACCACCAGGTCGGACGTACACCCCAAAACCTGGGGCACATTCTACTCTCCCTCAACTGAACAGATATCCCACATCATCTCTACAATCAATACAAGCACTGCCCCGACAGACCCGTGCCCAGTGTCATGGGTGAAAGCTACCAAATCCTGCTTCATCCCCACCATACATAAAATAATACATAACTCACTCACTCAAGGACTCATGCCAAAGCAACTAAAGCTTGCTTCAGTAAGACCAATCATAAAGAAAACAAATCTCGACAAAAAAGATCCAGCAGCATATCGACCGATCTCCAGCATACCCTTCCTTGCAAAAATCATCGAAAAAAACAGTCCAACTACAACTTCAGGAACACATTGACAAACAGGAAACACTCGATGACAACCAACACGGATTTCGTCCCAACCATGGAGTCGAAACACTACTGATCTACCTCTTCGACAGCATCCTAAGAATAATCGACAACACCATGAATGGAATCATAATGATCTTCATCAACATCGCATCAGCCTTCGACACAGTGGACCACAACACCCTCCTAGAAAGACTAAAGAACACTGGTATACACGGTATCACATTGAAGTGGTTCCACTCGTACCTAACCGAAAGACAGCTACAGGTCAAGTCAGGACACAACACCTCCCGACCCATAAACGTCCAACAAGGAGTACCTCAAGGATCCGCACTCTCAGCTCTCCTGTTTAACATCTACATACAACCAATTTGCAACATCATGAAAAAGAACAACATTCAATACACAATATATGCAGACGACATAATGATATACACCCCGATATCAATCAACAACCCGGACTTCTCTAAGATAACAGACTGCCTCATCCAAATGGAGAGTTGGTGTCAAAACAACAACCTAGCAATAAACTACAACAAGACCGAAGCCCTAATCATCACCCGGAACCAAGGCTTCAAACACCCACCAAATTTAAAAATACAAAGCACCACTATACCAATAAGATCAGAAGTGAGATACCTCGGAGTTACTCTGGACAATAAACTCAATCTCAAACCACACATAGACAAAACAATCCAAAAAGCCTACTACAAGATGCGAATCATCAGGAGACTAAAGCCGCTCCTGGCCCCGGAACACTTCCGTACCGTCTGTCAAGCACTGATAACCCCACTTCTGGACTTCTGCAATCCGATATACCTTGGCCTACCGAAACAAGCCCTCAAACCTCTACAACTAGCACAAAACACTGCTGCACGAATCATAACAGGAACGGCAAGACAGGAGCACATCACACCCACCTTAAAGGACTTACACTGGCTTCCAATCGGTGCACGCATCAAATACAAAACTATCATAAACATATTCAAGATCAAACACCACACATCAGCCAACAGCCTACACACCCTCATACAATCAGACACCAGTACGCGTCCCAGAAGAAAACAAACCCACAACAGAGTCAGCACCCCCAGTGAACACACACACACACGCAAGGACACAACAGACAGAGCACTCTCAATGGCCGCTCCAACAATATGGAACAAACTCCCAGACGACTTGAGGGCCACTACAGACCTAAAAGACTTCAGAAAACAGCTGAAAACCATACTGTTCATAGAACACTATGGACACATTACATGACTTCAGAGAATGAACAACAGCACATGATCTCGTCTAACCAACGTATGCATGGAATTTGTTTTTGCACCACTGTATATAGCCCACTCTGTAAATAGATCATACCAATCTAACACACAACACGACACACACTCAATTTCCCCCCACTGCATGTATAACACACTCACTTCACCTGATTGTTTGCTGTGATACCACCTTGATTATTAAGATAAGGCGGTTTAGAAATACTGTTAAATAAATAAATAAAATAAATGGGTCATAAAATCATTTTCTCTTTGCTAAACTGCAGAAAGGGTTCTCGACATGAGAGAGCTTAAAGATCGGAGACCCTTTACACTGAACAGTCCGCCACAAAGAACACAGTCTTCAGGGTGGGGTCCTTCACCGATGCTCTTGAGATAGCCTCAAGAGCCCCCACCAGAGCCTCCACCAGAGCTTCCAGCACCAAGTTCAGGTCCCCATGGCGGAATCACTGGCTGCCAGGGAGGACGTACGAGCTTTAGTACTCGAAGGAACTGAATTACATCCAGATGCACTGCCAGCAAGTGACCTTGCACTCCCCCGATAACAGGCTAATGCTACCACCTGTACCTTCAGTGAATTGAGGGCAAAGCTCTTCCCTGAGGACACTTTGAAGGAACATCAAAATGTCGGGAAGCGAGCAAATGAAAGGGCTTACATCCTTGGTAACGCACCCTCAAATATATGCCATACTCTGACAAAGGTGAGTGTGGTTGAATGCTTTCTGGACCTTAGCATGATTGAAATGACTGCCGAGGAGTAGCCCCAGTGGCGCAACCTTGCCCTTTCAAGAGTCAAGCCATAAGCGGGAATTGATCCACCCGCGGCATCAGTACTTGTCCCTGCGCTAACAGATTGATCTTTTCGAGTAGCCTCCAAGGGCAACTGATCAGCACACGAGTTAGTTCTGCATACCTACAGTCTCCACTGCCAATCCAGCGCCATGAGAATCACTGGGCCATTGTGTACCTCTATCCACTGTAGCAAACGTCCAATGAGTGCTTATGGTGGAAAGACGTATAGAAGTCCCTCTGCCAGCCAAGCCTGAACCAGAGCATCGATCCCCTCAGACAACTGCATCTGCTGAAGAATCATACTGCCTTGGTGTTGATCAGGTGGCCATGAGATCCATGATCAGCTTCCCCCAACGTACTGTGATTTTGTGAAATACTGCCATGGGGAATTCCCATTCTCTGGGGTCTAACATATGCCTAACTGAAGTAGTCCACCTGAACACTGTCCCTCCTAGTGACATGAGCAGCTGACAGGGCCATCAGATGTTCTTCTGCCCATAGCAGGAGCACCTGACTCTCCTTCACCAGAGTAGCACTGCCCATGCCCCACTGTCGATTTGATATCAGCTACCATCATCGCATTGTCAGAGAAGACCCGAACGGCCTTGCTTTTATCAACTGCAGGAAACTCTGCTACGCCAGGAAGACCATCCTCATTTTGAGTCGAATGATTGACCAAGAGGCTTCCTCTAGGGACTAGCAACCTTGTGTCCCCTGAGAAAGGCAGTGTGCTCTCCAGCCTGAGAGGACGGCATCCATGGTCACTAAGATACATTGTGGCTGCTCCAACAACATGCCTGACATCAGTTGGGTGGGCTCCAGTCACCAATCCAAACTTGTTCTCACCTCCTCCAGATACACCAACTTCAGAGATAAAGGGTTTCTCTGCGGAGACCACCACAAGAGGAGCATCTGTTGCAGCAGCGTATATCAGCCCTGGCCAACAGCACCAGATTTGAGGCTGCCGCCATGGAACCCAGCAGCTGCATGTAGTGCCACGCTGTTGGCGCTTTCATATGCAGAAACTTTCAGACCTGCACCAATAGCTTTTGCACCCTGTCCTAGAGTAACGATACAATCCCTGCTTTTGTATCTCATAGTGCTCTGAGATTCACCAGATGTTGTACCGGCTGAAGGTAGCTCTTGGTGTGGTTAACTACCCAGCCCAGCTGTTGCAGAAACTCCAGTACCCGACACGTCGCAATGTAAGCTTCTGCTTCCGACTTCACCTGAATGAACTAATCATCCAGAAAGGGATGTACAAGAATCCCATGCTGTCTCAAGGCTGCCAGCACCACCACCATGACCTTCGTGACAGTGTGCGGTGCAGTGGCCAGGCCAAACAGGAATGCCCGGAACTGGAAATGTCTCATGGACACGGCAAATTGCAGGAACTGCTGCTAGTCCGGTCTGATGGGAATGTGAAGGTAGGCCTCAGTAAGGCCTAGTGCAGATAGGAACTCGCCCTTACTCACTGCCAAAATAACAAAACGCAAGGTCTCCATTTGGAAGTGTGGCACCTTCAAGGCCCAGTTCACTTGCTTGAGATCGAGGATGGGCAGAAACGACCCTTCTTTCTTGGGCACCACAAAATAAACAAAGTATCAACTGGACCCATACTGATCTAGGAGTACTGGTACAACTGCCTCTAGTTGTATCAGCCGCTGAAAAGTGGAGCGGACCCCTGCCCTCTTCTCCGGCGCCCTGTAGGGCAAGACGACAAATGCTTTGGACACGGGCCACAAAAATTCAAACGCATACCCCTCAAGGATTATTTCCAGGACCCACTGGTCGGTTGTAATGGTGGGTCCAGATGGAATAAAACTTTTGTATCTGTACTCCCGATCACCTCCATCAGGACCTGCTTGCCTTCTTTGGGGTTTCTTAGCCAGGACCTGCTGGGCAGCGTACTAGCCCCGTCCGAAACATTGGGCTTCCCGAAAGAGCTGCCTTCTTGCTCCATAGCAACCCCCTTTGTAGGATGCAAACAGAGCTGCCCAGAAACTCCAGAAATCCCTGGACTGTCCTCTCTGTGGACCTCCTGGTTCAGACACTTTGGGTGATCTTCTGGCAGACACCCCCCTTAGGAGGCGCAAAAGTCCTTTACAATCTCGTCCAACGCCTCACCAAGCAGCAGCTTATCCTTGCAGAGGAGTTTACTAAGTCAGGATTTGGATGAGGTGTCCACTGCACAATTTCTAAATCAGAGAAACCATTGTGCTGCGATCACAGAAGAGAGTTCTCCAGGAACAAGCACAAAGTCAGTCCTCATTTATGGGTGATGTCGGCACCGACGGAGCCCACGTGGAGCAATTCCCCGGCTTTCAAAGAAAGTCTTTGGGATTTCTGCCACACATGTGTGGTCCTCTTCCCACCCAAGGGTGCCATCTTGCTCAGTCTCCCTTTTTCCATGGAGTCCTTCGGATGCACGTCTTTGTCCCTTGGAAAAAGAATTTCTTTTTCAGCCTCTGGCCTAATATTTTTCCTTTTGCACCAGTCCTCTACCCGTCCCTCCCCTGCACCCTTTTTCTTTTTGAGTAAAGGGGACGTTTTTCACAGCATTTTTTCCTTTTGCAAGATTCACGCCCTTTTTTCCCCCCAACCGCCGGCCATGCAGGTCTTCAAACTCGCGGGGGACCCTTTCTGCCCAAATAAGTATAAGGTTCTCATATTTGTGCATAGGGTAACTCACACAGGTGCCCCACTTTACCTTGCAGATCTTCTTCATTTTCGCACTCCCCATCGCCTGCTTCGTTCTATCCATGTCAACCGTCTGGCCCTTCCTTCACCCTCTCAAGCTCATCTCGAGTCCACACGCTCCTCGGCTTTCTACTTTCTGGGTCCTAGGCTTTGGAATTCACTCCCCCCCCCCCCTCCGTGCAGAGCAATCATATCAAGCTTTCAAGCAACAACTAAAAACCCATTTGTTTTGTCTAGCGTTTGACCTCCCACCCCCGTCCTTGTCTTCTTCTCTTTCCACTCGTTGATGTCTTTTCCTCTCATATTTGTTGTGTCTCTTTTCTTTGCTTCTCTCCTATCCTTTTAATATTTTAATTTGGCGTTCTTTTTAACTTTTCTAACAGCCTGTATTGTAATTTATATTTTTTAATCTGTAAACCGCCTAGACGCCATTGGTATGGGGCGGTAGAAAAAGTATTTTAATAAACATAAACATAAATGGCCACCGGTTTTAAAAAATGCGACAGGTGTTCCAAGAACATGTCACTTACGGACACCCATGACTGTTGTCTGCGGTGCCTTGGGGACGACCATGATCCGGTGCTCTGCTCACTTTGGAAGAAAATGTCCCCCAAGGCCCTGCTAAGTCGTAAGCAGAAGTCCAATGACATCTTCCGTAAGGCCACTTCGGAATCCCCGGTGGCGCCCTTAGTCATCTCTCCGCGGGTGGGATCCCCCACCTCGACCCCGCGCTCAAGGTAGCACTCCGACAAGGGGTCCCCTGAAGTGGAGCAGCATAAGAAGACGATCTCGAAGTCGCTGTCGGCGGCTCCGAACAAGCGCGAGTACTCCCGCACTTGGTCACTCAGCCCCCCTCTGTGTTCCCGAGAGTCGTGCAAGGAGTGGCCTCATAAGGTACCTCGTATAGATACGGAGGCCTCTGGCGATGGCGCCCGGTCTCCTCAGGGTCGTCC
Source organism: Ichthyophis bannanicus (assembly GCA_033557465.1). NCBI lineage: Eukaryota > Metazoa > Chordata > Amphibia > Gymnophiona > Ichthyophiidae > Ichthyophis > Ichthyophis bannanicus. The sequence continues at coordinate 778,036,451 of CM066033.1, forward strand.
TGGTGACAACCCCCCACCCCCTCTTCCTCGACGTCCAACCCGGTGACCCCGGTGTCGGCATAGCAGAGCCCCACGCTCTTGTGGGAGTCCAGTATGCTGGCACTAGAGCACAACGTTTCTGCCTTCTTAGCTGCAAAACAGGCGTTCAAACCCAGCACGGCCGGCTCATGCCTAGATACAGAGGTTCCCTCGAGAGGGACTCCAAATCACGCCCTGGAAACCCCCGAGAGCCATGGCCCTTCTGAGGGTCCTCGGCACCAGTCTCGTTCGCCTTCCCATTCCTTGGGGGCGAGATCCTCCAGGCCCTCCGCCTCCAAACAGGCCTCGGCCTCCGGATGGGGCGACCAACCCGAGTCTGATTCCTCCTCGGCTCTCTCGAGGTGGGAGTCAGATGGGGATACTTACCCGGAGACTCGCACCCACAGGGACCTCCCTTCGGACCCATCCCACCCACCTTTCAGAGGCGTTTGCCGCCCGAAGACAACTCCTTCTCGGTGTTTGTACGGGATATGGTGCTAGCTCTCAAACTAGCTACCCAGGTCAAGGAGGAGCCTCAAGCTGAAGAGCTCGATATTTTGCAGTACACCTTGAGAGTCTCTCACTGTCCCAGTTCCTCCCATTCTGTCCAGGCTGCTACTCCACATGTAGGAGACACCTGCCTCAGTGCCAATTGTGAGTAAGCGCCTCAACGCGATGTACAAAGTCCAGCGCAGCCCCTGGTTGAGGAACACCCAGCCTCCCCACACCTCCATGGTGGTGAAATTGGCAATGCAGAAGAAAAAAAGCCCAAAGTCGCACTCTTGGTTCTGCCCGGTAGGGAGTCGAGAGCCCTCGACTCCTTGGGGCGCAAGGCTTTCCAGGGGTCCATGCTCATATGCCATATTCAGGCTTACCAATTGTACATGGGGATGTTCCTACGCGACCTTGCTAAGGAGCTCGGGGGGTTCTCCGCGGCCCTTGCGGGTGAACCACTCCTTAGGTTCCAGATCCTCCGTAGGTCTGTCGCGGAGTGCTCAAAATACCTCTCCCGTGCCGCCTACAATGGATTTGAATCCTCAGCCCATATGGCTGCCGGAATCTGGTTCGACGGCAGGAATGGCTCCAGTCCGCGGACTTGGACCAGTGGGTCCAGGAAAAGCTCCTGGATGACCCCTGCATTGGCGAGCAGCTTTTCAGTATGCCTATGGAGGATAAGGCTGCCAAGAGAGAAACTGAGTTCATAACCCAAACCTGCCTCTCGCGCAAGATCTCCTACCTCCCTCGGAAGAAACAACCAGCTAAGCAGCCGTTCTTCCTGAGGAAGGGCCTACCTTACGGGGGTTACCCACCCACTCCGGCTACAGCGACACAGGGAAAGGCACCCCATGGACACCGCAAGCCTAAAGGGCCCAAGGCCCAAACCCAGACGTCCCCTCAGCCTGCTCAGTGGTTTTGACGTCAGCAGCATAGCCTTTCGCCCTCCAACAGCTTTGCAGGCGGTGGGGAACGCCTGTCCCTCTTCACCCCTCGGTGGGCATCCATCACGTCAGACACCTGGGTCCTCCGAGTGATCTGAGACAGATATCGCCTCCACCTGGACAGGCTTCCCCCTCTTTTTTCCCCCCCTCTTTTTTCCTCCTCGAGTGCCTAGGATTCCTGGTCAACTACCCCAAGTCCCACCTCAAACCAGTGCAAGCCTGGGAGTTTATCGGCACACGTCTTGACACTCAGCGGGCAACCGCCTTCCTGCCAGCAGACCATGCAGCCCGCCTCCGAGCCCTGGCAGCACAGGTCCAGAGCAATGCTCAGGTTAAGGAATGGACTATGCTGCGCCTCCTGGGACACATGACCTCCAAGGTCCATGTGGTCCCCGACGCCCGCTTGCACATGCCGAAGCCCCAGTGGTGCCTCAAGTGCTTAGTAGAGCCCAGCCTCAGGTAACCTCAGAGACCCTATTCGGATCTCCCACAATCTTCGCAGGAGGTCGAGGAGGTGGTCCTCACATCAAGAAAAGACTCGACGAGACGAGCCTACTCCAAGTGGCGGCGCTTCTCAGTCTGGTGCTCCAGGCTCCAGATTGACCCATTCTCTTGTCCTACCCGATGGGTCCTCCAGTACCTCCTTCACCTCTCGAAGGAATAGCTTAAGTCAAACTCTGTCAGGGTGCACCTGAGCGCCATCTCGGCGAATCATGTCCCCGTCGAGGGTAAATCCCTCTCGGAGCAAACCTTGGTCTCCCGGCTTTATGCAGCCTTCAATGCAGGCACCAAGGATTCCATCCCAGGGTCTGTATCATCGAGGGGGAGTCCTCAATGAGGATGGCCTCAAAGGTTTGAGGCCAGTTGGCGGGTGCTGAGAACTCCTTACAGGGCAGCTTGGCAGGCCGCTCTTGCCCCGCACTCACGCCAGGGACTACAAGATCTGGGGTGGTATTTTTCCTTTTTCTCCGGATCCATTCTCCGAGACTGTTTGAGGGTTTCTTCTTCTTGTGCTCCACCTCCAGGGATTTCCGCTCAGAGAAACCATGGTCATGGGACTCTGAGGAGGCTCTCATTTCATGGGGCACCGAGGTATCTTAGGGGATTCTGGAGCGTGGTGTCACTGGAGACTTCGGCACAAATTTGGACTTCTGATAAAAAGCTTTTCTGCTGCTGATGGCAGCTCTTCAAGTCCTTTGACGTCATAGTTCTGCAGAGCACGCAGAAGGACTCATTATGCTCCAGGCCGAGGCATCAGAGGCAACAGTCGTGTGGGTCAGTGAGCGACATCTTTTTGCCACACCGGTTACACTTTTTGAAGCCACTGGAGGCCATCAGAAAAAGGGGTCCCACCTCCCAGCAGTGGTCCAAAGCCTTTGGCTGAAAAAGGGCAAGAGGAACACCTTCATGAAAAAATGAGAAAAAGAATAGAAGAACCCGAAGAGCGACCCCGAGGTGAGCTGGCTTGGGGCAGGAAGGAAGCGGTACACAAACCAGAAAAAAATCAATAATAAAAAGTAGACTTTTGGGGGGGGGGGACTGGACACTGTCCAACGGGCTCGGCGGAAAAAAGGAGAATGAGGCAAGATGGCACCCTTTTGCAGGAAGTGGACAACGCATGCATGATGCATCTCCTAAAGGCTTTCTTTGAAAGTTGGGGAGATGCTTCCATGCAGGCTCCATCAGTGCTGATGTCATCCATATGTGAGAACTTTCCTGCTTGCTCCCAGAGAAATCAAAGTTCGCATTGGCAGTTTTGCATTTTTATTCAAAGCCGACTGAGAGCAAGTGGACTGACACAGCCATGGCTCTAAAATTATGAGCAACGACATGACCCTCAAAAACCTCAGTGCAGAAAGCGAACGTGATGCAATCTGCTAACCAAATTGAGTGTGCGCATTTGGAACAGCTCCTAGCATACTATCAATCAAAAGAAATGCAAAGTCAGATGGTCTTTCTATAGGTTTTTGGTTATTCCAAGTAGAAAACGAAGGCTCGATAATAATAATCTGACATATACAGGGCAGCTTTCCCTTTGTGAGAATGGGGTTTGGGGAAAAATGTTGAAATCTGATACCACTTTTGGAAGGAACTTGGGAATAAGTACAAACTACCAACATATTATGGAAGAATTTTGTAAAAGGCGGATGTACTCGCTCATTCTGTGCGCTGAAGTGACCATTCACCATTCCTGTGCAACTCTGGCCTCTTATGACGAACTGCATCTCTCAAACGAGTTAGAATTTGGATGCAGTACTCCTTATTGATGGTTTGGCCTTTTGGAGTATACTCACGATGAATACACCCTGGTAATTGAAGAAAACTGCAAGCAAGACCTTGACACTGCTCCTGACCTGACGGGCTTTCTTGGGTATGGGAAAGTCTGGAGTATTCCATTGTGAGGATCGAGCCTTAGTTTCTGGGTCATAACTATAAACCCATAATTTATCACCAGCAATATTATTTTTGATGAAATCTGAGTCATTTTCAATGCATTCCAACAACTCCCTGGCTGCAGTCAGTCTATCTTCTTTTTGGTCAGGGGACAAGAGTTTTGGAACGACTTTTGCAGACATGTCTCTCATCCCCAAATAGACAGTAAGAATGGACTGTACCGACCAGAAGCTGATGTCCATGTCCTCAGCAAGCTCCCTGATAGTCAATCGATGATTTGAACGTATTATGGCACGCACTGAATCAACTTTGTCTTCATTCCTGCTTGTGGATGAACTTCCAGAACGTTTGTGACTGTCAACACTTTGGTGGCCCTCTTGGAAACGTTTGCACCAGTCAAACTTAAGCATGACTCATGCATTTATCGTCATATACTTGCTGTAACTTGTCATAACTCTCTTTGCACGGATCTCCAAGTTTCTGGTAGAATTTATGCAAATTCGCTATTCAATTTTTTTCACTAAGCATAAATCTAACGAACTGCTTTTACACAATAGCAAAGATCATATGATTTTAAAAAGTACAGGAGTGCTGCCGCCACGCTACACAATGCACATGCAGAATACATAACTAGGTCACTGCATGCTTAATAGCATCGTGGTACAACGTATTTTTATATAGCTACACAAATCTCAATACTTTTTGATCACACCTCATATTATGATGCACTGAAGTGAGACTTGGGGTAATTGAAGGAAATATCGATACATCGGGAAGATGTCCTACAACTATTAGATAAACTGAAGAGTAGCAAATCACCTGGGCCGGATGGTATACATCCAAGGGTGTTGAAAGAACTGAAATTTGAGATTGCAGACCTGCTATCAGTAATCTGTGAACTATCATTAAAATCATCTCTAATACCTGAGGATTGGAGGATCGCCAATGTAACACCAATTTTTAAAAAGGGTTCGAGGGGTGATCCGGGAAACTACAGACCGGTGAGCCTGACATCAGTACCGGGAAAAATGGTAGAAACCATCATAAAGAATAAAATTACTCAGCATGTAGATAGTCATGACCTAATGGGAGACAGCCAACATGGCTTTAGACAAGGAAGATCTTGTCTTACTAATCTGTTATGTTTTTTTGAAGGAGTGAATAAACAGGTGGACAAAGGTGAGTCGGTTGATATTGTGTATCTGGACTTTCAGAAAGCCTTTGACAAGGTCCCTCATGAGAGACTTTTGGCAAAACTAAAGAGTCATGGGATAGGAGGCAGTGTACTACTGTGGATCAGGAACTGGTTAAAAGATAGAAAGCAGAGGGTAGGGCTAAATGGCCAATTTTCCCAATGGAGAAAGGTGAATAGTGGTGTACCCCAGGGATCTGTGCTGGGTCCGCTGCTTTTTGACATATTCATAAATGACCTGGAAAGTGGAATAACGAGTGAGGTTATCAAATTTGCTGATGACACAAAACTATTTAAAGTTGTTAAAACCCAGGAGGATTGTGGAAAATTGCAAGAGGATCTTGATAAATTGGAAGACTGGGCATCAAAATGGCAGATGAAATTTAATGTGGAGAAGTGCAAGGTTATGCACCTAGGGAAGAACAACCCAAACTATGGTTACACGATGCAAGGTTCCACATTAGGAACCACCACCCAAGAAAAAGATTTAGGCGTCCTTGTGGATACCATGTTAAAACCCTCGGCCCAGTGTGCAGCGGCGGCCAAGAGAGCAAATAGAATGCTAGGTATGATAAGGAAAGGAATGGAAAATAAAACAAAAGATATTATAATGCCTCTATATCGTTCCATGGTGAGACCGCACCTTGAATATTGTGTGCAATTCTGGTCGCCATATCTTAAAAAGGATATAGCAATTTTAGAAAAGGTTCAGAGAAGAGCCACCAAAATGGTAAAGGGGATGGAAGGCTACTCCTATGAAGAAAGGCTAAAAAGGTTGGGGCTCTTTAACCTGGAAAAGAGACGGCTGAGGGGAGATATGATAGAAGTCTATAAATTAATGAACGGAGTGGAACGGGTAAACGTAGATCGATTGTTTACCTTATCAGAATATAGAAAGACTAGGGGACATGCAATGAAGCTACAGGGTAAACTATTTAAGACTAATAAAAGAAAATATTTTTTCACTCAACGTGTAATCAAACTCTGGAATTTGTTACCGGAGGATGTAGTAAAGGCTGTTAGTGTAGCTGGGTTTAAAAAAGGTTTGGACAAGTTCCTGGAGGAAAGGTCCATAAACCATTATTAAGAAGGGACCCAGGATATCAATGCTTGAACCAATACAAGCATTGTGGAACCTGTGTCCCTTGGGGAAACTGCTAGGTACGTATGACCTAGATTGGCCACTGTTGGAAACAGAATACTGGGCTTGATGGACCTTGGTCTGACCCAGTATGGCATATCTTATGTTCTTATGTAATCGATGACTAAACTCTAACAGTTCCAGCACCCAAATGGTAACACAGGTCTGTGACTAAAAAGCTGTTTGATTATTTTCATCTAATTTCCATGTATTTTGGTGTGCTGAAAACAAATAAAATATTGAAAAAACTCCTAGACGTCATGATTTGTCACAACATGCAAAATTGTCTTCAAATTTATCAAATTTTTTCAAATTACTATTAATTAATTCAAATTACTATTAAGTCACATAAGTACATTTAAGATATAAGTGCATTTAAGACCCAGACTTCAAACCACCTACACACCTCAACATGGGAACTACACAAATTCAAATACAGCCACAAATAAGATATCTGGGCATTATCATTGACCAGGCTCTAACCCTCAAGCAACAAATCACTAAGACCACCGGAACTATATTCCACAAGGCTAAAACAGTACAACGTCTCCGACCTCTCCTCGAACCTCAAGACTTCAGGACAGTAATGCAAGCCATGACACTCCATCTGGACTACTGCAATATAATCTACCATGGACTACCCGCCACACAAACCAACCCCCTCCGAACGGCCTTGACCACCACAGCGAGAATTATTCAGAATGCGAGGAAACGAGACCACATCAGCCCAATTCTAAGGGACCTACACATTCTTCCCCTCGAAGCAAGAATTAAATACAAAGCTATTCTACTCACCCACAAAACCATCCAGCAAACACAGAGCACCCAGCTCCAAACCCTACTGACCCGTCCAGCCCACAGCAAAACGACCAGACAGACCTCCAGCAACTCCCTCACCATCCCTCACAAAAGAACCAAATGCACACAACGGACCTGCAAAGGAGCCTTTGAACTTTATGCCCCATCCCTCTGGAATTCTCTACCAAGCCACCTCAGGAACAATAACGATCTCCTGTCATTCAAAAAACAGCTAAAAAACATCCTAATCCAAGAAAAAACAGAAACACCCTCCCACAAATAACTACACCAACCCCTCTAGGCCACCCTCAAGAAGCCATGATCAAAAACTATGTTACCTTGTCCAAGTCTATGTCTATCCTCTGTCAAAATCATCAATGTTGCCCTCCTGGTGATGGCCCTATCCCTATGACCGATTAACCCCCCCCCCCCCCTCTTTGTTACGCCGCTTTGACCCGGTGAAAAGCGGGATATAAATACAGTTAAATAAATAAATAAATAAAATGCCAAAAAGACCTTAAAGCGGTTGTCCGAGTTATGTAAAAAAAAATATAGCACTGTAAATCTGATGGTCAGCAATATATAAATAAGCTAAGCAAGTTTTAAGTCCGTGCTTCTAATGGTAGAAGGGGTTAATCTTTCCTGAAGAATCCAGTGGGAGGGAGAGACAGGGCAGATAGCAGCAGCTCCAGTCAGTGCAGGGGGGCGTGGCCAGCACTGTGACGTCTCGTGTACAGACACAGAGCTGCTCTCTCCTGCATGCCACACTTGTGCACGAATCATCATCAGGTTCTTGATTCTAGGCTGTTCACACTTTTTCATCGCAATTCGTGTTAGCTCGTCATTCTTCAACCGTTATGTTATGGCTCCGCGAAAGTGTATTAATTCGCCAGACAGTTTCTGTTTCATCTGTGGTGAATATACAGTGTTGAAGCAACAGCAGAATATTACAGACTTTGTGAAAAAAGTATACTTTGCATACTGTGATGTAGGAGACTCTTGTGAAGCAATGGAAACTGATAGTGATCCGGTGGAGAGAACCGGTACTGCAGCGGAATGCAGGATTTTCTCTTCTGAGATAAAGAAACACAGAGCTAATCAGGAACCACACCTCACCTCAAGGCAGGTGAGGAGCCAAGTCTCTGATTGGGCACGCCCAAGCAGGAGGCGGGCAGTGCAGTACTCAAGCAGCTTGTTAAGAACCCAGAAACAGAAACAGTTAGAACAACAGCGAGAGGGGCAAGGACTGGAGCAAGGAGAGGAGGAGTCAGGACACAAGCACCTGGATGAGGACAGGTCAGATGACCAGGAACCGTTGGTGAGAGAACCACTAAGCAGCTGTGATCCATGAAGGAGCAGACAGGACTTGGGAGACTCAGGGGCAAAGAAGGGCTTCTGTAAGCAGAAGCATTCAAAGGCACTGAGAGACCCAAGGCTGCAGCTCAGGAGTTTAAAGGACCAAGCAGAACCTTGGAACAGGAGACAGTGGGAGAAAGAAATACCCTGGAAGAAGCCCCAGCACAAGGTATCTGGTGGGTTTAGACCGGCTAGCAAGCTTAACAGTGGGAAGCCAGAAAGAGTGAACTTTAATTGTGAAAGACAGGACAAAGACAGAAAGTTTGATAGTAATTGGTTAAGCCAAGAGAACCCTGACTGTTTTCCGTTTAAAACTCTGAAAGACTCTCCAAGCACAGCTGAAGCGTTTTACCCTGCACTTTCATTTGGAGATAGGTGGGGGAAGGGAAATGCTTACACGCTGAACTCTTGTCCGAGTAGAAGCACTGATAATTGCCAAGAGATAAGAACTGTAAATAAGCATTTACCTGAAGGAGGATATTCTCAGTCTAGTTCAGAAAATACACAGGCTGAATTACTTCTCACTGAATTCAGGGAGTTCCTTAAGAGCAGAGCAATTTCTCCCAATAACGTAGCAAAGCCTATGAGCAGCTGTGAGGAAGAAATGCCTTTAATTTCTCTGCCGTCTACAGAGCAGGAAGTCCCGATGGACTGCTCTACTTGTGTGATTCAAAAGGACATTTAAGTGATATGCTTGCCAATGTTTTATGAAAGAATATAAGAAACTTACCTCACTGATTGCTATGCTAAAGAAGCTTATGTGAAGAGAATAAGTGAAAGCATATTGTGTGCAATTCAGGAGCATTGCTGTTACCAAAGTTTTCTGTTACGTTAATGAAAGGAGGTCACATGACAATTGAATGTGATCCAGAATGGACATTTAGCCAAGCAGTAAAAAGCCTTGTTTAGTTAAGTTTCTCAGCCTTGTTTTATGCTACATTGTTTCCTTTACGTCTGCTGCATTTGAACTGCGAAAGCGGGGAATAACCCTCACAAAAGAGATTTTCTTTGCCTTGCCTTACTACTTGAGCAGCAACACAACTACAACCTTACCCTCAAGGGCAACCAAGGCCAGCCCCTCCCTTAACCCTCAAGGTCCAGGGAGTGGGTGGGTGGCAATACTTTGGACTAAAAATTGGAGATCAAGATAAAGTCTGGGCGCCTCAAAGTGTGCAAACGGTGTGTTGAGGACATCCAAAACTGGTTCAAGGGTAAGAAAAAATCTTTCCGTTATGGGCTTCCTATGGTATGGCGAGAGCAAAAGAACCATAGTGACGTCTGTTACTTTTGTCCATACGATGTGAAAGGGTTTAATTCCAAATGGAAGCATTCCATTTCATACCCCAATCTTCACTCGGCAATTTGTCTCATCCCCCATGGCACAGATATACCAGTACCCAAGCCTCCTGCTATCGTGGAAGAGATATCTAGCACCGATGAAGGTGAAGTCATACCTGAACCAGATGAGGAATCAAGTTTTGACTTTGAAGATGATACAAGACCAAAATTGTTTACACAGGAGGAGATGAATGATTTGGTAAGAGATTTGAATCTTCCCAAAGATGCCGCTGAGTTACTCGGATCAAGGCTGAAAAGCAGGAATTTATTGTTGCCAGGAGTGTCATCTTCATGGTTCAGACATCGTGAAAAGGAGTTTGTTCCTTACTTCGCCCAGGAAGACAAGTTGGTTTATTGCATCGATGTCGAAGGTCTGATGGGTCAATTTAAAATTCAATAGGATTCAGAGCAATGGCGTCTTTTTATAGATTCTTCAAAAAGAAGTCTCAAAGTAGTTTTACTCCACAACGGTTTTTATGCTTCCATACCTGTAGGTCACTCTGTACACTTGAAGGAAACCTACAAGAACTTGGAATTGGTTCTTCGTAAACTTAAATATGAAGACCATGGTTGGCAAGTGTGTGGGGACTTGAAGGTCTTGTGCATATTGATCGGGCAACGAGCTGGGTATACCAAATATCCTTGTTTTCTGTGTCTATGTGACAGTTGAGACCGACAAAATCACTGGACCAAGAAGAGTTGGCAGCCGAGGGTGCTAACAGTCGGTGAAAAAAATGTCCTCCGAGAAACTTTGGTACCTTCCCATAAAGTTCTTCTACCACCTCTCCACATAAAATTGGGATTGATGAAGCAATTCGTAAAATCACTTCCAAGAGATGGAGAATGCTTCAAATACTTGGTCACCAAGTTTCCAGGCCTGTCGGAGGCAAAATTGAAGGAAGGTGTGTTCGTCGGACCAGACATTAAAAGGTTTATAGTTGATCAAGAGTTTGTCAATACCATGACGGATCCTCAAAAAGAAGGGTGGACTGCATTTAAAGAAGTTGTACAGAAAGTTTTAGGCAATAACAAAGATCCTCACTACAAAAAGATCATCGGACGAATGCTGAAAGCATTTCAAGCTTTAGGTTGCCTGATGAGTTTGAAAGCGCATTTCCTCCAGTCCCACCTTGACTACTTTCCTGAAAATTTGGGAGCTGTGAGTGAGGAACAAGGTGAATGATTCCACCAAGACATTAAAGAGATGGAAAGGAGATACCAGGGAAAATGGAGCATTACAATGATGGCAAACTATTGTTGGATGCTTCAGAGAGACATTCCAGATGCTACTCACAAGCGTAAATGCACCAAGAGGAGCCTCACAAGGAAGAAGAATCAAGTTTAGTGTGTGTAGGTGAGCTCATTTCAGTTCAAAAAAGGATTTTCATGAAAATATTGTAATAAAACTTTAATTTTATAAGTCTATTTCCATTTATTTTGAGGTATTGCCTTATTTAAAATAGTTACCTAAATTGTCAGGAAACGTGATGTCCTATGACAAAATGGAGGTCATTTTCAGATTCAGTGCACCAAAAAACAAAGATTACGTGGAATAACCAAAACAGCTCTTGAAAAAAAAATTTTTGCAGACCTGTGTAATTTGCAGCGATTCCAGAGTGCCTAACCGAGTAATGCTCTTGAGCAGCCAAATGCCCAATTAGGGAAACAAGTGCACTCCCAGTCTACGCAGAAAGTGTACTTACTCACCTGTAACAGGTGTTCTACGAGGACAGCAGAAATTACTCCTCACATATGGGTGACGTTGGCACCTAAAGAGCCCTCGCGGAAGCATCCCCCAGCGTTAAAAGAAAGATTTTGGGAGATGTTACCACGCATGTGTGGTCCCCTTCCCGCCCAAGGGTGCCATCTCGCTCTGTCAGATGGCAGCTAAAAGACGACAAATAAAAGATGGTAAAGGAGCAACTCCAAGGGGAGAAGGGAGAGTTCTGAGGACTGATTCCTGCTGTCCCCGCAGAACACCTGATACAGGTGACTATGCTTTCTCTGGGAACAAGCAGGAAGTCAGTCTTCACATATGGGACTCCGCAGCTACAGGCTACCGAAAGCCCATAGTGAAAAAACACAGGCTCCCTAACGGGGAGCAGGGAACAGCAGCAATTTAGTCCACGTCCACAGACCACAGTAGAACTCCAGTGTCTGATGAAAAAGCGTAGTCACTCACCTGAACAGGTGCTCTCCAGGGACAACAGGAATCAGTCATCACTTATGGGTGATGTCGGCACCGACGGAACCCACGCGGAGCAATTCCCCAGCTCTCAAAGAAAGCTCTCAAAGGGATTGCTGCCAACCATGCGCGGTCCTCTTCTCGCCCAAGGGTGCCATCTTGCTCAGTCAGGTCTCTTAGCTCGACCCTAACAAGCAGATGGCAAGGGAAGGATAAAAATCCAGCAACTCATCAGGGGAGGTGGGAGGGTAGTGAGGACTGATTCCTGCTGTCCCTAGAGAACAACTGTTAGAAGTGAGTAACTACGCTTTCTCCAGGAACAAGCAGGAAGTCAGTCCTCACTTATGGGACTCCCCAGCTACAGGCTACTGAACCTGTAACAAAAAAATGCCTCCGCAAGGTTGTGAACAGAAGCCTATGCCCAAAGGAGCCCGAGTCCCCGGGGTGAAACCCTCGGTAGCCATTGAGAAGGGTCAGAGGGCAGGTGTTGCTTATACCCCAAAAAGATTATAGAGTACAGCCTGGCAGAAGGCGCTGTCCCGGTGGGACTCCCTCCTCTCCAGGCAGTAGTGCAAGACGAAAGTGTTCGCCAAAGCCCAGGTAGCAGCCGTGCAGATGTCACATAGTGGCACTGAGCGCAGCAAAACCACCTTGGCTCGGACGCTGTGTGTGGTGATCTGCCGATCTAGCAGGGTGCCCGCCTGATGCAGTCCGCCACCCAAATAGAGAGGGTGTACTTTGTGACTGCCTGTCCCAGGTGACCGGGATCGTAGGTTACGAAAAGCCGGCCAGACTTGCAATAAGGCTGGGTGTGCTGCAGATAGAAGGTAAGAGCCCTCTTGCAGTCGAGCGTATGCAAAATCAGCAACGCCTGGTTGGCATGAGGTCTTGGGAAGAAGGTCGGCAAGACTATCTCCTGATTGAGATGAAAATCCAAGACAACCATTGGCAGGAACTTAGGGTGGGTACGGAGGACCACCCTGTTCCTATAGAACCTGGTGTAAGGGGCTTCAACCATGAGAGCCTGGAGTTTACTGACTCACCGGGCCAAGGTCAAAGTCTCCATAGGAAGACCACCTTCCAGGATGGGTGCCGAAGCAAGCATGTCGCCATCGGCTCGAAGGGTGAAAACGTAAGCTGCATGAGCACTACATTCAGAACCCATTCCGCTGGACGAGGCCATATGGAAGGTTTGGACAGCAAGAGGCCCCGCATGAAGTGGGAGACCAAGGGCTATTCTGAGAGGGGTTTGCCCTCTACAGGGAAGTAATGCGCCGAGATGGCGCTCAGGTGTACCCTGACAGAATTCAGACCTTCCTTCAAGAGATGGAGAAAGTACTGGAGGACCCACCGAGTGGGACACGAGAAAGGGTCGATCTGGAGCTCGGAGCACCACACCGAGAAGCGTCGCCACTTGAAGCCATAGGCTCGTATCGTTGAGTCCTTTCTTGACGCGAGGAGGACCTCCTCAACTTCCTCTGGGAGGTCTAGTGTGCCTAGGGTGAACCGTTCAGCCACCAGGCTGTGAAGGACAATGAGGCCAGGTTCAGCTGTAGGACCCGCCCCTCCTCCTGCGTTAGCAGGCCTAGGGCACAGCCCAGGGGAATCGGAGGCTCAGACGCAAGCCAGAGCAGGAGTGGGAACCACGGTTACAGAGGCCACAAGAGAGAGACGAGTATCATCGATGCTCGTTCCCACTGAGCTTTGTGGAGAGTCCTCTCAATCAGAGGAGTGGGAGGGAACGCATAGAGAAGCCCTGAAGTCCAGCTCAATAGGAACACATCCCCTGCCTCCCTGCTCGGGTGCGGGACTAGGCCGCAAAAGCAGGGGAGCTGAGTGTTCGCTGAGTTGGCGAACAGGTCCATGGTCGGGGTCCCCCACTGATGGAACAGCCAGCTGGTCACCTCCGGGTCCAGCCGCCATTCGTGAGGGCGGAGGATCCTGCTGAGTTTGTCCGCGAGGATGTTCTCGTGGCTCAGGAGGTAGACCGCTCTTAGGGTCATCCCTCGACGGAAGGCGAAGGAGCAGAGGAGGACCGCTTCCCAGCAGAGGTGGTGTGATCCTGTGCCCACTTCATTGTTGATATAGAACATCGCTACTCGATTGTCGGTCTGCATGAGTTCAGACTTTCCCTGGAGATGGTCCTCGAAGGCCCTCAAGGACCATCGGACCGCCTGAAGGTCGAGCAAGATGATCTGCTGCTGAAACTCCTCGGGCGACCATTGCCCCTGCATGCACAGTGCACCGCAGTGGGCTCTCCATCCCAACAGGGAAACGTCCGTTGTCAGCACTAGTTTGTGCTGCGGGGCTTGGAAGGGCAGTCCCCGAAGGAGGTTTCGGGGTGTACTGCCACCAGTCTAAGGCCCTGCTAAGGGTGAGGGATACCTGAATGGGGTCCCTGAGGTGACCGGAGGCCGGGCTCCACCGAGTACTGAGGCACCACTGGGCCGTCCGCATGTGCATGCGGGCATGTGGAACCACATGGACGGTGGAGGCCATGTGCCCCAGGAGGCGCAACATACTCCGCGCTGTGACCAGAGTGTTACTATGGACTTGGGTCGCCAATGCACGGAAGCGAGTCGCATGGTCCACCGGTAGAAAAGCTATCGCCCGCTGAGTGTCAAGGCATGCGCCAATAAACTCCAAGGCCTGTGCCAGCTCGAGGTGGGAATTGGGGTAGTTGACCAAGAATCCAAGGCGCTCGAGGATTGTGCGCGATGCCGCAAGGTGGGCCTTCCCCAGCCGAGGGCCCCATGACGAGCCATTTATGCGGTGTCTCTTGCTTTCTAAATCTCCCATCCGGCCTCCCCCGGCAGAATGGGATCTGAAAGTAGTGCTCATGCAGCTTACACGTCCACCTTACACGACATGCTTGCTTCAGCACCTATCCTGGAAGGTGGTCTTTCTGGTAGCTCTGAATTCGGCCTGCTGAGTCAGTGAACTCCAGGCTCTCATGGCTGATGCCCCTTACACCAGGTTCAATGGGAACAGAGTGCTCCTCCATACCCACCCAAAGTTCCTGCCAAAGGTTGTCTCGGATTTCCATCTCAATCAGGAGATAGTCTTACCGACCTTCTTCTCGAGATCCCATGCCGACCAGGCATCGGCTGTTTTGCATACACTTGACTGCAAGAAGGTTTTCGCCTTTTACTTGCAGCGCACCCAGCTTCATCACAAATCTGGTAGGCTCTTTGTGTCCTACGATCCCAAACGCCTGGGGCAGGCAGTCATGAAATGCACCATCTCCACCTGGGTGGCGGACTGTATCGCCATCGTTCATGCGAAGGCGGGCACCCCGCTGGATCGGCATCTCACCGCACAGTGTCCGAGCCAAAGTGGCTTCGGTAGCTTCTCTGCGCTCAGTGCCTCTGACAGACATCTGCTGGGCTGCAACCTGGTCTTCAGCAAACACTTTCGCCTTGCACTACTGCCTGGAGAGGGAGTCCCGTCGTGACAGTGCCTTCGGCCAGGCTGTACTCCGCAATCTGTTCGAAGTATAAGCAAATCCTGCCATTCAACCCTTCTCAACAGCTACCGAGGGTTTTGCCTCAGGGACCAGAGGACTCTGGCTCCTTCGGTCATCGACCTCTGCTCACGCCTTTGTGGGGTGTTTTTTTTAATGTTATGTTCAATGCAGTTATAATTAGTTATTGTTTGCTCCTTTGAGTGTGCTTTGTCAATAGTTCACTGGCGATTGCTGGGAGAGCTGGGGAGCTACAGGCAGTGATGTCACATTTTTGGACATGCCCAGTCTCCAGGCTGCAGGAGGAGGTGCTATTCATCAAGGGAAGACCGGAACACCCTGCCGTCTGAGGGAGGCGGCCGCGGAGAGGCACTTTGCGAAGACTCACAGAGCAGATGCGAATCCAAAGGGGAGCACCCTATATTGGTAATGCTCCCCTTGCACCCTGAAGTGCACGAACTGCCTGTGCTGGGGGTGAATCAGGATGTGGGCGTAAGCGTCCCTGAGATCCAAGGAGCATAGCCAGTCGCCCTGCTGGAGGAAGAGCAGCAAGACGTCAAGAGATAGCATTTGAACTTCTCCCACACTAGAAACTTGTTTAGTTTGCAGAGGTCGAGGATGGGCCGGAGGCCCACCGTCTTCTTCGAGACAAGGAAGTACCGGGAATAGAAGCCCCGATCTCTGAGGTGCATTGGTACCCTCTCGACCGCTCACTGGGCGAGGAGGTTGTTAACACCCGCTGTAGGAAGGTGTGCACGCGGAGTCGAGAAGGCTCCGCTGGAGAGAAGGGAGGGGGAAGCCTGTCCAGACGGAGACAGTAGCCGTCCCAGACTACCCGGAGGACCCAAATGTCTGATATGATGGACGCCCAACTGAGGGGCGAAATGGCTGCAGCGCTGCCAGGAGGCGAAAGGCTACGCTGCTGGCGTCAAAACCCCTGGACAGGCTGAGGTGTAGCCGGGGTTTGGGCTCTGGGCCCTTTTGGTTTGCGATGACCATGTGGCCCAGGTTTTCCCTGCGTCGCGGTGGTCGGCATGGGAGTGGGTGGGTATGGTAGGCCCTTCCGTGGAAAGAATGGCTTCTTAGATTGCTGTTTCTTTCGAGGAAGGGAGGCGGTCTTGCGCGAGAGCCGGGTACGGGTGACGAACTCGGTCTCAATCTTGGCGGCCTTATCCTTCATCAGTTTACCAAAGAGCTGTTCATCAAGGCAGAGTACATCTAGGAGCTTTTCCTGGACCCACTGCTCCAAGTCCGAGGACTGTAGTCATGCCTAGCGCCGGGGCCCTGATGCCAGCAGCTGTGACTCGAGCTGAAGACTCTAATCCATTGTAGGCGGCGTGGGAGAGGTATTTGGAGCACGCCGCAACTGACCTGAGGGGGGTCCGGAACCTGTTGAGGGATTCGCCTGCGAGGCCCACGGAGAAGCCCCCCCCCCAAGTTCCTTGGCTAGGTCATGTAAAAACATGCCTGTGTACAATTGGTATGCCTGAATACAGCATGAGAGCATAGACCCTTGATAGGCCTTGCGGCCTAGGGCGTCGAGAGCTCTTGACGCCCTGCCCGGCGAAACCAAAGAATGTGACTTCGGGATCTTTTGTTTTCTCATGGCCAACTCCAACACCATGTAGGTGTGGGGTTTTCCTGAAACCAGGGCCGCACTGGACCCTGTACATTGCATTGAGGCACTTGCTCATGATGGGGACCGACGCAGGGGTCTCCCATATGTGGAATAGCAGCCTAGACAAAATGGGAGGAACCGGGACAGCAAGAGATTCCCGAGGAGGAAACTCGTACTAGAAGATACAGAGCTCTTCAGCTCGAGGTTCCTCCTCCGCCTGAATAGCCAGGTTGAGAGCCCGTGCCATATCCCCGATGAACACTGAGAAGGTGGTGTCCTCAAGTGGCGGACGCCGCTGAAAGGCGGGTGGGACGGGTCCAATGGGAGGTCCCAATGGGTATGGGTCTCAGGGGAAGTATCCCCAACCGACTCCCAGCACAAAATTTTGGAAGAGTCCGATTCCTGCTGGTCACCTCACCCAGAGGCCGAGGTCCATTTGGAGACGGAGGCCCTGGAGGATCTCGCCCCTCAGGAACGGAAAGGCGAACGAGACCAAGGCCGAAGACCCTCACGAGGCCTATGGCTCTCGGGGGTTTTCAGGGCGGATTTTGGTGTCCCTCTCGAGGGAACCACAGTCTCTAGACGAGGACCAGCGAAGCTGGATACAAGCACCTGCTAGGAAGCTATGAACACAGAAATGCTACGTTCTAGTGCCAGCATATGGGACTCCCGCGTGGGTGTGGGGCTCTGCGATGCCAACACTGGAGTTACCGGGTTGGGCGTCAAGGAAGAGAGGGGGACCTCACCAGGACAACCGTCGGGAGACCTGGTGCCATTGCCCGGGGCCTCCGTTCGAGGTACCTTCCGAGGCTGCTCATTGTCCGACTCTCGGGAAAGCCGAGGGGGGCTAAGCGACCGAACACGGGAGCGCTCGCGCTTGTCAGGCACCCCCAACAGAGACTTTGAGGTCGTCTTCTTCTTACGCCGCTTCACTTCAGGGGACCCCTGGTCGGAGTGCCCTCTTGAGCGCGGGGCCAAGGTGGGGGACCCCACTGGCAGAGAGGCGACCGAGGGTGCCACCGGGGATTCCGAGGCAGCCTTTCGGAAAATGTCCTTGGACTTCTGCTTACGACTGAGCAGGGCTTTGGAGGACATTTACTTGCAAAGCGAACAGAGCTCTGGATCATGGTTGGCTCCGAGACACCATAGACAACAGTCACGGGTGTCCATAAGCGACATGTTCTTGGAGCATCTATCATTTTTTGAAACCCTTGGCCATCAGGGTAAAAAGGGCCCCCACAAAGTCGAAGACCCATGTGGCCAGCGGTTAGAAGAAAAAAGGGTGCGAAGTCTGTCAACAACAAAAATTAGGGAAAAAATGTCCCCTCTGTTCAAAAGAGATAAGAGCAAGGGGGAGGTTGGGTAGAGGACCGGTGCAATGGAAAACAGTTGGCCAGAGGTCGGAAAAGGAAAACACTTTTTCTGAGGGACAAGGATGTGCGTCTGAAGGACTCCACGAAAAAAGGGAGACTGAGCAAGATTGCACCCTTGGGCGGAAAGAGGACCACGCATGTGTGGCAGCAATCCCAAAGGCTTTCTTTGAAAGCTGAATTGCTCCGCACGGGCTCCGTCGATGCCGTCACCCATAAGTGAGGGCTGACTTCCTGCTTGTTCCTGGAGAACCAGCACTCTGGTAGCTTAAACACAGAACAGCCGGAGAGTAGGAGTTCCCTAAACCCCAAAAAGATTACGGAGCACAGCCTGGCCAAAACACTGTCCCATCGGAACTCCCTTTCTAGGCAGTAATGAGCTGCAAAGGTATGTACTGAAGACCAGATGGCGGCCCGGCAGTGTACACCATCGGGACAGAGCGCTAGTTTTCCACCGAGGCCAGCATGGCGTGCCGTGATATGGCCTTCCAGCAGGATCCGCCTATTCATAGGCGAGGGCGATACAGTCCACCACGCAGGTGGACAGTATATGCTTAGTCACTGCCTCCCCCAGCCTACTGGGTTCATAGTAGTCAAAAAGCTGAGAGGCTTTGCGGTGGCCCTGAATGCATTGGATAAAGCCCTCTTACAACCACCTCCTGGTTGAGATGGAAGGACAATACCATCTTCAGAAGAAATTTTGGGTGCATGCAGAGCGCCACTCTGTTCTTGTAGAACCTGGTATAAGGCATCGCCACCACTAACTCTGCGAGTGGAGGTGAGAGCAACCAGGAACGCTACCTTCCATGAGAGGTATCATAGGTGGCAAGTAGTCAGAGGCTCAAAGGGTGGGCGAGTGAGCTGCCCCAATACAACGCTGAGGTCCCATTCGGTTGCCGGAGGGCGAACAAGAGCAGACCCCTGAGAAAGTGGGTCACTGGCAGCTGGATCGAAAGGGGCTTGCCATCCACCAGGTGGTGATGCACCACCAGGGCACTAAGGTGCACCCGGATGGAGTTAGACTTAAGCCCAGATTGCGAGAGGTGGAGAAGGTACTGTAACACCAGACCCACCAGGCAGAAGAAAGGGTCAGTCCTGTACTCGGCACACCAGGCCAAAAAACTGCACCACTTGAGGGATAGGATTTTCTAGTAGAAGCCTTTCAAGAGGCCAGCAGGATCTCCTCTACCTCACCCGAGAGGTTGAAAGGGACTAGGGTCACCCTTTCAGCAGTCACGCTATAAGCGACAGGGACACCAGGCTGGGGTGCAGAAGAGAGCCCCCCTTCCTGAGACAGGAATCCCAAAGAGTTCCCAAAGGGATGGAGGTCTCCACGGTTAAATCGGAGGAGCAGAGGGAACCACGGTTGCCTGGGCCACTGAGGGGCTTATCAGGATAAGCAAGGCCCTGTCATGAACAAGGTTTTGGCAATCAGCAGCATGGGAGGGAAGGCGTACATGAGGCCCTCTGACCACAAGATGAGGAACGCATCCGCTGCCACCCTGGAGGGATGGACCTGCCGGGAACAGGGCAACTGGAAGTTGTCCAGGCTGGTGAACAGATCCATCACAGGTTTCCCCCAGATCTGGAAGAGCCGGTCCGCCACACTGGGGTCCAACTGCCACTCGTGCAGCTGGAGGACTCTGCTCAGCCTGTCGGCCAACAGGTTGTTCTGGCCAGGTAGGTATACTGCCTGCAGGAGAATACCCTGTTGGATTGTGTACGAGCAGAGGGTCACCGTCTCCCGTGCCCCCCTGTTTGTTCACAGAGAACGTCGCCACCTGGTTGTCCATCTGAACCAGCACCGGCTGATGACGCAGGTGGTGGCAAAAAATTCGCAGAGCTAAGTATATCGCCCGCAGCTCCAGGAGATTGATCTGCTGGGTGCTCTCGTCTGGTGACCAGCAGCCCTGAGTGTGGAGCTCCTCGCAGTGGGCTCCCCAGCCGAGCAGGGAGGCATCCGTGGTAAGGACCTTTGAGGGGCTCAGGGCCTGAAAAGACATGCCTGCCTCGAGATGCTGAGCAGGCTTCCACAAGACCAGAGTCCACCAGTTGACAGGTTACAGAGACTCTGTCTCAGAGGCGCCCCGTGACTTGAGTCCACTGGTCTTGGAGACACCACTGCACTGCCCTCATGAGGTGGTGAGTCCCGAGGCGGTCAGCTCGAACCATGGAGAAGGCGGTCATTGATTGGAGAGTATCCAGTTTTGCCCCGATGAACTCCAGACATTGTGTCAGGAGGTGGTAAGACTTGGGGTAGTTTATGACAGAGCCCAAGTGCTGCAGAACCTGAAAGGTGCGTGCAGTGGCCTGCTGCACTTGAGGCCGTGCCTCCCTTTATGAGGCAGTCGTCCAGGTAGGGAAAGACAGCGATGTCTGCCAGTCATTTTGTGAAGACCCTTGGGGCAGAGGCCAAGCCAAAAGGGAGCATCCTGTACTGACAGTGCCTGCCCCCACTAGGAACCGCAGGTACTGCCGTGGTTGGGGTGAATGAGGATGTGGATATAGGCATCATGCAGGTCTAAGGCGCATAGCCAATCTTCCTGCTGGAGATAGAGCAGCAATGTTCCAAGGGAGAGCATCTTGAACTTCTCCCTCACCAGGAATTTGTTGAGGTTATGCAGGTTGAGGATGGACCTTAGGCCCCCTGTTCATTTTGGCACAAGGAAGTACCTGGAGTAGAACCCCTTGCCCTTGAGATGGGGGGGGGGCACAGGTTCCACCGATTTGTCCACGAGAAGACCTGCCAACTCCTTCAGTAGAAGGTCCTGGTGAAAGGCAGACCTGAGGGGCTCTCCCAGAAATTAAGGGGTAGGGTCAGAGTCAGGTAGAGGAGGTAACCTTCCCTGGCCACCCAAAGTGCCCAGGAATCACTGGTGATGGTCAACCACCTATGGGCACAGTGGGATGCTGATCTCCTTAGGGTAGAGAGACTATGCCCAAGGAGTCAAAAACTCCCCCCTGGCTGGGCTGGGGCCGGTGCCTGGGGTTTAGGAGCCTTCTGCTTACGAGGGCCATGCCCATGTCCCTTGGCCCGTTGATCCTATTGGGGAGCTGGGGAGACCTGAAAAGGTGGGTAGTTTCTGTAAGCAGCCCCCTTCTTCGGGTAGGACTTTTTACCCGAGCCCTTACGTCGGGGAGGGACAGCAGTCTTAAGAGTCTGGTCCACGTCATAAACTTGGTTTCCAGCTCGGCAGCCTTGTCGGTCATGGATTTGCCAAAAAGATTCTCTACTTAGCATGGAACATTGACCAGTTTGTCCTGAACCCACTGCTCGAGGTCGGACAACTGTAGCCAAGCTTGGTGTTGTGCACCGATGACCACCGCCGCTACTCATGCCGCCAACTCGAGCCTGAAATAGGCTGCCCGAGACGAAATGGAACACTCAAGGATGGCCTTGGCTAGGTTCTTCAGCCGCTGCAGGGGTTCCTTGGAGAGACCAGCTGAGATCCCGGCGAGTTAATTCACCAGGTCTCTCAGGTACATGCTCATGTACAGCTGGTAGGCCTGGATGCAGCCGATGAGCATCAAACCCTGGAAACACTTTCTGCCGAAGGCATCCAAGGTGTGGGCCTCCCTGCTGGGGGGCACAGAGGACACTATCTTCTGTTTTTTCAGCCAACTCCATCACCATGGAGTTATGCGGCATCTGTGATTTCTGGAGAATCAACTATGTACAGCAAAGGGAAACTCATCTGATTCAGCTTCTTCACCATACAGTTTCACTCATTATCATTCATGCTCTTTGATATTCTTCCTTTTTTGGTAGCCTGGACGGATAGAAGGGCCTTGGGAGGATGGAGTTTAATTCTAATCTCCAAACAAATGCTGGAATACCAATTGGCCTTATAAGTTGGGAATTCCCATCCAGACAGTACGGAGATGCGTGGACAGAAGACCACTTTGCAGCCCTGCAAATCTCTTCCATGGAGATCAAATTTAAGTTGTCCACCAACGCAGCATGGCTCTGCTGTTCTAAGCTGTGACATTTATTTATTTAACAGTGTTTTTATACCGCTTGATCATTTAGACAAAGCAGTTTATACTGTAACTTAAACTTGGTAATGTATATTAAACAGGGGCATTGATAACATGGATTCTTCTGAGACAATGGAGGGTTAAGTGACTTGCCCAAGGTCACAAGGAGTGCCAATGGGAACTGAACTCTGGTCTCTTGGTTACCAAGCCTGTGCTCTAACCATTAGGCTACACCTCTACTCCACATGACCATTAAGGCTAAGGCCATCATGGGCATAAGTGAAAGAGATGTAGTCTGCCATTCAAACTGAAAGAGTGCATTTGAAAATGGCAGTCCCTACCAGCTGGATGGGCTTTTGGTGGGCCTTCATCTGCTCTAGGTAGAAAGCAAAGGTTTGCTTGGTCCAGCAAGCACAACACCGCTTCCCCTATATGTGTGTGAGGCCTCAGAAAGAAAGTCAGCAGAACTGACTAATTAAGGTGAAAAGCAGATACTACCTTTGGGAGGAATCACGGATGCATGCACAGGACCACTCTATTATAATGGAACCTGGTATACGGTGGGTGAGCCACCAGTGCCTGGAGTTCACTAACACAGCATATTGAGGTAACCGCCACAAGGAAGATTAAATTAGACTTACCTGCTAATTGTAGTTCCTGGAGTGGAACCAGTCTAGTCCCGTATCCCAGAGGTCTCGGGACTAGACTGGGGACACGATCAGGAAGAGTAAATTAGACTTACCTGCTAATTGTAGTTCCTGGAGTGGAACCAGTCTAGTCCCGAGACCTCTGGGATACGGGACTAGACTGGGGACACGATCAGCAACAAGAACTACCAGTCAAGAGCTTCAAAGGGCAGGAGTCAAGTGGCTCAAAGGGAGCTAATATGAGCTGTGCCAGAAGCACACAGAGGTCCTCAGCCACCGCCGGAGGCTTGAAGGGAAGTTCTGAGAGGAGCAAGCCTCTAATGAAACAAACCACTAAAAAGTTGAGTCAATACAAACTATCCCTCCAAACCACGATGGTAAGCCCCAATCGTGCTGAGGTGAAGTCTGTCAGAGTTTGAATTGAGACCCAAATCTGAGGGGTGTAGGAGGTACTCGAGTGGCTTGTCAACGGAAAAATTAAAGGGATCCAGGGCCCTTTCTGCGCACCAATTGGCAGATCTTTTTCATTTGAAATTAGAAGACCTTCTCATTGAGGTCTTCCTAGAGGCCAACAGAATCTCCATCACTCGGTCGGGCAGGCAAAGCTCTGACAGGACTAGTCACTCAACATTCACGTAGTGAGGGCCAAGGATCTGATGTTGGGGCGGAGCAGCCTTCCTTCCTCCTGTGAGCTAAGATCTGTGGCAGAGCCCAACCGCAGAGGCTCCCACTGGGAGAGTTGAAGCAGAAGTGAAGACCACAGCTGTCTAGATTAATACGTCACGTTGAGGATCATACATGCGTCTGTCTGGAGTTTCAGAAGAGTCTTCGCTATGAGAGATATGAGAGGATACGTATAAAGCAGGTCTTTCCCCCAATCCAGGAGAAAAGCATCCAGAGTCAGCCAGCAGTGCGAGGTGACCCTGGAGAAAAACTGATCCACCTGGGCACTGTGCTGAGTGGTGAACAGATCTATCGAAGGGGTTTCCCCACTTCCAAAAGATCACACCTCCTACATCGGGGTTCAGAGTCCACTGTAGCAGCTGGAGGACAACTCAGCTGGTCCGACAGGGTATTCTGCTCCCTGGGCAGATATGAGGCCCTTAACTCAATACCGTGAGTTCAAAGGGAAGGACTCTTTATTAATAATGTTTTCCCTGGAAGGTAAAGAGTAGATAATTCCTGTGTCCTGGATGGATGATGATATGCATGTACGGATCTTTTAGATCTAGTCTTGACTCTGGAGGTAGGGAAGAAGAGTCCAGAGAGAGATCATCTTGAACTTTTTGTGGACTAGAAACTTGCTGAGGTTTCTGAGCTCCAGAATGGGCCTTTACCCTTCAGTTTTCTTTGGAATGAGAAAAGGAGGCAGAGTAGAAACCTGTAGGGATGTTGGGACATCTTCTATGGCACCCTGAGACAGAAGAGAGGATACCTCGTCTTGTAGGAGAGCAGTGAGTGGAGGTTGCGTTTGATATTCCCACCTGAATGTGGAGGGGGGCAGAATTTGCAGATGAAGGCTGTATCCCTCCTGAACTATGATGAGTGTCCACTGCTCTGAGGTGATGAGCTGCCATCTGTGGGCATATTGACAAAGTCTACTTGCTATCTGGAGGGGTCTGGGCCTCTCCAGAGGCAGGGTGGCAATGTTCTCTAGGAAAGAGTCAAAAACTAGGCTCAGGCTGTGGCTGCAGTGCTGGTTGAGATTTAGCCATCTGTAGCTTCTTTTGTTTAGGAGGCTGCTGCCTCTTCTGTGGGGCTTGACCCTGATACTGAGAAGCAGAGAAGAATCTCTTCTTCTTACTGCAGAAAGCCGCCTTTGCAGGAGTCTTTTTCCTAGCAGAGTCAGCTGTTACTCTGGACAGTCTCTTTAGAGTAGTATTTTCAGACTCTAATTGAGAGACCTTATGTTGCCAGTCTTTGCCAAAGAGGTTTTCCCTTGTGCAAGGAATGCTGCCAAGCTTATCTTGAACCCACTGTTCAAGATCTGAAGCTATGCAATGCGACATGCACCAATGCAAATTGCTGAGGCCCTGCTCGTGCACTCAAAAGAATCGAAGGTAACTCTATTGACAAACTTCAATACATTTTGGCTATGCTTATCTAGAGCAAGATAATCTGCCCGTTTGTCATCCAGGAGGAGAGGGGCAAAGGCCTCGAAATCCCTAGAGACCTTCTTCAGCAACATTCCCATATATAGTAGTTAAACCTGGTTGAGAGCACTGATGCTTGGAAACATCAACGCCCAAAGGTGTCAAGGGTTCTCAATTCCCTACCCGGAGGGTTAGGAGTGAATCTTTGAGCTTCTGATTTGGCGCACAGTCGATTCCACCACCATAGAGTGGTGGGAAAGCTTAACTTTTGGAAACCGGGACACACTGGTACACGATACATGGTATCAAGATGTCTACTTTGGGGTGAGACTGTGAGAGGCGTCTCCCACATATGGAGCATAAAGTCATGAAGGATATGGTGTACCTGAAAGGTGTCTGCTTCCTTGGGTGCTGCTGGGTATTGGAGGATCTCTAATTCCTCAGCCCTTGGCTCCTTCTCAGATGTCACTGTGATAGAGACCCCTTTGACCAGGTCTCAAATGAATTCCTGGAAGGGCATGTCCTCCGGCGGCAACATGCGCCACTGTTGAGGCAGTGAAGGGGCCCAAGGAAGGTCTCAGGGTTCCTGTGAATCAAGTGACTCCATATCCGAATAGAGTAGTTACTCACCTGTAACAGGTGTTCTCCAAGAGCAGCAGGAATCAGCCCTCACATATGGGTGTCATCGACGCCAACGAAGCCCCAGCGGAGCATTTCCCCAGCTTTCTATGAAAGCCTTTGGGAATGCAGGCACGCATGCGCGGTTCCCTTCCCGCCTAAAGGTGCCATCTTACCTCAGTCAAATGACATAGCTAAGAACAGCACACAAAAATGTAAAACAAACTATGTACAACTGCAACTCCAAGGGGAGGAGGGAGGGTTGTGAGGACTGATTCCTGCTGCTCCTGGAGAACACCTGTAACAGGTGAGTAACGACTCTTTCTCCAGGACCAAGCAGGAAGTCAGTCCTCACATATGGGTGACTCCCTAGCTCTGGGCTACCAAGGAACCCAGGCAGAACAAGAGAACTCCCTCTAGTCCCAGCATCAAAGAAAGGCTTTTCACTGACACACCCTCCACCGATAGCCCAACAGAGGGCAGGAGTTGCCTACACATCAAAGAGATTCCGGAGTACTGCTTGGCCAAAAGCACTGTCCCTACGGGACTCCCTCTCCAGACAGTAATGGGCCGCAAACGTCTGGCTTGAAGACCAAGTTGCAGTCCTGCAGATGTCTACCAAGGGCACAGAGCGGAGATGAGCCACTGAGGCAGCCATTGCCCTGACACGGTGGGCCGTGACCCGACCCTGCAAAGGAAGGTCAGCCGCCTTGTAAGCCCAGGTGATACAGTCAGCTACCCAGATGGACAAGGCATGCTTGGTCACAGCCAACCCCAGCTTATTAGGGTCAAAAGAGATGAAGAGCTGAGTAGCCCTTCTGTGCCCCTGCGTACGGTTAAGGTAGAAGGATAAGGCCCTCCTACAGTCCAGGGTATGCAGAACTGCTTCAGCCTGGCTGGCAGGAGGCCTAGGGAAGAATGTTGGAAGAACCACCTCCTGGTTGAAGTGAAAAGGGGAGACAATTTAAGGGAGGAACTTTGGATGAGTCCTAAGGACTACCCTGTTCCTATAGATTCTGGTGTAAGGCCTGTCACAGACCAGGGCCTGAAGTTCACTCACTCGCCTGGACGAGGTTAGGGATATCAAGAAGAGTGTCTTCCAGGACAGGAAGCGCAGGGGGCAAGTAGCCATCGGCTCAAAAGGTGGGCGAGTCAGTTGCTGCAAGACCACATTCAGCTCCCACTCAGGAGCAGGAGGACGGATTTGAGGCTTGAGCAAAAGCAGGCCCCTGGGAAAGCGGGACACCAAGGGGTGAACCGACAGAGAATGTCCTTCCACCAGTGAGTGGTGAGCTGCTAGAGCTGACAGGTGAACCCGAACAGAATTTGACTTAAGTCCCTGGTTGGACAAGTGCAGTAAGTACGGAAGCACCACTGGTACAGTACAGGAGAAAGGATCTTCTGTACGTAGCTGACACCACACAGAAAACCTTTTCCATTTGAGAGCATAGGTTTTCCTAGTGGACTGTTTCCTAGAGGCTAGGACAACCTCCTCAACCTCCTGAGGTAGGCCCCAGGGAGCCAAAACTACCTTTGCAGCCTCCAGGCCATCAAATTGAGAGCTTTGAGATTGGGGTGCAGAAGGGAACCCTGGTCCTGAGAGAGAAGGTCGGGCTGCAACCCCAGAGGCAGTGGGGGGATCTACTGCCAGCTGAAGCAGAAGTGGAAACCAAGGCTGCCTCGGCCACCTCGGAGCCACCAGCAGGACTGAGGCCTTGTCCTGAAGAATCTTGAACAGAGTTCGGGCCACCAAAGGCATGGGAGGAAACGCATACAGGAGGCCCTGAGACCATGGCATCAGAAAAGCATCTGCTGCTACCCTCAGAGGATGCGGTTGTCTGGAGCAGAACCGAGGCAGCTGTTTGTTCAGTGGACTGGCAAACAGATCTATCAAAGGAAGACCCCATTTCAGGAAGATCTTCTGGACTACCAAAGGATGCAGCTGCCACTCGTGGGGCTGCAGAATTCTGCTCAACCTGTCCGCCAGGTAGTTCGCCTGGGCAGGCAGATATACTGCCTTGAGGAGCATGTTGTGCCTGAGAGCAAACAAGCAAAGGTCCTGTGCCTCCTGACAAAGGAGCCTGGACCCAGTTTCGCCCTGCTTCTTCACATAAAACATGGCTACCTGGTTGTATGTTTGAACTAGGACAGACTGATGAGTCAGGGTTTGAGAAAAGGTCTTGAGGGCTAACCGAATAGCCCTGAGTTCCAGGAGATTGATTTGCTGTGCGGCCTCCCAGGGAGACCACAGACCCTGGGTGCACTTGCCTAAACAATGAGCCCCCCAGCCCTGCAGGGAGGCATCCGTGGTTAACACCACTGTGAACCCAGAACTCTGAAAAGGTACCCCTTGTAGCAGATTGGGAAGGTGCAGCCACCAGCTGAGGGAGTTCAGAAATTGTCTGGACACCCTTATCCTGTCTCTGAGGCTGCCTGTGGCCTGTGACCACTGAGTTCGAAGGCACCACTGTACAGGCCTCATATGGAGCCTGGCATTGGGGGTCACATGCACTGTCAAAGCCAT
Organism: Ichthyophis bannanicus; assembly: GCA_033557465.1. Taxonomy (NCBI): domain Eukaryota; kingdom Metazoa; phylum Chordata; class Amphibia; order Gymnophiona; family Ichthyophiidae; genus Ichthyophis; species Ichthyophis bannanicus. The sequence continues at coordinate 778,064,623 of CM066033.1, forward strand.
ATGGCCCAGAAGCCTCAGGCAGAGTCTGGCGGAGACCAAGGACCTGCTGAGAAACTGGTTTGCTAAGTTTATCAGTCTTTGGGCTCTGTCTTCTGGCAAAAATGCCTTTGCAAACAGAGTCCAACATCGCCCCTATGAACTCCAAGTTCTGGGAGGGGAGCAAAGTGGACTTTGCGAAGTTTATGACAAACCCCAAGCTTTGAAGAAGAGCAATAGTTCTGAGGGTGGCCTGTCGGGCCTCCTGGCACGTCTGACCCCTGATGAGCCAGTCGTCTAGATAGGGAAAGACAAAGATGCCTTGATTTCTCAGGTAGGCCGCCGCCACCACTGCCAGGCATTTGATAAAGACTCTGGGAGCGGAGGTTAGGCCAAAAGGCAGTACTCTGTACTGATAATGGTTTCCTCCCACAATGAACCTGAGGTACTTTCTGTGGTCTGGATGAATGAGGATGTGAGTGTACGCATCCTTTAGATCTAAGGAGCATAGCCAATCTCCCTGCTGAAGGTAGGGCAGAAGGGCTCCAAGAGTAAGCATCTTGAACTTTTCTTTCTCTAGGAACTTGTTGAGGTTCCTGAGATCCAGAATAGGTCGAAGGCCACCGGTTCTTTTGGGTACCAGGAAATACCTGGAGTAGAACCCCTGACCTTGCAAGTGGGGAGGCACAGGCTCCACCGCCCTGTCCACCAACAGACCATGGAGCTCCTGGAGGAGAAGATCTGTGTGCAGGAGAGGCCTTGGAGGATCCCCTGGAAAGTAGGATGGAAGCAGTTGGTGAAAATGTAGGGCATAGCCCCTGTGGACTATGTTCAACACCCAAATGTCCCCAGTTATGTGGGGCCACTGGTGGGCAAAGAGGGCAAGGCGACCTCCTGTGCAGGGTTGGGAGAGCAGAGACGGAGAGGCTATGCTCAAGGAGTCAAAAAACCCCACCCTGCTGAGTGGGAGCAGGGGCCGGAGGCTTGGGGGTCCTCTGCCTACAGGGCCCATTACCCTGCCCCTTGGCTTGCTGACCCTGGGGTGCAGCTTGGGTAGCCTGATATTGAGGGTACTGTTTGTAGGCAGTGCCCTTCCTTGGGTAAAAGGGCTTCTTACCCGAGGCCTTCTTCTTGTGAGAAGGGGCAGAGGTCTTTCGAGACAGCCTTGTCCTTGTAAGGTGCTCAGTCTCGAGCTGTGCAGCCTTCTCAGCCATGGGCTTGCCAAAAAGGTTCTCACCTCGGCATGGGCCATCGACCAACTTGTCCTGAACCCATGGCTCGAGGTCCGATGACTGCAGCCATGCCTGGCGTTGAACCGCGATGCTGGCTGCCGCAACTCGGGCCGAAGCCTCGAAGCCATCGTAGGCGGCGCGGGACATAAACTTCGAGCAGTCCGAGACCAGTGGAGAACCCGGCTAGCTCCTTGGCCAGGTCTCACAAGTACATGCCCATGTACAGCTGGTAAGACTGGACATGGCAAGCAAGCATCGAGCCCTGGAAGCACTTTCTGCCAACACCATCAAGGTTCCGGGCCTCCCTGCTGGGGGGGGGGGGCACCACGGAGTGCATCTTCTGACTTTTCAGGCAATGCATGGCCGATTCCACCACCATGGAATGGTGTGGCAGCTGCGCCTTTTGAAAGCCAGGGCTCTTCCGGAGTCGATAAATCGAATTGACCCGCTTGCTTAGAACCGGCGCTGAGGCCGGTGCCTCCCACATCTGGAAGAGGAGTCATTCCAGCATCGGAGGAACCAGGACAGTAAAGGCCTCCTTCGGAGAGTCATACTGCAGGGCCTCGAGCTCTTCAGCTCGAGGCTATTCCTCGGGGTCCACCGGGATAGCCAACGCGGTGGCCATATCCCGGACAAACTCCGAGAACCGGGTATCCTCCGGAGGGGATCTACTCCGGGGCTCAGACTGCGGTGAGTCCGATGGGACGCACCGAGTCTTGAATGTGTCAGGGGACTCCTCATCCTCCGTCTCCCAGGCGGACTCGTCTGTCGAGGAGTCAGGATCCGACCCCGCGGGGCCCTGGGCCACCCGCGTCGACGCCGGAAGCACCAGCGTCGACGCCCTCAGTCCCGAAGGGAGGTCGAGGGAGACCGCGACTGAGGTCGACCTCGAGCCATCATGGACTCGAGTATCGGCTCGGTCTCCGGGGTCGACTTCGAAGTCGATGTCCCGGTGGTCGGTGCAGATGCGCCAGACAGGCTGGCCATCAGTGCCCGCTGCTGCTCCATGAAGGCAGACAGTCTGCACTCCAAGGCTGTCATCCTGAGACTCAGCTCGGGAGACACAGCAGCCACCGACTCGGGCCCCGGCGGCGCCAGGCCCGATGTCGGCTCCCTGGGAGGAGAGTCCTCGAGGACCACAGGGCTTACGTGTCCAGCAGACTCCGGCTCCACGCGAGGAACTTTGGCAGGCTTCTCTTGTTCCACGGGTCCTCCTCCGACAATGCCCTCACGAGCCGCTTCTTCCTCTTGCGTTCGCGGTCGGGGGACCCCCTGTCCGAGGGGCCCGGCCGGAGGCTGAGTCAGAGAAAAGCCTTTCTTTCTGCTGCTGGCGACTTCGAAGTGCCTTGGAAGACATCTTCCCACACGGTCCACACGTCTTAGGGTCATGATCAGGACCGAAGCACCGAAGGCAGCAGTCGTGTGTGTCGGTGAGAGACATTAACTTCTTACACCGATCACACTTTTTAAAACCACTGGAAGCCATCAGGGGGGAAAAAAAAAAAAAAAAAAAAGAGTCCATGCGAGGTCAAAAGATTGGCCTTCCAGGGAAAGGCAAAAACAAAGGGCACGAACGCCAGCCACGAAGGGCAAAAACCGAAAAAGAAGAATCGGGCTCGATACCGGTGTACCGAACCCAGCGGAAGGGGAACCAGCGTTGAACCGGGAAGAAAAAAATAGCGAGAATCGCCGAAAAAAATCACACTTTTATCCGGGATGACAGGACGCACGTCCGGTGGGCTTCTCGGAAAAAGAGAGACTGAGGTAAGATGGCACCTTTAGGCGGGAAGGGAACCGCGCATGCGTGCCTGCATTCCCGAAGGCTTTCATAGAAAGCTGGGGAAATGCTCTGCTGGGGCTTCATCGGCGTCGATGACACCCATATGTGAGGACTGACTTCCTGCTTGGTCCTGGAGAACAGAGGAATCTGAATCTGAGGACTCGAAGTATCGACAGGGACGGTGCTCGCCGGAAGCTAGAAGCAAGTACCAATGTTTCAGCCTCTGTGAAATGCTTGGGCCTGGCACCGGTATCAGAAAGAGTTTCCCGGGAAGGGCATGGGCAGGAGCGACGTCAATGTCAACTGCAGCCGCCCTGATGTTGTACCAGGAACTGGTGTTGATGTCTGTATCAGAACTGGTATCTACGGGGTGGTACCTACAGCCATGTGTTTATGGGTACCAAGGCTGCAAATAGGGCTGCCAAGCTGCGCTCGACAGCCAGTATGCACTGGTCTATCGAGGTTGCTGATGCTTGGGTATTGGTGACGGGTATTTGTGCTACCGTCCAGAGCATGGCACCAGTAGCTCTTCAGAGGTCGAGGCCTCGGGAGCATCATGGAGCACCTTGATGGCTTTGGAGGTCAGGGCCTCCCACTGGGATTGTTTAGCAGGCCAATCCGACTCAGAGGCAACCCCTAAGGAATCTCTGTGCTTTGAGCGAGATCTTTCCCTGGAAGTGCCCACAGACTTCAATGCAGCCTTGTGCTTGGACTCAGAGGATACCTGAGATTCTTGACGAAGTGAACACCAATGATACTGTATTCAACGCGAAGAGTGCTCCTAATTTAGAAGCACAGTTCTGTAGGTCTCTCCATGTCATTTTCTGGCAAAGGGAACAACCCTTTGGTTGGTGGTCTGGGCCAAGGAATTTTAGACACCAGTCATGTGTGTCAGTCGCTGAGATGGTGCTGGCACACTTAGTGCATTTTTTGAAACCACTAGTTGGTTTCTCCATACCTTATATGTATGAAGAGTATGGTAGGCTTAAAGCCTAAAAGGGCATAGACGCCCAAGAAGTTTCTTTTTTTTTGTTAGAGAAAATAAAGAAACAAGAAAGAAAAGGATGAGGGAACCAGCGATGTCCTAGACAGTGCCGGTGTCAACGGGAAAGCAGAGGCGCTATCCACAAAGAGAGTTTTTCTGTGGTGACAGCATTTTCTTCCTGCTGGCTCCATGGAAAACAAAGAAATGGAGTTGGAAAAGTGGGAAAGCAGTCACACCGGCGCAGTGGCGTGCTCCCAAAAGCTTTCCAATTGGATGTTGGGGAGTGTTTCCACACGGGCTACATTGGTACAGACATCACCCATCTGTGAAGACTACATTCCTGCTTGTTCCTGAAGATAGCTCCTGCGCGAAGCCTGGGTCAATGACATCACCCATACATGAGGGAAACTTAATCATGCTTGTCCACAGAGAAGCAAATATTAACCACATAAATCTAATGAATATGAACTTCATATCTTACATTCAGTGACAGCTTAACACCAAGGATATAAAATGACAAAGTGTTTTATGAGTTCTCTCATCCGTCTATCTTTACCTGGTGTGTTATTGCTCATAACAGCTGTGCTACTGGGCAACACTGGCGTGACAACAGGTGGAGCAATCCCAGCTGCCATATCCAGAAGAGGTTGGATAATTTCACTCTTGAATACATTGTTCTTCTGCCACAAATTTAGCACTCTGACAACTTTACTCTGTAGAAAAAAAAGGGAGAATGGAGAACAATATGCTGAAAGCCAACAAGTTCTGTTAGACTCTTTACAGTAGTGGCGTACAGAAGGAAAAATATTGTAAAACAGCATGCAACTACTCTCTTCACTCATGTCCTTTCCTAGCCTTTTCACAAAAGGTCAAAAGTTAAAACAATATTTCTCATCTGTAACAGATATTTTCTATAGACAGAAGCGATTAGGCACACATGTGGGTAACTTCACTGCACACCACCATGACAGAACAGCTCTCCAAAAATGTAAATGTTCTCAGCGTGCACAGCCCTCACTGTACGCAGCAGTCACCCTATTACTTAGGTTAGTTCCACCGCTGAAGAAGGAATACAACTCTCAGGAAGGACATCACCTACTGAAAGAGCAAACAGCGATGGCGGCGAAAGTATAGCTACTCACCTGTAGCAGGTGATCTCCGGGAACAGCAAGAATTTAGTCCTCATGTATGGGTGACATCTGGTACCAACAAAGCCCATGCGGGAAGCTCTCCAGCTAACAATAGGAAAGTCTTTGGGAGCAGTCCACTGAGCCTGCACTGCTGCCCTCCCGCTCTTCTAAATGACTCGCCTGAGTTGAGTGTATAGCTGAAGAGAAAGGAGAGTAGAAAGAAGGAAAAAGCCCTACAACACCTTGGGGAGGTGGGCGGGGACTAAATTCCTGCTGCTCCCAGAGATCACCGGTTACAGGTGAGGAACTACACTGTCTCCAGGAACAAGCAAGAATGTAGTCCTCACGTGTGGGACTCCCTAGCTCCCAGATCTCGTGAGGGTTGGAATTTGGTTAGGTTCGTTGACCTCAACTTCCTCGGCACGGAGATCTGGAATGAAGCAGGTGGGCGGGTAGCAGTTGTCTTGTTTCCCAAAGAAACTACTTGGCCAAAGGCCGCATCCCGTGGGAGTCCTTGTCAAAGCAGTAGTGGGCAGCAAAGGTATGGATGGAGGACCACGTAGCAACTCAGCAGATTTCAGCGATCGGTACTGCATGTAGGTTCGCCAGCGAGGTGGACATTGCTCAAACGTTGTGTGAAGTGAAGTGGCCAGTGAGGGATAATCCTGCATTGATGTAGCAGAAAGATATGCAGTCCGCTATCCACAATGATAGGATGCATTTAGAAACTGAAAGTCCCAGATAAGCTTGGTCAAAGGATACAAAAAGTTGAGATGACTTCCTGATGGCCTCTGTTCTTTGTATGTAGAAAGCCAGAGCTCTTTTGCAGCCCAGAGTATGTAGAGTGGCTTCCACCCGGGAAGCATATGGTCTGGGAAAGAATATTGGAAGGATGACTGATTGATTGATGTGGAAGACAGAGACTGCTTTTGGAAGGAAGTGGGGGTGTGTTCATAGAATCACTTTGTCATGGTAGAAATGTGTGTAGGGGGCATGGGCCACTAAGGCCTGTAGCTCACTGACAAGTCTGGCTTAAGTTAGGGCTATGAGGAAGAGTACCTTCCAAGAAACGTAGCGCAGTGGCTAACAGTTCGAAGGGTGGTTTGAGCAGTTCAGCTAAAATGACATTAAGATCCCATGCCACTGGAGGTGGGCAGATGTGCGGTTTGGTAAGCAGGAGACGTCTCATGAACTGTGCAACCAAGGAGTCGGAGGAGATGGGTTTACCATTCACTGGGTCATGGAAAGCAGAGATTGCACTTAGGTTATTTACTGAGGATGATTTGAGGCCTTGAGAAGAGAGATGCCAGAGGTAGTGGAGTAGTGTCGCAGCAGATGTCTGAAAAGGATTGTACACGTTTTGTGAACATCATGCGTCGTACCTGCGCCACTTTAGTGAATAAACCTCTCTAGTAAAAGGTTTTCTGGAACAGAGGAGAATATTTTTGACCTCCGTAGAGAGAGGAAGACGACGCAATGCTAGGCTTTCAGGAGCCATACTGTTAGGCGAAGGGATCGAAGGTTGGGATGGAGAAGTGTTCTGTCATTCTGAGAGAGGAGACCCGGTCTGGATCCCAGTGGGATTGGTTGGGTTTGTGAGAGTTGAAGGAGGCGGGGGAACCATGGTTGGCGGGCCCAGAAAGGGGCTATGAGAATCATGTACCCCTTGACCTCTCAGAGTTTGAGAAGTGTTTTCAGGATCGGGGCATTGGTGGAAACGCATAGAGAAGCCCCTGATTCCAAGGAATCAAGAAGGCATCGTTGGACAGACTGAGGTTTGTTGGCAGCTGCAAGCAAAAGCAGGGAAGTCTGGCATTGCGCTGAGTAGCAAATAGGCATAGCCATGGAGTTCCCCAGGTGTCAAACAGGAGGATGGCCACCGTCTGGTCTAGAGCCCATTCGTGAGGATGGAGCAATCTGCTGAGTTTGTCCACCTGCAGGTTGTCCTGACCTGGAATGTAGATTGCCCTGAGCTGCATATGATGCTGAATGGCCTGGTCCCAGATCTGGCACGCCTCCATGTAGAGGAGAAGAAAGCCCGTACCCACTTGCTTGTTGATATAAAACATGGCCACATGATTGTCAGTTCTTATGAGGACAGAACTGTTGGTGAGAAGATGCTTGAAGACTTGGAGAGCCCTCGACACAGCCGGAAGTTCCAAAAGGTTTATCTGTTGTGAGGACTCTTGGGTAGTCCAGTGGCCTTGCGTGGAGAGAGCGTCCAAGTGAGCTCCCCAGCCGAGTTTGGATGCATCTGTTGTTAGGGTATGCGGAGGCTTGGGGGGGGGGGGGTGGAATGGTGATCCTTTGAGAAGATTTTTGGGGGTTGTCCACCATCTGAGTGATTGTGCCATGGGTGGTGATATGGTGATGGATGCATGCAGATCTTCGGTGGCTTATGTCCACTGAGTTGACAGAGTCCACTGCATTTGGCACATGTACAGCCTGGCATTCGGAACTACGTGTACCATGGAGGCCATGTGGCCCAGCAGCTGTAGGAAGGATCGTGCAGAGCAGACTGGCGTTGCCACATGGTCTCTGCTAATAGTATGAGTCTCTGCATATTTATTTATTTATTTATTTATTTGTTTTTATATACCGCGCTATTTCACATTCAGTGCGGTTTACAGAGAACAGAACTTACATAGAACAGGCAGATAACATATTAACTTACATGGAACAATCATATGAGCAATTAACAGAGTAAATAGAATAGGTCTGATGCAGTTTAATAAACCTATATAACGTAGGCGGGTATACCTTGGACCATAACAGCAAAACTATATACATGTAAATATATATAATGAAATTATTTATAATGATATATGATGTAATAAGCATTGTAGAAGGCTCGAGGTTCTTAGTAGAGGGGTTTGAAGGTATGTAGTAATTTTAAGTTACCTGTTCATAGTATAGTCTTGTGGTCTTATATGGTCTTGTGAGAGAAAAGCTTTGCATTGGATGGTGTCCAGGACAGCTCCTATGAACTCCAGTCTGTGTCGGAACCAGCTGTGATTTTGGAAAGTTGGTCACAAAGCCTAGGGACCGTAGGGCTACGGTTTTGGGTTGTGATGAAGAGAGCTCCCAGGAGAGTCTGCCTTTATGAGCCAAACGTCTAAGTAGGGGAAGACGTACATACGGTTGAATTAAAGATGATCCACCACGATGGCCATGCACTTTGTGAAGAGACTTGGCGCCAAGGCGAGGCCAAAAGGGAGCACTCTCTATTGATAATGTATATCAGGGGTTTTCAAACCAGTCCTTGCGGAACCCCAGGCCTGTCATGTTTTCAGGATTCCCAGAATGAATATGCATGAGAAAGATGTGCATGTCCTGCCTTCATTGTATGCAAATCTATCTCATGAATATTCATTGTGGGAATCCTGAAAACCTGACTGGCCTAGGGTTCCCCGAGGCCTGGGTTGAAAACCTATGATGTATATCATGGCGCAAGAATCGTAGATACTGCCTGTGAGAAGGGTGGATTAGAATGTGAGTGTAGTTCTCTTTGAGGTCTAGGGAGCAAAGCCAGTCGGTTTTGCTGTAGGTGAGGAAGGAGGGTCCCCAATGAGATCATTTTGAATTTTTCTTTTACGAGGAACTTGTTAAGATCTCAGAGGTCTAGGATGGGCCTGAGGCTTCCTAATTTTTTTGTAATGAGGAGAAAGGAAGAGTAGAATCCCCTGCAATGTTCCTGTAGGGGGACTGGTTCGATGGCTCCTTGAGTGAGTAAGGAGACTGCCTGATGCAAAAAGGTGTCAAAAGAGTTTTTGGAAAGGGCTTGTCCTCTAAAACGATGAGGGGGAAGTTATCTGAAATTGAGACGGTATGCCTTGTGGACGGTGGATAGTGTCCTTTTTTCAGAAGTTATAGTCCTCCATTGAGAGATGAACTTTGAGAGCCTTCCTGGAATGGTATGGATGGGACTGGTCATGCTCCACCTGTAAGAGTCAAAAAGATGGTGCTGAGGAAGCTGGTTGAGGTTGAGATGTTTGCTTGGTCAACCGTGGCTTTTTGGCTTGTTTATCTCACTGCTGTTTGTGTTGTGAAGGATAGGCTGGCTGGGAGTAGGCTGGGTAGTATCTCCTGTTTTTTGGATAGGCGGCCTTTTTTGTTTGAGCCTTCTTGGAGGGATCCAAAGTTTTTCTTGACAACCTTTTGAGGGTGGTGTCGTCGGTTTTAAGTTCTCCCACTTTTTCCCTCCAGTTCTTTCCAAAGATGTTTTCACCTGTACATGGATATTGGCCAACTTGTCCTGCACCCATTGTTCTAAGTCCGATGCCTGGAGCCAAACCAACTGTCTCACCCCTATGGCTATGGAGGAGGTTCTACTAGAGGATTTGAAGGCATCGAAAGCTGCAATGTTGACTAACTTAGAGACGTTTTGACTATGGGTGAGGACTGCCTGAAAGGCAGGACGCTTCTCTTCGGGGAGGAATGGCAGGAAGCCCTCCCAGTCTTTGTTCAACTCTTTAAGGAACATCCCCATATTCAAGATGTATGAGTCGATCCTGCTGGCAAGCATGGAGGCCTGGAAAGTGTGCCTCGCAAAGGAATCAAGGGTTCTTGATTCGCATCCCAGAGGAGACGAGGCATGGTTCTTGGTACTTTTTATATGATGCATCGCCAATTTCACCACAATGAAGTGATGTAGTTGTGGTATGTGGAAGCCAGGGCATTCGTGGACTTCGTACATGGTATCGAGATGTCGACTTATGAGAGCAACAGATAACGGTGTTTCCAACATTCTAAGCATCAGGTTGTGCAGTATGCGGTGCACCAGTAAGATGGTCGCTTCTTTCAGTGCACTGGGATATTGTAATATCTCGAGTTCTTCTGCCCTGGGATCTGGTTCCAAAGTTGCAAGAATGGAGAGATCCATTGCCAGGTCTTTGATAAAATCTTGGAAAGACATATCTTCTGGCGGGGATTTTCTTCTGCTACTGGCCTGTGGCGGTGAAGATTCTGAGATGACATCTCTGAGGTCATCAGAGTTCAGGGATCTGTGGTCGGAGTTGAAGGATTCTGAATCAGATCCCGTAGAGTATCGGAGATGTCGGTGTTTAGAGTAGCGATGTAGGTCGATGTCCTCTGGTTCTGCATGGTGCATGGAAAGCACAGTTACTTACCTGTAACAGGTGATCTCTGGGAACAGCAGGAATAAGTCTTCACATATGGGTACGTCGGTACCGACGTAGCCTGCGCGGGAACGCTCCCCAGCGTCCAGTAAGAAAGTTTTTGGGAGCATCCCACAGCACCTGTGTGCTGCCTTCCCGCCTTTCCAACTGTCTCTCCTCAGTTGAGTTTTATAGCTGAGACAAAGAGGGAGAGAGAGGGAAAGGAAGAGAGAGAGACAACTCCTAGGGGAGGTGGGTGGGTTGTGAAGACTTATTCCTGCTGTTCCCAGAGATCACCTGTTACAGGTAACTAACTGTGCTATCTCCAGGAACAAGCAGGAATGAGTCTTCACATATGGGGGACTCCCTAGCTTTTGATGCCAGGGAGAGCGCTCAGAAGTTGTGTGACCCTGGGACAGGGCTGCACTTCCTCACCTGGATCTCTGGCATCCCCTGGGGGATGGTGGGTAGAAGTTGATTAGGTATGGACCCAAGTGTTTGAGAACAGCCTGACCAAACAAGGCATCCCGGCGGGAGTCCTTGTCTAAGCAGTAATGGGCTGTGAAGGTATGAACCGAGGCCCAAGTGGCTGCTCGACAGATGTCGTCGATAGACACAGAGTTCAGATGAGCCATTGAGGTTGCCATGGCTCTCACATTGTGAGCTGTGACATGGCCCTCCAGAGAAATGTTCTTGCTCTGATAGGCGAAAGAAATACATTGGGCAATCCAGTTGGAAAGAGTTCTCTTGGAGACTGGGTGTCCCAAATGAGAAGGATCAAAAGCAACAAAGAGTTGGGAAGACTTTCTATGTTGCTGTGTCCTCTGTAAGTAAAAAGCCAGAGCTCTTTTACAGTCCATGGTATGAAGATTCCTCTCTGCAGGTGATGCATGAGGCCCTGGAAAAAAGACAGGTAGGTAGACCTCTTGGTTGAGGTGAAAAGGCGAGACCACCTTAGGCATAAAATGTGGATTAGTCCTAAGGACCACCTTGTCATGATGGAATCTTGTATTTATTTTTATTTATTTATTTACATTCTCTTATATACTGCGCTATTCTGCATCAGTGCGGTTTACATTAAACAAACTGAAATTACATTGAACAGGGCATTATAACTTGGAGATAACTATTTTACAGGGAACATGGGCTATGGAGGGTTAAGTGGTTTGCCCAAGACCACAAGGAGCACCTGTGGGACTAGAAACCCCAGTCCTTCCGGCCCAAGGTTGCTGTCCTCTAGTGGGATTTGAACCCCTGACCTTCCGGCCTGAAGTACCTTGCCCCAACCACTAGGTCACTCCTCCACTCCTAAGGTGTATAAGGTGGATTAGCTACTAGAGCTTGCAATTCACTGATGCGCGTGCTGATGTGATTGCAATGAGAAAGATAACCTTCCAAGAAAGGTATTTCAAGTAGGTAGTAGCTAAAGGTTCAAAAGGCGGCTTCATAAGCTGACCAAGAACCAAATTTAAGTCCCATGCCACCGGAGGTGGTCTAATGGGAGGCTTTGTTAAAAGGAGGCCTCTCATGAACCTTGCTACAAGGGGATGAGAGGAAACAGGTTGTCCATTTAGAGGCTTGAGTGAAGCTGCAATAGCACTCAGATGGACTCTTACTGAATTTGTCTTAAGGCCTGCATTAGACAGATGCAGGAGATACTCCAGCAACGATTCCAGAGGTATGGCACAGGGGTTAAGACCCTTTTCAGAACACCAGATGGTAAACCTTTTCCACATGAAGGCGTAAAAACATCTAGTGGTAGGTTTTCTGGAAGCTTGAAGAACATCTTTCACTTGCTGAGAAAGAGGAAGATCTTGGAGATCTAGGCCTTCAGCAACCAAGCCTTGAGATGCAGAGACTGGGGATTGGGATGCCACAACTTTCCGTCCTCCTGAGAGAGGAGGTCTGGAGCAGATCCTAACTCTAGGGAGGGAGCTTGAGAGAGATGTAGAAGCAAAGGGTACCACACTTGCCGTGGCCAATGTGGAGCTATGAGAATCATGTGGCCTCTGTCTCTCTGAAGCTTGAACAGGGTTTTGGGAATTAGGGGAATGGGTGGAAAGGCATACAGGAAGTCTTGACTCCAGTGAAGGAAGAAAGCATCCCTTGCCTGAACCCCCTGAGCCAGAGTTCTGGAACAGAACCGGGGAAGTTTGGCATTCCACGGACTTGCAAAGAGGTCTATGTCCGGGGTTCCCCAAATTTGAAAAAAACTTTGGACACCTGGTCCATATGTAGGGACCACTCGTGTGGAAGCAGAACTTGACTGAGTCTGTCTGCCCAAGAGTTTTGAACCCCAGAAGATGAATGTGATGCTCTCTGGCGAGGGCCCACAGTCGCAGAGCTTCGTTGCAAAGCGACAGAGAGCCAGTTCCTCCCTGCTTGTTTATGTAGAACATGGCCACCTGATTGTCCGTGTGGACAAGGACTGTCTTGTGGCTGAGCAGGGTGTGGAAAACTCGCAGAGCAAGGAAAATTGCTCTGACTTCCAAGAGATTGATGTGGAGACAAGTCTCTGTGGGGACCAGATGCCCTGGGTGGAGAGGTCCTGAAGATGAGCTCCCCAGCCCATTGGAGAAGCATCTGTTGTAAGAGTTGCCTGGGGTAGAGGCTGTTGAAAAGGACACCCCAACAAGAGGTTCTATGGGGACTTCCACCACTGGAGGGACAAAATGAGGCGACTTGTGTTTGCTATTTTGTCTGACAGGCAGCCTAATGCCTGGGTCCATTGGGTGGATAAAGTCCACTGAGCTGCTCTCATGTGAAGGCGAGCATATGGTACCACATGAATGGTGGAAGCCATGTGGCCTAGCAACTGTAACATCTCTCGAGCAGTGAGTAGGGGTTTTAACTCTGCTTGAGAAGCTAACTGCATCAAGGGAAGGCAACGGGTATGGGGAAGAAAGATCCTTGCCTTTGTGGTATCCAGCAGTGCCCCTATGAATTCCAGGGACTGAGTAGGAATCAAATTGGATTTTAGGGTGTTTTTTATCAGCCCTAAGTATTGAAGGATACGCACTGTGCAGGTTAGAGCAGTCCTGGGTCTCTGATTGAGTGGGAGCTCGAATGAGGCAGTCGTCCAGGTAGGGTGCGCAGAAAAGCAGCAACCACTGCCATGCATTTCGTGAACCCCTTGGTGCAGAGGCCAGGCCAAAGGGGAGCACTCTGTATTGATAGTGCTTCTCCTGGAAAAGGAACCGAAGGAACCTTATGTGAGTTGGATGGATGAGAACATGAGTGTACGCATCCTTGAGATCTAGAGAACAAAGCCAATCCTGACTCTGAAGGTATGGCAGCAGAGTTCCCAGAGAAACCATCTTGAATTTTTCTTTGACTAGGAATCTGTTCTATTCTCTGAGATCTAAAATGGGTCTGAAGCCCCCCGTTTTCTTTGGGATAAGAAAATAGGGGGAGTAGAACCCTGTGCCCTGTTGTTGAGGAGGCACTTCCTCTACTGCCCCTTGGGCTAGAAGAGTGGCAACCTCCTGCTCTAATAGGCTGAGGAGGGAGGTTGGAGAATTGAACTGGTGCACTCTTGTGAGAGGGGGCAAGCTGGAAAAATGACATTTGTACCCCTCTCTTATGATGGAGAGTGTCCACTGCTCTGCTGTGATTTGCTCCCATCTGGGAGCTAAGTGACATAGCCTTCCTGGAATGGTGGAGGGCTCTGGTTCTTCTAGAGCCAGAAAGACTAAGTTCTCTAGCAGAAAGTCAAAGGCCCTGAGGTGGCTGAGACTGCTGGGCTGGAGCAGGCCTCGCAGCCTTTGCCTTGGTCTGTTTGGAGGATTGCTGACGTTTGGAAGGGAACTGAGCTGCAGAAGACGCTCTCTGACTATAAGCAGGATAGGATCTTCCCTTCTTTGAAAAAGGTGTTTTCTTGAACAAGAGCAGCTGTAGATTTGGATAGTTTATTCAAAGCAGAATTTTCAGCATCCATCTGATTGGCTTTTGCTTGCCAATCTTTACCAAACAGATTTTCACCTGTACAAGGGATATTTCCCAATTCATCTTGGACCCAGGTCTCCAAATCAGATGCTTGAAGCCAAGCAACCCTACGTGCTGCTATAGCTATAGCCGAGGCTCTGCTTACGCATTCAAAGGAATCAAAAGCTGCACGGTTGGAGAATTTGGAGACATCCTGGGCATGTTTGAGCGCAGAGAGAAATTCTTGCCTTTTATTGTCAGAAATAAAAGGACTTAAAGTCTGCAAATGGTCAATGACCTCTTTTAAGAACATGCCCATGTAGAGACTATAAGAATTAATTCTTGCAGCAAGCATGGAAGCTTGGAAGATTCTTCTACCAAAAGCATCCAGGGTTCTACATTCACATCCTGGAGGATTAGAGGCATGTCTCTTGGCACTTCTAATCTTTTGCATTGCAGACTCAACCACAATAGAGTGGTGAGGAAGCTGAGTCTTATGGAAACCAGGACAAGGAGGGACACGATACATGGTGTTCAACCTGCGAGAATGAGGAGAGGTGGTTAGAGGTGCTTCCCACATCCTTAACATGAGATCATACAGAATCTCATGAATAGGCAAGGTAGCTGCCTCTTTAGGAGTTTTAGGATATTGTAAAATATCTAACTCCTTAGCTCTAGGCTCTGACTCTGGGGCTACTGTAATAGAGACCCCGAGCCACCTCTCTGATAAAGTCGTGAAAAGACAAGTCCTCTGGAGGAGACATCCTTCGTTTAGGAGAGGACTCCTCCTATGGAAGAAGCATCGCTGCATCGACAGACTGTTCAGAATCCTCAGAGTCAGAGGAATCGAAGTATCGTCTGTCGGGATGCTCTTGCAAAGCCCGATAACCGTACCGAACGGGGTCGGTATCGGGAATCATCGGTACCGGAGGGTTGAAGGGGGCAGGGTACCGGCATGGCTGACACCGATGCCGATGTCGATGCCACCAGTACCGGGATCGGTACCGATGGCGATACCAGAGCCGGTACCTGCGGAGTAGTTTGATGCGGTACCACGGGCGTCGATGCCACAAGGAAAGCCGCCAGACTGCGTTCCATGGACAGAATCCTCTGATCCATGAACGCTGCCAATGCCTGGAAGTCGGTACCGGTGGAGGCCACCGGTACCCCAGAGCATGGCACCAGGAGATCGGTTGAGGCCACGCCATCTAGATCATCCTGGAACCCCGATGATGATGCTTTAGAAGCCGAAGCCTCCCGCCGGGGTAATTTTGCCGGTGTAGAATCCTCGAGGGCAAGGCCAGAGGCATCTCGATGCTTAGAAGGAGATTTGCCCTTCGAGGACCGGCTGGATTTATGTTTAGTTACCTGAGATGCATGTGAGGAAGAAGCAGCCCTGGAAGACGTCAATGCTACCGAAGCTGCATCAGAGGGAAACAGGGTACTGAGCTTGGCAGCTCGGTTCTGTCGACCTCTCTTAGACATCATGGAACAGGACATACAATCTTTGATGGAATGGTCAGGGCATTTAAGACACCAGTCATGGGTGTCGGTGACGGATATAGTACCGCCACATTTTGTGCACTTAAAACCTGAGGCAGGTTTTTCCATATTTGAGGAAAAAGGTTTTGGGCCTAAGGCCCAAAACTGAAGTACACCTGAAGAAAAAATAAAAGGTCTTTTTTTTTTTTTTTAAGAAAAGAATAAGAACCGGCGGTACAGATATAGCGTCGAGGAAGGCAGACGCGACAGAAAAGAAATAAAGAAAAAAATAAGGAAATTCTTCTGCGGTGACAGGAACACAACCTGCTGGCTCCGCAGAAAAAGAACAACTGAGGAGAGACAGTTGGAAAGGCGGGAAGGCAGCACGCAGGTGCTGTGGGATGCTCACAAAAGCTTTCTGACTGGACGCTGGGGAGCGTTCCCGCGCAGGTTCCGTCGGTACCGACGTACCCATATGTGAAGACTCATTCCTGCTTGTTCTTGGAGATAAGGATGGATCTGTTGGAGGCAGCAATGCAGGCATCAGCATCGATGAAGGCCCGGGCATTGGTGAAGGTATCGATATTGAGAAAGATCTGGGCATCAGAGAAGGTATCGGCATCAGTTAATGCACTGGCATCGGTGACAGTACCGAGATCGGGAAAGATAGCGGCATCACAGGTGGAATCGACACCGGGGGTCGATGGCAGCATCGACTTCGGCACCTAGCCGGCTTGTGTCTCTAATGTTGGTGCCCATGTAGTCTGCAGTGACATTGGGGTCAATGGTGTTAGGTGAACCGAGGCTGCTAGTAGGGCTTCTAGGGTGTGTTCCAGAATCAGCATGAATTGATTCAACGATGTCTCTGGTGCCTGGTCATCGGATGAAGTGGGGGTCAGCTGCCACCAGACCTGGGAATGGCGTCGAAGGCTCCATGGATGTGGGCGCTCTGGGTACCTCTCGACTCCCCACTGAGGCTTTGAAGGAAAAGTCCTCCCGCCGGCGATGCCTTGACCTATTACTGCAATCGGATGAGGTCCGAGATGGTTCCCGGTGAGCGCAAGAATGCTCCCGGAACCTCTCTCTCAACCGCTCCCTCGATGTCTTTTGCCTACCAGAGTGGTCCTTCATTTTCTTGCTTTGGTCCTTCCAAGTCTCCGAGGGCTCCCGGGACAGCAATGTCTCCATGGGAGTGCGGGAAGGAGAGGGGGTTTTTCTCACCATGTCTGGAGAATTTTGAATGCTTGGAGCCAGAGGAAGCCCTTGAGGAGGTCGAGGCCAAGGAGAGGATGTCTGCTGGGAAGAGCTCTTCAAACTTTTTTGGCTCGATTCCTGAGGCCTTATTTTGTCATCTACTTGCAGAGTAAGCACTCTGTGGGAACATAGCCAAGGCATTTGAGGCAGCAGTCATGTTCATCAGTAATTGATATTGTGCCGGAGCACTTAGTACAATTTTTAAACCCACTGGCGGGTTTTTCCATTTTGCCTCAGAAGGTAGGCCTGGTGAGGGCCTCAGGAGAAGAGAAAGAGTCCTGAGAGAAAGCTCCTCTTCTTTTTTTTAAATATTTTATCAAGAAGTAGTAAAAGATTAGAAATAGAAGAAATTATAAGAACAAGGAGAATCAGTGATATGGGTGAAGGCAGCAGTTCTTCAGCAGTTACAGGAGTGATTCTGTTGGCTCTGCAGAAAAAAAGAGAACTGAGAAGAGTCAGTTAGAAGAGCAGGAGGGCAGCAGCGCAGATGCAGTGGACTACTTCCAAAGGTTTTCCTATTGGTAGCTGGGGAGCTTCCCGCACGGGCTCAGTCGTTACCCCATGTCACCTATATGTAAGGACTACATTCCTGCTTGTTCCTGGAGATAGGGTGCATCACCACCTGATACCTCTATTAGACTTTAAAAAGTTGAAATATCTCCCATTTACTACTACTAATATAGCGCAGTTACTCACCTGTAACAAGTGTTCTCCAGGAGCAGCAGAAATCAGTCCTCACATATGGGTGACGTCGGCGCCGATGTAGCCCTCGTGCGGAGCATTTCCCCAGCTTTCAAAGAGTCTGATGACATAGCTAAAAGACAGCAAAAAATCAAAATGAAGGATATGACTGCAACTCCAGGGGAGAAGGGAGGGTCATGAGGACTGATTCCTGCTGCTCCTGGAGAACAACTGTTACAGGTGAGTAACTATGCTTTCTCCAGGACAAAGCAGGAAGTCAGTCCTCACATATGGGACTCCCCAGCTCTAGGCTACCATGAAACCAGAGCTGAAAACATGGCTCCCTCTCAAGAGCCTCAGCATCCGTGATAAGAATTTTCTCTGAGAACGAACCCTGTAAGGTAGCCAAACACAAAGGGCCGGAGAGTAGGAGTTGCCTAAACCTCAAAGAGATTACAGCCCACAATGTCCGGCCGGGACTCTCTCTCCAGGCAGTAATGGGCTGCAAAAGTCTGGCTTGAAGACCAAGTTGCGGCCCGACAGATGCCTGCCAATGGAAGAGCGTGGAGATGAGCTACTGACGCGGGCTTTCGCCCTGACACGGTGGGCCTTAACCCGACCCTGAAAGGGGAGGTCGGCTGTCCTGTACGCCCAGGCAATGCAATCTGCTACCCAAGTGGAGAACGTACGCTTGGAGACAAGTAACCCCCATCCTATTAGGCTCAAACGAGACGAAGAGCTGAGTAGCCCTTTGATGCTCCCGCGTACGTTCTATGTAAAAGGACAACGCCCTTTTACAGTCCAGGGTATGCAAGACTTTCAGCCCGGCTGGCATGCGGCCTGGGAAAAAAGGTTGGAAGAGCCACCTCCTGATTGAGGTGGAAAGAGGAGACCACTTTTGGGAGGAACTTTGGATGGGTCCATAGGATCATCTTGTTCCTATAGAACCACGTGTACGGTCTATCAGAAACCAGAGCTTGTAGTTCACTCACATGTCTGGCCAAGGTAAGAGCCACCAGGAAGAGCGCTTTCCAAGAGGAAGCGCAAATGGCAAGTAGCCATCGGCTCAAACGGTGGGCGAGTAAGTTGCTTGCTGCAAGACCACGTTCAAATCCCACCAAGTCGACGGTGGACGAACCGGAGGCTTGAGTAGAAGCAGACCTCTGAGAAATCTGGACACCAAGGGGTGAACCGACAGAAACTGTCCATTCACCGGTGAGTGGTGCGCTGACAAGGCACCAAGGTGGACCCGAACAGAGTTAGACTTAAGGCCTAGGTCTGAAAGGTGAAGTAGATACTGCAGTACTACTGGCACAAGGCAAGAGAAAGGATCTTCACTGCGCTGAGCACACCATACCGTAAACCTACGCCACTTGAGGGCATAGGACTTTCTGGTGGACTGCCTCCTAGAGGCCAAGAGCACCTCCTCAACCTCCTTAAGTAGAAGTAAGGGAACTAGCACTATCCTTTCAGCAGCCAGGCCATCAACTTGAGGGACTTGAGATTGGGGTGCAGAAGGGAACCCTGCTCTTGAGACAGGAGATGGGGTTGCAGCCCCAGAGGGAACAGAGCTTCCACCGCCAACTGCAGAAGAAGTGGAAACCACAGCTGCCTCGGCCATCTGGAGGCTACCAGAATCACCGAGGCCTTGTTCCGGAGGATCTTGAACAGAGTTTGGGCCACCAGGGGCGTGGGAGGAAACGCATACAGGAGGCCCGTAGACCAACAGATTAGAAAAGCATCTGCTGCCATCCTCAGGGGATGTGGATGTCTGGAGCAAAACCTGGGCAGCTGACGGTTTAGTGGACTTGCAAAGAGATCGATGGATGGAAGTCCCCAGCGGAGGAAGATCTGCTGGACCACCAATGGATTCAACTGCCATTCGTGGGGCTGGAGAATCCTGCTTAGCTTGTCTGCTAGGAAGTTTTCCTGACCAGGTTGATAAACTGCTTTGAGAAACATGCTTTGGCTGATCGCAAAGGAGCAAAGGTCCAGTGCCTCCTGACATAGGAGCCTGGACCCTGTGCCTCCTTGTTTGTTCACATAGAACATTGCTACCTGATTGTCCGTCTGAACGAGGACAGACTGTTGAGAGAGCATGGCAAAAGGTTTGCAGAGCTAAGCGGATTGCTCACAGCTCTAAAAGGTTGATATGCTGTGTGGCCTCCCGAGGGGACCACAGGCCTTGAGTGCACGTGCCCTGGCAATGTGCACCCCAGCCCTTTAAGGACGCATCTGTCGTCAGCACCCTTGTGTGTGCTGGAGCCTGAAAAGGTACACCCCTGAGAAGGTTTGGCAGATGTAGCCACACCTTTACTCTGTCTCGGAGGTCGCCGGTGGCTTGTGTCCACTGATCTCTGAGGCACCATTGAGCAGCCCGCATGTGCAGACAGGCATTCGGGGTCACATGTACCGTGGATGCCATGTGGCCCAGGAGCCGCAGGTAGTGCCTGGCGGAAACACAAGAATTGCTTTGGAACTGGTTGGCCAAGTCCATAAGTCTGTGGGCCCTGTCCTCGGGCAAGTAAGCCCTTGCCTGAAGAGTGTTCAACATGGCCCCTATAAACTCCAGGTTCTGAGAGGGGAGCAAAGTGGACTTTGCGTAGTTTATGACAAAGCCCAGATGCTGAAGAAGAGAGACAGTGCGAAGAATGGCCTGTCGGGCCTCCTGGAGTGACTGGCCCCTGATTAGCCAGTCGTCCAGGTACGGGAAGACAAAAATCCTCTGATTTCTGAGAAAAGCCGCCACCATCACCAGGCATTTGGTGAAAACCCTGGGGGCAGAGGTCAGGCCAAAAGGAAGCACTCTGTATTGAAAATGGTTTCCTCCCACTACAAATCTGAGATATTGTCTGTGGTCTGGATGGATGAGGATGTGAGTATAAGCATCCTTTAGGTCTAAGGAGCATAGCCAGTCTCCCTGCGGGAAGTAGGGCAGCAGTATCCCAAGGGTAAGCATCTTGAACTTTTCCCTTTCCAGAAACTTGTTCAGATTTCGCAAGTCTAGGATAGGTCTGAGTCCTCCTGTTCTCTTTGGTACTAGGAAGTACCTGAGTAGAAGCCTTGCCCTTCCAGGTGGTGTGGCACCGGTTCCATCGCCTGTTCCTTTTAAAGACTTGCCAACTCCTGAAGAAGGAGGTCCCTGTGTAGAGGGAGTCTTGGAGGCTCCCCTGGAAAGTAGGAGGGGGGTAGCTGGTGGAAATGGAGCATATAGCCCTTCTGGACTATGCTCAGTACCCAGGTATCCCCCCTGTGATGGCTTGCCACCTGTAGGCGTACACGGTCAGCCGACCTCCTGTGCTTAGTGGAGCTACCAGCAGAGGAGACACTATGCTGTGGGAGTCAAAAACCCCTCCCTGCTGTGCAGGAGCCGGAGCTGGCGGCTTGGGGGTCTTCTGCCTACGGGGCCCATGCCCCTGCCCCTTGGCCTGCTGGCCCTGTTGGGGAGCTGGAGAGGCCTGATACTGAGGGTAGGTTTTGTAGGCAGCACCCTTCCTCAGGAAAAGGGGCTTCTTTCCCGAGCCCTTTTTTTTGTGAGAAGGGGCAGAAATCTTTCTGGACAGTCTTGTCCTGGTGAGAGTCTCGGTCTCAATTTCTGCAGCCTTCTCAGTCATGGGCTTGCCTAACAGGTTGTCACCTCGGTAAGGGACATCGACCAACTTGCCCTGTACCTATGACCACAGGTCCAACGACTGCAACCAGGCCTGACGGCGTGCACCAATGCCGGCCGCAGCTACCCAGGCCGAAGCCTCAAAGCCGTCATAGGCTGCTCGAGATATAAACTTCGAGCACTCCCGGATCCCTGAAGACAAGGCTTTGAATCTCTGCAAGGGTTCCTCAGAGAGGCCAGTCGAGAACCTGGCAATCTCGTTTGCCAGGTCCCGTAAGCACATACCCATGTACAGCTGGTAAGTCTGGACACGGCAAGACAGCATAGAGCCCTGGAAGCACTTTCTATCGAGGGCATCCAGGTTCTGGGCCTCCCGGCTGGAAGGCACCAAGGAGTGTATCTTTTGACTTTTCAGCCTGTGCATGGCTAATTCCACAAACATGGAGTTGTGCGGTAGCTCTGCCTTTTGGATCCCAGGGCTCTTACGGACTCGATAAATGGAATCGACCCGCTTGCTCAGAACCGGTGCCTCCCACATACGGATGGGCAGCCGTTCCACATCAGAGGAACCGGAACAGTAAAGGTTTCCTTCAGAGGAAAAATCATACAGGAAGGCATCGAGCTCTTTGGCTCGAGGCTCCTCCTCGGCGTCCGCCGGGAATGCCAAAGCCTTGGCCATGTCCCTGACGAAATCCGAGAACCGGGTATCCTTGGGGGGGGGGGGGGGACACCTTCGCCGAGGCTCGGACTCCGGGGAGGCTCGGAGTCCGATGGGACGCACCGGGTCCAGAAGGCGTTAGGAGACTCCGACGAGGAGTCGTCGAGCGGCTGCGGCCGTGTGGGCCTCGAGGGCACCGGCGTCGACAACCTCAGCCCCACACGGGAGGTCGAGGGAGACCTTGGCCGAGGATCGACTCGAGACCGCAATGATTTGAGGATCGGCCCGGCCTCCAGGGTCGACTTGGACATTGAGGTCCCGGTGGTCGGGGCAGATGCACTGGTCAGACCGGCGATCAGTACCCGCTGCTGCTCCATGAAGGCAGCCAGGCTGCTCTCTAGGGCCGTCAACCTGAGACCGAGCTCAGGAGACTCCGCAGCCTCCGACAGCATCGGGCCCGACGTCGGTTCTCCCGGAGGAAAGTCAACGAGGAGAACAGAAGTTACCTGACTCAGGGACTCCGGCTCAGGCGAGGTAGTTTGGTTGGCCGCTCCGACTCCGAGAGCCCGGGACGGCGGTCAGGGCTGTGCAACCTGGCCCTCAAGGATCCAGGTGTCACCACTAATGCCGCCCTCACTAGCTTCTTCTTCCTTTTGTGCTCCCGGGTGGGAGATCCCCTCCCAGAGGACCCACGACGGTGCTCAGGGTCAGACTCCCGAGATGTTGAGGCCTCTGACGAAGTACGGGCCTGGCCTGACGCGGACTCCGAAAAAATTCTCACGTTGATGCTGACGGCTCCAAAGTGCCTTCAACGACATCTTGCCGCATGGGCCACAGACCAGCAGGTCATGGTCGGGCCCGAGGCATCGGAGACAGCAGTCGTGTGTGTCGGTGAGAGACATACTTTTCTTATACCAATCACACTTTTTGAACCCACTGGCAGCCATCGCGGAAAAAAGGACCCCTGCAAGGTGAAAAGACAGGGCTGCCAGTGAAAATAACAGAAAAATCGAACGCTAGTCACAAAGGACAAAAACCGAAAAAGAAGTTCCGGACTCAATACCGGTGTACCGAGCCGAGGCGGGATGTGGAACCGGCATCAAACCGGATAAAGAGACGCAAAAAATCGCAGAAAAAAAAAATCAACTTTCCCCGGGTGATACGAACTACGTCCGTTGGGCTCCGTGGAAAAAAAAAAGACTGAGCAAGATGGCACCCTTGGGCGGAAAAGGGGCCGCGCATGCACGCTGCATTCCCAAAGGCTTTCTTTGAAAGCTGTGGAAATGCTCCACACGAGGGCTCCGTCGGCGCCGACGTCACCCATATGTGAGGACTGACTCCCTGCTTGGTCCTGGAGAAACATCTGTACAGTGCTACAAGGTATATGCAGAGCTGATATAAAGATGTAAAAGACAGTCAAAGTTTACAATCTAATCACTTTGGTGCATGCTTTAAGATTTTTATACATTTTTCTTTACTCAATCCAGATATCCAGAAGCAAATCCCATCCTCTTCCGGATATGGAAAATGAATGACCAGTCCAAAATGGTCAAAGGCCTCTTCTGCATCTATGGAGAGAAGGGGGTCGAGATGTTCTGCTGCTTAGCCATCCTGACCAGGTTATGGATCTTTCTTATCTTGTCCACTGCATGTCTCCCAGGGGCTGAAAGCTAAATTAGACCTTACCTGCTAATTGGCATTCCTTGAGGAACTCCAGTCCAGTCCCGTACTTCTGGGTTGTGCTCCCCTTCCAGCAACTTGGAGACTGAGCATGTTATATTTTTGAAGATACAAATA
Source organism: Ichthyophis bannanicus (assembly GCA_033557465.1). Classification (NCBI taxonomy): domain Eukaryota; kingdom Metazoa; phylum Chordata; class Amphibia; order Gymnophiona; family Ichthyophiidae; genus Ichthyophis; species Ichthyophis bannanicus. The sequence goes on from CM066033.1 coordinate 778,088,249, forward strand.
CACGTAACCAGCTGGCACCGCCCACCAGCTCCAGTAACCTATTGACAAAGCAGAATCATAGAAGCAATAAATAATCATATCCAAACCATTTTGTTCCCTCCCCCAGAGAAGGAATTCCCATGTCCCCTCCCCCACACGAGGAGGCTTCCCTGTAGACTGCCAGAGAAAAAAACCGGGCCACACTTTGGGCTATAGAAAAGCCCGATAGCACTTCCGCCTCACCTGGCTGCCGCAACCGGTGACGCTGAGACCTCTTGTCCTCCCAATCTACAACCCCCCCCCAACCTCCAGACGCCAATAGCCAGTAATGACACAGTCTTCAGGCTCGGAACGCGAGACAGACTAATAAGTTTAGCCCATCAGGGAGGGATCCAAGACTGGACTGGAGTTCCTCAAGGAACGCTAATTAGCAGGTAAGGTCTAATTTAACTTTTCTTATCGTCCAATCCCATACTTCTGGGATGTAACAGAGCAGTTTCAGAAATGGGAGGGACCCATGAAACCGGCCTGAAGCACTGCAAAACCGAAATGAGCATCCTCTACCGCTTATACATCCAAATGGTAATGCTTAGGCAAACATATGAAGGGAGGTCCACATGGCCGCCCTACAGATCTTGACCAGTGGCACCAAGCTGCACTCCGACCAGGCGACGGCCTGCGCACGCGTGGAATGTGCCCGCAATCCCACCGGCACTATTTTCCCCTTCAAAATGTACACCAATGCGATGGCTTCTCTGATCCAATGTGAAATCGATGCCTTTGCCCCTGCTTCTCCTATCCGCGGCACCCTGAAAAGCACGAACAGGCGATTCAACCTACAAAAGGAGGATGTGCTCTTCAAATAACGCTGCAGTACCCTCCGAACATACAAGAGTTGCAAAAGCAGATCCTCAACCCCACTCCCCGCCCTTCCTAGCACGGGCAAGGTCACAGGCTGATTTACATGAAAGACCAACACTATCTTCGGTAGGAGCAAGGCTACCGGACAGAGAACTACCCTCCTCCTTTGAGATTTTAAGGAAAGGCTCCAGAAAAGATAAGGATTGCAGTTCCGAAATCCTCCGCACTGAGCAGATTGCGACCAAAAAAACAGTCTTCAGGGTCAAGTCCTTCAACGACGCCCGACTCAGCAGCTCAAAGGGCTCCCCTATAAGGGCTGATAGAACTAGATTGTAGTCCCAGCTCGGTAGCACCGAATGCATCGGCGGGCAGAGGCGAATCATGGCCTTCAGGATCATCACCACATCCGGGTATAAATCTAACGATAATCCCTGGACCTTACCTCGATAGCAGGAAACTAGCAGCTAAGCCCTTCTCAAAGCTGGTCTGCAAAAATGCCAGGATGTCTGGCACTGTAGATGCGGAAGGACGACATTGACTCTCCTCATACCACGCCTCAAAAATGTGCCACACGCGGATGTACGATAAAGAGGTGGACCTCTTCTGGGCCTTCAAGCAAGGTGGTAATGACCAACTCTGAGTAGCCCCTTTTCCTCAAATGCACCCTTTCAACAGCCATGCCGTAAGCGAGAATCAATCCACCTGGGAAATTCGCACCAGTCCCTCGGGGTCAAGAGATCTTCCTGCATCAGGAGTCTCCACAGCTCCCCCTGCATTAACTGCATGAAGTCGGCATACCACAGGCAACTTGGCCAATCTGGGGCAATCAGGATGACCAACCCCCGGTGCGCTTCTATCCGCTGCCTGACTCTACCTATGAGTGCCAATGGAGTAAACACACAGAGCAATCCTCCCTGGGGCCACCTCTGCACCAGAGTGTCCAGACCTTCCAATAACCATTATCTTCTCCTGCTGTAAAACCGACTGGCTTTCACGCTCTCGCATGTTGCCATTAGATCCATGATCGGAATGTCCCATTTGCGCGCCACCTGCAAGAACACCTTCTAGCAGAGCACCCATTCGTATGGGTCTACTCGCACCCAGCTGAGGTAATCCGCCGTCACACTGTTGATGACTGCAACATGCACCGCTGATAAGGCTTGACGATAGCTTTCCACACAGGCCTGCAGCATCTTGGTCTCCTCTAACACAAGGCTGCTCATGCCTCCCTGGCAATTGATATAAGCTACCATCGTGGCATTGTCCAAGAAAACCCGAACCGCCTTTCCGTGCAGCCAGGGACCGAAGCTCTGCAATGCCAGCGCCACTGCCCTCATTTCTAGCCTGTTGATCGACCAAGTGCCTTCCTGAAGGTCCCATTGACCCTGCGCAAATTGCCCTTCGTAGTGGGCTCCCCAGTCCAGCAGACTGGCATCTGTTATTTATTTTAAAAAAATTTTTTTTTTTAATTTTTATACCACGCTCTTTAGAATCAGTGCGGTTCACATGTATACTAACAGGTACTTTTTATTCCCTTGTTCCCAAAGGGCTCACAATCTAAGTGTAACCTGAAGCAATGGAGGGTTAAGGGGATTGCCCAAGGCCACACGGAGTGGCCATGGGACTAGAGACCCCAGTCCCTCCGGCCTGAGGTTGCTTGTCCCCATGCGGGAATTGAACCCCCGGCCCTCCGGCCTGAGGTAACCTGTCCCAACCACTGAGCCACTCCTCTCTCCACTGCAGCTACTCGAGGGGCATTCCCTTCCTCCAAATTCCCCAGGAAGAGCCACTACTTGAGCGCTCTCCTGGTCACTTGAGGACAGTGGAGTCTCTGTGACAAAGGATGCCATTGGTGTGACCACCTGCAGAGTAATGCCCTCTGCAAAGGGCACATGTGGGTTCTGGCCAAGGGCACAAGCTCAAGTGTCACCGCTACGTTTCCCAGCACTTACAGATAATGTCATGCCATCAGCTACAACATCACGAGGAACTGCCGCACCAAGTGCTGCAGCCAACAGGCCCACAGTCTTGGCAGGAAAACGTTTCCTACATGGGTGTCGAAGCATGCTCCCAAATATTCAGGCTGCTGGGTTGTCACTAGCAGATTCTTGGCCCTGTTGATTACCCAGCCGAGAATTTGCTGGAACTCTACAACTCTCGCTGTTGCTCAATCGCTCTCGTCCCTGGATTTTGCCCAAATCAGCCAGTCATCGAGGTGCGGATGCACCAAGATCCCTTCCTTGCGCAGCTCTGCAGCTATCATTACCATGACCTTGGTGAAGGTACAAGGAGCCATGGCAATTCCAAATGGCATGGCTCGAAATTGGAAATGTCCCATCGGCACCGGAAAACATAGATAACACTGGTGATCTGATTGGACGGGAATGTGTAAATATGCTTCCGTGAGATCGAGAGAGGTCAAGAACTCCCTGCTCCTGATCACCACTATAACTAACCTCAGCAATTCCATGTGAAAGCATGGCACCTGAAGGCATCAAGTCACCTGTGCTTGAGGTCAAGAATCAGCCAAAAAGAGCCCTCTTTTTTGGGAACCACAAAATAAATGGAGTATTGACCTAACCCGTACTAGTCTTATGGCCCCTAACTTCTGAAGTCTTACCAGGGTGCCCTCTACCGCTGCCTTTAAGTCTCCTGTCTTCTTGGGATTTAGGAAATACCTGGAAGAGAAAGCATAGTTACTCACCTATAACAGGTGTTCTCCAGGAACAGCAGGAATCAGTCCTCACATATGGGTGACGTTGACGCCAATGCAACCCATGCGGAGCATTTCCCCAGCTTTCAAAGAAAGACTTTGGGAATTCTACCACGAATGCATGATCCCCTTCCCGTCCAAGGGTACCATCTTGCTCAGTCAGATGACATAGCTAAGACAGCAATCAGGCAAAAACAAAAGGACAGCAACTCCAAGGGGAGGAGGGAGGGTTGTAAGGACTAATTACTGCAGTTCCTGGAGAATACCTGTAAGAGGTGAGTAACTACGCTTTATCCAGAAATAGACAAGTAGTCAGTCCTCACATATGGGAACTCCCTAGCTCCAGGCTGCCAAGGATCAAACCACAACAGTACCAAAGGCGACCGGTCAGGTGGCTGTGAGTTGCAGAAGGTGAGACCCCATTGAGAGAGACTGCAAAACCCAAGCGTCCAGCAACACTATCACTCCGGTAGCCTGAATACAGAGGGTCGGAGGGCAGGAGCTGCCTACACTCAAAGATTATTATGCAGCACTGACTGACCAAAGGCACTGTCCCTGCGGGGTTCACTTTACAGGCAGTAGTGTGCTGCAAACGTGTAAATGGATGACCAAGTGGCTGCTCTGCAAATTTCTCTCACTGACACAAAGCAGAGGTGGACCACAGATGTGGCCATCACCCTCATGCAATGCGCTGTGAACCGGTGCTCCAGGGAGAGGCCCGCCCACTCATAAGTGAGGGTGATGCAGTCCACCACCCAAGAGGATAGGGTACGCTTGGTTACAGGGAGCCCCAGTCTGCTGGGGTCATAGGACACGAAAAGCTGAGGTGCTTTGTGGTAGTCCTGGGACCTGTTAGATAGAGGGACAGGACCCGTTTACAGTCCAGTGTGTGGAGTATGAACTTCACCCTGCTGGCATGAAGTCATGGGTAGAAGGTGGGGAGTACCACCTCCTGGTTGAGGTGAAACGGGGATACCCCCTTAGGGAGGAACTTAGGGTGAGTGCGGAGAACTACCCTATTCTTGAAGAACCTGGTGTATAGGGGGGGGGTCTGCCACCAGCACTTGAAGTTCGCTGACTCTGTGAGCTGAAGTCAGGGCCACCAGGAAAATCACCTTCCAGGATAGGTATCTGAGGTGGCAAGTGGCCAGTGGCTCGAACGGTGGCCTAGTCAGCTGGAAGAGCACCATGTTGAGGTCCCATTCTGCCGCTGGAGGGCGGACAGAGGGCTTGGAAAGCAAAAGGCCCCGCAGGAACCAGGAAACCAAGGTGAGCGGCTATGGCGCTCAGGTGCACCCAGACTGAGTTAAATTTCAGCCCTGCACGTGACAGATGCACTAGGTACTGGAGTACCAGCTGGATGTGTTAGGAGAACCGGTTCTCCTTCCTATTTGCGCACCACAGCGGGAACCTGCGCCACTGAAAGGAATAAGCCCTCCTTGTGGAGGGCTTCCTGGAGGCTAGCAGGATCTCCTGAACCTCTTGTGGTAGGCTGAGCGGGGCCAAGGCTATCCTCTCAGAAGCTAGGCCATTAGAGTCAACGATCCCACATTCAGGTGCAGAAGCAAGCCCTCTTCATGAGTGAAGAGGTCCAGGGCTCGAACCAGGAGCACTGGGAATGTCACCACCATTGAGAGCAGTAGTGGGAACCAGGGTTGCCTGGAGGCGATCACTATCACCGATGCCCTCTCGTTCTGAATTTTGAACAGAGTCTTGGCGACCAGAGGAGTTGGTGGGAATGCATACAGCAGTCCCTCAAACCATGAGATCAGGAACACATTTGCCGCTGCCTTCTGTGGGTGCGGCTGCTTGGAGCAGAAGCAAACCAGTTGTACGTTGTCCGGAGAGGCAAAGAGGTCTATCTCAGGCCAACCCCAAAGGCGGAAGAGCTTCTCCGCCACTGCAAGGTCGAGACGCCACTCGTGAGGACATAGGACTCTGCTGTCTGCCAGGTAGCTGTCCTGGACCGGGAGGTAGACTGCTCGCAGAGCATGCCATTGCACACTGCAAAGCGGAGGGCAGTTACAGCCTCCTGGCAAAGAAAGTACCAGTCCATGCTCTCTTGCTTGTTTATAAAGAACATTGTGACCTGGCTGTCCATCTGGACTAGCACAGGTCTGTTCTGCAAGAGGGAGCGGAATGCACGTAGGGCGAGGGATACCGCCCGGAGTTCCAGGGGGTTTATTTGTAGTAGAGACTCTTCCCTGGACCAACAACCCTGAGTGCGGTGAACTCCACAATGAGCTCCACAGCACTGAAGAGAGGCAACTGAAGTCAGGCTACATTGCGGTGGGGGTGCCTGGAAGGGCATTCCTACATTGAGGAGGCCCAGGTTTTACCACCAGTCGAGGGATCTCGCCAGCTGGTGGGAGACCCTGACCGAGAGACGGCCCATAGCCTGGGTCCACTGAGAACGCAGGCACCACTGGGTTGTCTACATGTGCAGGTGAGCTAGGGGTGTGATATCGACCGTAGAGCAAATGTGTCCCAGCAGGCAAAGGAGAAGCCGAGCCAGCACTGTTCTGCGTTGCTGAACCACCCCTGCCATCTATTTGAGGCATTGTGCCCTGTCCTGAGGGAGAAGGGCTCCGGCACGAACAGTATCCAGCTAAGCACCAATGAACTCTAGGTCTTGCAATGGAGAGAGATGTGCTTTGGGGTAAATGATGACGAACCCCAGATGCTGCAGGATGAGGATCGTACGTTCTGTGCCGCCTCTGATGAGCCAGTTGTCCGGGTAGGGGAAAACCAAAACTCCTTGTAGGTGCAGATGGGCGGCTACTACTGCTAGGCACTTTGTGAACACTCTTGGCAAGGAGGCCAGGCCAAAGGGAAGTGCCCTGTATTGGTAATGGCCTCCCACTACCATGAATTTCAGGTATTGCCTGTCAGATAGGTGGACCAGGATGTGGGTGTAGGCATCCATTAGATCCAAGGAGCAAAGACACTTTCCCTGGTGGAGGTAGGGCAGCAGTGTCCCAAGGAAGAGCATTTTGAACTTCTCCCTCACCAGGAACTTGTTCAGGTCTCGTAGGTCCAGGATGGGCCTGAGACTCCCGGTTCCTTTGGGAAAAAGAAAGTGCCTTGAGTAGAAGTCCTTGCCCCAAAGGTGCTGGGGAACCGGCTCTACTGCCTTGACCTGCTATCTCTTGAGAGAAAGAGGGCCAGGCGAAGGAGAAGTCGCAGTGGCTCTTCTGGAAAATGCCCAGAGGTGGCAGCTGGAAGCAGAGATGGTAATCTTCCTTCACCACTTGGAGCGCCCACTGGTCAGAGGTAACCTCGGGCCACCTGTGGGCAAACAGTGCCAGGCGGCCCCCTGTGAGCTGGTGAGAGTCTCCCAGGGGGAGGGAGGCCCCACACTGGGAGTCAAAAGCTCCCACCAGGTTGAGTCGGAGCTGGTTTCTGTGGTTCGGGAGCATTTGGCTTCCTAGGTCCATGTCCCTGGCCCTTGTGCTGGGATCCCTGCTGCTGCTGGCTTGCGAAGGCTTGGTAGTGGTGACTCTGATGGAAAAGGACCTTCTTCCTCGAGAAAGTTGGAAGGGAGACCGGAGGGGCTCTTCAAGGAAATAAGGGGGAGGTGTCAGTCAGGTGGAGGAGATAACCCTCCATGACTACCCTCAGTGCTCAGGAATCAGTGGTGATAGTCACCGACCTCTAGGCATAGAGGGCCAGACATCCCCCTGCGGGCTGCTGAATTCCATGGGGTACATAGCCTATCCTCAAGGAGTCAAAAACTATCCCCTGGTTGGGCCAAAGCCAGTGCCTGGGGTTTTGGAGCCTTCTGCTTACGTGGGCCATGCCCGTGTCCCTTGGCCTGCTGACTCTGTTTAGAAGATGGGGAGGCCTAGTAAGGTGGGTAACATCTGTAAGAAACTCTCTTCCACGGAAAGGAGGACATTTTACCCGAGCCCTTCTGTCGGGGAGGGGCAGCGGTGTTTTTCGAGAGCCTGGTCCTCGTCATGAACTCTGTTTCCAGCTCAGCATCCTTGTTGGTCAAGGGTTTGCCAAAGAGGTTCTCTCCTTGGAAGGGGACATTGACCATTTTGTTCTGAACCCACTGCTCGAGGTCGGATGACTGTAGCCAAGCATGGCGGTGTGCACCAAGGCCAGCCACCGCTACTCGAGCTGCCGACTCAAGTCATAGGCCACTCAAGACATGAATTTGGAACATTCACGCACAGCGTTGGCCAGGTTCTTGAACCACTGCAGGGGTTCCTCGGAAAGACCAGCTGGGAATTGGGCAAGTTCCTTCACCAGGTCTCTCAGGTACATACCCATGTACAGCTGGTAGACCTGGATGCGGGCCAATGAGCATTCAGCACTAGTAGCACTTTCTGCCGAGGGCATCCATGGTACGGACCTCCCTGCTGGAAGGCACTGAGGAGTGCGTCTTCTGGTTTTTCAACCGACACATGACCGACTCCACCACCATGGAGTTATGCGGCAGCTGTTACATTTGGAAGCCCAGGCTCCGGCGGACTCGATACATCGAGTTGAGCCATTTGCTCACCACCAGCACTGAAGCCGGTATCTCCCACATTCGGAGCATCAGCCAATCCAGGATGGGAGGTATGAGCACCACAAAGGGGCCTCATATTGGAGGATTTCCAACTCATCTGCCTGAAGATCCTTCTCAGACTCCATTGGCAATGCCAGGACCTTGGACCTGTCCTTGACAAAATCAAGGAAGCCCATATCCTCGGGAGGAGACCATTGTCGAGGCTTTGAGACAGGACAGTCAGATGGGACCTCGCAGTAGCGATGGGTATCAGGGGACTCCTCATCCTCTGTCTACCTCTCAATAGTAGTCCGTCGAAGACTCGTAGGAGGGCTGCTTGGCGGGCCTCGGGTCTTCTGATGCCCTTCGGCCAGTGCCCAGCAGACTTGCTGGGGATGACCGTGGTCCCATCAAGCAGGACCTGGATCGCGAACTCAGCTGAGGATTGACTCGAGGCCGAGGAACCTCGAGGATCGGCACGGCCTCAGGGGATATCTTGGACGTCGAGGGCCCGGTGGTTGGAGCGGATGAACCAGCCGTGTCAGACAACACCACCTGCTGCTGGTCCATGAAAGCAGACAAACTGCACTCCAGGGCCACCATTCTGAACTACAGAACAGAAGGTTCCGCAGCATTAGGTGCAGGCACAGAGGGATTCAAGCCTGATGCCGGCTCCCCCGAAGGGGAATCCTTGATGAGGAGAGTGTCTGGAGACAGAGGTCGATCTGCGGTCGGATCATTTACAGGCCGCTCCTTCTCAGACGCCTCGGATGGATGTCTCGGACTGTGGGACCGGACCCGTGGGGGCACCAGGGTGGTCAGAGCTGTCCAGGGACGCTGCCTTCAAAGGTTTCTTCCTGGGTTCCCTCGAGGGAGACTCCCTTTCTGAGGACCCACGATGAGGCCTGGGTTCAGAGGGTTCTGCCCGAGATGTCGGGGGCCTCAGACGAAGCCCTAGCCACTGGAGGCTCCAGGGACTCAGGGAAAACTTTATCGTGCTGCTGCTGATGGCTCGAGGGCCTTACTGAACATCCTCTTGCAGAGACCGCAGGCTGCCTGGTCGGGGTCTGGCCCAAGGCAGTGGAGGCAGCAGTCATGTGTATTGGTCAAAGACATAATTTTAGAGCACGGATCACATTTCTTAGCCACTGGTAGCCATGGGGGGGAAGTGCCCCTGCGAGGTCGAAGACTTTACGGGCTGTTACTGGCAGAAAAAAGGCACAAAAGTACCAGGAAAAGGACGGAAATGAAACGAACTCGACAACAAGGCAATAAGGTTGACAGGCAGGAAGAGTACGGGTGCAATACCGGAGACGAGTATGAAACTCGGAGAAAAAGCATAGTTACTCACCTCTAACAGGTGATCTCTGGGAACAGCAGGAATTTAGTATTCACATTTGGATATCGTCGGTACCGACGGAGCCCGCGTGGGACCGCTCCCCAGCGTCCAATAGGAACATTTTTGGGATCGTCCCACAGTGCATACGTGGTGCCTTCCCGCCTCTGTCTCTCTCTCACTTCAGTTCAGTTTATAGCTGAGACCAAAGGAGAGAAGTAGAGAAAGAGAAAGATAGAGACAACTCCTAGGGGAGGTGGGTGGGTTGTGAAGACTAAATTACTGCTGTTCCCGGAGATCACCTGTTACAGGTGAGTAAGAGTAGTTACTCACCTGTAAAGCACAGTTACTTACCTGTAACAGGTGATCTCTGGGAACAGCAGGAATTAGTCCTCACATATGGGTACGTCGGTACCGACGGAGCCTGCGCGGGAAAGCTCCCCAGCTTCCCAGAAGGAAGCTTTTGGGGCCTCCCACTGCACATGCGCGCTGCCTTCCCGCCTTCCTGACCAGCTCTCCTCAGTTCGAGTTTATAGCTGAGACAATAGAGAGAGGAAAGGAAGATAGATAGAAGATACAACTCCTAGGGGAGGTGGGTGGGTTGTGAGGACTAATTCCTGCTGTTCCCAGAGATCACCTGTTACAGGTAAGTAACTGTGCTATCTCCAGGAACAAGCAGGAATAAGTCTTCACATATGGGGACTCCCTAGCTAAGATGCCTGGGAGATCCCGTTCCAAGGGTTCGCCATATCTTCGTATGGATCTCAGGCATCCATCCTGGGAAGGTGGGCAGGAGTTGTTCAAGTATGGAACAGGTGTTTGAGGACAGCCTGACCAAACAAGGCATCCCGGCGGGAGTCCTTGTCCAAACAGTAATGGGCTGTGAAGGTATGAACCGAGGCCCATGTGGCGGCTCGACAGATCTGATCTATGGAGACAGAGTGAAGATGAGCCATAGAAGTGGCCATGGCTCTCACATTGTGAGCTGTGACATGGCCTTCCAGAGGAATATTTTTACACTGGTAAGCAAAGGAAATACACTGAGCAATCCAATTGGAAAGTGTAAGTTTGGAGACTGGAAGTCCCAAATGAGAAGGATCAAAAGCCACGAAAAGCTGGGAAGACTTTCGATGTGGCTGAGTCCTGTTGAGGTAAAAAGCGAGAGCTCTTTTACAATCTAAAGTATGAAGGTTCCTCTCTGCACTGGATGCATGAGGAGCCGGAAAAAAGACAGGTAGATATACCTCTTGATTAAGATGAAAAGGCGAGACCACTTTGGGCATAAAGTGGGGATTCGTCCTTAGGACCACCTTATCATGATGAAACCTGGTATAAGGTGGATGAGCCACTAAGGCCTGTAGTTTACTGATGCGGCGAGCCGAAGTGACTGCAATAAGGAAAATGACCTTCCAGGAAAGAAATTTCAAGGAGGTAGAAACCAACGGGTCAAAAGGTGGCTTCATAAGCTGACCCAGAACTAGGTTCAAGTCCCATGCTACCGGAGGAGGTCGGATGGGAGGCTTAGTTAGAGTCAGGCCTCTCATGAACCTTGCAACAAGCGGATGAGAGGAGACAGGTTGTCCATTTATAGGTTTTAAGGATGCTGCAATAGCACTCAAATGGACTCTTACTGAATTCGTCTTAAGGCCTGCATTAGAAAGATGCAGGAGATAGTCTAGTAGAGAATTCAAAGGAAGTGCTAGAGGGTCAAGACCCTGTTGAGCACACCAAATGGAAAAGCGTTTCCATTTGAAAGCATAGGAACGCCTGGTGGAGGGTTTCCTAGAGGCATGAAGGATATCTTTCACTGGTTGAGAAAGATTGAAGTCATGAAGGCTTAGGCCTTCAGTAACCAAGCTCTGAGGTGTAGGGACTTGGAGTTTGGGTGCCACACAGTCCCTTCCTCCTGAGAGAGAAGGTCTGGCGCAGCTCCCAGATCCAGGGAGGGTCCCTGGGAGAGATGCAGAAGTAGAGGGAACCACACTTGGCGTGGCCAGCGTGGAGCTATGAGGATCATCGATCCGTGATCCCTCTGGAGTTTGAACAGAGTCTTGGGAATCAAAGGAATGGGTGGAAAGGCATATAGGAATTCCTGACCCCAATGCAGGAGAAAGGCGTCGTTGGCCTGAGCTCCCTGACACGGAGTCCTGGAACAGAACCGGGGAAGTTTGGCATTCCACGGACCTGCAAAGAGGTCTATGTCCGGGGTTCCCCATTCCTGAAAGATTCTGCCTATCTGGTCCATATGTAGGGACCATTCGTGTGGAAGCAGAACTCGACTGAGTCTGTCTGCCCGAGAGTTTTGAACCCCTGGAAGATATACTGCCAGAAGATGAATTTGATGCTCTCTGGCGAAGGCCCATAATCTGAGAGCTTCGTTGCAAAGCGACAGAGAGCCTGTCCCTCCTTGTTTGTTTACGTAGAACATGGCCACCTGATTGTCTGTCTGAACTAGGACGGTCAGGTTGACAAGGAGGGTATGGAAGACTTTGTGGGCAAAGAAGATTGCTCGCAGTTCCAGGAGGTTGATGTGAAGGGTGGTCTCCTGCGGAGACCAAGTACCCTGAGTGGAGAGGGATTGTAGATGGGCTCCCCACCCTGTTTGGGAGGCATCTGTTGTGAGTGTTGCTTGGGGCAACAAAGGTTGGAAGGGGGCCCCCAACAACAGATTCTTGGTGGACATCCACCATTGGAGGGACCAAAACAGAAGCTTTGAGGTGAGTATTTGGTCGGAGAGCGCTCCTGATGCTTGAGTCCACTGGGTGGCCAAGGTCCATTGAGCTGCTCTCATACGAAGACGAGCGTAGGGCACCACGTGTACCGTGGAGGCCATGTGGCCCAGAAGTCGCAGCATTTCTCTGGCTGTCAAGTGACTGCTGGAATGAGCTTGGGAGGCCAAGCACAGCAGACGTTGACCCCGGACCTGAGGCAGGTAGGCCCTTGCAGTGGTGGTGTCCAACTGGGCCCCTATGAATTCTAGAGGCTGAGTAGGGGTAAGTTGAGACTTGGGAAGGTTTACCACCAGTCCAAGATACTGCAGAAGGTGCCTTGTGCGGTCCAGGGAAATCTGGGCCTCTGACTGAGATGGAGCTCGGATGAGCCAGTCGTCCAGATATGGGAATACAAAAATTCCCAGACCTCTTAGAAATGCGGCAACAACTGAACACTCTTGGAGCAGAGGCTAGACCGAAGGGAAGTACTCTGTACTGGAAATGTTTTCCCTGAAACAGAAATCTTAGATATTTTCTGTGGGATTGGTGGATGAGTATGTGTGTATACGCATCCTTGAGATCTAGAGAACAAAGCCAATCCTGACTCTGAAGGTATGGAAGGAGAATGCCTAGAGAAAGCATTTTGAATTTCTCCTTGTACAGAAATTTGTTCAATTCTCTCAGATCTAGGATAGGTCTGAACCCCCCTGTCTTCTTTGTTATGAGAAAATGAGGGGAGTAGAATCCTGTCCCTTGTTGAAGAAGAGGAACCTCTTCTATTGCCCCTTGGGCAAGGAGAGAAGAGACTTCATGATCCAACAGGACCAGGAGAGATGGGGGAGAATTGAAGTGCCTCACCATGGTATATGGAGGAAGGTTGGAAAAATGAAGTTTGTAACCCTCTCTGATGATAGAGAGGGTCCATTGCTCTGATGTGATTTGCTCCCATCTGGGAGCAAAGTGAGCTAACCTTCCGGGAATGGTGAGGGGCTCTGGTTGTTCTAGAGCCAGAAATGTTAAGTTCTCTAGGGGCAAGTCAAAACCCCTGAGGGGGTTGAGCCTGCTGAGGAGTGGTAGACGCTGCAGGCTTTGACTTTGCCTGTTTAGGTTGCTGACGTTTAGCAGCAAAGCGAGGCTGAGAAGATTGTTGGCCAGTATTTGTGGAAAATCTGGCCTTCTTGTAGTAAGGCCTCTTGAAAGACTTTTTCTTGGCAGGAGTAGAGGTAGACTTAGAAAGTCTATCCAAGGTAGCATTTTCTGCGTCCCTTTGAGTGGCTTTAATTTGCCAGTCCTGACCAAATAAGTTCTCACCTGTACAGGGCAGATTCCGTAAGCCATCTAGGACCCAGGGTTCTAGGTCAGAGGCCTGGAGCCAAGCAAGTCGTCGGGCTGCAATGGCAATGCCCGAAGCTCTACCGGCACCTTCAAAGGAATCAAAGGCTGCTCTGTTGGAGAACTTAGAAACATCTAGAAGCTGTTTCACCAGAGAAATGAACTCCTCTTTTCTATCCTCAGGGATAAAGGAGGCAAAATGTCGTATCTTTAGGGCAAGTTCCCTGAGAAACATGCCCATATACAGACTGTAAGAATTAATCCTGGCTATAAGCATAGTAGCCTGGAAAATTTTCTTGCCAAAAGAGTCTAGGGTCTTACATTCTCGTCCTGGAGGGGTAAAAGAGTGCCTTTTGGTACTCTTAATCTTTTTCAGTGCAGACTTCACCACAATGGAATGGTGAGGCAACTGAGTCTTTTGAAAACCAGGGGAAGGAGGGACCCGGTACATGGTGTCCAACCTACGAGAATAAGGAGACAACGTTAGAGGAGCTTCCCATAAGCCCATCAAGTGTTCTTGAAGGATTTCATGGATAGGCAGGGTGACTGCCTCTTTAGGAACCTTAGGGCATCCTAAAATATCCAATTTCTTTGACCTAGGTTCTTTTTCAGAGGATGTGGTAATAGAAAGTCCTTTAGCTAGTTCAATAATGAAGTCTTGAAAGGACAAATCCTCTGGTGGAGACATTCTCCTCTTTGGGGAAGAGGGGTCTTCATGAAGAAATAGAGACAGCTCATCAGAGTCCTCAGAGGAGTCAAAATCCTCAGAAGAAGCAGAGTATTCTCTATTTGCTTCCAACGCACGATACGCATACCGAACGGTATCGACATCGGGCGTACCGGGTATGGGATCGGTATCGGGTGAAAACCCGGATCCGGCATGCGGAACCGATCTGCGTTTGGAAGTCGATGGTCTCGGTTCCAGTATGGGAGACGATACCGGAACCGGACCCGGTACCGCTGAACGCGGTACCGAGGGCATCGCAGCATTAATAAAAGCCAGCATGGCCTGCTGCATGGTCTGAACAGTATTGCTCATAGACGCCACTGCTGCCTGGATGTCGGTACCGGTATGGGCCGGTACCCCAGAGCAGTGTAACAGGTGATCAGTCGAGGCCGTGCCATCGATGTCAACCTGTAACCCCATAGATGGTGCTTTGGAAGCCAGAGCTTCCCGCCGGGGTTGTTTGGCTGGGGCAGGATCCTCACACTCAAAAGTGAGAGTCTCTCGATGCTTTGAAGGAGATTTGCTCTTTGAGGACCTGCCCACAGAGGGTTTGGTTACCTGAGATCCATCCGGAGAGGAAGACCTGGATGACTGTGATGCTGGATTATCTGAAGCAAACAGCACATGGAATTTGTTGGCCCGGTTCTGCAACCCAAGTTTAGACATCTGGGAGCAGGATGGGCAGTCCGGAATGGAGTGGTCAGGTCCCAAGCACTTAAGAGACCATTCATGGGTGTCTGTAATAGAAATAACAGCACTACACTTGGTACACTTCTTAAAACCAGGGGCTGGTTTCTCCATGAGGAGAATTTGTGTAGGCCTGAGGCCTAACCGAAGTCACCAAGTTGTGCAGAATAAAGATTTTTTTTTTTTTTTTTTAAAGAAAAGAAAAGAGAGACCGGCGGTACTGGTTTCGGTATGGGGAAGGCAGGTACGCGGTCTAAAGAAACAAACTAAAACAATAATTTCTTCAGCGGTGACAGGAACACGACCTGCTGGCTCCGCGGAAAAAGAGAAACTGAGGAGAGCTGGTCAGGAAGGCGGGAAGGCAGCGCGCATGTGCAGTGGGAGGCCCCAAAAGCTTCCTTCTGGGAAGCTGGGGAGCTTTCCCGCGCAGGCTCCGTCGGTACCGACGTACCCATATGTGAGGACCTATTCCTGCTTGTTCCTGGAGATCAGGTGTTCTCCAGGAGCAACAGGAATCAGTCCTCACATATGGGTGATGTCGGCGCCGACGGAACCCTCGCGGAGCAATTTCCCCAGCTTTCAAAGAAAGCCTTTGAGAATTGCAGCGCGCATGCGCGGTCCCCTTCCCGCCCAAGGGTGCCATCTTGCTCAGTCTGATGACATAGCTAAAAGACAGCAAAAAAAGTAGCAAAATGAAATGATAGGACTGCAACTCCAAGGGGAGGAGGGAGGGTTGTGAGGACTGATTCCTGCTGCTCCTGGAGAACACCTGTTACAGGTGAGTAACTACTCTTTCTCCAGGACCAAGCAGGAAGTCAGTCCTCACATATGGGACTCCCTAGCTTAAGGCTACTGGAGACCTCAAGCGGAAAAAAGAGCTCCCTCAAGCTCAGTAGCACAGAAGGAAGGAATCTTCTCTGAAAACGCCCATGACCGGTAGCCCAACACCAGGGCCGGAGGGTAGGAGTTGCCTAAACCTCAAAGAGATTATGGAGGACTGCCTGTCCGAAAGCACTGTCCCTGCGGGACTCCCTCTCCAGGCAGTAATGGGCCGCAAAAGTCTGGCTTGAAGACCAAGTAGCGGCCCGGCAGAGGTCTGCCAACAGAACAGAGCGGAGATGAGCCACTGACGCAGCCTTCACCCTAACACGATGAGCCATGACTCGACCCTCCAACAAGAGGCCGACCGCCCCATAAGCCCAAGCGATACAGTCAGCAACCCATATGGACAAAGTACGCTTGGAGACAGGGAGCCCCAACTTATTGGGGTCAAAAGAAATGAAGAGCTGAACAGCCCTCCTATGCTCCCGCATACGGTCAAGGTAGAAGGATAAGGCCCTCCTACAGTCCAGGGTACGCAAGACCATTTCAGCCCAGCTGGCGTGCGGCCTGGGAAATAAGGTCGGAAGAACCACCTCCTGGTTGAGATGAAAAAGAGAAACCACTTTTGGAAGAAACTTAGGGTGAGTCCGTAAGACTACCCTATTCCTGTAGAACATAGTGTAAGGAAGATCAGACACTAGGGCCTGCAGTTCACTAACGCACCTAGCAGAGGTAAGGGCTACCAAAAACCAGAGGTAAGGGCTACCAAAAGGTTTTCCAGGAAAGAAAACGAAGAGGGCAGGTAGCCATAGGTTCAAAGGGCGGACAGGTAATCCGCTGCAAGACCACATTCAGATCCCATTCAGGGGCTGGTGGGCGCAAAGGAGGCTTAAGGAGAAGGAGGCCTCGGAGAAAACGAGCCACCAAAGGGTGGTTTGAAAGAGGCCTGCCATCCACCAGTGCGTGATGCGCAGCGAGAGCACTGAGGTGGACCCTCACAGAGTTGGACTTAAGGCCCATATTGGAGAGGTAAAGCAAATATTGCAAAACCACTGCCACCAAGCAGGAGAAGGGATTCTCAGACTGCTGAGCACACCACACGGAGAACCGACGCCACTTAAGAGCGTAGGACTTCCGGGTGGAGGGTCGCCTGGAGGCCAAGACGACCTCTTCCACCTCCCGAGGCAGCAGAAGGGGAGCAAGGACTACCCTTTCAGCAGCCAGGCCATCAGATGAAGGGACCGGAGGTTGGGGTGTAGGCGAGTCCCCTGATCCTGTGACAGGAGATCGGGTTGAAACCCCAGAGGAAGACGAGTGTCCACCGCCAGCTGCATCAGAAGCGGGAACCAGGGCTGTCTCGGCCATCTGGGAGCCACTAGGATCATCGAGGCTCTGTCTTTGAGAACCTTGAAGAGCATGTGAGACACCAGTGGCATGGGAGGAAAGGCATATAAGAGGCCTGTGGACCATGGAATCAGAAAAGCATCCGCCGCTACTCTGAGAGGATGCGGTTGTCGAGAGCAGAATCTGGGAAGTTGCCGGTTCAGAGGACTGGCAAACAGATCCATGGTGGGGAAGCCCCACTTGAGAAAGATCCGCTGAACCACCAATGGATCCAATCTCCACTCGTGTGGTTGGAGGATCCTGCTCAGCATGTCTGCCAGGTAATTTTCCTGACCTGGGAGATAGACAGCTTTGAGGAGGATGCCGTGGTGGACGGCCCAAGAGCACAGTTTTTGTGCCTCCTGACAGAGAAGGAAGGAGCCTGTTCCTACTTGTTTGTTCACGTAGAACATAGCAACTTGATTGTCCGTCTGGACCAGCACAGACTGGTGAGAAGTGAGGTGGGAGAAGGCTCTCAGAGCTAGGCGGATGGCTCTGAGCTCCAGGAAGTTTATCTGCTGAGCAGACTCCCAAGGAGTCCAGAGGCCTTGTGTACATGTCCCTTGGCAATGTGCTCCCCAACCCAGGAGAGAAGCATCGGTTGTAAGCACCTGAGAAGGCGGAGGAGATTGAAAAGCCACTCCCAGCACCAGGTTTGGCAGATGAAGCCACCACCGCAGAGAAGAGACCAGCAGGTCGGATACCTGTACTGAGTCCGCCAGGTTCCCCATGGCCTGATGCCATTGAGTGCGAAGGCACCACTGAGCAGGTCGCATGTTCAGGCGGGCATTGGGGGTCACATGGACCATGGAAGCCATATGGCCGAGCAGTCTCAGAAATTGCCTGGCAGAGACCAGGGAATTGCTGTGAAAGAGGCTGGCGAGATCCATGAGCCTGTGTGCTCTGTCTAGAGGCAGGAAGGCCCGCGCCTGAAGTGTGCTCAACCTTGAGCCGATGAATTCGAGATTTTGAGAGGAGAGCAAAGTGGACTTTGCGAAGTTTATGACAAAGTCCAAGTGCTGGAGCAGAGTCACAGTGCGATGAGTGGCCTGAGTGGCCTCTTGGGAAGACTGGGCCCTGATGAGCCAGTCGTCCAGGTATGGAAACACAAAAAGGCCTTGAAGTCTTAGATAGGCCGCCACCACTGCTAGGCATTTGATGAACACCATGGGGGCGGAGGATAGGCCAAAGGGCAGAACTCTGTACTGGTAATGATTTCTTCCCACAACAAACCTGAGATATTGTCTGTGGTCTGGATGAATAAGGATGTGAGTATAGGCATCCTTTAGATCTAAGGAGCATAACCAGTCTCCCTGCTGGAGGTAGGGCAGCAGGATTCCAAGGGTAAGCATCTTGAACTTTTGCCTCGCCAGAAACTTGTTGAGGTTTCGCAAGTCCAGGATGGGTCTGAGGCGTCCCGTTCTTTTTGGTATCAGAAAGTACCTGGAATAAAAGCCGTGACCTCTCAGGTGGTGGGGCACCGGTTCCACAGCCTGTTCCTGAAGAAGACCTGCTAACTCCTGAAGGAGTACGTCCCTGTGCAGAGGGAGTCTTGGAGGCTCCCCTGGAAAGTAGGAGGGAGGTACCTGGTGAAAGTGTAGAAGATAGCCCTTCTGAACTATATGAAGTACCCAGGTATCTGATGTGATGGCTGACCACCTGAGGGCAAAGTGGACTAGCCGGCCTCCTGTGCTGAGAGAAACCAGCTGAGGGGAAGAGGCTATGCTGATGGAGTCAAAAACCCCCACCCTGCTGAGCAGGGGCCGGTGTTGTGGGCTTGGGGGCCTGCTGCTACGGGACCAATTACTGACCCTTTTGGGGAGCTGCTGAGGCCTGATACTGAGGGTAGTATTTATAGGCAGCCGCCTTCCTCGGGTAAAAGGGCTTTTTCCCCGAGCCCTTCTTCTTCTGAGAAGGGGCAGAGGTTTTTCTGGACAGCCTAGTTCTGGTCAGAGTCTCGGTCTCGATTTGTGCAGCCTTTGCAGCCATGGGTTTGCCAAAGAGGTTTTCACTTCTGCAGGGGACATCGACCAACTTGTCCTGGACCCATGGCTCGAGGTCGGATGACTGAAGCCAAGCCTGTCGGCGGGCACCGATGCCGGCCCCGGCTACTCGAGCCGATGCTTCAAAGCCATCGTAGGCTGCTCGAGAGATAAACTTCAAGCACTCTCGAATACCAGTGGACAAGGCTTGGAACCTCTGCAAAGGTTCCTCGGAGAAACCAGCAGAGAACCCGTCAAATTTCTTTTGCCAGATCTCGGAGATACATGCCCATATAGAGCTGGTAGATCTGGACTCGACAAGCAAGCATAGAGCCCTGGAAGCACTTCCTACCGAGGGCATCCAGGCTCCGGGCCTCCCGGCCGGGAGGCACCGAGGAGTGCATCTTCTGACTCTTGAGTCGATGCATGGCCGATTCCACCACCATGGAATGGTGCGGTAGTTGTGCCTTTTGGAACCCGGGGCTCTTGCGGACTCGATAAATGGAATCGACCCGCTTGCTTAACACCGGCGCCGACGCCGGGTTCTCCCACATGCGGAAGAGAAGTCATTCCAGCATCGGAGGAACCGGTACAATAAAGGCCTCCTTCGGGGGATAGTCATACTGGAGGGCATCGAGCTCTTCAGCTCGAGGCTCCTCCTCGGGATCCGCGGGGAACGCCAAGGCCTTGGCCATATCCCGCACGAAGTCCGAGAACCGGGTGTCCTCCGGGGGGGACCGTCTCCGAGGTTCGGACTCAGGCGAGTCCGATGGGACACACCGAGTCCGAAAAGTACCAGGTGACTCTTCGTCCTCCGTTTCCCAGTCGGACTCCTCGGAGGAAGAATCGAGCAGCTCCGGTCGGGCAGGCACCGATGCCCTCCACCCCGACGCCGAGGGTGTCGGCGTCGACGACCTCGGTCCCGAACGGGAGGCCGAGGGAGACCGCGACTGAGGATCGACTCGAGCTCGCATGGACTCGAGGATCGGCTCGGTCTCCGGGGTCGACTTGGACGTCGACGTCCCGGTGGCCGGGGCAGACGCATTGGCGAGGCCAGCGATCAATGCCCGCTGCTGGTCCATGAAGGCAGCCAAACTGCTCTCCAAGGCCGTCAACCTGAGTCCGAGCTCAGGAGACCCAGCAGCCCCCGACGGCGTCGGGCCCGACGTCGGCTCCTTCGGAGGCAAGTCCACGAGGACCTGGAAAAGAGACGGCTGAGGGAAGATATGATAGAAGTCTATAAATTAATGAACGGAGTGGAACGGGTAAACGTAGATCGATTGTTTACCTTATCAGAATATAGAAAGACTAGGGGACATGCAATGAAGCTACAGGGTAAACTATTTAAGACTAATAAAAGAAAATATTTTTTCACTCAACGTGTAATCAAACTCTGGAATTTGTTACCGGAGGATGTAGTAAAGGCTGTTAGTGTAGCTGGGTTTAAAAAGGTTTGGACAAGTTCCTGGAGGAAAGGTCCATAAACCATTATTAAGAAGGGACCCAGGATATCAATGCTTGAACCAATACAAGCATTGTGGAACCTGTGTCCCTTGGGGAAACTGCTAGGTACGTATGACCTAGATTGGCCACTGTTGGAAACAGAATACTGGGCTTGATGGACCTTGGTCTGACCTAGTATGGCATATCTTATGTTCTTATGACTACAGCACTCACGTGTCCAGGCGACTCCATTTCGAGATGAGGATGTTTCGAAGGCCTCTCCGACTCCGAGGACCCGGGACGGCTATCGGGGCTATGCGACCTGGCCCTCGAGGAACCAGGAGCGTCCACCGACGCCGCCCTCGCGGGTTTTTTCTTCCGATGATGTTCCCGGGTAGGAGACCCCCGCTCAGAGGAACTCCGACGATGCTCAGGACCGGAGTACCGGGACGTCGAAGCCTCTGACGAGGTCCGGGCCCGGCCGGACGCGGAGTCAGAGAAGATTCGTTCCCTTTGATGCTGCCGACTCCTCAACGCTTTTGAGGACATCTTGCCACACGGACCACAGATCATCGGGTCATGATCGGGTCCGAGGCAGTGGAGGCAGCAGTCATGTGTGTCGGTAAGAGACATAAGTTTCTTACAGCGATCACACTTCTTAAACCCGCTGGCAGCCATCGAGGGAAAAAGGTGAAATTAGACATACCTGCTAATTGTTGTTCCTGGAGTAGACCCAGTCTGGTCCCGGACCTCTGAGTTGTCAACCTTAATCAGCAGCTTGGAGACTGAGGAACCACCTTCTTTTCATGATGTCACTCCTATATAACTCTGGCATCCGCCTCCCTCCATCAGTACCCTAATGACAAAGCAGACTCACCAGAGCAACAAATAAGTTAAGACCTCACTTACACCCCCCCGCAAGGTCCAACCCCCCCAGCACTGAAACATCAAAATTAACTAACACACGAACTCTGAACACTGAGGGTGCCCAGACTAACCTCTCACCTGTCCGACCACCCCCCGTAAAGATGACATCTAAACGTCTCTTCTTACCTGTCAGAGAAAAAACAGAAGACCGTGCTGCAAGCCCCCTTCTTCAACACCGGGTGGGATGCGGGACCAGACTGGGTCTACTCCAGGAACAACAATTAGCAGGTATGTCTAATTTCACCTTCCTGTTCGTAGCCCCAGTCTGGTCCCGGACCTCTGAGTAAGTACCAGAGCAGTAAAGCTAACGGGAGGGCCCAGCCGCAACCGCTTGCAGCACCACCGACCCGAAACCGGCATCCTGCGCGGACTCAACGTCCAACCGGTAATGTCTAATAAAGGGAGACAAAGAAGACCACGTGGCCGCCCTACAAATCTCCGCTGGCGGCACAGCTTGGAGCTCCGCCCAGGACGCAACCTGGGCTCTAGTGGAATGGGCCCTCAGCCCCTCCGGCACCGGTCTTCCCTTCAGCAAGTAGGCCGACGAAATCGCCTCCCGGATCCACTGGGCGATGGAGGCCTTGGAGGCCGCCTCTCCTCGGCGTGGACCCGCGAACAGGATAAACAACCTCTCCGAGCGGCGGAACTCCGCCGTACGCCGAAGATACCTCTTCAAGGCCCAACGGACATCTAGCGTCCGCGATACGGAACCCGATGAGTCCGCCCGGAACACCGGTAATGAAATCTCCTGATTCAAATGGAATGCCGACACGACCTTGGGTAAGAATGCCGGCACAGGCCGCAAGACCACCTTGGACTCGAAAAAAGACAAGAACGTTTCCTTACAGGACAGCGCCTGCAACTCCGATATGCGCCTGGCCAAACAAATAGCCACCAGAAACACGACCTTCAACGTGAGATCCTTCAAGGAAGCCGAGCTCAAGGGCTCGAAAGGCTCCCGCTCCAGCGCCGTCAGCACAAGAGGAAGATGCCACTGCGGTACCGGCTGACGCCTGGGCGGTCGAATTAACGCCACCGCGTGCAAGAACCGCTTGACATCCCGATGTTCTCCAATGGATCTACCGTCCACCCGTCCACGGTAGCATGACAGGGCCGCGACCTGCACCCGAAGCGAGGCCGCCGCCAGACCCTTGTCGAAACCGCCCTGCAGAAAGTCCAAAATCTGAGAAAGACGCCTTGAGCGCCACCAAGTGCCGCTCGCTGCACCACGCCTCAAAAACTCTCCAGACCCGAACATACGCCAAAGACGTGGACCTCTTACGAGCTTTCAACAGTGTGGAAACCACCGCCGAGGAATAGCCCCTAGTCCTCAACCGAGCCCTTTCAATAGCCAAGCCGTAAGCGAGATCCGATCCACATGAGGCATGAATAGAGGCCCCTGCGCCAGCAGATCCGGGCGGACCGGCAGCCGCCACGGCCGCGCGACCAGAAGACTCCGCAGGTCTGCATACCAAGGGCGGCGCGGCCAGTCCGGAGCTATCAGGATCACCATCCCCCCGAAGCTCTCCACCCGCTGGAGCACCCGGCCAATGAGCACCCACGGCGGAAAGACGAACAACAGCTGGCCCTCCGGCCAGGGCTGAATCAGCGCATCGAGACCCTCGGACATCCGCTCCCTTCGCCTGCTGAAGAAGCGGCTGGCTTTCGCCGAGCTGAAAGTGGCCATCAGGTCCATCACCGGCGTGCCCCACCGCCGCGTGAGCATCGCGAACACCTCCGGATGGAGGACCCACTCTCCTGGATCCACCCGCACGCGACTGAGAAAGTCCGCCTCCACATTGTCCACTCCTGCCACGTGCGCCGCTGACACCGCCAGAAGATGCCGCTCGGCCCACGTGAATAGAGTCTCGGCCTCCGCCTCGAGAGCAGCGCTACTGGTCCCGCCCTGGCGATTGATATAGGCCACGGCCGTGGCGTTGTCTGAGAATACTCGTACCGCCGATCCGACGAGGATCGGCTGGAAACATTCCAACGCCAGAGACACCGCCCGCAACTCCAGGCGATTGATCGACCACGAGCGCTCCTGAGGGTCCCACTATTCCTGAGCGAACTCGCCCCGACAGTGGCCCCCCCAACCCTGAAGGCTGGCATCCGTCGTCAACGCTATCCACTCGGGCACCGCCAGGGGCCTCCCCCTCTGCAAGGAGCGGGGGTCCAACCACCAACGCAGCCCCGCCCGCGTCTCGTCCGGGCAGGCGAGTCTTTGAGACAGGGGGTCCCGCTGGTGCGACCAGCGCCTTAGCAGTGCCCTCTGCAAGGGCCGCATGTGGGCCCTTGCCCACGGTACCAGATCGAGGGAAGCCGCCATGGTGCCCAGCAGTTGCAGATACTGCCACGCCGTGGACTCCCGTCTCTTCAAGAACTGCCGTACCAACAACCGCAACTTCTGCGCTCTCTGTCGAGGAAGGAACACCTGCCCGGTTCCCGTGTCGAAGAACGCTCCCAAGTATTCCATGTCTTGGGAGGGAACCAACTGGCTCTTTGCCCTGTTGACCACCCAACCGAGGCTTTCCAGGAACCAGACTACCCGGGACGTGGCCAGCACGCTCTCGTCCCTCGACTTTGCCCTGATCAACCAGTCGTCCAGATACGGGTGCACCAGGACGCCTTCCTTGCGCAGAGCCGCCGCCACCACTACCATCACCTTCGTGAAGGTGCGCGGCGCCGTCGCTAGACCGAACGGCAGCGCACGGAATTGGAAATGACCGAAGGGCACCGCAAAGCGGAGAAACCGGTAGTGCTCCTGCCGAATGGGAATGTGAAGATAGGCCTCTGACAGATCCAGAGCGGTGAGAAACTCGCCCGGCCGGACCGCTGCAATCACGGACCGGAGAGTTTCCATGCGGAAGTGGGTCACCCGAAGGCACTGATTAACCCCTTTGAGGTCCAGGATAGGCCGGAACCCTCCGTCCTTCTTTGGGACCACGAAATAGATGGAGTATCGACCGCAACCGTGTTGGTCTGGCAGTACCGGCTCGATCGCCCGAAGGTCTAGCAGCCTTTGCACGGTCTCCCGCACCGCCGCGCACTTGTTGCAGGGGGACCGCACGAAGGCATCGCGCACTGGTCGCTGTAGCTCCAGCGCGTATCCGTCTCTGATGACCTCCAGCACCCACTGATCCGAAGTCACGTGGACCCAGGCGCCACAGAACTCCCGCAGCCTTCCTCCTACGGGAACCAGCGGCCCCTGGGTCCGCCGTATCTCATTGCGCCTTGCGCAGGGCCGAGGCGGAGGAGGAGGAGGTCAAGGCCCCCCCCCCAAAACCTCTGCCGGCTCCCCTGAAACCCCGAAACCCCTGGTTTCGGACAGGAAACCTGCCCCGCTGACTGGTAGTGAACCGTGGGAAGCGAGAGCGTCGAAAGTCCCGCTGTTGAGATCTGCTTGACGCGGCGCCACGGCCTTGCTTGGGTTTGTCCTCTAGCAGCTTACCATCCTTAGACTCGCCCAGGTCCTTGACCAACTTCTCCAGATCCTCTCCAAAGAGGAGGCGTCCTTTGAATGGGAGTTTACTCAGCCTGGCCTTCGAAGAGGGATCCGCCGCCCAGGAACGGAGCCACAGGTACCGTCTGGCAGCTACCGCCGACGCCATACTGCTGGATAGACCCCGCATGAGGTCATAGTGCAGGTCAGATAAATAGGCCGCCCCCGACTCCATGCGGGCCGCCTCCACAGATTTGCCCTCCGTCTGCGCCGGTCGCAACTGTTCAGACCAGCGAAGACAGGCCCTGGCCACCCAGGCCCCACAAATAGCTGCCTGGAGGGACAGGGCATTAGTGTCAAACACCTGACGCAGGAGGGCATCCAGTTTCCTGTCCTGGGCATCCTTGAGTGCCGCGCCGCCTTCCACTGGGATGGTGGTCTTCTTTATAACCGCCGCCACCGCAGCATCCACCTTGGGGGGCGTGAAGACCTCCCGATCCCGATCCACCAGAGGATATAACCGCCCCAATATCCGCGATCCCCTCAGGGCCGCCCCCGGGACGCTCCACTCTTCCTGAATCAGCTCTTGGAAGACCCAATGAACCGGGAAGGCTCGCTGAGACTTACGGAAGACTTGTAACAAAGGGTCCTCCAGAGACTCGTCCTCCGACGGCCCCTGCGCTGGCATATTTAAGGCGCTCAGCGTCTCAGCAATCAGGGCCGGCAGTTCTTCCCTCCGGAAAACTCTGATCACCCTGGCCTGCTCCTCCTTGTCGTCGAGCTCCCACTCTTCCAAGTCTTCTTCAGGAAGCCCAGCCTCGCCTTCCTCCTCCGACAGGCGCCCCTCCGAGGCCAGGGAGGGCTCAACCGACTCCGCATCCAACCGCAGCCTCTTGCTGCCGGGTTGGTCCTCTATGGGGAGAGCCGAAGAGCCACGCTTCGCGCAGACCCCTTCTGAAGACTCTGACATTGGAAGAGGCAGGTCCCCCACTGCGCGCCGCAGCAAGGCCACAAACTCAGGGGAAAAAATGGACTCAAGTCTGCTCGCCCAGGGAACCTGGGGCACTGATCCCGGCGCGGTGGTCGACGGCCCCGCCACCGGCTCCGCCCAGGATGAACCTGGAGGAGAGTCAGCCGCAGGCCCTACTTCCGACCCCGGCAGCTCCCCCACGCTCACCCCGGGGGGATCCAGAGTTGCTGCCTCCTTAGAGCAACTTTTACACACCCCGGAGTCCAACAGGGAGGATCTCTTAGCCCCACAAATCATGCAATGGGGCTTTGGCGACATATCTCTACAGTGCGTCTCTCCACAGGGAATGCTCCCCAATCCCCAAGGGAACCAGCCCCTCAGGGGAAGATGAGCCCGCTGCGCCTAGCCGTGCGGCGGGTCCCAAGCAAAGGCAAACCTCCGCTGCCTCCGCCTATATCTGGAAAGGCACTGACGCTTTGCTTGTTTTTTTTTTTTTTTTTTTAAGCACCCCTCATTTTTTTTTTTTTTTTAAGCACCCCTCAATAAAAATAAAACAGCCCAGCCGGCTCCCCGGAGCCACCCGCACAACCACACGGAGGGTCTAGCCGCCAGGCAAGGGCCGGGAAAAAACGTGGGAGCCAAAGAAGCACTCCCGCGCGAACGCCACGTGGCCGGGCCTGCACAGCCACAAGGCGCACCCGCGCCGCGGCGAGGAGAAGAAGCAGCTGCTGAAATCGCGTTTCCCCCCCCCCCCCCCCCGCTTGCCTTACCTGAGCTGCAAGCGCAGCGAAGCAGAAGCGGAGGGCGTCGCAATATCCGAGGAGGAGGGAAGGCCCCCAGGTCCGTCCTGCAATTCCCTCGCGGCGGACCGGCTGCAGATTCCCCCCTTGTCGTCCAGCCAGAGGCGCGCTCACAGGCAGGTCCTCTGTTTGGCGCGTGGCTGGACGCAAATCGCTCTCTGCCGGCTCAGCTCCCCTGCCTCAAATCGGGGGCGAACCGGCCCCTCCAATCCCGCCGTGCACAGCACAGGGGCAAGACGAACAGAGGGAGAGGAGAGTCTAAGGCACCGGCAGGCACAGGTCCTATACCTTAAAGGCACAGAACACCTTTCTTTCTTGTATGTTGTTTTTTTTTTTTTTAAGCAATAAGCTATAAACCGCAATGAAACTAACAATGAGACTAACCCCTACACTCAAACTAAGGCTTAGTTGTTCCTCCAGTGAGCCCGGACCCCCGGGCTCAACCTAGTCTGCTGCTTGGAGACTGAGGTAACTGATGGAGGGAGGCTGATGCCAGAGTTATATAGGAGTGACATCATGAAAAGAAGGTGGTTCCTCAGTCTCCAAGCTGCTGATTAAGGTTGACAACTCAGAGGTCCGGGACCAGACTGGGGCTACGAACAGGAAGGGCCACTGCGAGGTCAAAAGACAGGGCTGCCAGTGAAAATGAAAAATGGCGCGAACGCTTGCCACAAAGGACAAAAAACCAAAAAATAAAGAAACGGACCCGATACCGGCATAGCGGGTCCGGGCGGAAAAAAGGATCCGGTGTCGAACCGAGAAAGAATAAAAAATAAGAAAGAAAATCAACTTTATCAGCGGCGATAAACAGTGTCTGTAGGGCTCCGCGGAAAAAAGAAGACTGAGCAAGATGGCACCCTTGGGCGGGAAGGGGACCGCGCATGCGCGCTGCAATTCCCAAAGGCTTTCTTTGAAAGCTGGGCAAATTGCTCCGCGAGGGCTTGGTCAGCGCCGACGTCACCCATATGTGAGGACTGACTTCCTGCTTGGTCCTGGAGAAACTACGCTATCTCCAGGAACAAGCAGGAAAGCACAGTTACTTACCTGTAACAGGTGATCTCTGGGAACAGCAGGAATAAGTCTTCACATATGGGTACGTCGGTACTGACAGAGTCTGCGCGGGAACGCTTCCCAGCGTACAATCAGAAAGCCTTTGGAAGCATCCCAACACGCCTGCCTGCTGCCTTCCCGCCTTCCCACCTGTCTCTCCTCATTTAAGTTTGAAACCTGAGACAAAGAGAGAGAGAGCAAGGAAGGGAAAGATAGAGATAGAGATAGAGAAAAAGCAACTCCTAAAGGAAGATTTATTCCTGCTGTTCCCAGAGATCACCTGTTACAGGTAAGTAACTGTGCTATCTCCAGGAACAAGCAGGAATGAGTCTTCACATAAGGGGACTCCCAAGCTCAGATGCCCAGAGGGCGTCCTGGCATGTTGCAAGTCTAGAACGAGCCATGCTATTGCTTAAGACCTCAGGCATCCTGGGGATGGAGAGTAGGAGTTGAATACAGAAGAGGAGCTGTGGACCAGCTGGCTAGAACAGGGTTTCTAAAGGGGAAGACCCTGTATAGAGGGTATTTTGTAGTAAAATATTGTAATCTGGGCCTCCCTTGTAGACCTTGCACAATTCCACTGAGGTACATATGGATCTATTAGAAGAGCCAGTGAATGTGCTCAAGGGGTACCTCACTTAGAAGTAGAGGTAATAAAAGCAGAGAAAAACAAGTGGAGGACAGAACCCTTCAGGGTGAGAAATGGCCCCAGGTGGAAAGACTGGGGTAGTATAAGAGGTAGAGCTTCAGCGGAGACGCAGAAAGCAGTACTAAAGAAAGCTTAAGCTGTTTAGGTCCAAAAACAGTATAAATTTAGGACCAAAAGAAAAAATGAGTCTGACCTAACTGGACTGGGGATGGAATCAGTCCATGTAGGGGAGAAAGGGTATGGAGACCCTTGTATCTGATAAGAAAGTAAGGACAGACTCAGGAACGCTAAGCGTTAGGTTAACTGAAGCTCCGCAATGTCTTTCCTAAATGGGGTCAAAGAGGAAAGAAGAAAGGTACATGGAGAGCTTCAGGAGTGCCCAACCTATATGGTAAGGAAAATTTTGTTAATTACCACAGGAAGTGGTTATAAGTGTCGCCCCCTAAGTATGCTGGCATATCAATGATAGGGGTAGTGCCCATCTGTCAGGATCATATAGGAATATAAGGATATCTGAACCTAACAGAACAGATAGATGAGTATATGGATACATATCTATCTAAAAATATATCTCAGTAAATCTATAAATATATCTATGTATATATATATATATATTGAATATATATATATATATAGATATATAAGGTATATATGAATATATCTATAGGACAGTGATGGCTAACCTTTTTGAGCCCGAGTGCCCAAACTGCCGCACAAAACCAAAGAATTTCCTCAAAGTGCCAGCATGTCATTTGCATAAGTGGTCTTATTTGCATAAATATTTGCATAATGTTACCATACACTAACTTTTAGTAAACATGTCTCTTAATGAGTGTATGGATAAAGAAAGACTAAAAGATTTCTACATTACTATAATCCAGTGCCAACCGCCAGGCACATTAGGAACTACTACAAACGCTGCCCATTTAGAACCCATAGCAAACCCGCCGTATCCTGACAGCATTACCAGGACTCACAAAGCACCATACCCTACCTATCAAAAGGCAACACTGCAAATATTAAACCAATACATTTCAGAGAATACTGGGGAAAGAGAACAAGTGGCAACGTCAAATAGGAATTTCCTCTTGTACCAAACAAAGCGCAGATGTTAATGATGCACATTTCCCAGAGCTGACATATTCCAGTTAATAAATTCAAAATAAAGAGATATCTTTCTACCTTTTGTGCATTTTCTTTTTCATTTGCAATTGGTCCAGACACTTTCTTCTGGTTTATTCATGTTTTCTGCTAACTCTCCATCGTCTGCTGTCCATTTGTCCTTTCTTCTCTCTTCTAGTTTTTTTTTCCATTCTCTCTCTCTCTCTACATCTGCTTTAACATACTAATCTTTCTCCTTTTGCTCTTTCCTCATTCCTATTTCATCCACACAAATTTTACCCCTCCATCCTCAATCCCCAATTACTCTCCCAATACCTGGCCAATTGCAGATTTTTCATCCCTCCTACACAAAATATTTTTCCCCTCTCCATTTTACTCTCCCAGCCCCATCCCATTCTAATCCTCCCCCAACATCAGCTCCCTTCTAGTTCCAGTCTCACCCAGCATCCATTCCCTTCTAGTCCCTGCATCAGCCCATTTCCAGTCCTAGCCCCCCATCAGCCCATTTCCAGTCCTAGCTCCCCCATCCATTTCCAGTCCAAGTCCCTTCATCAGCTCATTTTCAATCCTAGCCCCCCCCCCATCAGCCCATTTCTAGTCATTTCCTAGCCCCACCATCAGCCCATGTCAAATCATAGCTCCCCTCCACTCAGCCCAATTCCAGTCCAAGCCCCCCCATGAGCCTACTTCCAGTTCTAGCCCCTCCATGAGTCCATTTCAATTCAAGCCCCCACCACAGCCCATTTCCAATCTTAGCTCCCCCAACAGCCCATTTCCAGTCCTATCCTAGCTGTTCCATCAGCCCATTTTCAGTCCTAGCTCCCTTCCCTCACAGCCCATTTCCATTCCAAGCCCCCTCCCCATCAGCTATTTGCAGTTCAAGCCTCCCCTTCCACTCAGCCCATTTCCAGTCCTAGCAACACCCCAACCCATTACCAGTCCTAGCCCCCCGTCAATCAACTTCCAGTCCTAACCCCCATCACCCCATTTTCAGTTTAAGCCCCCCCCTATAACCCATTACCCAGTCCTAACCCCCCCCCATCAGCCCATTTCCAGTCAGCCCCCCATAGCCCATTGACAGTCCTAACCCCCCCATCAGCCCACAGCCCATTACCAGTCCTAACCACATCAGCCCACCTCAAGTCCTAACCCCTCCCCATCAGCCCATTTCCTGTCCTAGCCCCCCCATAACCCATTATCAGTCCTACCCCCCCATCAGCCCACTACCAGTCTTAACCCCCCCATAGCCCATTACCAGTCCTAACCCCCCGCATCAGTCCACTACCAGTCTTAACCCCCCCATAGCCCATTAGCAGTCCTAATCCCCCCATCACCCCATTTCCAGACAGCCCTCATCAGCCCCCAGCCCATTGCCAGTATTAACCCCCCCCCCCTTAGCCCATTGCCAGTCTTAACCCCCCCCCATAGCCCATTGACAGCCCTCATCAGCCCACAGCCCATTGCTAGTCTTAACCCCCCCCCATAGCCCACTGCCAGTCTTAACCCCCCCAGCCCACTACCAGTCTTAACCCCCCCAGCCCACTACCAGTCTTAACCCCCCCTCCCTAGCCCATTGCCAGTCTCAACCCCCCTCCCTCCCTCCCTAGCCCATTGCCAGTCTCAACCCCCCTCCCTCCCTCCCTAGCCCATTGCCAGTCTCAACCCCCCTCCCTCCCTCCCTCCCTAGCCCATTGCCAGTCTCAACCTCCCTCCCTCCCTAGCCCATTGCCAGTCTCAACCCCCCTCCCTCCCTAGCCCATTGCCAGTCTCAACCCCCCTCCCTCCCTCCCTAGCCCATTGCCAGTCTCAACCTCCCTCCCTCCCTAGCCCATTGCCAGTCTCAACCTCCCTCCCTCCCTCCCTAGCCCATTGCCAGTCTCAAACTCCCTCCCTCCCCCATTGCCAGTCTCAACCCCCCTCCCTCCCTCCCTAGCCCATTGCCAGTCTCAACCCCCCTCCCTCCCTCCCTAGCCCATTGCCAGTCTCAACCCCCCTCCCTCCCTCCCTCCCAAGCCAAGCCCATTGCCAGTCTCAACCCCCCTCCCTCCCTCCCTAGCCCATTGCCAGTCTTAACCTCCCTCCCTCCCTAGCCCATTGCCAGTCTTAACCTCCCTCCCTCCCTCCCTAGCCCATTGCCAGTCTTAACCCCCCTCCCTCCCTCGCCCATTGCCAGTCTTAACCCCCCCCTAGCCCTTTGCCAGTCCTACCCGCCCCCCCCCCCCTCGGCTCATGGCAATTAAAAAAAAAAAAGCTGGCCGCCGCGGCGGCATGGAGTGTCCCGCGGGGCTTCCTCTGCCCGGCGGGACTCTCCCGGCGCAGCTCAGCCCCTCTCTGCCGGCTTGCAGATACGCGAAGGGAGAGAGAGTCTCCCTCGCGTCTCTGTTAAGCCCGCAGGGGCAGATGGGAAATTTCCCATCAGCCCCTGCGGGCTTAACAGAGACGCGAGGGAGACTTTCCCTTCGCGTATCTGCAAGCAGGCAGAGAGGGGCTGAGCTGCGCCGGGAGAGTCCCGCCGGGCAGAGGAAGCCCCGCGGGACACTCCATGCCGCCGCGGCGGCCAGCTTTTTTTTTTTTTTTTTTAATTGCCATGAGCCGGCATATATTAATTTGCGACCTTCCCGCGTGCCAGCTGCAAGGCCTTCGCGTGCCACAGCTGGCACGCGTGCCATAGGTTCGCCATCGCTGCCCTAGAGACTTGCCTATGAGGGCAAGAGGGGTATTGGGCGTCCTCTAGCTGCCATTGAAGAAAATTATCTCTGACTAGAAGACCAAAGGAGATATGGGCCAAGCCAGGGAAAGCGTAGTTACTCACCTGTAACAGGTGTTCTCCAGGAGCAGCAGGAATCAGTCCTCACTTATGGGTGACGTCGGCGCCGACGGAGCCCTCGCGGAGCAATTTTCCCCAGCTTTCAAAGAAAGCCTTTGGGAATTGCAGCGCGCATGCGCGGTCGTCTTCCCGCCCGAGGGTGCCATCTTAGCCAGTCAGATGACATAGCTAAAAAAGACAGCATAAAAATTTGCAAAAAGAACATAAGCAGACGATTGCAACTCCAAGGGGAGGAGGGAGGGTAGTGAGGACTGATTCCTGCTGCTCCTGGAGAACACCTGTTACAGGTGAGTAACTACGCTTTCTCCAGGACCAAGCAGGAAGTCAGTCCTCACTTATGGGACTCCCAAGCTCAAGGCTACCGGAGACCCTAAGCACAAAAATGAGCTCCCTCTAGCTCAGCAAGCACAGAAGGATAGAATCTTCGCTGAAATACCACCCACCGGTAGCCCACATCCGGGATGGAGGGTAGGAGTTTGCTCAGACCTCAAAGAGATTACGGAAGACTGCCTGTCCGAAAGCACTGTCCCTACGGGACTCCCTCTCGAGACAGTAATGGACCGCAAAAGTCTGGCTCGAAGACCAAGTAGCGGCCCGGCAGATGTCTGCCAGCGGAACAGAGCGGAGGTAAGCCACTGACGTGGCCTTTGCCCGAACACAATGAGCCGTGACTCGACCTTCTAAGGAGAGTCCGGCTGCCCCATAAGCCCAAGAGATACAGTCCGCAACCCAGATGGACAGAGTACGCTTGGAGACCGGGAGCCCCAATCTATTGGGGTCAAAAGACACAAAAAGCTGAGCAGCTTTACGGTGCTCCCGCGTACGGTCAAGGTAGAAGTTCAGAGCCCTTCTACAGTCCAGGGTATGGAGGACCGTCTCAGCTCGGCTGGAGTGTGGTCTGGGAAAGAAGGTTGGAAGTACCACCTCCTGATTGATGTGAAAAGGGGAGACCACTTTAGGCAGAAATTTCGGATGAGTCCGTAGGACCACCCTATTCTTGTAGAACCTAGTGTAAGGGGGATCAGACACGAGGGCCTGCAATTCACTTACGCGTCTAGCGGAAGTGAGTGCTATCAGGAACAGTGTTTTCCAAGACAGAAAACGGAGAGAACAGGTAGCCATAGGTTCAAAAGGCGGACAGGTGATCCGCTGCAACACCACATTCAGGTCCCAGTCAGGCGCTGGCGGGCGCAGAGGTGGTTTAAGTAGAAGGAGACCTCGGAGAAACCTCGCTACGAGAGGGTCATTGGAGAGAGGTCTGCCGTCCACCGGCACATGATGTGCTGAAAGAGCACTGAGGTGAACTTTGACGGAGTTGGACTTAAGTCCCAGATTAGAGAGGTGCAGCAAGTACTGCAAGATCACCGACACCGGGCAGGAGAAGGGATCCTGAGACTGTTGGGTACACCAGACTGCAAAGCGACGCCATTTAAGGGCGTAGCATTTGCGGGTAGAAGGCCGTCGCGAAGCCAAGACGACCTCCTCCACCTCCGCCGGCAGGAGAAGGGGAGCAAGGACTACCCTCTCAGCAGCCAGGCCATGAGGTTGAGAGACCTGAGGTTGGGGTGCAGGAGGGACCCCTGATCCTGAGTGAGGAGATCCGGTTGTACCCCCAGAGGGATTGGATCCTCCACCGCCAGTTGCAGCAGGAGCGGAAACCACGGCTGTCTGGGCCAGCGAGGGGCCACCAGGATCATGAAGGCTTTGTCTCGGAGAACCTTGAAAAGAGTCCGAGAGACTAGCGGGATGGGAGGGAAAGCATACAGAAGGCTCCCCGACCATGAGATCAGAAAAGCGTCCGCCGCAACCCGCAGGGGGTGCGGCTGACGAGAGCAGAAGCGAGGAAGTTGCCGGTTGTGAGGACTGGCAAAGAGATCTACCGTGGGGAGACCCCACTTGAGGAAGAGCTTCTGAACTACCAAGGGATCCAGACGCCACTTGTGCGGCTGGAGGACCCTGCTGAGTTTGTCTGCAAGGCAATTTTCTTGGCCCGGAAGATAAACCGCCTTGAGGAGAATGCCGTGACTGACGGCCCAAGAGCAGAGCTTCTGTGCCTCCCGGCAGAGGAGGAAGGAGCCCGTGCCCCCCTGCTTGTTGACGTAGAACATGGCAACTTGATTGTCCGTCTGGACAAGGACGGACTGTTGGGAAGTCAGGTGGGAGAAGGCCTTGAGAGCTAGGCGGATCGCCCTGAGCTCCAGGAAGTTGATCTGCTGAGCAGACTCCCACGTGGTCCAGAGGCCCTGAGTACGTGCCTCTTGGCAATGTGCTCCCCAGCCCAGGAGGGATGCATCGGTGGTCAGCACCCGGGTCGGCTGAGGTGACTGGAAAGGCATTCCGAATATCAGGTTCGGCTGCCGGAGCCACCACCGGAGAGACGAGACCAGCGGCTCGGAGACGCGCACTAGGTCTGCTAGGCCGCCTGTGGCTTGTCGCCACTGCTGGCGGAGACACCATTGAGCAGACCGCATATTCAGGCGGGCATTGGGGGGTCACATGGACGGTGGAAGCCATATGGCCGAGCAGTCTCAGGAAGCGCCTGGCGGAGACCAGGGGCTGGCTGCGAAAGCGGTCGGCTAGGTCCATGAGCCGTTGAGCCCTGTCGAGCGGTAGGTACGCTCGTGCCCGAGGAGTGTGCAGCCTTGCGCCGATGAACTCGAGATCCTGTGAGGGGAGCAAAGTGGACTTTGCGAAGTTTATAACAAAGCCCAAGTGCTGCAGCAGAGTCACCGTGCGGCACGTGGCGTTGGTGACCTCCTGAGCGGACGCTGCTCTGATGAGCCAGTCGTCGAGGTACGGAAAGACATAGAGGCCGTGAAGCCGGAGATGGGCCGCCACGACCGCGAGACATTTTGTGAAGACTCGCGGTGCGGAGGATAGGCCAAAGGGCAGTACTCTGTACTGGTAATGATTTCCTGCCACCACAAACCTTAGGTATTGGCGGTGGCTTGGGTGGATGAGGATGTGCGTGTAGGCATCCTTTAGATCCAAGGAGCATAGCCAATCTCCCTGCTGGAGGTAGGGCAGAAGGATTCCAAGGGTAAGCATTTTGAACTTCTCCCGCACAAGGAACTTGTTGAGGTTGCGCAAGTCCAGGATGGGTCTGAGGCCCCCTGTTCTCTTTGGTATCAGAAAATACCTTGAATAAAAGCCTTGACCTCTCAGGTGGTGTGGCACCGGTTCCACCGCCTGTTCCTGCAGAAGACCTGCTAACTCCTGAAGGAGCAACTCCCTGTGCAGAGGGGGCCCGGAAAATAGGAGGGAGGGACCTGATGGAAGTGGAGAAGGTAGCCTTCTCGCACGACCTGAAGTACCCAGGCATCTGCGGTGATGCTGGACCACCTGTGGGCGAAGTGAACCAGCCGGCCTCCGGTGCTGGGAGGAACCAGCGGGGGGGAGAGGCTATGCTGAGCGAGTCAAAAGCCCCCACCCTGCTGAGCAGGGGCTGGTGGTGCAGGCTTGGGGACTTGCTGCCTACGGGACCCGTTACCCCGTCCCTTGGCCTGCTGGCCCTGTTGGGGAGCTGCAGGGGCCTGATAATGGGGGTATTGTTTGTAGGCAGCCGCCTTCCTCGGGTAAAAGGACTTTTTCCCGAGCCCTTCTTTTTCTGGGAAGGGGCGGAGGTCTTCCTAGAAAGCCTGGTTCTGGTGAGAGTCTCAGTCTCAATTTGTGCAGCCTTTTCCGCCATGGGCTTGCCAAAGAGGTTTTCGCCTCGGCAGGGGACATCGACCAACTTGTCCTGTACCCAGGGCTCAAGGTCTGACGACTGAAGCCAAGCCTGTCGGCGGGCACCGATGCCGGCTGCGGCCACTCTAGCCGAGGCCTCAAAGCCATCATAGGCTGCTCGGGACATGAACTTTGAGCATTCCCGAATGCCCCGTGGACAAGGCTAGGAACCTCCGCAAGGGCTCCTCGGAGAGACCAGCGGAGAATCCGGCTAGCTCTTTAGCCAGATCCCGGAGATACATGCCCATGTAGAGCTGGTAAGTCTGGACACGACATGCGAGCATAGAGCCCTGGAAGCACTTCTTGCCAAGGCCATCCAGGTTACGGGCCTCCCTTCCAGGAGGCACCGAGGAGTGCATCTTCTGGCTCTTAAGACGATGCATGGCCGATTCCACTACCATGGAATGGTGTGGCAGCTGTGCCTTCTGAAAGCCAGGGCTCTTGCGGACCCGATAGATAGAATCGACCCGCTTGCTCAGGACCGGCGAGGAGGCCGGACTCTCCCACATGCGGAAGAGTAGTCGTTCCAGCATAGGAGGAACCGGCACAGTAAAGTGTTCCCCCTCGCGGGAGAGTCATACTGGAGGGCGTCGAGCTCTTCGGCTCGAGGCTCCTCCTCGGGATCCGCAGGGAAGGCCAAAGCCTTGGCCATATCCCTAACGAAGTCCGAGAACCGGGCATCCTCCGGGGGGGACTGCTTCCGAGGCTCGGACCCCGGTGAGTCCGATGGGACACACACCGAGTCCGAAAAGAATCAGGTGACTCTTCCTCCTCAGACTCCCAGACCGACTCCGACGAGGACTCGGTGGGGTCGGCCCGGGCAGGGTGCGGCGCCAGCCGCCCCGACGTCGAGGGAGTCGGCGTCGGCGACCTCGGTCCCGAACGGGAGGCCGAGCGTGACCTCGACCGAGGATCGACTCGAGTTCTCATCGACTCGAGGATCGGCTCGGTCTCCGGGGTCGACTTGGACGTCGACGTCCCGGCGGTCGGGGCAGCGGCGCCAGCGAGCAGTGCCCGCTGCTGGTCCATGAAGGCAGACAGTCTGCTCTCCAAGGCCGTCAACCTGAGTCCGAGCTCAGGTGACCCAGCAGCCCCCGACTCGGGCCCCGACGGCGTCGGGCCCGACGTCGGCTGTCGCGGAGGCGAGTCCAGAAGGACCACAGGACTTACCCGGGCAGGCATCTCCGACTCCAGGCGAGGTCGCTTCGGGATGTGTTCCTTCTCCAAGGACCCGGGGCGGCTGTCGGGGCTATGCGACCTGGCCCTCGCGGAACCAGGAGCGTCCACCGACGCCGCCCTCGCGGGTTTTTCCTTCCGACGATGGTCCCCGGAGGGAGAACCCCGGTCGGAGGAGCTCCGGCGACGGTCCGACCTGGAGCCTTTCGACGCGGAGGCCTCCGACGAGGTCCGGGTACGGCTGGGGTCAGCGAAGATTCTCTCACGCTGATGCCGCCGACTCCTCAACGCCTTTGAGGACAGTTTGCTGCAGGGCCCACAGATCAGTTCCTCATGATCCGGGCCCAGGCAGCAGAGGCAAAAGTCGTGTGTGTCGGTTAGTGACATATTTCGGTCACACCGACCACACCGCTTAAACCCACTGGCAGCCATCGGGGGAAAAAGGGCCCCTGCGAGGTCAAAGGACCGGGCTGCCAGGGAAACCGAAAACGAAAGCTGACTAAGTCAGAAAAACCGAAAAAAGTAAGCGGACTCGAGACCGGCGTCGCGAGTCCGGGCGGGAAAACGATCGGCGTCGAACCGAAAGAAAAAAGGATAAAACAAAGAAGAAAATCAACTTTTTCTCGGGGACAAGACGGGGACGTCTGTAGGGCTCCGCGGAAAAAAGAAGACTGGCTAAGATGGCACCCTCGGGCGGGAAGACGACCGCGCATGCGCGCTGCAATTCCCAAAGGCTTTCTTTGAAAGCTGGGGAAAATTGCTCCGCGAGGGCTCCGTCGGCGCCGACGTCACCCATAAGTGAGGACTGACTTCCTGCTTGGTCCTGGAGAATTGGCCCTTCTTTAGGTTTTCACGTAATGAAAGGCCTGAGACTGATGTCTCAAAAGAGATTTAAGATGAGATGGTAAGCGTAGGAAATACCTACCAGTCATGGAAACATGATTGGGGTAACCCCCTTTTAACCATCTGGGGTTATCTGCTAGGCAAGATACTAATGCTCTCTAGCAAGGGCCCATAGAGAGTAGTTACTCACCTGTAACAGGTGTTCTCCAGGAGCAGCAGGAATCAGTCCTCACATATGGGTGTCATCGGCGGCGATGAAGCCCCAGCGGAGCATTTCCCCAGATTTCTATGAAAGCCTTTGGGAATGCAGGTACGCATGCGCGGTTCCCTTCCCGCCCAAAGGTGCCATCTTACCTCAGTCACATGACATAGCTAAGAACAGCACACAAAAATGAAAAATAAACTATGTACAACTGCAACTCCAAGGGGAGGAGGGAGGGTTGTGGAGACTGATTCCTGCTTCTCCTGGAGAACACCTGTTACAGGTGATTAACTACTCTTTCACCAGGACCAAGCAGGAAGTCAGTCCTCACATATGGGTGACTCCCAAGCTCTGGGCTACCAAGGAACCCAGGCTGAACAAGAGAACTCCCTCTAGTCTCAGCAGCAAAGAAAGGCTTTTCAAGGACACAACCTCCACCGGTAGCCCAACAGAGGGCAGGAGTTGCCTAAACCTCAAAGAGATTCCAGAGTACTGCCTGGCCAAAAGCACTGTCCCTACGGGACTCCCTCTCCAGACTGTAATGGGCCGCAAATGTCTGGCTTGAAGACCAAGTTGCAGCCCTGCAAATGTCTACCAAGGGCACAGAGCGGAGATGAGCCACTGAGGCAGCCATTGCCCTGACTCGGTGGGCTGTAACCCGACCCTGCAAAGGAAGGTCAGCCGCCTTGTAAGCCCAGATGATACAGTCAGCCACCCAGATGGACAAGGTACGCTTGGAAACAGCCATCCCCAACTTATTAGGGTCAAAAGAAATGAAGAGCTGAGTAGCCCTTCTATGCCCCTGCGTACGGTCAAGGTAGAAGGATAAGGCCCTCCTACAGTACAGGGTATGCAGGACTGCTTCAGCCTGGCTTGCAAGAGGCCTAGGGAAGAATGTTGGAAGAACCACCTCCTGATTGAGGTGGAAAAAGGAGACAATCTTTGGGAGGAACTTTGGATGAGTCCTGAGGACTACCCTC
Source organism: Ichthyophis bannanicus (assembly GCA_033557465.1). Lineage (NCBI taxonomy): Eukaryota > Metazoa > Chordata > Amphibia > Gymnophiona > Ichthyophiidae > Ichthyophis > Ichthyophis bannanicus. Next base: position 778,127,437 of record CM066033.1, read on the forward strand.
TTCCTATAAATCCTGGTGTAAGGTCTATCACCGACCAGGACCTGAAGCTCACTCACTCGCCTGGCCGAGGTTAAGGCTTTCAGTTAGAGTGTCTTCCAGGATAGGAAGCATAGTGGACAAGTAGCCATCGGCTCAAAAGGTGGGCGAGTCAGTTGCTGCAAGACCACATTCAACTCCCACTCAGGGGCAGGACAACGGATTGCAGGCTTGAGCAAAAGCAAGCCCCTGAGAAAGCGGGACAGCATGGGGTGAACCGACAGAGAATGTTCTTCCACCAGGGAGTGGTGAGCTGCTAGAGCTGAGAGGTGGACCCGAACAGAATTGGACTTAAGTCCCTGACTGGATAAGTGCAGTAAGTACTGAAGCACTACTGGCACAGTACAGGAGAAGGGATCCTCTGTACGTAGCTGACACCACAGAGAAAACCTTTTCCATTTGCGAGCATAGGTTTTCCTAGTGGACTGTTTCCTAGAGGCCAGGACAACCTCCTCAACTTCCTGAGGTAGGCCCCAGGGAGCCAAAACTACTCTTGCAGCCTCCAGGCCATCAAATTGAGAGCTTTGAGATTGGGTTGCAGAAGGGAACCCTGCTCCTGTGAGAGAAGGTCGGGTTGCAACCCCAGAGGCAGTGGGGGATCCACCGCCAGTTGAAGTAGAAGTGGAAACCAAGGATGTCTCGGCCACCTGGGAGCCACCAGCAGGACCGAGGCCTTGTCCTGAAGAATTTTGAAGAGAGTTCGGGCCACCAAAGGCGTGGGAGGAAACGCATACAGGAGGCCCTGAGACCATGGAATCAGAAAAGCATCTGCTGCTAATCTCAGAGGATGCGGTTGCCTGGAGCAGAACTTTGGCAGTTGCTTGTTCATTGGGCTGACAAAGATCTACCAAAAGGAGACCCCATTTTAGGAAGATTTACTGAACGATGCAGCTGCCACTCGTGGGGCTGCAGAATACTGCTTAACCTGTCGGCCAGGTAGTTGTCCTGGCCTGGAAGGTACACAGCCTTGAGGAGCATGTTGTGCTTGAGGGCAAATGAACAAAGGTCCTGAGCCTCCCGACAAAGGAGTCTGGACCCAGTCCCGCCCTGTTTGTTCACATAAAACATGGCTACTTGGTTGTCTGTCTGAACCAGGACAGATTGATGAGCCAGGGTAGGAGAGAAAGCTTTGAGTGTTAATCGAATAGCTCTGAGTTCGAGGAGATTGATCTGCTGTGCAGCCTCCAAAGGAGACCACATGCCCTGGGTGCACTTGTCTAGACAATGAGCTCCCCAGCGGAGGCGTCGGTGGTCAGTACCACCGTGTACCCAGGAATCTGAAAAGGCACCCCCTTTAGTAGATTGGGTGGGTGTAGCCACCAGCTGAGGGAGTTCAGAAAGAGTAGTTACTCACCTGTAACAGGTGTTCTCCAGGAGCAGCAGGAATCAGTCCTCACATATGGGTGTCATCGGCGCCGATGAAGCCCCAGCGGAGCATTTCCCCAGCTTTCCATGAAATCCTTTGGGAATGATGGCAAGCATGCACGGTTCCTTCCCGCCTAAAGGTGCCATCTTACCTCAGTCAAATGACGTAGCTAAGAAGAGCACACAAAAATGTAAAAATACAAAGTATGTACAACTGCAACTCCAAGGGGAGGAGGGAGGGTTGTGAGGACTGATTCCTGCCACTCCTGGAGAACACCTGTTACAGGTGAGTAACTACTCTTTCTCCAGGACCAAGCAGGAAGTCAGTCCTCACATATGGGTGACACCCTAGCTCTGGGCTACCGAGTAACCCAGGCTGAACAAGAGAACTCCCTCTAGTCACAGCAGCGAAGAAAGGCTTTTCAAGGACACCACCTCCACCGGTAGTCCAACAGAGGGCAGGAGTTGCCTAAACCTCAAAGAGATTCCGGAGTACTGCTTGGCCAAAAGCACTGTCCCTACGGGACTCCCTTTCCAGACAGTAGTAGGCTGCAAAGGTCTGGCTTGAAGACCAAGTTGCAGCCCTGCAGATGTCTACCAAGGGCACAGAGCGGAGATGAGCCACTGAGGCAGCCATTGCCCTGACACGATGGGCCGTGACCCTACTCTGCAAAGGAAGGTCAGCCGCCTTGTAAGCCCAGGTGATACAGTCAGCCACCCAGATAGACACGGTACGCTTGGACACAGCTAACCCCAACTTATTGGGGTCAAAGGATACGAAGAGCTGAGTAGCCCTTCTATGCCCCTGCGTACGGTCAAGGTAGAAGGATAAGGCCCTCCTACAGTCCAGGGTATGCAGGGCTGCTTCAGCCAGGCTTGCATGAGGCCTAGGGAAGAATGTTGGAAGAACCACCTCCTGACTGAGGTGGAAAGAGGAGACAACCTTTGGGAGGAACTTGGGATGAGTCCTGAGGACTACCCTGTTCCTATAAATCCTGTTGTAAGGCCTATCACAGACCAGGGCCTGAAGCTCACTCACTCGCCTAGCCGAGGTAAGGGCTATCAGGAAGAGTGTCTTCCAGGAGAGGAAGAGCAGTGGACAAGTAGCCATCGGCTCAAAAGGTGGGCAAGTCAGTTGCTGCAAGACCACATTCAGCTCCCACTCAGGAGCAGGACGACGGATGGGGGGCTTGAGCAAAAGCAAGCCCCTGAGAAAACGGGACACCAAGGGGTGACCTGACAAAGAATGTCCCTCCACCAGTGAGTGGTGAACTGCTAAAGCTGAGAGGTGGACCCGAACAGAATTGGACTTAAGTCCCTGATTTGATAAGTGCAGTAAGTACTGAAGCACTACTGGCACAGTACAGGAGAAAGGATCCTCTGTAAGTAGCTGACACCACAAAGAAAACCTCTTCCATTTGAGAGCATAGGCTTTCCTAGTGGACTGTTTTCTAGAGGCTAGGACAACCTCCTCAACTTCCTGAGGCAGGCCCCAGGGAGCCGAGACTACCCATACAGCCTCCAGGCCATCAAATTGAGAGTCTTGAGATTGGGGTGTAGTAAGGAACCCTGCTCCTGAGAGAGAAGGTCGGGTTGCAACCCCAGAGGCAGTGGGGGATCCACCGCCAGTTGAAGCAGAAGAGGAAACCAAGGCTGTCTCGGCCATCTGGGAGCTACCAGCAGGACCGAGGCCTTGTGCCGAAGAATATGGAACAGAGTTCGGGCCACCAAGGGCGTGGGAGGAAACACATACAGGAGGCCCTGAGACCAGGACATCAGAAAAGCATCTGGTGCGATCCTCAGAGGATGTGGTTGCCTGGAGCAGAACTTGGGTAGCTGCTTGTTTAGTGGACTGGCAAAGAGATCTATCCAAAGGAGACCCCACTTCAGGAAGATCTTTTGAACCACCAAGGGATGCAGCTGCAACTCGTGGGGCTGCAGAATCCTACTCAACCGGTCGGCCAGGCAGTTCTCCTGGCCTGGGAGGTACACCGCCTTGAGAAGCTTGTTGTGCTTCAGGGCAAAGGAACAAAGGTCCTGAGTCTCTCGACAAAGGATCTGGGACCCGGTGCCGCCCTGCTTGTTCACATAAAACATGGCCACCTGGTTGTCTGTTTGAATCAAGACTGAGCGGTGAGCCAGGGCTGGAGAAAAAACTCTGAGAGCCAAGCGGATAGCTCTAAGTTCCAGCAGATTGATCTGTTGGGCTGCCTCCCAGGGAGACCGGAGGCCTTGGTTGCACTTCTCTAGACAATGAGCACCCCAGCCCTTCAGAGAGGCGTCGGTGGTGAGGACCACTGAGTATTCTGGCATTTGGAAGGGCATGCCTTTGAGTAGATTGGGTGGATATAGCCACCAGCTGAGGGAGGCCAAAAGGGGTTTGGACACCTTTATCTTGTCTCGTAAGTGGCCTATGGCTTGAGACCACTGAGTCCGAAGGCACCACTGTGCGGGCCTCATATGGAGCCTGGCATTGGGAGTCACATATACTGTTGAAGCCATGTGACCCAGAAGCCTGAGGCAGAGTCTGGCGGAGACCAGGGACTTGTTCAGAAAGTGCTTTGCCACGTCCATCAGCTTTTGAGCCCTGTCTTCTGGCAAGAATGCCTTTGCCAGTTGAGAATCCAACCTTGCCCCTATGAACTCCAAGTTCTGGGATGGGAGCAAAGAGGACTTTGCGAAGTTTATGACAAAGCCCACCTTTTGAAGCAGAGCAATTGTGTTGAGGGTGGTTTGTCTGGCCTCCAGGGACGTCTGACCCTTGATCAGCCAGTCGTCCAGATAGGGAAAGACAAAAATGCCTTGATTTCTTACGTAGGCCGCAACCACTGCCAGGCACTTGGTAAAGACCCTGGGAGCGGAGGATAGGCCAAAAGGTAGTACTCTGTAATAATGGTGTCCTCCCACAATGAACCTGAGGTACTTTCTGTGGTCTGGATGAATGAGGATGTGAGTGTACGCATCCTTTAGATCTGAGGAGCATAGCCAATCTCCCTGCTGGAGGTAGGGCAGAAGTGTTCCAAGAGTAAGCTTCTTGAACATTTCTTTCTCTAGGAACTTGTTGAGGTTTCTGAGGTCCAGAATGGGTCGAAGACCACCGGTTCGTTTGGGTATGAAGAAATACCTGGAATAGAATCCGTGACCTTGCAAGTGGGGAGGCACAGGCTCCACCGCCCTGTCCACCAACAGACCATGAAGCTCTTTTAGGAGGAGGTCTGTGTGCAGGGGAGGCCTTGGAGGATCCCCTGGAAAATATGGTGGAGGCAGTTGGTGAAAATGGAGGGCATAGCCATTGTGGACTATGTCCAGCACCCAACTGTCCCCGGTGATAAGGGGCCACTGGTGGGCAAGGCAACATCCTGTGCAGGGTGGGGAGAGCAGTGGAGGAGAGGCTATGCTCAAGGAGTCAAAAACCCCCACCCTGCTGAGTTGGAGCAGGGGCCTGAGGGTCCTCTGCCTACGGGGCCCATTATCCTGGCCCTTGGCTTGCTGACCCTGGGGGGCAGCTTGGGAAGCCTGATACTGAGGGTACTGTTTGTAGGCAGTGCCCTTCCTCGGGTAAAAGGACTTTTTACCCGAGCCCTTCTTCTTATGTGAAGGGGCAGAGGTCTTCCTCGACAGCCTTGTCATGGTAAGGTGCTCTGTCTCGAGCTGAGCAGCCTTCTCAGTCACGGGTTTGCCAAAAAGGTTCTCACCTCGGCAGGGGACATCAACCAACTTGTCCTGAACCCATGGCTCGAGGTCTGATGACTGCAGCCACGCCTGGCATCGAGCCGCGATGCCGGCAGCCGCTACTCGGGCCGAAGCCTCGAAGCCATCATAGGCGGCGCGGGGAAAAAACTTCGAGCATTCCCGAATCCCCAAGGACAAGGTCTGAAATCTCTGCAAGGGTTCCCCGAAGAGACCAGCAGAGAAGCCGGCCAGTTCTTTGGCCAGGTCCCGCAAGTACATGCCCATGTACAGCTGGTAAGACTGGAAACGGCAAGCAAGCATCGACCCCTGAAAGCACTTCCTACCGACGCCATCGAGGTTGCGGGCCTCCCTGCCGGGGGGCACCGCAGAGTGCATCTTCTGGCTCTTCAGACGTTGCATGGCCGATTCCACAACCATGGAATGGTGTCGTAGCTGTGCTTTCTGGAAACCAGGGCTTTTGCGGAGTCGATAAATGGAATCGACTCGCTTACTTAGAACAGGCGCCGAGGCCGGGGCCTCCCACATTCGGAAGAGGAGCCGTTCCAGCATCGGAGGAACCGGGACAGTAAAGGCCTCCTTCGGAGGAGAGTCGTACTGTAGAGCATCGAGCTCCTCGGCTCGAGGCTCTTCCTCGGGATCGGCAGGGATAGCCAAGGCAGCGGCCATATCCCGGACGAACTCCGAGAACCTAGTGTCCTCCGGAGGGGATCTACTCTGGAGATCAGATTGCGGTGAGTCCAACGGGACGCACCGAGTCTTAAAAGTATCGGGGGACTCCTCGTCCTCTGTCTCCCAGGCGGACTCGTCCGAGGAGTCAGGGTCCAACCCCGCGGGACCCTGAGGCACCCGCCCCGACACTGGGGGCACCGGCATCGACACCCTCGGTCCCGAACGGAAGGTCGAGGGAGACCTCGACCGAGGACGACTTCAAGCCACGAGGGTCTCGAGTATCGGCTCGGTCTCCGGGGTTGACTTCGAAGTCGACGTCCCAGTGGTCGGGGCAGATGCACCAGACAGGCTGGCCATCAGTGCCTGCTGCTGCTCCATGAAGGCAGACAGTCTGCACTCCAAGGCTGTCATCCTGAGACTCAGCTCGGGAGACGCAGCAGCCACCGACTCGGGCTCCGGCGGCGCCGGGCCCGACGTCGGCTCTCTGGGAGGAGAGTCCACGAGGACTATGGGGCTTACGTGTCCAGCAGACTCCGGGTCCACACGAGGAACTCTGGCAGGTTTCTCTTGGTCCACGGGCCCAGGACAGCGGTCGGGGGTCTTAGACCTGGCCCTCGAGGGACCAGAGACCTCCTCCGACGCCACCCTCGCGAGCCGCTTCTTCCTCTTACGTTCCCGGTCGGGGGACCCCCTGTCTGAGGAGCATCGACGGCGCTCAGAATCAGAATCCCGAGATGTCGAGGCCTCAGACGAGGTCTGGGCCCAGCCAGAGGCAGAGTCCGAGAAAAACCTTTCCTTTTGATGCTGTCGACTCTTTAGTGCCTTGAAAGACATCTTCCCACATAGCCCACACGACTTCGGGTCGTGGTCAGGGCCAAGGCACCGAAGGCAGCAGTCGTGTGTGTCGGTGAGAGACATAATTTTCTTACACCGAACACACTTTTTTAAAACACTGGAAGCCATCGGGGAAAAAAATTGCCCCAGCGAGGTCAAAAGACCGGCCTTCCAGTGAAAAATAAAAAAGGGCGCGAACGCCAGCCACGAAGGGCAAAAACCGAAAAATGAAGAAAACGGGCTCGATACCAGTGTACCGAACCCGGCGGGAGGGGAACCAGCGTTGAACCGGAGAAAGAAGAGTGAAAATCGCCAAAGAAAAAAAATCACTTTTATCCGGGAGAACAGGACACACGTCCAATGGACTTCTCGGAAAAAAAGAGACTGAGGTAAGATGGCACCTTTAGGCGGGAAGGGAACCGCACATGCGTGCCAGCATTCCCAAAGGCTTTCATGGAAGGCTGGGGAAATGCTCCGCTGGGGCTTCATCGGCGCCGATGACACCCATATGTGAGGACTGACTTCCTGCTGGGTCCTGGAGAAATTGCCTGGACACCCTTATCCTGTCCCTGAGGCTGCCTGTGGCCTGTAACCACTGAGTCCGAAGGCACCATTGTGCAGGCCTCATATGGAACCTGGCATTGGGGGTCACATGCACTGTCGAAGCCATGTGGCCTAGAAGCCTCAGGCAGAGTCTGCCGAAGACTAGTGACCTGTTGAGAAAGCACAGTTACTTACCTGTAACAGGTGATCTCTGGGAACAGCAGGAATAAGTCTTCACATATGGGTACGTCGTTACCGACGGAGCCTGCGCGGGAACGCTCCCCAGCTTCCCAAAAAGGAAAGCTTTTGGGCAGGGCTGTGGAGTCGGAGTTGTGGAGTCAGAGTCGGAGGAAATTTTGGGTACCTGGAGTCGGAGTCGGCAAACAATGCTCCGACTCCGATTAAATTTAGATTGGAATTAAAAAAACACACAAAAAGGAGAAGGCAGCAGCTTCTGCCCAACTACCTCTCTCTGCTAGAAAAGCTTAGAAGAACTTGGTAGAACAGCTTCTTGGATTCAACTGTAAGTGTTTATATTTATTTTAAAACCTGCATGCCTAAACCTGCATGCCTGCTTGTCAGTATGAGGGAAGACATGTGTACATGTTTCTGGAAGAAACTGTCTATCCTAGGTTTGTAAGTGTGGTGCTGCAGGAATGTATGAATGTTTATGTATAGTGCAGATTGTTTATATGCTCTGAGTACTAAAATGTAGGCTCTGTGTTATGTGTGTGTGTGTACAGTACATGTCTGTGCATGTTTTTCTGTATAGAACAAAATCATGTCTAGGTTTAGTGCTGGGATATATAGCTTATTTGTTTGTATAAATCCATGTACGTACAACTTACAAGACTGTGTATGTTGATATTAAAAATCTAATTATATGCCAGTTAGTATAACATATTTTATATTTTAGGGAAAGAGGCATCCTAAACAATGGCAAAAAGACTGCTAACAACAAACACGACAAAGTCTACTGTTTATGAGCACTTTGCATTATCAAGTGATGGAAAACATTACGTGTGCCAATGTTTTAGAAAAGATGATGATGGTGAAAAACAATGTGATGCAAAAATTAGCAGTTTCAGTGGGCCTGATAAAAATGCACCTACAAGAGCATCAAATTTGAAAAGACACTTACAGCGTTTTCATCCCAAAATGTTAGAATCCGTGAATGAGAAAGATAGCAATGAAAACATTGCATCTACTTCTGTGACAAAAAACGTTCAGAAATCTACTGGAGAACAAACACAAATAAGAAAATTCTTTATATCTGACAAAGTTACCATAAGGATGACACCAGAAAAATTAAAACACCACATTATTGAAATGGTAGTAAAGAATAGTTTACCACTATCCTTCTTTTCACAGACAGCCTTTTTAGGCCTAAATGGAGAAATGGCAAAAAAAACTTGGTGTTTCTCTGGAAAGAGAAAGTATAAGGAAACTTATAATTGAGGAGGCCAAATGTAAAAAGGAAGAACTACAGAAAGTTCTGAAAGGACGTTTTGTCTTCCTTAAAATGGATGCATGCACACGTCACAGAGTCAATTATTTCGCTATTAATGTTAGATTTGTGGATGAAAATAACAAAACAATAACAGTGACCCTCGGATTAAAGGACACTCAGGCACATCACACCAGTGATTACCTTCAGAAGTTAGTGGAGGGTGTTCTAGAAGATTTTGAAATTAAAAAGGAACAGATTTTATGTGTTGTGACAGATAACGCTTCTAACATGTTGAGCACAATTGAGAAGGTGAACGCAGATGAAGAAGGTAACAAACAGATATTTGAGTTAGAGGAAGACAGCTCTGCACGCATTGGAGAAAGTTTAGAAACTGAAGAGAATGCTGACATTTTTTTAGACAACTTTGTTGAAGAAGCATTGAAGCTTGCTACTATTCATCATATGCGATGTGCTGTTCATACACTGCAACTTGCCATAAGAGATGGATTAAAAGATCGCCATGCAGCTACACTAATTGGCAAATTACGGCAAGTAACTGTTGCAGCCAGGGCCCCGAAAACAGATGCAATTTTGAAAAGACGTGCAGGAAAAGGAGCCATTTTAGATCAAACAACTCGCTGGGGAAGCCGTGAAGCGTTTGCTTGAACTTAAAGACTTCATAGAAGAAATGGACAATGAAAATCTTGCATTAACTGAAAGCCAGTGGACACAAACAAAAGAGCTGGAGAACCTTCTTTTTCACCCCTTCACTGTCACCAAGAGGTTGCAATGTGACGATATAACCCCGGGTAAATTCTTCTTGGAATGGAAGAGCCTGATATATCGCTTGAACAAAAATGGAGGGTTAATAGCTGAGGGCACTGCATCTTCAATAATGAAAAGAGAGAGTCTTTTGCTGGAAAATGAAATCTTGTTAGCGGCTATTTATGTCGACCCAATGAGCCGAATTTTGTTGAACAGTGAACAGACTGCTACTGGGAAAAAGGCCCTCTATGATGTAGCAGTTCACATGAAGGTATTACGACCTAAAATACCTCCACAGGATGAAGTTCTTCTTTTAAGCAATAGTGGTAACTCAGGATCATCTTCTTCAAACGAAGAATTAGACTTTGATTCCTTCTTAAACAAAATAGAAGTTGCTAAACGAAAGCGACGTTGCATAAGCGTTACAGAACCAGTAAATGTCCAAATAAAAAAATTCCAAAAGGAGTTTTATAAAGCACTAAAAGAAGTTGAAAAGTATGATCGCTCATCAAAACTTACTGTTGAAGAAGCCATCCTTGTTTATCCAGAAATCGTTAGTGATGTGGCCAGTATAGTTACTGCAATGCCACCCACCCAAGTCAGTGTCGAAAGATTATTTTCAGCCCTAAAAATAATAAAGTCTGACTAAAGAGCCTCTATGAAAGAGGATCTGGCAGAGGCAATTCTCTTCCTTAGAACTCTACATTGAATTGATTTGCATTTGCTAAGCCTATAACTACATTTCAAGATTAATATAAACCATTTCTAGGTTTTACAGATTTTGTTTTTGGTTCATATAGATAAGCTTTGTTTTTGTTCTAAAACAACCAAATAATGTGGTTTGTATTTTTGGACTGGTAAAGTTCCTGTTCCTGATGTTTATGCCTGCTGCTACTATCCAGCCACTTGATTAATTAATAAAAAAAATTAATAAAACTTTGTTTTCATTGTGTTTGTCTTTTGCTTAAACTGTTCAATACAGTAGACTGTTGGCTTCCCAGCCAGTAGGCTTCCCAGCCAGCAAGGGATTTTGCCATATCTAGGAGGAAAACCTGAAAAGAAGGATCCCCAGAGGGAACTTCCTTTGGATAGGCTAGATCTGATGAAGAACTAGCGTTGGCACCGAGGGATCTATCCAAGCTTATAGGAATAGAAGATCCTGGATGGTGCAGTATTGAATCCTTATAGGATGGCCACTGGTACTGCGGGAGGTCGGGACCAGCGCCAGTCGGTAGCACATCGTCCATGCTAGGGATCGATTCCAAACTCGGTATCAAGGGAAGCGAGCCTGACGAGAGAAGCATGGAAGGCACCGACAGCAATGGTAATGTGGATAACGGTACCGACTTCGGTACCATATCCGATACTGGTGGATGAAGGCCAGCCGGTGGCAACTCTAACGGTATCAAAGAAACCGAGAGTTGCGGATCCAAATTATCGGAACCGAGCCTTCGGTACCGTCTGGTGTCGGTACCAAGGCGAGTCTGTACCCAGTCCTCCAGACTAGAGATCGATTCCAGACTCGGCATCGAAGGAAGCGAGTCTATCGAAGCACGTCTGGAGGGTACCGACGTCGGTACTAGTATCGGTACTGGTACTGATACTGGAAGGTCGGTCTGGAGCGTATCCAACGGCCCCGTAGGTACTGAGGACGTCAGACGACGATCCTTGGTGAGGAATGTTTCATCCAACACCATTGCCGATGCCGGGGTATCGGTACCACTCGAAGCGGATGCCACCACCGGGCATGGCTCAGGTATGTTCTGTGAGGGGTGAACCTCAGGAACAACCTGAAACCCCACACAGGCTTTGGAGGCCGAAGACTCCCACCGGGGTTTTGAAGCCATTGGTTTCTCGAGGGCAAGGCCATAGGCATCTCTATGCTGTGCATGAGAACTGCCGCTCGAGGACTGGCTAGTCTTAACAGACTGTTTTTGGGTTACCTGATCCTGTGTAGTAGAAGATATGGTCGGTGCCCTGAAGTTGGATGGGGACCACGTGTCGAGGGGAACTCGATGTTGAAAACGTCTTCCCACAATACTATTGCCAGAGGGCTCCGGAGGAAAATGGTCAGGACCCAAGCAGGTTAGACACCAATTGTGAGTGTCTAAAAATAAGTTTGTACCGCCACAGTTTGTACATTTCTTGGGGATAGTGGCTGGTGGTTCCATGAAGGAAAAAGGAGAGGCCTAACAGGCCTGAGAAACTGTGAGACACTGAGGAGGAAAATATTCCTTAAAAAGGAAAAATTTAACAAGAAAAGAAAAAAGAAACACCGGCGGTACCGATGGCATCAGGGAAGGCAGTCGCGACCACAAGAAAAATAAAAAATAAAAGAAGTATTTTCTGCGGTGACAGGAGGACGTCCTGCCGGCTCCGCGGAAAAACAAAAACTGAGAAGAGACAGTTGGGAAGGCGGGAAGGCAGCACGCAGGCGTGTTGGGGTGCTTCCAAAGGCTTTCTGATTGGACGCTGGGAAGCATTCCCGCACAGACTCCGTCGGTACCGACGTATCCATATGTGAAGACTCATTCCTGCTTGTTCCTGGAGATTGTAGTCTTTACATATGGGGACTACCCAGCTAAAAGATGCCAAGGGGTGACCCCAGCAAGCTGCAAATCCAGGTGAGATGGGTCATGCTTCCTCCCATGGACCTCTGGCATCCAAACCGTGGACGGTGGGTAGGAGTTGTGTTAAGTATGGAAGAGATGCTGGAGAACAGCCTGGCCAAACGAGGCATCCTGATGGGAGTCCTTGTCTAAGCAGTAGTAGGCTGTAAAGGTGTGTACCGAAGCCCAAGTGTCTGCTTTGCAGATGTCATCCATAGACACAGAATGAAGGTTAGCCGTTGAGGCTGCCATTGCTCTCACATTGTGAGCTGTGACATGGCCTTCGAGAGAAAGTCCTTTACTCTGATATGTATAGGATATGCAATCTGCAATCCAATTTGACAGAGATCTTTTGGAAACTGGAAGTCCCAAATGACTAGAGTCAAAAGCCACAAAAAGCCGGGAAGATTTTCTATGTCGCTTAGTTCTTTGGAGATAAAAGGCTATGGCTCTTTTACAATCCAATGTGTGAAGATTCTTTCTGCACTAGAGGCATGAGGACTAGGGAAGAATATAGGAAGATAAACCGACTGGTTTAAATGGAAAGACGAAACCACCTTTGGCGTAAAGTGAGGATGAGAACTGAGGACCACTTTATCATGGTGGAACCTTGCATAAGGAGGGTCAGCTGCTAACGCCTGTAGTTCACTAATGCTTTGCAGAAGTGATGGCAATTAGGAAAATAACTTTCCATGAAAGAAACTTTAGGTATGAAGTGGCTAAAGGTTCAAAGGGCGGTTTCTTAAGCTGACCAAGAACAAGATTCGGATCCCATGCCACCGGTGGTGGTTCAATGGGAGGTTTTGTTAAGAGTAGGCCTCTCATAAATCTTGATACAAGTGGATGAGAGGAAATAGGTTGCCCATTGAAAGGTTTATGAAAAGCAGCAATGGCACTAAGATGGACGCTCACTAAATTGGTCTTTAGACCAGAAGTTGATAATTGGAATAGATACTCTAATAGCAACTCCACAGGCACCAAAAGGGGATTAAGTCCCTTTTCTGAACACCAGACAGAGAATCATTTCCACTTAAAAGCGTAGGAATGTCTTGTGGAAGGTTTTCTGGAAGCCAGACGGATATCCTTTACTTGTTGAGAAAGGTTAATATTCTGGAATTCTAGGATTTCAGTAACCAGGCCCTGAGATGTAGGAACTGGGGATTAGGATGCAGTAAGCAACCGTCCTCCTGAGACAGAAGATCTGGAGCATTCCCCAACTCCAGAGGAGTGGCTTGAGAGAGACGGAGAAGAGGATACCACGTTTGTCGTGGCCACCGTGGAGCTATGAGTATCATACGACCTCTGTCTCTCTGAAGTTTGAATAAAGTTTTGGGAATGAGGGGAATGGGTGGAAAGCATAGAGGAAGTCCTGACCCCAGTGGAGTAGGAAAGCATCTCTTGCCTGACAGTTGTGGGCCGGAATTCTGGAACAGAATCAGGGAAGTTTGGCATTCTGTGGGCTTGCAAAGAGGTCTATATCTGGTGTTCCCCAGATTTGAAATACTCGAGCAAGCTGGTATGAGTGGAGGGACCATTCGTGTGGCAGAAGTATTCGACTGAGTGTGTATGCCCACAAGTTTTGAATGCCCGGAAGGTATACCGCAAACAGGTGAATTTGCAACTCTCTAAGCTTCGTTGCATAGTGACAGAGAGCCTGTTCCACCTTGCTTGTTCACATAGAACATATCTACCTGATTGTCTGTTTGGACCAGAACTGTTTTGTTGCTGAGATGGGTCTGAAAGACTTGAATAGCACTGAAAATGGCTCTCAGCTCTAGGAGGTTTATGTGAAGGGCAACCTCCTGTGAGGTCCAAACACCCTGAGTAGAGAGATTGTGCAAGTGGGCCCCACCAACCCATCTTGGACGTATCTGTTCTTAGGGTGGCCTGATATAAGAGGCTGCTGGAAAGGAGAGCCTACGAGGAGGTTTTCTAGAGATTGCCACCATTACAGTGACAAAATCAGATGTGTGGTGTTTCTGATCTTGTCCATTAACTGACCCGAGGCATGGGACCATTGAGAGGATAGGGTCCACTGGGCTGCTCGCATGTGGAGGCGCGCATAGGGAATGACATGGGCAGTGGATGCCATGTGTCCCAGAAGTTGAAGCATCTCTCGAACAGTAAGAAACACCTTCATAGATGCTTGAGATACCAGTTGTATTATTCATAGACAGCGTGGCTGTGGCAGGAAAGTCCTTGACTGCCATGTGTCTAGACGAGCCCCTATGAATTTGAGAGATTAAGAGGGGGTGAGATGAGATTCTGGGAGGTTTATGACCAACCCCAAGTATTGAAGAATTTTGGCCTCTGGAGCTGTCGATGCTCGAATGAGCCAATCGTCTAAGCAAGGGAAGACGAATATTCCCAGAGTCCTCATAAATGCTGCTACTACTGCCATGCATTTTGTGAAGACTCTCGGAGCAGAGGCCAGTCCGAAAGGAAGAACTCTGTAGTGGAAGTGTTTTCCTTGGACCAGGAATCGAAGGAACTTCCTGTGATCTGAGTGGATGAGAATATGCGTGTACGCATCTCTTAGATCTAGAGAACATAGCCAGTCCTGACTTTGAAGGTATGGTAGAAGTGTCCCAAGGGAGATCATTTTGAACTTTTCTCAGAACAAATATTTGTTTTAATTCTCTGAGGTCTAGTATAGGCTTGTGTGCCCCTGTCTTCTTTGGAATAAGAAAATAGGGGGAGTAAAACCCCATTCCCTGTTAGGGTACAGGTACTTCTTTGATTGCTCCTTGAGCGAGAAGTGATGTGACTTCCTGCCACAAAAGGTTGGTGGCAGGGGCCTGAGAATTGAACTGTTTTATTATTGTAGGTGGGGGCAAGTTGAGGAAATGAAGCTTGTATTCCAATCTTACAATGGACAGAGTCCAATTTTCTGATGTTATTTGTTGCCATCTTTTGGCAAAATAGCATAGTCTTCCTGGAATGGATAAGGGTTCTGGACCTTTCAGGGGCAGAATGACTAAGTTCTCTAGGTAGAAGTCGAAGACTCCAAGGGGGATGAGTCTGTTGGGCCGGTTGAGCTTTTTGGGCTTGCGGCTTTCTTTGCTGTCTGTTCTGTTGTTGCCCCTTCTGGGGAACATGAAGCGGACAGTGGCTTTGATGGGTGTAAGATGGGTAAGGCTTCTTTTTCTTGCTGAAAAGGGTTTTTTGAATGTTTTCTTTGCTGGGTTGGCTGTAGACTTTGATAGTCTGTTCAAGGTCGTATTTTCAGATTCAAGCTGAGTAGCCTTGTCTTGCCAGTCCTTGCCAAAGAGATTTTCTCCTGTACAAGGAATGTTTCCCAGCTTTTCTTGCACCCACTGTTTTAAGTCTGATGCTTGAAGCCAAGCAATACGACATACTCCTATGGATATAGCAGAGGTTCTGCTAATACATTCAAAGCAATCAAAGGTAGCACGGTTCATGAATTTAGAGACATTCTGGGCGTGCTTGACCAGAATAAGATAGTCTGCTCTTTTTTCCTCTGAGACACAAGGGCTAATGCGCTCTAAGTCTTTTGTGACTTCTTCCAGGAACATTCCCATATAAAGAATGTAGGAACGGATCCTGGCTGACAGCATGGAGGATTGAAAGCATCGACGCCCAAAGGCATCGAGTGTCCTGGATTCACGGCCTGGAGGATTAGAAGAATGTGTTTTAGCACTCTTGATTTTTCGCATGGCCGATTCCACTACCATTGAATGGTGTGGTAAAGCGTAGTTACTCACCTGTAACAGGTGTTCTCCAGGAGCAGCAGGAATCAGTCCTCACTTATGGGTGACGTCGGCGCCGACGGAGCCCTCGCGGAGCAATTTTCCCCAGCTTTCAAAGAAAGCCTTTGGGAATTGCAGCGCGCATGCGCGGTCGTCTTCCCGCCCGAGGGTGCCATCTTAGCCAGTCAGATGACATAGCTAAAAAAGACAGCATAAAAATTTGCAAAAAAGAACATAAGCAGACGATTGCAACTCCAAGGGGAGGAGGGAGGGTAGTGAGGACTGATTCCTGCTGCTCCTGGAGAACACCTGTTACAGGTGAGTAACTACGCTTTCTCCAGGACCAAGCAGGAAGTCAGTCCTCACTTATGGGACTCCCAAGCTCAAGGCTACCGGAGACCCTAAGCACAAAAATGAGCTCCCTCTAGCTCAGCAGCACAGAAGGATAGAATCTTCGCTGAATTATCACCCACCGGTAGCCCACATCCGGGATGGAGGGTAGGAGTTGCTCAGACCTCAAAGAGATTACGGAGGACTGCCTGTCCGAAAGCACTGTCCCTACGGGACTCCCTCTCGAGACAGTAATGGACCGCAAAAGTCTGGCTCGAAGACCAAGTAGCGGCCCGGCAGATGTCTGCCAGCGGAACAGAGCGGAGGTAAGCCACTGACGTGGCCTTTGCCCGAACGCAATGAGCCGTGACTCGACTTTCTAAGGAGAGTCCGGCTGCCCCATAAGCCCAAGAGATACAGTCCGCAACCCAGATGGACAGAGTACGCTTGGAGACCGGGAGCCCCAATTTATTGGGGTCAAAAGACACAAAAAGCTGAGCAGCTTTACGGTGCTCCCGCGTACGGTCAAGGTAGAAGTTCAATGCCCTTCTACAGTCCAGGGTATGGAGGACCGTTTCAGCTCGGCTGGAGTGTGGTCTGGGAAAGAAGGTTGGAAGTACCACCTCCTGATTGATGTGAAAAGGGGAGACCACTTTAGGCAGAAATTTTGGGTGAGTCCGTAGGACTACCCTATTCTTGTAGAACCTAGTGTAAGGGGGATCAGACACGAGGGCCTGCAATTCACTTACGCGCCTAGCGGAAGTGAGGGCTATCAAGAACAGTGTTTTCCAAGACAGAAAACGGAGAGAACAGGTAGCCATAGGTTCAAAAGGCGGACAGGTGATCCGCTGCAAAACCACATTCAGGTCCCAGTCAGGCGCTGGCGGGCGCAGAGGTGGTTTAAGTAGAAGGAGACCTCGGAGAAACCTCGCTACGAGAGGGTCATTGGAGAGAGGTCTGCCGTCCACTGGCACATGATGTGCTGAAAGAGCACTGAGGTGAACTTTGACGGAGTTGGACTTAAGTCCCAGATTAGGGAGGTGCAGCAAGTACTGCAAGATCACCGACACCGGGCAGGAGAAGGGATCCTGAGACTGTTGGGTACACCAGACTGCAAAGCGACGCCATTTAAGGGCGTAGCATTTGCGGGTAGAAGGCCGTCGCGAAGCTAAGACGACCTCCTCCACCTCCGCCGGCAGGAGAAGGGGAGCAAGGACTACCCTCTCAGCAGCCAGGCCATGAGGTTGAGAGACCTGAGGTTGGGGTGCAGAAGGGACCCCTGATCCTGAGTGAGGAGATCCGGTTGTACCCCCAGAGGGATTGGATCCTCCACCGCCAGTTGCAGCAGGAGCGGAAACCACGGCTGCCTGGGCCAGCGAGGGGCCACCAGGATCATGAAGGCTTTGTCTCGGAGAACCTTGAAAAGAGTCCGAGAGACCAGCGGGATGGGAGGGAAAGCGTACAGAAGGCTCCCCGACCACGAGATCAGAAAGGCGTCCGCCGCAACCCGAAGGGGGTGTGGCTGACGAGAGCAGAAGCGAGGAAGCTGCCGGTTGTGAGGACTGGCAAAGAGATCCACCGTGGGGAGACCCCACTTGAGGAAGAGCTTCTGAACTACCAAGGGATCCAGACGCCACTCGTGCGGCTGGAGGACCCTGCTGAGTTTGTCTGCAAGGCAGTTTTCTTGGCCCGGGAGATAAACTGCCTTGAGGAGAATGCCGTGACCGACGGCCCAAGAGCAGAGCTTCTGTGCCTCCCGGCAGAGGAGGAAGGAGCCCGTGCCCCCCTGCTTGTTCACGTAGAACATGGCAACTTGATTGTCCGTCTGGACAAGGACGGACTGTTGGGAAGTCAGGTGGGAGAAGGCCTTGAGAGCTAGGCGGATCGCCCTGAGCTCCAGGAAGTTGATCTGCTGAGCAGACTCCCACGTGGTCCAGAGGCCCTGAGTACGTGCCTCTTGGCAATGTGCTCCCCAGCCCAGGAGGGATGCATCGGTGGTCAGCACCCGGGTCGGCTGAGGTGACTGGAAAGGCATTCCGAATATCAGGTTCGGCTGCCGGAGCCACCACCGGAGAGACGAGAGCAGCGGCTCAGAGACGCGCACTAGGTCTGCCAGGCCGCCTGTGGCTTGTCGCCACTGCTGGCGGAGACACCATTGAGCAGACCGCATGTTCAGGCGGGCATTGGGGGTCACATGGACGGTGGAAGCCATATGGCCGAGCAGTCTCAGGAAGCGCCTGGCGGAGACCAGGGGCTGGCTGCGAAAGCGGTCGGCTAGGTCCATGAGCCGTTGAGCCCTGTCGAGCGGTAGGTACGCTCGTGCCCGAGGAGTGTGCAGCCTTGCGCCGATGAACTCGAGATCCTGTGAGGGGAGCAAAGTGGACTTTGCGAAGTTTATGACAAAGCCCAAGTGCTGCAGCAGAGTCACCGTGCGGCACGTGGCGTTGGTGACCTCTTGAGCGGACGCTGCTCTGATGAGCCAGTCGTCGAGGTACGGAAAGACATAGAGGCCGTGAAGCCGGAGATGGGCCGCCACGACCGCGAGACATTTTGTGAAGACTCGCGGTGCGGAGGATAGGCCAAAGGGCAGTACTCTGTACTGGTAATGATTTCCTGCCACCACAAACCTTAGGTATTGGCGGTGGCTTGGGTGGATGAGGATGTGCGTGTAGGCATCCTTTAGATCCAAGGAGCATAGCCAATCTCCCTGCTGGAGGTAGGGCAGAAGGATTCCAAGGGTAAGCATTTTGAACTTCTCCCGCACAAGGAACTTGTTGAGGTTGCGCAAGTCCAGGATGGGTCTGAGGCCCCCTGTTCTCTTTGGTATCAGAAAATACCTTGAATAAAAGCCTTGACCTCTCAGGTGGTGGGGCACCGGTTCCACCGCCTGTTCCTGCAGAAGACCTGCTAACTCCTGAAGGAGCAACTCCCTGTGCAGAGGGGGGCGCGAAGGTTCTCCCGGAAAATAGGAGGGAGGGACCTGATGGAAGTGGAGAAGGTAGCCTTCTCGCACGACCTGAAGTACCCAGGCATCTGCGGTGATGCTGGACCACCTGTGGGCGAAGTGAACCAGCCGGCCTCCGGTGCTGGGAGGAACCAGCGGGGGGGGAGAGGCTATGCTGAGCGAGTCAAAAACCCCCACCCTGCTGAGCAGGGGCTGGTGGTGCAGGCTTGGGGGCTTGCTGCCTACGGGACCCGTTACCCCGTCCCTTGGCCTGCTGGCCCTGTTGGGGAGCTGCAGGGGCCTGATAATGGGGGTACTGTTTGTAGGCAGCCGCCTTCCTCGGGTAAAAGGACTTTTTTCCCGAGCCCTTCTTTTTCTGGGAAGGGGCGGAGGTCTTCCTAGAAAGCCTGGTCCTGGTGAGAGTCTCAGTCTCAATTTGTGCAGCCTTTTCCGCCATGGGCTTGCCAAAGAGGTTTTCGCCTCGGCAGGGGACATCGACCAACTTGTCCTGTACCCAGGGCTCAAGGTCCGACGACTGAAGCCAAGCCTGTCGGCGGGCACCGATGCCGGCTGCGGCCACTCTAGCCGAGGCCTCAAAGCCATCATAGGCTGCTCGGGACATGAACTTTGAGCATTCCCGAATGCCCGTGGACAAGGCTAGGAACCTCCGCAAGGGCTCCTCGGAGAGACCAGCGGAGAATCCGGCTAGCTCTTTAGCCAGATCCCGGAGATACATGCCCATGTAGAGCTGGTAAGTCTGGACACGACATGCGAGCATAGAGCCCTGGAAGCACTTCTTGCCAAGGCCATCCAGGTTACGGGCCTCCCTTCCAGGAGGCACCGAGGAGTGCATCTTCTGGCTCTTAAGACGATGCATGGCCGATTCCACTACCATGGAATGGTGTGGCAGCTGTGCCTTCTGAAAGCCAGGGCTCTTGCGGACCCGATAGATAGAATCGACCCGCTTGCTCAGGACCGGCGAGGAGGCCGGACTCTCCCACATGCGGAAGAGTAGTCGTTCCAGCATAGGAGGAACCGGCACAGTAAAGTGCTCCCTCGCGGGAGAGTCATACTGGAGGGCGTCGAGCTCTTCGGCTCGAGGCTCCTCCTCGGGATCCGCAGGGAAGGCCAAAGCCTTGGCCATATCCCTAACGAAGTCCGAGAACCGGGCATCCTCCGGGGGGGACTGCTTCCGAGGCTCGGACCCCGGTGAGTCCGATGGGACACACCGAGTCCGGAAAGAATCAGGTGACTCTTCCTCCTCAGACTCCCAGACCGACTCCGACGAGGACTCGGTGGGGTCGGCCCGGGCAGGGTGCGGCGCCAGCCGTCCCGACGTCGAGGGAGTCGGCGTCGGCGACCTCGGTCCCGAACGGGAGGCCGAGGGTGACCTCGACCGAGGATCGACTCGAGTTCTCATTGACTCGAGGATCGGCTCGGTCTCCGGGGTCGACTTGGACGTCGACGTCCCGGCGGTCGGGGCAGCGGCGCCAGCGAGGCCAGCGAGCAGTGCCCGCTGCTGGTCCATGAAGGCAGACAGTCTGCTCTCCAAGGCTGTCAACCTGAGTCCGAGCTCAGGTGACCCAGCAGCCCCCGACTCGGGCCCCGACGGCGTCGGGCCCGACGTCGGCTGTCGCGGAGGCGAGTCCAGAAGGACCACAGGACTTACCCGGGCAGGCATCTCCGACTCCAGGCGAGGTCGCTTCGGGATGTGTTCCTTCTCCAAGGACCCGGGGCGGCTGTCGGGGCTATGCGACCTGGCCCTCGCGGAACCAGGAGCGTCCACCGACGCCGCCCTCGCGGGTTTTTCCTTCCGACGATGGTCCCCGGAGGGAGAACCCCGGTCGGAGGAGCTCCGGCGACGGTCCGAGCTGGAGCCTTTCGACGCGGAGGCCTCCGACGAGGTCCGGGTACGGCTGGGGTCAGCGAAGATTCTCTCACGCTGATGCCGCCGACTCCTCAACGCCTTTGAGGACAGGTTGCTGCAGGGCCCACAGATCAGTTCCTCATGATCCGGGCCCAGGCAGCGGAGGCAAAAGTCGTGTGTGTCGGTTAGTGACATATTTCGGTCACACCGACCACACCGCTTAAACCCACTGGCAGCCATCGGGGGAAAAAGGGCCCCTGCGAGGTCAAAGGACCGGGCTGCCAGGGAAACCGAAAACGAAAGCTGACTAAGTCAGAAAAACCGAAAAAAGTAAGCGGACTCGAGACCGGCGTCGCGAGTCCGGGCGGGAAAGCGATCGGCGTCGAACCGAAAGGAAAAAGAATAAAATAATGAAGAAAATCGACTTTTTCGCGGGGACAAGACGGGGACGTCTGTAGGGCTCCGCGGAAAAAAGAAGACTGGCTAAGATGGCACCCTCGGGCGGGAAGACGACCGCGCATGCGCGCTGCAATTCCCAAAGGCTTTCTTTGAAAGCTGGGGAAAATTGCTCCGCGAGGGCTCCGTCGGCGCCGACGTCACCCATAAGTGAGGACTGACTTCCTGCTTGGTCCTGGAGAACTGAGTGTTTTGAAAACCAGGACAACTTGGCACTCAGTACATAGTGTCAAGGCATCGGGAATGTGAAGATATCGTTAAAGGAGTTTTCCACATTCTCAACATCAGATCATGTAAGATCTTGTGAATGGGAAGCATAGCTGCTTCCTTGGGAGCCATAGGGTATTGCAGAATTCTTAATTCTTCTGCCCTAGGTTCCTTTTCTGGAATCACAGTGATTGCAAGACCCTTTGCTAAATCACGTATGAAATCGTGGAAGGACATATCTTCTGGAGGAGACACCCTGCGTTGAGGAGAAGGAGTTGAATCCTCTAAGATATTCACTCTGGTACCGGTAGAATCGTCAGAGTCATCAGAAACGGAAGACTCAAAGGCACTTTGTACCGGGTGCTCACGTAACGCATGGTATTGGTACCGCTCGAAGTCGGTACCGAAATGTCTCGGTTCCTGATCCCCGATACAAACTCAAGGCTCAGCATGGAGGGAAGCAGTCCTGTCGAAGCAAGTACTGTTGGTACTGGTACCGATGCCGGTACCGATACCTGTTGAACCATCTGTAGCGATCTTAGCAGTACCGAAGCTGCTAAGAGGGACGCTAGACTGTTCAAAAGCAAGGATTCTCTTGTCCATCGCTCCTGCCGATGCCTGGATGTCGGTACTGGTGGAAGCAGCTACGACCCCAGAACATGGCACCAGTAGTTTTGCAGAGGTGGAAGCCTCTGGAACATCCTGGAGCCCCGTTAATTCTTTGGAGCCTAAAGACTCCCGCCGGGGCTGTTTTGCAGGTGAACTATCCTCCAGGGCAACGCCAGTGGCATCTCGATACTTTGAAGGAGATCTACCCTTCGAGGACCGGCCAGTCTTAGAAGACTTAAGTTTAGTTACTTGAGATCCATGGGAGGAAGATGAAGCCCTAGAAGACGTCGATACAAGTGACATCGTATCCGCGGCAAAAAGGGTACAGAGTTTTGCAGCTCTATTCTGCAGGCCCCTTTTGGTCATCCTTGTGCAGGAGAGACACTCCGTTGGACAATGTTCAGGACCTAAACATTTCAGACACCAATCATGGGTGTCTGTGATGGAAATGGTACCGCCACACTTTGAGCATTTTTTGAAACCACTAGCTGGTTTCTCCATGCTTGAAGAAAAGTGGGCCTAATGCCCAAAATGGCGCCTAGCACCAGAAACAGGGGAAAGACCCCTGAAGAAAATGCAAGGGGGTTTTTTTGGGTTTTTTTTTAAAGAAAGAAGAACCACAACCAGCGGTACCGGTAGGCGTCGAATGAAGGCAGACGCGACCACAAAAAACAAAGAATAAAAGGAAATTTTCTGCGTTGACAGGGTACACGTCCTGTCGGCTCTGCGGAAAACGAAGAACTGAAGTGAGAGAGGTACAGGAGGCGGGAAGGCAGCACGCATGCGCTGTGGGATGCTCCCAAAAGCGTTCCTATTGGACGCTGGGGAGCGTTTCCGCGCAGGCTCCATCGGTACCGACGATACCCATATGTGAAGACGATACCCATATGTGAAGACAGGTGTTCTCCAGGGACATCACAAATCATATGTGAGGCCGGACTTCCTGCTTGTTCCCAGAGAATCAACTTTTTCTGGGGACAATCCAGACAAACGTCTGAAGGGCTCCGCAGAAAAAAGGATACCGAGCAAGATGGCACCCTTGGGCGGGAAGGGGACCATGCATGCATGGTGGCATCTCCCAAAGACCTCCTTTGAAAGCTGGGGGGATGGCTCCACGATGGCTCCATCGGTGCCTATGTCACCCATATGTGAAGACTGACTTCCTGCTTGTTCTCGGAGAATATATCGAGTTCCTCCACACGAGGCTCCTCTTCAGATTGTGTAGAGAGTGCCAGGGCTCAAGTCATGTCTCGCACAAACTCCAGAAAGGAGGTATCCTCGAGAGGCAACCACCGCTTCTGAGCAGGTGGGGAGGGTTTCGAGGTGAGGTCCCGATGAGCCCAGAATTCAGGGGAAGTATCCCCGTTGGACTCCCAGCCCGAAATCTCCGAGGGGAGACTCGGGATTAGGCTGTTCGAGCAAAGTCCATGAAGGGCGCTAGACTCTCGCGGCCAAAGCCTCTTTGGAGCCTGAGGCGCTGGCTCGGGAAGATCTCACACCCGAGCAATAGCACGGAGATTGAGGCCTCTGCTGGGATCCCTCATGAGGCTCTTGGGTCTCGGGGGTTGTCGCGGCCGTCTGGGGAGCCAAGACAGGTGTCACCTTCAAAGTCTCAGAGCGCATGCTAGCAGGGTCTGGCACCAGTGCCTGCTTGGCAGCAAGGAAGGCAGAAACACTGCACTCCAGTACCAGCATTCGAGCCTCCCACTCAGGGGCGGGGCCCTGCGATGCCAACATCAGGGTAACTGGGTCGGGGGTCGAGGAGGAGAGGGGGTCCTCGCTGGGATGACCCTCAGGAGACTGGGTGCCATTGCCGGAGGCCTCCGTATCTGTACGGGGTACCTTTTGAGGGCACTCCTTTTCCTACTTCAGGGATTGCCGAGGAAGGCTAAGGAACCTAGCGCGACAATGCTCACGCTTGTCCAGAGACCCCGACAGAATCCTTGAGGCCGCCTTCTTCCGCTCCCTTTCGGAGGACTCTTGCTCAGAGTGGCTCCCAGAGATGGAGGATCGATGGAGTGGGAAGCTGCCTGGGACACCGGGGCAGTCTTGCCGAAAATATCATCCAATTTCTGCTTACGCCTCTGGATGGCCTTGAAGAAATCATTTTACAGAGAAAGCAGAGCTCCGGGTTACGGTCTACTCCCAGACACAAGAGATAACAGTTGTGGTTGTCTGTGAGGGACATGTTTTTGGAGCATGTCAACTTTTTGAAACCGGAGACCATGGGGGCAAAAAGGATCCCCGCAAGATCAAAGACCTTTGGTGCGGCCAGCGATTGGAAAGGGTGCAAAAATACTACAGTAGATAGGAACTCACAAAGAAAAAACAGAAAAGAAGAAAAAAAACAAGTCCTGGGGTCCACTGCCGAAGTAGGGACACTGGGACGGCGGGAAGAGGACCGGGAAACCGGAATAAAAGAAATGCTAAGAATACTTTTTCTGAGGTACAGGCAGTGTGCGTCCAAAGGGCTCTGCTGAAAAAAGAAGACTGAGCAAGATGGCACCCTTGGGTGGGAAGGGGGCCACGATGCGTGGTGGCACTCTCAAAGGCTTTCTTTGAAAGCTGGGGAAATGCTCTGTGCGGGCTCTGTCGGTGCCAACATCACCCATATGTGAGGACTGACTTCCTGCTTGTTCCTGGAGAAAACTGTGTGCAGAAGCTGTTCTACCTCTGTAAAAAGGCTCCCACATATTATTGCATCCACCTATGAGCTTGCTAAGGCTTTTTCATGAAGGAGATAAAGGATCTTGAAAGGAAGTAGTAATTTCTACGGAACTGAGATGCAGTCATTCATCTAGAGCAGTAGTACTCAACATAGTCCTCTGGGAACCCTAGGCCAATCAGGTTTTCAGAATATCCACAATGAATATGCATGCCATAGATCTGCATACAATGGAAGCAGTGCATGCAGATATCTCTCATGCATATTCATTGTGGATATCCTGAAAATCTGAGTGGTCTAAGGGTCCTAGACAATGTTCCCTCTACTTTTCTGTAGGCTGTGTGTGCATAAAATATCAGCTGTGCAGCTTTTGAAGGAAGGTTAAATTTTTTGTGTGCCACATAACGACACTTGGAGTTATATACTTTAAAATCTGACTACACATTAGAATACAGTATGTACACCACATTGATTTTAATCAAATTAAATGAAAATAGACGATTGCTAAATGAAGCGGAAAATTTCTAGTAATTACAATCATAAAATGTGGTATTATTTCAGTTAATTTTTATTGAAAGTCATTGTTATTCCATGTAAATAATTTATGTATGGAAGAAGAGTTCATTCTCAAAATTTCTCTCTTCGATCTTTCAAATGTACCCAGTCTGAATAAATTTTATCAAGGTCTACTGATCCGCCATCTTGAAGATGACATTTATTTATTTATTTTATTTATTTATTGGCATTTCTTATATACCGCGCTATTACAATCAGTGCGGTTTACATTTGAACAAAATATACAACATGTAACAAGTTACATTGAGTTTACAATAAACAAGGGATACAAACTTGGATGAACAGGGGAGGAAAACTATGTACAGTGTTATGTAGGTAAAAGATTAGAACATCATATGAAGTGCATGGTTAGGCACTGTAATGTGAAAAATGGATAAGTAACAGGAGTGTCAGGCTAACAAATTTTCTAGTTGGGGTTGTGTTAAGCGTGAGTCTTGGTGAAGACGTGTATTATGTTGGGATTGGCTGGGGAGGCTGAGATTGGAATAGTATTTTAGGAACAGATGATGTTTGATAGCCTTTCTGAATGGGATGATATTAGTGATGGAACGAATTTCTGGGGGGAGAGAGTTCCATGCTCCTGGTACAAATAGTGAGAAGGCTCTATTGGATGTTGTCTTTGAACATTTCGTGAGTGTTTTAGGCACTTCTAGTTTGTTCAAACATGACGAGCATCTGCTTCTGTTGAGTGGCATAGGTTGGATGAGCTTGGTGAGCGGGATGGGGGGCTGATTTTTTGAGGCCTTGAAAGTTAGCACAAGGGCTTTGTATATGATTCTAGCGTGTAAAGGCAACCAGTGTAGGCTCATCAGTACTGGAGTTATGTGGTCCGATCTAGATGTTCCGGTAAGTATTCTAGGCGCAGAGTTCATGCCTAGCCTAAGCGGGTTCAATGTTGCTTGTGGGAGCCCAAGGAGGATAATGTTGGCAAAGTCAAGGTGGGGGGTTACCAGTGCTTGGAAAATGGAGCAGAAATCAGAAGGGTCAAGTAGTGGTCGAAGGTGGCGCAATGACCGTATCTTGTGGTAAATAGATTTAGTGATATTTTTGATATGCGGTGACATGTCCAGCTTTTGATCAAGGATGATGCCCAAGTAGCGGATGGTAGGTTTGACTGTGAGGTCGTAGTTGCTGACTCGAAGGGATGGCGGTGGTATGAACTTCTGGTTTCGAGTGATAAAAAGGACATCGGTCTTACTGTTATTAATGCGTAGGTTTTGGGAGAGGAGCCATTCGGAGACTGCATCGAAGCGTTTTGTTACTGCTGAGAAAGCCGGTTGGTCAATCTTAAAGGATGAGTACATCAGGATATCATCTGCATATGCTAAGCACTGAATGTTGAAAGAGCGGATCAGGTCGCAGATGGGTTGCATATATATATTAAACATGAGAGATGAAAGGGACGAACCTTGGGGGACTCCTTGTTTGAGTATGAATGGATCAGATGTAGTGGATCCTACCCTGACTTGTTGTGACCTGTCGCTCAAATATGACCTGCACCATGCTAAAGCCAGACCTTGTATACCTTTGTCTTTGAGGCGGAGTAATAGTGTCATGGTTCACAGAATCAAATGCGGCCGCAATATCCATAAAAATAAGGATGAATCCTTGGTGTAGATCATCAATTCCCATGACTAGGTTGTTGAATAAGGTAGTAAGGATGGTTTCTATACCATGTGCTTCTCTGAATCCATGTTGTGAATGGTCAAGTGGTGCTTCAGTGTCGATGTGCTGTTGAATTTGTAGTTGAACTACCTTCTCTGTAATTTTTGCCAGCAGAGGGATGCTTGAGATGGGTCTGAATGACTCGACTTTGGCTGGGTCGAGTTTGCTGTTTTTTAACAGTGGGCGGATTGATGTGAATTTCAGGCTTTGTGGGAAGGAACCTTTTATAAAGGATTGGTTGAGGATCCTACTGATGGTTGGGCTGAGGGTAGATCGCAACTCTTTAATCCAACTGGAGGGACAGGGGTCATTAGGTGCTGTGGTAAGGTTGATAGAAGAGATGATTTCTTCGATTTGTTTGGTGGTGACCTCGTGGAATTGTGACAGCACAGTTGGTTGCGGGATGATGTTTGCAGGGATGGGGGGTGTGGGGGAGGCGTTAATGTTGGTTTGGATTATTTTTGACTGAAGGTAGTTTGAGTAGATTTGTGGGTGAGGCATTTGGTCTTGGTCTTAATACGCATCAGCATTTCCAAATGTTCTAAATGTAAGCAATTCCTTATTTTGGTTTTTAAACTGTTCATCAAGCTGAAACCACGCTCACAATCTGCACTAGAAGCCAAAAATGTTCCACCAATATCCATCAATTTCGCTAAATCTGCAAAGTGAGCATTCTGAAACGCCAAAGTCACCATATCCGGAAAACTGTTTATCAGTTTGCTTTTGATTTTTTCTGCGACTAAAAACTTGAAGTAATTGTACTGCTGAACAACAATATGTTCCTCCATAAGAAATTGTTTGTACTTTAAGCAGAGTGATCGGACGTTTTCAATTCCAAATTCATAATCACACTGTGCTATTGCTGTCAAGTCAAAAGCAGACCATTCCTCAATTTCATTTTCAGGAAATCTTTCCCCTAAATGCAGACACAGCATATTAATGAAAATAAGTGTGGAACCAGTATCCACTGAAACGTCTCCAGGTATCTTGTTGAGAAGATTTTAAACATTATTAGTCCATTTTACTGTGTCACCCAAGTATTGCATTCAGATTTTGTTCAGCTTACCCTGTGCAAGATGATATGCTTCCAGTGGTGTTATGATTCGTCAATTGTCGGTCACATGTGAGAGGAGTGAGGAGTGAGGACTCAGAGCAGAGAGGAGAGATTCGGAAGTGACGTCACGAGTCTCGGAATTACCCGGAAATTACAGAATGGCAGTAGATCGGCGGCACAGCCGCGGCCTTAAAAAACTCAAGGTTTGAAAACCCAAGAACTCCGTAATTTTTGTGCGTTCCTTTGTAAGTTGTGTGCACTCGCCCGGGTCTTTACCAGGAGACATGCTGGAATATACTCTGTACTTCCTTGCTTTACTCAACCACCACTTAAGAATAGGAAACCTGAACTTTGAGACATGGACTCCATATTTCACATCTATCTTTTGGGAGACAGACTGGATGGTATGTAGGAACTGCCACATTCAAAGCTACTATTCTTGCAGTAGACTATGAACTGGTAAAGTTACAACAGCCTTTCGGAATTCTATAATCTTTAGGAGTCCAAAGACATCCAAATACGGTTTCTCTTCCTGCTGAAAAGGGGAACCTCTTTTGTGCCATATGTTGTATGAATCTTGGGTACAAAATGTCTTTAGGAATAAAGTGAATGAATCTAAGAGTATCTCTCTAGAATACTCTTCCACTACTAAGGAGAATTCTGGAGGAATAAAATTCGAATCTAGGTAGTCCTCTAAAGCACCTTGCAAAACTTCCAAGCATAGGAAGAAAAAAATAATCAGTAGCTACTTTGAGGCTAGCAGTTTGAAGCAGTAAGAAGAGAGACTATATAATCTTCAGAAGTACAAATCTCTCTCTGTGCTGGAATAACGTATGTCGACTGAGAGGACATTGCACAGGGTTGCTATACTGAATATTTGGCAGGCCCATACAGTAACCCTTGACAAATTCACTGAACATCCTTTTGCAGAAAAACATAGCGAAACATGATGTTTCATTGGATACAGTGACCAGGAACAGAGAGGGAGCCATCTGGAGCTGGACAGTCCGACATGAAGAGGACTGTGGCTCGACTGGAGAGCAAGAACACATCTCTGCTGAATCTGTGCTATTGGTGCTAAACAGATCTTGCGCGAACTCTGTCTGCTAACGATCTGTACTATACAGTCATTGCACAGACCACTCTAACAGTGGACAAGACTTGCCCACGGCACTGTCCTGGCACAATCTCTTTGGGAATATGTTTATGTTTATTAAACTTGACATACTGCCATATGTAACAGCAGGGTGGTTTACAATAAAGGAAATCCCTTAATGAATAGGAAAGAGCTACATTTATACCCTAAGGAAGTAAGTAGGGAAGATAGGATGGGAGGGAAGTAATACCCCCCAGAAAGACGTCAGCATGGATATGTCTGCTTCTCTAGCTCTTTAGAAAGACCCATGCCACATGTTTTCAACTCAGGCATGTATGAGCATTCAGAAGACAGCTGATCTTTGAGCCTAGAAACCTTCAGGGATTTTCATGCCAATTTTCAAAATCCCTGGCACTGCTCCTTTGCAATTGGACATTTGAAGTCAATGCATAGGAATATGGCTGGAACTTCCACTGAGTAAGATCTGCTAGAATGCATAAAGTTAGAGCCCAAATTATGTCCTTTTTCTCTTGTTTTCAGACCAGTAGAAGCCTCTTCTTCGCTTTGTGATAATTTCAGAGTCAGTTCAACCAGTCTACGCAGGATCACGGACACATACGGACACATCCACAATGCTTACAATAGACTCGGTATGGTCAGAGCCTAGACAAATTAAACATTAGAAGTGGATGTGCCCATGTTGTAGGTAGGGACAAAAAGGGACCCTAGCTCAGACTGTGACATTTTCAACAAAGATTTGAAAATAATAAATTAAACTTTTTATTTTTTTTTTTTTTTTTTTTTTTTTTTTTTTTTAAGAAAAGCGCCAACTAAAAGCAATGCTGGTTCATCACACAGATTTAAAAAAACTCAAGATCTGGGAGTACAGGAGAACTTTGGTACAGAGGACACTACTGCATGCACTAAAGCTTCATGTGCTCAGAACGTTATACTCAGTTTGAACTCAGAGAGCCATTCCATCTCACTGAAGTGCAATGACATCACTTCTGTGCCCAACTCAATCTTGTTTGTTGAGAGAAAAATAATTAGTAAAAATCTAATTAGAAAAAAAACAACAATTATAAAACAATGGACAACTTTCAGCCCAAAAGAAAAATGAGACTATGCTACAGCAGCGTGCAAAAGTCTTGCAAAGGATGTATGATCAAGCTATTCTCAGCTTTATTTTGATAATCTTTCCAAATTCTGTGGCAGAATCCTGGCTTATTATATACTGTTTTGTTGCAAATTTAATTTGGCAACCATTTCTGCATGCAAAATTACTCATCTGTGAACTTTTGTATGACTATCATGAGGAAACAATGTCCAAAAATGATCAACTGGATTCAGTACCAATGCAGGATCAAAATGAACCAATAGAATACTGTGCTTCCTCAGCAAATAGGAAGTCATATTTGATAGCCAATCAGTGCATGGTATTTTGGCAGCACACAGGGTTTGAATTTAATGTGGATCAAATGGTGTGCATCACATCTGATGATCAAAGTCCTGGCATAGTGAAGAGGTCGCATTTTCTATCAATGGAGGACCAGGGCCGTGTGGTGGTTTTGCATGAGGAGGGGTATTCCAGCCCGCAGATTGCAGCAAAGGTCGGCTATAATCAGAGCAGGGTTGTCCACATTCTGCAGAAGAATGAGGAGATGAGAAATACACAAGACAAACATCATAGCAGTCGGCCTAGAAAGTCAACCAACAGGGACAACAGAGCCTTGATAACGACATTTCTTGGCAACCGCAAGCTGACCTCCCCTGAGCTTCTGTGGGAATGGAAGGAGAAGTGTTCCGTTGCAGTTTGCACTTCCACTTGTGAGGAGACGATGCTTGGAATATGAGTTAAGGGACTGTAAGGTACGGAAGAAGCTGCTACTAATGGTGGAACAGAGGAAAAGATGCATTGAGTGGACATTCAAGTACTCAAAATGGAGCAAGGTTGACTGGGAGAAAGTTTGGCTCAGAGGCGAAGGCACGTTCTGTATTCTGTATGACCAGGGCAAAACCTATGTGAGGAGGTTTCCTCATGAAGAGTACAAACCAGAGTGCTTGAATAGCTCCATGAAGCATCCAACTAAGATCAGTGGAGCTGAACGACTCCATATCGTTGACAGGATGGTGAATGCAGCGAAATACATAGGAATTCTGCAGATGTGCATGCTGCCATCAGCTGAGCAACTGTTGCCTGGCAGAAATTTCTTCCAGGATGACAATACACCTTGCCACTGAGCAAAACGGTCGCCAACTGGAAGAAAATAAATGGAGTTCAGATCATTGACAGGCCAGCTCAATCACCCGATCTCAACCCAATTGAGAATCTTTGGTACAAGGTATCAATTGAGATCGCCAAGAAACAGCGCAAACCAAGTGAGAGATGACAGAGTCACTGATTGCAGCCTGGAATCGCATCACAATGCAAACACCTTGTCAAACTGGTCCACTCCCTGCTAGACAGATGTCTGGTGAGAAAGAGCAAGGGCTGGCCCATCAAGTACTAATGGCCATCAACAACAAAAAACAGTCCTTTTCAGGGCTATGTAAAGAAATTAAGAAGAAAACATGCACATTGCCAACATACACAACAAAAACCACAAAAACATTTTCAGCATGCATTGAATCTTTGTACACAGGTTCACAACCAAACGAATATGGGCATTAAACAATCATAAAAGAGCGCTCAAGTAATAGAAAAATGTATTCGATTTGTACAAAAGACAAAAGGGAAGAAAATGGCATGCAGAAGGAGTTGTAAATTGTAACACAATTTGTCCCTGTGAACCAAACAACTAAAAACTGCCAATTCGGCACTAACTATGCAAGACCTTTTCACATCATTGTAGCTAACAATGATACAGCAGAGGAAAAAGAAGTTAACAGCGGACAATGAAAACATCACTCCTTAAAACATGGGTGCAAAAATTTGATCTATGAACAGGTCTAATTTTCAGACTAAAACATTAACTAAAATTTGCAACTTTACTACTGTAATGTGGGAAGGCCAGTTTTTCACAAATTAGTTTAATAATTTTTAATATCATTTCCACCCAAAGATAAATACGATATACTACTAAAAGAAAAAGCCTAATTTTTCCAAGACATTCATTCATTGAATAATTAGTACCAGACATGCTTAAGCACTCAGGTTGTTTTACGCTTAAAAAGATTGAAGCACAAAATCTCTAATGAATTACAATAACCAAAAATCACAGGAAGCAGCTTCTATCATTTCAACATTACTTTCTACGCTATTCAATATATGTCTGAATAAACTCAACAAAGTGGAATACCTTGTCATCAGAAGGGCAACGGTACAGGTTCTGAAATGTGTTGATGATATTGTTACTAAATCTGGGAGCAAAAACATCCTTGTCCTGGCCAAATTGATGACGAGATTGACGAACAATCGAATCAATGACGTATAATCCAGGCACCTTGTATTCTGGTTTACACTACGGAAGAAAAAAAAATGTTAAAATGTTGTGCAATGAAACAGTTATACAATAGAGACCACAAAGGATAAAGCGTAGTTACTCACCTGTAACAGGTCCGACAGTCTCCTTGGGTGGGGACTCATAATGGAGGATTTCCAGTTCTTCGGTGTGTGGGTCTTCCTCCGCCTCAGTTTGCACCAGAGGACTCGGGCCATAACTTTGACCAAGTCGTGGAAGGCCACGTCCTCCAGAGGAGAATGGCATTGGGGCACCAGGGAAGAAAGTTCCAAGGGGATATCTCAGTGCCGACTAGTTTCCAGGGAGGCCTAGTCGTTGGTCTCCCACTCAGAGTCTAGGAGTGACGATGAGTCCAAGGCCCTGCGACTCCTTGCCTTGAGGCCTGCCCCAAGGGACCAGGGGCCAACTGAGAACTTGGGGCCCAAGTCCTGGAAACTGGCCGTGGAGAATCAGATGCCCAAAGAACGGGACAGAGACCTCGACCTGTTGGCACTCAGAGCTCGGCTCCACGCCATGGACTCCTCCACAGTCTAGGGCCCGGTTGTCGGGGCAGATGATGCAGACAAACCAGACATCATTACCTGCTGCAAAGCCAGGATAGCAGAGACATTCTGCTCCAGGGCCGCCATTCTGGTTTCCAAGCCAGAAGGCTACATATCTTTCAACGTGGGCACAGAGGATCTCGGGCCCGGTGCCAGCACTCTCGTGAGTGCATCCTCAACAAGGAACCTCGTACGGTCTCTGCAGGGCTGAGGAATCCTCTTTGAGAACACTGGTAGGGCGCTGCTCGGAGCTGCCTGAGTCCATCCGAGGGGTTTTTCCGGGTGTCTCTTGAAGTGCCTTGATGGACTTCAAGGACATTTTCTTCTCTCTCTCTGGGTCCAGGGTCTTCTTGGAGGAGCTGCCACAGTGGGATTCTGAGGACACCAGGGCCTCATGGGAAGTGCTGGGCTTGGAGCTCGGCATCAGGGAGGCCGGTGCCAAGTCGGACCTTGGGAACAGTTTCTCTGCAACTCCAATCTCTTTTTGTTGGTCTTCAGAGTCATGGCCTGGCATAGGTCGCAAGAGGTGCTATCATGGCCCGGACCCAGGCAGCGAAGACAGCAGACATGGGTGTCTGTTGCTGACATGGCTTGACTGCACTGGTCACATTTTTTGAACCCATTGGGAGACATGATAGGAGGCACCCAGCAGGGGTCAATGACACCCGACCGAAAAAGGGCGCAAACACTGGTCAAGGCGAGCCTCGATCAAAAAGAGAGCAAATATGCCAAGATCAGTGTCAGAACATACACCATCTTGAGGCAGAAAAGGAACCGGTATGCAACCAGAGAAAAACACTTAAGGATTTTGCCAGGAAAAAAGGACAGACGTTCGTTGGGCTCCACAGAAAAAAAGGAGACCAAGCAAGATTTATTTTATTTTATTTATCCAGTTTTCTAGAGCGCCTTATCCTTCAATCAAAGATGGCACCCTTGGGTGGGAAGAGGAACATGCATGCATGGAAGCATGTCCCAAAGGCTTTCTTTGAAAGCTGGGGAAAGAACAGTTACTTACCTGTAACAGGTAATCTCTGGGAACAGCAGGAATAAGTCTTCACATATGGGTATCGTCGGTACCGATGGAGCCTGCGTGGGAACGCTCCCCAGCGTCCAGTAAGAAAGCTTTTGGGAGCATCCCACAGCGCCTGCGCGCTGCCTTCCCGCCTTTCCCCACCGCCTCTCTCCAGTTCGAGTTTTAAAGCTGAGACAAAGAGAGAGAGAAGGAAAGATAGATAGAGAGATATAACTCCTAGGGGAGGTGGGTGGGTTGTGAAGACTTATTACTGCTGTTCACAGAGATCACCTGTTACAGGGTAAGTAACTGTGCTATCTCCAGGAACAAGCAGGAATGAGTCTTCACATATGGGGACTCCCTAGCTGCAGATGCCAGGGAGAAACCCCAGGTTATGTGTCCTTGAAAAGGACTCTACCTCCCCCCATGGATCTCTGGCATCCGACCAGGGTAGGTGGGTAGGAGTTGATTAGGAATGGAACAGGTGTTTGAGAACAGCCTGACCAAACGAGGCATCCGGCGGAAGTCCTTGTCCAAACAGTAATGGGCTGTGAAGGTATGAACCGAGGCCCAGGTGGCCGCTCGACTGATATGGTCGATGGACACAGAGTTTAGATGAGCCATTGAGGCTGCCATGGCTCTCACATTGTGAGCTGTGACATGGCCCTCCAGAGAAATCTTCCTACTCTGGTAGGCGAAAGAAATACACTGAGCAATCCAGTTGGACAGTGTTCTCTTAGAGACTGGAAGTCCTAAATGAGAAGGATCAAAACCAACAAAGAGTTGAGAAGACTTTCTATGTTGCTGTGTTCTTTATAAGTAAAAAGCGAGAGCTCTCTTACAATCCAAGGTATGAAGATTCCTCTCTGCATTTGATGCATGAGGTCCTGGAAAAAAGACAGGTAAATATACCTCTTGGTTCAGATGAAAAGGTGAGACCACTTTAGGCATAAAGTGTGGATTGGTCCTGAGGACTACCTTATCATAATGGAACCTTGTATAAAGAGGATTAGCCACCAAAGCTTGCAACTCACTGATGCGGCGTGCTGAGGTGACTGCAATGAGAAAAATAACTTTCCAAGAAAGGAATTTCAAGGAGGTGGTGGCTAAAGGTTCAAAGGGTGGCTTCATAAGCTGGTCAAGAACCAGGTTTAAGTCCCATGCCACTGGAGGTAGTCTAATGGGAGGTTTAGTTAAAAGAAGGCCTCTCATGAATCTTGCTATAAGAGGATGAGAGGAAATAGGTTGTCCATTGAGAGGCTTGAGGGACGCTGCAATAGCACTCAAATGGACTCTTACTGAATTCGTTTTCAGACCTGCATGGGATAAATGCAGGAGATACTCTAGTAGAGAATTCAGAGGTATTGCAAGAGGGTTTAGACCTTTCCCTGAACACCAAATGGTAAATCTTTTCCATTTGAAAGCATAGGAACGTCTAGTAGAAGGCTTTCTAGAGGCATGAATAACATCTCTGACTTGCTGAGAGAGATGAAAATCTTGAAGGTCTAGGCCCTCAGCAACCAAGCCCTGAGATGGAGCGACTGGGGGTTTGGGTGCCACAAAGTTCCCTCTCCCTCGGACAGAAGGTCTGGTGCAGAGCCCAAGTCCAGGGAAGGAGCTTGAGAGAGATGCAGAAGTAAAGGGTACCACACTTGGCGTGGCCAGTGTGGTGCTATGAGGATCACGGTCCCTTGATCTCTCTGAAGCTTGAATAGAGTATTGGGAATTAGGGGAATTGGTGGAAAGGCATAAAGGAAGTCTTGACCCCAGTGAAGGAGGAAGGCATCCTTGGCCTGAACTCCCTGACACGGAATTCTGGAACAGAACCAGGGAAGTTTGGCATTCCACGGACTTGCAAAGAGGTCTATGTCCGGGGTTCCCCAAATTCGAAAGATCCTGGCTACCTGGTCCATGTGGAGGAACCACTCGTGTGGGAGCAGAACTCGACTGAGTCTTTCCGCCCAAGAGTTTTGAACGCCTGGAAGATATACTGCCAGAAGATGGATGTGATGCTCTCTGGCGAAGGCCCACAGTCGCAAAGCTTCGTTGCAAAGTGACAGAGAGCCAGTCCCACCCTGCTTGTTTACATAGAACATGGCTACTTGGCTGTCCGTATGGATGAGGACTGTCCTGTAGCTGAGCAGGGAATGGAACACTCTGAGAGCTAAGAATATTGCTCTGAGTTCCAAGAGATTGATATGCAGAGAAGTCTCCTGTGGAGACCAGATGCCCTGGGTGGAGACCAGATGCCCTGGGTGGAGAGATCCTGCAGATGAGCTCCCCAACCCATTGGAGAAGCATCTGTTGTCAGAGTTGCTTGGGGAAGCGACTGCTGAAAAGGGGACCCCAGCAACAGATTTGGAGGGGACTTCCACCACTGGAGAGACCAAAATAGGCGACTGGAGTTTGCTATTTTGTCTGACAGGCAACCTGATGCCTGAGTCCATTGGGTGGACAAAGTCCATTGAGCTGCCCTCATGTGAAGGCGAGCATATGGAACCACATGCACGGTGGATGCCATGTGGCCTAGTAGTTGTAACATCTCTCGAACAGTTAAATGGGACTTTAACTGTATCTGGGAGGCTAACTGCACCAAGCGTAGGCAACGGGCCTGAGGAAGATAGGCCCTTGCAGTTGTGGTATCCAGCAAGGCCCCTATAAGCTCCAGAGACTGAGTAGGGGTGAGATGGGATTTTGGGATGTTTATTACCAGTCCCAATACTGAAGGACACGCATTGTGCAGGTTAGAGAAATCTGGGCCTCTGACTGGGATGGAGCTCGAATGAGCCAGTCGTCCAGATATGGGAAAACGAATATTCCTAGAGTGCGTAGAAATGCAGCTACTACTGCCATGCATTTCGTGAACACCCTTGGTGCAGAGGCCAGACCAAAAGGAAGCACCCTGTATTGGTAGTGCTTTCCTTGAAAAAGGAACCGAAGGAACCTTCTGTGTGTTGGATGGATGAGGACATGGGTGTACGCATCCTTGAGATCTAGAGAACAAAGCCAGTCCTGACTCTGAAGGTATGGCAGCAGAGTACCGAGAGAAATCATCTTGAATTTCTCTTTGAATAGAAACTTGTTCAATTCTCTCAGATCTAATATGGGTCTGTAGCCCCCTGTTTTCTTTGGAATAAGAAAATAAGGGGAGTAGAACCCTGAGACCTGTTGAAGAAGGGTACTTCTTCTATTGCCCCTTGGGCAAGAAGGGTAGCAATCTCCTGACCCAGAAGGTTGAGGAGAGATGTTGGAGAATTGAACTGTCTCACCATGGTGTGGGGAGGAAGGTTTAAGAAATGAAGCTTGTACCCTTCCCTTATAATGAAGAGGGTCCATTGCTCTGCTGTGATTTGCTCCCATCTGGGAGCAAAGTAAGCCAACCTTCCTGGAATGGTGAGGGGCTCTGGTTCTTCCAGAGCCAGAAAGGCTAAGTTCTCTAGTTGCAAGTCAAAGGCCCTGAGGAGGCTGAGGCTGCTGAGCCGTGGGAGGCCTGGCAGCCTTTGATTTGGCCTGTTTAGGTGGTTGCTGACGCTTTGCAGCAAAACGACCTGCAGAAGATGCCTGCTGACCATAAGCAGGATAGTATCTTTCCTTTTTAGAAAAAGTTGTCTTTTTGAACAATCTTTTCTTAACAGGAGCAGAGGTAGACTTTGAAAGTCGATCCAAAGCAGAGTTCTCAGCATCCATCTGAGTGGCCTTTGCTTTCCAATCCCTGCCAAAAAGGTTTTCACCTGTACAAGGAAGATTTCCCAGTTCATCTTGGACCCAAAATTCCAAATCAGAGGCTTGTAACCAAGCAATTCTGCGTACACCTATGGCAATAGCCGAGGCTCTGCTTAAACATTCAAAAGAGTCAAAGGCTGCACGGTTGGAAAATTTGGAAACATCTTGGGCATGTTTCACCCAAGTGAGAAATTCCTGCCTTTTATCTTCTGAAATAAAAGGGGCTGAAGTCTGCAGATGATC
This sequence comes from Ichthyophis bannanicus, assembly GCA_033557465.1. Lineage (NCBI taxonomy): Eukaryota > Metazoa > Chordata > Amphibia > Gymnophiona > Ichthyophiidae > Ichthyophis > Ichthyophis bannanicus. The sequence goes on from CM066033.1 coordinate 778,165,561, forward strand.
TGTGACCTCTTTTAGAAACATCCCCATATAGAGACTATAGGAGTTGATTCTGGCAGCAAGCATATTAGCTTGGAAAACCCTTCGGCCAAAAGCATCAAGAGTCCTGCATTCACGTCCTGGAGGATTAGATGAGTGTCTCTTTGCACTCTTTATTTTCCTCATGGCAGACTCTACCACAATAGAGTGGTCAGGGAGCTGAGACTTATGAAAGCCAGGACAAGGAGGGACACGATACATAGTGTCTAACCTACGAGAATGAGGAGAGGTGGTAAGAGGAGTCTCCCACATGTTCAACATGAGATCATAAAGAATCTCATGAATAGGTAAGGTAGCTGCTTCTTTAGGAGCCTTAGGATATTGCAAAATATCTAATTGCTTGGCTCAATGATCTGACTCAGGGGCCACTGTAATGGAGAGGCCCCTAGCCACTTCCCTAATGAAGTCTTGAAAAGACAAGTCTTCTGGAGGAGACATTCTTCGTTTTGGAGAATCAGACTCCTGGGGAAGAAGTACTGGTGCATCGACAGAAACCTCCGACTCATCAGAGTCTTCAGAGGAATCGAAGTATCGCCTGTCTGGATGCTCCTGTAAAGCACAGTTACTTACCTGTAACAGATAATCTCTGGGAACAGCAGGAATACGTCTTCACATATGAGTACGTCGGTACCGACGGAGCCTGCACGGGAATGATCCCCAGCATCCAATCAGAAAGCTTTTGGGAGCATCCCTCGCGCCTGCGCACTGCCTTCCCGCCTTTCCAACTGCCTCTCCTCAGTTGAGTTTCATAGCTGAGACAAAGGGAGAGAAAGAGGAAGGAAGATAGATAGATACAACTCCTAGGGGAGGTGGGTGGGTTGTGAAGACTTATTCCTGCTGTTCCCAGAGATCACCTGTTACAAGTAAGTAACTGTGCTATCTCCAGGAACAAGCAAGAATGAGTCTTCACATATGGGGACTCCCTAGCTATAGATGCCAGGGGGAGATCCCATAAAATGCGTGTCCGTGGAAGAGGACTGCACTTCCCACACATGGATCTGTCTTCCCATGAGGGATGGTGGGTAGGAGTTGAAAAGAGAGGAGTTGTAGGAAAAACAGCTAACCTAAGGACTACAGGAGAGGAGTCCTTGGTATATATGATAATTACTATTAAAAATATTGAAAGAGCAATCACAATATGGATCTTACCTACTGGATTGCAGGAAGTAGAGAGGCTGATGGAGTCTACTGGAGATTCAATAGAGAAATCCTCATGGTGACCTCACGGCAGTGAAGGTGAAGGTCCAAATCTGGACTTGGCAGGTGACCCAATTGTCAACTGGGGTAGTATAAGAACGGCAGGTCTTCAGTGGAAAGCTTTATTTATTTATTTATTTATTTAAAGTCTCTTTTATACCGCGCTATTCAGCATCAGTGCGGTTTACAATAAACAACGAACATACACATTTCCAATAGTACTTTGTGTTTATGAGAAAAAGCTGAAAACTCCTTTAGCTACAGAGTCATTAACAGTTAGGAGTAAAGAGGAAGACTGACCGATTTGGACAACTAGCCCAGTCCTGGAGGGAAGAAGGGGTATGGAAAAAAGCCAATATTCCCAAGGATGACAGATGTGTGAAGGGCTGAAACTTCAGAACTACTGAAGATCTACACTGTCTTTCCTAGCTGGTGAGAGATAGGAAAGATATTGAAGCATGATGCTTCAGGGATAGCGAGACCTAGAGGAAAATGGAAGCTGTCAGTACCACAGTAGTGGTTGTGTGCATAACACCCCCAACATACTGAGGGACAGTATGAACATATGCAAGCCCACTGTCTGGAACGTCTAAGAAGGTGAAAACCTTTATAGCATAGACAGTTAGGGAGATAGTATGCAAATACATATCTACTTATAAGAAGCATCTGGACAGATACACATATATATATATATATATATATATATATATATAGGCATAACCTATGCACACACAGCTTACAGATATATGTATCTATAGAAATATATACATACATGAATATGTATGTCTGAAGATACATGTCTGCAACTAAGCCCCATAAGAACATTCACATGAGAGATGTGAAGGAGAAAGATTCATCTAATAACAAGAAGGTGGAATCTACTTGAGAAGATATATAGAGAATCTATTCCTCCGGGCTAAGAAGGTACAGGAATACTATCCAGTGAAATAACCAGGATGGTTGCGTGAAATAACAGAGGATAATATCAGTCTGTAAACATTAAGTCCTGAGTTTTGTAGGACTCTGACATGGTAAATGGACAGAAAACGCATAGGAGGAGATACCAGGATGACCCACTGGAGGGACACAGGGGTATCATGCGTTACTAGTAGAAAATGTGCTGTCCATAAGGGGTAGGATAGCATGAGGACAAGCTATAAGGAAAAAAAGAGCATATTCCTGCAGGATTGGAAAACTCTTTGGACATTCACGCAGAAAAGGCTTATATCCTGTATTATAACAGGAGACAACAGGGTGTGGAGAACCCTCACAGTCATGGAAAATGACTGATAAGCCTTTTCCACCATATAGAATAGCCATCAGAGACAAAATTCAATGCTCTCTAGCAAGGGCCCATAGTAGAAAGCTTCTCTGAAGATTGCAGAGAGCATATGCAGGAGAATTAAGAGATAAAACTGACTGTAGGTCAGCTGTGCTGCCAAATCCAAGAAAATAAGATGGCAAGAAAGAAGATAATGTGAGAAGCCTGAAGTGATTAGGATTATCCAAGATAGATGAAGCACTATCTTGGAATCACTACTAAGGCTAGACAGAAAGTAGTGGAAGACAGACTGGAAACTTGTAGAAAAGTACCAGTAGTTCAATCACTGGAACTCCTGCATGAGCAGCAGCTGAAAGAGACAGCAGAGATAATCTTCCTGTGTAAAACAGAGAAAATAGACAAAGGGAGAGGAAAATATCATGTCCCTGTCTGATAAGCTGTCCAGAAAATTTATTCAAGGAAAAACTCTACACTGGAAAGAAGGCTAGAGAAGCTCTGCAGTATGGTACCATTCATCCAGGGGAAACCCTGGATGAGAGGGTAGAGAAACAGGAGCTGAAGGGTGACTTACCATATGGTAAGTCTGCTGAAGGAAAAAATGTTCATGTTGGGACAGAAAACTATCATGGGATAGTTCTTAACTTCTCTTCTTGGTAGGAAGAAGGAGAAATCTGTAACCATGGACATGAATATCCTGACAGCTCAGCTGAAGAAAGGAAACCATTTGTAGAGCTTTAAAGAAAAAAAAACAGTGAACAAACTTCTGCTAAGAAGAAGTTAACTGTAGGTTGCAGCCTTCAGGAACCTATGGCTGCTGGGTTTGTTGAGTCTGGCTAGAGTTTGGATTCTTCAGAGCAGGACGAGGTGTCCCCTGCTTGGGAACATCGAGATGATGGGCAGGAGAAGAGTGAAACCTTCTTTTCTTAGGGAAAGAAGGTTTGGTAGGACATTTCCTAACTCCTAGGGAAGAAGGCGGCTTAGGGTGGTCCCCAGAACCAGGGAAGTCAGTGGAGCAATGAGCAACCTGACGTAAAGCCTCCCTATTGAAGAGATTTTCTCCATTACAAGGAGAATTACCCAGTGTGTGTTGTGCCCATCTGCACAAGTCTGAAGCCTGGAGCCAGGCTCTACGTTGTGCTCCTATGGCTATAGCAGAGGTTCTGCTAACAGACTCAAAAGAGTCTAGAGAAGCACGAGAAAGAAACCAAGAGAGATTCTGGCTATGACTAAGAAGTAAGGAATAGTCTGCAGCCTTGGGCTCTGATAGAAAAGGAGTCAAAAGAGATAATTTCTTTGTGAGCTCCTGGAGAGATAGACTCATATAGAAAATATAAGAGATAATCCTTGTTGCCAGCATAGATGTTTGGAAGGTTTGACGTCCAAAGGCATCAAGTGCTCTAGATGCACGACCTGGCGGATAAGAAGAATGCTTTTTCTTGCTTTTCACCTTCCTCATTGCCGATTCCACTACAATGGAATGATGGGGAAGTTGAGTCTTTTGAAACCCTGGAGAGGGGGGCACCTGATACAGAACATCAGTTGCTGTAGAAGGTGAGGAAACCCTCAAGCGTGTTTCCCATATTCTGAGAAGAAGATCCTACAAAGAATGATGTAAAGGAAGCATTATATTTTCCTTTTCTGCAGGAGAGCCTGGAGTAGGATCACAGCCAGGGATAGGAATAGCAAGGAATGTTGCCATGTCAAGGAGAAATTTCTGAAAAGAAGGATCTCCAATGGGAACCATCTCTGGATAAGCTAAGGTAGAAGTAGCAGCCTGGGCACCAGAGGATGTACTGGGCTGGTGCAGAAAAAGAACCCCACTAGATGGATACTGGTACGGGCAGTCACTATTTGAGACAGTCAGTACTGCATCGTCCATGCCAGGTATCGACTCCAAACTAGGCATAGAAAGGAGCGATGGAGAAAAAAGCATGGAAGTGGCTGGTCTCGATGTAACTGCAGGAACCGACATCGATACCGACACCGACACCGGTAGCTGTGCCGGAATCGAAGGCGATAACGCCATCGAAGCAGTCATCGGAGGCTGCTCAAGCGGTACCGAGGGAACCAAAACCCCTTGGTGAATAATCTCGGTACTGCGTATCCGGAATCGATAAGGGTCGGTTACGAGCCGCGTCGGTACCCAGTCTTCTAGACTAGATATCGATTCCAAACTCGGCATCGAAGGGAGCGAGTCTATCGATGCATGTCTAGAGGGAACCGACGTCGATGGTGGTATCGGCTATGTTATCGATACTGGAAAGGTCAGCTGGGAGGTATCGATCGGTCCCGAAGGCACCGAGGACGCCAGATGACGATCCTTGGCGAAGAGTGGATCACTCAACACCGGTGCCGATGCCGATGCCGGGGTATCGGTACCGCTCGAAGCGGATGCCATCCCCAAGCATGGCTCAGAGTCGGGAATGTAAAACTGGGACGTATCGATCGGTCCCGAAGGTACCGAGGACGCCAGATGACGATCCCTGGTGAAGAGTGGATCACTCAACACCGGTGCCGATGCCGGGGTATCGGTACTGCTCAAAGCGGATGCCACCACCGAGCATGGCTCAGGTATGTTCTGTGAGGGGTGAACCCCAGGAACAACCTGAAACCCCTGAAATGTTTGGAGCCCGAAGACTCCCGCCGGGGTTTTAATGCCAATGGGGTCTTGAGGGTAAGGCCGGGGCCGTCAGTATGCTTGGCATGAGACCTACCACTCAAGGATTGGCTAGTCTTAACAGACTGTTTGTGGGTTACCTGATCCTGTAGAGAAGAAATGGCTGGTGCCCTCACCGAGGGAGGGAAAACGGTATTGAGGGAAACTCGAAATAGGGAACTTCTCACAGTATTGTAGCCTGATTGTTCAGGGGGAAAAGGGTCAGGACCCAAACAGGTGAGACACCAGTAGTTGGAGCCTAAAATAAAACTGTGTTTCCACAGTTAAGGCACTTCTTAGGAGAAGAAGGCTCCATGATGGAGAGGCCTTGCAGGCCCAAAAAATTTAAAGACAGAATCTGAGGGAAAAACTCTCCCTGAGTTTGAGAAAAAGAAAAGAAAAAAACCAACCGGCGGTACCGCTGGCGGCGGGAAAACAGCCGCGACCACAAAGAAACAAGAATGAAAGAATTAAAGAAAAACGTTTCTGCGGTGACAGGACGACGTCCTGCCGGCTCCGCGGAAAAACAAAAACTGAGGAGAGGCAGTTGGAAAGGCGGGAAGGCAGTGCGCAGGCGCGAGGGATGCTCCCAAAAGCTTTCTGATTGGATGCTGGGGAGCATTCCCGTGCAGGCTCCGTCGGTACCGACGTACCCATATATGAAGACTCATTCCTGCTTGTTCCTGGAGATAGCCCGATACGCATACCGAGTGGAATCGACATCAGGAGTAAGCGGTACCGGTTCGGTACCGATGGGCATCATAGGACAGGGTACCGTTGCAGTCGACACCGAAGGCGATGTCGATGCAATCGGTACTGGCCCCGAGAACGATGCCGGTGCCGGAGTCGGTACCAGCAACGGACACTGTTGCGGTACCGGAGGCGTCAAGCCTGCATAATCGCTGTTAGGGTGCGCTGCATGGACAGAATCTTCTGATCCATCGACGCCACCAGATTCTGGATGTCGGTACCAGTGGAGGCCACCGGTACCCCAGAACACGGCAACAGGTGATCGCTCGAGGCCGAGCCATCGATGTCAACCTGTGACCCCATAGACAATGCTTTGGAAGACGGAACTTCCCGCTGGGGTAATTCTGCCGGTGCGGAATCCTCAAGGACAAGCCCGGAGGCATCTCGATGCTTAGAGGGAGATTTGCCCTTAGAGAACCGGCTAGATTTATGTTTGGTTACCTGAGATCCATGGGAGGAAGAAGCAGCCCTGGAAGACGTCGATGCCACCGAGGCTGCATCAGAGGGAAACAGGGTACTGAGCTTGGCTGCTCGGTTCTGCCGACCTCTTTTAGACATCATGGTACAGGACACACAATCCATGATGGAGTGGTCAGGACCCAAACATTTTAAACACCAGTCATGGGTGTCAGTGACAGAAATAGTACCGCCACACTTCGTGCACTTTTTGAACCCGGAAGCGGGCTTCTCCATGAGGAGAAATATGTTCAGGCTTAAGGCCCAAACCGAAAATGCACAGTTGAAGAAAGAAAGGTTTTTTGGGGGGGGCTTTGTAAGAAAGAAAAGAAAAGACCGGCGGTACCGGTCTGACGTCGAAGAAGGCAGACGCGACACAGAAAAATAAAGAAAAAAATAAAGAATTCTTCTGCGGTGACAGGAACACGACCTGCTGGCTCCGTGGAAAAGAAGAACTGGAGAGGCGCGGTTGGGAAAGGCAGGAAGGAAGCACGCAGGCGCTGTGGGATGCTCCCAAAAGCTTTCTTACTGGACGCTGGGGAGCATTCCCGCACAGGCTCCGTCGGTACCGACGATACCCATATGTGAAGACTCATTTCTGCTTGTTCCTGGGGATATGCTCCGTGTGGGCTCTGTCGGCGCCGACGTCACCCATATGTGAGAACTGACTTCCCACTTGTTCATGGAAAAGATAAATTGTTGCTATTTTTTTTTTATTATATTGCTACCGCTTGAAGATGTGGATTAGCATATACTTATTATGACGACAGTGTTTTCTTAATTTTTTGTTGATTAGTTTACTCCTATATTTTGAGGACTGAGTTTTTTGTCAAGTAAGATGCAAAGCATGCAGATCTTTCACAGGTCTGCAAAAAACCTTTTTTCGAGAGCTGTTTTGGTTATTCCACGTAATCTGTGTGTTTTTTGGTGCGCTGAATCCGAAAATGACCTCCATTTTGTCATAGGACATCACGTTTCCTGACAATTTAGGTAACTATGTTAAATAAAGCAATACCTCAAAATAAATGGAAGTAGACTTATAAAGTTAAAGTTTTATTACAATATTTTCATGAAAATCCTTTTTTGAACTGAAATGAGCTCACCTACACACACTAAACTCGATTCTTCTTCCTTGTGAAGCTCCTCTTGGTGCATTTACGCTTGTGAGTAGCATCTGGAATGTCTCTCTGAAGCATCCAATAGCAGTCTGCCATCATTGTAATGCTCCATTTTCCCTGGTATCTCCTTTCCATCTCTTTAATGTCTTGGTGGAATCGTTCACCTTGTTCCTCACTCACAGCTCCCAAATTTTCAGGAAAGTAATCAAGGTGGGACTGGAGGAAATGCACTTTCAAACTCATCAGGCAACCTAAAGCTTGAAATGCTTTCAGCATTCGTCCGACGATCTTTTTGTAGTGAGAATCTTTGTTATTGCCTAAACATTTCTGTACGACTTCTTTAAATGCAATCCACCCTTCTTTTTGAGGATCCGTCATGGTATTGACAAACTCTTGATCAACTATAAGCCTTCTAATGTCTGGTCCGACGAACACACCTTCCTTCAATTTTGCCTCTGACAGGCCTGGAAACTTGGTGACCAAGTATTTGAAGCATTCTCCATCTCTTGGAAGTGATTTTACAAATTGCTTCATCAATCCCAATTTTATGTGGAGAGGTGGTAGACGAACTTTATGGGAAGGTACCAAAATTTCTCGGAGGACATTTTTTTCACCGACTGTTAGCACCCTTGGCTGCCAACTCTTCTTGGTCCAGTGATTTTGTCGGTCTCGATTGTCATATAGACACAGAAAACAAGGATATTTGGTATACCCAGCTTGTTGCCCAAGCAGCATGCACAAGACCTTCAAGTCCCCACACACTTGCCAACCATGGTCTTCATATTTAAGTTTACGAAGAACCAATTCCAAGTTCTCGTAGGTTTCTTTCAAGTGTACGGAATGACCTACAGGTATGGAAGCGTAAAAACCGTTGTGGAGTAAAACTGCTTTGAGACTTCTTTTTGAAGAATCTATAAAAAGACGCCATTGCTCTGAATCATATTGGATTTTAAATTGACCCATCAGACCTTCGACATCGATGCAATAAACCAACTTGTCTTCCTGGGCGAAGTAAGGAACAAACTCCTTTTCACAATGCCTGAACAATGAAGATGACACTCCTGGCAACAATAAATTCCTGCTTTTCAGCCTTGATCCGAGTAACTCAGCGGCATCTTTGGGAAGATTCAAGTCTCTTACCAAATCATTCATCTCCTCCTGAGAAAACAATTTTGGTCTTGTATCATCTTCAAAGTCAGAACTTGATTTGTCATCTGGTTCAGGTATGACTTCACCTTCATCGGAGCTAGGTATCTCTTCCAAGATAGCAGGGGGCTTGGGTACTGGTATATCTGTGCCATGGGGGATGGGACAAATTGCCGAGTGAAGATTGGGGTATGAAATGGAATGCTTCCATTTGGAATTAAACCCTTTCACGTCGCATGAACAAAAGTAACAACCATCACTATGGTTCTTTTGCTCTCGCCATACCATAGGAATCCCATAATGGAAAGATTTTTTCTTACCCTTGAACAAGTTTCGGAGGTCCTCAACACACCGTTTGCACACTTTATGAGGCGCCCAGACTTTATCTTGATCTCCAATTTTTAGTCCAAAGTATGCAAAGTATACTTTTTTCACAAAGTCTGTAATATTCTGCTGTTGCTTCAACACTGTATATTCACCACAGATGAAACAGAAACTGTCTGGCGAATTAATACACTTTCGCGGAGCCATAACATAATGGTTGAAGAATGACGAGCTAACACAAATTGCGATGAAAAAGTGGGAACAGCCTAGAACCAAGAACCTGATGATGATTCGTGCACAAGCGTGGCATGCAGGAGAGAGCAGCTCTGTGTCTGTACACGAGACGTCACAGTGCTGGCCACGCCCCCCTGCACTGACCAGAGCTGCTGCTATCTGCCCTGTGTCTCCCCCTCCCACTGGATTCCTCAGGATAGATTAAACCCTTCTACCATTAGAAGCACGGACTTAAAACTTGCTTAGCTTATGTATATATTGCTGACCATCAGATTTACAGTGCTATATTTATTTTACATAACTCGGACAACCCTTTTAAGGTTTTTTTGGCATTTTATATCTTAAATGCACTTATGTGAATGGAAATTAGATGAAAATAATCAAACAGCTTTTTAGTCGCAGACCAGTGATTTGCCACAGATATTCTGAAAACCCAACTACCTCCCCCAAGGCAGGTTTGGGAACCATAGACAGAAGGAATAAGTATTCACAGACACTTGCACCTCTTCTTTATCTGCAATTATCCTTTCCAAGTAGAATCCATGTGGTGTTTCGCTCCTTACTCATGGGTATGCTCCACAAAATGCAAGTATGAGCACTAGCCTACAACATGCACGCTTTAATTAACACATAGAATAGGCAATTTTAAAAGAGCCCTTTTCAACTGGCTAAAAGCTATTTTAGCATTAGAATGGCTTTGGAATATCACTCTAAAAATATCAAAATGTAAGTTTTTTTAATTTTCAATATTCTGATTGAAACTTCAACAATTTAAAAATCAAGAATGCGCCAAAAACACAATACTGATCGAATGAATCTACAAGATCATGCACTAGATGATCCCCTTTGTGTTATGACATTGAGTTAGGTTCTGGTTTGTTTGTTATTTTAAATACATAGGACACAGTTCAAGGTATAGGCCAAAAATACTGATGTTACTATTTATTATTATTTTATTTATTATTTAGCTGCATTTATATACCGCTTTTCACCGGGTCAAAGCGGTTGGGGATACATTTAACACGAGGGGATATGAGACACATACACTAATACTTACAGGGAACATGGGCAATGGAGGGTTAAGTGGCTTGCCCAAGACCACAAGGAGCACCTGTGGGTCTAGAAACCCCAATCCTTCCGGCCCAAGGTTGCTGTCCTCTAGTGGGATTTGAACCACCGACCTTCCGGCCTCTGGTACCTTGCCCCAACCACTAAGCCACTCCTCCCTAGCTACTAGCTGATGTCAAGCTAGGTACTGCAATGAATAAGATAAAAGACATATTGAGAAAGCACAGTTACTTACCTGTAACAGGTGATCTCTGGGAAAAGCAGGAATAAGTCTTCACTATTGGGTACGTCGGTACCGACGGAGCCTGTGCGGGAACGCTCCCCAGCTTCCCAAAAAGGAAAGCTTTTGGGAGCATCCCACTGCGCCTGCGCGCTGCCTTCCCGCCTTTCCTGACCAGCTCTCCTCAGTTCGAGTTTAAAGCTGAGACAATAGAGAGAGAGAGGAAAGGAAAGACAGAAAAGAGGTACAACTCCTAGGGGAGGTGGGAGGGTTGTGAAGACCTATTCCTGCTGTTCCCAGAGATCACCTGTTACAGGTAAGTAACTGTGCTATCTCCAGGAACAAGCAGGAATGAGTCTTCACATATGGGGACTCCCTAGCTAAGATGCCCGGGAGATCCCCAAGGATAAGAGACCCTGGGAAGGGTCCTACGTCCTCCTATGGATCTTAGGCATCCATCCTGGGAAGGAGGGTAGGAGTTGTTTAAGAATGGAACAGGTGTTTGAGGACAGCCTGACCAAACAAGGCATCCCGGCGGGAGTCCTTGTCTAAGCAGTAAAGGGGTGTGAAGGTATGAACCGAGGCCCAGGTGGCTGCTCGACAAATCTGGTCGATGGATACAGAGTTTAGATGAGCCATAGAGGTGGCCATGGCCCTCACATTATGAGCTGTGACATGGCTCTCAAGAGAAAGGTTCTTACTCTGTTAGGCGAAAGAAATACACTGAGCAATCCAATTGGACAGTGTTCTCTTAGAGACTGGAAGTCCTAAATGAGAAGGATCAAAAGCAACAAAAAGCTGGGAAGACTTTCTATGTTGCTGAGTCCTTTGTAAGTAAAAAGCAAGAGCTCTTACAATCCAGAGTATGAAGGCTCTTCTCTGCACTGGATGCATGAGGAGCTGGAAAAAAGACAGGTAAATATACCTCCTGATTAAGATGGAAAGGTGAGACCACTTTAGGCATAAAGTGTGGGTTTGTCCTAAGGACCACCTTGTCATGATTGAACCTTGTATAAGGTGGATTAGCCACTAAGGCCTGCAGTTCACTGATGCGGCGAGCTGAAGTGACTGCAATGAGGAAAATAACCTTCCAGGAAAGCAATTTCAAGGAGGTAGTGGCTAAGGGTTCAAAAGGTGGCTTCATAAGCTGACCAAGAACCAAATTTAAGTCCCATGCCACCGGAGGAGGCCTAATGGGAGGTTTAGTTAAAGTTAGGCCTCTCATGAATCTTGCAATGAGAGGATGAGAGGAAATAGGTTGTCCATTGATGGGCTTAAGGGATGCTGCAATAGCACTCAAATGGACTCTTACTGAATTGGTCTTAAGTCCTGCATTGGAAAGATGCAGGAAATAGTCTAAGAGAGAATTTAAAGGTAGTGCTACAGGGTCAAGACCCTTTTCAGCACACCAAATGGAAACTCTTTTCCATTTAAAAGCATAGGAACGCCTGGTGGAAGGTTTTCTGGAAGCATGGAGAATATCCTTCACTTGCTGAGAAAGATTGAAGCCTTGAAGGTCTAGGACTTCAGTAACCAAGCTCTGAGGTGAAGAGACGTGGGGTTTGGGTGCCACAAAGTCCCCTCCTCCTGAGACAGAAGGTATGGAGCAGCTCCCAAGTCCAGAGAGGGGGCTTGAGAGAGATGCAGAAGTAGAGGGTACCACACTTGGCGTGGCCAGCGTGGAGCTACGAGGATAATAGATCCTCGATCCCTCTGGAGTTTGAACAGAGTCTTGGGAATCAAGGGAATGGGTGGAAAGGCATAAAGGAAACCCTGACCCCAATGAAGGAGGAAGGCATCCTTGGCCTGAACTCCCTGACACGAAATTCTGGAACAGAACCGGGGAAGTTTGGCATTCCACGGACTTGCAAAGAGGTCTATGTCCGGGGTTCCCCATTCTTGGAAGATTCTGAGTACCTGATCCATGTGCAGGGACCATTCGTGTGGAAGCAGAATTCGACTGAGTCTGTCTGCCCAAGAGTTTTGGACTCCTGGGAGGTATACTGCCAGGAGATGGATTTGATGCTCTCTGGCAAAGGCCCACAATCTTAGAGCTTCGTTGCAAAGCGACAGAGAGCCAGTTCCTCCTTGCTTGTTTATGTAAAACATGGCTACTTGATTGTCCATATGAATGAGGACTGTCTTGTAGCTGAGGAGGGTACAGAAGACCTTGAGAGCTAGAAAAACTGCTCGGAGCTCCAAGTGGTTGATATGAAGAGAGGTCTCCTGAGGGGACCAAGTGCCTTGAGTGGAGAGGTCCTGAAGATGAGCTCCCCATCTGTTTTGAGGGTTGCTTGGGGCAACAACTGTTGGAAGGGGGACCCCAGCAACAGATTTTGAGTGGACATCCACCATTGGAGAGACCAAAAGAGACGTTTGGAGGTTGCTATTTGGTCTGAGAGAGCTCCTGATGCTTGAGTCCACTGGGTGGACAAAGTCCATTGAGCTGCTCTCATGTGTAGGCGAGCATAGGGTACCACATGCACTGTGGAAGCCATGTGGCCTAGCAGTTGTAGCATCTCCCGGGCAGTTAAGTGGCTCCTTGACTGAATCTGGGAAGCTAACTGCACTAGACGTTGGCAACGGGCCTGAGGAAGGTAGGCCCTTGCAGTGGTGGTATCCAACCAGGCCCCTATGAATTCTAGGGGCTGAGTAGGGGTAAGCTGAGACTTGGGAAGCTTTACCACAAGTCCCAGATACTGCAGAATGCGCCTTGTGCGGTCCAGGGAAATCTGTGCCTCTGACTGAGATGGAGCTCGGATGAGCCAGTCGTCCAGGTATGGGAAGACAAATATTCCCGGAGTGCGTAGAAATGCAGCAACTACTGCCATGCATTTGGTGAACACTCTTGGGGCAGAGGCCAGGCCGAAAGGAAGCACTCTGTATTGATAATGTTTTCCTTGGAAAAGAAAACATAGGAATCTTCTGTGAGATGGATGGATGAGGACATGGGTGTACACATCCTTGAGATCTAGAGAACAAAGCCAATCCTGACTTTGAAGGTATGGAAGGAGAGTGCCCAGAGAAAACATCTTGAACTTCTCCTTGCATAGAAATTTGTTCATTTCTCTGAGATCTAGAATGGGTCTGTATCCCCCTGTCTTCTTTGGAATGAGAAAATAGGGGGAGTAGAACCCTGACCCTTGTTGAAGAAGAGGTACTTCTTCTATTGCCCCTTGGGCAAGAAGGGTAGTTATCTCCTGACCTAGAAGGTCGAGAAGAGATGTGGGAGAATTGAAGTGTCTCACCATGGTGTGGGGAGGAAGGTCTGCGAAATGAAGTTTGTAGCCCTCTCTGATGATAGAGAGGGTCCACTGCTCTGATGTGATTTGCTCCCATCTGGGAACAAAATGAGCTAACCTTCCTGGAATGGTGAGAGGTTCTGGTTGTTTCAAAGCCAGAAAGGCTAAGTTCTCTAGCATCAAGTCAAAATCCCTGAGGGGGTTGGGACTGCTGAGTTGCAGCAGGCCCCGCAGACTTAGTCCTGGCCTGCTTAGGTTGCTGACGCTTAGTGGTAAAGCGACCTGTAGAAGATTGTTGGCCAGAAGCGGAAGGGAATCTGCCCTTCTTGAAAAAATACTTTTTAAAAGTCTTTCTTGGCAGGGATGGAGGTTGACTTTGAAAGTCTATCCAGAGCAGAGTTCTCTGCATCCATTTGAGTGGCTTTAATCTGCCACTGCTTGCCAAATAGATTTTCACCTGTACAGGGCAGATTTCCTAGGCCATCTTGAACCCAGGGTCCCAAATCAGAAGCCTGGAGCCAAGCAATTCTGCGAGCAGCTATGGCAATACCTGAGGCTCTGCTGGCACCTTCAAAGGAGTCAAAGGCTGCCCTGTTGGAAAACTTTGAAATGTCTTGCTTAGAAATTCTTCCCTTCTATCTTCTGGAATAAAAGGGAAGAAAGTGCGCAACCTTTCTGCCACTTCTTTTAGAAACATACCCATATAGAGGCTATATGAGTTGATTCTGGTAATGAGCATACTGGCCTGGAAGATTTTCCTACCAAAAGCATCCAAGGTTCTGCATTCTCTTCCTGGAGGAGCAGAAGAGTGTCTCTTTGTACTCTTTATCCTCTTCATAGCTGACTGCACCACAATGGAATGGTGAGGAAGCTGAGTTTTTTGAAATCCAGGACAGGGAGGGACACGGTACATAGTGTCCAACCTCTGAGAATGAGGAGAGAGTGAGAGGAGTCTCCCATAAATCAATCATGTGTTCATAAAGAATCTCATGAATTGGTAAGGTGACTGCCTCTCTAGGAGCCTTAGGGTATCCTAAAATATCCAATTTTTTTGCTCTAGGCTCTGATTCAGAAGTGACTGAAATAGAAAGTCCTTTAGCTACTTCTCTTATGAAGTCTTGAAAGGACAAATCTTCTGGAGGAGACATTCTTCTTTTTGGAGAAGAAGGCTCCTCAGGAAGGGCTATGGATACTTCAGGAGATTCATCCGATGAATCAGAATCACCAGAGGAATCGAAGTACCATCTGTCAGGGTGCTCTTCCAACGCTCGGTACGCGTATCGAGCGGTAACGACATCGGGCGTTCTCAGAACCGGATCGGTACCGAGCAATAGCCCTGGACCAGGAACCGCTGCTGGTATCCTGGTCGATGTCGATGCAGTCAGTACCGGTATCGGCGCTGGTGGCGGTACCGGAACCGATACCGACAACGGAGTTTGTTGCGGTACAGTCGGCGTCGCAGCTTCAATAAAGGCTGTAATAGCCCGCTGCATGGACAGAACATTCTGATCCATGGACGCCATGAATGCCTGGAGTTCGGTATCGGGAGATTGTGCTGGTACCCCAGAGCATTCTAACAGGTGATCGGTCGAGGCCGTGCCATCAATGTCAACCTGTAACCCCATAGGAGGAGCTTTGGAAGACTGAGCTTCCCGCCGGGGTTGTTTGGCTGGGGCAGGATCCTCGAGGGCAAGCCCGGAGGCATCTCGATGCTTAAAGGGAGATCTACCCTTCGAGGACCTGCTAGACTTATGTTTGGTTACCTGAGATCCATCAGGAGAAGAAGACCGGGAAGAGATCGATGCTACCGACGCTGCAACAGCGGGAAATAGGACATGGAGCTTAGCTGCTCGGTTCTGTAGGCCCCGTTTAGACACTTGAGAGCAGGACGGACAATCCGGAATGGAGTGTTCAGGACCCAAACATTTAAGGCACCATTCATGGGTATCTGTAACAGAAATAGCGTAGTTACTCACCTGTAACAGGTGTTCTCCAGGAGCAGCAGGAATCAGTCCTCACTCACTTATGGGTGACGTCGGCGCCGACGGAGCCCTCGCGGAGCAATTTTCCCCAGCTTTCAAAGAAAGCCTTTGGGAATTGCAGCGCGCATGCGCGGTCGTCTTCCCGCCCGAAGGTGCCATCTTAGCCAGTCAGATGACATAGCTAAAAAGACAGCATAAAAATTTGCAAAAAGAACATAAGCAGACGATTGCAACTCCAAGGGGAGGAGGGAGGGTAGTGAGGACTGATTCCTGCTGCTCCTGGAGAACACCTGTTACAGGTGAGTAACTACGCTTTCTCCAGGACCAAGAAGGAAGTCAGTCCTCACTTATGGGACTCCCAAGCTCAAGGCTACCGGAGACCCTAAGCACAAAAATGAGCTCCCTCTAGCTCAGCAGCACAGAAGGATAGAATCTTCGCTGAATTATCACCCACCGGTAGCCCACATCCGGGATGGAGGGTAGGAGTTGCTCAGACCTCAAAGAGATTACGGAGGACTGCCTGTCCGAAAGCACTGTCCCTACGGGACTCCCTCTCGAGACAGTAATGGACCGCAAAAGTCTGGCTCGAAGACCAAGTAGCGGCCCGGCAGATGTCTGCCAGCGGAACAGAGCGGAGGTAAGCCACTGACGTGGCCTTTGCCCGAACGCAATGAGCCGTGACTCTACCTTCTAAGGAGAGTCCGGCCGCCCCATAAGCCCAAGAAATACAGTCAGCAACCCAGATGGACAGAGTACGCTTGGAGACCGGGAGCCCCAATCTATTGGGGTCAAAAGACACAAAAAGCTGAGCAGCTTTACGGTGCTCCCGCGTACGGTCAAGGTAGAAGTTCAATGCCCTTCTACAGTCCAGGGTATGGAGGACCGTCTCAGCTCGGCTGGAGTGTGGTCTGGGAAAGAAGGTTGGAAGTACCACCTCCTGATTCATGTGAAAAGGGGAGAACACTTTAGGCTGAAACTTTGGGTGAGTCCGTAGGACTACCCTATTCTTGTAGAATCGAGTGTAGGGGGGATCAGACACGAGGGCCTGCAATTCACTTACGCGCCTAGCGGAAGTGAGGGCTATCAAGAACAGTGTTTTCCAAGATAGAAAACGGAGAGAACATGTAGCCATAGGTTCAAAAGGCGGACAGGTGATCCGCTGCAAAACCACATTCAGGTCCCAGTCCGGCGCTGGCGGGCGCAGAGGTGGTTTAAGTAGAAGGAGACCTCGGAGAAACCTCGCTACGAGAGGGTCGTTGGAGAGAGGTCTGCCGCCCACCGGCACATGATGTGCTGAAAGAGCACTGAGGTGAACTTTGACGGAGTTGGACTTAAGTCCCAGATTAGAGAGGTGTAGCAAGTATTGTAGGATCACCGACACCGGGCAGGAGAAGGGATCCTGAGACTGTTGGGAACACCAGATTGCAAAGCGACGCCATTTAAGGGCGTAGCATTTGCGGGTAGAAGGCCGTCGCGAAGCCAAGACAACCTCCTCCACCTCCGCCGGCAAGAGAAGAGGAGCAAGGACTACCCTTTCAGCAGCCAGGCCATGAGGTTGAGAGACCTGAGGTTGGGGTGCAGTAGGGACCCCTGATCCTGAGTGAGGAGATCCGGTTGTACCCCCAGAGGGATTGGATCCTCCACCGCCAGTTGCAGCAGGAGCGGAAACCACGGCTGCCTGGGCCAGCGAGGGGCCACCAGGATCATGAAGGCTTTGTCTCGGAGAACCTTGAAAAGAGTCCGAGAGACTAACGGAATGGGAGGGAAAGCGTACAGAAGGCTCCCCGACCATGAGATCAGAAAGGCGTCCGCCGCAACCCGAAGGGGGTGTGGCTGACGAGAGCAGAAGCGAGGAAGCTGCCGGTTGTGAGGACTGGCAAAGAGACCCACCGTGGGGAGGCCCCACCTGAGGAAGAGCTTCTGAACGATCAAGGGATCCAGACGCCACTCGTGCGGCTGGAGGACCCTGCTGAGCTTGTCCGCCAGGCAATTTTCTTGGCCCGGGAGATAAACTGCCTTGAGGAGAATGCCGTGACTGACGGCCCAAGAGCAGAGCTTCTGTGCCTCCCGGCAGAGGAGGAAGGAGCCCGTGCCCCCCTGCTTGTTCACGTAGAACATGGCAACTTGATTGTCCGTCTGGACAAGGACGGACTGTTGGGAGGTCAGGTGGGAGAAGGCCTTGAGAGCTAGGCGGATCGCCCTGAGCTCCAGGAAGTTGATCTGCTGAGCAGACTCCCACTTGGTCCAGAGGCCCTGAGTACGTGCCTCTTGGCAATGTGCTCCCCAGCCCAGGAGGGATGCATCGGTGGTCAGCACCCGGGTCGGCTGAGGTGACTGGAAAGGCATTCCTAATATCAGGTTCGGCTGCCGGAGCCACCACCGGATAGACGAGACCAGCGGTTCGGAGACGCGCACTAGGTCTGCTAGGCCGCCTGTGGCTTGTCGCCACTGCCGGCGGAGACACCATTGAGCAGACCGCATATTCAGGCGGGCATTGGGGGTCACATGGACAGTGGAAGCCATATGGCCGAGCAGTCTCAGGAAGCGCCTGGCGGAGACCAGGGGCTGGCTGCGAAAGCGGTCGGCTAGGTCCATGAGCCGCTGAGCCCTGTCGAGCGGTAGGTACGCTCGCGCCTGAGGAGTGTGCAGCCTTGCGCCGATGAACTCGAGATCCTGTGAGGGGAGCAAAGTGGACTTTGCGAAGTTTATGACAAAGCCCAAGTGCTGCAGCAGAGTCACCGTGCGGCACGTGGCGTTGGTGACCTCCTGAGCGGACGCTGCTCTGATGAGCCAGTCGTCGAGGTATGGAAAGACATAGAGGCCGTGAAGCCGGAGATGGGCCGCCACGACCGCGAGACATTTTGTGAAGACTCGCGGTGCGGAGGACAGGCCAAAGGGGAGTACTCTGTACTGGTAATGATTTCCTGCCACCACAAACCTGAGGTATTGGCGGTGGCTTGGGTGGATGAGGATGTGCGTGTAGGCATCCTTTAGATCCAAGGAGCATAGCCAATCTCCCTGCTGGAGGTAGGGCAGAAGGATTCCAAGGGTAAGCATTTTGAACTTCTCCCGCACAAGGAACTTGTTGAGGTTGCGCAAGTCCAGGATGGGTCTGAGGCCTCCTGTTCTCTTTGGTATCAGAAAATACCTTGAATAGAAGCCTTGACCTCTCAGGTGGTGTGGCACCGGTTCCACCGCCTGTTCCTGCAGAAGACCTGCTAACTCCTGAAGGAGCAACTCCCTGTGCAGAGGGGGGCGCGGAGGCTCTCCCGGAAAATAGGAGGGAGGGACCTGATGGAAGTGGAGAAGGTAGCCCTCTCGCACGACCTGAAGCACCCAGGCATCTGCGGTGATGCTGGACCACCTGTGGGCGAAGTGAACCAGCCGGCCTCCGGTGCTGGGGGGAACCAGCGGGGGGGGAGAGGCTATGCTGAGCGAGTCAAAAACCCCCACCCTGCTGAGCAGGGGCTGGTGGTGCAGGCTTGGGGGCTTGCTGCCTACGGGACCCGTTACCCCGTCCCTTGGCCTGCTGGCCCTGTTGGGGAGCTGCAGGGGCCTGATAATGGGGGTATTGTTTGTAGGCAGCTGCCTTCCTCGGGTAAAAGGACTTTTTTCCCGAGCCCTTCTTTTTCTGGGAAGGGGCGGAGGTCTTCCTAGAAAGCCTGGTCCTGGTGAGAGTCTCAGTCTCAATTTGTGCAGCCTTTTCCGCCATGGGCTTGCCAAAGAGGTTTTCGCCTCGGCAGGGGACATCGACCAACTTGTCCTGTACCCAGGGCTCAAGGTCGGACGACTGAAGCCAAGCCTGTCGGCGGGCACCGATGCCGGCTGCGGCTACGCGAGCCGAGGCTTCAAAGCCATCATAGGCTGCTCGGGACATGAACTTTGAGCATTCCCGAATACCCGTGGACAAGGCAAGGAACCTCCGCAAGGGCTCCTCGGAGAGACCAGCGGAGAATCCGGCTAGCTCTTTAGCCAGATCCCTGAGATACATGCCCATGTATAGCTGGTAAGTCTGGACACGACAGGCGAGCATAGAGCCCTGGAAGCACTTCTTGCCAAGGCCATCCAGGTTACGGGCCTCCCTTCCAGGAGGCACCGAGGAGTGCATCTTCTGGCTCTTAAGACGATGCATGGCCGATTCCACTACCATGGAATGGTGTGGCAGCTGTGCCTTTTGAAAGCCAGGGCTCTTGCGGACCCGATAGATAGAATCGACCCGCTTGCTCAGGACCGGCGAGGAGGCCGGACTCTCCCACATGCGGAAGAGTAGACGTTCCAGCATAGGAGGAACCGGCACAGTAAAGTGTTCCCTCGCGGGAGAGTCATACTGGAGGGCGTCGAGCTCTTCGGCTCGAGGCTCCTCCTCGGGATCCGCAGGGAAGGCCAAAGCCTTGGCCATATCCCTAACGAAGTCCGAGAACCGGGCATCCTCCGGGGGGGACTGCTTCCGAGGCTCGGACTCCGGAGAGTCCGATGGGACACACCGAGTCCGGAAAGAATTAGGTGACTCTTCCTCCTCAGACTCCCAGACCGACTCCGACGAGGACTCGGTGGGGTCGGCCCGGGCAGGGGGTGGCGCCAGCCGCCCCGACGCCGAGGGAGTCGGCGTCGGCGACCTCGGTCCCGAACGGGAGGCCGAGGGCGACCTCGACCGAGGATCGACTCGAGTTCTCATCGACTCGAGGATCGGCTCGGTCTCCGGGGTCGACTTGGACGTCGACGTCCCGGCGGTCGGGGCAGCGACGCCAGCGAAGCCAGCGAGCAGTGCCCGCTGCTGGTCCATGAAGGCAGACAGTCTGCTCTCCAAGGCCGTCAACCTGAGTCTGAGCTCAGGTGACCCAGCAGCCCCCGACTCGGGCCCCGACGGCGTCGGGCCCGACGTCGGCTGTCGCGGAGGCGAGTCCAGAAGGACTACAGGACTTACCCGGGCAGGCATCTCCGACTCCAGGCGAGGTCGCTTCGGGAGGTGTTCCTTCTCCAAGGACCCGGGGCGGCTGTCGGGGCTATGCGACCTGGCCCTCGCGGAGCCAGGAGCGTCCACCGACGCCGCTCTCTCGCGGGTTTTTCCTTCCGACGATGGTCCCCGGAGGGAGAACCCCGGTCGGAGGAGCTCCGGCGACGGTCCGAGCTGGAGCCTTTCGACACGGAGGCCTCCGACGAGGTCCGGGTACGGCTGGGGTCAGCGAAGATTCTCTCCCGCTGATGCCGCCGACTTCTCAACGCCTTCGAGGACAGTTTGCTGCAGGGCCCACAGATCAGTTCCTCATGATCCGGGCCCAGGCAGCGGAGGCAAAAGTCGTGTGTGTCGGTTAGTGACATATTGCGGTCACACCGACCACACCGCTTAAAGCCACTGGCAGCCATCGGGGGAAAAAGGGCCCCTGCGAGGTCAAAGGACCGGGCTGCCAGGGAAAACGAAAACGAAAGCTGACTAAGTCAGAAAAACCGAAAAAAAGTAAGAGGACTCGAGACCGGCGTCGCGAGTCCGGGCGGGAAAACGATCGGCGTCGAACCGAAAGAAAAAAGTATAAAATAAAGAGGAAAATCAACTTTTTCGCGGGGACAAGACGGGGACGTCTGTAGGGCTCCGCGGAAAAAAGAAGACTGGCTAAGATGGCACCTTCGGGCGGGAAGACGACCGCGCATGCGCGCTGCAATTCCCAAAGGCTTTCTTTGAAAGCTGGGGAAAATTGCTCCGAGGGCTCCGTCGGCGCCGACGTCACCCATAAGTGAGTGAGGACTGACTTCCTGCTTGGTCCTGGAGAAAGTACCGCTACACTTGGTGCATTTCTTGAAACCGGAGGCTGGTTTTTCCATGAGGGAAATTTTTTTCTTGGGCCCTGAGGCCTAGAAGAAAAAATTACACTAAGTGAGGAAAAAATAGATATAGTTTTTGGGGGGGGGGGGGGTTTAAAGAAGGAAGAAAAGACCGGCGGTACCGGTCCGGAGTCGGGGAAGGCAGACACGCAACCAAAGTAATAAAATAAAATAAAGAACTTCTTCAGCGGTGACAGGGCTCGACCTGCTGGCTCCGCGGCAAAGAAGAACTGAGGAGAGCTGGTCAGGAAAGGCGGGAAGGCAGCGCGCAGGCGCAGTGGGATGCTCCCAAAAGCTTTCCTTTTTGGGAAGCTGGGGAGTGTTCCCGCGCAGGATCCGTCGGTACCGACGTACCCATATGTGAAGACTCATTCCTGCTTGTTCCTGGAGATACGTTATTTACTCCTTCAAAAAGAAGACAGACTAGGGCATACACAATGGACATTTAAAACTAATTGGAGAAAAAGCGTAGTTACTCACCTGAAACAGGTGTCCTCCAGGGACAGCAGGAATCAGTCCTCACTTATAGGTGACGTCGGCACCAATGGAGCCCGCATAGAGCAATTCCCCAGCTTTCAAAGAAAGCCTTTGGGATTGCTGCCATGCAAGCGTGGTCCCCTTCCCGCCCAAGGGTGCCATCTTGCTCAGTCAGGTCCTTGGTTAGAGCCCTACTAAGCAGATGGCAAGGGAAGGATAAAAAAAGCAACTCTTCAGGAAAGGTGGGAGGGTACTGAGGACTGATTCCTGCTGTCCCTGGAGAACACCTGTTACAGGTGAGTAACTATGCTTTCTCCAGGAACAAACAGGAAGTCAGTCCTCACTTATGGGACTCCCCAGCTACAGGCTACCGAACCGGTAAGCCAAAAGCGCCTCCGCAAGGCTGTGAGCAGAAGTCGATGCCCGAAGGAGCCCGAGTGTTCGGATCCCCTGGGCGAAACCCACGGTAGCCATCGAGAAGGGTCGGAGGGCAGGAGTTGCTTATACCCTGAACAGATTACTGAGTACAGCCTGGCCGAAGGCGCTGTCCTGGTGGGACTCCCTCTCCAGGCAGTAGTGCGCAGTGAAAGTGTTCGCTGAAGACCAGGTAGCAGCCTGGCAGATGTCCGTTAGAGGCACTGAGCACAGCAAAGCCACCGAAGCCACCTTATTTATTTTTATTTATTTATATTCTCTTATATACCGCGCTATTCTGAATCAGTGCGGTTTACATTGAACAAGCTGAAATTACATTGAACAGGGCATTCTAACTTGGAGATAACTATTTTACAGGGAACATGGGCTATGGAGGCATGGCTCGGACGCCATGTGTGGTGACTTGCCGATCCAGTGGGGCACCCGCCTTCGCCTGGGCAAAGGCTATTCAGTCTGCAACCCAAATGGAGAGGGGGCATTTGGTGACTGCCTGCCCCAGACGACTGGGATAGTAGGCAACAGAGAGCAGACCGGACTTGCAATGAACCTGGGTGCGCTGCAGGTAGAAGGCAAAAGCTCTCTTGCAGCCTAGAGTATGTAGTACAGCTGATGCCTGATCAGCATGAGATATCACAAAGAAAGTCGGCAAGACTATCTCCTGATTGAGATGGAAATCGGAAACAACCTTCAGTAGGAACTTGGGGTGGGTGCGGAGGACCGCCCTGTTTCCATAGAACTTAGTGTAGGGGGGACCTCAGCCATGAGGGCCTGAAGCTTGCTGACTCAACGATCCTACGTCAAGACCACCAGGAAGACCACCTTCCAGGAGAGGTACAGAAGTGAGCACGTCGCCATCTGCTCGAAGGGTGATCGCGTAAGCTGCATGAGCACCACATTGAGGTCCCGGTGCCGGTGGAAACAAGAGGCCCCGCATGAAGCGAGGGACCAAGGTCTGCCCCGAGAGGGGTTTCCCCTCAATGGGGAGATGGTAGTTTGCCAAAATGGTGCACAGGTGCAACCTGATTAAACTGGATTTCAGCCCTGCCTTCAAGAGGTAGAGGAGATACTGGAGGACCCACCAGCTAGAACAGGAGAACAGGTCGATCTGGATCTTGGAGCACCAGACCGAGAAGCGTCAGCACTTAAGGGCATAGGCTTGTCTCATCAAGTCCTTCCTCGATGTGAGGAGGACCTCCGAGAGGTGCAGAGGGGCTAAGGCCAGGTTCAGGTGGAGCCCAGACCCTCCTCCTGCGTTAGCAGGTTCAGGGTACAGCGCAGGGGGACTGGAGGCTCGGACGAGAGCCAGAGCAGAAGCGGAAACTAGGGCTGTCAAGGCCAGAAAGGAGCCATGAGGATCACTGAAGCCCATTCCCGCTGAATCTTGTGGAGAGTCCTCACCACAAGAGGAGTGGAAGGGAAAGAATAAAGAAACCCGGAGGTCCAACTCAAGAGGAACGCACCCGGGGCCACCCTGTTTGGGTTTGGAACCGCTCTGTAAAGCGGGGAAGCTGCGAGTTCACCGGGCTGGCAAACAGGTCCATGGATGGGGTCCCCACCGATGGAACAAGAGGCCGGAGACCTCCGGGGGATCCAGGCGCCACTCGTGTGGGAGGAGGATTCTGCTGAGTTTCTCCGCGAGGACAATATCCTGGCCCGGAAGGTAGACCGCTAGCAGGGACATCCCCTGGCGAAAAGCAAAGGAGGATCGCATCCCGGTAGAGGAGGCAGGATCCCGTTCCGCCTTCCTTGTTGATGTAGAACATGGCCACCTGGTTGTCGGTGTGCACGAGCACTCCTCAGATGACCCTCAGGGCCCACCGGACTGCCCCAAGCTCGAGCAGGTTATCTGCTGCTGAGACTCCTCAGGCGACCACTGCCCCTGGGTGCATAATTCGCCACAGTGGGCTCCCCAACCCAGCAGGGAAACATCTGTCGTCAGGACGAGCTCATGCTGTGCGGTATGGAAAGGCATTCCCCGAAGGAGGCTTTGGGGATCCCGCCACCACTCCAGGGAGTTGTGGAGGCTGCAAGGGACCGGGATGGGGTCGTTCCTCAGGTGGCCGAAGACCTGGCTCCATTGCGCCCTGAGGCACCATTGGGCCGTCCGCATATGCAGGCGAGCATGGGGAACCACATGGACAGTGGAGGCCATGTGTCCTAGGACGCGTAACATGACCCGCGCCGTAACCAGAGACCTGCTCTGAACCTGGGCCGCCATAGCTCTGAAGCAGTCTGCTCGGTCTGCGGGCAGGAAAGGGGTCGCTCACTCTGTGTCGAGGCGTGCGCCAATGAACTCCAAGGTCTGCAGCAGTTCGAGGTGGGACTTGGAGTAGTTGACCAAGAAGCCGAGGCGCTCGAGGAGAAGGATTGTGCACAATGCCACCAGTAGGCTTCCCCGGCCAAAGTCCCCATGAAGAGCCAGTCATCAAGGTAGGGGAAAGAGTAGTTACTCACCTATAACAGGTGTTCTCCAGGAGCAGCAGGAATCAGTCCTCACATATGGGTGTCAACGGCACCGATGAAGCCCCAGCGGAGCATTTCCCCAGCTTTCCATGAAAGCCTTTGGGAATGCTGGCATGCATGCGCAGTTCCCTTCACACCTAAAGGTGCCATCTTACCTCAGTCAAGTGACATAGCTAAGAACAGCACACAAAAATGTAAAACAAACTATGTACAACTGCAACTCCAAGGGGAGGAGGGAGGGTTGCGAGGACTGATTCCTGCTGCTCCTGGAGAACACCTGTTACAGGTGAGTAACTACTCTTTCTCCAGGACCAAGCAGGAAGTCAGTCCTCACATATGGGTGACTCCCTAGCTCTGGGTTACCAGGAACCCAGGCTGAACAAGAGAACTCCCTGTAGTCACAGCATCAAAGAAAGGCTTTTCAAGGACACAACCTCCACCGGTAGCCCAACAGAGGGCAGGAGGGCAGGAGTTGCCTAAACCTCAAAGAGATTCCGGAGCACTGCTTGGCCAAAAGCACTGTCCCTACGGGACTCCCTCTCCAGACAGTAATGGGCCGCAAAAGTCTGTCTTGAAGACCAAGTTGCAGCCCTGCAGATGTCTACCAAGGGCACAGAGCGGAGATGAGCCACTGAGGCAGCCATTGCCCTGACACAATGGGCCGTGACCCTACCCTGCAAAGTAAGGTCAGACGCCTTGTAAGCCCAGGTGATACAGTCAGCCACCCAGATGGACAAGGTACGCTTGGACACAGCCAACCCCAACTTATTGGGGTTAAATGAGACGAAGGGCTGAGTAGCCCTTCTATGTCCCTGCGTACGGTCAAGGTAGAAGGATAAGGCCCTCCTACAGTCTAGGGTATGCAGGACTGCTTCAGCCTGGCTAGCATGAGGCCTAGGGAAGAATGTTGGAAGAACTACCTCCTGGTTGAGGTGGAAAGAGGAGACAACCTTGGGAAGGAACTTTGGATGAGTCCTAAGAACTACCCTATTCCTATAAATCCTGGTGTAAGGTCTATCAGAGACCAGGGCCTGAAGCTCACTCACTCGCCTAGCCAAGGTGAGGGCTATCAGGAAGAGAGTCTTCCAGGAAAGGAAGCGTAGAGGGCAAGTAGCCATCGGCTCAAAGGGTGGGCGAGTCAGTTGCTGCAAGACCACATTCAGCTCCCACTCAGAAGCAGGAGAACGGATGGGGGGCTTGAGCAAAAGCAAGCCCCTAAGAAAGCGGGACACCAAGGGGTGACCTGACAGAGAATGTCCCTCCACCAGTGAGTGGTGAGCTGCTAGAGCTGAGAGGTGGACCTGAACAGAATTGGACTTAAGTCCCTGATTTGATAAGTGCAGTAAGTACTGAAGCACTACTGGCACAGTACAGGAGAAAGGATCCTCTGTACGAAGCTGACACCACACAGAAAACCTCTTTCATTTGAGGGCATAGGTTTTCCTAGTGGACTGTTTCCTAGAGGCTAGGACAACCTCCTCAACTTCCTGAGGCAGGCCCCAGGGAGCCAAAACTACCCTTGCAGCCTCCAGGCCATCAAATTGAGAGCTTTGAGATTGGGGTGCAGAAGGGAACCCTGCTCCTGTGAGAGAAGGTCGGGCTGCAACCCCAGAGGTAGTGGGGAATCCACTGCCAGTTGAAGCAGAAGTGGAAATCAAGGCTGCCTCGGCCACCTGGTAGTTACCAGCAGGACCGAGGCTTTGTCCTGAAGAGTCTTGAAAAGAGTTCGGGCCACTAAGGGCGTGGGAGGAAACGCATACAGGAGGCCCTGAGACCAGGACATCAGAAAAGCATCTGGTGCTATCCTCAAAGGATGCGGTTGCCTGGAGCAGAACCTGGGCAGTTGTTTGTTCAGCGGACTGGCAAAGAGATCTATCCATGGGAGACCCCACTTCAGGAAGATCTTCTGAACGACCAAGGGATGCAGCTGCCACTCGTGCGGCTGCAGAATTCTGCTCAACCGGTCGGCCAGGCAGTTCTCCTGGCCTGGAAGGTACACCGCCTTGAGAAGCATTTTGTGCTTTAGGGCAAAGGAACAAAGGTCTTGAGTCTCCCAACAAAGAAGCTTTGACCCAGTTCCACCCTGTTTTTTCACATAAAGCATGGCTACCTGGTTGTCTGTTTGAATCAAGACTGAGCGGTGAGCTAGAGGTGGAGAATAAGCCTTGAGAGCTAAGCGGATAGCTCGACGTTCTGGGAGATTGATCTGTTGGGCTGCCTCCCAGGGAGACAAGAGGCCTAGAGTGCACTTGTCCAGACAATGAGCACCCCAGCCCTGCAGAGAGGCGTCGGTGGTGAGAACCACCGAGTATTCTGGCATTTGGAAGGGCATCCCCTTCAGCAGATTGGGTAGATGTAGCCACCAGCTGAGGGAGGCCAAAAGGGGTCTGGACACCCTTATCCTGTCTCTTAGGCGGCCTGTGGCCTGAGACCACTGAGTCCGAAGGCACCACTGTGCAGGCCTCATATGAAGCCTGGCATTGGGAGTCACATGCACTGTCGAAGCCATGTGGCCCAGAAGCCTGAGGCACAGTCTGGCGGAGACCAGGGACCTGTTTAGAAACTGTTTGGCCACGTCCATCAGTCTTTGAGCCCTATCTTCTGGCAAGAATGCCTTTGCCAGTTGAGAATCCAACCTTGCCCCTATGAACTCCAAGTTCTGGGAGGGGAGCAAAGTGGACTTTGCGAAGTTTATGACAAAGCCGAGGTTTTGAAGCAGAGCAATGGTTCTGAGGGTGGCTTGTCTGGCCTCCAGAGACATCTGACCCCTGATGAGCCAGTCGTCCAGAGAGGGAAAGACAAAGATGCCTTGATTTCTGATAGGCCGCAACCACTGCCAGGCACTTGGTAAAGACCCTGGGAGCGGAGGTCAGGCCAAAAGGTAGTACTCTGTACTGATAATGGTTTCCTCCCACAACGAACCTGAGGTACTTTCTGTGGTCTGGATGGATGAATGAGGATGTGAGCGTACGCATCCTTTAGATCTAAGGAGCATAGCCAATCTCCCTGCTGGAGGTAGGGCAGAAGTGTTCCAAGAGTAAGCATCTTGAACTTTTCTTTCTCTAGGAACTTGTTGAGGTTCCTGAGGTCCAGAATGGGTCGAAGCAAACACAAGGAGCAAGAGTCGTGAATTGGTGAGATAAATTTATCTCACCAATTCACTACTCTTGCTCCTTGTGTTTGCTTCGGACTCTACTGCAAGAGCTAGTGCTCCTCTCTGTGTACTCACAATGGGTCGAAGGCCACCAGTCCTTTTGGGTACCAGGAAATACCTGGAGTAGAATCCGGGACCTTGCAAGTGGGGAGGCACAGGCTCCACCACCCTGTCCACCAACAGACCTTGGAGCTCTCGAAGGAGAAGGTCTGTGTGGAGGGGAGGCCTCAAGGGCTCCCCTGGGAAGTAAGGAGGAGACAAAAGATGAAAATGCAGGGCATAGCCCTTTTGGACTATGTCCAGCACCCAATTGTCAGTGGTAATGAGAGGCCACTGGTGGGCAAAGAGTACAAGGCCTGTGCAGGGCTGGGAAAGTAGGGACAGAGTGGCTACGCTCAAGGAGTCAAAAACCCCCAACCTGCTGAGTGGAAGCAGGGGCAGAAGGCTTGGGGGTCCTCTGCCTACGGGGCCCATTACCCTGGCCCTTGGCTTGCTGACCCTGGGGGGCAGCTTGGGTAGCCTGATACTGAGGGTACTGTTTGTAGGCAGTGCCCTTCCTCGGGTAAAAGGACTTTTTACCCGAGCCCTTCTTTTTATGTGAAGGGGCAGAGGTTTTTCTCGACAGCCTTGTCCAGGTAAGGTGCTCGGTCTCGAGCTGAGCGGCCTTCTCGGTCACGGGTTTGCCAAAAAGGTTCTCACCTCGGCAGGGGACATCAACCAACTTGTCCTGAACCCATGGCTCGAGGTCCGATGACTGCAGCCACGCCTGGCGTCGAGCCGTGATGCCGGCAGCCGCAACTTGGGCCGAAGCCTCGAAGCCATCGTAGGCGGTGCGGGAAATGAACTTTGAGCATTCCCGAATCCCCGAGGACAAGGTCTTAAATCTCTGCAAGGGTTCCCCGGAGAGACCAGCAGAGAATCCGGCCAATTCCTTGGCCAGGTCTCGCAAGTACATGCCCATGTACAGCTGGTAAGACTGGACACGGCAAGCAAGCATAGACCCCTGGAAGCACTTTCTACCGACGCCATCGAGGTTGAGGGCCTCCCTGCCGGGGGGCACCGCAGAGTGCATCTTCTGGCTCTTCAGACGATGCATGGCCGATTCCACAACCATGGAATGGTGTGGTAGCTGTGCTTTCTGGAAACCAGGGCTTTTGCTGAGTCGATAGATGGAATCGACTCGCTTGCTCAAAACTGGCGCCGATGCCAGTGCCTCCCACATCCGGAAGAGGAGCCGTTCCAGCATCGGAGGAACCGGGACAGTTAAGGCCTCCTTCGGAGGAGAGTCGTACTGTAGAGCATCGAGCTCCTCGGCTCGAGGCTCTTCCTCGGGATCGGCAGGGATAGCCAAGGCAGCGGCCATATCCCGGACGAACTCCGAGAACCTAGTGTCCTCCGAAGGGGATCTACTCCAGGACTCAGACTGCGGCGAGTCCGATGGGACGCACCGAGTCTTAAAAGTATCGGGAGACTCCTCGTCCTCCGTCTCCCAGGCGGACTCATCCGAGGAGGAGTCAGAGTCCGACCCCGCAGGGCCCTGAGGCACCCGCCCCAACGCCGGGGGCACCGGTGTCGACACCCTCGGTCCCGAACGGGAGGTCGAGGGAGACCTCGACCGAGGACGACTTCGAGCCACGAGGGTCTTGAGTATCGGCTCGGTCTCCGGGGTTGACTTCGAAGTCGACGTCCCGGTGGTCGGGGCAAATGCACCAGACAGGCTGGCCATCAGTGCCCGCTGCTGCTTCATGAAGGCAGACAATCTGCACTCCAAGGCTGTCATCCTGAGGCTCAGCTCGGGAGACGCAGCAGCCACCGACTCTCTGGGAGGAGAGTCCACGAGGACCACGGGGCTTACGTGTCCAGCAGACTCCGGCTCCACGCGAGGAACTTTGGCAGGCTTCTCTTGGTCCACGGGCCCAGGACGGCGGTCGGGGGTCTTAGACCTGGTCCGCGAGGGACCAGGGACCTCCTCCAATGCCGCCATCGCGAGCCGCTTCTTTCTCATGCGTTCCCGGTCGGGGGACCCCCTGTCTGAGGAGCTTCGACGGCGCTCGGGATTGGAATCCCGAGATGTCGAGGCCTCAGAAGAGGTCCGGGCATGGCCGGAGGCAGAGTCCGAGAAAAACCTCTCCTTCTGATGCTGTCGACTTTTGAGTGCCTTGGAAGACATCTTCCCACATGGCACACACGACTTGGGGTCGTGGTCAGGGCTGAGGCACCGAAGGCAGCAGTTGTGTGTCGGTGAGAGACATATGTTTCTTACACCAATCACACTTTTTGAAACCACTGGAAGCCATTGGGGAAAAAGAGAGCCCCTGCGAGGTTAGAAGACCAGCCTTCCAGAGAAAAATGAAAAAAGGGGCGTGAATGCCAGCCACGAAGGGCAAAAACCGAAAAAGAAATAAGCGGGCTCGATACTGGTGTACCGAACCCGGCGGGAGGGGAACCGGCGTCGAACTGGAGAAAAAATAGGGAAAAATTGCCGAAGAAAAAATCACTTTTATCCGGGAGAACAGGACACACGTCCGGTGGGCTTCTAGGAAAAAAAGAGACTGAGGTAAGATGGCACCTTTGGGCGGAAAGGGAACCACGCATGCGTGCCTGCATTCCCAAAGGCTTTCATGGAAAGCTGAGGAAATGCTCCGCTGGGGCTTCATCGGCGCCGATGACACCCATATGTGAGGACTGACTTCCTGTTTGGTCCTGGAGAAGAGGGGTATTCCCTGTCGCAAGAGGAAGAAGGCAGCCGCAGAGAGACACTGAGAAAACCCACGGCGCCGACGCAAGCCCGAAGGGGAGCACCTTGTATTGGTAGTGCTCCCCCTGTACCCTGAAGAGCAGATATTGTCTGTGCTGGGGTGGACCAGGATATGGGCGTAAGCGTCCCTGAGATCCAAGGAGCATAGCCAGTCGCCCTGCTGGAGGAAGGGCAGCAGGACGCCAAGTGATAACATTTTGAACTTCTCCCTCACCAGAAACTTTTTTGGAACGAGAAAGTAGCAGGAGTAGAACCCATGACCTCGAAGGTGCAACGGCACCACCTTGACTGCCCACTGGGCGAGGAGATTGGACAGCTCCCGCAGCAAGTAGGTCTGGTGCATGGGAAGCCAAGTAGGCTCCGCTGGGGAGAAGGGAGGGGGGTGCCTGTCCATACTAAGACGGTATCCGTCTCAGACCACCTGGAGGACCCAGCTGTCCGACGTAATCGACGCCCACTGCAGGGTGAAAAGGGACAGACGTCCTGTCCCCCCAACCGGCAGAAGCGTTGCCAGGGTGGCGAGAGGCTATGCGTTTGGCGTCAAAAACCCTGAGCGGGTTGGGGTGGTACCAGGGGTTCAGCCTTGGGCCCTTTAGGATTTCAATGGCCCTGAACTCCCCTCATTCCCTGTGTGCTGGAGGCTGGTATCCCCGGTAGGTCAGCCCTTTCCCTTTAGAACGGCTTCTTGGTTTGCTGCTTCTTCGGCGGGAGGGAGGTGGTCTTACGCGAGATGCGTGTCCAAATCATGAACTCTGTTTCTATCTCAGCGGCCTTCTCCTCCATGGGCTTGCCGAACAGTTATTCATCGAGGCAGGGGCCGTCCAGCAGCCCTTCCTTAACCCACTGCTCCAGGTCTGAGGACTGGAGCCAAGCCTGGCTTCTGGCCCCGATGCTGGCTGCCGCCACTTGGGCAGAGGACACAAATCCATCATACGCGACACGGGAGAGGAACTTCAAGCACTCCGAGATGGATCTTAAGAGGGTTTGGAACCTGAGAAGGGGTTTACTCGCGAGACCAGCAGAGAACCCGCCAAGCTCCTTGGCGAGGTCACGCAAGAACATGCCCATATACAATTGATATGTTTGGATGCGACATGAGAACATGGACACCTGATAGACCTTGCGCCCGAGGGTGTAAAGGGCTCTAGACTCCCTTTCCGGGGGGACCGAAGAGTGTAACTTTGGGCTCTTTTGCTTCCACATTGCCAATTCCACTACCATCGAGGTGTGTGGAAGCTGGGTTTTCCGAAAGCCCGGGTCGTGTTGGACCCTGTACATGACGTCAAGGCATTTGCTCAAAATGGGGACTGAAGCAGCTGTCTCCCACATGCAGAGGAGCAACCTGGACAAAATGGGAGAAATTGGGACAGTGAGACTCCTATGGTGGGGACCAATGTTCCCTCTAATTTTCTGTAGGCTGTGTGCGCATAAAATATCAGCTGTGTGCAGCTTTTGAAGGAAGGTTAAATTTTTGTGCGCCACATAACGACACTCGGAGTTATATACTTTAAAATTGACTACACGTCAGAATACAGTATGTACACCACATTGATTTTAATCAAATTAAATGAAAATAGACGATTACTAAATGAAGCGGGAAATTTCTAGTAATTACAATCATAACTTTTAACTTTTAAGAAGTCTGTGCTGTTTTCTATCAGAATCAGAGCCGTAATTTTTGTGCGCTCTGTTGTAAAGTATGTGCGCTCGCTCGGCGAGGTGTGTGCGCGCGCACACGCGCACAGCTTAGAGGGAACAGTGGTGGGGACTCATACTGTAAAATATCGAGCTTCTCAGCTCACGGTTCCTCTTCTTCCTGCGTAGCCAGGTTGAGGGCCCGTGCCATGTCCCGTACAAACATTAGGAAGGATGTGTCCTCCGGCAGTGAACACCTCTGAGAGGCAAGCAGAGACGGGTCTGAAGGGAGGTCCCTGTGAGCACGGGTCACCAGGAAAGTATCCCCGTCTGATTCACAGCCTGAGAGTTCCGAGAAGGAGTCCGACTCAGGTTGGTCATCCCATCCAGAGGTCAAAGCCCGCTTGGAGCCAGAGGCCTTGGAGGATCTCACCCCCGAAGAAGAGGAAGATGAGCGAGACTGGCGTAGAGGATCATCACGAGGTCCGCAGCTCTCAGGGGTTTCCAGGGCGGGTTTGGGTGTCCCTCTTGAGGGAACCTCGATCTCAGGACACGGGCCAGCCGTGCTGGGCAAGAGCGCCTGCCGGGCAGCAAGGAAGGCAGAAATGCTGCGCTCCAGTGCCAGCATTCGGGGTTACTGGGTCTGGCGTGGAAGAGGTGAGGGGGTCCTCACCGGGACGACCCTCAGGAGACCGGGTATCATCGCCGGAAGTCTCCATGTCTGTACGAGGTACCTTTCGAGGCCGCTCCTTGTCTGACTCTCAGGAACGCAGGGGAGGGATGAGCCACCGAGCATGGGAGTGCTTGCGCTTCTCTAGAGCCCCCAACAGCAACTTTGAGGTTGTCGTCTTCTTATGCCTCTCCACCTCAGGGGACCCCTGTTCGGCGTGCCACCTTGAAGGCGGAGCCGAAGTGGGGGATCCCAGAAGCGGAGGGACGACCAAGGGCGCAGCCGAGGATTCCGGGGCTATCTTCCAGAAAGTGTCATCGGACTTCTGCTTACGACTTAGCAGGGCCTTGGAGGACATTATCTTTCAAAGAGAGCAGAGCTCCAGGTCATGGTCAGCCACATGTGTAAGTGGGCTAGTGGGGTCATGTGTACTGTGGAGGCCATATGGCCCAGCATGCAGAGGAGATGATGAGCTGGCACCGACTGGCAGCGTTGTACCTCTACCGCTAGCTGTCTCAGGCATTCTGCCCTCTCCCTGGGGAGAAGCACCTTGGCCTGTAGTAGTGTGTCCAGCTGAGCACTTATGAACTCCAGGCTCTAGGCTAGAGAGAGGTGGGATTTGGGTTGTTTGATGATGAATCCCAGGTGCTGCAGCAGGAGGGTTGCATGTCCTGAGACCTAAATGGTCACTGCGGTTGTGCTGTACCTAATGAGCCAGTAGTCTAGGTAGGGAAAGACAAAGGCCCCTTGCAGGTGGGCAGCTACCACTGCCAGGCACTTCGTGAAGACCCTTGGTGAGGAGGTGAGGCCGAAGGGTAGCACCCTGTACTGGTAGTGCTCTCCTCCTCCCACAAACCTTAGGTTTGATATTGTGTATCTGGACTTTCAGAAAGCCTTTGACAAGTTCCCTCATCAGAGACTTTTGGCAAAACTAAAGAGTCATGGGATAGGAGGCAGTGTACTATTGTGGATCAGGAACTGGTTAAAAGATAGAAAGCAGAGGGTAGGGCTAAATGGCCAATTTTCCCAATGGAGAAAGGTGAATAGTGGTGTACCCCAGGGATCTGTGCTGGGTCCGCTGCTTTTTGACATATTCATAAATGACCTGGAAAGTGGAATAACGAGTGAGGTTATCAAATTTGCAGATGACACAAAACTATTTAAAGTTGTTAAAACCCAAGAGGATTGTGAAAAATTGCAAGAGGATCTTGATAAATTGGAAGACTGGGCATCAAAATGGCAGATGAAATTTAATATGGACAAGTGCAAGGTTATGCACCTAGGGAAGAACAACCCAAACTATGGTTACACGATGCAAGGTTCCACATTAGGAACCACCACCCAGGAAAAAGATTTAGGCGTCATTGTGGATACCATGTTAAAACCCTCGGCCCAGTGTGCAGCGGCGGCCAAGAGAGCAAATAGAATGCTAGGTATGATAAGGAAAGGAATGGAAAATAAAACAAAAGATATTATAATGCCTCTATATCGTTCCATGGTGAGACCGCACCTTGAATACTGTGTGCAATTCTGGTCGCCGTATCTTAAAAAGGATATAGCGATTTTAGAAAAGGTACAGAGAAGAGCCACCAAAATGGTAAAGGGGATGGAAGGATACTCCTATGAAGAAAGGCTAAAAAGGTTAGGGCTCTTTAACCTGGAAGAGAGATGGCTGAGGGGAGATATGATAGAAGTCTATAAATTAATGAACGGAGTGGAACGGGTAAACGTAGATCGATCGTTTACCTTATCAGAATATAGAAAGACTAGGGGACATGCAATGAAGCTACAGGGTAAACTATTTAAGACTAATAAAAGAAAATATTTTTTCACTCAACGTGTAATCAAACTCTGGAATTTGTTACCGGAGGATGTAGTAAAGGCTGTTAGTGTAGCTGGGTTTAAAAAAGGTTTGGACAAGTTCCTGGAGGAAAGGTCCATAAACCATTATTAAGGGGTGACCGAAGATATCAATGCTTGACCCAGTACAAGCATTGTGGAACTTGTGTCTCTTGGGGAAACTGCTAGGTACATATGACCTAGATTTGCCACTGTTGGAAACAGAATACTGGGCTTGATGGACCTTGGTCTGACCCAGTATGGCATATCTTATGTTCTTACTGCCTATGGGAGGGATCTATTAGGATGTGTACACACACATCTTTTAAGTCCAAGGAGTACAGTCAGTCTCCCTGGAAGAGGTAATGCAGCATTGTTCCAAGGGAGAGCATCTTGAACTTCTCCTTCACCAGAACTTTGTTTAAGATTCGCAGGTTTGGTATGGGTTTGAGGCCCACGGTCCTCTTTGGAACAAGAAGTACCTGGACAGAAGCCTTTGCTCCATAGGTGTTTGGGTACAGGCTCTACTACGCTGTTCCTAAGAAGACCTGTGAGCTCCGTGAGCAGCAGGGTCTGGTGAAGAAGGGTTCGCAACGGCTCTCCAAGAAAGAACCTGCATGGAATCTGCTGTAGGTGAAGGAGGTATCCCTCACTGACCATCTGCAGTACCCAATGGTCCAAGGTGATTGGAGTCCATATGTGGAAAAAGAGCTCAGGTGCCCCCCCCCCCCCCCCCCGTGAGCTGGTGAAGGTCTCCTGGGGGAGGGAGCTGGGGTCTGGGGATTAGGTGCTTTTGCCTTCTGAGCCCTTGCCTCTTTGGGTGAGAACCCTGCTGTTGGCCTGAGAAGGGTTGATATTGGTAACCCTGCACAAAGGACTCCTTTTTCCTTGGGAAAAGGGGTCTTTTCCCTGATGATTTTTTTTTTTTTTTTTTTTTTGCAGGGATGGTATGAGGTCTTCATGGAGAGACTCCGACGTCTCACAGTGTCGGCCTCAATCTCAGCCACTTTGTCGGCCATGCGGTTGCCGAAAAGACTCTCCCCAGTGCAGGGGACATTGAGCAACCTGTCTTGAACCCATTCAGGACAGAGGTCGGAGGATTGCAGTCAGGCTTGGCACTCAGCCTTGATGCTGGATGCAGAGACCAGAGACGATGACTCGAAGCCGTCATAGGCTGCCTGGGATATGAACTTGGAACAGTCCTTGATCCCCGAGGCCAGGGTCTGGAACCACTGGAGGGGTTCCCAATGAGGCCTGCAGCAAAACCCAACAGTTTTTGGGCCAGAGCCTTTAGGGGTACATGCCTATGTAGAGTTCATAGGCCTCGTCTGGCACCCCAGTATCGAGCTTTGATAGCACTTGCACCTGAGGGCATTGCAGGCTCTGTCCTCCTTCCCGGGAGGAATCGAGAAATGGGTCTTCCGACTCTTTCTGCATGGTCGACTCGATGACCATGGAGTTACTGGGAGCTGGGGTTTGTGGAACTCTGGGCCCTTTCAGATGCAGTACAATTTTGTCAAGGCGCAAGCTCACTAACAGCACCCGATGCCAGTGTTTCCCACATCCTAAGTAGTAGCCTCTCGAGGATCAGTTGTACAGACACCATGAGGATTTCCTTGGGTGGAGAGTCATACTGGAGAATCGCCAACTCCTCAGTGTGCGGGTCTTTATTCACCTCGGTTTGCACTGAGCGGGCTCTGGTCATGTCCCTGACAAATTCATGGAAGGCCACATCCTCAGGAGAGTGGCACCGGGATAACAGGGGTGACGGATCCGAGGGGGATATCTCAATGCCATTTGGTGACCAGAGAGGCCTCGTCATACGTCTCCCACTCGGAGTCGAGTGGGGATGAAGAATCTGATACGCTGTGACTCCTCGTCTCAAGGTCAGCAGCCTGTGGAGGACCTGGGGTCCAAATCACGGACACTAGCCGGCGACGACTGGATGCCCAAAAAATTGGACCGGGATCTCGACCATCGCCTATGGCTTACCCGAGGCCAGTGGCACTCGGAACTTGGCTCTTTGACCAGGGGACTCCCTCAAGGGTCCAGTCGTCGGGCCAGATGATGTAGATGAACCGGCCATCATCGCCTGCTGCAGGGCCAGGATAGCAGTAATGTTCTGCTCCAGGGCAGCCATTCTGGTTTCCACGCCAGAAGGCTCCACAGCCTTCAGCACAGGCACAGACGATATCCAGCCCGGCACCAGCACTCTCACGAGTGCATCCTCGACGAGGACTATGGCCTCAAGGAACCTCGCACAGTCTCCACCAGCCAAGGAATCCTTCTTGAGAACCATGGTGGGGCGCTTCTCGGAGTCGCTGGAGTCCCTCTGGGCGGTTTTACTGGGTCTCTCCAGTGTAATCTTGGCGGACTTCGAAGACGACTTCTTTTTCTCTGGGTATGAGGTCTTCTTGGAGGAGTCGCCACCATGGGAGACTCAGAAGACGCTCGGGCCTCCAGGGAAGTGCTGGGCGGGCCGATAGCCATTTACTGTTACGGCTAGAGTTCGCATTCTGGTTGCTGTATATTCTTGACTATCTCCCTAATTCCAGCTTACAGGCTCTGTTTTCAGCTCCAGTGCATTTTCTTGAGAGCTCGTTTATTCAGCTACCTGCAGTGACAGCATACAGAGTGTGGAGAGTGAATTTAAGATCCCTGAAGCAGCCGCAGAGACGAAACATCTGATGTCGGGGCTCCCTGCCAACTTTGTTCATCACTGATGTCAGCATCTTTCTTTGCATCTTAACATCATCATTCTTTGCTGATTTTTTTCATAACATCTGCAGATAAGTGCTCGGAGTTTTTCTATTTCCGTTTTAGTTAAGGACTGCGCCATGCTGTTTTGAAAGCCTGCTGGAAGCCTGCCTTTATTTTATTTATTAGGTTTGGCTGGAGGTTTTTTATACCGTTGATGTAATCAGTAGTCTGTTCTTTGACTTAGATGTTGATTCGTCTTCTTGACAGACTCGACTCCTTTTGTTTTTACATTGGAGATTACTGAGGTCTTTTTTTCTCCTTTAATGGTGGGGTTTTTTCTGCAGCATTGGGGTTTGTTTTGTTTTTTGCTCATCTCATGCATGTGTCTTATTTTTCTTTTCTTTTTTCTGTTTTTTTGCTTTTTTGATTTTTGTAAAGTTAGTTGGGGTAGTAACTTTTTTGTTTTGGGCTTCGAGCTTGGCATATGGGAGGCCGGGGCTGAATCGGACCTAGGGAACAATGTCTCCTATAGCACAAGCAGCTGTCATGGGTGTCTGTTACTGACATGGTTTGACTGCAGTCACATTTATTGAACCCACCAGGAGACATGGTGGGGAGCACCTGGACGGGGTCGACTAACCCCAGGCAAAAAAAG
This sequence comes from Ichthyophis bannanicus, assembly GCA_033557465.1. NCBI lineage: Eukaryota > Metazoa > Chordata > Amphibia > Gymnophiona > Ichthyophiidae > Ichthyophis > Ichthyophis bannanicus. The sequence continues at coordinate 778,203,875 of CM066033.1, forward strand.
GCATGAATGCTGATCAAAGAGATCTTGATAAAAAAAGTGAGCTGAGAAAGGCACCGGCTTGAGGCAGGAATAGGAACCAGTTGCTAATTGAGAAAACCTCAACTTTTAGAATAATTAACGGGAATTTTTCTGGGAAAAGGGGACACAGGTCCATTGGACTCGGCGGAAAAAAGGAGAATGAGCAAGATGGCATCCTTAGGCATGAAAGGAACCACACAGATGTGGTAGCATATCCCAAAGGCTTTCTTTGAAAGCTGGGGAAATACTTCCATGCAGGCTCCATTGGCACTGACATCACCCATATCTGAGGACTGACTTCCTGCTTGTTCCTGGAGAAAGCGTAGGTTACTCACCTATAACAGGTGATCTCTGGGAACAGCAGGAATTTAGTCTTCACATATGGGTATCGTCGGTACTGACAGAGCTTGCGCAGGAACGCTCCCCAGCGTCCAATAGGAAAGCTTTTGGGAGCATCCCACAGCGCCTGCGTGCTGCCTTCCCGCCTTTCCAACTGTCCCTCTCCGGTTGCGTTTATAGCTGAGACAAAAGAGAGAGATACAACTCCTAGGGGAGGTGGGCGGATTGTGAAGACTAAATTCCTGCTGTTCCCGGAGATCACCTGTTACAGGTAAGTAACTCGCTATCTCCAGGAACAAGCAGGAATGTAGTCGTCACAAATGGGGACTCCCTAGCTGCAGATGCCAGGGAGATGGCCCCAGGAAGTTGTTACGTCTTGTGAAAAGGCCATACTTCCCCCCATGGATCTCTGGCATCCTACCAGGGACTGTGGATAGGAGTTGATTAAGTCTGAAAAAGGTGTTGAAGAACAGCCTGGCCAAACAAGGCATCCCGGCGGGAGTCCTTGTCTAAGCAGTAGTGGGCTGTGAAGGTATGTACCGAAGCCCAAGTAGCTGCTCGACAGATGTCGTCGATAGACACAGAGTGAAAATGAGCCATTGAGGCTGCCATAGCTCTCACATTGTGAGCTGTGACATGGCCTTCCAGAGGAAGGTTCTTACTCTCATAGGGAAAGGATATGCACTGAGCAATCCAGTTAGCTAGAGTTCATTTGGAAACTGGAAGTCCCAAATGACTAGGATCAAAAACAACAAAGAGTTGAGATTTTCTATGTTGCTGTGTCCTTTGCAAGTAAAAGGCCAAAGCTTTTTTATAATCCAAGGTATGAAGGTTCTTTTCTGCACTGGAGGCATGAGGCCTCGGAAAGAATACAGGAAGGTAAACCGCTTGGTTTAAATGGAAAGGCAAAACCACCTTTGGCATAAAGTGTGGATGAGTCCTAAGAACTACCTTATCATGGTGGAACCTTGTATAAAGAGGATCGGACACTAACGCTTGCAATTCACTGATGCGACATAATGTGATTGCAATGAGGAAGATGGCTTTCCAAAAAAGGAATTTCAAAGATGTAGTGGCTAATGGTTCAAAGGGTGGTTTAATGAGCTGCCCGAGCACCAGATTCAAGTCCCATGCCACCGGTGGTAGCTTAATGGGAGGCTTTGTTAAAAGGAGACCTCTCAAAAATCTCGCTATGAGAGAATGAGAGGAAATAGGTTGTCCACTTAGAGGCTTGTAAGAAGCTGCAATAGCACTAAGATGGACTCTTACTGAATTTGTACTGAAACCTGCATATGACAAATGAAGGAGATACTCCAGTATCGATTCCAGAGGTATCGCAAGAGAGTTAAGACCCTTCTGCGAGCACCATATGGTAAACCTTTTCCACTTAAAGGCATACGAGCGTCTTGTGGAGGGTTTCCTAGAAGCATGAAGGATATCCATTACCTGTTGGGAAAGGTTAAGATCCTGAAGTTCTAGGCTTTCAGCAACCAGGCCCTGAGATGCAGAGACTGAGGATTCGGATGCCAGAGCATCCCGTCCACTTGGGAGAGAAGATCTGGAGCGGATCCCAACTCCAAAAGCGGAGCTTGAGAGAGATGTAGGAGCAGAGGGCACCGCGTTTGCTGTAGCCAACGTGGAGTTATGAGGATCATATGACCTCTGTCTCTCTGAAGCTTAAATAGGGTTTTGCGGATGAGGGGAATGGAGGAGGAAGGCGTTCCTTGTCTGACTACATCGAGCCGGAATTCTGCAAAAGAACCGGGGAAGTTTGGCATTCAGCGGACTTGCAAATAGGTTCTATGTACGGAGTTCCCCAAATCTGAAATATTTGGGCAACCTGGTCTGCATGGAGAGACCATTCGTTTGGAAGCTGAACTTCACTGAGTTTGTCTGCCCAAGAGTTTTGAATGCCTGGAAGATACACCGCAAGGAGATGAATCTGATGCTCTCTGGCGAGGGTCCATATTCGCAAAGCTTCATTGCATAGCGACAGAGAGCCTGTTCCGCCCTGCTTGTTCACATAGAACATAGCCACTTGATTGTCCGTTTTAACTAGGACTGTCTTGTAGCTGAGCTGGGCATGAAATACTCGAAGAGCAAAGAAGATTGCTCTGCGTTCTAGGAGGTTAATATAAAGACAGGCCTCCTAGGGAGTCCAGGTACCCTGGGTAGAGAGATCGTGCAGATCGGCTCTCCATCCCACCTGTGATGCATCTGTTAGGGTGACTTGGGATAGGGGTTGCTGGAAAGGAGACCCCAACAGAAGGCTTCTGGGAGATTGCCACCATAGGAGGGATGAAATAAGATGATTTGAGTTTGTTGTTTTGTCCAACATAAAGCCTGAGGCCTGTGTCCACTGAGTGGATAATGTCCACTGGGCTGCGAGCATATGGAGGCGAGCATAAGGAACCACATGCACGGTGGATGCTATGTGGCCTAGCAATTGTAGCATTTCCGGAGCATTGAGACAAGGTTTGAGCACTGCTTGGGAAGCTAGTTGTACTATGCGAAGACAGTGGGGCTGCGGAAGGAAAGCCCTTGTCTGTCTGGTATTCAAATGAGCTTCTATGAACTCTAGGGACTGAGTGGGAGCAAGATTGGATTTTGGGAGGTTTAAGACCAGTCCCAAATACTGAAGGATTCGCATTGCGTGAAACAGAGCAGAGCTGGCTTCTGGCACTGTACGGGCTCGAATGAGCCAGTCGTCTAAGTAAGGGAAGACGAATATTCCCAGAGTGCGGAGAAAACATAGTTACTTATCTGTAACAGGTGATCTCCGGGAACAGCAGGAATTTAGTCTTCACATATGGGTATCGTCGGTACCGACGGAGCCTGCGCCGGAACGCTCCCCAGCGGCCAATTAGAAAGCTATTGGAAGCATCCCACAGCACCTGCATGCTGCCTTCCCGCCTTTCCCAACTGCCTCTCTCCAGTTTAGTTTTAAAGCTGAGACAAAAACAGAGAGAGGGAAAGAGAAGAGACAGAGAGATACAACTCCTAGGGGAAGTGGGTGGGTTGTGAAGACTAAATTCCTGCTCTTCCCAGAGATCACCTGTTACAGGTGAGTAACTATGCTATCTCCAGGAACAAGCAGGAATGTAGTCTTCACATATGGGGACTCCCTAGCTTTAGATGCCAGGGAGAGACCCCAGAGGTTGTGTGACCCTGAGAAAGGGCTCCAAGTCCCCCCATGGATCTCTGGCATCCGACCAGGGATGGCGGGTAGGAGTTGATTAGGGTATGGAACAGGTGTTGGAGAACAGCCTGACCAAACAATGCATCCCGGCGGGAGGCCTTGTCCAAGCAGTAATGGGCTGTGAAGGTATGAACCGAGGCCCAAGTGGTTGCTCGACAGATGTCGTCGATAGACACAGAGTGCAGATGAGCCATTGAAGCTGCCATGGCTCTCACATTGTGAGCTGTGACATGGCCTTCCAGAGGAAAGTTCTTACTCTGATAGGCAAAGGAAATGCACTGAGCAATCCAGTTAGACAGTGTTCTCTTAGAGACCGGACGTCCCAAATGAGAAGGATCAAAAGCAACAAAGAGTAAAGAGGACTTCCTATGTTGCTGTGTTCTTTGTAAGTAAAAGGCTAAAGCTCTTTTACAGTCCAAAGTATGAAGATTCCTTTCTGCATTTGATGCATAAGGCCTTGGAAAAAAGATAGGCAGGTAGACCGCTTCGTTTAGATGAAAAGGCGAGACCACCTTTGGCATAAAGTGTGGATGAGTCCTAAGGACTACCTTGTCATGATGGAATCTTCTATAAGGTGGATCAGACACTAGTGCTTGCAACTCACTGATGCGACGTGCTGATGTGATTGCAATGAGAAAGATAACTTTCCAAGAAAGGAATTTCAAGGAGGTAGTAGCTAAGAGTTCGAAAGGTGGCTTCATGAGCTGACCCAGAACCAAGTTTAAGTCCCATGCCACTGGTGGTGGCCTAATGGGAGGCTTAGTTAGCAGAAGGCCTCTCATAAATCTTGCTATAAGAGGATGGGAGGAAATAGGTTGCCCATTTAAAGGCTTGAAGGAAGCTGCAATAGCACTCAAATGGACTCTAACAGAGTTAGTCTTAAGTCCTGCATTGGATAAATGAAGGAGATACTCCAGTAATGATTCCCGAGGTATAGCAAGGGGTTAAGACCCTTCTGCAAACACCATATGGTAAACCTTTTCCACTTGAAAGCATAAGAGCGTCTTGTTGAAGGCTTCCTGGAAGCATAAAGGATATCCTTTACTTGCTGAGGGAGGTTAAGATCATGGAGATCCAGGCCTTCAGCAACCAAGCCCTGAGATGCAGAGACTGGGGATTGGGATGCCATAACATTCCGTTCTTCTGGGATAGGAGATCAGGAGCAGACCCTAACTCCAGGGAGGCAGCTTGACAGAGATTTAGAAGCAGAGGTTACAACATTTGCCGAGGCCAACATGGAGCTATGAGGATCGTCCTCTGTCTCTCTGAAGCTTGAATAGGGTCTGGGGAATTTGGGGGAATGGGTGGAAAGGCATAAAGGAAGTCTTGACCCCAGTGAAGGAGGAAAGCATCCCTGGCCTGAGAGCCCTGAGCCGGAATTCTGGAACAGAACCAGGGAAGTTTGGCATTCAACGGACTTGCAAAGAGGTCTATGTCCGGGGTTCCCAAAATTTGAAAAATCTTGGTCACCTGATCTACATGGAGAGACCATTCATGTGAAAGCAGAACTCGACTGAGTCTGTCTGCCCAAGAGTTTTGTATGCCTGGAAGATACACTGCCAGGAGATGAATCTGATGCTCTCTGGCAAGGGCCCGTAGTCACAAAGCTTTGTTGCAAAGCGACAGAGAGCCTGTTCCCCCCTGTTTGTTCACGTAGAACATGGCTACTTGATTGTCCGTATGGATGAGGACTGTCTTGTAGCTGAGTAGGGTGTGGAACACTCGAAGAGCAAGGAAGATTGCTCTGAGCTCCAAGAGATTGATATGTAGATGAGTCTCCTGTGGAGTCCAAGTGCCTTGGGTGGAGGTCTTGTAAATGAGCTCCCCAACCCATTGGTGAAGCATCTGCTGTGAGAGTTACCTGTGGTAAGGGCTGTTGAAACGGGGACCCCAACAACAGGTTCTGAGTGGACTGCCACCATTGGAGGGACAAAATGAGGCGACTTGTGTTTGCTATTTTGTCTGACAGGCACCCTGATGCCTGGGTCCACTGAGTGGATAAAGTCCACTGGGCTGCTCTCATATGCAGGCGAGCATAAGGAACCACATGCACGGTAGATGCCATGTGGTCTAGCAGTTGTAGCATTTCTCGAGCAGTGAGAAGGGGATTTAGCACTGTTTGAGAAGCTAACTGCACTATGCGAAGGCAACGGGCCTGGGGACGAAAGCCCCTTGCACTTTTGGTATCCAGCAAAGCTCCTATGAATTCTAGAGATTGAGTGGGAGTTAGACTATATTTTGGGACATTTATGACAAGACCCAAATACTGAAGGATACGCATTGTGCAAGACAGGGAGGCCCTGGCCTCTGATTCTGATGGGGCTCGAATGAGCCAGTTGTCTAAGTAGGGGGAAGACGAATATTCCTAGAGTGCGGAGAAATGCTGCTACCCCAGCCATGCATTTCGTGAACACTCTTGCTACTGAGGCCAGGCCAAAAGGAAGCATCCTGTATTGGTAGTGATTTCCTTGAAAAAGGAACCGAAGGAATTTTCAGTGAGTTGGGTGGATGAGAACATGAGTGTACGCATCCTTGAGAACTAGAGAACAAAGCCAATCCTGACTCTGAAGGTATGGCAGCAGAGTTCCTAAAGAAATCATCTTGAATTTCTCTTTGAACAGGAATTTGTTCAATTATCTGAAGTCTAAAATGGGTCTGTTTCCCCCTGTTTTCTTTGGAATAAGGAAATAGGGGGAGTAAAACCCCGTACCCTGTTGCTAAATAGGTACTTCTTCTATTGCCCCTTGGGCAAGACGTATAGTGACCTCTTGATGTAACAGGCTGATGAGAGAGGTCTGAGAATTGAACTGTCTTACCATGGTGGAAGGGGGCATGCACAGGAAGTGCAGCTTGTACCCCTCTCTTATAATGGAGAGTGTCCACTGCTCTGCTGTTATTTGCTCCCACCTGCGGGCAAAGTGACATAACCTTCCTGAAATGGTGGAAGGCTCTGGTCCATTCCGGGCCAGGAAGGCTAAGTTCTCTAGATGAAAGTCAAAGGCCTTGTGGAGGCTGAGACTGCTGAGGCTCAGCAGTCTTTGCTTTCTTTTGTTAGGGTGGTTGCTGACCCTTCCGGGTAGGCTGACCCGTGGAATGTCCCTGCTGGGAATAAGAGGGATAAAACCTCTTCTTTTTCAAGAAGAAGGGCTTCTTGAAGGATTTCTCTCTCATAGTATCAGCAGAGGCTTTAGATAGCCTATCAAAAGTGGAGTTGTCAGCATCCAACTCATTGGCCTTTTCTTGCCAATCTTTACAAACAGGTTCTCACCAGTACAAGGAATATTGCCCAGTTTGTCTTGTACCCAGAGCTCCAAATCAGATGCCTGGAGCCAGGCAATTATTCAACCTATAACAATGGCAGAGGTTCTGCTTATGCACTCAAAACAGTCAAAATCTACACGGCTGACAAATTTGGAAACATCTTGGGCATGTTTGACCAATGTGAGAAAATCTTGTCTTTTATCGTCAGGAAGAGGAGGGCTCAAAACCTCTGGATCCCCAGTAATTTCCTTCAGGAACATTCCCATATATAACATATATGAACTGATCCTGGCAGAAAGCATGGAAGCTTGTAAAGTATGACGTCCAAAAGCATCCAAAGTTCTGCAGTCACGTCCTGGAGGATTAGAGGCATGTCTCTTTGCATTCCTGATCCTTCTCATAGCTGATTCCACCACAATAGAGTGGTGAGGAAGCCGAGTCTTTTGGAAACCAGGACAAGGAGGGACTCGGTACAAAGTATCCAGTCTACAAGAGTGAGGAGAAGTGGTAAAAGGCGTCTCCCACATTCTTAGCATGAGATCATGCAAGATCTAATGGATGGGTAGAGTAGCTGCCTCTTTAGTAGCTTTGGGATATTGCAAAATTTACAACTCCTTTGCTCTGGGCTCTGATTCAGGAGCCACAGTGATGGACAGACCTCGAGCCACCTCCCTGATGAAGTCCTGAAAGGAAATATCCTCTGGAGGCGACATCCTGCGCTTAGGGGAAGAGGGCTCCTCTGGGACAAGAATTCCTGCATCGACAGAACTATCAGAATCCTCAGATTCTTCTGAGGACTCGAAGTACCGTCTGTCCAGATGCTCTTGAAGAGCACGATACCCGTATCGACCGAAGTCGGTACCAGGAGTAATCGGTACCGGAGTATCGGTACTGGAGCGCATCGGATGACTGGGTAAAGCACAGTTACTTACCTATAACAGGTGACCTCTGGGAACAGCAGGAATAAGTCTTCACATATGGGTACGTAGGTACCGACGGAGCCTGCGCGGGAACGCTCCCCAGCTTCCCAAAAAGGAAAGCTTTTGGGAGCATCCCACAGCGCCTGCGTGCTGCCTTCCTGCCTTTCCAACTGTCTCTCTTCAGTTGAGTTTCGTAGCTATGACAAAGAGAGAGAAAGAGGAAAGGAAGATAGAGAGATACAACTCCTAGGGGAGGTGGGTGGGTTGTGAAGACTTATTCCTGCTGTTCCCAGAGATCACCTGTTACAGGTAAGTAACTGTGCGATCTCCAGGAACAAGCAGAAATGAGTCTTCACATATGGAGACTCCCTAGCTGTAGATGCCAGGAGGAGATCCCATAAAATGCGTGTCCCTGGAACAGGACTGCACTTCCCACACATGGATCTCTGGCATCCCATGAGGGATGGTGGGTAGGAGTTGAAAAAAGAGGAGCTGTAGGAAAAACAGCTAACCTAAGGACTACAGAAGAGGAGTCCTTGGTATGTATGATAATTACCAATAAAAATATTGAATGAGAAATCACAATATGGACCTTACCTACTGGATTGCAGGAAATAGAGAGGCTGATGGAGTCTACTGGAGGTCCAGTAGAGGAATCCTCAAGGTGACCTCACGGCAGTGAAGGGTGAAGGTCCAAATCTGGAATTGGCAGGTGACCCAGGCGTTAACTGGGGTAGTATAAAAACGGCAGGTCTTCAGTGGAAAGCTTTATGGGAAAAAGCTGAAAACTCTTTTTGCTACAGAGTCATTAAAATTTAGGAGTAAAAGAGGAAGACTGACCCATTTGGACAACTAGCCCAGTCCTGGAGGGAAGAAGGGGTATGGGAAAAAGCCCGTATTCCCAAGCAGGACAGATGTGTGAAGGGCTGAAACCTCAGAACTACTGAGATCAACGCTGTCTTTCCTAGCTGGTGAGAGATAGGAAAGATAGGAAAGCAGTAGGATAGATAGGAAAGATAGGAAAGCAGTTTCTGAACCTCCTCAGGTTCAGAAACTGCTAACACCTAATCAAGAGTTAGTGGGCCTGTTTCCTGAGTGCAGTTGAAGCCTGCATAAAAAGCTCCTGTGCCCTGCCCTTTTGAGGCTTTCCTAACCAGGGCTCCACACATCAAACAATACCTAAGCTCCACAAACAGGATAATGGCTGGGAAAAATCGTATTGCTAAAGCTGTTGCCCCCGTTACAGCTTCTGCCTCGGTCCAGACAGAGGTCCTAATGCCAGTTGAGGAACCGGTTCCATGTGCAGGGTGCCTGCATGCTGAAGGTCTGAGGAAACAAGTAGAGGAACTCAGAGAGGAGGTGGCGAGGCTGAGGAGCATTCAAGACAGTGAGAAGTACATTGATGAGATGCTTCTTGCAGCAACCAGGCTCTCCAGCACAGGAGAAGATGGGTGCCAACAGAATGTCGATGGTTGGACAAAAGTCACCAGAGCCTGCAAAATCACCAATCCAACTTCTCCAGCCCTTGAATTGAAGAACCATTATGCAGCCCTGGAAGTGGAGAAAGTGAAAGCATCCCTGGAAAGGGAAGAACCAGAGTTCAAGTACCCCATAGTTGCGGAATCAGTGACCAGAAGGAAACGAAGGGTAGTGGTGGTTGGAGACTCTCTTCTGAGGGGTACTGAGTCGTCCATCTGCCGACCAGACTTGATGTCCAGAGAGGTATGCTGTCTGCCTGGTGCCAAGATGTTACGGAGAGTTTGCCGAGACTCATCAAGATGTTTCGGAGAGTTTGCCGAGACTCATCAAGCCCACTGTTACCCAATGTTGCTAATCCATGTTGGAACAAATGATACTGCCAGGTATACCTCGGAACATATCAAAAGTGACCATGGCTCTGGGACAGAGGGTGAAGCAGGTAGGTGCACAGGTGGTGTTCTGTTCAATCCTCCCTGTTGAGGGTAAAGGCCAAGGCAGAGAGGCTCGCATCCTGGAGATGAATGCATGGCTGCGTGGATGGTGTCTTCGAGAGCGTTTTGGTTTCCTAGACCATGGGATGCTGTTACAAGGGTTGCAGAGCAGAGATGGCATCCATCTGTCCAAGAAAGGTCAACGCATCTTTGGTAGTAGACTGGCTAATTTACTGAAGAGGACTTTAAACTAGATTCGTTGGGGATGGGTGAAGAAAGCCCCCAGGTAAGTGAAAGCCCCCAGGTAGGTGATACATTAAATACCTTTATGGAAATGGGTAACAGGGGTAACATATGGAAAGCAGTGTGTATTAATGCCCGTAGCATGGGAAATAAGATCCCTGAAGTTGAAGCTTTGGTGGGAGTGGCTGACTTGGATTTAGTGGCAGTTACAGAAACATGGTTCACAGAAAACCATGACTGGGATGTAACTATACCTGGCTATACTTTATTCAGAAAGGACAGGGTAGGAAGAAGGGGAGGAGGAGTGGCACTATATGTAAAAACTACTATTAAAGCTTTGGAATTACAGAGCTTAAAAGGGAGAGAGGAGGCATTGTGGGTTAAACTAGAAAGAGGGAAAGAGAAATCTATTTGAATGGGTGTGATATACAGACCTCCCTCACAAGAGGAAGAGGTGGACAGAGAGTTAATTGAAGACATACGCAGCATTGCTAGGAAAGGGGAAGTGCTACTGCTAGGAGATTTCAATATGCCAGATGTTGATTGGCACATTCCTGCTGCAGTATCATCTAGAAGTAAGGAGATCCTGGATTCTCTACAGGGAGAACTATTCAGGCAATTGGTAACAGACCCCACACGTGAAGTGGCCATACTGGACTTGGTGCTTACCAATGGTGAAAGTGTTTCTGATGTTGTAGTGGGAGATCATTTTGCATCCAGTGATCACCAGATGGTGTGGTTCAGTATTAGGACTAGGGCTGTTAGAATCCATTCCAAGGTGAAGATCTTAGACTTTAGGAAGACTAACTTTGCGAAGATGGGCCAATACCTCAGGGAGTCGTTAGTGGGATGGGAACAGCTGGGGGATGTAGAAAAACAGTGGGCAAAACTGAAAGGGGGTATTTTAAAGGCAACCAACCTTTTTGTTAAAATGGTAAATAAAGGCAAAAGGAACAGGAGACCGCTATGGTTTTTGAAGGAAGTAGCTGAAAAAGTGAAGAAAAAGAGGGAGGCCTTCATGAAATACAAGAGATCACAGAGAGAGGAAGACAGGCATCTGTATTTGGAAAAACTTAGAGAAGCTAGCAAAGTAGTCAAGAAGGCAAAGATTCAAAAGGAGGAGGAAATAGCCAATGCAATAAAATGGGGGGATAAGACAGTTTTCAGATATATTAGTGAGAAGAGGAAGGGCAAAAGTGGTATTGTCAGACTCAAGGGTGCAGGGGGGGAATATGTAGAAGCTGATAAGGATAAAGCGGAATTGATTAACAAATATTTTTGTTCTCTGTTAACAGATGAAGAACCAGGAGCAGGACCTCAGAAAACACCCACAAATAAGAACAGAAGCGAGGGACATCTTGAACAATTTTCAGAAGACTGTGTTCGTGAGAAACTAGCTCAACTTAAAGTAGACAAAGCGATGGGACCGGATGGGATACACCCTAGAATACTGAGGGAACTTGGGGACCTTCTAGCAACTCCACTGACTGACCTTTTCAATACCTCGTTGGAGTCGGGAGTGGTGCCAAAGGACTGGAGAGAGGCTCATGTGGTGCCTTTACACAAAAGCGGAAGTAAAGATGTGGTTGAAAACTACAGGCCGGTTAGTTTAACTTCGGTGGTGAGTAAATTATTGGAAACGCTGCTGAAAGAGAAAATAGTGAGGTTTATGGAGTGCGGCGGATTACAGGATCCGAGGCAGCATGGATTCACCAGAGGCAGGTCTTGTCAGACAAATCTGATTGATTTCTTTGACTGGGTGACCAGGGAGTTGGACCGAGGGAGAGCGCTAGATGTGGTGTATTTAGATTTCAGTAAAGCCTTTCATACTGTTCCTCACAGGCGACTTATAAACAAACTGAGCACCCTAGGGATGGACCCTAAAGTTACTGCTTGGGTTAGAAAGTGGTTGGGTGGGAGGCGACAAAGAGTACAAGTAAATGGAGCTCACTCTGAGGAGAAGGATGTTACCAGTGGTGTGCCCCAGGGATCTGTCCTTGGTCCGATTCTTTATAACATCTTTGTTAGTGATATAGCGGAAGGGCTGTCGGGTAAGGTTTGCCTCTTTGAGGATGATACCAAAATCTGCAATAGACACCCAGGAAGATGTAGATAACATGAGGAGGGATCTAGCTAAGCTTGAAGAATGGTCTAGAATTTGGCAGCTGGGATTTAATGTTAAAAAATGTAAGGTCATGCATTTGGGCTGCAGCAATCCAAGGGAGCAATACAGTATAGGAGGTGAAGTACTTTTGTCCACTAAAGAAGAGCGGGACCTAGGCGTGGTTGTGTCTGATTATCTTAAAGTAGCTAAACAGGTAGAAAAGGCGACGGCAAAAGCTAGAAGAATACTTGGGTGCATACGGAGAGGAATGGCTAGCAGAAAAAAGGTGGTGATAATGCCTCTGTATAAGTCTTTGGTGCGACCTCATTTGGAGTATGGTGTGCAATTCTGGAGACCGCACCTTCAAAAGGATGTGAACAGGATGGAGTCGGTGCAGAGGGTTGCTACTAAAATGATTAATGGGCTTCATTATAAAGCATATGAGGACAGACTTAAGGATCTTAATATGTACACCTTAGAGGAAAGGCGGGATAGAGGTGATATGATTGAGATGTTTAAATACCTCCGTGGCATAAATGTTCAGGGAGAGAGCCTCTTTCAATTGAAAGCAAGTTCTGCTACAAGGGGACATGGGATGAGGGTGAAGGGAGATAGATTCAGGAGTGATATGCGGAAATATTTCTTTACGGAAAGAGTAGTGGATCCGTGGAATAGTCTCCCAGTGGAGGTGGTAGAGATGAGGACAGTAACTGAATTAAAAAAAGCATGGGACCAACACAGAGGATCTCTAAAGTTAAAAAGTGGACTGTTGTAGTTGTTATGGAAGGACAGACTAGATGGGCCTTGTGGTCTTTTTCTGTCATCATGTTTCTATGTTTCTATATTGAAGCATGGTGCTTCAGGGATAGCGAGACCTAGAGTAAAGTGGAAGCTGTCAGTACCACAGTAGTGGCTGTGTACATAATACCCCCGACATACTGAAGGACAGTATGAACATATGCAAGCGCACTGTCTGGAACCTCTAGGAAGGTAAAAACCTTCATAGCATAGACAGTTAGGGAGATAAGTATGTAAATACATATCTACTTATAAGGAAGCATCTCGACAGATACACAGATATATATATATAACATATGCACACACAGCTTACAGACATATGTATCTATAGACGTATATAGAGATATATACATACATGAACATGTATGTCTGAGGATACATGTCTGCAACTAAGCAGAGATATGCCCATAAGAACATTCACATGAGACATGTGAAGGAGAAAGATTCATCTAAGAACAAGAAGGTGGAACCTACTTGAGAAGATATATAGAGAATCTATTTCTCCTGGCTAAGATGGTGCAGGAATGCTATCCAGTGAAATAACCAGGATGGTTGCATGAAAAACAGAGGATAATATCAGTCTGTAAACAGCAAGTCCTGAGTCTTGTAGAACTCTGACATGGTAAATGGACAGAAAACGCATAGTAGGAGATACTAGGTTGACCCACTGGAGGGACACAAGGGGTATCATGCGTTACTAGTAGAAAATGTGCTGTCCATAAGGAGTAGGATACCATGAGGACAAGCTGCAAGGAAAAAAAGAGCATATTCCTGCAGGATTGGAAAACTCTTTGGACACTCACGCAGAAAAGGCTTATATCCTGTATTATAACAGGAGACAACAGGGTGTGGAGAACCCTCACAGTCATGGAAAATGACTAATAAGCCTTTTCCACCATATAGAATAGTCAGAGACAAAACCCTATGCTCACTAGCAAGGGCCCATAGTAGAAAGCTTCTCTGAAGCTTGCAGAGAGCATTATGCAGGAGAATTAGGAAATAAAACTGGCTGTAGGTCAACTTTGCTGCCAAATCCAGAAAGTGAAGATGGCAAGAAAAGAAGAGTGATAAGCCTGAAGTGATTAGCATTATCCAAGATAGATGAAAGCACTATCTTGGAATCACTACTAAGGCCAGACAGAAAGTAGTGGAAGACAGACTGGAAACTTGTGGAAAAGTACCAGTGGTCCAATCACTGAAACTCCTGCATGGGCAGCTGCTGAATGAGACAGCAGAGAGAATCTTCCTGTGTAAAACAGAGAGAACAGACAAAGGAGAGGAGATATTCCTGTCCCTGTCTGATGAGCTGCCCAGAGAAAAGAAGGGAATTTGATCAAGGGAAAAAACTCTACACTGGAATGAAAGGCTAGAGAAGCCCTGCAGTGATATGCTACCACTCATTCAGGGGGAACCCTGGATGACAGGGTAGAGAAAGAGGAGCTGAAGGGTGACTTACCATATGGTAAGTCTGCGGAAGGAAAAGCGTAGTTACTCACCTGTAACAGGTGTTCTCCAGGAGCAGCAGGAATCAGTCCTCACTTATGGGTGACGTCGGCGCCGACGGAGCCCTCGCGGAGCAATTTTCCCCAGCTTTCAAAGAAAGCCTTTGGGAATTGCAGCGCGCATGCGCGGTCCTCTTCCCGCCCAAGGGTGCCATCTTAGCCAGTCAGATGACATAGCTAAAAAGACAGCATAAAAAATTTGCAAAAGGACAGAAGCAGACGATTGCAACTCCAAGGGGAGGAGGGAGGGTAGTGAGGACTGATTCCTGCTGCTCCTGGAGAACACCTGTTACAGGTGAGTAACTACGCTTTCTCCAGGACCAAGCAGGAAGTCAGTCCTCACTTATGGGACTCCCAAGCTCAAGGCTACCGGAGACCCTAAGCACAAAAATGAGCTCCCTCTAGCTCAGCAGCACAGAAGGAAAGAATCTTCGCTGAATTATCACCCACCGGAAGCCCACATCCGGGATGGAGGGTAGGAGTTGCTCAGACCTCAAAGAGATTACGGAGGACTGCCTGTCCGAAAGCACTGTCCCTGCGGGACTCCCTCTCGAGACAGTAATGGACCGCAAAAGTCTGGCTCGAAGACCAAGTAGCGGCCCGGCAGATGTCTGCCAGCGGAACAGAGCGGAGGTAAGCCACTGACGTAGCCTTTGCCCGAACGCAATGAGCCGTGACTCGACTTTCTAAGGAGAGTCCGGCTGCCCCATAAGCCAAAGAGATACAGTCCGCAACCCAGATGGACAGAGTACGCTTGGAGACCGGGAGCCCCAATTTATTGGGGTCAAAAGACACAAAAAGCTGAGCAGCTTTACGGTGCTCCCGCGTACGGTCAAGGTAGAAGTTCAGAGCCCTTCTACAGTCCAGGGTATGGAGGACCGTTTCAGCTCGGCTGGAGTGTGGTCTGGGAAAGAAGGTTGGAAGTACCACCTCCTGATTGATGTGAAAAGGGGAGACCACTTTTGGAAGAAATTTTGGGTGAGTCCGTAGGACTACCCTATTTTTGTAGAACCAAGTGTAAGGGGGATCAGACACGAGGGCCTGCAATTCACTTACGCGTTTAGCGGAAGTGAGGGCTATCAAGAACAGCGTTTTCCAAGACAGAAAACGGAGAGAACAGGTAGCCATAGGTTCAAAAGGCGGACAGGTGATCCGCTGCAAAACCACATTCAGGTCCCAGTCAGGCGCTGGCGGGCGCAGAGGTGGTTTAAGTAGAAGGAGACCTCGGAGAAACCTCGCTACGAGAGGGTCGCTGGAGAGAGGTCTACCGTCCACCGGCACATGATCTGCCGAAAGAGCACTGAGGTGAACTTTGACTGAGTTGGACTTAAGTCCCAGATTAGAGAGGTGTAGCAAGTACTGCAAGATCACCGACACCAGGCAGGAGAAGGGATCCTGAGACTGTTGGGTACACCAGACGGCAAAGCGACGCCATTTAAGGGCGTAGCATTTGCGGGTAGAAGGCCGTCGCGAAGCCAAGACGACCTCCTCCACCTCCGCCGGCAGGAGAAGGGGAGCAAGGACTACCCTCTCAGCAGCCAGGCCATGAGGTTGAGAGACCTGAGGTTGGGGTGTAGTAGAGACCCCTGATCCTGAGTGAGGAGATCCGGTTGTACCCCCAGAGGGAATGGATCCTCCACCGCTAATTGCAGTAGGAGCGGAAACCACGGCTGTCTGGGCCAGCGAGGGGCCACCAGGATCATGAAGGCTTTGTCTCGGAGAACCTTGAAAAGAGTCCGAGAGACTAGCGGGATGGGAGGGAAAGCGTACAGAAGGCTCCCCGACCATGAAATTAGAAAAGCGTCCGCCGCAACCCGAAGGGGGTGTGGCTGACGAGAGCAGAAGCGAGGAAGCTGCCGGTTGTGAGGACTGGCAAAGAGATCCACCGTGGGGAGGCCCCACTTTAGGAAGAGCTTCTGAACTACCAAGGGATCCAGACGCCACTCGTGCGGCTGGAGGATCCTGCTGAGTTTGTCCGCCAGGCAATTCTCTTGGCCCGGGAGATAAACTGCCTTGAGGAGAATGCCGTGACTGACGGCCCAAGAGCAGAGCTTCTGTGCCTCCCGGCAGAGGAGGAAGGAGCCCGTGCCCCCCTGTTTGTTCACGTAGAACATGGCAACTTGATTGTCCGTCTGGACAAGGACGGACTGGTGGGAAGTCAGGTGGGAGAAAGCCTTGAGAGCCAGGCGGATCGCCCTGAGCTCCAGGAAGTTGATCTGCTGAGCAGACTCCCACGTGGTCCAGAGGCCCTGAGTACGTGCCCCTTGGCAATGTGCTCCCCAGCCCAGGAGGGATGCATCCGTGGTCAGCACCCGGGTCGGCTGAGGTGACTGGAAAGGCATTCCGAATATCAGGTTAGGCTGCCGAAGCCACCACCGGAGAGACGAGATCAGCGGCTCGGAGACGCGCACTAGGTCTGCTAGGCCGCCTGTGGCTTGTCGCCACTGCTGGCGGAGACACCATTGAGCAGGCCGCATATTCAGGCGGGCATTGGGGGTCACATGGACGGTGGAAGCCATATGGCCAAGCAGTCTCAGGAAGCGCCTGGCGGAGACCAGGGTCTGGCTGCGAAAACGGTCGGCTAGGTCCATGAGCCGTTGAGCCCTGTCGAGCGGTAGGTACGCTCGTGCCTGAGGAGTGTGGAGCCTTGCGCCGATGAACTCGAGATCCTGTGAGGGGAGCAAAGTGGACTTTGCAAAATTTATAACAAAGCCCAAGTACTGCAGAAGAGTCACCGTGCGGCGTGTGGCGCTGGTGACCTCCGGAGCGGACGCCGCTCTGATGAGCCAGTCGTCGAGGTACGGAAAGACATAGAGGCCGTGAAGCCGGAGATGGGCCGCCACCACCGCGAGACATTTTGTGAAGACTCGCGGTGCGGAGGACAGGCCAAAGGGCAGTACTCTGTACTGGTAATGATTTCCTGCCACCACAAACCTTAGGTATTGGCGGTGGCTTGGGTGGATGAGGATGTGCGTGTAGGCATCCTTTAGATCCAAGGAGCATAGCCAATCTCCCTGCTGGAGGTAGGGCAGAAGGATTCCAAGGGTAAGCATTTTGAACTTCTCCCGCACAAGGAACTTGTTGAGGTTGCGCAAGTCCAGGATGGGTCTGAGGCCTCCTGTTCTCTTTGGTATTAGAAAATACCTGGAATAAAAGCCTTGACCTCTCAGGTGGTGTGGCACCGGTTCCACCGCCTGTTCCTGCAGAAGACCTGCTAACTCCTGAAGGAGTAATTCCCTGTGCAGAGGGGGTCGTGGAGGTTCTCCCGGAAAATAGGAGGGAGGGACCTGGTGGAAGTGGAGAAGATAGCCTTCTCGCACGACTTGAAGCACCCAGGCATCTGCGGTGATGCTGGACCACCTGTGGGCGAAGTGAACCAGCCGGCCTCCGGTGCTGGGAGGAACCAGCGGGGGGGGATAGGCTATGCTTAGTGAGTCAAAAACCCCCACCCTGCTGAGCAGGGGCTGGTGGTGCAGGCTTGGGGGCTTGCTGCCTACGGGACCCGTTACCCCGTCCCTTGGCCTGCTGGCCCTGTTGGGGAGCTGCAGGGGCCTGATAATGGGGGTATTGTTTGTAGGCAGCCGCCTTCCTCGGGTAAAAGGACTTTTTCCCCGAGCCCTTCTTTTTCTGGGAAGGGGCAGAGGTCTTCCTAGAAAGCCTGGTCCTGGTGAGAGTCTCAGTCTCAATTTGTGCAGCCTTTTCCGCCATGGGCTTGCCAAAGAGGTTTTCGCCTCGGCAGGGGACATCGACCAACTTGTCCTGCACCCAGGGCTCAAGGTCTGACGACTGAAGCCAAGCCTGTCGGCGGGCACCGATGCCGGCTGCGGCCACTCGAGCCGATGCTTCAAAGCCATCATAGGCTGCTCGGGACATGAACTTAGAGCATTCCCAAATGCCAGTGGACAAGGCCAGGAACCTCCGCAAGGGTTCCTCGGACAACCCAGCGGAGAATCCGGCTAGCTCTTTAGCCAGATCTCGGAGATACATGCCCATGTATAGCTGGTAGGTCTGGACACGACATGCGAGCATAGAGCCCTGGAAACACTTCTTACCAAGGCCATCCAGGTTACGGGCCTCCCTGCCAGGAGGCACCGAGGAGTGCATCTTCTGGCTCTTAAGACGATGCATGGCCGATTCCACTACCATGGAATGGTGTGGTAGCTGTGCCTTTTGAAAGCCAGGGCTCTTGCGGACTCGATAGATAGAAACGACCCGCTTGCTCAGGACCGGCGAGGAGGCCGGACTCTCCCACATGCGGAAGAGTAGTCGTTCCAGCATAGGAGGAACCGGTACAGTAAAGTGTTCCCTTGCGGGAGAGTCATACTGGAGGGCGTCGAGCTCTTCGGCTCGAGGCTCCTCCTCGGGGTCCGCAGGGAAGGCCAAAGCCTTGGCCATATCCCTGACGAAGTCCGAGAACCGGGCATCCTCCGGGGGGGACTGCTCGAAGGAAAAAAGAATAAAATAATGAAGAAATATCGACTTTTTCGCGGGGACAAGACGGGGACGTCTGCAGGGCTCCGCGGAAAAAAGAAGACTGGCTAAGATGGCACACTTGGGCGGGAAGAGGACCGCGCATGCGCGCTGCAATTCCCAAAGGCTTTCTTTGAAAGCTGGGGAAAATTGCTCCGCGAGGGCTCCGTCGGCGCCGACGTCACCCATAAGTGAGGACTGACTTCCTGCTTGGTCCTGGAGAAGCAGAGTTACTTACCTGTAACAAGTGATCTCTGGGAACAGCTGGAATAAGTCTTCAAATATGGGTACGTCGGTACCGACGGAGCCTGCGCGGGAACGCTCCCCAACTTCCCAAAAAGGAAAGCCTTTGGGAGCATCCCACAGCGTCTGCGCGCTGCCTTCCCGCCTTTCCTAACCGCCTCTCCTCAGTTCGAGTTTTAAAGCTGAGACAAAGAGAGAAAGAGGAAAGGAAGATAGAGAGATACAACTCCTAGGGGAGGTGGGTGGGTTGTGAAGACTTATTCCTGCTGTTCCCAGAGATCACCTGTTACAGGTAAGTAACTGTGCTATCTCCAGGAACAAGCAGGAATGAGTCTTCACATATGGGGACTCCCTAGCTAGAGATGCCTGGGAGATTCCCAAGGTTATGAGACCCTGGAAAGGGCTCTACCCCCTCCTATGGATCTCAGGCATCTATTCCGGGAAGGAGGGTAGGAGTTGATTAAGAATGGAACAGGTGTTTGAGAACAGCCTGACCAAACAAGGCATCCCGGCGGGAGTCCTTGTCCAAGCAGTAATGGGCTGTGAAGGTATGAACCGAGGCCCAGGTGGCCACTCGACAGATCTGATCGATGGACACAGAATTTAGATGAGCCATAGAGGTGGCCATGGCCCTCACATTATGAGCTGTGACATGGCTCTCCAGAGAAAGGTTCTTACTCTGGTAGGCGAAAGAAATACACTGAGCAATCCAATTGGACAGTGTCCTCTTAGAGACTGGAAGTCCCAAATGAGAGGTATCAAAAGCAACAAAGAGTTAGGAAGACTTGTTGCTGTGTCCTTTGTAAGTAAAAGGCAAGAGCTCTCTTACAATCCAGAGTATGAAGATTCCTCTCTGCACTTGATGCATGAGGACCTGGAAAAAAGACAGGTAAATACACCTCTTAAGATGAAAAGGTGAGACCACTTTAGGCATAAAGTGTGGATTGGTCCTAACGACTACCTTATCATGATGGAACCTTGTATAAGGTGGATTAGCCACTAAAGCCTGCAGTTCACTGATGCGGCGAACTGAGGTGACTGCAATGAGGAAAATAACCTTCAAGGAAAGAAATTTCAAGGAGGCGGTGGCTAAGGGTTCAAAAGGTGGCTTCATAAGCTGACCAAGAACCAGATTTAAGTCCCATGCCACCGGAGGAGGTCTAATGGGAGGTTTAGTTAAAGTTAGGCCTCTCATGAATCTTGTAATAAGAGGATGAGAGGAAATAGGCTGTCCACTGATAGGCTTAAGGGATGCTGCAATAGCACTCAAATGGACCCTTACTGAATTCGTCTTAAGGCCTGCATTGGAGAGATGCAGGAGATATTCCAATACAGAATTCAAAGGTAGTGCTAGAGGGTCAAGACCCTTCTTAGTACACCAAATGGAAAACCTTTTCCATTTAAAAGCATAGGAACGTCTAGTAGAAGGTTTTCTGGAAGCATGGAGGATATCCTTCACTTGCTGAGAAAGATTCCAATCCTGAACGTCTAGGCCTTCAGTAACCAAGCTCTGAGGTGAAGGGACGTGGGGTTTGGGTGCTACAAAGTCCCCTCCTCCTGGGACAGAAGGTCTGGAGCAGCTCCCAAGTCCAGTGAGGGAGCTTGAGAGAGATGCAAAAGTAGAGGGTACCACACTTGGCGTGGCCAGCGTGGAGCTATGAGGATCATAGATCAAACTCCAGAGGGATCAAGGAACAGAGTCTTGGGAATCAAGGGAATGGGTGGAAGGCATACAGGAAGCCTTGACCCCAGTGAAGGAGGAAGGCATCCTTGGCCTGAACTCCCTGACACGGAATTCTGGAACAGAACCGGGGAATTTTGGCATTCCACGGACTTGCAAAGAGGTTTATCTCCGGGGTTCCCCATTCTTGGAAGATTCTGAGTACCTGGTCCATGTGCAGGGACCATTCGTGTGGAAGCAGAACTCGACTGAGCCTGTCTGCCCAAGAGTTTTGGATTCCTGGGAGGTATACGACCAGGAGATGGATTTGATGCTCTCTGGCGAAGGCCCACAATCTTAAAGCTTCGTTGCAAAGCGACAGAGAGCCAGTTCCTCCTTGCTTGTTTATGTAAAACATGGCTACTTGATTGTCCGTATGAATGAGGACTGTCTTGTAGCTGACCAGGGTATGGAAGACCCTGAGAGCTAGAAAAACTGCTCGAAGCTCCAAGTGGTTGATATGAAGAAAGATCTCCTGTGAAGACCAAATGCCCTGAGTGGAGAGGTCTTGTAGATGAGCTCCCCAACCTGTTTGGGAGGCATCTGTTGTGAGGGTTGCCTGGGGCAACAACTGTTGAAAGCGGGACCCCAGCAACAGATTTTGGGTGGACTTCCACCACTGGAGAGACCAAAAGAGGCGCCTGGAGGTTACTATTTTGTCTGGCAGAGCCCCTGATGCTTGAGTCCACTGGGTGGAGAAAGTCCATAGAGCTGCTCTCATGTGAAGGCGAGCATAGGGGACCACATGCACTGTGGATGCCATGTGGCCTAGCAGTTGAAGCATCTCCTGGGCAGTTAAATGGCTCTTTGACTGAATCTGGGAGGCTCACTGCACTAGGCCTAGGCAACGGGCCTAAGGGAGATAGGCCCTTGCAGTGGTAGTGTCTAACCAAGCCCCTATGAACTCTAGAGACTGAGTAGGGGTGAGCTGGGACTTTGGGAGGTTTACCACAAGTCCCAGATACTGCAGAATGCGCCTTGTGCGGTCCAGGGAAGTCTGGGCCTCTGACTGAGAGGGAGCTCGGATGAGCCAGTCGTCCAGGTATGGGAATACAAAGATTCCCAGAGTGCGTAGAAATGCAGCTACTACTGCCATGCATTTGGTGAACACTCTTGGAGCAGAGGCCAGACCGAAAGGAAGCACCCTGTATTGGTAATGTTTTCCTTGGAAAAGAAAACGGAGGAACCTTCTGTGAGATGGATGGATGAGCACATGTGTGTACACATCCTTGAGATCTAGAGAACAAAGCCAATCCTGACTCTGAAGGTATGGAAGGAGAGTGCCCAGGGAAAGCATCTTGAATTTCTCCTTGCATAGAAATCCGTTCAATTCCCTGAGATCAAATATGGGTCTGTAGCCCCCTGTTTTCTTTGGGATGAGAAAATAGGGGGAGTAAAACACTGACCCTTGTTGAAGAAGAGGTACTTCTTCTATTGCCCCTTGGGCAAGAAGGGTAAGCCACCTCCTGACCTAGAAGGTCGAGAAGAGATGTTGGAGAACTGAAGTGTCTCACCATGGTGTGAGGAAGAAGGTTTGAGAAAGCGTAGTTACTCACCTGTAACAGGTGTTCTCCAGGAGCAGCAGGAATCAGTCCTCACATATGGGTGACGTCGGCGCCGACGGAGCCCTCGCGGAGCAATTTTCCCCAGCTTTCACAGAAAGCCTTTGGGAATTGCAGCGCGCATGTGCGGTCGCCTTCCCGCCCAAGGGTGCCATCTTAGCCAGTCTGATGACATAGCTAAAAGACAGCATAAAAATTTGCAAAAAAACTTAAGCAGATGATTGCAACTCCACGGGGAGGAGGGAGGGTTGTGAGGACTGATTCCTGCTGCTCCTGGAGAACACCTGTTACAGGTGAGTAACTACGCTTTCTCCAGGACCAAGCAGGAAGTCAGTCCTCACATATGGGACTCCCAAGCTTAAGGCTACCGGAGACCCTAAGCACAAAAATGAGCTCCCTCTAGCTCGGCAGTACAGAAGGATGGAATCTTCGCTGAATTATTACCCACCGGTAGCCCCCATCCGGGATGGAGGGTAGGAGTTGCTCAAACCTCGAAGAGATTTCGGAGGACTGCCTGTCCGAAAGCACTGTCCCTGCGGGACTCCCTCTCGAGACAGTAATGGACCGCAAAAGTCTGGCTCGAAGACCAAGTAGCGGCCCGGCAGATGTCTGCCAGCGGAACAGAGCGGAGGTAAGCCACTGACGTAGCCTTCGCCCGAACACAATGAGCCGTGACTCGACTTTCTAAGGAGAGTCCGGCTGCCCCATAAGCCCAAGCGATACAGTCAGCAACCCAGATGGACAGGGTACGCTTGGAGACCAGAGCCCCAATTTATTGGGGTCAAAAGACACAAAAAGCTGAGCAGCTTTACGGTGCTCCCGCGTACGGTCAAGGTAGAAGTTCAATGCCCTTCTACAGTCCAGGGTATGCAGGACTCGTTCAGCTCGGCTGGAGTGAGGCCTGGGAAAGAAGGTTGGAAGTACCACCTCCTGATTGATGTGAAAAGGGGAGACAACTTTTGGAAGAAATTTTGGGTGAGTCCGTAGGACTACCCTATTTTTGTAGAACCGAGTGAAGGGAGGATCAGACACGAGGGCCTGCAATTCACTTACGCGTCTAGCGGAAGTGAGGGCTATCAGGAATAAGGTTTTCCACGAAAGAAAACGCAGAGAACAGGTAGCCATCGGTTCAAAAGGCGGACAGGTGATCCGCTGTAAAACCACATTCAGATCCCAGTCAGGTGCTGGCGGGCGCAGAGGTGGTTTTAGTAGAAGGAGACCTCGGAGAAACCGTGCTACAAGAGGGTCGCTGGAAAGAGGTCTGCCGTCCACCGGCACATGGTGTGCTGAAAGAGCACTGAGGTGGACCTTAACGGAGTTGGACTTAAGTCCCAGATTAGAGAGGTAGAGCAGGTACTGCAAGATCACCGACACCGAGCAGGAGAAGGGATCCTGAGACTAATGTACACACCAAACGGAAAAGCGACGCCATTTAAGGGAGTAGCATTTGCGGGTAGAAGGTCGCCGAGAAGCTAGGACGACCTCTTCCACCTCTGCCGGCAGGAGAAGGGGAGCAAGGACTACCCTTTCAGCCGCCAGGCCATTAGATTGAGAGATCTGAGGTTGGGGTGTAGCAGAGACCCCTGATCCTGTGTTAGGAGATCCGGTTGAAACCCCAGAGGGAACGGATCCTCTACCGCTAATTGCAACAGGAGTGGAAACCACGGCTGTCTGGGCCAGCGAGGAGCCACCAGGATCATGGACGCTTTGTCCCGGAGAACCTTGAACAGAGTTCGGAAGACCAGCGGGATGGGAGGAAAAGCATAGAGAAGGTTTTCCGACCATGAGAGCAGAAATGCATCTGCCGCTACCCTACCCGAAGGGGATGTGGCTGACGCGAGCAGAAGCGAGGAAGTTGCCGGTTGAGAGGACTGGCAAAGAGATCCATCGTGGGGAGGCCCCACTTCAGAAAGAGTTTCTGGGCTACCAAGGGATCCAGACGCCACTCGTGCGGCTGGAGTATCCTGCTGAGTTTGTCCGCCAGGCAATTCTCCTGGCCTGGGAGATAAACTGCTTTGAGAAGAATGCCGTGACTGACGGCCCAAGAGCAGAGCTTTTGAGCTTCTCGGCAGAGAAGGAAGGAGCCCGTGCCGCCCTGTTTGTTCACGTAGAACATGGCAACTTGATTGTCCGTCTGGACAAGGACGGACTGGTGAGAAGTCAGGTGGGAGAAAGCCTTGAGCGCCAGACGAATAGCTCTGAGCTCTAGGAAGTTGATCTGTTGAGCAGATTCCCACGCGGTCCAGAGACCTTGAGTACATGCCCCCTGGCAATGAGCTCCCCAGCCCAGGAGGGAAGCATCGGTCGTCAGCACTTGAGTCGTCTGAGGCGACTGAAAAGGCATTCCGAGCACCAGGTTCGGCCGATGAAGCCACCACTGTAGGGAAGAGGCCAGCGGTCTGGAGAGGCGCACTAAGTCGGCTAGACCGCCGGTGGCTTGTTGCCACTGCTTGCGAAGGCACCATTGAGCCGGCCGCATATTCAGGCGAGCATTGGGGGTCACGTGGACGGTGGAAGCCATATGGCCGAGTAGTCTCAGGAAGCGCCTGGCGGAGACCAGGGACTGGCTGCGAAAACGGCCGGCTAGGTCGATGAGCCGTTGAGCCCTGTCGAGAGGCAGGAAAGCTCGAGCCTGAGGAGTGTGCAGTCTTGCGCCGATGAACTCGAGATCCTGTGAGGGGAGCAAAGTGGACTTTGCGAAGTTTATGACAAAGCCCAAGTACTGCAGAAGAGTCACCGTGCGGTGTGTGGCATTGGTGACTGCCGGAGGGGACGACGCTCTGATGAGCCAGTCGTCGAGGTACGGAAAGACATAGAGGCCGTGAAGCCTGAGATAGGCCGCCACCACCGCGAGACATTTTGTGAAGACTCGCGGTGCAGAGGACAGGCCAAAGGGCAGTACTCTGTACTGGTAGTGATTTCCGGCCACCACAAACCTTAGGTATTGGCGGTGGCTTGGGTGGATGAGGATGTGCGTGTAGGCATCCTTTAGATCCAAGGAGCATAGCCAATCTCCCTGCTGGAGGTAGGGCAGAAGGATTCCAAGGGTAAGCATCTTGAACTTTCCCGCACAAGGAACTTGTTGAGGTTGCGCAAGTCCAGGATGGGTCTTAGGCCTCCTGTCCTTTTTGGTATTAGGAAATACCTGGAATAAAAGCCTTGACCTCTCAGGTGGTGGGGCACCGGTTCCACAGCCTGGTCCTGAAGAAGACTTGCTAACTCCTGAAGGAGTAAGTCCCTGTGCAGAGGGAGTCGCGGAGGTTCTCCCGGAAAATAAGAGGGAGGGACCTGATGGAAGTGGAGAAGATATCCTTCTCGCACGACTTGAAGCACCCAGGCATCTGAAGTGATGTTGGACCACCTGTGGGCGAAGTGAACCAGCCGGCCTCCGGTGCTGGGAGGGACCAGCTGAGGGGGAGAGGCTATGCTGAGGAAGTCAAAAACCCCCACCCTGCTGAGCAGGGGCTGGTGGTGCAGGCTTGGGGGCTTGCTGCCTACGGGACCCGTTACCCCGTCCCTTGGCCTGCTGACCCTGTTGGGGAGCTGGAGGGGCCTGATATTGGGGGTAGTGTTTGTAGGCAGCCGCCTTTCTCGGGTAAAAGGACTTTTTTCCCGAGCCCTTCTTTTTCTGGGAAGGGGCGGAGGTCTTCCTAGAAAGCCTGGTCCTGGTGAGAGTCTCCGTCTCGATTTGTGCAGCCTTTTCAGCCATGGGCTTGCCAAAGAGGTTTTCACCTCTGCAGGGGACATCGACCAACTTGTCCTGCACCCAAGGCTCAAGGTCAGACGACTGAAGCCAAGCCTGTCGGCGGGCACCGATGCCGGCTGCGGCCACACGAGCCGATGCTTCAAAGCCATCATAGGCTGCTCGGGACATGAATTTGGAGCATTCCCGAATACCAGATGTTAAGGCTAGGAACCTCCGCAAAGGTTCCTCGGACAGCCCAGCAGAGAATCCGGCTAGCTCTTTAGCCAGGTCTCGGAGATACATGCCCATGTATAGCTGGTAGGTCTGGACACGACAGGCCAGCATAGAGCCCTGGAAACACTTCTTACCAAGGCCATCCAGGTTACGGGCCTCCCTGCCAGGGGGCACCGAGGAGTGCATTTTCTGGCTCTTCAGCCGATGCATGGCCGATTCCACTACCATGGAATGGTGTGGTAGCTGTGCTTTTTGGAAGCCAGGACTCTTGCGGACTCGATAGATGGTATCGACCCGCTTGCTCAATACCGGCGACGAGGCCGGACTCTCCCACATGCGGAAGAGTAGTCGTTCCAGCATGGGAGGCACCGGTACAGTAAAGTGCTCCCGGGCGGGAGAGTCGTACTGAAGGGCGTCGAGCTCTTCGGCTCGAGGCTCCTCCTCGGGATCCGCCGGGAAGGCCAAAGCCTTGGCCATATCCCTGACGAAGTCCGAGAACCGGGCATCCTCCGGAGGGGACTGTTTCCGAGGTTCGGACTCAGGTGAGTCCGAGGGGACACACCGAGTCCGAAAGGAATCAGGTGACTCCTCCTCTTCAGACTCCCAGACCGACTCCGAGGAGGAATCAGTGGGGTCGGCTCGGGCAGGCGGAGGCGTCGGCCGCCCCGACGCCAAGGGAGTCGGCGGCGACGACCTCAGTCCCGAACGGGAGGCCGAGGGTGACCTCGACCGAGGCTCGACTCGAGTTCGCATGGACTCGAGGATCGGCTCGGTCTCCGGGGTCGACTTAGACGTCGACGTCCCGGCGGTCGGGCAGCGGCGCCAGCGAGGCTAGCGATCAGTGCCCGCTGCTGGTCCATGAAGGCAGATAGTCTGCTCTCCAAGGCCGTCAACCTGAGTCCGACCTCAGGTGACCCAGCAGTCCCCGACTCAGGCCCCGACGGCGTCGGGCCCGACGTCGGACCTCTCGGAGGCGAGTCCAGAAGGACCACAGGACTTACCCGAGCAGGCAACTCCGACTCCAGGCGAGGTCGCTTCGGGAGGTGCTCCTTCTCCAAAGACCCGGGACAGCTGTCGGGGCTATGCGACCTGGCCCTCGCGGAGCCAGGAGCGTCCACCGACACCGCCCTCGCGGGTTTTGTCTTCCGTCGATGGTCTCCGGAGGGAGAACCCCTGTCGGAGGAGCTTCGGCGATGTTCAGAGCTGGAGCCTCTGGATGCCGAGGCCTCCGACGAGGTCCGGGTACGGCTGGGGTCAGCGAAGATTCTATCCCGCTGATGCCGCCGACTCCTCAACGCTTTGGAGGACATTTTGCCACAGGCTCCACAGATCATTTCTTCATGATCCGGGCCCAGGCAGTGGAGGCAATTATCGTGTGTGTCAGTGAGTGACATATTTCTGTCACACTGACCACACCGCTTGAAACCACTGGCAGCCATCGGGGGAAAAAGGGCCCCTGCAAGGTCAAAGGACCGGGCTGCCAG
Organism: Ichthyophis bannanicus; assembly: GCA_033557465.1. Classification (NCBI taxonomy): domain Eukaryota; kingdom Metazoa; phylum Chordata; class Amphibia; order Gymnophiona; family Ichthyophiidae; genus Ichthyophis; species Ichthyophis bannanicus. The sequence goes on from CM066033.1 coordinate 778,231,567, forward strand.
GGAAAAATCGAAAACGAAACTGACAAAAATCAGAAAAACCGAAAAATAAGGGAAGGACTCGCAACGGCGTCGCGAGTCCGGGCAGGAAAACGACCGGCGTCGAACCGAATTGAAAAACGAGTAAAACTCACGAAAATCAACTTTTTTAGCGGGGACACGACGGGCTCCGCGGAAAAAAGAAGACTGGCTAAGATGGCACCCTTGGGCGGGAAGGCGACCGCGCATGCGCGCTGCAATTCCCAAAGGCTTTCTCTGAAAGCTGGGGAAAATTGCTCCGCGAGGGCTCCGTCGGCGCCGACGTCACCCATATGTGAGGACTGACTTCCTGCTTGGTCCTGGAGAACCTTAGGGTATCCTAAAATATCCAATTTCTTTGACCTAGGTTCTTTTTCAGAGGATGTGGTAATAGAAAGTCCTTTAGCTAGCTCTATAATGAAGTCTTGAAAGGACAAATCCTCTGGTGGAGACATTCTCCTCTTTGGGGAAGAGGGGTCTTCCTGAAGAACTAGAGACAGCTCATCAGAGTCCTCAGAGGAGTCAAAATCCTCAGAAGAATCAGAGTATTCTCTATTTGCTTCCAACGCACGATACGCATACCGATCGGTATCGACATCGGGCGTACCGGGTATGGGATCGGTATCGGGTGAAAACCCGGATCCGGCATGCGGAACCGATCTGCGTTTGGAAGTGGATGGTCTCGGTTCCGGTATGGGAGACGATACCGGAACCGGACCCGGTACCGCTGAACGCGGTACCGAGGGCGTCGCAGCTGTAATAAAAGCCAGCATGGCCTGCTGCATGGTCTGAACAGTATTGCTCATAGACGCCACTGCTGCCTGGATGTCGGTACCGGTATGGGCCGGTACCCCAGAGCAGTCTAACAGGTGATCAGTCGAGGCCGTGCCATCGATGTCAACCTGTAACCCCATAGATGGTGCTTTGGAAGTCAGAGCTTCCCGCCGGGGTTGTTTGGCTGGGGCATGGTCCTCAGATTCAAAATTGAGAGCCTCTCGATGCTTTGAAGGAGATTTGCTCTTTGAGGACCTGCCCGAAGAAGGTTTGGTTACCTGAGATCCATCCGGAGAGGAAGACCTGGATGACTGTGATGCTGGATTATCTGAAGCAAACAGCACATGGAATTTGTTGGCCCGGTTCTGCAAACCACGTTTAGACATCTGGGAGCAGGATGGGCAGTCCGGAATGGAGTGGTCAGGTCCCAAACATTTAAGACACCATTCATGGGTGTCTGTGACAGAAATAACAGCACTACACTTGGTACACTTCTTGAAACCAGGGGCTGGTTTCTCCATGAGGAGAATTTGTGTAGGCCTGAGGCCTAACCGAAGTCACCAAGTTGTGCAAGAAAAAGATTTTTTTATTTTTTTTTTTAAAGAAAAGAGAGACCGGCGGTACCGGTTTCGGTATGGGGAAGGCAGGTACGCGGTCTAAAGAAACAAACTAAAACAATAATTTCTTCAGCGGTGACAGGAACACGACCTGCTGGCTCCGCGGAAAAAGAGAAACTGAGGAGAGCTGGTCAGGAAGGCGGGAAGGCAGCGCGCATGTGCAGTGGGAGACCCCAAAAGCTTCCTTCCTGGGAATCTGGGGAGCTTTCCCGCGCAGGCTCCGTCGGTTCCGACGTACCCATGAGTGAGGACTTATTCCTGCTTGTTCCTGGAGATCACCTGTTACAGGTGAGTAACTACTCTTTCTCCAGGACCAAGCAGGAAGTCAGTCCTCACATATGGGTGACTCCCTAGCTTTGGGCTACCAGGAACCCAGACTGAACAAGAGAACTCCCTCTAGGCTCAGCATCAAAGAAAGGCTTTTCACTCAAAGAACCTCCACCGGTAGCTCAACCGAGGGCTGGAGGGCAGGAGTTGCCTAAACCTCAAAGAGATTCCAGAGTACTGCCTGGCCAAAAGCACTGTCCCTACGGGACTCCCTCTCCAGACAGTAATGGGCCGCAAAAGTTTGGCTTGAGGACCAAGTTGCAGCCCTGCAGATGTCTACCAACGGTACAGAGCGGAGAAGAGCCACTGAGGCAGCCATTGCCCTGACACGATGGGCTGTGACCCGACCCTGGAAAGGAAGGTAAGCCGCCCTGTAAGCCCAGGTGATACAGTCAGCCACCCAGATGGACAAGGTACGCTTGGACACAGATAACCCCAAATTATTATGGTCAAAAGATATGAAGAGCCGAGTAGCCCTCCTATGCCCCTGCGTACGGTCAAGATAGAAGGATAAGGACCACCTACAGTCCAGGGTATGCAGAACTGCTTCAGCCTGGCTTGCATGAGGCCTAGGGAAAAATGTTGGAAGAACCACCTCCTGGTTGAGGTGGAAAGAGGAGACAACCTTTGGGAGGAACTTTGGATGAGTCCTAAGGACTACTCTGTTCCTATAGAAGCGGGTGCAAGGCCTGTCACAGACCAGGTCCTGAAGCTCACTCACTCGCCTGGCCGAGGTTAGGGCTACCAAGAAGAGTGTCTTTCAGGACAGGAAGCGGAGAGGACAAGTAGCCATCGGCTCAAAAGGTGGGTGAGTCAGTTGCTGCAAGACCACATTCAACGCCCACTCAGGAGCAAGAGGACGGATTGGAGGCTTGAGCAAGAGCAAGCCTCAGAGAAACCTGGACACCAAAGGGTGAACCGATAGAGAATGTCCTTCCACTAGTGAGTGGTGAGCTGCTAGAGCTGAGAGGTGGACCCGAACAGAATTGGACTTAAGTCCCTGATTGGATAAGTGCAGTAGATACTGAAGCACTACTGGTACACCACACAGAAAACCTTTTCCATTTCAGGGCATAGGTTTTCCTAGTGGACTGCTTTCTAGAGGCTAGGACAACCTCCTCAGATAGGCCCCAGGGAGCCAAAACTACCCTTGTAGCCTTCATGCCATCAAATTGAGAGCTCTGAGATTTGGGTTCAGAAGGGAACCTTGATCCTGAGAGAGAAGATCGGACTGCAACCCCAGAGGCAGTGGGGGATCCTCTGCCAGTTGAGGCAGAAGTGGGAACCAAGGCTGTCTCGGCCATCTGGGAGCTACCAGTAGGACCGAAGCATTGTTCTGTAGAATTTTGAATAGGGTTCGGGCCACCAGGCGTGTGGGAGGAAACGCATAGAGGAGGCCCTGGGACCAGGAAATCAGAAAAGCATCTGCTGCTAGCCGCAGAGGATGCGGTTGCCTGGAGCAGAACCATGGCAGCTGTTTGTTCTGTGGACTGGCAAACAGATCTATGGATGGAAGTCCCCATTTCAGGAAAATCTTCTGAACCACCAAAGGATGGAGCTGCCATTCGTGGGGCTGCAGAATCCTGTTCAACCTATCGGCCAGGTAGTTTTCCTGGCCAGGGAGATACACAGCCTTGAGGAACATGTTGTGCTTGAGAGCAAACAAGCAAAGGTCCTGGGCCTCCTGAACAAGGAGCCAGGACCCAATGCCACCCTGCTTGTTCACATAAAACATGGCTACTTGGTTGTCTGTTTGAACTAAGACAGACTGATGAGCCAGGATTTGAGAGAAAGTCTTGAGGGCTAAACGAATAGCCCTCAGTTCCAGTAGGTTGATCTGTTGCATGGCCTCCCAGGGAGACCACAGGCCTTGGGTGCACTTGCCCAGACAATGAGCTCCCCAGCCTTGCAGGGAGGCATTTGTGGTCAACACCACTGTGAACGTAGGAATCTGAAAAGGAGCTCCTTGCAGTAGATTGGGTGGGTGCAGCCACCAGTGAAGGGAGTTCAGGAATGGTCTGGACACCCTTACTATGTCTCTGAGGCTCCCTGTGGCCTGTGTCCACTAAGTTCTGAGGCACCACTGTGCAGGCCTCATATGGAGCCGGGCATTGGGGGTCACATGTACTGTCGAAGCCATGTGGCCAAGAAGCCTCAGGCAGAGTTTGGCGGAGACCAGTGACCTGCTGAGAAACTGGTTTGCCAAGTTTATCAGTCTTTGGGCTCTGTCGTCTGGCAAGAAAGCCTTTGCCAGCAGAGAGTCCAGCCTTGCTCCTATGAACTCCAAGTTCTGGGAGGGGAGCAAAGTGGACTTTGCGAAGTTTACGACAAATCCCAGGTTTTGAAGAAGAGCAATAGTTCGGAGGGTGGCTTGTCTGGCCTCCTGGCACGTCTGACCCCTGATGAGCCAGACGTCCAGATAGGGGAAGACAAAGATACCCTGATTTCTCAGGTAGGCCGCGACCACTGCCAGGCACTTGGTAAAGACCCTGGGGGCAGAGGTGAGGCCAAAAGGCAGTACCCTGTACTGATAGTGGTGTCCTCCCACAATGAACCTGAGGTACTTTCTGTGGTCTGGATGAATGAGGATGTGAGCGTACGCATCCTTTAGATCTAAGGAGCATAGCCAATCTCCCTGCTGGAGGTAGGGCAGAAGTGTCCCAAGAGTAAGCATCTTGAATTTTTCTTTCTCTAGGAACTTGTTGAGATTTCTGAGGTCGAGGATAAGCCGGAGGCCCCCGGTTCTTTTTGATACGAGAAAGTACCTGGAGTAGAACCTTTGACCCTGGAGGTGGGGAGGCACAGGCTCCACTGCCTTGTCCCGCAACAGACCTTGGAGCTTCTGAAGGAGATCTGTGTGTAGGGGAGGCCTTGGAGGTTCCCCTAGGAAGTATGGAGGAGGCAGCTGCTGGAAGTGTAGCATATAGCCCTTGTGGACGATGCTTAGCACCAACTGTCCCCAGTGATAAGTGGCCACCGGTGGGCAAACAGGGTAAGTCAACTTCCTGTGCAGGTTGGGAAAGCAGGGACAGAGAGGCTATGCCTAAGGAGTCAAAAGCCCCCACCCTGCTGAGTGGGAGCAGGAGCAGGAGGTTTGGGAGCTCTCTGCCTACGGGGCCCATTCCCCTGCCCCTTGGCCTGCTGACCCTGTGGGGGAGCGTGGGAGGCCTGGTACTGTGGGAACTGTTTGTAGGCAGTGCCCTTCCTTGTGTAAAAGAGCTTTTTACCCGAGCCCTTCTTTTTTTGAGAAGGGGCATAAGTCTTTTTAGACAGCCTTGTCCTTGTGAGGTGCTCGGTTTCGAGCTGTGCGGCCTTCTCGGTCATGGGCTTGCCAAATAAAGTTCTCACCTCAGCAAGGGACATCGACCAACTTGTCCTGAACCCACGGCTCGAGGTCCAATGACTGCAACCACGCCTGGCGTCAGGCCGCGATGCCGGCTGCCGCAACATGGGTCGAAGCCTCGAAGCCATCGTAGGCAGCGCGGGACAAACTTAGAGCATTCCTGTATCCCCGAGGACAAGGACTTGAACCTCTGCAAGGGTTCCCCGGAGAGACCAGCGGAGAACCTGGCCAGTTCCTTGGCCAGGTCTCACAAGTACATGCCCATGTACAGCTGGTAAGACTGGACACGGCAAGCAAGCATCGCGCCCTGGAAGCACTTTCTACCAAAACCATCCAGGTTCCGGGCCTCCCTCCTCTTTCGTTCCCGGTCGGGGGACCCCCTGTCCGAGGAGCCCCGACGGTGCTCGGGATCAGATTCCCGAGATGTCGAGGCCTCAGATGAGGTCCGGGCCCGGCCAGAGGCCGAGTCGGAGAAAAGCCTTTCCCTTTGGTGCTAACGACTTCAAAGCGCCTTGGAGGACATCTTTCCACATGGTCCACAGATCTTAGGATCATGGTCAGGACCCAGGCACCGAAGGCAGCAGTCGTGTATGTCGGTGAGAGACATTAGTTTCTTGCACCGATCACACTTCTTGAAACCACTGGAAGCCATCGGGGAAAAAGAGAGTCCCCGCGAGGTCAAAGGACCGGCCTTCCAGGGAAAAAGAAAAAAAGGTCGCGAAAGCCAGCCACTAAGGGCAAAAACCGAAAAAATAAGGTCGGGCTCGATACCGGTGTACCGAACCCGGCGGGAGGGGAACCGGCATCGAACCGGAGAAAAAACAGCGAAGGAATCGCAAAAAAATCCAACTATTTTCCGGGAGGACTAGGACACACGTCCGACGGAAAAAGAGAGACTGAGCAAGATGGCACCTTTAGGCGGGAAGGGGACCACGCATGCGTGCCTGCATTCCCAAAGGCTTTCATAGAAAGCTGGGGAAATGCTCCGCAAGGGCTCGATCGACATCGATGTCACCCATATGTGAGGACTGACTTCCTGCTTCGTCCTGGAGAATCAAACTCTAGAATTTGTTACCAGAGGATGTAGTAAAGGCTGTTAGTGTAGCTCGGTTTAGAAAAGGTTTGGACAAGTTCCTGGAGGAAAGGTCCATAAACCATTATTAAAAAGGGACCCCGGATATCAACGCTTGACCCAATACAAGCACTGAGGAACCTGTGTCTTTTGGGGAACTGCTAGGTACGTATGACCTAGATTGGCCACTGTTGGAAACAGGATACTAGGCTTGATGGATCGTGGTCTGACCCAGTATGGCATATCTTATGTTCTAACATGGACAGTCGAGGCCATGTGCCCCAGGAGGCGCAGCATGACCCGCGCAGAGACCCTGGGCTTTCCTTGGACCTCGGCAGCCATAACACGGAGTCAATCCATGCGTGCTCGAGGGAGAAAGGCGGTCGCACATTCTGTGTCGACAAGAGCACCAATGAACTCCAGGGTCCACACCGGAGTGAGGTGGGATTTGGAGTAGCTGATAAGGAAACTGAGGCGCTCGAGGAGGGAGACTGTGCGCGACTCCAAGAGGTGAGCCTCCTCCGCTGAGGTGCCAGAGACGAGCCAATCGTCTAGGTAAGGATAGACGGATACGCCCTGCTGCCGGAGGTGGGTCGTGGCCGCTGACAGACACTTGGTGAAGACTCACGCGGCAGACGCAAGCCCAAAGGGGAGCACTCTGTACTGGAAGGGCTCTCCCTGCACCCTGAAACGCAGGTACTTCCTGTGCTTAGGGTGGACATTTTCGAACTTCTCCCGCACCAGAAACTTGTTCAGATTCCTGAGGTCGAGGACGGGGCGCAGGCTCACCATCCTCTTCAGATGAGGAACTACAGGAATAAAATCCCTGATCCCAGAGGTTCGGCAGAACTCTTTCAACTGCCTGTTGACCAAGGAGGTTGTTCGGCTCTTGCTGCAAATAAGCCTGGTGTGAGGGAAGCCGAGTAGGCTCCGCCGAGGAGAAAGGAGGAGGAAGCCTGGTGTGAGGGAAGCCGAGTAGGCTCCGCCGAGGAGAAAGGAGGAGGGAGTCTGGCTAGAAGAAGATGATACCCGTCCCGGATCACCTGCAAGACCCAGGTGTTTAATGTAATAGCCACCCATTTGGGGGGCAAAAAGAGACAGGCGTCCTCCCACGGGCGGAAGCATCCCCGGGGGGGCGAGAGGCTATACTTTCGGCGTCAAAACCACAGGGCTGGAAAGGGTGGCACCGGTAGCTGGGTCTTGGGCCCCTTGGGTTTCTGGTGACATTGAGCACCCCCTTTGCCTTGAGCACTGGTCATCGGTGCAGGGGTAGGCGGGTATGGTGGGTATCTCCAGTAGGGGGGCCCTTTCCTCTGGAAGAAAGGCTTTTTGGTGTGCTGCTTCTTCCGTGGAAGAGAGGAGGTTTTGCGAAAGAGACAGGTGCGAGTCACAAACTCCATCTGGAACTCAGCTGCCTTGTCCTCCATGGGCTTGCCAACAGCTGTTCGCTGGGGCAGAAGACATCTAGGAGCTTCTCCTGGACCTACTGTTCCAGGTCCGAAGACTGAAGCCACACCTGGCGTCAGGCTCTGATGCCAGCCACCACTACACGGGCTTAAGACTCGAACCCATCATATACGGCGCAGGAAAGGTATTTCGAGCAGTCTGCGACTGACCTCAGGACGGTCTGGAACCTGAGAAATTGCTCCCCACCAAGACCCACAGAAAACCCGCCAAGCTCTTTGGTGAGGTCATGAAGAAACAGATCCATATACAGTTGGTACGCCTGGATGTGGCACGCCAGCATGGATCCCTGATAAGCTTTGCGCCCCGAAAACGTCAAGGGCACGAGATTCCCTACCAGGCGGGACTGAAGAGTGTGACTTCAGGCTCTTCCGTTTCCGCATTGCAGATTAGACTACCATGGAGGTGCGAGGAAGCTGGGTCTTCCGAAACCCCGGGCCGCATTGGACCCTATACATCAGGGGTCTCAAACACGCGGCCCGCGATGCAGAGGCCAAAAAAAAAAAACCGGCTTCTGCTGCTGCTGCCGCTGCATGGCAGCGGCAGAATCAACTGTCCCGCGGCCCCTTCCCATCTGCCCGGCAAAGCATCTGGCTCCATCAGCGGCAGCTTTCAGGGACCCAGAACAAAGGAGCATAAGAAAACTGCTGGGCCAGGAAAAAAAAAAATCCTTGGACTGTGTGGACGAGGCTGTAGAGTCCAGAGCGCTAAAATCCCTGGACGTCCCATGTTAGGGTTACCACCGGACTCCACGTCGGCTCGGGCCTGCACTCGCTCTTAGCTCTAGAGTTTCCCAATACAAGTGACAACTACAAGTCCCAGCCTGCCACGGGCTAAGAGCAGGCCTGTGTCCCGGGCTCCCGCCGGCTCGTGTGACTCACCCCGCAGGCAGCCCCGGCCGACCTAGAAAGACAGCAGGCACGGTCTCGGCGTCCTCACTCGCACGCGGCGCTGTCGTCGTTTCCGGATCCGCGAGGCTCAGACCTGCACGAGGGGCAGCGGCTCGCGTCCGCTTCCGCAAGAAGAGAGTCCCGATGCTTGCTGGAGGCTTCAGTGGGCTTGACGGGCAGTGCTAGTGCCTATGGAAACCTGCAGCCTTACCGGATGGCCATGTAACTCGCAACAGCAAATCCACTAGACAGGCTAGACCACTACCTGGGGCGGCAGACAAGGCCCGTTGCTTCCGACCCCCTCCGGCAGCAACTTGTGTCAGAGGCAGGGCTGTCCTAAGAGTTTCAGCCGCCCCAGACAGAAACCGTAGCCATGCCCAGCCACCCCCCCATCACCAAGGCGATAGTGGCATTATTTTAAAATTGGTTTTGCACCACCACTTTGCTGCGTGTGGCAGACCATGTGCTTCAGCATACATGCCCTGCCACTTTTGACCCCCTCCAATAGTAAGTTGCATTGGACTGGAATCAGAAGCAGCAGGTCATGTGTCCTGAAGCACATACAAATATGACTGCAGAAAAAGACCACATGGCCTATCTAGTCTGTTCTTCCATATCAACCACTACAACATTCTCCTTTTTTCCTTTAGAGATCCTCTGTGTTTGTCTCATGCTTCGTTGAATTCAGTTACTGGGAAGGGGCCGCGGGACAGTTGATTCTGCCGCTGCCACGCAGCGGCAGCAGAAGCCGGGGTTTTTTCTTCCATTTTTAAATTTACTTGGGCTGATGGGGGGGGGGGGGTTAGGACTAGGAATGGGGGGGGGGTTAGGACTAGTAATGGGGGGATAGTACTGAAAATGGGGTGATGGGGGTTAGGACTGGAGGTGGTCTGATTGGGGGGCTAAGACTGAAAATGGGGTTATGGGGGGCTAAGAATGAAGATGGGGCGATGGAAGGGTTAGGACTGGAAGTGGGCTGTTGGGGGGGTTAGGACTGGAAGTGGGCTGTTGGGGGGCTTAGGACTGATAATGGGCTATGGGGGGGGGCTAGAACTGGTAATGGACTGGGGGGGGGTGCTAGGACTGGAAATGGGCCAAGTAGAAGGGGGAGCTTGAACTGCAAATAGCTGATGGGGACAGGGTCTTGGAATGGAAATGGGCTGAGTGGAAGGGGGCTTGGAATGGAAATGGGCTGATGGGGAGGGGGGCTTGGAAAGGAAATGGGCTGTGAGGGGAGTGTATGTTCTGCATGTTTACTAAAAGTTAGTGTATGGTAACATTATGCAAATATTTATGCAAATGATTCCCTTATGCAAATGCTGCCCTTATGCAAATGAGGCCTGCGTCTTGTGCGGCCCCCGGGTTACTCTACAAGTCCTCATTTGGCCCTCAAAGCAATTTGAGTTTGAGACCCCTGCTATACATGGCATCGAGTCTTTTACTGACAATAGGGACCGAGATGGGTGCTTCCCACATGCAGAGAAGCAGCCGGGATAGGATGGATGGTACCAGGACCGTAAGACTTCCTGGGTGGAGACTCGTATTGCAAAATGTCAAGTTCCTCTGCCCTTGACTCCTCCTCGGTCTTCGTTGGCAGATTGAGGGCCGAAGCCATATCCCGCACAAACACCAGGAAAGAGGTGTCCTCTGAAGTCGACCGCCTTTGCGAGGTGGGCGGGGATGGGTCAGAGGGGAGATCCCTATGGGCGCAGGTCTCCGGGGAAGTGTCCCCGTCCGATTCCCAGCCCGAGAGGTCTGAGGAGGACTGAGTCAGGCTGATCCCTGCGCCTTGTGGCCGAGGCCCGCTTGGAGTAGGAGGCACTGGCTCTGGAAGATCTCGTCCCCGAGGAATGGGACAGCAAGCAAGACCGGTGCTGAGGACCCTCATGAGGCCCGTGGCTCTCAGGGGTTTCCAAGGCAGTTTTTGGGACCCCAGTCGGGTGACCCTCGGTCTCGGGGAGCGAGCCAACCATGCTGGGCAAAAGCGCCTGCTGGACAGCAAGGAAGGCAGAAACGCTGCACTCCAGTGCCAGCATACGGGACTCCTACTCGGAAGTGGGACCCCGTGACAGACAGAGTTTACCGGGTCTGGCGTAAAGGAAGAGAAGGGGTCCTCGCCGGGACGACCCTCAGGAGACCAGGCGCCATCGCCAGAGGCCTCCGTGTCCATACGAGGTACCTTTTGAGGCCACTCCTTGTCTGACTCTCAGGAATGCTGGGGAGGGCTAAGGGAACGAGCACAAGACCACTCACGCTTGTCTGGAGCCCCCGACAGCGACTTCGAGGTTGTTGTCTTGTTTTGCCGTTCCACATTGGGCAAACCCTGATCAGAGTGACGCCTGGGGCATGGGGTCACTGTGGGAGACCCCGCACACTGTGGATCGGTAGGGTGAGGTTCCAACGGGGAAACCGGGGCTGCCTTGCGGAAAATGTCGTCCGACGTCTGCTTATGGCTGAGCAAGGCCTTAGCAGACATTTTCTTACAAAGCGAGGATAGTTCCGGGTTGTGGTCATCCCCCAGGCAGCAGTCGTGGGTGTTGTGATGAAGATGGCCCTTCAGAAGAAATGGACATTGAGGAAAATCCTGAAAGCAGAGCTAACTCACACAGGATTTCCAAAACTGACCTGAAAAAAAACACAGTGCTCTGCTGAGCCGAAGACACGCCCCAGTACAGGGGAGGAGTTAGGCTTCAGCTCTGATTGGGCACACCCAAGGGAACGGCAGGGAGTGCCGGGAATTGAAGCCCTTTTTAAAACCTCAGAGAGAGCTGAAAGAGGTGTGAGGAAGGAGGAGAAGGGTGAACAGGTTGTTGTTGCAGAGAGGACCACGGAGAATATCCCAGAGGATAGCGTGAGGAAGGATATCAAAGTCCAAAAGAACGTTGTGAGAGGAGTGCAGAGTGCTGGAACCCTAGAAGCTAGGAGAAGAGCACTAGGACCTCGTGAGAAGACAGAACCCCGGAAGAGTCAGCCTGGGAGTCCAACGTACCCTGCAAGAAACTCTTGCTGCCGGGTAAAGCCTAGACCTAGCCAGCCTCGAGAAAGTAGCACGTGGAGAAAAGGTACTTCTAATGCCAACAAGCAGTGCTATAAAGACAGAGAACTACAGCCAGGAGAAAGTTTTCCTAAGAGAAGTTCTTTTATAAATGCCTCTAAACAAGGTAAAGCACAATTTCCTAATTTGTATGCTTGGCTGAAGAAACCTTCATATAGTGCTGAACTGTGCAAACCTAACTTTGCTACCGACGCAGATAGTGAGTGGGGGAAGGGCGTAACCTTTGCCAATAACTATCCACCAGATGAAAAGCAAACACAGGCTGAATTGCTACTGAAGGAATTTCAGAAGTTCCTGGAGCTGAAGTCAGGGCAAAATAAAGAACCTGATACGGACAGTAATTCTGTTAGTTCAGAAGAATACATGCAGGTAGAAAGTTCTTTACCTACCCTGAATCCTGAGCCTTGTGCCATGGATTGCTCTTTCTGCTGTATTGAATAACAGTTTAAAGAAGCACATAAGTTTTATATGAAGAGAATATAAAACGTTGGCTTTTCTTGTTGTTTAATCATAAGAGTTCCTGATTGTGTTCACCTGTTTCCACGTCACGCTGTGAAGAGAACAGCTATTGATATAAAGCTGCAATATTTTCTAACAACCACATTAGGCAATGCTGAGTTAAGCTGCTGAAGTTTATGAATAGCTGAGTTAAAGCCAATTTGATTTCACTGCTTCCTGAGTTTGTTTTCCTCTGTTTATCCTAAAAGTTCCACTTTTTGCGTTTGTTGCTTTGAGCTTTTGATGCGCTGGAAACTATCCCCAAGACAAATACATTTTCTTGCTTGCCTAACCACATCTGGTCACGACTACAATTCTTCCCTAAGGAATATACAAGAGCACTACAGTTCCCAAGATTCATTGGGGACCGTGCCAGCTAATTCTTCAAGGAACAATATAAGGCCACTCCTGCCTGTAAGCTCGAGGGCGCAGGCAGGAGCGTCGCAAGTGGCGTCGTCTTACGGATACTGCGCATGCGCAAAAGTGTGCCAACGCAGAAGGACTACAGGCAGCAACCGCCCAGCGGTACAGCATCCGGAAGGGAAGAATCCTATTACCAGAGGGGTACTGGCAGCAGCGTTGCTGATAAGCGTGAAGCTTCACCTGAGCAAGGTAAAGGGTATCCAGCCGGGAGAGGCTAGGATACCAGGGTGAGGTGATAGCAAGGCCTAATTGGAAAAAAAAAAAAAGGGGGGGGGTTTTGTGGGTCACATTTTTGGTATCACACTTGGGTTTCTTTCTCTTTCTTGTGCTTTCAGAAATCTAAAATGTCTCTGAAGCCGCAAGAGATCTTTAAATGGATGGCAGCACAGCTGGAAAGGCAACGGGACCTAACCTTAGAGGCACAAGAGAGGAGCGCCGCGAACCTCCAAGCCCAACAAAAGCCTTTGCTGGACATGTTGCAAACATGGGTCACGGAGCAAAAGAAGCAATCGGAGCCACCAACGGTTCCGCCAGGTTTTTCTGCGCCAGCTGCAGTTAATTTGCATGCCGGGACTATGTTTAATTTTGGGCAACTCGGAGACACTGACGATATTGATGACTTTATAAAAAGTTTAGAAAGAGTAGCTCATCTGAGTGCTTGGCCAAAGGAGCACTGGGCCATGCGATTTGCGGCATCCCTTACAGGGGAAGCCATGGCCGCCTATAGAGCCATGCCATCCGCACTCGCAGGAAACTATGAGGAACTCAAGAAAGCGGTTCGGGAGAGACTAGGCCTCAAACCGCTGGTCTATCATAATCTCCTGCGAGCTGTGAGGTTAAGGCCGAATGAGACCCCAAAAGCCTTATGTCACCGGATACGTACGCTAGTGAATAAATGGCTTAATCCAGGGGGAAGCTCTAAGGAGTCTATTATAGATAGCTTAATATTAGAACAATATATGACTGCTTTACCCCTCAGAGATACGCACCTTCCTGATTCTACAGAGCTGTAAAACCCCGCAAGAGGCTATTAATCTCACTGAACGATTCATGGAAGCCAAGTTAACAGCCCATAGAGGCAGCAGTGCTTCCAAGGGGACAGCAGGAGAATCAGAAAGGAGGTGGAGGTTAAGTGAATAATCTGGAAAAATGTGCTTGCCAACAATGAAAAGTCCTAAGACCCATAGAAAATGTTTTAAATGCGGTCAAGAAGGCCGTATACAGAAAAATTGTTTTCTGAAAACAGCTTTAGTAGCGGTGAATCCTCAGAAGGCCAGAGAGGGTTTTCTGATAGATGTGAAGGTACAGGGAATTGCTACCACAGCGCTTCTAGACTCAGGCGCAGAGCAAACGATGTTGTCTAAAGCACTATGTCAGCAGATTAAGGCCACAGGGGTAGCAATTCAGCCTGTACGCACCGTGAAAATTCGCTGTATTCACGGAGGCACTTCACAATATCCAGTATATAACCTCCAGGTGAAAGGGTTGGGGGCCAACAAAAAAATCCCTATAGCAGTAGTGCCAAGACTGTCACACAGTATAGTTTTGGGGAGAGACTGGCCACACTTTCATAAGGGTATGAAGCAGGGCCTAGGCTCTAAGGAAGCCATGGTGTCCACAAGAGCCCAGGTTAAGGCCTTAGAAAATGAAGAAGAACCTCCAGATGAATCCTTAGAAAATCTTCCCTCACATGAGGACCTGATAGCCACCCCAGGAGGCAAAGTTAAAAGAAGTAAAGGAGAGAAACGTAGAGAGAGACACAATCGCTCTCAGCACAGGGCAGAAGTACATGCTGGCCAAGGATTACCATGGGTACCAGAAGAATTAGTTGGGAAGTTCCCTACATTCCCCAACGAGCAACTAGCTGACCCTGCTCTGAGTCAGGCGTTTAAATGGGCCCAGAGTGATAGAGATACCCTACCAAGATTTTTCCTTGACACTGGGATACTTTATAGAGAAAGTAAGGATCCCTATACAGGCGATACCCGCAAACAGGTGGTGGTGCCCGCAACTTTTAAAAATTTAGTTTTGCGGCTGGCCCACGACCATCCTGTCGGGGGGCACAAGGGCATCCAAGGTACCCTAGATCAAATCTTGGCAAGGTTCTATTGGCCAGGTGTTTTTAAGGAAACCGCCAAGTTCTGCGAAGCCTGTCCGACATGCCAGCGAGTTTCTGCAACCCATCCTAGAGAGGTCCCTATGATATCTTCCCCGGTTATTACTGAACCGATCCATAGAATGGCAATGGACATTGTCGGTCCTCTAATTAAAATCCCAGGGGGTTTCAGTATTTTTAGTGGTTATTGACCAAGCAACAAGATTTCCTTGGGCCATGCCACTACGCAGCATATCAGCAAGGGCCGTGGCGGGTGAACTCATAAAGCTATTTAGTGAAGTTGGTTTCCCTCGCGAAGTCCTCACGGATCGAGGAAGCAACTTCCTGTCTAAATATTTAGCACAAGTTTGGGAGGCATTTGGCATCCGCCATATTAAGACCTCAGCCTATCATCCCCAAACGAATGGTCTTGTAGAGAGACAAAACCAGACTATTAAAAGAATGTTGCATCGCAGTCTGGAAGGAGATATAGCTAATTGGGACACAATGCTTCCATTTGTCCTCTATGCCTGTAGGGAGAGGAAACAATCATCCCTAGGGACAGCGCCATATGAGTTGATGTATGGCCGAACACCCTGTGGGGTATTAGATATCCTGAAAGAGCAGTGGGTAGAACCCAACATAAAAGAGGTAGGAGTACCCGAGTTCCTAAAGGACTTAAAAGGCCGCTTACACCGCACCTCACAGGTCGGAG
The DNA here is from genome assembly GCA_033557465.1 of Ichthyophis bannanicus. Taxonomy (NCBI): domain Eukaryota; kingdom Metazoa; phylum Chordata; class Amphibia; order Gymnophiona; family Ichthyophiidae; genus Ichthyophis; species Ichthyophis bannanicus. The sequence goes on from CM066033.1 coordinate 778,246,855, forward strand.
GTTAATTTAAGGGGCAGTCAAACAAAGCAGAAGTCCTATTATGACCGTGGCACACAGCCGCGCCAGTTGGCTGTGGGTGACAAAGTTGTAGTGATGGTAGCGGGGCCAGACCCTAAATTTGAAAGCCAATGGAAAGGGCCATGTAGGGTAATGCGGCCTGTGGGACCAGTTTCTTATCTTGTTGAAAGTAGAAAAGGACGCCAAAAGGTCTACATCATCAACGTTTTGAAGCCCTGGCATGATAGGGTAGCTTTGTCCAATTTAGCCACCATAGTCCCCAGTATAGAAGTTGCGGAAAAGACACAAAACATTGCAGAATCCCTGAGCCGTATCATGTGCTCTGTCCCTGGTCAGAAGCCAGCCTGTGATATCTTAAGGGGGGGATCTGTTTTGAAGACGGCCCTTCAGAAGAAATGGACGTTGAGGAAAACCCTGAGAGCAGAGCTAACTCACACAGGATTTCCAAAACTGACCTGAAAAAAACACAGTGCTCTGCTGAGCCGAAGACACACCCCAGTACAGAGGAGGAGTTAGGCTTCAACTCTGATTGGGCACACCCAAGGGAACGGCAGGGAGTGCCGGGAATTGAAGCCCTTTTTAAAATCTCAGAGAGAGCTGAAAGAGGTGTGAGGAAGGAGGAGAAGGGTGAACAGGTTGTTGTTGCAGAGAGGACCACGGAGAATATCCCAGAGGATAGCGTGAGGAAGGATATCCAAGTCCAAAAGAACGTTGTGAGAGGAGTGCAGAGTGCTGGAACCCTAGAAGCTAGGAGAAGAGCACTAGGACCTCGTGAGAAGACAGAACCCCGGAAGAGTCAGCCTGGGAGTCCAACGTACCCTGCAAGAAACTCTTGCTACCGGGTAAAGCCTAGACCTAGCCAGCCTCGAGAAAGTAGCACGTGGAGAAAAGGTACTTCTAATGCCAACAAGCAGTGCTATAAAGACAGAGAACTACAGCCAGGAGAAAGTTTTCTTAAGAGAAGTTCTTTTATAAATGCCTCTAAACAAGGTAAAGCACAATTTCCTAATTTGTATGCTTGGCTGAAGAAACCTTCATATAGTGCTGAACTGTGCAAACCTAACTTTGCTACCGACGCAGATAGTGAGTGGAGGAAGGGCGTAACCTTTGCCAATAACTATCCACCAGATGAAAAGTAAACACAGGCTGAATTGCTACTGAAGGAATTTCAGAAGTTCCTGGAGCTGAAGTCAGGGCAAAATAAAGAACCTGATACGGACAGTAATTCTGTTAGTTCAGAAGAATACATGCAGGCAGAAAGTTCTTTACCTACCCTGAATCCTGAGCCTTGTGCCATGGATTGCTCTTTCTGCTGTATTGAACAACAGTTTAAAGAAGCACATAAGTTTTATATGAAGAGAATATAAAACGCTGGCTTTTCTTGTTGTTTAATCATAAGAGTTCCTGATTGTGTTCACCTGTTTCCACATCACGCTGTGAAGAGAACAGCTATTGATATAAAGCTGCAATATTTTCTAACACCACATGAGGCAATGCTGAGTTAAGCTGCTGAAGTTTATGAATAGCTGAGTTAAAGCCAATTTGATTTCACTGCTTCCTGAGTTCGTGTTTTCCTCTGTTTATCCTAAAAGTTCCACTTTTTGCGTTTGTTGCTTTGAGCTTTTGATGCGCTGAAAACTATCCCCAAGACAAATAAATTTTCTTGCTTGCCTAACCACATCTGGTCACGACTCCAATTCTTCCCTAAGGAATATACAAGAGCACTGCAGTTCCCAAGATTCATTGGGAACCGTGCCAGCTAATTCTTCAAGGGACAATATAAGGCTACTCCTGCCTGTAAGCTCGAGGGCGCAGGCAGGAGCGTCGCAGTGTCCGTGAGCGAAATAGTTTTGGAGCATCTGTCACATTTCTTAAAACCGGTGACCATGGGGGCAAAAAGGGCCCCTGCGAGGTCGAAAACCCTTGAGGCCAGCAGCTGGAGAAAAAAGGGCATGAAAAGAGCCCGAAAGAAAAAAAACACTAGAAAGAGTCAAAGGGGGATCCCCTAGCCCACAGCCGGAGCAGAAGCGAAGGGGAGGACGGAGGAGGACCGGTGCTACTAGAAAAAAGGCCAAAGGGCCGAAGTCACAAAAAAGTTTTCCGAGGGACAAGGACGTGTAGCCGAAGGGATCCGCGGAAAAAGGGAGACTGAGCAAGATGGCACCTTTGGGCGGGAAGAGGACCACGCATGCGTGGCAGCAATCCCAAAGGCTTTTTTTGAAAGCTGGGGAATTGCTCCGCGCGGGCTCCATTGGTGCCATCACCACCAATGTGAGGACTGACTTCCTGCTTGCTCCTGGAGAACTCTGCTCCCTTCAAACTGTTTTTTCCCCTCAATCTTTATTTTTCAAGAAGCAAACAAGCCTCACTAGCCACCACCCCTTCCCTCAGTGGCTCACAGTCAGATATGAAGCTGTCTGTATTTTGTGCTTTCAACTAGCAAGCAAACCCAATCAGCTACTATCCCGTCCTCAGTGGCTCACAGTGAAACGTAAGGTATTTGTGTTTTGCGCATTGAAGTCCTGAACCCCAAGGAACCCTTTCCTTCTCACTGAAAGACAGAGTTGAAGATGCTTTTTTTTATTTCTTTCCAATCCTACGCCCCAGTCAGCATCCCTTCTCCACTCACTGAAAGACAAAACAGTTCTCTGGGGCTTGGGCTGGGCAGTGTGTTCCAGTTTTGCAAATCTTATGGACCATGATGTCACAACAGAACTCAGACAGGGATATGCTTCTTTGGCTGCCTCTCAAGGACTGGCTTAAGTGCCTCGTGCTGACTGCCAATGATTCCTCCTTGACTTTCCCCCCCTTTCCAGATTGGCTTCAGTGTGTCTAGCAGCACCTGCACGTCAACAATCAAGTTTACAAAAGGCAATTGCTGAAAATTGTCCAGGCATGTACACACAGTTGATGCCGAATGACCAAAAGCCAACAATTTTCATCTATTTTTTTTTTCATTCATATGAAAATTATTTATCCAGAGTTCCCCAAGTAAATCTGCTTGGGCAACATGTACGTCTGGAATCTCTTCCAAAACAATTTTTGTGCAAACAATTTAGCCGCTGTGCAATTGGGGAAAGGAGGAATTTAAAATATTGTAGTATGTGAAATTAACTCCTGAAGTTAGCTAGACAACCCCTCTGAATATTGATCACAAAAAGACTTTAAAAAAATGTTAATTTAACAAATGTTTAATTGGCGCAACCAAGAATAGCACCAAAAAGTATAAGTAATGGAACACTTAATAGCAATAGATGCATACTTACTTTTTGAATGAATTTTTCAACACTCTGCACCACGTGTTTATAGAACTATGAAGATAAAAAAAAAACACAAATGAGAATATCTATAAAAATACTTCATCTACATGCTACCGTCACTTTGTTTCAGTAACAGCAGTACTTCTAAACTTCCTTACACCTGGTGTATCATACATTAAAAAATCTGGAGGGGTGGAGCAGTCTGAATGGAGAACATCCAACCATTCTGTTGGCTTGGAAAGACTAATAAAATTAAACAAAGAGTAATATTTCTGAATATTAAATGTCATTATCAATTTGAAAGACTTGAAATAATTAGTGGTTTTAATCTAAAATCATGTTATCAAAAAATAAATTCTGAATGGAGGAGTGGCCTAGTGGTTGGGGCCTAGTGGTTGGTACCTCAGGCCGGAAGGTCGGGGTTCAAATCCCACTAGAGGACAGCAACCTTTGGCCGGAAGAGACTGAGGTTTCTAGTCCCACAGGTGCTCCTTGTGGTCTTGGGCAAGCCACTTAACCCTCCAATGCACATGTTCCCTGTAAAATTGTTATCTCCAAGTTATAATGCCCTGTTCAATGTAATTTCAGTTTGTTCAATGTAAACCGCACTGATGCAGAATAACACGGTATATAAGAGAATGTAAATAAATAAATAAAATAAAGGTAAGAAGCATTTTTCTTGAGGGGTCTGGTTCAGTTGGGCGTAAGATCTGGAGGGGAATTCTAGTTGGGGTCAACATCCTTCATAAGGGGGCGGAAGGACTTCAGCATTTCTAAGGCATTTTAGTCTGGTAACGGAACACCTCAAAAGACTGTTAATTGTGTTCCTTAGTTAACTACAGGTTCAGTTTGTTTATAGTTTCTTGGTAGTGGTTACTACTTAATTGTTGCTCCAGGGAGTTTGCTTTGTCAATAGGTTACTGGAGTGAGGAGGCGGATCCTGTGGTTATATACCAGTATCATCACAAGAATGACGTTTCTCAGTCTCCAAGCTGCTGGAGTAGGATCACAACCCCAGAGGTTCGGGACTGGACTTGAGTTCCTCAAGGAACAACAATTAGCAGGTAAGTCTAATTTAACCTTAAATGTTCAATGTATTTGTTGTTCCAATTGTAAACCGCTTTGATTACCTGAAATAGCTGTATAAAAATGTTAAATAAAAAATAAAATAAGTCCTTAAAACCTATTATTTTATTTGGGCTTTCGGGATATGGCAGAAGAAGGTGGTTAGTTCCTTATTTGCCTTAGATCCTTTCTTCCATTTTGTTTATACAGAGTCAGCTTGTTTCTTTTCATTTCAAATGTAAAACTGTAGCACAGGCATTTGTAAGGACCTTTACTACTGAATTGTAATGGCTGTAACTGATTCATTAGAGTAGTTAGCAATTCTTTTGTCCCACTTTATGTTCTGGCCTACGTTTACCTGTCATGAAGAGCTGGTAATAAGTTATGCAAGAGGACAACATACACAACTGGGAGAGAGACATAAGGTGTTATAGCTCCTGATTTAAACCCAAAAAATCTTCTAATAAATCTTACCATCTGGAAGCAACACAATCCAAAAGATGTAGAGAGAGTGGCAGATTGGACACAGAGCCACAAGTTCAGAGGAAAGCGGAAAAACACAGCATGGTACACCTAAACAGCAGCAAAAGATTGGGCATCATCATACCAAAAACCATGGCTGCAGAAACACTGACAATTCCAAAAAATGGGAGAACTGGTTTTAGAAATATCCAAATCACTGGCAGATGCGCTGAAGAATAGATTAAATAAGTTGCAGTTTGCAATGGATGACACTCACGAAAAGCTTGAGCAGCAGATAAGGCAAGTCAGACCTGGAAAGCTGGGTAGCTGTGCAAGAGGAGACAAACATGTAGATGTTGCGGTAAGTGGAAAGCCTGAATACAGAAAATGCAGCCTTAAAAGAACGAACTGAGGATCAAGAGAATAGCTCCTGATCTAACAATTTACACATGGTAGGGCTGGAAGAAAGTGTGACCAAAGTGGAGTTATACAATTTTTCATTCATATGAAAGTTATTTATCCAGAGTTCCCCAAGTAAATCTATTTGGGTAGCATGTACATCCGGAAACACTTCCAGAACTGGGCCTGCAGACCCTGGAGAGAATATTGAAGTGTGAGGGCCTACCAGAGAGGCCCGAAGGAGGATGGCTCAAATAAACCAAGAGCAGCCATATCTACATCTCTTATATAGTCAGAAAAGGAATACAGGTGGCTAAAAAGTTTGGAATATAAAAGTAAAAGGCTGTGCCTTTTTAACAGCCATTCCATTCAAGTGGAGGCAAAACGGCAAGAGTTTGCTTCTGTGTTCCTTTCTCCACAAAAAAGGCATTCCCTTTGCTTTATTGTTCTCACTTAAGCTGAGAATCTTCCATGAAGGCAAAACCCTAATAATGCTTACAGAAGGGAAAGGCAAAAGTCTTTTGGACAGGTGCAATAACAGCGCTTCAACAACACAGCCAAAAACAATGGAGGATGGACTGCGGGATGAAAGGGGTGAAAGGCGCATGGGAAAGCAGCAGCAAGAGACTGGATGATAAAATGTACTGCTGAAAATTAAAAACTTATGGGTGGAAGAGCGTAAACGAAGGAAAATTTGAAAAAACAAACATTTAAAAACTGAAAATGACAAACTAAGGTGCAACAAGAGACCATGAAGGGGTTTAAACATTATGAAGCAGCAGTCCAGAATAGTGAAAAAGGAGGGCCGAACATCAAAATCAAAGACAAACGAATATATGGACTAGAATAGATTGCAATGCTGATGCTGTTTTAAATTAAAAATAAATTTTTAAAAAAGGTGGTATTTCTGTGCCTCTTGATATGCATGAGGACTTCGGAGTACTATTTACGAAATAACCAAGGCTTGCAGCAGAGGAGAGGCGCACCTGCTGGAACAAGAATGATGGAATGAAAACCAGAAAGGAGCAGGCACTACCAGGGATCACCTATGTCCTAGAGGAGTGCCTAGTCTGCTCCTTTATGTTAACTGATTACAATGGCATAGCAGAATTTGTAGAGCTGGAGAGAGACAAGTGTTAAACAGCGCTGGAATGAGTCTGAAGGAGCCTTTGAAGGATATGTAAATAAGGAAAGGACAGCAACTTTGCCGAGGAAGATGGTACTTGTCGAATGATGCTGAATCCCCTCAATTCACACACTTCACTTTGGCAACCAAAGAGATGAGAATGATGCCTCAAGCAAACGGACAGTAACAAAACGATAGGTACTCTGGAGAAATTTTGTGCAACTGCGCAGCATAGAATTTGCACAGAATTCCCCACCTGTGCAGAATTCTGTGCAGGCCCTGGCATTGGCAGACAGTAAGGAAGGCCTAGGCACACCAGCTTTAAGGGTACCCGATCTTGCCTCACTGTTCGCCTTTTCAGAGCATTTGTGTTTGCTCCCACACCTGTGATAAGACGTCCGAACACAGAAAACAGGAGCACTTCCTGTTTCCTACTAGAGAAAGGAAATGCTTCAGTTTACCAGTGCTGGAGTTGGAAGTCTAGCACAGACACGGGAGCAAAGGGAAATGCTCCCATGGCAGTGTTAACAAGCCCCTGCAGTCAGGCAGGAGACAGGCTGCTAGTGAGTTAGGGGTGGAGACGGGCAGCTGATGAGTCGGGGGGGCTGGTCTGGCAGCTAAAAGTTAGAGAGCAAGGGGACAAGAATGATTTGGGGGTTGGAGACAGAACTGTGATTGAAGCAAGAGAGCTAAGGGGAAAAAAGGCAAGGGAAATTTCAGGTCTAAAGGAGGAGTTAAGCTTTATGATGGGGGAATTCTACACAAAAATTTACTAATAAAGCATACAGAATTTTAAAATACTGTGTTATCTTTTAATTTATTTTGTGCAGAATTCCCCAGGTATACTTATGGGTGAATTGAAACAAGCTTTAGAAATCAACAGATGACTGAAGGCAAACTATTCAGGCTTAAGTGAGACACTAGACTGTGAATAACAAATCTGAATATTTGTGTGTGCGATGATGAGCACAAGCCTACAGAGAGGAAGTGCCTAACATCTACTGTATAAGGTCTAAAAATTGCAGTGAGATGTGAGGTATATTCTACACCAGAGGTTCTCAAACTTGGTGTCGGGACCCCAAATAGGGTCACATCAGTGGATGGGGTCACAGAAACATCGCTATTTCCCCTTCTCTCTGGATTTTTACTATGACTTATGCCAAGTTGTGGTAGTCACCAGTCAGCATGTGGCCTGTGAGCCAGTGAACGCTGATAGGTCCTTGCGCCAACCTGGGTAAGCTTCCTGTTAGACTGGACATTCGTTCTGAGTACTGGGACTTGCAAGCACACACTGACCCAAGGGACCCTGTGGCTGACTGCTGCTGCTGTTGCCACTACTGTTTCTGCATCTTCCTGCTTTAGATGAGTGAAGGGAAGGAAAGGAGGCTGGAAAACCTACTATTCTGATTTCGCAGTCATCTGGGGTCACGTGAATTTTCAGTTGTTAAAATGGGGGTCATACTGGATATAAGTTTGAAAAACACTGTTCTACCCATGATATTAAGCACTCCAGGAAAGGAAGTTCAAATACATGGTGCTCTAGTAAGATAATGATAAAACCTGACTGATTTGTTCAATGGAAACTTGGAGGGGTGAAGGTTGTTGCTATGGGGAGGGGGGGATGGGAAACAGGCATGGTTATGAAGGCAAATGTCAATGAAGTGTAACTGGATTCCAATGACCTAGTGAACTTCAGAGGAAGGGAACCAGTGATGGGAACAGGGGGGGGCGAGTGCGCATGTGCAATGAAAGTTTGAGTAAGGTAGTAGTGATGAAAGAACAAAATGGGAGGGGGAGAAAACAGGAGAAAATATGTGGCAAGTGGGAGAAGGGGAGTAGGAAAGTTACTTACTAATTATGATGAAACCATCAAGGGCAAAACATAACAATGAGGCGAAAAAAGGATGCCAATACATTGACGGTGGTAGATGAGGGAATATCACACAGCTTTGTAATCCCCCCTCCCCCCCAAAAAAATTGTGTAGTGCTGAGTTGCAAGGAGAACAACAAAGAGAAAACTTTATTCAAAATCTAGACCTGCCCAAGACAGGGCCAGAACAGATGGAGTCTTTAAAAAGGACAATAACAGAATCAAAAATAAAACATCTGAAACCAGCAAAAAAGCGTAGTTACTCACCTGTAACAGGTGTTCTCCAGGAGCAGCAGGAATCAGTCCTCACATATGGGTGACGTCGGCGCCGACGGAGCCCTCGCGGAGCAATTTTCCCCAGCTTTCAAAGAAAGCCTTTGGGAATTGCAGCGCGCATGCGCGGTCGCCTTCCCGCCCAAGGGTGCCATCTTAGCCAGTCAGATGACATAGCTAAAAAAGACAGCATAAAAATTTGCAAAAAAAACTAAAGCAGATGATTGCAACTCCAAGGGGAGGAGGGAGGGTTGTGAGGACTGATTCCTGCTGCTCCTGGAGAACACCTGTTACAGGTGAGTAACTACGCTTTCTCCAGGACCAAGCAGGAAGTCAGTCCTCACATATGGCACTCCCAAGCTTAAGGCTACCGGAGACCCTAAGCACAAAAATGAGCTCCCTCTAGCTCAGCAGCACAGAAGGAAGGAATCTTCACTGAATTATTACCCACCGGTAGCCCACATCCGGGATGGAGGGTAGGAGTTGCTCAAACCTCAAAGAGATTACGGAGGACTGCCTGTCCAAAAGCACTGTCCCTGCGGGACTCCCTCTCGAGACAGTAATGGACCGCAAAAGTCTGGCTCGAAGACCAAGTAGCGGCCCGGCAGATGTCTGCCAGCGGAACAGAGCGGAGGTAAGCCACTGACGTAGCCTTTGCCCGAACACAATGAGCCGTGACTCGGCCTTCTAAGGAGAGTCCGGCTGCCCCATAAGCCCAAGCGATACAGTCCGCAACCCAGATGGACAGAGTACGCTTGGAGACCGGGAGCCCCAATTTATTGGGGTCAAAAGACACAAAAAGCTGAGCAGCTTTACGGTGCTCCCGCGTACGGTCAAGGTAGAAGTTCAATGCCCTTCTACAGTCCAGGGTATGCAGGACCATTTCAGCTCGGCTGGAGTGTGGCCTGGGAAAGAAGATCGGAAGTACCACCTCCTGATTGATGTGAAAAGGGGAGACCACTTTTGGAAGAAATTTTGGGTGAGTCCTGTGATAAGGAAGCTTATCATAGCTCAGGTAGGAGCTATAGAAAAGATGATGTGACTCTGAACAAGCAACCTGTCAGTTCTGGTAGAAGCAAGAAAACAGAGTTTTCACATAAAAGACTACCAGTCCCAGAATGCACCAGGTTTCCAGCAGCCATGAGAGGGGCTGAAGTGAGAGAATGTGTGTGCAATCAAGAGAGCTATGAGGTAATCCCTAAGCACTCATCTCAAAGGGCAGGGCCTGATTCAAGACAGCTGCGCTGTGTTAGGGAGCAGCACACATTAGGAAAGAATAAGAATAGAGCTTATTCTTCAGATAACGGCTTCAAGGAGAGTTTGAGGAACAGCTTCAGCAAAAGCCAAGCAGATAGAGAGAGAAGGAAACTCTCTGGAAGGAAGAGAAGAAAGGCCATTGGAAGGTCTGGGAGATTCCAAGGCAGTACTCATACTGGGAGGTATTCCAAAAGCCAGCAGAGTCCATTGGACTGGATTCAGCCAGAGGAATGGAGTAGCAGAGATAGGAATCACCAGTGGCTACCTGGAAGAGAGAAGACTGCATGTGGAAGGGACTTTCAGACCAAGGCCAGAAGGTATGTGAGAGAAGATCCAGTGTCCAGGGATCAAGATTGGAAGGCTGGACATCAGAATTGGATTACATATTGGCCAGGCTATACAGAGAGGAATAATGATAGCAGGAGAGGCTCAGGTATGAACACTGATCCAGACCCTATCTATAATAGAGAATGGCAGCAAGGGAATAAGCATTCTCATGATAGTGCCTTAATGAAAGACTCATCTGTGCCAATGTATGATATTGACCCTATGATTGTTGATGCAGGGGGAAATACAGCAGATGAAACTATTTACATGGACTGTTCTTTATCTAAATGCTATTGCTAGTTTTCTATGAGCAAACACATCAGCCATCACAAAGAAACCTAACTTTGTTCTTTATTTCCACTGCAAACAGCTCTTAAAGCAGGATTTGGGCTCACACAGTAGCAGCCAGCCAGCTAAAGGCTTTCAGCTGGTCCATTGATAGTAATTAGGGCTGCCCCTGATTGTGTGTGTGAGCAAGGGAGAATCACTGCTGAGATCGGCGTGGAAAATAAGCAGAAGTTAACCTAACCAGCAAAGTTTATTCTTTACTTTGTGCCTTTGTATTTGGTAATTATTTGCTAAGAAAACATTAGCTAATTGCCTGACAAGCTGAAGGTTGTTTTCTGGTTTACTTTGTGACTTTTTGTTATCCATTTTAAACACTGCAAGCAAGTAACCTCATTTATAGTGCTATCAAGCATACATGTGCTGGGTGAATTAAACCACTTGGTTTCACAACTCAAATTATTGTCATCAGCTGTGTTTGGGAGTGAATGAACTACAATACCCACAATACCTTGCAAGAATCATATGAATATATGCATCGTCAAGATTGTGTAAGTTCTCACCCTAGGCAGCCGTATGACAGTCCGTAGGACTACCCTATTTTTGTAGAACCGAGTGTAAGGGGGATCAGACACGAGGGCCTGCAATTCACTTACGCGCCTAGCGGAAGTGAGGGCTATCAAGAACAATGTTTTCCAAGAAAGAAAACGGAGAGAACAGGTAGCCATAGGTTCAAAAGGCGGACAGGTGATCCGCTGTAAAACCACATTCAGATCCCAGTCAGGCGCTGGCGGGCGCAGAGGTGGTTTAAGCAGAAGGAGACCTCGGAGAAACCTCGCTACAAGAGGGTCGCTGGAAAGAGGTCTGCCGTCCACCGGCACATGATGTGCTGAAAGAGCACTGAGGTGAACTTTGACGGAGTTGGACTTAAGTCCCAGATTAGAGAGGTATAGCAAGTACTGCAGGATCACCGACACCGGGCAGGAGAAGGGATCCTGAGACTGTTGGGTACACCAAACGGAAAAAGCGACGCCATTTAAGGGCGTAGCATTTGCGGGTAGAAGGTCGCCGAGAAGCTAGGACGACCTCTTCCACCTCTGCCGGCAGGAGAAGGGGAGCAAGGACTACCCTCTCAGCAGCCAGGCCATTAGATTGAGAGATCTGAGGTTGGGGTGCAGCAGAGACCCCTGATCCTGAGTGAGGAGATCCGGTTGTAACCCCAGAGGGAATGGATCCTCTACCGCTAATTGCAGCAGGAGTGGAAACCACGGCTGTCTGGGCCAGCGAGGGGCCACCAGGATCATGAAGGCTTTGTCTCGGAGGACCTTGAAAAGAGTCCGAGAGACTAGCGGGATGGGAGGAAAAGCGTACAGAAGGCTCTCCGACCATGAGAGTAGAAAAGCGTCTGCCGCAACTCGAAGGGGATGTGGCTGACGAGAGCAGAAGCGAGGAAGTTGCCGGTTGAGAGGGCTGGCAAAGAGATCCATCGTGGGAAGGCCCCACTTTAGAAAGAGCTTCTGAACTATCAAGGGATCCAGGCGCCACTCGTGCGGCTGGAGGATCCTGCTGAGTTTGTCCGCCAGGCAATTCTCTTGGCCTGGGAGATAAACGGCCTTGAGAAGAACGCCGTGATTGATGGCCCAAGAGCAGAGCTTCTGTGCTTCCCGACAGAGAAGGAAGGAGCCCGTGCCCCCCTGCTTGTTCACGTAGAACATGGCAACTTGATTGTCCGTCTGGACAAGGACGGACTGGTGAGAGGTCAGGTGGGAGAAGGCCTTGAGAGCCAGGCGGATCGCTCTGAGCTCCAGGAAGTTGATCTGCTGAGCAGACTCCCACGTGGTCCAGAGGCCCTGAGTACGTGCCCCTTGGCAATGTGCTCCCCAGCCCAGGAGGGATGCATCTGTTGTCAGCACCTGGGCCGGCTGAGGTGACTGAAAAGGCATGCCGAGTACCAGGTTCGGCCGATGAAGCCACCACTGGAGAGACGAGGCCAGCGGGCCGGAGACGCGCACTAGGTCTGCTAGGCCGCCTGTGGCTGGTTGCCACTGCTGGCGAAGACACCATTGAGCAGGCCGCATATTCAGGCGGGCATTGGGGGTCACATGGACGGTGGAAGCCATATGGCCGAGTAGTCTCAGGAAGCGCCTGGCGGAGACCAGGGGCTGGCTGCGAAAACGGTCGGCTAGGTCCATGAGCCGTTGAGCCCTGTCGAGCGGTAGGAACGCTCGTGCCTGAGGAGTGTGCAGCCTTGCGCCGATGAACTCGAGATCCTGTGAGGGGAGCAAAGTGGACTTTGTGAAGTTTATAACAAAGCCCAAGTACTGCAGAAGAGTCACCGTGCGGCGTGTGGCGTTGGTGACCTCCGGAGCGGACGCTGCTCTGATGAGCCAGTCGTCGAGGTACGGGAAGACATAGAGGCCGTGAAGCCGGAGATGGGCCGCCACCACCGCGAGACATTTTGTGAAGACTCGCGGTGCGGAGGACAGGCCAAAGGGCAGTACTCTGTACTGGTAATGATTTCCTGCCACCACAAACCTTAGGTATTGGCGGTGGCTTGGGTGGATGAGGATGTGCATGTAGGCATCCTTTAGATCCAAGGAGCATAGCCAATCTCCCTGCTGGAGGTAGGGCAGAAGGATTCCAAGGGTAAGCATTTTGAACTTTTCCCGCACGAGGAACCTGTTGAGGATGCGCAAGTCCAGGATGGGTCGGAGGCCTCCCGTCCTTTTTGGTACTAGAAAATACCGGGAATAAAAGCCTTGACCTCTCAGGTGGTGGGGCAGCGGTTCCACCGCCTGCTCCTGTAGAAGACCTACTAACTCCTGAAGGAGTAATTCCCTGTGCAGAGGGAGTCGTGGAGGTTCCCCCGGAAAATAGGAGGGAGGGACCTGGTGGAAGTGGAGAAGATAGCCTTCTCTTACGACTTGAAGCACCCAGGCATCTGAAGTGATGCTGGACCACCTGTGGGTGAAGTGAACCAGCCGGCCTCCGGTGCTGGGAGGAGCCAGCGGAGGGGGAGAGGCTATGCTTAAGGAGTCAAAAGCCCCCACCCTGCTGAGCAGGGGCTGGTGGTGCAGGCTTGGGGGCTTGCTGCCTACGGGACCCGTTACCCCGTCCCTTGGCCTGCTGGCCCTGTTGGGGAGCTGCAGGGGCCTGATATTGTGGGTATTGTTTGTAGGCAGCCGCCTTTCTCGGGTAAAAGGACTTCTTTCCCGAGCCCTTCTTTTTCGGGGAAGGGGCAGAGGTCTTCCTAGAAAGCCTAGTCCTGGTGAGAGTCTCCGTCTCGATTTGTGCAGCCTTTTCAGCCATGGGCTTGCCAAAGAGGTTTTCGCCTCGGCAGGGGACATCGACCAACTTGTCCTGCACCCAGGGCTCAAGGTCAGACGACTGAAGCCAAGCCTGTCGGCGGGCACCGATGCCGGCTGCGGCCACTCGGGCCGATGCTTCAAAGCCATCATAGGCTGCTCGGGATATGAATTTTGAGCATTCCCGAATGCCAGAGGACAAGGCCAGGAACCTCCGCAAGGGATCCTCGGACAAACCAGAGGAGAATCCGGCTAGCTCTTTAGCCAGATCCCGGAGATACATGCCCATGTATAGCTGGTAGGTCTGGACACGACACGCAAGCATAGAGCCCTGGAAACACTTCTTACCAAGGCCATCCAGGTTACGGGCCTCCCTGCCAGGAGGCACCGAGGAGTGCATCTTCTGGCTCTTAAGACGATGCATGGCCGATTCCACTACCATGGAATGGTGTGGTAGCTGTGCTTTTTGGAAGCCAGGGCTCTTGCGGACTCGATAGATAGAATCGACCCGCTTGCTCAGGACCGGCGAGGAGGCCGGACTCTCCCACATGCGGAAGAGTAGTCGTTCCAGCATGGGAGGAACCGGTACAGTAAAGTGTTCCCTGGCGGGAGAGTCATACTGGAGGGCGTCGAGCTCTTCGGCTCGAGGCTCCTCCTCGGGATCCGCAGGGAAGGCCAAAGCCTTGGCCATATCCCTGACGAAGTCCGAGAACCGGGCATCCTCCGGGGGGGACTGCTTCCGAGGTTCGGACTCAGGTGAGTCCGAGGGGACACACCGAGTCCGAAAAGAATCAGGTGACTCTTCCTCTTCAGACTCCCAGACCGACTCCGACGAGGAATCGGTGGGGTCGGCCCGGGCAGGGCGCGGCGCCTGCCGCCCCGACGCCGAGGGAGTCGGCGTCGGCGACCTCGGTCCCGAACGGGAGGCCGAGGGTGACCTCGACCGAGGATCGACTCGAGTTCGCATGGACTCGAGGATCGGCTCGGTCTCCGGGGTCGACTTAGACGTCGACGTCCCGGCGGTCGGGGCAGCGGCGCCAGCGAAGCCAGCGAGCAGTGCCCGCTGCTGGTCCATGAAGGCAGACAGTCTGCTCTCCAAGGCCGTCAACCTGAGTCCGAGCTCAGGTGACCCAGCAGCCCCCGACTCGGGCCCCGACGGCGTCGGGCCCGACGTCGGCGGTCTCGGAGGCGAGTCCAGGAGGACCACAGGACTTACCCGAGCAGGCAGCTCCGACTCCAGGCGAGGTCGCTTCGAGAGGTGCTCCTTCTCCAAGGACCCGGGACGGCTATCGGGGCTATGCGACCTGGCCCTCGCGGAGCCAGGAGCGTCCACCGACGCCGCCCTCGCGGGTTTCACCTTCCATCGATGGTCCCCGGAGGGAGAACCCCTGTCGGAGGAACTCCGGCGACGGTCCGAGCTGGAACCTCTGGACGCGGAGGCCTCCGACGAGGTCCGGGTACGGCTGGGGTCAGCGAAGATCCGATGCCGCCGACTTCTCAACGCTTTGGAGGACATTTTGCCGCAGGGCCCACAGATCATTTCTTCATGATCCGGGCCCAGGCAGCGGAGGCAACTGTCGTGTGTGTCAGTTAGTGACATATTTCGGTCACACTGACCACACCGTTTGAAACCACTGGCAGCCATCGGGGGAAAAAGGGTCCCGGCGAGGTCAAAGGACCGGGCTGCCAGGGAAAAACCGAAAACGAAACTGACTAAGTCAGAAAAACCGAAAAAGAAGAAGAGGACTCGTGACCGGCGTCGCGAGTCCGGGCGGGAAAAAGACCGGCGTGGAACCGAAGGAAAAAAAAAAGAATTATTAGTAAAAATCAACTTTTTCGCGGGGACACGACGGGTACGTCTGTAGGGCTCCGCGGAAAAAAGAAGACTGGCTAAGATGGCACCCTTGGGCGGGAAGGCGACCGCGCATGCGCGCTGCAATTCCCAAAGGCTTTCTTTGAAAGCTGGGGAAAATTGCTCCGCGAGGGCTCCGTCGGCGCCGACGTCACCCATATGTGAGGACTGACTTCCTGCTTGGTCCTGGAGAATACCAGGATCCGATGGCCTATGTCCTGAATTTCAGAAAATACTAGTCGATATGATAGCATGACCTCTGCAAGAGATGGGAACCCTGCAGGCTAGAAGCATTGGAGTAAAAGCCAATAGGGCCATAGTGATGCTGTTGCCAAAATCAGGTAAGGATATAAAGAAAATGGAAACCTATAAACCCATCTTCCTATTAAATCATTTTGGCTAGAATGTTAGCGACATGTATAATTGGTCTGGTACCCAACTTGGGGCACCCAGACCAGATGGCATTCATCAGAGGTAGGTATGCCTCAAGCCACCTATTGAAGGCTTTGACAATACTCAGACATATGCAAAAGACAAAGAAGCAGTACTAGTAAGTCTAGACACAGAAAAAGCTTTTGACAGGGTGGCGTGGAGATCTTTGCTTTCAGCATTAGGTAAGTACAGGTTAGGCGAGCGATTATAGGGCTGGATAAAACTTTTCTATGACACGCCACTAGCACAAATTCTGGTCAATGGAAGTTTAACAACCCCATTCTTACTACAGAGGGGAATAAGGCAAGGGTGCCCACTTTCCCCGCTTCTATTCATATTATCTTTAGAGATTTTGGCCATAAGGTTGCAAGTATCAGAAAAGATTCATGGTATCCAAACAGGAAAATAGGATTTATTTTTTGCAGATGACATGCTAATTAGTAAGTGGGAAACAAAGAAGTCTTAGGAGAGCTGATGCAAGGATAGAGTAGTTACTCACCTGTAACAAGTGTTCTCCAGGAGCAGCAGAAATCAGTCCTCACATATGGGTGACGTCGGCACCGACGGAGCCCTCATGGAGCAATTTCCCCAGCTTTCAAACAAAGCCTTTCGGAATTGCAGCGCGCATGCGCGGTCCCCTTCCCGCCCAAGGATGGCATCTTGCTCAGTCAGATGACATAGCTAAAAGACAGCAAAAAAATTAGCAAAAACGAAATGATAGGACTGCAACTCCAAGGGGAGGAGGGAGGGTTGTGAGGACTGATTCCTGCTGCTTCTGGAGAACACCTGTTACAGGTGAGTCTCCATCCTGAAATATGGCACCCGAAGACAGCGGTTCACTCCCTTGAGATCTAATATTAGGCAAAGAGATCCGTCCTTCTTTGGCACGATAAAATTAATTGAGTATCGTCCCTTGCCGTAATCTGCCCTGGGCACCGGACCGACTGCCACTAAGCGTAGCAGCTGATCCAGCGTGCAACGGACCACTTGAGTTGTCTGCTGCCCTTTGCAGGGCGACTGTACAAAAGAATCCCGAACGGGCTTTGCGAACTCCAGCGCATACCCGTCCCGGATTATCTCCAACACCTACCGGTTGGATGTTATTTGGGCCCAGGCAGGAAGAAAGTTCCGAAGTCGCCCCGCCTATCGGCATACTTCCTGCCAAGGCACCCCTCGCTTCATTGAGGCTTTTGATTGGACACTGAGGACGCTCCCACAAATCCTCTACCCGCTCCGCAAAAGCCCGGAAACCCCTGGGCTCGGGGAGCGAAATGTCCCCTTTGGAATCCGCCCAAGCGAGAAGTCCGAAACCTTCGAAAATCTCGAAAGGACCCCGAATGTTCGAAGCGAACTTCCCCTGCTTCGGCTTATCCTCTGGTAGTCGACCACCCTTAGACTCCCCTAAGTCCTTAACCAACTTATCAAGATCCTCTCCGAAGAGCAGCTTGCCCTTGAAAGGGAGCTTACCTAGACGAGCTTTGGACGAACCGTCCGCCGCCCAATTCCGCAACAGAGATCTGCGGGCGGCCACAAGTGACGCCATACTATTAGCCAGAGCTCTGATCAGGTCATAATGCACACCTGACAAATAAGCCGTCCCGAACTCCATGCGATCCAGTTCACTCAGGCCCTCCTGCTCCAGCTGAGCCGAGTGACAAACGCCGAGACCACCGGAGACAGGCTCTTGCCACCCACGCTCCACAAATGGAAGCCTGCAATGACACTGCGTTGGCCTCAAAAGCTTGCTTCAACAAACCATCCAACTTTCTATCCTGCGCATCCTTCAAGGCAGAGCTGCCTTCGACAAGAATAGTGGTCTTTTTGGTCACCTCTGACACTGCAGCATCAATATTTGGCAATGTAAATCTCTCCTTGTCCATATCCGCCAGGGGATAGAGTCTATTCATGATGCAAATTCCTCTTAACCCAGCTTCCGTTCGATCCCATTCATCCTGAATCATCCTGTCTACTACCTTGTGAACGGGAACCACCACCTGCGTTTGCCTCACAGCCTGAATAATGGGGTCTTCCCCATTGTCATCCTCCGTAGGCGTCTCCGTAGCGAGCTTTAGTGTCTGCATCAACTCCGTGATCAGCGCGGTCAGCTCCTCTTTCCGGAACACACAAATAATCTTTGCGTGATCCTCCGGTTCAATAATCTCTCCTTCCTCTACATAAGAACATAAGAACATAAGATATGCCATACTGGGTCAGACCAAGGTCCATCAAGCCCAGTATTCTGTTTCCAACAGTGGCCAATCTAGGTCATATGTACCTAGCAGTTTCCCCAAGAGACACAAGTTCCACAATGCTTGTACTGGATCAAGCATTGATATCTTCGGTCACTTCTTAATAATGGTTTATGGACCTTTCCTCCAGGAACTTGTCCAAACCTTTTTTAAACCCAGCTACACTAACAGCCTTTACTACATCCTCCGGTAACAAATTCCAGAGTTTGATTACACGTTGAGTGAAAAAATATTTTCTTTTATTAGTCTTAAATAGTTTACCCTGTAGCTTCATTGCATGTCCCCTAGTCTTTCTATATTCTGATAAGTTAAACAATCGATCTACGTTTACCCGTTCCACTCCGTTCATTAATTTATAGACTTCTATCATATCTCCCCTCAGCCGTCTCTTTTCCAGGTTAAAGAGCCCTAACCTTTTTAGCCTCTCTTCATAGGAGTATCCTTCCATCCCCTTTACCATTTTGGTGGCTCTTCTCTGTACCTTTTCTAAAATCGCTATATCCTTTTTAAGATACGGCGACCAGAACTGCACACAATATTCAAGGTGCGGTCTCACCATGGAACGATATAGAGGCATTATAATATCTTTTGTTTTATTTTCCATTCCTTTCCTTATCATACCTAGCATTCTATTTGCTCTCTTGGCCGCCACTGCACACTGGGCCGAGGGTTTTAACATGGAACACAATGACGCCTAAATCTCTAACTCCTCATCTGTACCCTCCATGTCAACCTTGTGTTCTTCCGACTCCTGCCCCTCCAGTTCAGAAATTGAAGACACCGAGTCCTCACTCGCTTCGAAGGCCTCGCGAAACTGTTACTCGCTTCGGCCGGGCTTGGTCGCTGCGGTGTCTCAGCCAGACAGAGGCTCCGGCACTTTCCCCTGTCGCCAAAGACAAAAAACCTGATGCATGATTAAGACGAAGTCAGGGCAAAAATAACCGGGCAGCGGGCCCGAAGTCAGCAGAGCCGCCGACAGACCTGCTGGCGACTCGAGACTGACCCCTGGCAAAGCGGACCGCTGCACCGCAGTGTCCGACCCCACCAAGAGCCCCTGAGCATCTTGAGCTCCCTTAAATTCAATTTGCTGCTCCACGCTGGTAGAGACCTGCATGCAACTGTGGCAAATCCCAGAGTCGGCGATAGCCCCCCTACAGGTACCGTAGACAACACACTGAGGCCGCGAAGCCATCGCTGTCGCTATCCAGTGGCCTTCCTGTGTGCTGTTATGCACTCCTACTTCTTATTATTAATATTATTATATATATATATATATATATATATATATATATATATGGATGTCCCAATAAAGAACTCCTTGTTCAACTTTTTATTTATTTATTTTTTTTAAATCAAGATTGTACAGCCAAGGGATCTGAACGTACCACCCCCGCAGCCACACTAACACCTAACCCAGGGGATACCTTAAAATCAAACGAAAGACAGTAAAGAAAAATGAAGGGCAGTCAGAAACTAAACCTAAACCTGACTTTCAGGATGCCGCCGATTCCGCTGCCTGCCAGCATGCAGGCAACACGCAGGCAAAATCGCCG
Organism: Ichthyophis bannanicus; assembly: GCA_033557465.1. Classification (NCBI taxonomy): domain Eukaryota; kingdom Metazoa; phylum Chordata; class Amphibia; order Gymnophiona; family Ichthyophiidae; genus Ichthyophis; species Ichthyophis bannanicus. The sequence continues at coordinate 778,266,588 of CM066033.1, forward strand.
GGCCTCTCCCGGCGCACCAGCGGTCGTCTTCCCGCCCAACACAGCAGGCTAACGCCTGTACTCACAGTCCTGCAGAAGACACCGCCTGAAGAGACGAGCAGCAGACCACCCGTCCCCTGCTCCGCTGCACAGAACAATGAGCAGGCAAGAGAGAGGAAGTTTGGCGGTCAAAAAGAAGAGTGCAAAGCTGTCGGCGCTGCCGCTCCGCGGTGCCGAAGACTAAGCGGTCCTTCGGTACTGCAGTGCTCTCCCCCATACAGATCAAGAGGAAGATATCTGCTTCGGCAGAAGGGAGGAAATAGCACAAAAAGTGACAGGAGCAGCAGGATCAGGCACAGATTAGCAGCTCCACTCTCCCTTTATAATTTTTTTTTTTTTTTTTTTTAAGCAACAGTACCCAATTTAAAAGAAAATGTAAAAGTAGAGTTAAAGTCAAAGCAAATTAACCCCAATCAGGTACAAATCCCTACTCTAACTGCTCCTTATCTGTTCTCTAGTGAGCCCAGCACCTAGGCTCACACTATCCTCCTGCTGCATGGAGACTGGACACACTAGGGATGTTGGGAGCGGCCAGCAGAGTACATCCAGTGATATCACATTTTTGTGACATGCCCAGTCTCCAAGCTTCAGGAGGAAGTGCGCAACCCAGAGGTGAAGGACTAAACTGGAGGACCGTTAAGGAAAGGGCACTGGCATCGACGAGCAATGGTACCAAAGAGACAGGAAGGGAAAAAAAAAAAAGAAAAAGAAAGAAGCACCCCGAAAGGTACGGTAGAAAAACATTTTAACTGCAGTGACAGGATAAGCATCCATAAGACTCTGCAGAAAAAATAAGACTGGGGAGATTCACTGGGAAGGCAGGAAGGCAAGCATGCATGCGCAGAGCGATGCTCCTGAATGCTTCCTATTGGATGCTGGGGAATGTTCTCACATGGGCTCCATCAAGAGATGTCACCCGTATGTGAAGACTGCATTCTTGCTCGTTCCTGGAGATAGAGGTTTATACTTCACCCAAAGCGAGTTGAGTTGGGGAATATACAGAATGCTATGAGTCACAGAGGGACCAGGCAGGGCTGGCCCCTGTCGTCCCTGCTGTTTGTATGGGGCCTCTGTATGCTGATGGGGCCTCTAGTCAGTAGGGTTCAGGCCAATGAGATTATAGGGGTGGGGAAAAGAAGGTTTAAGATATGTTATTTGCTTATGATATCTTATTCACTTTGTGCAAGCCTGGGAGATCACTGGGGACTGTAGAGTAGGAATTAACCTATGGGAAGGTTTCAGGTTTCTGGGTCAATATGGATAAATCAGAGATACTGAATATCACAGTGGAAGAGGAAGAGAATGCAAACTCCAAAGGCTCTTTCCTTTTAGGCAGGCTCATGGTATTTGGGGTTGACATTATAGTGGATCTTAGTCGTCTTTTCTCTGCAACTTTGGGTCACTATTTGAGCAGATGGTGAAAGACCTGAATCACTGGGGTACATTGCAGCCTTGAAAACGATGATGGTCCCAAGATTTACATACCTATTTATGGTTCTACCAGTGCCTGTTCCTTTAAACGTCTCAACAAATCCAGAGGAAGGCATTTGCCTACAACTGGAGGAATAAGCAACTATGGGTAGTCAGGGAGGTGCTGTATCATAGTAGGGACCAGAGAGGTATATGGGTGCCTAATTTATTTATTTGTGAATTTTTTATACAGCTATTTCAGGTAATCAAAGCGGTTTACAATTGGAACAACAAATACATTGAACATTTAAGGTTAAATTAGACTTACCTGCTAATTGTTGTTCCTTGAGGAACTCAAGTCCAGTCCCGAACCTCTGGGGTTGTGATCCTACTCCAGCAGCTTGGAGACTGAGAAATGTCATTCTTGTGATGACACTGGTATATAACCACAGGATCCGCCTCCTCACTCCAGTAACCTATTGACAAAGCAAACTCCCTGGAGCAACAATTAAGTAGTAACCACTACCAAGAAACTATAAACAAACTGAACCTGTAGTTAACTAAGGAACACAATTAACAGTCTTTTGAGGTGTTCCGTTACCAGACTAAAATGCCTTAGAAATGCTGAGGTCCTTCCGCCCCCTTATGAAGGATGTTGACCCCAACTAGAATTCCCCTCCAGATCTTACGACCAACTGAACCAGACCCCTCAAGAAAAATGCTTCTTACCTTTATTTTATTTATTTATTTACATTCTCTTATATACCGCGTTATTCTGCATCAGTGCGGTTTACATTGAACAAACTGAAATTACATTGAACAGGGCATTATAACTTCGAGATAATGATTTTACAGGGAACATGGGCTATGGAGGGTTAAGTGGCTTGCCCAAGACCACAAGGAGCACCTGTGGGACTAGAAACCCACGTCCTTCTGGCCCAAGGTTGCTGTCCTCTAGTGGGATTTGAACCCCCGAACTTCTGGCCTGAAGTACCTTGCCCCAACCACTAGGCCACTCCTCCACTTTAATAGATCTCTTGCTTCAGGTCATAGTCCAAGGATAACCAGGCGGGATACAGCACTGGACTTGAGTTCCTGAAGGAACAACAATTAGCAGGTAAGTCTAATTTAACCTTCCTTATCGTCCCTCCAAACCTCTGGGGATGTAACAGAGCAGTACAAAGAAATTAATGGGAGGGACCAGCTAACCCCGCCTGAAGCACTGCGGAGCCAAAACAGGCATCCCTCTGCGCCTGAATATCCAGACAATAATGCTTGACAAACGAACTTACCGACGACCAGGTCGCCGCTCTACAAATTTCCACCACTGGTACCGAACTGTACTACGCCCAAGATGCCGCTTGCACTCTAGTGGAATGAGCTCGTAGTCCTTCAGGAACCACCTTACCTTTTAAGAGATACACCAACTCTATCACTTCCATAAGCCATCTAGCTATGGAATCTTTCGACGCCATGTCACCTTTTCTAGATCCACCAACCACCACAAACAGTCCATAAGACTTTCAGAAAGTTGCAGTCTTACTTATATATTTCTTTAATGCCCGGACATCCAACAGACGTAACTTCCCTGCCGAAGGCTCAACCATATTGGCACTGAAAACCAGCAAGGAAACTACCTGATTCACATGAAAAGCCGAAACTACTTTGGGTAAAAAGGCTGGCAATGGAAGCAATACCACCTTTGAATCATAAAAGGACAAAAAGGGTTCCCTAAAGGATAAAGCCTGTAACTCAGAAATTCTCCGAACAGATAGCCACCAGAAATACCATCTTGAGTGTGAGATCCTTCATTGTCGCTCGTGGTAACGGCTCAAAGGGCTCTCGCACCAGCACCTCCAGCACTATCTGTAGATCCCATGTTGGAACTACTTGCCTACACGGTGGCCTCAACAGAACCACAGCTCTCAGGAAACGCTTTATATCCAGATGGCTTCCCAGCGCCTCTCCTTTTACTTTTCCAATATAACAGGACAACGCCGCTAACTGTATCTGAAGGGATGCGGCCGCTAGGCCCTTCTGAAACCCATCTTGTAAGAACGCTAAAACTTGCAGTACAGAGGCCCATAATGGCACCAGCTCTCTGTCAACACACTAAGCCTCAAAAATACGCCATACCCGGACATATGCTACCGAGGTAGACCTCCGCCGTGAATTCAACAAGGTTTCAATGACTGCTGCGGAGTAGCCCTTCGCCTTCAGCCTTGCCCTTTCAAGAGCCAAGCTGTAAGCGAGAATAGAGCCACCTGAGGCATAACCGACAGTCCCTGAGCTAACAGATCCCTTCGACAGGGCAGACGCCATGGTTCCTCTACTAACAGTCTCATCAGATCCACGTACCAAGGCCTTCTTGGCCAATCCGGCGCTATCAACATCACCAGTCCTCGGTGACATTCTATGCGCTGCAACACCCGTCCTATCAACACCCAGGGTGGAAACACGTAGAGGAGTTGGTGTTTGGGCCAAGGCTGCACCTTCTGCTGAAGAACCGTTCTACCTTCGCCGATTGGAACATAGAAACATGATGACAGAAAAAGACCACAAGGCCTATCTAGTCTGTCCTTCCATAACAACTACAACAGTCCACTTTTTAACTTTAGAGATCCTCTGTGTTGGTCCCATGCTTTTTTGAATTCAGTTACTGTCCTCATCTCTACCACTTCCACTGGGAGACTATTCCATGGATCCACTACTCTTTCTGTAAAGAAATATTTCCGCATATCACTCCTGAATCTATCTCCCTTCACCCTCATCCCATGTCCCCTCGTAGAAGAACTTGCTTTCAATTGAAAGAGGCTCTCTCCCTGAACATTTATGCCACGGAGGTATTTAAACATCTCAATCATATCACCTCTATCCCGCCTTTCCTCTAAGGTGTACATATTAAGATCCTTAAGTCTGTCCTCATATGCTTTATAATGAAGCCCATTAATCATTTTAGTAGCAACCCTCTGCAACCGACTCCATCCTGTTCACATCCTTTTGAAGGTGCGGTCTCCAGAATTGCACACCATACTCCAAATGAGGTCGCACCAAAGACTTATACAGAGGCATTATCACCTCCTTTTTTCTGCTAGCCATTCCTCTCCGTATGCACCCAAGCATCCTTCTAGCTTTTGCTGTCGCCTTTTCTACCTGTTTAGCTACTTTAAGATCATCAGACACAACCACGCCTAGGTCCCGCTCTTCTTTAGTGGACAAAGTACTTCACCTCCTATACTGTATTGCTCCCTTGGATTGCTGCAGCCCAAATGCATGACCTTACATTTTTTAACATTAAATCCCAGCTGCCAAATTCTAGACCATTCTTCAAGCTTAGCTAGATCCCTCCTCATGTTATCTACACCTTCCTGGGTGTCTACTCTATTGCAGATTTTGATATCATCCGCAAAGAGGCAAACCTTACCCGACAGCCCTTCCGCTATATCACTAACAAAGATGTTAAAAAGAATCGGACCAAGGACAGATCCCTGGGGCACACCACTGGTAACATCCTTCTCCTCAGAGTGAGCTCCATTTACTTGTACTCTTTGTCGCCTCCCACCCAACCAATTTCTAACCCAAGCAGCAACTTTAGGGTCCATCCCTAGGGTGCTCAGTTTGTTTATAAGTCGCCTGTGAGGAAAAGTGTCAAAGGCTTTACTGAAATCTAAATACACCACATCTAGAGCTCTCCCTCGGTCCAACTCCCTGGTCACCCAGTCAAAGAAATCAATCAGATTTGTCTGACAAGACCTGCCTCTGGTGAATCCATGCTGCCTTGGATCCTGTAATCCGCTGGACTCCAGAAACCTCACTATTTTCTCTTTCAGCAGCATTTCCAATAATTTACTCACCACCGAAGTTAAACTAACCGGCCTGTAGTTTTCAACTACATCCTTACTTCCGCTTTTGTGTAAAGGCACCACATGAGCCTCTCTCCAGTCCTTTGGCACCACTCCCGATTCCAACGAGGCATTGAAAAGGTCAGTCAGTGGAGTTGCTAGAACGTCCCCAAGTTCCCTCAGTATTCTAGGGTGGCCATGAGATACATTACTGGCGTGCCCCACCTTTGCACCAGTATCTCGAACAGTTCCTGATGAAGGATCCACTCTCCTGGATCCTTTACTAGACTCAAGAAGTCGGCCTCCACATTGTCTACTCCTGCTACATGCGCTGCCGATAGAGCTACTAGATGTGCCTTGGCCCAGTCGAGCAGCCCCTCGGCCTCGTTTTCCAGCATGGCACTGCTGGTACCTCCCTGACTGTTGATGTAAGCCACTGCTGTCGTATTGTCAGAAAACACCCGAATGGCCTTTCCTCGGAGAAAGGGCTGAAACTCTTGAAATGCCAACGTTACTGCCCGGATTTCCAATCTGTTGATTGACCAACTTCGTTCAAGCATGGTCCACTGACCCTGGACGAAACGATGTTGACAGTGAACTCCCCAGCCTAGAAGATTGACATCCATCGTCAGGGGAATCCATGCGGGAGCTTCCGCGGGCATTTCTTTTTCTAGATTTTCTGAACTCAGCTACCACTTCAGTGCCTGACACATCTCCGGAAGATAGGGCAACTTCTGCGACAACTGATCCTTTTGGTGCGACCACCGCCGGAGCAAAGCTCTCTGTAACGGCCTCATATGTGCTCGTGCCCACTGAACCAGCTCAAGAGTAGCTGCCATGGTCCCAAGCAACTGAAGATAATGCCAAGCCATCGGCTTTGGCCTTTTTAGAAATTCCCGGTCCAGACTCTGCAATGCTTGTGTGCAATGTCGAGGCAGAAAGATCCTTCCCACGCTCGTATCGAATCTAGCTCCCCGATATTCCAGGCACTGCGATGGTACCAATTGGCTCTTTTCCTGATTGACCAGCCAACCAAGACTCTGCAGAAACACTACCACCTTGGCTGTAGCCGTCTCCCTCTCTGCCCTGGATTTTGCCCTGATTAACCAATTGTCTAGATAAGGATGCACCAGCAGCCCTTCCTTTCGCAACACCACCGCTACTACCACCATTACCTTGGTGAATGTTCGGGGTGCCTTTGCCAGCCCAAACGGCAATGCCCGAAACTGGAAATGCCCCATCGGAACCGCAAACCTGAGGTATTTCTGATGTTCCTGACAGATCGGAATGTGCAGGTATGCCTCTGAGAGATCTAGGGATGTGAAAAACTCGCCCGCTCTTACTGCCACTATGACCGACCTTACAGTCATCATACGAAAGGGAGACATCGATTTACTCTTTTGAGATCCAAATTGGGCCGATAGGCTCCCTCCTTCTTTGGGAACATGAAGTATATGGAGTATCGACCGCATCCACATTGGTCCGTTGGTACCGGAACTATGGCCTCGACAGCCAGAAGACTGAGCACTGTCTGCCGCGCACTTGAGACGTGCTTTGCACGGCGAACGCACGAAAGAATCAGTCACCGGTCTGTGAAACTCTAAGGCATAACCCTCTCGAATGACCTTCAGCACCCAGCAGTGTTGAAAGAACTGAAATATGAGACTGCAGACCTGCTATTAGTAATCTGTGAACTTTCATTAAAATCATCTGTAATACCTGAAGACTGGAGGGTTGCAAATGTAACGCCAATTTTTAAAAAGGGTTCTAGGGGGATCCGGGAAATTACAGACCAGTGAGCCTGACATCAGTACCGGGGAAGACGGAAGAAACCATCATAAAGAACAAAATTACACAGCATGTAGATAGTCATGGCCTAATGGGAGACAGCCAACATGGCTTTAGACAAGGAAGATCTTGTCTTACTAATCTGATATGTTTTTTTGAAGGTGTGAATAAACAGGTAGACAAAGGTGAGTCAGTTGATATAGTGTATCTGGACTTTCAGAAAGCCTTTGACAAGGTCCCTCATCAGAGACTTTTGGCAAAACTAAAAAGTCATGGGATAGGAGGCAGTGTACTACTGTGGATCAGGAACTGGTTAAAAGATAGAAAGCAGAGGGTAGGGCTAAATGGCCAATTTTCCCAATGGAGAAAGGTGAATAGTGGAGTACCCCAGGGATCTGTACTGGATCCGCTACTTTTTGACATATTCATAAATGACCTGGAAAAGGGAATAACTAGTGAGGTTATCAAATTTGCAGATGACACAAAACTGTTTAAAGTTGTTAAAACCCAAGAGGACTGTTGAAAAGTGCAGGAGGATCTGAATAAATTGGAAGACTGGGCATCCAAATGGCAGATGAAATTTAATGTGGACAAGTGCAAAGTTATGCACCTAGGAAAGAACAACCCACACTATGATTACACGATGCAAGGTTCCACATTGGGAACCACCACCCAGGAAAAAGATTTAGGAGTCATCGTGGATAACATGTTAAAACCCTCCGCCCAGTGTGCAGCGGCGGCCAAGACAGCAAATAGAATGCTAGGTATCATAAGGAAAGGAATGGAAAATAAAACAAAGGATATTATAATGCCTCTATCGTTCCATGGTACGACCGCACCTTGAATATTGTGTGCAATTCTGGTCGCCGTATCTTAAAAAGGATATAGCGTTATTAGAAAAGGTACAGAGAAGAGCCACCAAAATGGTAAAGGGGATGGAAGGCTACTCCTATGAAGAGAGGCTACAAAGGCTAGGGCTCTTCAACCTGGAAAAGAGACGGCTGAGGGGAGATATGATAGAGGTCTATAAATTAATGAATGGAGTGGAACGGGTAAACGTAGATCGATTGTTTACACTATCAGAATATAGAAAGACTAGGGGACATGTAATGAAGCTACAGGGTAAACTATTTAAGACAAATAAGAGAAAATATTTTTTCACTCAACGTGTAATCAAACTCTGGAGTTTGTTACCAGAGGATGTAGTAAGAGCTGTTAGTGTAGCTGGGTTTAAAAAAGGTTTGGACAAGTTCCTGGAGGAAAGGTCCATAAACCATTATTAAAAAGGGACCCAGGATATCAATGCTTGACCCAATACAAGCATTGTGGAACCTGTCTCTTTTGGGGATACTGCTAGGTACGTATGACCTAGATTGGCCACTGTTGGAAACAGGATACTGGGCTTGATGGACCTTGGTCTGACCCAGTATGGCATATCTTATGTTCTTATGTTCACTGATCCAACGTAATTTGGACCCAGGCAGGATAAAAATCTCGTAGTCGACCGCCTATGGGTAACCAATCCCACCTGGGTCCCCCTGACTTCATTGTGACTTTCTAAGATTCGAGGAGGAAGAGGCTGCAAAACCTCTACCCGCTCCTAGAAACCCCCGAAATCCTTGTGTCAGATAGGGAAAACGTCCTCTCTGACCTTGGCCAAACCTCGGGGAACGAAAACGACGACTCTCTCTCTGCTGCCCTTTAGGCACAGGAGTGGGTCGCCCCTGCTTCTGCTTGTCCTCCGGAAGCCTACCTTCTTTGGACTCCCCCAGATCCTTTACCAGCTTATCCAAATCTTCCCCAAAGAGCAGCTTTCCTGTAAAGGGGAGTTTACGCAGCCTGGCCTTGGACGATCCATCTGCTGCCCAATTGCGCAGCCACAGATAACGCCAAGCCGCAATCACCAAGGCCATGCTCTTAGCTAAACCCCTTATCAGGTCATAGTGAATGTCAGCCAAATAAGCTGTCCCCGACTCCAACCTGTCCGCTTCCCCGGTCGCCTCTTCTACCGGGTCCCCTTGAATTCTCTGCAACCAACGAAGACAAGCTCTCACCACCCATGCTCCACAAATAGAAGCTTTTAAGGACAGCGCATTCACTTCAAACACCTGTTTCAATAAGACCTCGAGCTTCTGGTCCTGAGCATCCTTGAGGGACGCACTCCCCTCCACCGGAATGGTAGTCTTCTTGGTAACTGCCGATACAGCTACATCGACTTGCAGAGCTTTAAACAAATCCTGATCATGATCAACCAGTGGATAAAGATGGGCCATAACTCTGGAACCTTTAAGGGCCGCCTCGGGCACGTCATACTCTTCCTGAATTATCTCTCTTACTACCCTGTGGACTGGAAAAGCTCTTTTAGTCTTTCTAAATGCCTCTAATAGCGGGTCTTCCAGGGTCGAATCCTCCGCCGGCTCCATCACTGGCATATTCAGTGTCTTGAGGGTCTCTGAGATGAGTGCTGGTAATTCATCTCTACGAAATATGTGCACCACTCTCACCTGATCCTCCTGTTCCATTATTTCTCCTTCCTCCAACTCATCGTCCAACTCCAAATCCAGCTCTCCTCCTTCGGAGTGAATACCCTCTGACGTTACCGAAGGCTCCGACAGGTCCTTATCAACCCTGACCTACTTTGCCAGGATCCCTGTCGCTCAAGCGCCCAAAGGCATGCAGGGCCTTTTACCTCCCAGGTCCACTGCTGTGGGAGTAACAACCAGTCTCCATGGAGCTCTCCCTAACGCCTGCTGTATAAGGGCGACAAATTTAGGTGAAAAAATGGCCGCTAGGCACCCTGACAAGAATGGTTGAGAGACAAACATCCGGAGAGGAAGAAGTCCCCGCCACTGGCTCCTGAGGGGGCATATCGGAAGGAACTTGTTCCATCAAGATCCCCAGTACACTCCTGCTCCCTTCACCAGCTGCTTCTAAGGCTTTCTCCATTGAGACTGCCTCGTTAGTGCAGTCCTTACACACGCCTGTATCAGAAACTGCACCCTTTCTAGTACCGCAAAGGCTTTATGCAGTCAAACAGGTCCCTTACTGAAGCCCAGTCTCAATGAATCCCAACTATTCTATTGACAATCACTGTAACTGAACTGACTGACTTTTGAAAAAAAATTTTTTTTTTTAAACTGACTTGGAAACCAGTTAAACCGCCCCGACTTAATCAAGGTCTTCAGAAAGTAAAACGAAGCTCTCCGACCCGGGCAGAAGTCCCGTTAGGACTCCTCCGTAGAGCGGAGTTTCCCACGCTTTGAACACGTGGCGCGACCGGCTTCTTTCCTGCCGCCTCACTCGCCACCGAGTTCAGTGCCGCCGAGCCCTTTTCTGATCTGCCTCTCGCAATCAACAATAGCACCCCCTTACCTTTGCTTCCTTCTCCTCCAGAGCTTCTGCTCTGCCGCGGGCTGCTTCCACATCAGGCTAGAACACCACACAGCCGAAACCGCTGGCAAACCCAGCTGATCTCTCCCGCCTCCGGCCTACAAACGCTAGCAGGCAAAAAACCTCTGCGTGCGTTGGAGTGCCGGCAATACCGGTGCTGCCCAGCTGCTCTCTGGATCGGGGACTAGATTTTTTTTAAAAAACTGTTTCTACCTGCTTCCTAGGCCACATAGTTACCCTCTCCCGAAGGAGCGGAGGAAAAAGGGAGGGGGGGTGGAAGGAGCACTTCAGCCAAAAGTTTTAAAGAGATGTCACTATTCTCCCAAAACAATAAAAATCCTATACCTTATTTCTCTCCTAACTTTTACAACTGAACAGAACTTAAGCCAAATTCCCTACTGTAGCTCTCCTTAATTGTTCCTCAAGTGAGCCCTGAACCTCCAGGCTCGCAATCCTCCAACTGCTTGGAGACTGAGATAACTGGAGTGAGGAGGTGGATCTTGTGGTTATATACCAGTGTCATCACAAGAATGACATTTCTCAGTCTCCAAGCTTCTGGAGGAGGATCACAACCCCAGAGGTTTGGAACTGGACTTGAGGGACGATAAGGAACAGTGTAACTGGTTCAAAAATCTAAAGTTTACCTAATTTAACAGAGATAAAACTTATTTACAATTCTAATGACAGGAGATGTCATTAATAATTCAGGGGAGATTCAGGGGGCATAAGAGAGAGAGCTATATAAAGAGGTTTGTTAGTTTAGATGTAGGAGAGAAGAGGTTATCTATGTGGGGTCTGTATCAGATGAGGGTATGTTGGGACCAAAATGTTCAATGAAGAGGTGAGTTTTGAGGTGGGAGCGAAAAGATGATAGGCCTGTAATGTTCCGAAGGCTAGCTGGTAATGAGTTCCAGAGCATTGGGGAAATATATTCAAATGCTCTGCTGCTAGTGCATTGTTTGGTTTTACGGAATTCTGATGGGATAACAAGTGTGTTGTTCAATTGGCCTAGTCTTTGCTGGTCATTGGGCACAGCTTTGATTAAATGGGAGAGGGTTGGAGGAGCTATTTTTCTGATGATTTTGAAGGTAGTCATCATTAACTTGTATTTTATACGGCTTTGGATGGGTAACTAATGTAAGTCGCCTAAGATCAGTGTTATATAGTCATTACGACATATGTTGTGCCATCATGAGCGGGTGAAGGGATATTTTTGGTAGACCATGTAGAAGACTATTACAATAGTCTATATGCGGGGTTAACATTGCTTGATTTTAGTTCTAAAGTCTCAGAGCTGAAGTAGGGGTTTTATGTGTTGCAGGAGTCGGATTTTGTTGAATATAGTTTTAGTTGTGTTTTTGATGTAGGTCTGGAAAGATAGGTGATTGTCTAATGTCATGCCTAAATATTTTACCTCGTCTTTTATTTATTTACTTACTTAACAGGTTTTATATACCGCCTTTTCATAGATTCAAAGCGGTTTACATATAACAATTGTAGCAACAAGCTTTACATAGAACAGGGAGGAATAACTTATTGAATTACATGGAGTATAAAACATTTAACTTCTCAAACTATGTACATCTGCATTCTTGCATGAAAGTGGGTGTTGTGGTTACATTTTATAGTTGCTATCTAGAGGCTGGGTGTTGTGGTTACATTTTATAGTTGTTATCTAGAGGCAACACTGTTACAGTATGAATCGAGTGCACGGAGTTTTTGTTGCAGGAGAGATCAGTGAGATTTAAAGTCATTATATTAAATCACAAGTGGGGTGGAGATGTAGAAAGGGATGTAGAGTGATTGACAGGTTACTGACGTTACTCCAGAGAGTTCTTATAGTTCAGTTTCTTCCATGGTGGGGCCCATAGTATTCTAGAAAGAGGTGCGTCTTTAAAGCTTTCCTAAATCCAATTGGTCTTTAGTTGCATGTATAGATCTGGGCAGTTCATTCCGTAGGTGGGCAGTTCATTCCACCAGCAATAGAAAGCTCTATTGCTGGTGGACTGCTTTGAGGTTCTGAAGCTAGATAGAATTTCTAGGGTGTTGTCGTCTGCTCTTTGACTTCCAGTAAGACGTCATCAACTGGTATGATCTGTGGTGGATGTAGGTTTGATTCCTGATGATTATTAACAATTCGGTTTTTTTGTAGTTGATGTTCAGGCCAAACTTCTTAATTAAGCCAGTTTGAAATTTCCTTGAAGCAGGTTGTTAGAGGGTCAAAGTTGGGTGCAGTTATATTGAAGGGCATAAGCAGTATTATGTCATCTGCATAGAAGGCATAATCAATCTGGAATTGCCTTATGATTTAGCAAACTGGTTGAATATAAATACTAAATAGAAGTGCTGAAAGTGCAACCTGTGGTTTGAGGATAGGTTGTGTGACCAATGCTTACCTGTTGGGATCTTTCAGAGAGAAAGGATACAAACCATTTGAGCATGGTATCGCATAAACCTATTTGTTTTAATCTTTGAATTAGAAGAGAATGGATTACAGAATCAAACCCAGCAACTATGTCAAGGAAAATTAATATGTAGGCTTGGTTACTGTAATCAATTCCCTTAATGACTTTGTTATAAACGACTAGCATCAATGTCTCAACACTGTGGAAAGGTCTGAACACAAACTGACTGTCAAGTGGTGTGTAAAGGTCAATATGGTCTTGCAGTTGAATGTAGACTTTTTTCCTATTATTTTAGAGAGGAAAGGTAGACTGGAGATGGGTCGGTAGGAGAATGGGCATATTTTGTCAAGGGCTTTGTTTTTTAAGATTGGCCATATATTATTTATTTAACCAGATTTGTATACCACTTTATCCTTCAAAGTGGTTAATCATACAATTGTGGGTCAGCTTTTTTAAGCTCCAGAGGCATGTAACCTTGTGATAGTGATTTGTTGACAATTGCTAGTATAATAGGGGCTATTTCAGAGATAGTATCCTTGATCTATTTAACAGGGCATGGATCTGATTTAGATGCTGTGGTGTTCATAGTTGTAATTGTCCTTTTGAGGGATTCAGGGTAAATTGAGTGGAACCTTTTCCAGGGCTCAGCAGGTGGTAAAACGTAGTTACTCACCAGTAACAGGTGTTCTCCGGGGACAGCAGGAATCAGTCCTCACATATGGGTGACGTCGGCACCAACAGAGCCCTTGTGCATAGCAAATCCCCAACTTTCAGAGAAAGCCTTTGGAAACTGCATCACACATGCGCGGTCCCCTACCCAACCAAGGGTGCCATCTTGCTCAGTCAAATGAGATAGCTAAAAAGACAGCAAAAGTACAAAAAATAGGGGAGGAGGGAGAGGGTCATGTGGACCAATTCCTGCTGACCACGGAGAACACCTGCTACAGGTGAGTAAAGCACAGTTACTTACCTGTAACATGTGATCTCTGGGAACAGCACGAATTAGTCTTCACATATGGGTACGTCGGTACCGACGGAGCCTGCGCGGAAATGCTCCCCAGCGTCCAAAAAGAAAACCTTTGGGAGCATCCCACACGCATGCGCGCTGCCTTCCCGCCCATTCACTTCCCTCTCATCAGCTGGGTTTGTAGCTGAGACCGAAGGAAGGAAGTAGACAAATTAGAGAGAGAGAGAGAGAAACAATCCTAGGGGAGGTAGGTGGGTTGTGAAGACTTATTCCTGTTGTTCCCAGAGAGCGTAGTTACTCACCTGTAACAGGTGTTCTCCAGGAGCAGCAGGAATCAGTCCTCACTTATGGGTGACGTCGGCGCCGACGGAGCCCTCGCGGAGCAATTTTCCCCAGCTTTCAAAGAAAGCCTTTGGGAATTGCAGCGCGCATGCGCGGTCGTCTTCCCGCCCGAGGGTGCCATCTTAGCCAGTCAGATGACATAGCTAAAAAGACAGCATAAAAATTTGCAAAAAGAACATAAGCAGACGATTGCAACTCCAAGGGGAGGAGGGAGGGTAGTGAGGACTGATTCCTGCTGCTCCTGGAGAACACCTGTTACAGGTGAGTAACTACGCTTTCTCCAGGACCAAGCAGGAAGTCAGTCCTCACTTATGGGACTCCCAAGCTCAAGGCTACCGGAGACCCTAAGCACAAAAATGAGCTCCCTCTAGCTCAGCAGCACAGAAGGATAGAATCTTCGCTGAAATATCACCCACCGGTAGCCCACATCCGGGATGGAGGGTAGGAGTTGCTCAGACCTCAAAGAGATTACGGAGGACTGCCTGTCCGAAAGCACTGTCCCTACGGGACTCCCTCTCGAGACAGTAATGGACCGCAAAAGTCTGGCTCGAAGACCAAGTAGCGGCCCGGCAGATGTCTGCCAGCGGAACAGAGCGGAGGTAAGCCACTGACGTGGCCTTTGCCCGAACGCAATGAGCCGTGACTCGACTTTCTAAGGAGAGTCCGGCTGCCCCATAAGCCCAAGAGATACAGTCCGCAACCCAGATGGACAGAGTACGCTTGGAGACCGGGAGCCCCAATCTATTGGGGTCAAAAGACACAAAAAGCTGAGCAGCTTTACGGTGCTCCCGCGTACGGTCAAGGTAGAAGTTCAGAGCCCTTCTACAGTCCAGGGTATGGAGGACCGTCTCAGCTCGGCTGGAGTGTGGTCTGGGAAAGAAGGTTGGAAGTACCACCTCCTGATTGATGTGAAAAGGGGAGACCACTTTAGGCAGAAATTTCAGATGAGTCCGTAGGACTACCCTATTCTTGTAGAACCTAGTGTAAGGGGGATCAGACACGAGGGCCTGCAATTCACTTACGCGTCTAGCGGAAGTGAGGGCTATCAAGAACAGTGTTTTCCAAGACAGAAAACGGAGAGAACAGGTAGCCATAGGTTCAAAAGGCGGACAGGTGATCCGCTGCAAAACCACATTCAGGTCCCAGTCAGGCGCTGGCGGGCGCAGAGGTGGTTTAAGTAGAAGGAGACCTCGGAGAAACCTCGCTACGAGAGGGTCGTTGGAGAGAGGTCTGCCGTCCACCGGCACATGATGTGCTGAAAGAGCACTGAGGTGAACTTTGACGGAGTTGGACTTAAGTCCCAGATTAGAGAGGTGCAGCAAGTACTGCAAGATCACCGACACCGGGCAGGAGAAGGGATCCTGAGACTGTTGGGTACACCAGACTGCAAAGCGACGCCATTTAAGGGCGTAGCATTTGCGGGTAGAAGGCCGTCGCGAAGCCAAGACGACCTCCTCCACCTCCGCCGGCAGGAGAAGGGGAGCAAGGACTACCCTCTCAGCAGCCAGGCCATGAGGTTGAGAGACCTGAGGTTGGGGTGCAGGAGGGACCCCTGATCCTGAGTGAGGAGATCCGGTTGTACCCCCAGAGGGATTGGATCCTCCACCGCCAGTTGCAGCAGGAGCGGAAACCACGGCTGCCTGGGCCAGCGAGGGGCCACCAGGATCATGAAGGCTTTTTCTCGGAGAACCTTGAAAAGAGTCCGAGAGACTAGCGGGATGGGAGGGAAAGCGTACAGAAGGCTCCCCGACCACGAGATCAGAAAGGCGTCCGCCGCAACCCGAAGGGGGTGTGGCTGACGAGAGCAGAAGCGAGGAAGCTGCCGGTTGTGAGGACTGGCAAAGAGATCCACCGTGGGGAGACCCCACTTGAGGAAGAGCTTCTGAACTACCAAGGGATCCAGACGCCACTCGTGCGGCTGGAGGACCCTGCTGAGTTTGTCGGCCAGGCAATTTTCTTGGCCTGGGAGATAAACTGCCTTGAGGAGAATGCCGTGACTGACGGCCCAAGAGCAGAGCTTCTGTGCCTCCCGGCAGAGGAGGAAGGAGCCCATGCCCCCCTGCTTGTTCACGTAGAACATGGCAACTTGATTGTCCGTCTGGACAAGGACGGACTGTTGGGAAGTCAGGTGGGAGAAGGCCTTGAGAGCTAGGCGGATCGCCCTGAGCTCCAGGAAGTTGATCTGCTGAGCAGACTCCCACGTGGACCAGAGGCCCTGAGTACATGCCTCTTGGCAATGTGCTCCCCAGCCCAGGAGGGATGCATCGGTGGTTAGCACCCGGGTCGGCTGAGGTGACTGGAAAGGCATTCCGAATATCAGGTTCGGCTGCCGGAGCCACCACCGGAGAGACGAGACCAGCGGCTCGGAAACGCGCACTAGGTCTGCTAGGCCGCCCGTGGCTTGTCGCCACTGCTGGCGGAGACACCATTGAGCAGACCGCATATTCAGGCGGGCATTGGGGGTCACATGGACGGTGGAAGCCATATGGTCGAGCAGTCTCAGGAAGCGCCTGGCGGAGACCAGGGGCTGGCTGCGAAAGCGGTCGGCTAGGTCCATGAGCCGTTGAGCCCTGTCGAGCGGTAGGTACGCTCGCGCCTGAGGAGTGTGCAGCCTTGCGCCGATGAACTCGAGATCCTGTGAGGGGAGCAAAGTGGACTTTGCGAAGTTTATAACAAAGCCCAAGTGCTGCAGCAGAGTCACCGTGCGGCACGTGGCGTTGGTGACCTCCTGAGCGGACGCTGCTCTGATGAGCCAGTCGTCGAGGTACGGAAAGACGTAGAGGCCGTGAAGCCGGAGATGGGCCGCCACGACCGCGAGACATTTTGTGAAGACTCGCGGTGCGGAGGACAGGCCAAAGGGCAGTACTCTGTACTGGTAATGATTTCCTGCCACCACAAACCTTAGGTATTGGCGGTGGCTTGGGTGGATGAGGATGTGCGTGTAGGCATCCTTTAGATCCAAGGAGCATAGCCAATCTCCCTGCTGGAGGTAGGGCAGAAGGATTCCAAGGGTTAGCATTTTGAACTTCTCCCGCACAAGGAACTTGTTGAGGTTGCGCAAGTCCAGGATGGGTCTGAGGCCCCCTGTTCTCTTTGGTATCAGAAAATACCTTGAATAAAAGCCTTGACCTCTCAGGTGGTGTGGCACCGGTTCCACCGCCTGTTCCTGCAGAAGACCTGCTAACTCCTGAAGGAGCAACTCCCTGTGCAGAGGGGGGCGCGGAGGTTCTCCCGGAAAATAGGAGGGAGGGACCTGATGGAAGTGGAGAAGGTAGCCTTCTCGCACGACCTGAAGCACCCAGGCATCTGCGGTGATGCTGGACCACCTGTGGGCGAAGTGAACCAGCCGGCCTCCGGTGCTGGGAGGAACCAGCGGGGGGGAGAGGCTATGCTGAGCGAGTCAAAAACCCCCACCCTGCTGAGCAGGGGCTGGTGGTGCAGGCTTGGGGGCTTGCTGCCTACGGGACCCGTTACCCCGTCCCTTGGCCTGCTGGCCCTGTTGGGGAGCTGCAGGGGCCTGATAATGGGGGTATTGTTTGTAGGCAGCCGCCTTCCTCGGGTAAAAGGACTTTTTCCCCGAGCCCTTCTTTTTCTGGGAAGGGGCGGAGGTCTTCCTAGAAAGCCTGGTCCTGGTGAGAGTCTCAGTCTCAATTTGTGCAGCCTTTTCCGCCATGGGCTTGCCAAAGAGGTTTTCGCCTCGGCAGGGGACATCGACCAACTTGTCCTGTACCCAGGGCTCAAGGTCTGACGACTGAAGCCAAGCCTGTCGGCGGGCACCGATGCCGGCTGCGGCCACTCGAGCCGAGGCCTCAAAGCCATCATAGGCTGCTCGGGACATGAACTTTGAGCATTCCCGAATGCCCGTGGACAAGGCTAGGAACCTCCGCAAGGGCTCCTCGGAGAGACCAGCGGAGAATCCGGCTAGCTCTTTAGCCAGATCCCGGAGATACATGCCCATGTAGAGCTGGTAAGTCTGGACACGACATGCGAGCATAGAGCCCTGGAAGCACTTCTTGCCAAGGCCATCCAGGTTACGGGCCTCCCTTCCAGGAGGCACCGAGGAGTGCATCTTCTGGCTCTTAAGACGATGCATGGCCGATTCCACTACCATGGAATGGTGTGGCAGCTGTGCCTTCTGAAAGCCAGGGCTCTTGCGGACCCGATAGATAGAATCGACCCGCTTGCTCAGGACCGGCGAGGAGGCCGGACTCTCCCACATGCGGAAGAGTAGTCGTTCCAGCATAGGAGGAACCGGCACAGTAAAGTGTTCCCTCGCGGGAGAGTCATACTGGAGGGCGTCGAGCTCTTCGGCTCGAGGCTCCTCCTCGGGATCCGCAGGGAAGGCCAAAGCCTTGGCCATATCCCTAACGAAGTCCGAGAACCGGGCATCCTCCGGGGGGGACTGCTTCCGAGGCTCGGACTCCGGTGAGTCCGATGGGACACACCGAGTCCGGAAAGAATCAGGTGACTCTTCCTCCTCAGACTCCCAGACCGACTCCGACGAGGACTCGGTGGGGTCGGCCCGGGCAGGGTGCGGCGCCAGCCGCCCCGACGTCGAGGGAGTCGGCGTCGGCGACCTCGGTCCCGAACGGGAGGCCGAGGGTGACCTCGACCGAGGATCGACTCGAGTTCTCATCGACTCGAGGATCGGCTCGGTCTCCGGGGTCGACTTGGACGTCGACGTCCCGGCGGTCGGGGCAGCGGCGCCAGCGAGGCCAGCGAGCAGTGCCCGCTGCTGGTCCATGAAGGCAGACAGTCTGCTCTCCAAGGCCGTCAACCTGAGTCCGAGCTCAGGTGACCCAGCAGCCCCCGACTCGGGCCCCGACGGCGTCGGGCCCGACGTCGGCTGTCGCGGAGGCGAGTCCAGAAGGACCACAGGACTTACCCGGGCAGGCATCTCCGACTCCAGGCGAGGTCGCTTCGGGATGTGTTCCTTCTCCAAGGACCCGGGGCGGCTGTCGGGGCTATGCGACCTGGCCCTCGCGGAACCAGGAGCGTCCACCGACGCCGCCCTCGCGGGTTTTTCCTTCCGACGATGGTCCCCGGAGGGAGAACCCCGGTCGGAGGAGCTCCGGCGACGGTCCGAGCTGGAGCCTTTCGACGCGGAGGCCTCCGACGAGGTCCGGGTACGGCTGGGGTCAGCGAAGATTCTCTCACGCTGATGCCGCCGACTCCTCAACGCCTTTGAGGACAGTTTGCTGCAGGGCCCACAGATCAGTTCCTCATGATCCGGGCCCAGGCAGCGGAGGCAAAAGTCGTGTGTGTCGGTTAGTGACATATTTCGGTCACACCGACCACACCGCTTAAATCCACTGGCAGCCATCGGGGGAAAAAGGGCCCCTGCGAGGTCAAAGGACCGGGCTGCCAGGGAAACCGAAAACGAAAGCTGACTAAGTCAGAAAAACCGAAAAAAGTAAGAGGACTCGAGACCGGCGTCGCGAGTCCGGGCGGGAAAACGATCGGCGTCGAACCGAAAGAAAAAAGGATAAAACAAAGAAGAAAATCAACTTTTTCGCGGGGACAAGACGGGGACGTCTGTAGGGCTCCGCGGAAAAAAGAAGACTGGCTAAGATGGCACCCTCGGGCGGGAAGACGACCGCGCATGCGCGCTGCAATTCCCAAAGGCTTTCTTTGAAAGCTGGGGAAAATTGCTCCGCGAGGGCTCCGTCGGCGCCGACGTCACCCATAAGTGAGGACTGACTTCCTGCTTGGTCCTGGAGAAATACCTGTTACAGGTAAGTAACTGTGCTATCTCTAGGAACAAGCAGGGATGAGTCTTCACATATGGGGACTCCCAAGCCAGAGATGCCTGGAGGAGGTCCTAGCATGTTGCAAATCTAATAGATGGGCCATGCTATTTCCCAGAACCTCGGGCATCCAAGGGATGGAGGGTAGGAGTTGAATTAAAAAGGGGATGCTGTGGAACAGCTTGACTAAACAAGGCATCTAGGGAGAGATCCTTGTGTACATCATAAATGTTAGAGAAATATTGAATTCCAATTTTCTAATGTTGACCTTAGCCAAAAGTATTGCGAAAGTATTTTTTTGAGGCTAATATGGTCTGCTACTAAGAGCCAGTACATTATCCTCAAGAAATTACCTCACTGTGAAGTAGAGGAAATAAATTTTGAAATACAGGCAGAGGTCAGAAGCCTTAATGGCTAGAACTAATCCCAGAAGAAAAAACTGGGGGAGTTTAATGAGGTTGGACTTCGGATGAGAAGCTAAAGCTTCTGTAGGCCAAAGTTTGAAGCTCTTTGTCCTTGGAGCAGAAGGCGGCTCTAGGAAGAGAGGAGATAAATCTGACTGGTTTGCAGAAAAAGGATGGGTCTTTAAGACCCCTCTATCCAAATGAAAGAAACAAACATTTGTAGTAGGCGATGTAGCCTCCAATTTCTTGAAGATCAGTCACGTCTTCCCTAAGTGATGTCACTTACGATAATGACTTACATGAAGAGCTTCAGATGTAACGTAACAGAAGAGGCTATGGTAAAAGACGGTAGTTTCTAATTACCATAGAAAATTGGTTGTCCATTTAAACCTTATGGTATGCTGGAACAACATTCATATGGACAATAACAAATCTTTCAGAGTGAGATATGTGTATTTATATTATAGATAGATAGATAGATAAAGAGACTCACTTAATAACAAGAAGGGGTAAGACCTGCTTGAGAATATGGATAGAGAACCCCTTACTGGTTACACATGGGAGAACCATGAAGGTGGTTACATGAAAACCAGTGGAATGTTCCTAGTCAGAAGGATAGGTCTAGATGTCTTTAAATTCTAGACTTTGAATAACCAGATATGGAGATCTACGTGAAGGGGTGCAGAGAAATCCTTAGTCTTAAGACCACACGTCTGGATCCTTCTATAACTACAGTGTGGAGAAAAAGACGCAATATAAGGAAATACCATATTTGCCCATCTATGAGGGCAATATGAGTATAATGCGTTCTTTGTTCAGTGTAAGCTCCAAATGACGTATTGGAGATTAGAAGGAATACACTAGACAAGGACCGACTGCAGTGAAAAGAAATGCATCCCTGTTGGAGAGTTCCACTGGAGATGTGGAACAACTCAGGCAATTAAACAATTTTTTATGCTTTCACGTGATCTAAGCCCTGGTATATTTTCCCTAAAATGAAATTTTAAGGAAGATGGTAGAGTAGGAAAAAACCGGTCATGTGGGAGCATGACTGGGGAAAGCCCTTTAACCATCTGGAAGTTAACCACCAGGAATGGCTCTGACGCTCTCTAGCAAAGGCCCATAGTTGCAGAGCTTTTTGTAGAATTGCAGAGAGCATGTTGTAGGTTGCTTAGGTGAGATCTGGCTGTTTAATTGCCAGTATGCAACCTAATCTATTCTGTGGGAGCCAAAGAATTGAAGATGGCTAAGAATAGTAGACAGGCCGGTTGCCTGCAACGATAAATTGTCCAAGTACATTTTGGAACCTCTCTTGGAATTATCTGTTATTAAGGCAGCAGAAGAGGTAGGTCCTATAGATTGGAAAATAGTAGATCCTGTAAGGTCTGATGCAAAGGAAGTATGATAACCTCCTTTGGAATCCAGGGGAATTGCAGGGTCTCAGAATCCCGTGCTAGGGATTCTTTACCAGGTATGGAAATGGCAAGTAACTTTGCCATATCAAGCAGAAAAGCTTGAAAAGAAATCTTCCCTGAGGACCACCCTCTAAAATGAGGGGCAAAGGCTAGACTTATTGAAAAATTACCCTCGGTACCGATGGATTCATCCCAGTCATCGGGATCGGAAGACTTGAAAGGATGAAGCATCGGGTTTTCGCTAAAGCGATGTCTTCGGTACCGCCCAAAGGCCGGTACCTAGACGAGTCGGTACCGAATTCTCCATACTAGAGATTGATTCCAGGCTCGGCATCGAAGGAAGCGAGTCTGTCGAAGCAAACATGGACAATACCGACACCGATGCTGATGTCGATACCGGTACCGAAGTCGATACCGATACTCGAGGAATGGTCTGCAGCAACTCCAGCGGTACCGAAGTAACCGAGAGCGCTAGACTACGTTCATCGGTGAGGAGTGTTTCATCACCATAGCCCAGGGGTCTCAAACTCAAATTGCTTTGAGGGCCAAATGAGGACTTGTAAAGTAACCCGGGGGCCGCATAAGACGCGGGGCCTCATTTGCATAAGGGGCCTCATTTGCATAAACATTTGCATAATGTTACCATACACTAACTTTTAGTAAACATGCCTCTTTAATGAGTATGGATAAAGAAAGACTAAAAGATTTAGAAACAAGAAGACAATAATTAAACTGGGAACCCCAAAAGCCAAACTTGGAATGTACAACAACACTGTAGAAATAAAACTATAAATTAATTTCCTCTTGTACTAAACAAAGCGCAAACATTAATGATGCACATTTCCCAGAGCTGACATATTCCAGTTAATAAATTCAAAATAAAGAGATATTTTTCTACCTTTTGTGCATTTTTTTCAGTTGCAATTGTTCCAGCCACTTTCTTCTGGTTTCTTCATGTCTTCTGCTAACTCTCCATCGTCTGCTGTCCATTTGCTCTTTCTTCTCTCCTAGTTTTTTTTCCCATTCTCTCTCTACATCTGCTTTAACATACTAATCTTTCTCCTTTTTCTCTTTCCTCATTCCTATTTCATCCACTCAAATTTTACCCCTCCATCCTCAATCCCCACTTACTCTCCCAATACCTGGCCAATTGTAGATTTGTCTTCTCTCCCAGACAAAATATTTTTCCCCTCTCCATTTCACTTTCCCAGCTCCATCCCATTCTAATCCTCCCCCAACATCAGCTCCCTTCTAGTTCCAGCCCCACCCAGCATCCGCTCCCTTCTAGTCCCCCCATTAGTCCATTTCCAGTCCTATCCTAGCCTCACCATCAGCCCATTTCCAATCCTAGCCCCCCATCAGCCCATTTCCAATCCTAGCTCCCTCCCCTCACAGCCCATTTCCATTCCAAGCCCCCCTCCCCATCAGCCATTTGCAGTTCAAGCCCCCCTTCCACTCAGCCCATTTCCAGTCCTAGCAACCCCCCCCAGCCCATTACCAGTCCTAGACCCCCCATAGCCCATTACCAGTCCTAACCTCCCCATAGCGCACTTCCAGTTTTACCCCCCATCACCCCATTTTCAGTCTTACCCCCCCCATAGCCCATTACCAGTCATAACCCCCCCTGCCAATAGCCCACTTCCAGCCCTAACCCCCATTACCCCATTTCAGTCAGCCCCTCCATAGCTCATTACCAGTCCTAACTCCCCCCATCAGCCCACCTCCAGTCCTTCCTAACCCCCACCTGCCCATTTCCAGTCCTAGCCCCCACCATAGCCCATTACCAGTCATAACCCCCCTGCCAATAGCCCATCTCCAGTCATAACCCCCCCCCCTGCCAATAGCCCATTTCCAGTCATACCCCCCCTGCCAATAGCCCATTTCCAGTCATACCCCCCCTGCCAATAGCCCATCTCCAGTCATAACCCCCCTGCCAATCGCCCATCCCCAGTCATAACCCCCCCCCCGCCAATAGCCCATCTCCCGTCATAACCCCCCCCTGCCAATAGCCCATTTCCAGTCATACCCCCCCCCCCTGCCAATAGCCCATTTCCAGTCATACTCCCCCCCCCTGCCAATAGCCCATTTCCTGTCCACCACCGCCCCCCCCCCCGGTAAATTAAAAAAAAAACCTGGCTTCTGCTGCTGCAGCAGAAAATCAGCTGTCCCGCGGCCCCTTCCCCTCTGCGCGGAGAGCCCTGAGTGTGCTTCATCTGCGGCGTGCTTTTTAAGCCGCGAAGAGAGTATTTCCCTCTCGTGCGGCTTAAACCTAGTCACTTTTCAAGCCTCGCGAGAGGGAAATACTCTCTTCGCGGCTTGAAAAGCACCCGCTGATGGAGCACTCTCGGGGATCTCCGGGCAGAGAGGAAGGGGCCGCAGGACAGCTGATTTTGCTGCTTGAGCAGCAGAAGCCAGTTTTTTTTTTTTTTTAAATTGACCGTCGATTCTGCCGTTGCCACGGTGGCAACGGCAGCGGCAGCAGCAGCAGAAGCCGTCGCGGGCCGCACAACGTTCTCTCGCGGGCCGCGTGTTTGAGACCCCTGCCATAGCCGATGCCGGGGTGTCGGTACCGCTCGAAGCGGCCACAACTCCCGAGCATGGCCCAGGTATGTTCATCGAGGTTAAGAACCCCGGGAACAACCTGGAGCCCCGTTGATGCTTTGGAGCCCGAAGACTCCCGCCGGGGCTTTATTGCCAAATTGTCCTCGAGGGCAAGGCCAGAGCCATCTCGATGCTTGGAAGGAGATCTACCACTCGAGGACTGGCTAGTCTTTACAGACTTTTGTTTGGTTACCTGATCCTGTGAAAAAGATGATATTCTAGCTGGTAACATCGAGTGCGATGTGAACCGGGTATCGAGTTGTGCTAGATCCTGAAGACTTCTGTTTGAGCTCCAGCAGGATAGACACTCCAGTGGGCAATGGTCAGGACATAAACAGTTTAGACACCAAGAAAGAGTGTCTGAAAATATATCTGTACCGCCACACTTTGAGCATTTCTTAAGGATAGTGACTGGCTTTTCCGTAATGGAAGAATAGAGGCCTAGTGGCCTAGAAACAGTCAGGCACTAAGTAGGAAAAAATTTCTAAAGAAAAGGAGAAATCTTTTAGTAAAAAGAAAGAAAAGCACCGGTGGTACCGGTGGCGTCAGGGGAAGGCAGACGCGACCACAAAAAAATAAAAATAAAAAGAAGAATTTTCTGCGGTGACAGGAATACGTCCTGCCAGCTCCGCGGAAAATGGAAAACTGATGAGAGGGAAGCGAATGGGTGGGAAGGCAGCGCGCATGCGTGTGGGATGTTCCCAAAGGTTTTCTTTTTGGACGCTGGGGAGCATTCCTGCGCAGGTTCCGTCGGTACTGACATACCCATATGTGAAGACTCATTCCTGCTTCTTCCTGGAGATCTACGCTTTCTCTGTGAAAAAGCAAGAAGTCAGTCCTCACATACGGGACTCCCCAGCTATAGGCTACCGAGAACCCACAGCTGAAAAAATAGCCTCCCTCTACAATTGCCACAAGCAGACACAATAGAAATCTAACTAAGAAAGTAGTACTCCGGTAGCCTGACACAGAAGGGTCGGAGGGCAGGAGTTGCCTAGACCTCGAAAAGGTTATGGAGTACAGCCTGGCCGAAAGCACTGACTCGTCGGGACTCCCTTTCCAGGCAGTAATGGGTTTCGAAAGTCGGGCTGCAAACAAGCACCAATCCAGGGTTTCCTGACATAGGAGGAGGGATCCCGTGCCACCCGCTTGTTGACATAGAACATGACCATCTGGTTGTCTCTCTGTACCAAGACAGGTTCATGGGCCAGGATCTGCCAGAAAACCCCTAGGGCCAGGCGGATGGCACGGAGCTCCAAGAAATTGATTTGTTGTGCTCTCTCGCTTGGGGACCACACTCCCTGAGTACAGAACCCCTGGCAGTGGGCTCCCCAGCCCAGCAGGGATGCATCCATGGTCAGGATCCTCGTGGGCAGAGGGGCCTGGAAAAACATCCCCGCCTCCAAGTGGAGTGGCTGAAGCCACCAGTCCAGGGATCGCACTAGCCTTCTGTACACTGTGACCTTGTCTCTGAGGCAATCTGTGGCCTGTGACCACTGATCTCTGAGGCACCACTGAGAAGTTCGCATGTGGAGGCGGGCATCTGGTGTCACATGGACCGTGGACACCATGTGCCCGAGAAGGCGCAGAAACTGTCTTGCTGACACTACGGATCTGTGGCTCACTTGGCATGCCAGAGCCAGAAACCTGTTTGCCCTGTCTGCAGGCAGGTAGGCCCTTGCCCGAAGGGTGTTGAGTCTGGCCCCAATGAACACTAGTTGTTGAGTAGGAGCAAGGCTGGACTTGGGGTAACTGATTACAAACCCCAGATGCTGGAGCACTTGGATGGTGCGAGATGTGGCCTGATGGACCTCGCTGGCTGAAGTGCCTTTGATGAGCCAGTCGTCTAGGTAGAGGAAAACAAAGACCCCTTGAAGTCTGAGAAAGGAGGCCACCACAGCCAGGCACTTACTTTGTGAACACCCTGGGGGCCGGGGCCAAGGCCAGGCCAAGTGGAGCACCCTGTACTGGTAGCGATTGCCTCCCACCATAAACTGTAGATACTGCCTGTGGTGTGGGTGTATTAGGGTGTGTGTATACGCATCTTTTAGGTCTAAGGAGCATAGCCAGTCTCCCTGGCGGAGGCAAGGCAGCAATATTCCAAGTGAAGACAGCATCTTGAACTTCTCCCTCACCAGGAACTTGTTTAAGTGGCGCAGGATGTGCCTGAGGCCTCCTGTTCTCTTTGGTACCAGAAAGTACCTGGAATAGAAGCCCTTGACCTACAGGTGGTGGGGCACCAGTTCTACCGCCTGATCCTCAAGAAGACTGGCAAACTCCTTCAAAAGAAGGTCCCAGTGAAGGGGAAAACTGAGGGGTTCTCCCGGGAAGTAAGGATGGGGCACCTGGGCCAAGTGAAGGAGCTAGCCCTATTGGAGTATCTGCAAGACACAGGCATCGGTGGTAATGGCTGTCTACCTGTGGGCATACAGGGCAAGCCTGCCTCCTGTGCATTGCCTGTCCGCTGTGAGGAGAGGGGCCATGCTGTGAGAGTCAAAAGCCACTGTCAGGCTGGGCCGGAGCCGGTGCCTGGGGGCTTTCTGCTTAGGCAGGCCCTGTCCCTTGGCCTCCTGACCCTGTTCGGGAGCTGGGAATGCCTAAAAATGGGGGTAGCTTCAGTAAGAAAGCATAGTTACTCACCTGTAGCAGGTAATCTCCGGGAACAGCGGGAATTTAATCTTCACATATGGGTATCGTCGGTACCAAGGGAGCCTGCACGGGAAAGCTCCCCAGCGTCCAATAGGAAAGCCTTTGGAAGCATCCCATAGCGCATGCGTGCTGCCTTCCCGCCTCTGTACCTCTCTCACTTCAGTTGAGTTTATAGCTGAGACCAAAGGAGAGAAGCAGAGAAAAAGAGAGAGAGCCACAAACTCCTAGGGGAGGTGGGTGGGTTGTGAAGACTAAATTCCTGCTATTCCCAGAGATCACCTGTTACAGGTGAGTAACTACGCTATCTCCAGGAACAAGCAGGAATGTAGTCTTCATATATGGGGACTCCCCAGCTGAAATATGCCAAAGGGTGACCCAGCTGAGATGGGTCATGCTGCCTCCCATGGACCTTAGGCAACCAAACCGTGGATGGTGGGTAGGAGTTGTATTAAGTATGGAAGAGACGTTGTAGAACAGCCTGGCCAAACGAGGCATTCCAACGGGAGTCCTTGTCTAAGCAATAGTGGGCTGTGAAGGTATGTACCGAAGTCCAAGTGGCTGCTTTGCAGATGTCATCAATAGAGACAGAACGAAGGTTAGCCTTTGAGGCTGCCATTGCTCTCACATTGTGAGCCATCACATGGCCTTCGAGAGAAAGTCCCTTACTCTGATACGTATAGGATATGCAATCTGAAATCCAATTTGACAGAGTTCTTTTAGAAACTGGAAACCTCAAATGACTAGAGTCAAAAGCCACAAAAAGCTGAGATTTCCTATGTGGCTTAGTTCTTTGGAGATAAAAAGCTAAGGCTCTTTTACAAACCAGTGTGTGAAGATTTCTTTCTGCACTGGAGGCATGAGGCCTAGGGAAGAATATAGGAAGATAAACCGACTGGTTTAAATGAAAAGGCGAAACCACCTTTGGCAGAAAGTGAGGACGAGTCCTGAGGACTATTTTATCATAGTGAAACCTTGTATAAGGAGGGTCAGCCACTAACGCCTGTAGTTCACGAATGCGTCTGGCAGAAGTGATGGCAATTAGAAAAATAACCTTCCATGAAAGAAACTTTAGGTCTGAAGTGGCTAAAGGTTTAAAGGGCGGTTTCATAAGCTGACCAAGAACAAGATTTAGATCCCATGCCACCGGTGGTGGTTTAATGGGAGGTTTTGTTAAAAGTAGGCCTCTCATAAATCTTGATATAAGTGGATGAGAGGAAATAGGTTGTCCATCGAAAGATTTATGAAAAGCGGCAATAGCACTAAGATGGACCCTAACTGAATTAGTCTTCAGACCAGAAGTTGATAATTGTAGAAGATATTCTAGTAGCAACTCTACAGGTACTAAAAGGGGGTGAAGTCCCTTTTGTGAACACTAGATAGAGAACCTTTTCCACTTGAAAGCGTAGGAACGTCTTGTGGAGGGTTTTCTGGAAGCCAGGAGGATATCCTTTACTTGCTGAGAAAGGTTAACATCCTGGAATTCTAGGCTTTCAGTAACCAGGCCCTCAGGTGTAGAGACTGTGGATTGGGATGCAGTAAAGATCCGTTCTCCTGCGATAGGAGATCTGGAGCATTCCCCAACTCCAGAGTAGTAATTTGAAAGAGACGCAGAAGAAGAGGATACCACGTTTGCCGTGGCCAACATGGAGCTATGAGTATCATACGACCTCTGTCTCTCTGAAGTTTGAAAATAGTCTTGGAAATGAGGGAAATGGGTGGGAAGGCATAGAGGAAGTCCTGTCCCCAGTGGAGTAGGAAAGCATCTCTTGCCTGACAGTTTGAGCCGGAATTCTGGAACAGAATCGGGGAAGTTTGGCATTCTGTGGACTTGCAAAGAGGTCTATTTCTGGTATTCCCCAGATTCGAAACACTCGAGCAAGCTGGTATGAGTTGAGGGACCACTCGTGTGGCAGCAGTATTCGACTGAGTTTGTCTGCCCACAAGTTTTGAATGCCCAGAAGGTATACAGCAAACAGGTGAATTTGTAACTCTCTGGCGAGGGCCCATATTCGTAAAGCTTTGTTGCACAGCGACAGAGAGCCTGTTCCACCTTGCTTGTTCACATAGAACATAGCTACCTGATTGTCGGTTGGGACCAGTTCTGTTTTGTTGCCGAGATGGCCCTGAAAAACTTGAATAGCACTGAAAATGGCTCTCAGCTCTAGGAGGTTTATGTGAAGGGGGACCTCCTGTGAAGTCCAAAGACCCTGAGTGGAGAGATCGTGCAAGTGGGCCCCTCAACCCATCTTGGATGCATCTGTCATCAGAGTGGTTTGGCATAGAGGCTGCTGGAAAGGAGAGTCTACAAGGAGGTTTTCCAGGAGTTGCCACTATTGCAGGAACGAAATCAGACGTGTGGTAGTTCTGGTTTTGTCTGTTAGTCGACCCGAGGCTTGTGACCACTGAGAGGAAAGGATCCACTGTGCTGCTCGCATGTGCAGGCGAGCATAGGGAACCACATGGACAGTGGATGCCATGTGTCCCAGAAGTTGAAGCATCTCCCAAGCAGTAAGGAATACCTTCATAGATGCTTGAGATACAAGTTGTATTATATGTAGACAGTGTGGCTGGGGCAGGAAAGCCTTTGACTGCCGTGTGTCTAGAGAAACCCCTATGAATTTGAGAGATTTAGAGGGGGTGAGATGAGATTTTGGGAGGTTTATGACCAACCCCAAGTATTGAAGAATTGTCATTGCTCAAGAGAGAGCGAAGCTGGCCTCTGGAGCTGTTGATGCTTGAATGAGTCAATCGTCTAAGTAAGGGAAGACAAATATTCCCAGAGTCCTCATAAATGCTGCTACCACTACCATGCATTTTGTGAAGACTCTCAGAGCAGAGGCAAGTCCGAAAGGAAGAACTCTGTACTGAAAGTGTCTTCCTTGGATCAGGAATCAAAGGAATTTCCTGTGATCTGAGTGGATGAGAATATGCATGTATGCATCTCTTAGATCTACAGAACATAGCCAATCTTGACTTTGAAGGTATAGTAAAAGTGTTCCGAGGGAGATCATCTTGAACTTTTCTCGGAACAAATACTTGTTTAATTCTCTGAGGTCTAGTATAGGCCTGTGTCCCCGTCTTCTTTGAAATAAGAAAATGGGGGGAGTAGAACTCTGTTCCCTGTTGGGATATGGGCACTTCTTCGACTGCTCCTTGAGCTAGAAGTGACGTGACCTCCTGCCACAATAGGTCGGTAGCAGAGCCCTGAGAATTGAACTGTCTCAGAATTGTAGGTGGAGGCAAGTTGAGGAAATGAAGCTTGTATCCCAATCTTACAATGGACAGAGTCCAATTTTCTGATGTTATTTGTTGCCATCTTTTGACAAAATGGCATAATCTGCCTGGAATGGTCAAGGGTTCTGGACCTTTTAGGGGCAGAAATGACTAAGTTCTCTAGGTGGAAGTCAAAGACCCTGAGGGGGCTGGGGCTGTTGAGCCGGTTGAGCTTTTTGTGCTTGTGGCTTACTCTGCTGTCTGTTCTGTTGCCCCTTTTGGGAAACATGAAGAGGACAGTGAGTTTGATGAGTGTAAGATTGGTAAGACTTCTTTATCTTAGTGCAAAAGGGTTTCTTGAATGTTTTATTTTTTGCTGGGTTGGCTGTAGCCTTTGATAATCTGTTCAAAGTAGTATTGTCAGATTCAAGCTTATTAGCCTTGTCTTGCCAGTCCTTACCAAAGAGATTTTCTCCTGTGCAAGGAATGTTTCCCAGTTTTTCTGGCACCCATTGCTCCAAGTCTGATGCTTGAAGCCAAGCAATACGACATGCTCCTATGGATATAGCAGAGGTTCTGCTAAGACATTCAAAACAGTCAAAGGTAGCACGGTTCATGAATTTAGAGACATTCTGGGCATGTTTAACCAGAATAAGGTAGTCTGCTCTTTTTTCCTCTGAGACAGAAGGACTAATGAGCTTCAAGTCTTTTGTGACTTCTTCCAGGAACCTTCCCATATACAGAATGTAGGAACTGATCCTGGCACCGAGCATGGAGGATTGAAAACATCGACGGCCAAAGGCATCGAGTGTCCTGGATTCACGGCCTGGAGGATTAGAAGAGTGTGTTTTTGCACTCTTGATTCTTCGCATGGCCGATTCCACTACCATTGAATGGTGTGGTAACTGAGTTTTTTGAAAACCAGGACAACTTGGCACTCAGTACATAGTATCCTGGCGTCGGGAATGTGACGATATCGTTAAAGGAGTCTCCCACATTCTCAACATTAGATCATGTAAGATCTTGTGAATGGAAAGCATAGCTGCTTCCTTGGGAGCCATAGGGTATTGCAGAATTCTTAATTCCTCTGCCCTAGGTTCTTTTTCTGGAATCACAGTGATTGCAAGGCCTTTTGCTAAATCACGTATGAAATCCTGGAAGGACGTATCTTCTGGAGGCGACATCCTGCGCTGAGGAGAGGGAGTTGAATCTTCTAATAGATTCACTCTGGTACTGGTAGAATCATCAGAGTCATCGGAATCGGAAGACTCAAGCACCGGGTGCTCCTGTGACGCATGGTATCAGTACCGCTCGAAGTCAGTACCGAAGTGTCTTGGTTCCTGATCTGATACCGGACATCGGCATGGGGGGAAGCAGTCCTGTCGAAGCAGGTGTTGTCGGTACCGATACCTGTGGAACCGTCTGTTGCGGTCTTAGTGGTACCAAGGCTGCTAAGAGGGCCGCTAGACTGCGTTCGATAGCGAGGATTCTGTGATCCATTGCTCCTGCCGATGCCTGGGTGCCGGTACCGGTGGATGCGACCACGACCCCAGAGCATGGCACCAGTAGTTCTGCAGAGGTCGAGGCCTCTGGAACATCCTGGAGCCCCGTTAATGCTTTGGAGCTCAAAAACTCCCGCCGGGGCTGTTTTGCCGGTGAAGTATCCTCGAGGGAAACGCCCAAGGCATCTTGATACTTCAAAGGAGATTTTCC
This sequence comes from Ichthyophis bannanicus, assembly GCA_033557465.1. NCBI lineage: Eukaryota > Metazoa > Chordata > Amphibia > Gymnophiona > Ichthyophiidae > Ichthyophis > Ichthyophis bannanicus. The sequence goes on from CM066033.1 coordinate 778,298,513, forward strand.
CTTCAAGGACCGGCTAGTTTTACTTTTGGTTATCTGAGATCCATGGGAGGAAGATGAAGCCCTGGAAGACGTCGATGCAACTGACATCGTGTCAGACGCAAAAAGGGTACCGAGTTTTGCAGCTCTATTTTGCCGACCCCTCTTGGTCATCCTCGTGCAGGAGAGACACTCCGTTGGACAATGTTCAGGACCCAAACATTTTAGATACCAATCATGGGCGTCAGTGACGGAGATGGTACCGCCACATTTTAAGCATTTTTTTAAATCACTGGCTGGTTTCTCCATGCTTAAAGAAAAATGGGCCTAGTGCCCAAAATGGCGCTTAGCACCAGAAACAGGGAAAGATCCCTGAAGAAAAATATAAGGGTTTCTTTTTTTTTTAAAGAAAGAAGAAGAGAACCGGCGGTACCGGTAGGTGTCGAATGAAGGGAGACGCGACCACAAAAAAAATAAGAAATAAAGGTAGATTTTCTACGGTGACAGGGTACCGTGTCCTGTCGGCTCCACGGAAAACGAAGAACTGAAGTGAGAGAGGTACAGAGGCGGGAAGGGAAGGCAGCATGCATGCACAGTGGGATGCTCCCAAAGGCTTTCCTATTGGACGCTGGGAGCGTTCTCGCGCGAGCTCCGTCGGTACCAACGATACCCATATGTGAAGACTATATTCCTGCTTGTTCCTGGAGGTAAGGGCTTTTTACCCAAGCCATTTTTGCGAGAAGGGGCAGAGGTCTTCTTGGAGAGCCATATCCTCGTCATGTACTCAGTCTCCAGTTCTGCAGCCTTGTTAGTCATGGGTTTGCTAAAGAGGTTCTCTCCTTGGCATGGGACATCGACCAACTTGTCCTGAAGCCATTGCTTGAGGTCAGATGACTGCAGCCATGCCTGGAGGCGTGCACCAATGCCTGCCGCGGCTACCCGGGCCACTGACTCGAACCAATCATAGGCTGCTCGAGACACGAACTTCAAGCACTCATAGACGGCAGTGGACAGGCAAAGGCCCCTCGGAGAGACCAGCTGAGAACCCGGCGAGCTCCTTCGCCAGGTCTCTCAGGTACATGCCCATATACAGCTGGCAGGCCTGGATCCGACATGTCAGCATTGATCCCTGGAAGCACTTCCTGCTGAGGGCATCCAAGTTGCGGGCCTCCCTGCCAGGAGGCAGAGAGGAGTGCATCTTCTGGCTCTTCAGCCTGCGCATGGCCGATTCCACAACCATGGAGTTGTGCGGCAGCTGCAACTTCTGAAACCCAGGTTTCAGTGGATTCGATACATCGAGTCGAGCCTCTTGCTGGCAACTGGCAGCAACGCCGGAGTCTCCCACATGCGGAGCATCAGTCGCTCCAGGATTGGAGGCACGGGTATAGTAAGGGCCTCCTGAGGGGGGGGGGCCTCAAACTGCAAGATCTCGAGATCGTCAGCACAAGGATCCTCCTCAGACTCTGTGGGGAATGCCAAAGCCTTGGACGTATCCCTCACGAAGTCCAAGAAACTCGTGTCCTCGGGGGAGGGGGGGGGATCTTCTTCGAGGTTCGGACACCGAGGAATCGGACAGGATGTCCCTGTGCCGACAGGTGTCCAGGGACTCCTTTTCCTCCATTTCCCATCCCGATGCCTCCGAGGAAGAATCGATGGGCTCCGGCATTGAGGGCCCCAGCGCTGACTACCCCGACGATGCCGGCAGGCTCGGCAGTGATGACCTCGGTCCCGAATGGGAGGCCAAGTGGGACCTCGGCTAAGGATCGACTCGAGCCGAATGGGAGGCCAAGTGGGACCTCGGCCAAGGATCGACTCGAGCCCAAAAGGTCTCGAGGATTGGCTTGGCATCCAGGGTCGACTTCAACATCGACGGCCCAGTGGTCGGGACGGAAGAACTGGACAGACCGGCAATCAGCGCCCACTGCTGCTCCACAAGGGCAGAAAAACTGTGCTCCAAGGCCGCCATTCTGGACTCGAGTCCAAAAGGCTCCGCAGCCACTGGGTCGGGTCCCGACGCCATTGGGCCTGACACCGGTTCCCCCGGAGGGGAGTCCTCAACGAGGACAGTTGTTACCTGCCTCGGCTGATCCATCTCCCGACGAGGTACCTTTGTCAGGTGCTCCGTCTCCAAAGATCCCGGCCGACGTTCAGGGCGCCGCAACCGGCCTCGGGAGGGACCAGGCCGCTCAGAGCCATCCAACGATGTCACCTTCGAGGACTTCCTCCTCCTCCTATATTCCCGCGAGGGAGACCCCCTCTCTGAGGAACCTCGAAGCAACTCGGGCTCGGAATGTTCCCCCCGAGAAGTAGAGGCCTCAGACGAGGTCCGGGCTCGCGGAGGCACGGACTCAGGAAAAATCCTATCGTGCTGCTGCTGGCGGCTCTTCAGGGCCTTAGAGGACATCTTCCTACACAGACCGCAGACTGTCGGGTTGTGGTCAGGCCCGAGGCACCGTAGAAAGCAGTCATGCGTATCGATGAAGTGTCTTCCGCCCCGATGCCGACAGAGTCGGCGTCGATGACCTCAGTTCCGAACGGGAGGCCGAGGGAGACTGCGACCGAGGATCGACTCGAGCCCGCATGGACTCGAGGATCGGCTCGGTCTCCGGGGTCGACTTGGACGTCGACGTCCCGGCGGTCGGGGCAGAAGCACCGGCGAGGCCAGCGATCAGTGTCTGCTGCTGGTCCATGAAGGCAGTCAAACTGCTCTCCAAGGCCGTCAACCTGAGTCCGAGCTCAGGAGACCCAGCAGCCCCCGACTCGGGCCCCGATGGCGTGGGGCCCGACGTCGGCTCCTTCAGAGGTGAGTCCACGAGGACTACAGTACTCACGTGTCCAGAAGACTCCAACTCGAGACGAGGATGTTTTGAAGGCCTCTTCGACTCCGAGGACCCGGGACGGCTATCGGGGCGGCTATGCGACCTGGCCCTCGAGAAACCAGGAGCGTCCACCGACGCCACCCTCGCGGGTTTCTTCTTCCGATGATGCTCCCGGGTAGGAGACCCCCGCTCAGAGGAACTCCGACGATGCTCAGGACCAGAGTCCCGGGACGTCGAAGCCTCTGACGAGGTCCGGGCCCGGCCGGACGCGGAGTCAGAGAAGATTTTTTCCCTCTGTTGCTGCCGACTCCTCAACGCTTTAGAGGACATCTTGCTACATGGACCACAGATCATCGGGTCGTGATCGCGTCCAAGGCAGCGGAGGCAGCAGTCGTGTGTGTCAGTAAGAGACATAAGTTTCTTACACCGATCACACTTTTTAACCCGCTGGCAGCCATCGGGGGAAAAAGGGCCCCTGCGAGGTCAAAAGACAGGGCTGCCAGGAAAAAGGAAAAAAATGGCGCGAACGCCAGTCACGAAGGACAAAAACCCGAAAAAATCACGAAAGGACTCGATACCGGTGTATCGAGTCCAGGCAGGAAAAGGATCCGGTGTGGAATCGAGACAAGAAAAATAATAAAAATCAACTTTTTCAGCGGTGATCACAAACAGCGTCTGTAGGGCTCCGCGGAAAAAAAAGAAGACTGAGCAAGATGGCACCCTTGGGCAGGAAGGGGACCGCGCATGCGCGCTGCAATTCCCAAAAGCTTTCTTTGAAAGCTGGGGAAATTGCTCTGCGAGGGCTCCGTCGGCGCTGACGTCACCCATATGTGAGGACTGACTTCCTGCTTGGTTCTGGAGAAACCGGTGTATCGAGCCAAGGGCGGGAAGAGGAACAGGTGTCGACTGGGGGAAGAAAAGAGAAAATCTTAACTTTTTAAACTTTTTTTTCATGGGGACACTGGGACAACGTCCGAAAGGCTCCATTGAAAAAAGGAGGCTGAGCAAGATGGCACCCTTGGGCGGGAAGGGAACCGCGCATGCGTGAAGCAACTCCCAAAGTCTTTCTCTGAAAGCTGGGGGATTTGCTCCGCACGAGGGCTCCATCGGTGCCGACGTCGCCCATAAGAGAGGACTGACTTCCTGCTTGTTCCCTGATAATATGCTAATCACAGATTGATTAGTGGGGTATGTTAGGGGGGTTATTTTAGACATGTAGAAGTCTGCTAGTGTTGTGGGGATATGTCTAGCAGAGCAGATGAGGAGTTTGGCTATAACGAATAGTTCTTTTGGTTTATTAATGGATCTCATGAGGAGTTTTGTGTGGTAAGCCTTTTTAGTTAAGTTAGTATGGAGACGCTATTTGGAAAGCATGATCATATATTTGTCTCTTTTTTTGGCAGTTTTTATGACTCGCCAGGAACGTTCTAACTTTCTAAGCACTGTTTTCATCGAGGGTAGAAGCGGGAGCTGCTTGCCCCTTCCGCTTCCCCCACCAAGGCCCAATAGGAACATGGCTTCAGCATTTAAAATCAGCAGTGCATCAGGACCAAGACCTCTCCATCCAGTCTTCCAGCTGCACCCGATCCAGCATCAGGAGTAGAAAGGGGAGCTGCTTGCCCCTCCCGCTCCTCCCTCCAAGGCCCAATCGGGGCACGGCTTCAACATTTAAAATCAGCAGCACGCCCAGGCACATCCGCGCCTGAGGGCCTCGCCAGAAGGCCCTTTGGTGTGGCCTTTAAGCAGGGCACATAGACTTGAACACATGCATCCCCACCTACTCCTAGAGATACAAATCATCCTCCGCAATTTCTTTCGACATCAAGCATCCAGACCTCTTCATACCGCAGACCGAACAGGCAACTTGGAATTGAACTGTGAGTGTACATTATTAACTGCTACAAATACATCCAATGGCCACCGAACCCTCACAAACAATAACTGCATACTTGTAATAACCCCTTCACCTGTTCCTTACATATGATCCCCAGATCTCTATGATTATACTCGCTTAATTTGTCTGTCTTGCAATCTGCGCGTCCAGTTTAATGTTATGTAGTTTCACGATTAGAAATTGAAATTGAATCTACAATTTGAACCATTTATTCTTGCTGTCTCTAAGTGCAATCCACAGTATATGTAGTTATCTCATCTCAATGACTACTTTATATTCTGTTATATTCCAATTGTTGAACATATGATTTCTTGCCTTAACTGATGTTATGCTAAGATATGCATTTAAATACCTCACCAACATGACACACTGAACTTCCCCAGCTTTGCACTGTTATCTATGCTTAATAGTTTCCACTATTCCACTTTAACACCTTCAAACCCAAACTGAAAACCCACCTTTTCTGTTCCACTTTCAACCTCCCTCCCCCCTCTCCCCACCTCCTCGTTGATGTATAACTTTCCTGCCTCCTCCCTCTGCTTGTCGTTTTGTCCATCCACCCTCGCTAAGGTACGTTCCTCTGTTCCCCTGTCTACCTCCCCCCTTGCTGCTGAATAAGCTGTGTCTCCCCTCCTTGCCTGTCGTTCTGTCAATCTTCCATTTTCCTTGTCTCTATCTCTTCCTGTCCTATTTAAGATTTTATGGCATTCCTTTCCTTTTGCAGCTTTTTAAATTTTGTTTGTAAACCGCCCAGATGCTTCTGTTATGGGTGGTATATAAAGTTTTAAATAAACTACTGAGGCAATTAGCTTCTCTTACTAGAAGATATATAAGTCAAATATTCACTGACTGTAACCTTTACGCCCTTAGCCTCTCTAGTTCTTCAAAAATGCCAAACATCAAGTTTATATTTTTCCTCAACCTCCTCCTTCTTTTAGCACAGATAACCAATGCTCTCCAACCAATGGCAACCCAACACCACCAGATATCCATCATACCATATCATCAAAGGAGTATTCCCTCATTCACCTACCAAAGACACCCTTCGCTAATTTGTCTAACTCCTCTACATAACTACCCCCAATTACCCATCCTTTAGTGCAACATACCCAATAAAACTTATCCTACTAAATACCAGATCCGTTAGAAATAAAATCCCAGCAATATTGGATCTTACTGATAACAAACCTGATGTACTATGTTTAACAAAAACCTGGCTATCCGAATCAGACTCGGTCTTAAATAATCAACTAGCTCTCGCCAAAACTAACTTATTCCAATGTCCTAGGACAGAGAAACATGGAGATGGCGTCCTAATCCTAGCTAATAAAGATCTGAAATTTACCCTTCATTTAACATACAAGGCAGGGATGTTATAACCACTGAGAACAAAAATACCTCAATCAGCCTAATCTACAAAACACCCTCTCCCAATCCAGACAACCTATCATCTATACTAGAAACAGCATGCACTTCAATCTTAAACTCCACATAATCCTTGGCGATTTCAACCTGCCAGCCCTGCACAGTACACATGCATCTCATTTTATAAATGCAATGTATGACTTAGGAGTCCAACAAGTAGTGCAGTCAACCACCCAGAGAAAAGGCAACACCCTAGATCTCATTTTCCTCACCAATAGTATCTTACAAGACAAACATTCTCTCTCCAAAGTGCTCCCCCTCCCATGGACAGACCATTCCAGTCTAGATTTCACTATTCCTGCTATTCCCTTATCGCCCAAAACCAGCAACCCTACCCATTTTAAAAACAAGTTCAAGGTCTTCAATAAAGAAAGATTCCTGAATAATACCCTCCCCCACAATGACTCAATAATTACTGACTTAAATGGTACCCTAAATAACTGAAATTCCGCCATCGCCAGAGCTGCACAAGTTCCACTTACTTATAACAAAGCAGAAAGAATACAAAATATGGTACACAACTGATCTGAGATTAAAACAAAAACTGAGAAAATTAGAAAATAAATGGAGATTACAAGATCTGAATCTCACAACCAGCTATACATGACCACGCTAAAGGCATATAAAGAAGCCATCAACAACAACAACAAAAAAATGAGTATCATACTACCCTCCTTACTAAATCTCTAAACAGGCCCAGAGAACTATTCTCTACAGTCATATCCCTAACAAAAACACCCAATCCTAATAATTGAACAACCCACCATCAAACCTCAAGCCTTAGCCATCTATTACATGGAAAAACTTACTCCTATAAAAATGATGATACATCATTCAACTCCCCTAGTCCTCAAACAAATGACATTAAACCTTACAGCCAAGCCACTTGGACCTCATTTCACTATACTGACATAAAACATCTCAAAAACATTATCACAAATATTAATACCACTACTTCTCCCTCTGATCCATGCCCTGTCAGCTGGCTTAAAGCTACAAAATATGAGTTCGCCCCTACTATCCTAGAAATAGTAAACATGTCTTTAAGACAAGGCCAGATACCATCTGCCCTAAAACAAGCTATCATATGCCCAATTCTTAAATCTAATGCGGCAGACAAAAACCTTCCTCACTCTTACAGACCCATCTCTAAGAGCCTGTCATTAATATCCAAAATCGTCGAAAAAGTAGTGCAGCTCCAATTGCAAGACTATCGATTTAAATGCCCCATTTGACGAACGACATGGTTTTAGACCGCATCATAGCTTTGAGACACTCATGCTGACATTAATGAACTAAACAGTAAACAAGCCTTCATACTTGTTTTCCTCGACATTGCTGTTGCCTTTGACAGCATTAGCCATAGTCTACTCATCTCAAGACTACAACAGATTGGCCTACACGGCACAATGATACAGTGGTTTAAGTCATACCTCACCAAGCACACTCAACAGATACTGATTGACACATCAATCCCTTCCACCTTTAGACAGGATCAAGGCATTCCTCAAGGCTCTTCCCTCTCTGCCCTTCTCTTTAATCTCTATATGCAGTCAATATGCAACATCTTTAAAAAGCACAAAGGGAATTATCTCTAGGTGGATGATATAATGATCATCCCATAGACATCACAAATCCCAACCCTCCCCAGATGCAAAAGTGTCTCAGTGATGTGACTGATTGGCTAAATACTCACAACGTAAAAATTAATCTCAAAAATACAGAAGTACTTTATGTATCCCAAAATCAAAACTTTAACCCCCCTGCCAAAATCCACAGAAATGACTCCAGTTAGAAGTTAAAAAGAAAGTTAAAAATACCTAGGAATCATCCTAGCTCAGTCTTTAAAAATGGTCTCACATATAAAATCTATCACCAAGATCATATACTTTAAACTGCGAATGGTACAACACCTTAGACCCCTACTGAAGAATAATAATTTTAGATTAGTTCTGCAGGCCCTGATAACACCCCATTCTGATTACTGTATGGACTGCACAAGAAAACCTTTCAACTCCTCCAAATGGCGCAAAACCTAGCTGCACGCATAATCCACAAGGCCCACTACTCTGACCATATCACTCCTTCTCCATAACCTTCACTGGTTGCCCATTGCAACAAGAACAAAATACAAATACATTATGATAGTCTTCAAACTTTACAATAAAATAGCTCCATCTTACCTTTGCTCCCTCCTCAGTTTATCTGACACTACAAGAACTAGACAAAATTGTTCCCAAAACATACTAGCAATACCAACTCACACTGGAAATGCCAATAAAGCTACCAACTTCAGAGCCTTCACACATATTGCCCCAACACTCTGGAATGCGTTTCCAGTCAATTTAAGAGTGGTAAAGGACTTACAAACCTCAAGCAAAGAACTCAAGACACACTTTTTTATTGAATCCTATGGTACACATCCACACATAATCCTCAGTCTCAAGCAACCTAGCTCCACCTCAACCCCTTACCATGCTTAAAGTCAATCCATAAATACTAGAATGCTCAATATACAGTGAACTGCTTACATGTACATAGTTCTTGTTACCAAAATTAGTTTGGTAATGAGTTCAATTATTGTTTTATTTTAAAGTTACTTGTTATGTTCTCTGTAAACCACCTCTGATCACTGGAAGAGACGGTATATAAAAACCTGTAAATAAGTAAATAAATCATCTGCGATAGCACAGTTACTTACCTGTAACAGGTGATCTCTAGGAAAGCACAGTTACTTACCTGTAACAGGTGATCTCTGGGAACAGCAGGAATAAGTCTTCACATATGGGTACGTCGGTATCGACGGAGCCTGCGCGGGAACGCTCCCCAGCTTCCCAAAAAGGAAAGCTTTTGGGAGCATCCCACAGCGCCTGCGCGCTGCCTTCCCGCCTTTCCTAACCGCCTCTCCTCAGTTCGAGTTTTAAAGCTGAGACAAAAGAGGGAGAGAGGCTGGTGGACGTGAGGATCGCCTGGTAACATGCCTGCCTGGTGCGAAGGTAGCAGATCTCACGCACCGCCTAGATAGGATCATAGATAGTGCTGGGGGGGAGTCTGCTGTCTTGGTACATGTTGGTACCAATGACATAGGAAAATGTGGTAGGGAAGTTCTGGAGGCTAAATTTAAGCTTTTAGGTAGGAAGTTGAAATCCAGAACTTCCAGGATAGCGTTCTCCGAAATGCTTCCTGTTCCACGTGCAGGACCCAAAAGACAGGCAGAGCTCCGGAGTCTCAATGCGTGGATGAGACAATGGTGCAAGGATGAGGGTTTTGGATTTGCTAGGAACTGGGGAACATTCTGGGGAAAGGGGGGGCTCTTCCGAAGGGATGGGCTTCACCTTAATCAGGATGGGACCAGACTGCTGGCATTAACCTTTAAAAAAGAGATAGAGAAGCTTTTAAACTAGAAAATAGGGGAAAGCCGACAGTCACCCAGGAGCGCACGGTTCGGACAAAGGTATCCTTGAAGGATACTACCAAAAGCAGTGAGGTTCCAAAAGGGAGTATAGTAGCCCAAATGCCCTTGAGTAAGGAGCAGACAGAGCATAAAGATTCCCCATTACCCATGCCTACCAATAGCCAGATTAATATTAATAAAATACAGTCTCTAAAATGCTTGTATGCCAATGCTAGAAGTCTAAACAATAAGATGGGAGAATTAGAATATATAGCATTAAATGAGAGGTTAGATATGATTGCACTCTCAGAGACATGGTGGAAGGAGGATAACCAGTGGGACACTGTGATACCTGGATACAAACTATATCGTAATGATAGAGCTGAACAAATTGGTGGAGGGGTTGCGCTCTATGTTAGAGAGGGCATTGAGTCAGAAAGGATTAAAGTTTTGCAGGGAACAAAATATGCTGTAGAATCTCTATGGATTGAAATTCCATTTATGAAGGGGAAGGTGATGGCAGTGGGAGTATACTATCGACCACCTGGCCAGAATGAACAAATGGATGATGAAATGCTCAAAGAAATCAAGGAAGCTAACAAAAGCCACAACAGAGTAGTAATAATGGGTGATTTCAATTACCCCGGTATCGACTGGGACAGTGTCACAGCAGGACAAGCTAAAGAGATAAAGTTTCTAGATGAAATGAATGACTGCTTCTTGGAGCAGCTGGTTCATGAACCGACCAGAGGGGAAGCCATACTGGACCTAGTCCTTAGTGGAACGCCAGATCTGGTGCAAGAAATAAGGGTGTTGGGACCACTTGGCAATAGTGATCATAGTATGATCATGTTTGATTTAATCAGTGGAGGACAGATAGTAAAGGAATCCACAGTACTACCTTTTAACTTTCAAAAGGGTGACTATGATAGAATGAGGAATATAGTTCGGAAAAAACTAAAAGGAGCGGTTCCAAAGGTTAAAGACTTACAGCAAGCTTGGGTGTTATTTAAAAATACTATCCTCGAAGCCCAGACCAGCTGTATTCCACGCATTAAGAAAAGTGGAAGAAAGTCCAAAAAACTGCCAGCATGGTTTAAAGGTGAGGTCAGAGAGGCTGTTGCTGCCAAAAGAGCAACCTTCAGAAAATGGAAAAAAGAGCCAAATGATGAAAACTGGAAACAGCACAAGCACTGGCAAGCTAAATGCAAAGCATTGATAAGGCAGGCAAAGCGGGAATTTGAGAAGAAACTTGCTACGGAAGCAAAAACACGAAATAAAGACTTTTTCAAGTACATTCGTAGCAAAAGGCCTGTGAGAGAGTCAATTGGACCATTAGATGATAGAGGGGTAAAAGGTGCAATAAGAGGAGACAAGGCTATAGCAGAGAGACTGAATGAATTCTTTGCTTCGGTCTTTACTGAGGAAGATGTAGGGGTGTTACCCAAGACTGAAGTGGTATTTAAAGGTGATACTGCAGAGGAATTGAGAGAAATATCGCTACACCGGGAAGATATATTACAACTATTTGATAAACTGAATAGTAGCAAATCACCTGGACCGGATGGTATACATCCCAGAGTGTTGAAAGAACTGAAATATGAGATTGCAGACCTGTTATTGGTAATCTGTGAACTTTCATTAAAATCATCTGTAATACCTGAAGATTGGAGGGTCGCCAACGTAACACCAATTTTTAAAAAGGGTTCCAGGGGTGACCCGGGAAATTACAGACCGGTGAGCCTGACGTCAGTACCAGGGAAAATGGTAGAAGCCATCATAAAGAACAAAATTACACAGCATGTAGATAGTCATGGCCTAATGGGAGACAGCCAACATGGCTTTAGACAAGGAAGATCTTGTCTTACTAATCTGATCTGTTTTTTTGAAGGTGTGCATAAACAGGTAGACAAAGGTGAGTCGGTTGATATAGTGTATCTGGACTTTCAGAAAGCTTTTGACAAGGTCCCCCATCAGAGACTTTTGGCGAAGCTAAAAAGTCATGGGATAGGAGGCAGTGTACTATTGTGGATCGGGAACTGGTTAAAAGATAGAAAGCAGAGGGTAGGGCTAAATGGCCAATATTCCCAATGGAAAAAGGTGAATAGTGGAGTACCCCAGGGATCTGTACTGGGTCCGCTACTTTTTGACATATTCATAAATGACCTGGAAAAGGGAATAACTAGTGAGGTAATCAAATTTGCAGATGACACAAAACTGTTTAAAGTTGTTAAAACCCAAGAGGATTGTGGAAAACTGCAGGAGGATCTGGATAAATTGGAAGACTGGGCATCCAAATGGCAGATGAAATTTAATGTGGACAAGTGCAAAGTTATGCACCTAGGAAAGAACAACCCACACTATAGTTACAAGATGCAAGGCTCCACATTAGAAACCACCACCCAGGAAAAAGATTTAGGAGTCATCGTGGATAACATGTTAAAACCCTCCGCCCAGTGTGCAGCGGCGGCCAAGAAAGCAAATAGAATGCTAGGTATCATAAGGAAAGGGATGGAGAATAAAACAAAGGATATTATAATGCCTCTGTATCGCTCCATGGTACGACCGCACCTTGAATATTGTGTGCAATTCTGGTCACCGTATCTTAAAAAGGACATAGAGTTATTAGAAAAAGTACAGAGAAGAGCCACCAAATTGGTGAAGGGGATGGAAGGCTACTCCTATGAAGAGAGGCTAAAAAGGTTAGGGCTCTTTAACCTAGAAAAGAGGCGGCTGAGGGGAGATATGATAGAGGTGTATAAATTAATGAATGGAGTGGAACGGATAAACGTGGATAAATTGTTTACGCTATCAGAATATAGAAGGACTAGGGGGCATGTAATGAAGCTACAGGGTAAACTATTTAAGACAAATAGGAGAAAATATTTCTTCTCTCAACGTGTAATCAAACTCTGGAATCTGTTACCGGAGGATGTAGTAAGGGCTGTTAGTATAGCTGGGTTTAAAAAAGGTTTGGACAAGTTCCTGGAGGAAAGGTCCATAAACCACTATTAAAAAGGGACCCAGGATATCAATGCTTGGCCTAGTACAAGCACTGCAGAACCTGTGTCTTTTGGTGAAACTGCTAGGTACGTATGACCTAGATTGGCCACTGTTGGAAACAGGATGCTGGGCTTGATGGACCTCGGTCTGACCCAGTATGGCATTTCTTATGTTCTTATGTTCTTATGAAAGGAAAGACAGATAGAGAGATACAACTCCTAGGGGAGGTGGGTGGGTTGTGAAGACATATTCCTGCTGTTCCCAGAGATCACCTGTTACAGGTAAGTAACTGTGCTATCTCCAGAAACAAGCAGGAATGAGTCTTCACATATGGGGACTCCCTAGCTAAAGATGCCTGGGAGATCGCCAAGGATATGAGACCCTGGGAAGGGTTCTACCTCCTCCTATGGATATCAGGCATCCATCCAGGGAAGGAGGGTAGGAGTTGATTAAGAATGGAACAGCTGTTTGAGAACAGCCTGACCAAACAAGGCATCCCGGCGGGAGTCCTTGTCCAAGCAGTAATGGGCTGTGAAGGTATGAACAGAGGCACAGGTGGCCATGGCCCTCACATTATGAGCTGTGACATGGCTCTCCAGAGAAAGGTTCTTACTCTGGTAGGCGAAAGAAATACACTGAGCAATCCAATTGGACAGTGTCCTTTTAGAGACTGGAAGTCCCAAATGAGAGGGATCAAAAGCAACAAAGAGCTGGGAAGACTTTCTATGTTGCTGTGTCCTTTGTAAGTAAAAGGCAAGAGCTCTTTTACAATCCAGAGTATGAAGATTCCCCTCTGCACTTGATGCATGAGGTCCTGGAAAAAAGACAGGTAAATATACCTCCTGGTTCAGATGAAAAGGCGAGACCACTTTGAGCATAAAGTGTGGATTGGTCCTGAGGACTACCTTATCATGATGGAACCTTGTATAAGGAGGATTAGCCACCAAGGCTTGCAACTCACTGATGCGACGTGCTGAGGTGACTGCAATGAGAAAGATAACCTTCCAAGAAAGAAATTTCAAGGAGGTGGTGGCTAAAGGTTCAAAGGGTGGCTTCATAAGCTGGCCAAGAACCAGATTTAAGTTCCATACCACTGGAGGAGGTCTAATGGGAGGTTTAGTTAAAAGATGGCCTCTCATGAATCTTGCTATAAGAGGATGAGAGGAAACAGGCTGTCCACTGAGCGGCTTGAGGGACACTGCAAAAGCACTCAAATGGACTCTTACCGAATTTGTTTTGAGGCCTGCATGGGAAAGATGCAGAAGATACTCTAGTAAAGAATTCAAAGGTATTGCAAGAGGGTTAAGACCCTTCTCTGAACACCAAATGGTAAATCTTTTCCATTTGAAAGCATAGGAACGTCTAGTGGAAGGCTTTCTAGAAGCATGAATAATATCTCTGACTTGCTGAGAGAGATGGAAAACTTGAAGGTCTAGGCCTTCAGCAACCAGGCCCTCAGATGGAGAGACTGGGGGTTTGGGTGCCACAACGTTCCGTCTTCCTGGGAGAGAAGATCTGGAGCAGAGCCCAACTCCAGGGACGGAGCTTGAGAGAGATGCAGAAGTAGAGGGTACCACACTTGGCGTGACCAATGTGGTGCTATGAAGATCATAGAACCTCGGTCTCTCTGAAGCTTGAACAGTGTTTGGGGAATTAGGGGAATGGGTGGAAAGGCATAAAGGAAGTCTTGACACCAGTGAAGGAGGAAGGCATCCTTGGCCTGAACTCCCTTACACGGAATCCTGGAAGAGAACCTGGGAAGTTTGGCATTCCACGGACTTGCAAATAGGTTTATGTCCGGGGTTCCCCAAATTCGAAAAATCCTGGCTACCTGGTCCCTGTGGAGGGACCATTTGTGTGGAAGCAGAACTCGACTGAGTCTGTCTGCCCAAGAGTTTTGAACGCCTGGAAGATATACAGCCATAAGATGAATCTGATGCTCTCTGGCGAAGGCCCACAGTCGCAAAGCTTCGTTGCAAAGTGACAGAGAGCCAGTCCCTCCCTGCTTGTTTACATAAAACATAGCTACTTGATTGTCCGTGTGGATGAGGACTGTCCTGTAGCTGAGCAGGGAGTGGAACACTCTGAGAGCTAAGAAAATTGCTCTGAGTTCCAAGAAATTTATGTGTAGTGAAGTCTCCTGTGGAGACCAGATTCCCTGGGTGGAGAGATCTTGCAGATGAGCTCCCCAACCCCTTGGAGAGGCATCTGTTGTAAGGGTTGCTTGGGGAAATGACTGTTGAAAAGGGGACCCCAGCAATAGGTTTTGAGAGGACTTCCACCACTGGAGAGACCAAACAAGGCGACTGGAGATTGCTATTTTGTCTGACAGGCAACCTGATGCCTGAGTCCATTGGGTGGACAAATTCCATTGAGCTGCCCTCATGTGAAGGTGAGCATATGGAACCACATGCACAGTGGATGCTATGTGGCCTAAGAGTTGTAGCATTTCTCGAGCAGTTAAAAGGGGCTTTAACTGTATTTGGGAGGCTTACTGCAACAAGCGTAGGCAACGGGCCTAACGAAGATAGGCCCTTGCAGTTATGGTATCCAACCAAGCCCCTATAAACCCGAGGGACTGGATTTTGGGATGTTTATTACTAGTCCCAAATACTGAAGAACACGCATTGTGCAGGTTAGACAAGTCTTGGCCTCTGCTTGAGATGGAGCTCGAATGAGCCAGTCGTCCAGATATGGGAAGACGAATCTTCCTAGAGTGCGTAGAAATGCAGCTACTACTGCCATGCATTTCGTGAACACCCTTTGTGCAGAGGCCAGACCAAAAGGAAGCACCCTGTATTGGTAGTGCTTTCCTTGAAAAAGGAACCGAAGGAACCTTCTGTGAGTTGGATGGATGAGGACATGGGTGTACGCATCCTTGAGATCTAGAGAACAAAGCCAGTCCTGACTCTGAAGGTATGGAAGCAGAGCACCGAGAGAAATCATCTTGAATTTCTCCTTGAATAGAAATTTGTTCAATTCTCTGAGATCTAAGATGGGTCTGTAGCCCCCTGTTTTCTTTGGAATAAGAAAATAAGGGGAGTAGAACCCTGTGCCTTGTTGAAGAAGAGGTACTTCTTCTATTGCCCCTTGGGCAAGAAGGATGGCAATCTCCTGACCTAGAAGGCTGAGGAGAGATGTTGGAGAATTGAACTGTTTCACCATGGTGTGGGGGGGAAGGCTTAAGAAATGAAGCTTGTACCCTTCCCTTATGATGGAGAGTGTCCATTGCTCTGCTGTGATTTGCTCCCATCTGGGAGCAAAGTAAGTCAACCTTCCTGGGATGGTAAGGAGAGCTCTGCTCCTTCCAGAGCTAGAAAGGCTAAGTTCTCTAGTAGCGAGTCAAAGGCCCTGAGGAGGCTGAGGCTGCTGGGCCGTGGAAGGTCTAGCTGACTTTGACTTGGCCTGTTTAAGTGGTTGCTGACGCTTTGCAGCAAAACAACCTGCAGAAGATGCCTGCTGACCATAAGCAGGATAGTATCTTCCCTTTTTGGAAAAAGATGCTTTTTAAACAATCTTTTCTGAACAGGAGCAGAGGTCGACTTTGAAAGTCGATACAAAGCAGAGTTTTCAGCATCCATCTGAGTGGCCTTTGCTTGCCAGTCCTTACCAAAAAGGTTTTCACCTGTACAAGGGAGATTTCCCAATTGATCTTGGACCCAGAGCTCCAAATCAGAAGCTTGTAGCCAAGCAATTCTGTGTGCCCCTATGGCAATAGCCGAAGCTCTGCTTACACACTCAAAAGAGTCAAAGGCTGCACGGTTGGAAAATTTGGAGACATCTTGGGCATGTTTGAGCCAAGTGAGAAACTCCTCTCTTTTATCCTCTGAAATGAAAGGGGTTAAAGTCTGCAGATGAACTGTGACTTCTTTTAGAAACATTCCTATATAGAGACTATAGGAATTGATCCTAGCAGCTAGCATAGCAGCTTGGAAAACCCTTCGGCCAAAAGCATCCAGGGTCCTGCATTCATGCCCTGGAGGATTAGATGAGTGTCTTTTTGCACTCTTTATCTTCTTCATGGCAGACTCTACCACAATAGAGTGGTGAAGAAGCTGAGTCTTGTGGAAGCCAGGACAAGGAGGGACATGATACATGGTGTCTAACCTGCGAGAATGAGGAGAGGTGGTGAGAGTTGTCTCCCACATCCTCAACATGAGATCATAAAGAATCTCATGAACAGGTAAAGTAGCTGCCTCCTTAGGAGCTTTAGGATATTGTAAAATATCAAACTCCTTGGCTCTGGGTTCTGACTCAGAGAGGCCCCTAGCCACTTCCCTAACAAAGTCTTGAAAAGACAAGTCTTCTGGAGGAGACATTCTTCGTTTAGTTGAAGAAGACTCCTGAGGAAGAAGTATCGATGCTTCTACAGAACCCTCAGACTCATCAGAGTCCTCAGAGGAATCGAAGTATCGCCTGTCTGGATGCTCCTGTAAAGCCCGATAACCGTATCGAGTGGGATCGACATCGGGAGTAATCGGTACCAATTCGGTATCGATGGGCATCATAGGACAGGGTACCGTTGCAGTCGACATCGAAGCCGATGTCGATGCAAATGGTACCGGTACCGGGAGCGATGCCGGTACCGGAGCCGGTACCAGCAACGGGGATTGTTGCGGTACCGGAGGCGTCTCAGCCTGTATGAAAGCCGTTAAGGTGCGCTGCATGGTCAGAATTTTCTGATCCATCGACGCCACCAGAGCCTGGATGTCGGTACCAGTAGGAGCCACCGGTACCCCAGAACACGGTAACAGGTGATCTGTCGAGGCCGAGCCATCGATATCAACCTGTGACCCCATAGATAATGCTTTGGAAGCCAGAGCTTCCCGCCGGGGTAATTTTGCCGGTGCGGAATCCTCGAGGGCAAGCCCGGAGGCATCTCGATGCTTGGAGGGAGATCTGCCCTTCGAGGACCGGCCAGATTTATGCTTGGTTACCTGAGATCCATGGGAGGAAGAGGCGGCCCTGGAAGACGTCGATGCTACCGAAGCTGCATCAGAGGGAAACAGGGTACTGAGCTTGGCTGCTCGGTTCTGCCGACCTCTCTTAGACATCATGGTACAGGACATACAATCCGTGATGGAATGGTCAGGTCCCAAACACTTTAGACACCAGTCATGGGTGTTGGTGACAGAAATAGTACCGCCACATTTTGTGCATTTTTAAACCCAGAAGCGGGCTTCTCCATGAGGAAAATATTTTTAGGCCTAGGGCCCAAAAACTGAAAATGCACAGTAGAAATAAAGCTTTTTTTTTTTTTTCTGAAAGAACGAAAAGAAAGACCGGCGGTACCGGTCCGACGTCGAAGAAGGCAGACATGACACAAACGAATAAAGAAAAAATAAAGAACTTCTTCTGCGGTGACAGGAACACGACCTGCTGGCTCCGCGGAAAAGAACAACTGGAGAGAGGCAGTTGGGAAAGGCAGGAAGGCAGCACGCAGGCACTGTGGGATGCTCCCAAAAGCTTTCTTATTGGACGCTGGGGAGCGTTCCCGCGCAGGCTCCGTCGGTACCGACGATACCCATATGTGAAGACTCATTCCTGCTTGTTCCTGGAGATTGCCATATTTGCCCATCTATGAGGGCAATATGAGTATAATGCGTTCTTTGTTCAGCGTAAGCTCCAATGAAGTATTGGAGATTAGAAGGAATACACTAGACAAGGACTGACTGCAGTGAAAAGAAATGCATCCCTGTTGGAGAGTTCCACTGGAGATGTGGAACAACTCAGGCAATTAAACAATTCTTTATGCTTTCACCTGATCTAAGCCCTGGTATATTTTCCTTAAATGAAATTTTAAGGGAGATGTTAGAGTAGGAAAAAAAAACGGTCATGTGGGAGCATGACTGGGGAAAGCCCTTTTACCATCTGGAAGTTACCCACCAGGAATGGCTCTGACGCTCTCTAGCAAAGGCCCATAGTTGCAGAGCTTTTTGTAGAATTGCAGAGAGCATGTTGTAGGTTGCTTAGGTGAGATCTGGCTGTTTAATTGCCAGTATGCAACCTAATCTATTCTGTGAGAGCCAAAGAATTGAATATGGCTAAGAATAGTAGACAGGCCGGTTGCCTGCAATGATAAATTGTCCAAGTAGGTTTTGGAACCTCTCTTGGAATTATCTGTTATTAAGGCAGCAGAAGAGGTAGATCCTATAGATTGGAAAAGGACCGACAGACATAATTAGAAATGATAAAACTCAATTATGGTCTGATAAGCTGTCTTAAAAGAAATATTTGAAAAGATTGCAGAGGGAGAAAACTCTGTATGGAAATCACTTACTGGAGTAGGTATTGAAGACAATCCTATGGCTTAAAGGGTAAGCCCTCCAGTCAAATAGTATCACTCTTGGAGTGAGGTCTCGAGTAAGAGGGATAGAAAGTAATACAGAGTTGTGAAGACTTACAATTTGGTAAGTCTGTGAAAAAGGTAAAGCTCCCCTGCAGTCAAAAATATGAGATATCCTGGTACAGGACAACTGTCAAGATAAAGGGCATAGCCATACCTTGGAATTAGTTGTTACTCCTCAATTTAATTTAAAAGGAGAGGAGAAACCTGTTACCTGTAGGGCACGAGTATCTTTAATAGCTCTAACAGCTAAAAGAATGGACTCCTTTTGGCAAAGGATTCATGCCTAAAGTGGAGTATTGAGACAGTGTATCACTGACCTCTCAGTAAGGATGAGAAGAACTGTAACACTTCTGTTGTTAAAAAGTAGCGGTTCTGAAACTCAACAGGAAAAAGAGATTTAATGAATAAAAGATCAGAAACCCTGCGAATGTTGGGTTTGCTGAGCCTGTTGAGGCTTTGGTTTTCTTAGCCTGGTATGATGTTGCCCTTCTTTGGAAACATCTGCATGATGGGTAGAAGATGAATAAAACTTTTTCCCCTTAGGGGGATAAAGCTTGTTAGGAGATTTTTTATTAGCTGGGATAGAGGAAAGTTTTGACAATCCTCTGCAAGCAATAATATCAGTGTTTAACTGATTAGCTTGGAATAAAGCATCCTTGTTAAAGAGATTTTCACCTGTACAAGGAGTATTTCCCAGCCTTTCTTGTACCCATTTGTCCAAGTCTGAAGCTTGGAGCCAGGCCATACGTCGTACTCCTATGGCTATAGCAGACGTTCTGCAAATAGACTCAAAACAGTCCAGGGAAGCACGATTAAGGAATTTAGACACATTTTGAGCATGACTGACTAATAAGAGAAAGTCTGCTCTTTTATGTTCTTGAAGAAAAGGGATCAAAAGCTTTAAGTTCTTTGTGACCTCTTCAAGAGATAATCCCATATAGAAAATATATGAGATAATTCTTGCAGAAAGCATGGATGCCTGGAAGCATCGAGGTCCAAAGGCATCTGAAGTCCTAGACTCACGACCCGGCGGATAAGAAGAGTGCTTCTTTGCACTCTTAATCCGCCTCATTGCTGATTCTACAACAATAGAATGATGAGGAAGTTGAGTCTTTTGAAAACCTGGAGAATGTAGCACCTTGTACACAGTGTCAAGTGTCTTAGAATGTGGGGATACAGTTAAAGGAGTTTCCCACATTCTTAATAGTAGATCCTGTAAGGTCTGATGCAAAGGAAGTATGATAACCTCCTTTGGAATCCAGGGGAATTGCAGGGTCTCAGAAACCCGTGGTAGGGATTCTTTACCAGGTATAGAAATGGCAAGTAACTTTGCCATATCAAGCAGAAAAGCTTGAAAAGAAATCTTCCCTGAGGACCACCCTCTAAAATGAGGGGCAAAGGCTAGACTTATTGAAAAATTACCCTCGGTACCGATGGATTCATCCCAGTCATCGGGATCGGAAGACTTGAAAGGATGAAGCATCGGGTTTTCGCTAAAGCGATGTCTTCGGTACCGCCCAAAGGCCTGTACCGAGACGAGTCGGTACCGAATTCTCCATACTAGAGATCGATTCCAGGCTCAGCATCGAAGGAAGCAAGTCTGTCGAAGCAAACATGGACGGTACCGACACCGATGCTGATGTCGATACCAGTACTGAAGTCGATACCGATACTTGAGGAACGGTCTGCAGCAACTCCAGCGGTACCGAAGTAACCGAGAGCGCTAGACTACGTTCATCGGTGAGGAGTGTTTCATCCATCACCATAGCCGATGCCAGGGTGTCGGTACCGCTCGAAGCGGCCACAACCCCCGAGCATGGCCCAGGTATATTCATCGAGGTAAGAACCCCGGGAACAACCTGGAGCCCCGTTGATGCTTTGGAGCCCGAAGACTCCCGCCGGGGCTTTATTGCCAAATTGTCCTCAAGGGCAAGGACAGAGCCATATTGATGCTTGAAAGGAGATCTACCACTCGAGGACTGGCTAGTCTTTACAGACTTTTGTTTGGTTACCTGATCCTGTGAAAAAGAAGATCTTCTAGCTGGTAACATTGAGTGTGATGTGAACCGGGTATCGAGTTGTGCTAGATCCTGAAGACTTCTTCTGTTTGAGCTCCAGCAGGAAAGACACTCCAGTGGGCAATGGTCAGGACCTAAACATTATAGACACCAAGAATGAGTGTCTGAAAAAATATCTGTACCACCACACTTTCAGCATTTCTTAAGGATAGTGGCTGGGCTTTTCCATAATGGAAGAATAGAGGCCTAGTGGCCTAGAAACAGTCAGGCACTAAGTAGGAAAAAATTTCTAAAGAAAAGGAGAAATTCTTTAGTAAAAAGAAAGAAAAGCACCGGCGGTACCGGTGGCGTCGGGGGAAGGCAGACGCGACGACAAAAAATAAAAATAAAAAGAAGAATTTTCTGCGGTGACAGGAATACGTCCTGCCGGCTCCGCGGAAAATGGAAAACTGATGAGAGGGAAGTGAATGGGCGGGAAGGCAACGTGCATGCGTATGGGATGCTCCCAAAGGCTTTCTTTTTGGATGCTGGGGAGCCTTTCCGCGCAGGCTCCATCGGTACCGACGTACCCATATGTGAAGACTCATTCCTGCTTGTTCCTGGAGATTTTTAGTTCTATCCAAGTAGTAAGCCAGTACTCGCTTACAGCATGTAGCGCTTCTTCAGTCAGAGACACATGTGGTCTAGGGAAGAAAATTGGGAGGATTACCAACTGGTTTAGATAGGAGGAGAAGACTATCTTTGGAAGGAAATGTGGATGGGTATACAGAACATCCTTGTCATGGTGGAACCGAGTACAGGGCGGATCCGCTACCAGAGTCTGCAGTTCACTGATGCGGTGAGCTGAAGTGAGGACAATGAGGAAGATGATCTTCCAAAATAGAAACTTCAGTGAAGTGGTGGCTAAAGGCTGAAAAAGGGGCTTTAGAATTTGAGAGAGAACTACATTCAGATCCATTGCCACCAGAGGTGGCTTAATAGGTGGCTTCAGCAGCAAGAGGCCACGCATGAAGTGTGCTACTAAGGGGTGTGAAGAGATAGGCTGTCCATCGAGTGCTCTGTTAGAGGCCAGCAATGGCACCAAGATCAATTCTCACTGAGTTTTAAGACCTGTTAAGGATAAGTGGAGGAGCTATTGTAGAAGGAACTCTGCCAGGCAAGAAAGCGTAGTTACTCACCTGTAACAGGTGTTCTCCAGGGACAACAGGAATCAGTCCTCACATATGGGAGACGTCGGCGCAATTCCCCAGCTTTCAAAGAAAGCACAGTTACTTACCTGTAACAGGTGATCTCTGAGAACAGCAGGAATTAGTCTTCACATATGGGTACGTCGGTACCGACGGAGCCTGCACGGGAATGCTGCCCAGCTTTCAATTAGAAAGCTTTTGGCAGCATCCCTCGCGCCTGCGCAGTGACTTCCCGCCTTCTCCACAGCCTCTCTTCAGCTGAGTTTCAAAGCTGAGACAAAGGCGAGGAGAGAAAAGGAAAAAAATTAAAAAGATGCAACTCCTAGGGGAGGTGGGAGGGTTGTGAAGACTAATTCCTGCTGTTCCCAGAGATCACCTGTTACAGGTAAGTAACTGTGCTATCTCCAGGAACAAGCAGGAATGAGTCTTCACATATGGGGACTCCCTAGCTGGAGATGCCAGGGGGAGATCCCATAAAAATGCAAGTGCCTGGATCAGGGGTGCATTTTGTCTCCAGGAATCCCCGGCATCCAATGTGGGATGGAGGGTAGGAGTTGATAATAAAAGAGCTGTAAGGAAAGAAACAGCATAGCCAAGGACTAGAAGGTTCTACAGAGTACAGGAGTCCTTGGTAGATATGATAAGTAGCATTAAACAAATTTAATGTACACTTACAATATGCAGCTTACCTACTGTATTGTAGGAAGTAGAAAGCATGATGGAGTCTACTGGATAAGCAGTGGCGGAATCTTCAAGGTGACCTCTCAGAGTGAGGATGAAGGTTCAGACCTGGAGGTAGTAGATGATCCAGGTGTTAACTGGGTAGGAGTAGACGTCTGGTCTTCAATGGAAAGCTTTATGGGAAAAGCTGAAAAGTCCTTTAGGCATCATGAACATTGAGGACTAAAGGAAGAAGACTGACGGAGTTGAAGAACTAGCCCAGTCCTGGCAGGAAAGGGGGAATGGAAAACCCCTATTCCTACGGAAAACAGTTGTGTACTCGAAGATATAGATGTACACTGTTTTTCCTAGCTGGCGAGAGATAGGAAAAATATTGAAGCTGGATGCTTCAAGGACAAAGAAAAATGGAAGATGTTAGCACCAAAGTGGTTGTTGGTGCTTAACATGTCCTGTATCATAATTTGGTATGGGACGTAGGGCAACAGACTGTCTAAAACCTCTAAGAGGTAAATCATGTAGTATAGACAGTAAGGGTGATAGTGAATACGATTAACCAACCCTTAAGAAGCCCCCCATCAAACACATATATATGGGGAGATATATATATGTGGCTGGAATAGATATGTATATATTCATATATATATAGAGATATATAAATATACATATGTCCAGATTTGTATATTAGGATATGGGTGGTGAAATATATCAAATATATATATATATATATATATATATATATATATATATATATAGAGAGAGAGAGAGAGAGAGAGAGAGAGAGAGAGAGAGAGAGAGAGAGAGAGAGAGAGAGAGAGAGAGAGAGAGAGAGAGAGAGAGAGATGATATACCTAGATATATGGAAATTGGTGGGGCATGGTTTAGCACCACCAGAGTAATGATATAAGTATGTAGACATATATGGAGATGCTACATACAAGACAACAGATTGAGATACATGTCTACCACCCAGCCCCATAATTGTACATGGGGAATATAAAAGAAAAAGATTCTGCGTTCTACAAGAGGGTGAGCCCACTTGGGATATGTATAGAGAATCTATTTTCATGGATTGAGGGATGCAGGAAGGCAATCCAACCAGTTATCCGTGATGTTCGCGTGAGAACAGATGAAGATAGGAATCTGTAAGGAACAAGGCGGGAGTTCCACAGAACACTGACATGGTGGATGTCTTGGATCTTCACGCAGAAGAACTGAGATTACGTGTTAACACCCCAATCTAAAGGGGGGGTGCGGAGAACCCTCTCAGGTATAGGAAGGGTTTATACGTTTTTCTCTAATAAAAGAGGAACTTCAGAGACAAGGTCAATGCTCTGTAGCAAGGCCCCCATAGTAGAAAGCTTCTCTGAAGACTGCAGAGAGCATTGTGCAGGAGAGCTGTGAGATAAACTGACTGAAAGTCAGGTATGTTGTCATATCCTAGGAAAGGAGATGGGTAGAATAATGTGAGAAAGTCTAAACAAGTAGGAGGATCCAAGACAGCTTGGAATCACTACTGAGGGTAGACAAAATTTTGAACAAGGGACTGGAACTTGGACAAAGTTTCAGTAAGAGAATTACTGTAACTCCTGCAGGCAGAGCTGCTGACGGAAACAGCAAAGAGACTGTCCTGTGCTGAATAGGAAAAATAGACAAGAAAAAAGAGGGGATATCTTCTATTCTTGTCTGGGGAACGAGCTTGCCAGAGAAGTAGTTCCGTATGGTAAACCTCAAGTAGTTGGAGGGTGACGTACCCATGGGGTAAGTCAACTGAAGGAAAAAATGTTCAGTTGGGATAGAAACTATCAGGTGATAGTTGCAACTGCTCCTCTAGAGAGTAAGAAGAGGAGAAGTGTGCAGTACCTGAACAAAATAATGGTTTGTTGTTTTTTTTTTGACAGGGTAGTACACTGAAAAAACTTCTAAGATGTAGAAGGAAAGTGTAAGTTACAATTCCCGGTCCCTATGGTTGTTGGGAATGCGGAGACTGGCCAGAACTGGAGGACTGCAGACTAGGTTGAGGCGTCCCTTGTTTAGGTACAGCCGAATGATGGGCAGGAGATGAATGAAACTTTCTTTTCTTAGGGAAAGAAGGTTTGGTAGGACATTTCCTACTCTTTGAAGAAGGAGGCGGCTGAGAATGGTTCCTAGTGGAAGAAGAGTCAGTGGAGCATTGAGCAACCTGACGTAAAGCCTCCTTATTGAAAATACTTTCCCCTGTACAAGGAGAATGAGCTAGTATAGTTTGTGCCCGTTTGCTCAAGTCTGAAGCCTCAAGCCAGGCTCTGCGACGTGCTGCAATGGCAATAGCAGAGGATCTGCTAACGGACTCAAAAGAGTCTATAGAAGCACGAGACAGGAACCAGGATATATTCAGACTGTGATTAATGAGCAAGGAATAATCAGTAGCCTTGGGCTCTGGTAAAAAAGGGGTCAAAAGAGACAATTTCTCTGTGACTTCCTGGAGAGTTAGACTCATGTGAAAAATATATGAGAGAACTCTGGAAGCCAGCATAGAGTTTTGGAAGGCATGACGGCCAAAAGCATCAAGTGTTCTTGAAGAACGACCTGGCGGAAAAGAAGAATGCTTCTTCTTGCTCTTAACTTTCCTCAGTGCTGATTCCACTACAAGGGAACGATGAGAAAGTTGAGGTTTTTGGAACCCTGGAGAGGGTGGCACTCGGTACCTAACCTCAATGTCTGTAGAAACTTGAGGAAGTCGTAAGGGTGATTTCCATACCCTGAGAAGGAGATCCTGCAGAGCAGGATGTAAAGGAAACTGTATATTTTGCATTTGTGCCGGTGAGCCATGGGTAGGATCACTACCAGGGATAGAAATATTAAGAAAGGTTGCCATATCCAGGAGAAAAGTCTGAAAAGACTGATCTCCTATGCGAATTATTCCTGGTGAGGCTAAAGAAAGAGCCTGAGTATCAGAGGACGTACAAGGTACTGCACCAATGCCAGGTATCGGTTCCAAACTAGGCAGCGGTGCAAGAACAGGCATCAACATCGCTACTGATAAAGGACTAGCAAGTGAAGTAGTCATCGGGAACTGCTGTAGTGGTACCGAGATCATGAGGGAGTTATGGCTAGGATCTTCGGAACTACCTATTTGGAAATGACAGGAGTTGGTTCCGGGACGCGTCGGTACGCAGTACTCGAGACTCGGCATCGAAGAGAGCGAGACTAGCGATGCAGGTCTTGACAGTTCCGACGCCGGTGGTGGTATCGGCGATGCCGATACCACTAAGGCAGCCTGGGTGACATCGATCGATACCGACGGTACCGAGGATACCCGATGAGCACCCATCCATGTCGATGCCGATGCTAGGGTATCGGAACCGATCGACGCCGGTACCGTCCCGGAGCATGGCTGAGATTGAGGGAAGTCAATGCGGTGCGTATCGATCGGTCCCGAAGGTACCGAGGATGCCCGATGACAATCCCTGGTGAAGAGTGGAGTACTCGACACCGGTGCCGATGCCGGAGGCTCGGTACCGCTCGAAGCGGATACCACCCCCCCGCGCAAGGCTCAGGCATGTTCTGTGAGGGGTGAGCCCCAGGAACATCCTGAAACCCCTTTAACGCTTTGGAGCCCGAAGACTCCCGCAGGGGTAATGCCAATGGATTCTTGAGGGTAAGGCCGGAGCCGTCACCATGCTGGGCATGGGACATACCACTCAAGCATTGACTAGTCTTAACAGACTGTTTTTGGGTTACCTGATCCTGTGAAGTAGAGAAACCGGGTACCCTCACTGCCGAAGAAAAAACGGTATCGAGGGAAACTAAATACTGAAGGTTTTCTCCCAAAATTATCTCCTGACAAGTCAGGGGAAAAAGGGTCAGGACCTACACAGTTGAGACACCAACTATTGGTGTCTAAAAAGAAACAGGTGTTTCCACATCAGATGCATTTCTTAGGAAAAGAAGGCTCCATAATGAAAAAGGCCTAGTAGGCCTAAGAAGTTAAGGCAAAAAACTGAAGAAAAGTTTTACAGACTTTAGCCTAAAAACCACCGGCGGTACCGGTGGTAGCGGGAAAAACAGCCGCGACCACAAGAAAACAAAAAAATTAAAATAATTAAAGCAATTAAAAAGAAAAGTTTCTGCGGTGACAGGAGGACGTCCTGCCGGCTCCGCGGAAAAACGAAAACTGAAGAGAGGCTGTGGAGAAGGCGGGAAGTCACTGCGCAGGCACGAGGGATGCTGCCAAAAGCTTTCTAATTGAAAGCTGGGCAGCATTCCCATGCAGGCTCCGTCGGTACCGACGTACCCATATGTGAAGACTCATTCCTGCTTGTTCCTGGAGATAGCCTTTGGGATTGCATCGCGCATGCGCGGTCCCCCTCCCGCCCAAGGGTGCCATCTTGCTCAGTCAAATGACATAGCTAAAAAGACTATTTCCCTTTAGTTGTATCCTAGGCTATGAAGCTCCTCTATTACAACTTCCTATTTTTTTACTTTTAAGAGAGGATTTAGCTATATAGGTATGAATTCAAGGGCTGGAGGGAAATGGGTCTAAAGAGATCCCATGATGTAGACACTGTAGTACGTAACAGTGTGGCGTTTAAAAAGCCGGTAGAGATACAGACCCGCATGCGCGGCGTTTTTTGGAGACCGGTAGACTCTAAGTGAAGCATTTAGCAGCAAATGACATTGAGGTACGTGAATGGAAGCATGCATTAACTGGCTGGATATTTTCTTTAGGCAATAGTAAGATGACAGGCATGATAACAGAATTAACTGTGACTATTTTGTTGATAGTGCTGCATCTCTTTATTTGTGAACACGCCATACAATTTTGAGAAGATAATATATTGGATGCTTTGGATACACAACTCCCCCTGAAGAAACCCACGTCTGTGAAACGCACGAACGGAACCGGATGGTGGCATCAGGGCATTCGATACAATAAGATAAGCATTGGGGCATTCGATATGCTAACACATGCATTACAAGATTAAATCATAAAAAAATCAAAAACTGTAGATATATATAAAAAGATCAATTGTAGAAACTGAATGAATGAACAGAGGTCGTTGATGCAAAAGGGCACAGAGGCTGAGGGCGAACGCCAGTTAAAGCCAGTGCCGTGACGAGTCTAAGACCTCTAATCCTCTTAAAAGATCAGTGTGAAAGTGTTGATATAGTGAGAGCAAAAGTAAAAAATAGGAAGTTGTAATAGAGGAGCTTCATAGCCTAGGATACAACTAGAGGGAAATACAATTTTTATGATAAGCAGTTACCCTCTGAGAGGACACCCATTTTTGAGATAGCTAAAAAGACGGCAAAATGAATAAAAATCAATAATAGGACTGCAACTCTAGGGGAAGAGGGAGGGTCGTGAGGGCTGATTCCTGCTGTCCCTGGAGAACACCTGTTACAGGTGTGTAACTACGCTTTCTCCAGGAACAAGCAGGAAGTCAGTCCTCACATATACCAGGCACTGCGGTCTGGCCGGCATAGTGGGAAGGGCTGAGGGCACTCCCCAGGAACGTCCTCAATCTGTACCTGGGTAGGAAAAAGGATCCCCAGCACAGTGCAGCTCCACAGGCTCAGGCACAGAGCACTAGAATACTTGAACTAAAATAAAACCAAAATCTAACTAACTCAAATTAAAAAGAAACTGCAAATGGCCCCCTAGGAAGAGGCTGCTCTGACCTGCTTTATTCTCCGGTGGCTGCCTCTCCCAGGCACCCAAAACACAGCAGGGGTTAAATACATGCGGGCCTGAATAAGAAGAATGCAATGTGTGCCTTCGAGTCAGTCCTGACTTCTGGCGACCCAGAAGCTCCTGGGTTTTCTTGGCAGTGTCACCGGAAGTAGATTGCCAGGCCTTTCTTCCGAGGCAATGGAGGGTTAAGTGACTTGCCCAAGGCCACAAGGAGTGCTAGTGGGAATTGAACCCTGGTTGCTTGGTTACCAAGCCAGTGTTCTAACCACTAGGCTACTCCTCCACTCCTGGGCTGGGATCACAATAATACATAAAGAAGGTAAGGATAAGCAAGAATGCTCGTCATATAGACCAATAAGAAGAAATGGCGCCTAAATGCAGCAGGGGGAGTTTCCCACACAGCTGCAGGCTCCTGAACATGCAGCTGCAGGCCACTCTGTCTCCTCGTGTTCTGGTGCTTGCTAGGGATTCCTGCCATCCTCCCCCCCCCCCCCCCACTCTTACCTTGGAGCCTCTTTGCCGCATGGCTTTTCTACCCCTCGCGCTCAGCCTTCCTTCCCAGCTTCGGCGCTGAGGGGGGTGACTCGAGGCTCCCAGCTTTCACTCCTGTCAAGCAACCTCAGCAGCTCCTCACCTGATAACGGGTTCGGGAGCAGCCAGAAGTCTCGGACTGAGTAAGGCCCCCACAGAACTCCCCCCCCTCTCCCCGAAATCCTGAGGGGAGAGGGGGAAGGAATATCCTCCCCTCAGCCCTGCTGTCCCCCGGGTTCTCTCTGTTCCTTCTGATTTTTTTTTTTTACACTTCTGCCTTTAAAAACAAAGAAACCTGCACCTTAACAGGAGAAATAAAAGCAAACTAACTAACCCTATCTCCTTAGTTGTCTCTTCAATGAGTCCAGCACCCTGGCTCACAACCTCCTCCAGCTGCTTGGAGACTGAGCTTACTGGGGCTGGTGGGTGGTGCCAGCTACATATGTACACTAGTATCATCAAAAAGATGACATGCTCAGTCTCCAAGCTGCTGAAGGAGGTACACCACCCAGAGGTGCAGGATTGGACTGGAGGGACAATAAGGAACGCGGATTAGGCCTTTGACAATCCTCTCCCCACCCATGGCCTCAGGTAAGTGCTGCTTTACAGCTAAAAGGTCTGCCCTGCCCTTGCTGTAAGTGTGCAGTGCTCTCTTTGCCATTCACTTTCAGAAACACTCTAATTTAAAAACCTTTCGTTCTTTCAGTGAGTCAGGTAGTGGGATTCACATCTCTCCAGCTGCTTGGAGACTAAAATACTGAAGGCTGGGGGTAGAGTCAGCTGCCTATATGGAGGAAGGTCATGAAGATCATGGCATACTCAGTCTCCAAGCTGCTGGAGGGGTATGAAGGTAAAGGGACTGGACTGGAGGAACGAAATAGAATTGTCCTTTCAGTGGAGTCCAGACACCACAGAAGCTCCTCACCAGCTGCTGGACACCGAGTACACTGGCCCCTTGGCAGTCTGTGGGTACTGCCCATATACTGTAATATCACAAGACATGCTCAGTCTCCAGCTGCTGTTTGGAGGAGATAACCCACTTGTCTGGACTGGACTGGAGGGATGAGAAGAAAAGCCTCAGCTTTGAAAGGGAATCAATATTGTCTCAGTGCTGAGGTAGCTTCAGCCTCTGATGCAGCCCTATGTCTGGGCATCAAGGCCTCTCATACCAAAGCATCATGGCTGAACTTCATTACACTGAAGAACTTCTCCTTTTGCTCTTCATGGGCATGATAAACCTATAAAAAGCCATCTTGCTAGTTATGCCATGTTTAGGCCCAAGCCATAACAGCTAGAAACATAGAAATATGACGCCAGAAAAAGAGCACATGGCCTATCTAGTCGGTACTTCCATATCAACAACTACAACAGTCCCCTTTTTTCCTTTAGAGATCCTCTGTGTTTGTCCCATGCTTTTTTGAATTCAGTTACTGTCCTCATCTCTACCACCTCCACTGGGAGACTATTCCAGAGATCCACCACTCTTTCCGTAAAGAAATATTTCCGC
Source organism: Ichthyophis bannanicus (assembly GCA_033557465.1). Classification (NCBI taxonomy): domain Eukaryota; kingdom Metazoa; phylum Chordata; class Amphibia; order Gymnophiona; family Ichthyophiidae; genus Ichthyophis; species Ichthyophis bannanicus. Next base: position 778,328,971 of record CM066033.1, read on the forward strand.
ATATCACTCCTGAATCTATCCCCCTTCACCCTCATCCCATGTCCCCTCGTAGCAGAACTTGCTTTCAGTTGAAGGAGGCACTCCCCCCTGAACATTTATGCCACAGAGGAATTTAAACATCTCAAGCATATCACCTCTATCCCGACTTTCCTCTAAGGTGTACATATTAAGATCCTTACATCTGTCCTCATATGCTTCATACTGAAGGCCACTAACCATTTTAGTAGCCACCCTCTGCACCGACTCCATCCTGTTCACATCCTTTTGAAGGTGCGTCACCAGAATTGCATACTATACTCCAAATGAGGTCGCACCAAAAACTTATACAGAGGCACTATCACCTACTTTTTTCTGCTAGCCATTCCTCTCTCTATGCACCCAAGCATCCTTACAGCTTTTGCAGTCGCCTTTTCTACCTGTTTAGCTACTTTAAGATCATCAGACAACCACGCCTAGGTCCCGCTCTTCTTTAGTGGACAAAAGTACTTCACCCCCTATACTATATTGCTCCCTTGGATTGCTAAAGCCCAAATGCATGACCTTACATTTTTTAACATTAAATCCCAGCTGCCAAATTCTAGACCATTCTTCAAGCTTAGCTAGATCCCTCCTCATGTTATCTACACCTTCCTGGGTGTCTACTCTATTGCAGATTTTGGTATCATCCGCAAAGAGGCAAACCTTACCTGACAACCCTTCTGCTATATCACTAACAAAGATGTTAAAAAGAATCAGGACAGATCCCTGGGGCATACCACTGGTATCATTCTTCTCCTCAGAGTGAGCTCCATTTACCTGTACTCTTTGACGCCTCCCACCCAACCAATTTCTAACCTAAGCAGTAACTTTAGGGTCCATCCATAGGGTGCTCAGTTTGTGTATAAGTTGCCTGTGAGGAACAGTGTCAAAGGCTTTACTGAAATCTAAATACACCACATCTAGGGCTCTCCCTCGGTCCAACTCTCTGGTCGCCCAGTCAAAGAAATCAATCAGATTTGTCTGACAAGACCTGCCTCTGGTGAATCCATGCTGCCTCGGATCCTGTAATCCGCTGGACTACAGAAACCTCACTATTTTCTCTTTCAGCAGCATTCCAATAATTTTCTCAGCACCAAAGTTAAACTAACCAGCCTGTAGTTTTCAACCACATCCTTACTTCCGCTTTTGTGTAAAGGCAACACATGAGCCTCACGCCAGTCCTTTGGCACCACCCCCGACTCCAACGAGGCATGGAAAGGTCCGTCAGTGGAGCTGCTAGAACGACCCCAAGTTCCCTCAATATTCTAGGGTACATCCCATCCGGTCCCATCACTTTGTCTACTTTAAGTTGAGCTAGTTTCTCATGAACACAGACTTCTGAAAATTGTTCAAGATGTCCCTCGCTTCTGTTCCTGTTTGTGGGTGTTTTCTGAGGTCCTGCTCCTGGTTTTTCATCTGTGAACATAGAACAGAAATATTTGTTAAGCAATTACGCTTTATCCTCATCAGCTTCTACATATTCCTCCCCTTCACCCTTGAGTCTGACAATACCACTTTTGCCCTTCCTCTTCTCACTAACATATCTGAAAAATGACTTATCCCCCATTGGCTAATTCATCCTCTTTTTGAATCTTTGCTTTCCTGACTACTTTAAGTTTTTCCAAATATAGATGCCTGTCTTCCTCTCTCTGTGATCTCCTGTATTTCATAAAAGCCTCCCTCTTTTTCTTCACCTTTTCAGCTACTTCTTTCGAAAGCCATAGCGGTCTCCTTTTCCTTTTACCTTTATTTACCATTTTAACAAAAAGGTTGGTTGCCCTTATATTCCCTTTCAGTTTTGCCCACTGTTTTTCTACATCCCCGAGATGTTCCCATCCCGCTAACGGCTCCCTGAGGTATTGGCCCATCTTGGCAAAGTTAGTCTTCCTAAAGTCTAAGACCCTCACCTTTGAAAGGATTCTAACAGCCCTAGTCCTAATACTGAACCACACCATCTGGTGATCACTGGATGCAAAATGATCTCCCACTATAACATCAGGAACACTTTCACCATTGGTAAGCACCAAGTCCAGTATGGCCCCTTCACGTGTGGGGTCTGTTACCAATTGCCTGAATAGTTCTCCCTGTAGAGAATCCAGGGTCTCTACTTCTAAATGATACTGCAGCAGGAATGTGCCAATCAACATCTGGCATATTGAAATCTCCTATCAGCAGCACTTCCCCTTTCCTAGCAATGCTGCGTATGTCTTCAATTAACTCTCTGTCCACCTCTTCCTCTTGTGTGAGAGGTCTGTATATCACACCAATGCAAATATATTTCTCTTTCCCTCTTTCTAGTTTAACCCACAATGCCTCCTCTCTCCCTTTTAAGCTCTTCAATTCCAAAGCTTTAATAGTAATTTTTACATATAGTGCCAATCCTCCTCCCCTTCTTCCTACCCTGTCCTTTCTGAATAAAGTATAGCCAGGTATAGATACATGCCAGTCATGGTTTTCTGTGAACCATGTTTCTGTAACTGCCACTAAATCCAAGTCGGCCACTCCCACCAAAGCTTCAACATCAGGGATTTTATTTCCCATGCTACGGGCATTTATACACACTGCTTTCCATATGTTATCCCTGTTACCCATTTCCATAAAGGTATTTAATGTATCACTTACCTGGGGGCTTTCACTTACCTGGCTATAAGTCATTTATTTTATTTAACAGGTTTTATATACCACTTTATCATTTCAATCAAAGTGGTTTACATTGAAACTTAAATTTGGTAAAGTACATTAAACAGGGACAGTGACAACTTGGATTGTTTTTCCTGAGGCAATGGAGGGTTATGTGACTTGCCCAAGGCCACAAGGAGTGCTAGTGGGAATTGAACCCTGGTCTCTTGGTTTGCAAGCCAGTGTTCTTAACCATTAGGCTACTCCTCCACTCCAAGTCATGAGTACTGGTTGCCAATACTGACCTACCCACATTTCTTGAAAGCACTGAAGTCTGGTTTCTGAGATACTGGATGAAAAATAGCCAACGTGAAATCAATCAACTCGATGTTGAAAAATGCACCAACCAATGCCACACCAAAAATCAAGGAAAATTCACAAGACAGCAAAACTCCTAATGCTTTTCCAGGAGGGAAAAAAGATGAAATTAGGGAAACCCAAAACAAAAAGCAGGGTTTTAGCTGAAAAATGGAGTACTTACTGGTACTGGGGAAAACTGTGGCCACTGGGCACTGCAGGGGGGGGAAAAAACCGGAACTGAGGTGGCCCCACGGATACGGGAAGCCAAGCATATGCATTATATAAAGCTCTGGTAGCTTAGAGAGCTTTGTTTATTTTTTTTCTCTGATCCCAGGCTCCATCAGATATCATAACCAGGCATGAGGATTATGTTCCTTGGAGAAACCTCTCTATGCAGCTTCACGCTTCAAACCAGCTTAATGAAAAATTCAGGAAAACAAAATCTTCATGTGCATAAAGGCAAAATATCTCTCTATATTCTCAAAAAAATATATATTTTAAAGAAATACTCCCTAACATACTACAAAATATATCAAGAAGCATGAACAATAGTGTGCAGTCCCCTTATAGCTATCAGAAACAGGTCCTGACTTGCATCCATTATATGGCATTTTTCTAAGTCAGTTTTTAATTTTTAAGAAATTATGCTCAGGGAGAATATTTCACTTTAGACATATTGTAACATCTTTCTTCTCTAAGAACAGAAATAGTAAAGCTAAGATAAAAAAAAGTACTACTAATTTCTCACCTTTATTGCCTTGATGGCTGCCTTAGTAATCTGTGTCATTTTAGCCTTGGAAATAGGTGGCTTGTAATCATTTAACGAGTACAACTGAAAAGAAAAAAGAAATTAGTGAAGGCATTTTTACTTTCCATATGAAGGATCTTCAGCTACTAAAGAATTACATATTATCAAGAGACATCCTTTGTCTGGTTTGGTTTATCTTTTATTGTTCTTTTTTACAATTCTTCACAATTTAAGTTGCTCATCATCCAGCTAGACCAGTCCAGACATTGGCTACGGATCCCTTGCAGGCAGGCTGGTGAAGCAATGAGTAGTAGTAGTATTGTCTGCCTCCAGCAAGTGGCAAGATGTATGACTGGAGCAACACTGCAAATAGGCCCATCTCCCATGGCCTGTGTGCATGAGACCAGAATGCCTGTTTGCTCAGAACTCTGATATGCCCAGTCTCCTTGAGTTGACAGCTTACCCTATGTCCAGTGTTGCTACCCCTGTTTGGTGGGCCAGAGGTGGAAGGGAGGACCCTGAGAGGAATTTATAAGTTGGACTAAGGGTTCTCTTCTCCTCTCTCCTACTGTCTTATATCCAATTTCTAATTTTACCTTTGTATTTTCTTCCTCTGTATCCTTTTCTTTCCCACTGCAGCTCTGAATTATAAAAAAAATAAATCTTCAGCAGCTAGGTCACAGACGTGTTGGGGTGGCTAAAGTCTCCCTTCTCAGGTTTCAGAATTAGCGTAGCTACTCATCTGTAAAAGGTGTTCTCCAGACACAGCAGGAATCAATCCTCACATATGGACGATGTCAGCACTAATGGAGCCCGCGTGGTAACCTCTCCTTAGCTTTCAAAACCAGCCTTTGGGAGGTGCACCACGCATGTGTGGTCCCCTTCCCACCTAAGGATGCCATCTTGCCTCAGTATGATGACATAGCTCAAAAAGGCAAAAATGACAAAAGCAACTCCAGAGGGAGGGTTGTGAGGACTGATTCCTGCTGTCCCCAGAAACACCTATTACAGGTAAGTAATCACTTTCTCCGGGAATAAGCAGAAAGTCAGTCCTCACATATGGGACTTCCCAGCTACAGGCTACCGGAAAAAACCTGTAAAAGTCACAGATGATTGAAAAAGGCAAACCATGAGAAGCAGCAACAGAGCCAAGGAACAGCAAGACCTACGAGTAGCCTAGAATGACAAGCAAGGAACCAGTTCTCCGGTAGTCTGAATACACTGAAGGGCTGGATGGCAGGAGCTGCCTTACACCACAAACAGATGAAGACGTACTGCCTGGACGAAGGTGCTCTCTGGGCAGGACTCCTCCAGGCAGTAATAAACTATGAAGGTATGAACTGAGGACCAGGGAACAGAGTGCAGGCTCGCCACAGAAACCGCCATGGCCTGGACATTGCGCAGCAAGACACCGGTCTGCTCACAGGTGAAGGCGATGCAGTCCGCCACCCAAATGGACAGGGTCCACTTGAAGACCACTGCCCCCAACCAATTTGGATCGTAGGAGATGAAGAGCTGTGAGGAGCGACAGTGGGCCCTGGCACGCTCCAGGTAGTAGGTCAGGACCTGCTTACAGTCCAAAGTGTGGAGAGTGGCCTCCGCCCTGTTAACATGAGGCAATGGGAGGATGGTGGGGAGCACCACCTCTTGTTTGAGATAGAACGTAGACACCACCTTAGGCAGAAACTTGGGGTGTGCACGGAGCATGACCCTGTTTTTTTTTGGAACCTTGTATAAGGCGGGTTGGCACCACAACCTGGAGCTCGCTAACCCAGCGTGCAGAAGCGAGCGCCATGAGGGAGACCACCTTCCAGGAGAGATACTTGAGGTGGCAAGAGTTGAGTGGCTCAAAAGGTGGAGCTGTAAGCTTTGAGAGAAACACATTGAGATCCCACTCCATTGGCGGAGAGCAGACAGGCAGCCGTGAGAGCAGTAGGCCCCTCAAGAAGTGTCACGAGGGGTTGAGCAGAAAGAGGCTTATCCTCAACCAGATGGTGTATTCTAATGGAGTTGGAATTCAGCCCTGCCTGAGACAGGTGAAGCAGGTACTGCAGCACCAGCTGGACAGAGCAGAAGGGGCTGATCCCCTTCTCCACGCAACACACAGAGAATCTCCAATACTTGAAGGCGTAGGCCCAGAGGGTGGAAGCTTTGCGAAAAGGGAAGGACCACCTCCTTCACCTCATTTGACAGATTGAAGTGGGCCAAGGTTACCCTTTCAGCAGCCAGGCTGTCAGAGTTGATGACCTCAGAATGGGGTGCAGGAGAGAGCCATCCTCCGGAGACAGCAGGCCTGGGGTGCACCCCAGGGAAACCAGGGGCATTTGAGAGCCACCAGTATCAAGGAGGATCTGTCAAACTGGACCTTGAACAGGGTCTTGGCGATCAGCGGTGTGGACAGGAAGGTGTAGAGGCGGCAAAACGCGTCTGCTACCGCCACCACCAGAAGGATGTGGATCCCTGGAGCAGAAGCAGGGCAGCTGAGCATTAGTTAGCCTGGCAAAGAGGTCCAACTGCAGGAGTCCCCAGATGGAACAGCTGGCTAGCCACCAGGGGATCCAGACACCACTCACACAGTTGAAGGACCCGGCTGTTGGTTCACCAGAGCACTGTCCAGACCCGGGAGATAGAATGCAGGCAGGAGAAACACGCTGTCACTGGCAAACGAGTAGAGGTTTACTGCCTCTTGGCACAGGGGGAATGACCCCATGCCTCCCTGTTTGTTGATATAAATCATTGCTACCTGGTTGTCGGTTTGGATCAGTACCACTTGGCACTGTAGGTGGTGGTGAAAGGCCTGGAGGGCCAGTGCTACGACTAGAAGCTCCAGGAGGTTGATTTGCAGGAGGCTCTCCGCCTGCGACCAATGGACATGGGTGCGGAGGTTGCCACAATGGGTTCCCCAGCCCAGCTTGGAAATATCAGTGGTGAGGATTCTCGGGGGGGGGGGGGAGCCTAGAAAGGCATCCCAGCCCTTAGGTGCTGGAGCTGCTGCTACCAGCCGAGTTGGCCAGAAGGCGGATCACGACCACTCTGTCCCACAGGCACCCTATTGCTATAGACCATTGGGAGCAGAGGGCCCAGTGAGCTGGTTGTATGTGTAGACAGGCATCTGGAGTTACATGCACTGGGAGGCCATGTGGCCCAGCAAGCAAAGGAGGAGGCAGGCTGACGAGAGGGACAACCCTAGATGTTCCCAGCAAGTGCTGGGCCCTGTCCAGAGGGAGGAAGGCCCTGGCCTGGATGGTGTCCAGCAGTGCCCCTACAAACTCCAGGCATTTTGATGGATGGAGATGGGACTTGGAGTAGTTTATGACAAATCCCAAGTGTTCCAGAAAGAGGATGGTGTTGACCATCACCTGATGAGCTTAGGCGCCAGTGCTTCCCTATATGAGACAGTCGTCTAGGTAGGGAAAGACGAACACCGCCTGGAGACGAAGGAAGGCGGCAAGAACCATCAGGCACTTGCTGAACACCCTCAGGGCAGAGGCAAGACCAAAGGGTAGGACCCTATACTGGTAGTGGCAGCCTCCTACCTCCATGAAGCAGAGGTACTGCCTGTGATGGGGATGGATGATGATGTGCGTGCATACACATCCTTTAGATCCAAGGATCATTGGCAGTCTCCCTGTCTCTACCGTGGTCTTAGGAGATGAAAAGCTGAGCAGATTTGTGGTGGCCCTGAGTGCATTGGATATAGAAGGTCAAGGCCCTCTTACAGTCCAGGGTGTGAAGGACCGTCTCCACCCAACCGGAGTGAGGTCTGGGAAAGAAGATAGGGAGCACCACTTCCTGGTTGAGATGAAAGAGTGGCACTACCTTTGGCAGGAATTTGGGGTGTGTGCAAAGCACCACTCTGTTCTTGTAGAACCTGGTATAAAGCATCTCCGCCACAAGGGCCTGAAGCTTGCTAACTCTGTGAACGGAGGTGAGCGCAACCAGGAAAACCACCTTCCCAGAGAGGTAGCGAAGGTGGCAGGTAGCCAGAGGCTCGAAGGGTGGGCAAGCGAGCTGCCCCAACACCATGTTGAGATTCCCATTCAGTTGCCGAAGGGCGAACCGGAGGCTTCGATAAGAGCAGGCCCCACAGGAAATGGGTCACCGATGACTGGATTGAAAGGGGATTACCATCCACCGAATGGTGGTGCGACACCAGGGCACTAAGGAGCACTCGGACTTCGACTTGAGCCCAGACAGAGATGTGGAGAAGGTACTTTAACACCAGAGCCACCGGGCAGGAGAATGAACACGGGGCTGATCCTGTGCACCAAACAGAGAACCTGCGCCATTTGAGGGCATAAGTTTTCCTAGTAGAGGTCTTGCGAGAGGCCAACACAATGTCCTCCATCTCAACCGGAAGGTTGAAAGGGGCCAAAGTCACCCTCTCAGCAGTCACGCTGCCATCGACATGGACCCCAGGTAGGGGTGCAGGAGAGAGTCAACCTCCTGAGATAGGAGTCCCGCGGCGGTCCCCAAGATAGGAGTCCAGTCAACTGTAGAAGCAGCAGGAACCACGGTTGCCTGGGTCACTGAGGGACTATCAGGATGAGCGAGGCCCTGTCGCCAAGGGTCCTGAACAAGGTCTTGGAGATCAGCGGCATCGGAGGGAAGGTGTACATGAGGCCTTCCGACCATGAGACCAGGAACGTGTCCACTGCCACCCTGGAGGGGTGGGCCTGCTGGGAGCAGAAGAAGGGCAACTGAAAGTTGTCCGGGCTGGCGAACAGGTCCATCGCAGCTTTCCCTCAGAGCCGGAAAAGCTGACTGACTACCCTGGGGTCCAGCTGCCACTCGTACAGCTGGAGAACTCTGCTGAATCTGTCGGCCAGCAGGTTGTCCTGCCTGGCAAGTACACTGCCCGCAGGAGGATATCCTGTTGGATTGCATACGGGCAGAGGACCACTGCCTCCTGACACAGATCACCACCACTTGGTTATCCATCTGGACCAGAACTGGCTGGTGATGACAAAAGACCTTCAGGAAGAGGTATATGGCTCGGAACGCCAGGAGGTTGATCTGCTAGGTGCTCTTGTATGGTGACCAGGTGCACTGAGTGCAGAGATGTCCGCAGTGGGCTCCCCAGCCAAGCAGCCTCGAGATGTTGGGGCAACAGACACCAGACCAGAGAGTCCGCCAATTGGTGGATCAAAGAGATTTTGTCGCGGAGGCAGCCCGTAGTCTGAGACCACTGATCCTGGAGACCCCACTGTGCCACCCTCATGTGGAGGTGAGCGTCTGGCATGATGTGGACCGTAGAGGCCAGGTGCCCGAGGAGGCGCAGGAAAAGTCGGGTGGGCACCAAGAGACGGTACTGTACGTCCCGAGCTAGAGACCTGAGACGATCGGTTCGGGCCCTGAGCAAGAAATTCTTCAACTGGAGTGTGAAGATCTTTGCCCCAATGAACTCCAGTCACTGTGTTGGGAGGAAGTGAGACTTGGGGTAGTTTATGACAAAGCCCAAGTGTTGCAAAACCTGGATGGTGCATGCGGTGGCATGCCACATCTCTGAGGCTGTGCCACCCTTTATGAGCCAGTCATCCAGGTAGGGGAAGACAAAAACCCCCTGGAGCTGGAGGAAGGCAGCCACGACTGCCAGGCATTTTGTGAAAACTCTTGGGGCAGACACTAGGCCAAGGGAGAACCCTGTACTGAAAATGCCCACCCCCTACCACGAACTGCAGGTATTGCTTGTGCTTGGGTGGATGAGAATGTGGGTATAAGCATCCTTGAGGTCTAAGGAGCATAGCCAGTATCCCTGCTAGAGGTATGGCAGCAACGTTCCAAGGAAGAGCATCTTGAACTTCTCCCTCACCAGAAATTTGTTGAGGTTACAAAGCTAGAGGATGGGCCGTAGGCCCCCTGTCCTCTTTAGCACGAGGAAGTACCGTGAGTAGAACCCCTTGCCCTTGAGATGGTGGGGCACCGGTTCCACAGCTTTGTACTCGAGAAGACCTGCCAACTCCTTCAGAAGGTGGTCCCGGTTGAGGGGAGACCTGAGGGGCTCTCCCGGGAAATAAGGGGGAGCTGTCTGAGTCAGGTGGAGGAGGTAACCCTCCCTGACTTAGTGCCCAGGAATCGGTGGTGATGCTCACCCATCTCTGGGCATAGAAGACCAGACGTCCCCCTGTAAGCTGCTGATCTCCTTGGGGTAGAGAGGCTATGCTCAAGGAGTCCAAAACTCCCCCCCCCCCCCCACCCAGACTAGGCCGGAGCCGGGGGTTTCGGAGCCTTCTGCTTACGTGGGCCATGCCCTTTTCCCTTGGCCTGCTGACCTTGTTGGGGAGCTGGAGAGGCCTGATAAGGTGGGTAGTTTCTGTAAGCAACCCCCCTTACTCGGGTAGAAGAGCTTTTTACCTGAGCGCTTCCGTGGGGGAGGAGCAGCGGTCTTTTTAGAGAGCCTGGTCCACGTCATGAAATCGGTCTCCAACTAAGCAGCCTTGTCGGTCATGGGTTTGTCAAAGAGGTTCTCTCCTTGGCAGGGGACATTGACCAGTTTGTCCTGAACCCACTGCTCAAGGTCAGACGCCGGTAGCCAAGCTTAGCGGCATGCACCAATGCCAGCCACCACTACTCGAACCGCTGACTCCAACCAGTCATATGCCGTTCGAGACATGAATTTGGAGCAGTCACGGAATGCTTTGGCCAGGTTCTTGAACCGCTGCAAAGGTTCCTCGGAAAAACCAGCCGAGAACCCGGCGAGTTCCTTCGCCAGGTCTCTCAGGTACATGCCCATGTACAGCTACATAGGCCTGAATGCAGCCAATGAGCATTGAGCCCTGGTGGCACTTTCTGCTGAGGGCATCCAGGGTGCAGGCCTCCTGCTGGGGAGCACCAAGGAGTGCATTTTCTGGATTTTCAGCAGACTCCATCATCATGGAATTATTCAGCAGTTGTGAGCTCTGGAAGACCAGGCTCCGGTGTTCGATACATCGAGTCGAGCTGTTTGCTCACCACCAGCAGAGACACCGGTGTTTCCCACATTCGGAGCATCAGCTGTTTCAGGATGGGAGGGATGGGAACCGTGAGCGATTCCTGCAGATAGGCCTCGTACTGGAGGATTTCTAAGTGATCCGCCCAAGGATCCTCCTCTGACTCCGTGGGGAATGCCAGGGCCTTGGACATGTCCTTGACAAAATTAAGGAAGACCATATCCTCGGGCAGAGGCCGCTGTCGAGGCTCCAAGATGGGAGAGTCAGATGGGACGTCATGGTGGCTATGGGTATCGGGGGACTCATCTTCCCACAAGGAGTAGTCCATGCAGGACTTGTAGGAGGGCTGCTCCACGAGCCAAGGGACTCTCGATGCCGCGCAGCCGGTGCCTGGCAGACTTGCCAAGGATGACCGCGGTCCCATTGAGCAGGACTCGCATCATAACCTCGGCTAAGGATTGACTCAAAGCCTGAGGACCTCGAGGATCAGCTCAGTCTCCAGGGATGTCTTGGACGTCAAGGGCCCAGTGGTTGGGGCAGATGAATCGGTCATGCCGGACATCAGCGCCCGCTGACGGTCCATGATGGCAAACTGTGCTCCAGGGCCGCCATTCTGGACTCAAGACAAGACGACTCCGCAGCCTTCGGTGCAGGCACCGAGGGACTCTGTTCCAATGACAGCTCACCCGAAGGGGAATCCTAGACGAGGACAGTGTCTGGGGACAGAGGCCGGTCTGCAGTCGGATCCTTCCGGGGGACCTTGGCAGGCCGCTCCTTCTCTGACACAACAGACGGGCGTCTCGGCAGGCAAGACACGGCCCGGGGTAGCACCGAGCTGTCAGAGCCATCCAGGGACACCGCCTTCGAAGGCTTCTTCTTCTTCTCGGGTTCCCTCGAGAAGGACCCCCTTTCTGAGGGCCCATGGCCAGGCTCGGGTACGGAGGATTCCGCCCAAGATGTCGGGGCCTCAGACGACGCCCTGGCCTTTGGAGGCACTAGGGACATGGGGAAGAACTTATCATGCTGCTGCTGGCAGTTCTTGAGGGCCTTACTAGATAGCTTCTTGCAGAGACCGCAGGCTGCCGGGTCGTGATCAGGCCCCAGGCAGCGGAGACAGCAGTCATGTGTGTCTGTCAAGAACATAATTTTGGAGCACCGATCACGCTTATTAAAGCCACAGGTAGTCATGGGGGAAAAAATTACCCCTGTGAGATCGAAGGGTGGGAGAAAAAAAGGCGCTAAGGCACCAGGAAAAGAAAGAATGAAAACTACAAAAATGGGCCGACAACACCGAGGCAAAGAGGCTCCTCTAATTCTGTTGTGAAAGGAAAGACATTTGCCATATCACGGACAAAGTCTAGGTCATCGGGTGGGGATCTGCACTGGCCCTCAGGAGAAGGGTACAAAGGAACGTCCCGGTGAAGATGAATATCGGGGGACTCATCATCCTCGGTCTCCCAAGCCTCAAAGACCCAGGGGCCCTGATGCCCCTGTGCTGGGTAGTGAAGTCCTCAGACCAAAGCAGGAGCAGGAGCAGAACCGGTGTCAAGGGGTATGTTGAGGCCAGTGGCGCTCGAGGATCGGCCCCACCTCCAGAGACTCCCTCACAGTGGCGGGGCCGGTGGTTGGGAGTGATGACCCAGAGGAAGCAGTCATCAGAGCCCACTGCTGGGCCATGAAGGCAAACCAGCTGCATTCCAAGGCTGCCATCCTGGCCTCAAGGACAGAAGGCTCCGCAGTCATTCGCACAGGTACTAAGGACTTCAGGCCCGGAGCCAGACCTGTTGAGAGGCCAAGAAACGCCAAGATGACATTGAATAAGATCTAAAATAAATACTAATGAATAGTCATTTCCTGCTTTCTGTTTCATACCAAACCCGGTACATGGTATCGAGTCTTCGAGAATGTGGAGACACCGTTAAAAGTGTTTCCCACATCCTAAGCATGAGGTCATGCAATATCCGATGAATGGGTAAGGTAGCAGCCTCTTTAGGGGCTGCCGGATACTGAAGAATTTCAAATTCTTCAGCTCTCGGTTCCTTCTTGGAGGTCACCTTAATAGAGAGACCCCGAGCCACATCCTGCATAAAGTCTTGAAAAGACATGTCCTCCGGAGGAGACATCTGGCATTGAAGGGAAGGAGAAGGATCTTCCGGAAGAGCCTCTCCAGTACCGATTGATTCATCGGAAGAATCGAAATCGGAAGCTCGAGGTATTGATGGTACAGATCGAAAATCGGCATCAGAATGCCTCGGTGCTGGACACTGACTCCAGAGCCAGCATGGGAGGTAGCGTGGAGAGCAGTGCAATGGTTGATGCAGATACCTCCGGTACCGGTGCCAGTAGCGATGGCTGTGGAACTGACTGCAGAGGCTTTAGCAGTACCAAAGCCGCCAGCAAAGCTGCAAGACTCCACTCAATGGCTAGGATATGTTGATCCATGGAACCAGCCGATGTCTGGGTATCGGTACCCAAAAAGCGGGCCACGACCCCAGAACATGGCACCAAGAGCTCTCCAGAGGTGGATGCCTCGGGAACATCTTGGGACCCCGATAATGCTTTGGAGGCAAGGAACTCCCACCGAGGCTGTTTGGCCGGGGTAGTCTCCTCTAGGGCAACGCTTGAAGCATCTCGATGCTTAGAAGGAGATCTACCCTTTGAGGACCAACCAGTCTTCGAAGATGACCTGGGTTTCGTTAACTGAGATCCATGGGAGAAAGATGAAGCCCTGGACAACGCTGATGCAATGGACATTGCATCCGAGGCAAAGAGGATGCCAAGTTTCACAGCTCTATTGTGCAGGCCCCTCTGTCATCTTTCTGCAGAGGAGACATTCCGATGGTGAATGGTCTGGTCCCAAACATTTAAGACACCAGTCATGGGTGTCGGTAGCAGAAATAGTACTGCTACATTTGGAACACTTTTTGAAACCACTAGTTGGTTTTTCCATTTTAAGGACCAAAGAGACCTAAGGTCCAAAATGGCGCCTAAGCACCTGGAGGGCAAAGACCCTCCAAGAAAACTTTTTTATTTTTTTATTTTTTTAAAGAAAATAGAAGAAAGAAAAGAGACAACTTCAATACCGGTGCTAGCGTCGACGGAAAGGCAGATGCAAACACAAAATAAGATGATTTTCTGCGGTGACAGGAATTGCTTCCGTTGGCTCCGTGGAAAATGAAAAACTGAGGAGGAGAGCTGGAAAGGAAGCAGCGCAGGCGCAGTGGGATGCTTCCAAAAGCTTTCCTATAGGATGCTGGGGAGCGTTCCCGCACGGGCTCCGTCAGTGCCGATGTCACCATATGTGAAAACTACATTCCTGCTTGTTCCTGGAGATAATGATTTTTAAAACAGTTTTTCACTGCCTGTCACTGCCACAGTAGTCCCCCGGCACACTAAATGGTGGCGAACACCGACTATCACCAGGGGATCCCAACATGCCACCAACAAACTAAAATGTTACAGGAGAAGAAACTCTCCTGTCAGGGGCTTGATGAAGATCTCAGTGCAGCTCATCAAATGAGGATAATCCAAACACTTCCTTTTTCATCAGCTGTGTTAATTCTTAAAGACACAGCATGCTCCCACTCGGGGGAAAAAACAGAAAACCTGCTGCATCCATAGCTCCTCCTGAGGTAAGACCAAAAAAAAAAAAAACTGAAAAAAAAATCAACAAACAGCAGTCAAACTGACAAAGAAAAAGTGTCAGGTAAACATGCCCAAAAGAAAAAAAAAACATAGGGAGCCGTGTCTGGCTCCTAAGTCTCCTACTTAATTTTTTAGCAAAGGTATAAATTTAAGGTTACAGGGACCTTTGCATAGTGAGCTGACACAGAGAAAGCACAGTTACTTACCTGTAACAGGTGAACTCTGGGAACAGCAGGAATTAGTCCTCACATATGGGTACGTCGGTACCGACGGACCCTGCGCGGGAAAGCTCCCCAGCTTCCCAGAAGGAAAGCCTTTGGGGCCTCCCACTGCGCATGTGCGCTGCCTTCCTGACCAACTCTCCTCAGTTCGCGTTTAAAGCTGAGACAATAGAGAGAGGAAAGGAAAGAGAGAGATAGATACAACTCCTAGGGGAGGTGGGCGGGTTGTGAGGACTAATTCCTGCTGTTCCCAGAGATCACCTGTTACAGGTAAGTAACTGTGCTATCTCCAGGAACAAGCAGGAATAAGTCCTCACATATGGGGACTCCCTAGCTAAAATGCCCGGGAGATCCCCTGAAGGGTATGAGACCCTGAAAGGTTCCTCATCTTCCTATGGATCTCAGGCATCCATTCAGGGAAGGTGGGTTGGAGTTGTTCAAGAATGGAACAGGTGTCTGAGGACAGCCTGACCAAACAAGGCATCCCGGCGGGAGTCCTTGTCCAAACAGTAATGGGCTGTAAAGGTATGAACCGAGGCCCAGGTGGCTGCTCGACAGATCTGGTCAATGGACACAGAGTTTAGATGAGCCATAGAGGTGGCCATGGCCCTCACGTTGTGAGCGGTGACATGGCCCTCCAGAGAAAGGTTCTTACTCTGGTAAGCAAAAGAGATTCACTGAGCAATCCAATTGGAGAGTGTTCTTTTGGAGACTGGAAGTCCTAAATGAGAAGGATCAAAAGCAACATAAAGCTGAGAAGACTTTCGATGTTGCTGTGTCCTGTGGAGGTAAAAGGCAAGAGCTCTTTTACAGTCTAGAGTATGAAGGTTCCTCTCTGCACTGGATGCATGAGGAGCTGGAAAAAAGACAGGTAAATATACCTCTTGATTAAGATGAAAAGGGGAGACCACTTTAGGCATAAAGTGGGGATTGGTCCTAAGGACCACCTTGTCATGATGGAACCTTGTATAAGGTGGATTAGCCACTAGGGCTTGCAGCTCACTAATACGGCGAGTTGAGGTGACTGCAATAAGAAAAATAACCTTCCAGGAAAGAAATTTCAGGGAGGTAGTGGCTAAGGGTTCAAAAGGTGGCTTCATAAGCTGACCAAGAACCAAGTTTAAGTCCCATGCCACCGGAGGAGGTCGAATGGGAGGTTTAGTTAAGGTTAGGCCTCTCATGAATCTTGCAATAAGAGGATGAGAGGAAACAGGTTGTCCATTGATGGGCTTAAGTGATGCCGCAATAGCACTCAAATGGACTCTTACTGAATTCGTTTTGAGTCCTGCATTGGAGAGATGCAGGAGATATTCCAAAAGAGAATTCAAGGGGAGTGCTAGAGGGTTAAGACCCTTTTGAGCACACCAAATGGAAAATCTTTTCCATTTAAAAGCGTAAGAACGCCTAGTGGAAGGTTTCCTAGAGGCATGTAGGATATCCTTCACTTGCTGCGAAAGATTGAAGGGTTGAAGGTCTAGGCCTTCAGTAACCAAGCTCTGAGGTGAAGGGACTTGGGGCTTGGGTGTCACAAAGTCCCCTCCTCCTGAGACAGAAGGTCTGGAGCAGCTCCCAAGTCCAGGGAGGGGGCTTGGGAGAGATGCAGAAGTAGAGGGTACCACACTTGGCGTGGCCAGCGTGGAGCTATGAGGATCATGGACCCTTGATCCCTTTGAAGTTTGAACAGAGTCTTGGGAATCAAAGGAATGGGTGGAAAGGCATACAGAAAGCCCTGACCCCAATGCAGGATGAAGGCATCCTTGGCCTAAACTCCCTGACACGGAATTCTGCAACAAAACCGGGGAAGTTTGGCATTCCACGGACTTGCAAAGAGGTCTATGTCCGGGGTTCCCCATTTCTGGAAGATTCTGAGTACCTGATCCATGTGCAGGGACCATTCGTGTGGAAGCAGAACTCGACTGAGTCTGTCTGCCCAAGAGTTTTGGATTCCTGGAAGATATACTGCCAGGAGATGGATTTGATGCTCTCTGGCGAAGGCCCATAATCTTAGAGCTTCATTGCAAAGCGACAGAGAGCCAGTCCCTCCTTGTTTGTTTATGTAAAACATGGCTACTTGATTGTCCGTATGAATAAGGACTGTCAAGTTGCTGAGGAGGGTATGAAAAACTCTGAGAGCTAGAAAGATTGCTCGAAGTTCTAAGTGGTTGATATGAAGGGTGGTCTCCTGTGGAGACCAAGTGCCCTGAGTGGAGAGATCTTGAAGATGAGCTCCCCAACCTGTTTGGGAGGCATCTGTTGTGAGGGTTGCTTGGGGCAACAGTGGCTGAAAGGGGGCCCCCAACAACAGATTTTGAGTGGATATCCACCATTGGAGAGACCAAAAGAGACGATTGGAGTTTGCTATTTGGTCTAAGAGAGCTCCTGATGCTTGAGTCCACTGGGTGGATAAAGTCCATTGAGCTGCTCTCATATGTAGGCGAGCATAAGGCACCACATGCACTGTGGAGGCCATGTGGCCTAAGAGTTGTAGCATCTCTCTGGCAGTCAAGTGGCTTCTGGACTGAGTCTGAGAGGCTAAGTGCACTAGACGTTGGCAACGGGCCTGAGGTAGATAGGCCCTTGCAGTGGTGGTATCCAACCAGGCCCCTATGAACTCCAGGGATTGCGTAGGGGTGAGTTGAGACTTTGGCAGATTGATCACAAGACCCAGATACTGCAGGATGCGTCTGGTGCGATCCAGGGAAGTCTGAGCTTCGGACTGAGATGGAGCTCGGATGAGCCAGTCGTCCAGGTATGGGAAGACAAAAACTCCCAGAGCGCGTAGAAATGCAGCTACTATTGCCATGCATTTGGTAAATACCCTTGGAGCAGAGGCTAGACCGAAGGGAAGTACTCTGTATTGGAAATGTTTTCCCTGGAACAGAAACCGTAGGAATTTTCTGTGGGATGGATGGATGAGTATATGTGTGTACGCATCCTTGAGATATAGAGAACAAAGCCAATCCTGACTCTGTAGGTATGGAAGGAGAGTACCTAGAGAAAGCATCTTGAATTTCTCCTTGTATAGAAATTTGTTCAATTCTCTGAGATCCAGAATGGGTCTGTACCCCCCTGTTTTCTTGGGAATGAGAAAATAAGGGGAGTAAAAACCTGATCCCTGTTGAGGAAGAGGAACCTCTTCTATTGCCTTTTGGGCGAGAAGAGTGGTCACCTCCTGACTTAACAGGTCTAGGAGAGATGGGGGAGAATTGAAACTTCTCACCATGGTATGGGGAGGAAGGTTGGAGAAATGTAGTTTGTAGCCCTCTTTGATGATAGAGAGGGTCCATTGTTCTGATGTAATTTGCTCCCATCTGGGAGCAAAATGAGTTAACCTTCCTGGGATGGTGAGAGGTTCTGGTTTTAGAGCCAGAAAGGTTAAGTTCTCTAGATTTAAGTCAAAAACCCTGAGGGGGTTGGGACTGTTGGGCTGTAGCAGCCCCTGCAGGTTTTGCCCTGGCCTGTTTAGGCTGCTGACGCTTAGGAGTAAAGCAAGCTGCAGAAGATTGCTGTCCAGTATTTGAGGCAAATCTGGTTCTCTTGTAGAAAGGCTTTTTGAAAGATTTTTTCTTGGCAGGGGTAGAGGTAGACTTAGAAAGTCTATCTAAAGCAGCATTTTCTGCATCCATTTGAGTGGCTTTGATTTGCCACTCTTTACCAAACAGATTCTCCCCTGTACAGGGCAAATTTCCCAACCCATCCTGGACCCAGGGTTCTAGGTCAGAGGCCTGGAGCCAAGCAATTCTACAAGCTGCTATGGCAATACCTGAGGCTCTACTAGCACCCTCAAAGGAGTCAAAGGCTGCTCTGTTGGAGAACTTTGAAATATCTTGGGTATGCTTTAGCAAAAGAAGGAACTCCTCCTTTCTATCCTCTGGGATAAAGGGGAGAAAATGGCGGATTTTTAATGCAATTTCCTTCAGAAACATGCCCATATAGAGGCTGTATGAGTTGATTCTGCCAATAAGCATACTTGCTTGGAAGATTTTTCTTCCAAAAGCATCCAGAGTCCTACATTCTCTTCCTGGGGGAGTAGAAGAGTGTCTTTTAGTACTCTTGATCCTCTTCATAGCTGACTGCACCACGATGGAGTGGTGAGGGAGCTGAGTTTTTTGAAACCCAGGAGAAGGGGGGACACGATACATGGTGTCCAGACGATGAGAATGTGGAGATATGGGAGACTCCTCTCACTCTAAGTTCATCATGTGTTCTTGAAGAATTTCATGGATGGGCAAGGTGACTGCCTCTTTGGGAACCTTAGAGTATCCTAAAATGTCTAACTTTTTTGCTCTAGGTTCTTTTTCAGAGGATACAGAAATAGAAAGACCTTTAGCTACTTCAATGATGAAGTCTTGAAAGGATAAATCCTCTGGAGGAGACATTCTCCTCTTTGGAGAAGAGGGCTCCTCAGGTAGAGTAAGGGATACTTCAGCAGAGTCATCTGATGAATCAGAATCATCAGAAGACTCAAAGTATCGTCTGTTTGCTTCCAGGGATCGATAAGCGTATCGACCGGTATCGACATCGGGGGTACCCGGAACTGGATCGGGAAAAACCCCGGAACCGGGAACCGGAATCGGTATCCTGGTCGATGTGGATGGCCTGGGTACCGGTATCGGTTGTGGTACCGGAACCGGAGTCGGTACCGCAGGGTGCGGTACCGAGGGCGTCACAGCCTTAATGAAAGCCAAAATGGCCTGCTGCATGGATTGAACTGTATGATCCATGGATGCCACAACTGTCTGGATGTCGGTACCGGATGATTGAGCCGGTACCCCAGAACAGTCTAACAGGTGATCGGTCGAGGCCGTGCCATCGATGTCAACCTGTAACCCCATAGGAGGAGCTTTGGAAGCCGGAACTTCCCGCCAGGGTTGTTTGGCTGGGGCAGGGTCCTCAGGGTCAAGCCCAAGGGTATCTCGATACTTAGAGGGAGATTTGCCCTTTGAGGACCTGCCAGAGGAATGTTTGGTTACCTGAGATCCATCAGGAGAGGAAGACCTGGAAGATGTCGATGCTGGAGTATCTGTAGAAAACAGCATGTGAAACTTGGCTGCCCGGTTTTGTAAGCCATGTTTAGACATCAAAGAACAGGATGGGCAATCCGGGATGGAATGGTCAAACCCCAAACATTTAAGACACCATTCATGAGTGTCTGTGACTGAAATAGTACCACTGCACTTGGTGCATTTTTTAAACCCAGAGGCTTGTTTCTCCATGAGGGAGAATTTGTGAAGGCCTAAAGGCCTCACAGGACAAATACACCAAGTGAGGAAAAAAGAAGATTTTTTTTTTTTTTTTAAGAAATAAAAGAAAAAAGACCGGCGGTACCGGTCTGGAATCGGGGAAGGCAGACACGCGGCCAAAGAAATAAATTAAAATAACTTCTTCAGCGGTGACAGTAACACGACCTGCTGGCTCCGCGGAAAAAGAAGAACTGAGGAGAGTTGGTCAGGATGGCGGGAAGGCAGCGCGCATGCGCAGTGGGAGGCCCCAAAGGCTTTCCTTCTGGGAAGCTGGGGAGCTTTCCCGCGCAGGCTCCGTCGGTACCGACGTACCCATATGTGAGGACTTATTCCTGCTTGTTCCTGGAGATGAAAGATTTCAGTTGGAATCTTTCAGTTTCCATTATCTGTTACAAGCCTGCTTCACAGGGGTAGGGTTAATTGAATCAACTCTACAACCTGACCAAGTAGCTGAATCAGTCTGCTCATCAAGCTCCAATAGGCTACACACAGCTAAGGCAGACTTTGGAACTGCCTGTTGTTTTTTTTTAATATAAATTTCAACTGCTGGATGACAGCTAAATCAACATGTCATTAATTCAATGCAATAACCGTGATGCTTTCATTCTGAGAAGAAACATTTGGAAACTAAGAGCTTGCCCTATTTGTCTCAAGTTAGCTGCTATGCATAAAGAATTGACTCTACTAAGGGAAGAATTAGCCAAATTAAACACACCTCCTCTAGGGTACAAACTGAACAAAATCCACCACCCCTCCCACAAAGTATCAAACAATCCAGGAACAAATGGATCACAGTTGGCTCTGGTAGGTTGCAACCTATAACGCAGCGACACCCTATACATCAAGAGATATCCCTGCATAATGCCTTCTCTGCCTTGGATAATGAGGGTGCCCAATCCGTGCAAACTGCAGTGCCCTTAAATGAGAGTCAATGCCCAATCTACTGATAATGCACCAAATATAAATAAAAAAAAAAATCACAAAACTACTACTACTTGGAGATTCCATCATCAGAGGCGCCAACTTGGGAACACAGTTCAAAGGAGAGAAGATGGTCAAATGCTTCCCAGGCTCTTCAGCCTGCAGGAACACAAACCAAATTGTTGGTACAGTTAGTGCAGAAAGCGTAGTTACTCACCTGCAACAGGTGATCTCCGGGAACAGCAGGAATTTAGTTTTCACATATGGCTATCATTGGTACCAACAGTGCCTGCGTGGGAACGCTCCCCAGCATCCAATAGGAACGCTTTTGGGAGCATCCCTCAGCACATGCGCGCTGCCTTCCCGCCTTTCCAACTGTCCCTCTTCAGTTAAGTTTGTAGCTGAGTGAAAGGATAGAGGGAGAGAGGAAAGAGACAAAAAGATAAAGAGACAACTCCCAGAGGAGGTGGGTGGGTTGTGAAGACTAAATTCCTGCTGTTCCTGGAGATCACCTGTTACAGGTGAGTAACTACGCTATCTCCAGGAACAAGCAGGAATGTAGTCTTCACATATGGAGACTCCCTAGCTGAAGATACCAGGGAGATAGCCCCAGGAAGGTACCACCCTAGAAGGTGGGATCCTTCCTCCCATGGATCTATGGCATTCCACCAGGGTTGGTAGGTAGGAGTTAATTTAGGTTTGAAAGAGATTTTGAAGAACAGCTTGGCCAAAGAAGGCATCCCAATGGGAACCTTTATCCAGGCAGTAGTGGGCTGTGAAGGTGTGTACCAAAGACCAGGTGGCTGCTCGACAAATGCCATCGATAGACACAGAGTGGAGATTTGCCATAGAAGTTGCCATGGCTCTCACGTTATGAGCTGTGACATGGTCCTGAAGAGGAAGACCCTTACTCTCATAAGCAAAGGATATGCATTGGGCAATCCAATTAGATAAAGTTCTTTTGGAGACTGGAAGTCCCAAATGACTAGGGTCAAAAGCTACAAAAAGTTCAGAGGACTTTCTATGTTGCTGTGTTCTTTGTATTTAAAAGGCTACGGCTCTTTTACAATCCAAAGTATGAAGGTTTCTTTCTGCATTAGAGGCGCGAGGTCTCGGAAAAAATACAGGAAGATAAATTGATTGATTTAAATGAAAAGGCGAAACCACCTTTGGCATAAAGTGTGGATGAGTTCTAAGAACAACCTTATCATGATGAAATCTAGTATATGGAGGATCAGCCACTAAAGCTTGCAATTCCCTAATGCGACGTGCAGAAGTGATTGCAATTAGGAAGATGACCTTCCAGATCAAAAACTTAAGGGTTGTAGTAGATTAAAGGCTCGAAAGGCGGCTTCATGAGCTGCCCGAGAACTAGATTTAGATCCCATGCCACTGGTGGTGGCTTGATGGGAGGTTTGGTTACTAGAAAGCCTCTCATAAATCTTGATAGGAGTGGATGAGAGGAAATTGGTTGTCCATTCAGAGGCTTATAAGAAGCTGCAATTGCACTAAGATGGACTCTTACCGAATTGGTCTTTAACCCAGAATTCGATAAATGAAGGAGATACCCTTAGAATCGATACTAGAGTATGACCAGGGGGTTTAATTCCCTCTTGAAGCACCATATAGTAAAATGCTAACACTTGAAGGCATAAGATCTTCTTGTGGAAAGTTTCCTAGAAGCCTGAAGGATATCTTTTACCTGCTGGGACAGGTTGAAATCCTGGAGGTCTAAGCCTTCAGCAACCAGGCCGTGAGGTGCAGGGACTGGGGATTCGGGTGCCATAGAGTCCCGTTCTCCTGGGAAAGGAGATCTGGAGCATGCCCTAACTCCAGAGGTGCTGCTTGAGAGAGATGCAGAAGCAGGAATACCACGTTTGGCATTGCCATCGTGGTGCTACGAGAATCATGCGACCCCTGTCTCTCTGAAGCTTGAAGAGTATTTTGGGGATGAGGGGAATGGGTGGGAAGGCATAAAGGAAGTCCTGACCCCAGTGAAGGAGGAAGGCATCCCTTGCCTTACAGTTGTGCTCCGGAATCCTGGAACAGAACCGGGGAAGTTTGGCATTCAGTGGACTTGCAAAGAGGTCTATGTCTGAAGTGCCCCAAAGATGAAATATATTTGCCACCTGGTCCAGGTGGAGTGACCACTCGTGAGGTAGCAGTACTCGACTGAGTTTGTCTGCCTAAAGGTTTTGAATGCCTGGAAGATATACCACTAGAAGGTGAATTCGATGCTCTCTGGTGAGAGCCCATAGTCGTAAAGCTTCGTTGCATAACGACAGAGAGCCTGTTCCGCCCTGCTTGTTCACATAGAACATGGCTATCTGATTGTCCGTCTGGACTAGGACTGTCTTGCAGCTGAGCTGGGCGTGGAACACTCAAAGAGCTAAATAAATTGCTCTTAATTCCAGGAGGTTTATGTGTAAACCAACCTCCTGTGGAGTCCAGCTGCCCTGGGTAGAGAAATGATTCAGGTGTGCTCCCCAACCCACCTGTGATGCATCTGTTAGGGTGGCCTGAAAGAGGGGTTGATGGAAAGGAGACCCCCTGTCAGATTTTCTAGTGATTGACAACATTGGAGGGACAAAATTAGTCGTTGAGAGATTGTTATTTTGTCCGACAAATGACCCGTGGCCTGTGTCCACTGTGTGGAGAAGGTCCACTGAGCTGCTCGCATGTGGAGACGAGCATATGGGACTACATGAACTGTGGATGCCATGTGTCCAGTAACTGCAGTAGCTCCCGAGCAGTGAGGGAGGATTTGCCTGCTGCTTGGGAAGCCAGCTGCATTATGCGAAGACACTGGGCTTGTGGAAGGTAAGCCCTTGCCTGTCTGGTATCCAGACAGGCTCCATGAATTCTAGGCATTGGGAAGGAACTAGTTGAGATTTCAGGAAGTTTATTACCAATCCCAAGTATTGGAGGATTCACATTGTACGTGACAGTGCAGTGCTGGCCTCTGCAACTGTGGAGGCTCGAATGAGCCAGTCGTCTAAGTAAGGGAAGACAAAAATACCCAGAGTTTGTAGAAATGCAGCTACTACTGCTATCCATTTCGTGAATACCCTTGGTGCTGAAGCCAGACCAAAGGGAAGAACCCTGCATGGAAATGTTTGCCCCTGAAAAGGAAATGCAAGAATTTCATGTGATCTGGATGGGTATGTATTCATCCTTTAAGTCTAGAGAGCAAAGCCAATCCTGGCTTTGAAGGTATGGCAGAAGAGTTCCTAGAGAAATCATTTTGAATTTCTCTCGAAACAGATATTTGTTCAATTCTCTGAGGTCCAGAATGGGTCTGTGTCCTCCTGTTTTCTTTGGAATAAGAAAATAGGGGGAGTAGAACCCTGCACCCCGTTGAGGAATGCGTACTTCCTCTATTGCCCCTTGGGCAAGAAGTGTGGAGACCTCGTGATCTAGCAGATTGTCTGCAGAGGTTTGAGAATTGAATTGCTTTAGAACTGTAGGAGGGGGCATGCTGTGAAAATGAAGCTTGTACCCTTCTCCTACAATGGACAAAGTCCAATCTTCTGCTGTTATCTGATGCCATCTGTTGGCAAAGTGGCATAACCTGTCCGGAATATTGGGGGATTGAGGACCCCTCAGAGGCAGGAAGGCAAAGCTCTCTAGGAAGAGGGGGCTGAACCTGGAGAGCTGGTTGGGCTCTCGGGCCTTTTGGCTTCTTTTGCTGTCTAGTTTGTCCCTTTTGGGCAACCTGACCTTGAGTTTGACTCTGCTGGGTTTAGGAAGGATAAAACTTCCTCTCTTTGCTAAAAGAGGGTTTTTTTAATAAGGCTTCCTTTTGGCTGGAGTGGCTGTAGACTTTGGCAATCTTTTAAGGTAGAATTGTCAGCATCTAACTCCTTAGCCTTTTTCTGCCAGTTCTTGCCGAAGAGCTTCTCCCTGTGCAAGGAATATTGCCTAACTTGTCCTGTACCCAAGTCTCCAAGTCTGATGCCTGCAGCCAGGCAATCCGTCGTGCGCCAATGGCAATAGCAGAGGTTCTGCTGATGCATGATTAACAAACTTGGAGACATCTTGAGCATGCTTAACTAGAGCAAGAAAATCTTGTCTCTTGTCATCTGGGAGAAATGGGCTCATAAGTTCCAAGTCTCCGTTGACTTCCTTGAGGAACATTCCCATATATAGGATATATGAACTGATCCTAGCTGAAAGCATGGAAGCTTGAAACGTTTGGCACCCAAAAGCATCCAGAATCCTGCATTCACGACCTGGAGGATTGGATGCATGCCTCTTTGCACTTTTCATCCTACGCATGGCTGATTCCACTAAGATTGAATGGTGTGGCAGCTGAGTTTTCTGAAATCCGGGACATGGCGGAACTCGATACATAGTATCAAGTCTCCTAGAGTGAGGAGAAGTAGTCAGAGGTGTCTCCCACATTCTGAGCATCAAGCTATGCAGAATTTCATGGATAGGCAGAGTGGCTGCCTCCTTAGGAGCTTTAGGATATTGGAGAATTTCCAATTCCTTTGCTCTGGGTTCCTCTTCAGGAGCAACTGTGATTGAAAGACCTTTGGCCATATCACGGATGAAATCCTGAAATGACATGTCCTCTGGAGCTGACATTCTGCGTTTGGGGGGGGGGGGGGAGAGAGGGATCTTCTAGGAGAAACCCTCTAGTGCCAGCAGAATTGTCAGAGTCTTCGGAATCGGAGGAATCGAAGTATTCCTGACCCCGATGCTCTTGCAATGCACAATCCCGGTACCGATCAAAGTCGGTACCGAGCTGACCCGGTACCGTTCTGTCAATTCCAGCCAGAGATGGCATGGTAAGAGTTCCCACCGTGGCCGGTACCATCGGTACTGGTATCGTCGGTGTCAGTACTGGCGTCGGTACCGGTGCCCGTGGGACCACCGGTACCGCAGCTGAAAGAAGAGCTGTGATTCTGCACTCGATAGCGAGGAACCTCTGGTCTATCGACGCTGCCGATGCCTGGGTGTCGGTACCGGTAAGGACGCCCGGAACCCCTGAGCATGGCACAGTTACCTCTTGCGAGGTTGAGGCCTCGAGAACATCCTGAAGCCCCATCGATGCTTTGGAAGCCGAAGCCTCCCGCCGGGGCTGTTTTGCCGGTGTGGTTCCTTCGAGGGCAATGCCAATGGCCTCTCGATGCTTAGCAGGAGAGCTACCCTTTGAGGACCGGCTTTTATGTTTAGTTACCTGAGATCCATGGGAGGAAGAAGAGGCCCTTGACGATGTCGATGCAATGGATCTGGCATCCGAAGAAAAGAGGGTACCGAGTTTTGCAGCCCAGTTCTGTCTTCCTCTTTTAGTCATCCCCATACAGGAGAGAAATTCAGTTGGAGAATGTTGAGGTCCTAAACATTTCAGACACCAATCATGGGTGTCAGTGACGGAGATGGTACCGCCACACTTAGTACATTTCTTAAAACCACTAGTTGGTTTTTCCATGTTTTAGGAATATGGGGCCTAGTGCCCATAATGGCGCCTAGCACCAAAGAGAAAAGTTTCTGAAAAGAAACAGTCTAAGTTTTTTGTTTGTTTTTTTTAATGAAAAGAAAAGAAGAGAACCGGCGGTACTGGTAGGCATTGTGCGGAAGGCAAACGCGACCACAAGAAAAGAAATTTAAAGACGGAATTTTCTGCAGTGACAGGGAATAGATCCTGTTGACTCCGCGGAAAACGAAGAACTGAAGAGGGACAGTTGGAAAGGCGGGAAGGCAGCACGCATGTGCTGAGGGATGCTCCCAAAAGCGTTCCTATTGGACACTGGGTAGCGTTCCCACGCAGGCTCCGTCGGTACCAACGATACCCATATGTGAAGACTACATTCCTGCTTGTTCCTGGAGATAGTGAGCACTCCAAATTTGATGTTGTCATCCATGTGGCCACAAATGACCTGGCTAGAAACAGTGCCTCTGCAGTTCAAAGGGAATTCCAGACTCTGGGAGAGAAACTCAAGCCCACTGTTAACACCATAGCATTCTCAGACATTCTACCTGTTCTTGGTAAGGGGGCAGAGAGGCTGCATTGTATAAACAACTTTAATACATGGCTCCAAACCTGGCGCAAACAGGAAAGATTTAAGTATATGGGCGACTGGGGAAAACAGAAGGATCAACAAGAGACCATACTGTGCTGATGGACTACATCTCTCTGTCACAGGGAATAGGATCCTAAGTGAAAAATTCAGGCAGAATGTAGCCAGGCATTTCAACTAGGGAAAGGGGGTGCCAGATGAAGGACAAGTTCAGGAGTTAAACCCAGCAAAAGCATAACATTGTAAACAGACACACTTTTAAACCACACATCAATGGCAAGTGGGAAGAGGCATGTAGAACAAAATCCATGCAAAACAAAAGCAAGCCAGTCAAGAAATACTGAAAAGCAATAAGCACAAATGCTCGAAGCCTAGCCAACAAAGTTCCTGATCTTGAAGCCCTAATGGTAGAAATGGATTTGACATTGTGGCCATTACAGTCACATGGTTTAACGAGTCGCATGAATGGGATATAGTCATAGCTGGCTATAATCTGTTCAGAAGAGATAGAAAGGGTAGAAAAGGAGGAGGAGCAACCCTATACATCAAAAGCAATATTAAAGTTGCTGAAATACAGGGGGCATGGGGAAAAGAAGAAGCGCTGTGGATTGTGTTGGAAAGAGGAGATGACATGGTTATCCATACTGGAGTAGTCTACAGGCCTCCAACTCAAATCGAAGAAATAGAGATAGCGTGTCGAATATCCGGGTGGGTGCCATGTGAGCAGCAGCAATCACCACAAGTTGTGGTGTGAGATAAAAGCCAAGGTAGAATCCAATCACAGTAAGCTCAAAGTCCTAGACTTCAAAAACACTGGCTTCAGTAAAATGGCCAAGTATCTTAAGGAGGAGCTGGCATGCTAGGAGGGGATAAGGGAAGTGGAATTGCAATGGGCTAAACTAAAGGAGGCAATAAAAAGGGGCAACAGATACATATGTAAGTAAAGCAAATAAAAACAAGAGGAAAAGGAAACCGATTTGGTTCTCCAAAGAAGTGGCTGCACAAAATAAAGGCAAAAAACACAGCTTTCACAAAATTCAGAAGTTCACAAACGGAGCAACACAGAAAAGAATACAGGATCAAACTAAAAGACAAAACGAGAAATAAGGATAGTAAAATCAAAAGCAGAATAAAAGATGGCTAAAGATGTGAAGTGTGGCGACAAAACGTTTTTCAGGTATATTCGGGAGAGGAGGAAAATCAGAGATAGAATTGCAGAACTCAAAAGTGCTGGGAACAGATTTGTGGAAAGCGACTTTAAAAAAGCAAGAATGCTAAACAAATACTTCTGCTCTGTTTTTACTAAAGAAAATCCTGGAGAAGGACCACCTGTGATTGACAAATATACAAATGGGAATGGAGTAGATACCACACCATTCACAGATGTGTTAGTACAGCTTGCAAAACTGAAAGTGGACAAGGCCATGGGACCAGATGGGATACATCCCAGGATACTGAAAGAGCTCAGAATGGTTCTTGCAGGGCCGTTAAATAGAAATTACACTTAACTGGTAATTGTCGTTCCTGAAGGAACTCCAGTTTAGTCCTCCACCTCTGGGTTGTGCACCTCCTCCTGCAGCTTGGAGACTGGGCATGTCAAAATCGTGACATCACTGGATGTAGCCTGCTGGTATCTCCCATCAGCCCCAGTGAACTATTGACAAAGCAGACTCAAAGGAGCAACAAATAAGTAACTAAAAAACTTAATTTCAACTGTATCCATAATCATACGTGAGAACTAAACACTTCTTCAACAAGGTGGGGGGGGGGGGGGGGTTTGTTGGGGGTTTTTTTGTTTTTTTTTTTAACATTCTCATTGTTTGTATTCTTTTAGGTTCCCTGTTCCACCCCATAAAGCGATTAAGTGGGGAGGAAAGTAAAAGAAGTCAGACCGCAATACTCACTGCGATCCAGAAATCGAAAGGATTCCTTTCTTCCCCGCTCTTCAAAAACTGATGCTCCTCCCCATCTGAAACAAACTCTGAATAGATCATCCCTCGGGCGGGAATGAGGACTAAACTGGAGTTCCTTCAAGGAACGACAATTACCAGGTAAGTGTAATTTCTATTTCCTTATCGTTCCTCCAGTTTAGTCCTCCACCTCTGGGATGTATCAGAGCAGTAAATATTGGGAGGGTCCTTTCCACCCGAATCGCAACATCGCTGACCCAAAACAAGCATCATTTGTTGCCATAACATCCAGGCGAAAACATCTACTGAAGATATGAAGAGAGGACCAGGTGGCCGCTCTGCCAATTTCCACTGCCGGAACCAAACTGTGCTCCACCCAGAAATCGCTTGCGCTCTAGTCGAGTGATCCCGCAAATCCACCGGTACTGGACGACTTTGCCACATATATGCTGCTGCAATTGCCTCTCTAGTCCATCAAGAAATTGACGCTCTCGCCGCTGTTTCCCCGTTACGAGGAACATCGAACAGCAGGGATAGTCGTTCCAACTTGCAGCCAATTTCTGAAACCTTTAACTCCTGCCGCAGCAGTCTCTGACGTCCAAGTGTCCCGTCCCCCCCCCTGTCGCACCTAGACCTGGAAAGACCACCGACTGAATTAGGTGAAACGAATACACTAATGTCGGCAAAAAGAACAGAACAGGTCGCAAGACCATCTTTTCTCTGAAGACAGACAAAAATGATTCTCTACAGGAGAACGCCTGCAACCCCGATATGTTCCTTGCCGAGCAGAGGGCCACCAAAAACACTGCTTTTAAAATTACATCCTAACCTGACGCCTGTAGGAAGGACTCAAAGGGTTCCGTAGCTAACGCCCCTAAGACCAAGTTGAGATCCCACGGTCTACGAGAGGGCTGTAATTTGGACACCGTTTTAAGACAATGCAGCCCATTCCATTTGCGAAGCGAGGGCTACTCCCTGGACCTAACCTCTATAGCAAGCCAGGGCTGGTAACTGTACTCTTAAAGGACTGGCCGCCAGACCCTCTGAAAACCCGCTAGGAGGGAAGCTTAAGCCAATAGGCACAGGTACCATAGCCGCTTGAATCCAGCGTCATGCACACCAGTCCTCAAAGATACGCCAAATGTACTCATAAGCCCGGGCCGTGGACCTCTTTCTGACCCGAAGTAAGGCAGAGAAGACCACTCCAGAATAGTCTGCTCTCCTTAAGCTCGCTTTTTCAAGGGCCAAAGCGCAAGCGAAAACTGATTCACCTGAGACACTCGCAGTGGACCCTGCAGCAAAAGATCCTCCGACACCGGCAATCTCCGAGGATCCCGTCGAGCCTACAAAATAGACCGGCATAGCCCGGGTGCCTTGGCCAGCCCGGAGCCACTAACCGCACTCTTCCTCGAAGCGCTCCAAAGGGCTGCACCACTCGCCCTATGAGCACCCTGGGAGGACAAGCTCGAGAGAGCCGAGCAACGGCTTTGGTTGCTTCAGAAGATCAACGCCCTCCGACAGTTTCTCGTCTTCAGCTGTAAAAACGAATCGTTGTGGCTGAAGAAAGGTCGCAATACGATCCATGATCACAGGACCCCACCTGACGACCATCTGCGGGAACTCTTCTAATTGACGCTACCACATTGGCTGCTTATGCAATGGGCGCCGCAACAAACATCCGCCGTCGAGGCTCCCCCAAAGCCAACAGAGCCTCTGATTCCTCATGCATGTCCTACCTACCTGAACCTCCCTGCTGATTTAAATAAAGCACTACTGCGAAATCGTCGGCAGCATTCTCCCTGCCCGATCCTGCATTTCAGCATTGAACGCTTGACACACCCGAGCAACGCCCTCTGCTCCAACCGGTTGATCCACTCCAATCCTCACATGCGAAAAGACCCTCGCAAGACCTCCCCGACCTGTGAGACTCGGCACCGTCAACATCGGGAGCATGTCTTCCGCAACATCTCCTGGGCGAACCCCAAGAAAAGGGATCGTCTGACCTCCGCGTGACATGGGAGACGTTTGGTCAGAGAATCGATCTTGCGCAACCACCATCATCACAGGGGCCTTTGTATAGGGCGCATGCGAGCTCCAGCACCCGGAACTACCTCCAGAGCCCCCGCCAATGTCCTGAGTATCCAAAGATAGCCCCAAGGCGATAGCGCCAAAACCGACAGAAACCTGCATAGTAGCTGTTGAAGGGCCAGCTTTCTCTGCTCCAGCAGAAACACTGTTTCCAACTGATAGCCGGACCATACCCCTTAGTACTCTAATGCTTGAGATGGACTAAGCACCTTTTGACTGCCTTGACCACCCAGCCTAGAGCCTGAAGAAACTTTACTACTCTGTTCGTAAACCGGACCCTCTCGACCCTGGACGTTAGATGAATCCAGTATTCATCGAGGCCAGGGTGAACTAAGATGCCTTCTTGCCGCAGAACTGCCACAACCACCCCCACAACATTGGTGAAGGTATGCGGGGCCGTTGCCAGACCGAAGGGCAAAACTAGAAACAGAAAATGTACCCAGGGGAAGGCAAACCTTAGAAACTTCTGATGCGCTGCCCTTATCGAAATGTGTAAGAAAACTCCTAAAAGGCGGAGGGATGTTACTAGTGTAACTGCCAACACTACTGACCACAATGTTTTCATGCGAAAGACGCTCGGAGCCAGCGATTTACTTCCTTGTGATCTAGAAAAAGACGGGGAGGCCAGTCTTTCTTTGGAACTATGAAATAACTCGAATAGCGCCTGACAACGAAATACCCCTGCGAACCCGGCACCAGCGCTCCTAACTTTCCGATACGATCCCCGTTCGCCGAATTACGAATGATATCCTCTGTCCTGCGCAAGAAAACAGCACCAACGGTACTAGCATCGGGCAATCAAATTCTAGGGCATACCCTTTGCGTCTTATCTCCACCAACCAATGCTCTGCGGTATCCGGACCCCAGAAGGAAGAAAACTCTTGAAGAATTCCCCCTGCCGACTGAACAGACATCTGGGCTCGCCTTGCTTCATTGTGGTTTCCGGGCAGACGCGGAAGAGGTAACCAGGATCCCCCTTCCTGCACTTCGAAATCCAAGACACCCTTGCGCTCTGAAAGCCAATGTACCTTGCTGGGGACACTCCCAAATGAGCAGTTACTCACCGAACATAGACAGATAGGAAGATTTCATTTACTTCCTATCCCCTGTCTTTCAAAATATATACCTTTCTGGGAGATCACGTGATGCGGTGAGGACAGCAGACGTGTGCTGCATGTGCTCCGGTCCCCCGCGCCCCTAACCGGCAGATTACTGTGACTTGGTTGAGTCAATCCGGGCTGAATACCTTTGACGCCTTCCCCTGCTTTCCTTGGCATTGGATTGCGGGCGATATTGCCAGGGTTTGGATGGCAGCCTCAACAAAAACGACTCGGCGGGAGAAGGAGCGTGTGGCCTCTGCGGCCAAAATGGCCGACAGTAATACCATGCCGCGCTCCCCATCTTCTCCGGCCTTCCTGGAGGAGGTATCGGCTGCGGTAGCTGAGGCGCTATCAACGCAATTTGCAGCCCTCCATGAAAAAATGGACGCTCTACAGACTTCGACTGGGGCTCTGGGGGGTCGTATCCAGGAGGCCAAGGAGCGCATTGGGAGAGCAGAGGACTCGATTGAGACTGCCTCCCAGGAGTTGACCGCGTTGAAGGCCCAGGTACTGGCACAGTCCGCCAAGATTGACGATTTAGAAAACTGGTCGAGGCAGAATAATCTACGGCTGCTGGGCATCCCTGAGGCGATCGTGGATAAGGACCTAAAGCGGTATGTGGAGAATTTGCTCCCCCGACTCTTTGAGGGCAGTTTGGAGAGCGGGGATCTGTTGCTTGAGCGGGTCCACCGCGTAGGGAGTAAGCAATCCCGAGACCCCCGGCCGAGGGTAGTTCTGGCCAAGTTTCTCCAATACCCGCAAAAGGAGGCGATTCTCCATGCTGCCCGCCAACGAAATGGTCTCACCTGTGATAATTTTACTCTCAGGATTGCCCAGGACTATTCTGCTTCTCTCAGCCAGCGACATAGAGCATATGCCCCTCTCTGCACAAAATTGCTTGCTGCTACAATTAAATTCTCAGTGCAGTATCCTGCCCATTTACATGTCTTTTACGGAGGAGCAAATCGGGTGTTTAACTCGGCGGAGGAGGCTGCATCATATTTTATTTTATTTATTTTTTTTATTTATTTATTTAGTATACATTTGTATACCGCTACTTCCAGCGATCAGCAGTGGTTTGATTACAGATTGGAAATTGTCAAATCATGACAAGAAATCTTTGAGGTATAAACACATTGATTAGACAGGAAAGCACAGCACACAGAGAACTATTTTACAGGGAACATGGGCTATGGAGGGTTAAGTGGCTTGCCCAAGACCACAAGGAGCACCTGTGGGACTAGAAACCCCAGTCCTTCCGGCCCAAGGTTGCTGTCCTCCAGTGGGATTTGAACCCCCGACCTTCCGGTCCGAAGTACCTTACCCCAACCACTAGGCCACTCCTCCACTCCATGTGGAGCGCATTGTTCAAGAAGGGAGCCCTTCTACCTCAAGCCCCTGACAGTAAGCTTGACTTGTTGACTGGGGGTTTTTTTGCAGCCTGACATTCGGGGGACGTTTGATAAGTCATGCAGGGACTGAGAGAGGCTCGGGACTTTCTTTTCCCGCCAAAACTTACTGCGTGGTACTACCTGGGCTGCTTTGGCCTGGGCCGAGCCAGAGGTGACGGCTACCCTGCCCCAAGACTTGACACGCGGGATTACTGGAGAGTGTGGTGGTGGAGTAGTGTTCTCGGCTGAACCTATAACGGAAAAGAAGTGAGAGTTGGCCCATACTTGGCCCTGGCTCCTGGTTCTGTTCCCCATTTGTTTGATGGAAGACTGTTTAGTTAACTTGTTGAATATTGTAAATGCAGGCAAAATTTCGGTAGTACTCTCATTGCTGATAAATGTACTGTTTGTTTGACTATCTGCCCTACTAAATTGTAGATGTTACCTTTGTTTTTGCCATGAAGCCGGCAGGGGGAAGAGGGTGGTGGGTTCCTTTGGGGATTTGGATTGGACTGGGGGGGGGGAACTCCTAGGAGGTGGGGTTGGTAGAAGGGAGCGGGTGGTGTAGAGGGGGGACCTACGAGAGCATAGAAGGGGGTGAGTGTGGGAGGGGAAGGGGGTGAGTGTGGGAGGGGAAGGGGGTGCTGAGTGGTGGGGGTTGGTGAGGGGGGGGAGTGGGGAGTAGGAGGGCACCCGAAGGTAGGGGAGCGGGGGGGCTCGGGGGTAGAGTTGTGGGTGAGAGAGGTTTGGGATGGCGAAGAGTAGGGGTGTCCCCTGGACCTGGCTCTCTCCCCTCCTCACATCCCTGAGCTCCGGTTGTTTGGATGGGCTCCGGGGAGGGGGTGGGGTTTGAGAGGAGGGGGAGCAGTTCTGTATTGGATGACTAGTATTGCGCTGGGGCTCCCTGTCTGATGAGGGCTATTGGATATTCAGATAGAGTAAGGTCCCCTGGAGGGGGTGGGTTGTTTTATTAGTTTCTGAGGGATGGTTCTTGTCCATATATTACCCAATGTTCCCTTCGATTAGATTCTCGTTGTTGGAGGGGTTCCCACAATATTAACAGTGGGTTAGCTACAATAGATTCTCCCACACTACAAGATGGTAACCTGATACTGTATAAGGTAATATTTTATGATATTGGATATACTGTGTTGATGCTCTGCATTACTTGGGCCTTGGGGGCTGGTGGAGGGGAAGGGGGTGGCAGTCTCATTATTTCTTTGCTACTTGCTTCCGGCCCGTGCTCCTTTCTCATGGGGCTCGGGATCCCTTTGAGCCCGGGGCTGTTTGTGAATGGGGTGCGGGAGACTGGACGCATCTAGGTGATCTGTAAGGGTAGTTTATTCTACCTGGGGGAGGCTAGGTGGAAGATGCGGTGCCACTTTGTGGCGTGGGGGGTGGGGGGAGGGGGGTGGGGGGAGGGGAGACATGGTCACGCCATGCGGGGATTCTTTTCCTTGGGATTTGCCACTCTGAAAGAGATTGGGGAGAGCCCCAGGCTGGGGGGGCTCTCTCTGGACTAATGGATTGTATACCGTCAAAGTACTTGATTCCAGCTATAGTCCTCTGAGGCTTATTTCCTGGAATGTGTGTGGATTAGGGAGCCCCACAAAGCGCTCAAAAGTGTTGCAGGCCCTGGCCAGGCATAAAGTCGATATAGCCATGCTTCAAGAGACTCACCAGTCGGCAATAGAGCATAGTAAATTGAGTAGAGCGTGGGTAGGACAGGCTTTTGGGGCCCCGGCGATGGGGAAAAAAGGTGGCATTGTTATTTTGATTCATAAGCGTATAAGATTCGATATGGTTCGGATAGTTCTTGATCCCTCTGGGAGATTTTTGCTTCTGCATGGTATGTTAGAGGGAAAACTAGTGACCCTGGGGAACCTTTACTCTCCTAATGTTCTCGACCATGGTCTTTATACTAGGTTGGCCGCTAAATTGGAGTTATTGCCGGAGGCTCCTGTAATCCTGGGGGGCGACTTTAACGGAGTGATGGACGTGGACTTGGATACCTCTACTGGGGGGTCGAGAGAGCAACGACAATCTACTCGGGCAATTCTGCGGCTGTGCGCGAACATGGGACTGGTGGACCCATGGCGGTTGTTGCATCCTTCGGAGAAGGATTTCACACACCAGTCGCGAGCTCATGGCTCGTCGGCGCGCATTGATTATTTGTTGGTTACGGGTGCCCTGTTTGCCGCGGTCCGGGATGCTCGGATAGGGCCGGGGGAGATCTCCGATCATGCATTAATATGGTTGGACCTTCATTGGGGAGAGGTGACGCCTAAGACACGCCTTTGGAGATTCCCATTAGAACTTTATACTGATACTCATTTTCGTTCTTTTCTGCGCCGGCGCTGGCAGGAATTCGAATTGGATCATAGAAACCATTTAGACGACCCTGAATTATTCTGGGAGACCGTTAAAGTGGTCCTACGTGGAGACATCATAGGCTTTCAGGCCCGAAAGAGGAGATTGATGTCTGAGCGTATTATTCGCCTGGAGAAGGAGGTCACAACGTTGCGTCGACTTTGTGCCCGCCATTCGACTGCTGCAAATAGGAGGCAGCTGTTGGAGACTCAGGTGTTGTTGAACGAGGTTTTGCACCAACGAGCGAAAAAATCTGTTTTATATTACCGGTATAGGTTGCATATCCAGGGGGACAAACCTGGGAAAATGTTGGCTCGATGTCTGCGGGGTCCCCGGGGGTCCCGCTTAGTCTCGGCTTTAAGAGATGATAGGGGAATGCTGCATAGGACTAGCCCTCAGATTGCCACTGTGTTTAAATCTTTCTTTCAGAACCTCTATTCCGCAGAGCCGGACTCCCCTCAGGAGCGGCGGGATTATTTTGCGGACCTGAATCTTCCTCAACTAACGGAGGCGCAAAGGGAACAGTTGGACCAACCGATTACGGTGAGTGAAGTGCAGACAGTTATATCCAAGGCGAGTTGCTATAAGTCACCTGGCCCCGACGGGCTGGGGGCAGAGGTTTATAAGATTTTGAATGATCTGGTATCTCCGACCCTTCTGGCGGTGCACACCCGGAGGGCTGCACAGGGCTTTTTTCGGTGGGGTAGTAACCAAGCCCATGTTATACTTATCCCGAAACCTGGGAAGGACCCGTTGAGTGCAGCGCCTTATCGCCCGATATCACTGCTTAACTTCGACCTTAAATTGCTAGCGAAAATTCTGGCGGAGCAGTTGGCAGGGGTCCTTGACCAGTTGGTTCATGAGTCACAGGTCGGTTTTGTGAAGCACCGATATGCCGTGCGCAATTTGCAGAAGATTGTGGCATCACTAGAATGGGTACAAAGATGGGCCCAAAAGACGTTACTGATAAGTTTCGACGCTGAAAAAGCTTTTGATAGGGTTAGCTGGGCCTATTTGGAGGATCTGCTCCCGCGATACGGCCTGGGGGATTCCTTTTGTAAAATGGTGAAATGTTTATACGCAGATCCCAGGGCAGCGATATTGTGTAATGGGCTGCTTTCGGAGGCATTTCCCCTCAGGAGGGGGACTAGACAGGGTTGCCCCTTGTCCCTAGACCCTCTTGTGCGCAGGGTGGAACAATCTCGTGAGATATCGGGTATAATAATGGGTAGGCAGGTTTTCAAACTGGCTGCCTTTGCAGATGATCTCCTAGTACATTTGTCCGCTCCCCAGGATTCGTTGTTGGTGCTTTTACAGGAGTTTCAGGCCTTTGGTCGGTTTGCGGGTTTCTGTATCAATCGTGAGAAGTCGGAGGCGTTGGATGTTTCGGGGGAGGTGCGGGCGGCGTGGCAGGGCGTGTTCCCCCT
Source organism: Ichthyophis bannanicus (assembly GCA_033557465.1). Lineage (NCBI taxonomy): Eukaryota > Metazoa > Chordata > Amphibia > Gymnophiona > Ichthyophiidae > Ichthyophis > Ichthyophis bannanicus. Next base: position 778,365,987 of record CM066033.1, read on the forward strand.
TAGGTGGGCTGAGGACTCTTTTATATACCTGGGGATTATTTTGACGCCCCGGTCGGCGCAGCTCTATAAGGTTAATTTATATCGGGTAATGACTAAATTACGAGGTCAGTTCCAAACGTGGGGATCCCTCCCATTGTCTTTATCTGGCAGAATAGCTGCGATTAAAATGGTAATCCTTCCTCAGATACTTTACTGGTTACAAACTCTTCCAGTCTGGGTCCTACGACGAGATTTATTACGACTTGAAAGGATGCTGAAAGGTTTCCTATGGAAGGGGGAGAGAGCCCGAATACCATACGTGAGGCTGAGGGGGGGGATGGAGGCAGGGGGGTATGGGGCTTCCGGATCTGGGGGCCTACGCCTTGGCCTGTCAGGCTCGGCACTTGGGGGACTGGCTGGGCGGGACTGAGATCTTCACGCCGCGGCGGGTAGAGGAGACATGTGTTGCCCCGTACTCCTTGTTGGCCATTCTGCACCATGAGGACCGTCTGCTTCCACTTTATATTACCGATAGTGTGCTGTTGGGAGCCGTCCGACAGACCTGGCGACAGCTTAACCGCTACTGGAAGAGAAGCTGGAAAATTTCAAGTTGGCTGCCACTCCAGGGGAATGTCAATTTCACGCCAGGCACGGAGACTGCCACTCTGCGTGCGTGGGCAGCGAAGGGGATACGTACTATTGTGTACATGGTGGATACTATGGGCCGGTGTAAGTCCTTTCTAGCGCTTAGAGATGAATATGGGCTGGCCTCGGTGCACCCGTTTTCATATCTGCAGCTTTCTCATTACGTGACTTCTTTGCCAGCGGACGAGCTCCATGCGGATCGCTCGGCGCCGATAATTGAATTTTTTGACTTGGGAGGAGACTTCGTACTGTCCATACGACGTATGAGGGCACGGTTAGATGGGTTTCGGCAGTCTCCGGACTACCGGACTGTGGAACTTGCGTGGGCCGCAGAGTTGCAGCGAGAGGTCCCTCCAGGAACTGTTCTTAGGGGCCTTCGGCGCATGGTTCAATTAGCGGAGGGAGTGCGCTGGAGAGAGATACATTTTAAATCGCTAACTCGGGTATATTTCTCACCCCGGAGGGCCTTTCGTAGCCACCTGACGGTGGATGGTAGTTGTCCGAGGTGTTCTGCACCGATGGCGACCCTTTTACATATGTGGTGGAGTTGTCGGCAACTCCGTTCTTACTGGTTACGGATTTCTACGTATATGCAAGACTTGCTGGGACAACGGGTGGGTTGGGACGCCTTATTTGTTACTCTGGACTGCCTGGGACTCACCTCACCCAAAGGTAAGTGGGGGAGGATATTGGTGCGCAAGGCCTGCTTGGTGGCTAAGGGACCCCTGCTTCATAGATGGCGGGAACGGGGTCCGCCGTCCTACTGGGAATGGCAAAATAACTTTCATCAACTGATGCTGGCTGAGTGTTGGAGCGCTCGGGGTAATCCTGCGAGGTGGCTTACCTTCCAGTCACTGTGGGATCCCTACATTCAGCAGTTGGGACCCCATAGTCGTAATGAAGTATTACAATGGGCGACACTGGAGCAAAAGAATGCTGGTGTGGGTGATTAGGTGCTAACGTGAGTGGTACACCAGGTTGATCTCCCTCGGGTGAGGCTCTTGGTATGGGTGTTGGCCATGTCTCTGGGGGGGGGGAGAGGGGGGTTGGGAGGGGGATTTCTTCGTTTCTCTTTATTGTAAAAATTAACACCAACTGTATGTTCCCCGTTCCCCTTGATGTGGGGATCAGAAATCCACCCCACTCGGGGGCTGTTGTGCTGTTTGTTTTTGCTGTGTTGAATTGGTGTTTAAAGTTTTGAAAAAAATATATATATATACCTTTCTTGTAGCAGACACCTCTCCAAAGAGCTGTAACTGCTACCAACCTCCATTCAGTATGTCTTTTTTTTTTTTAATACATCTTTATTCCTGTATCAGACTTTTTGAGAAATCCTTCTCAGAAGAAAGTAACCACATATCAACCTTTTAGGTACACTGACCAGGCACCCAGCACTCTGACATTTGCACAGCTACAACCATGGCCTAACGGATTAGGCCTGTCCACATGTCTGCATCAAGTCCTCGTACCCTGAGTACGCATAGAACTGTGTAAGACAGGGAATGCTTAAGGATCAAGCAGGATCTATACTCCTTATCCCATACCAGGCCCTATGGAATTACAGACACATTCGTCCCTTACTCATTCTTTCATGCAGCTGTCAGGGGCTAACAGCTGTCAGACCCTTCCTGCCCTGAACCCAGGCAGGAACTCCCTCTAACACCTGACACTGCATTTAATGAAATATCTGACCAAAGGCACAACATGCAAGGCAGTAGACGCCACCAACAACAACTGGGCGGTGGTCCTGAGGCAACCCCCTAGGATATCATTGCTTGAAACTTGCCTTCATAAAGAAGTTACTCGAGGTCTACTCCTGTACCCTCCGGATGTTGCCCGTCAAGGGCAACACCTATTCAGACAGTTAACCCTATTGCTTTCTTCCCCGCAGCAAGCTGTGCTACCCTGGGATAATTATGATGGGTGACTAAGTGGTTAAACGATGGATGCTGTGTTCTTGACAATAAAAGTGGCCAGCCCTCTTGAGAGATGGCAATTCTGCAACGTTTACATTGTTCCTGAATTTACCAACTATCAATGTAAAAATTCCCCCTTTCTCAGCCGGAAGATCCTACCCTGAACTAAACCCCTCTGTTCTCAAAATTAGAAAGGTTTCAATTAACAGTGTCAAGTAAAAGAGTCACCGCTGTAAGAAGGAACAAGCGATCACATTACTGCCAGGGAAGAAAGACGACCACCCTTTCCGTGAAGGGGAGCAGCATCATAAAGGCTAGATACTGGGCATTAAAATATATATATACACTGATACCCGTACCAGTACATAATGTCGTCATAATACCGAGAAGTTTTCATACATGGGGACAGGGACAGGAACTGAAACTTCCACTTGATTGGGGCTTGGTGCTTTCAAGATGATGTAATTAGAAATTTAAACTCCTGCAGAGGGCTCATCTGCTCTGGTGTTCTACCTTCTGGCTTGCAAGCAAACAGTGTGCCCAGGTGCTTGTCCTGCAAAGCCTTGCCTAGGTCATGCCTATGGTACTGCCAAAATGCCCATTGTCTATTGCATATATTTTTTTTCCTCTATAGGCATGGAGACTGCCTATAACTCACAACAATGCACCACAGCCACATGTAACCACCCTCAAAGTGTTGTGTATATACGTGTAAATACTCTTTCTGTTAGCCATTCGGATGCAAATAGTTAATACTGTTATCCAAGTTGTATTACCTGTTCTATGTAATTACAGTGTAAACCCCCCCCCCCCCTGTAAAACTCTCCTATGTTCTATGTAAACCGCACTGATATCGAAGAGCGCGGTATATAAGAAAAATAAATAAATAAACTCCTCAGCCATGCTAACGCGATTAAACCAACTAATAAAGAACACTGGCAAATAACATCAAAGGAACAAATAAAAGCAACCGTACTGCGTTTGACAGCAAGTGTTAAGCTACACTACACCCCGATGAGAGACGAGCTGTGGGGAGCTGCACACGGCAAAGCCTGCAGGTTTAAAATGTCTGCCACTGACAGAAGCCGTGAATTGGCGCCAAAAGCAGTCTGCCTCGCAACAAAATGTACTCTTATCCTCCGCGTGGTCCGTTGACGGCACGGCCCCCCTGCCTTGCAGCCCCCCTCAACAACTCAAAAAACTCCTTCTCTTACTGCATATCGCTCCGTTCCAGCTCACGCGGCCCCGTGAAGCACAGGAGCGAGCGGAGCGAGCTTGTCTTTCTTCTGCCCCTTGTCCCGCCGCGGAGCAATAGCGCGGGACCGGTAGAGAAGCTCATTGTGTTCTGCAGGGCTCCCCTTGGTACAGGCAAGGAGGGGAGAACTGCCAGGGGGGTCTGTGCCACCATACAAAGGAGGACAGAGGAGGCAGGCCGCGGCTGGATCAAAACCCTGCTACAGGGTTTGTTGGTGGTTTTTTTTTTTTTTTTGAGAATTAGCCACTAGAAAAAAAATTAATTATAGTGATCAAAACAAAAGTTAAGCCGTAAATTTAAGAGCTACCCTAACTGCTCCTAATCAGTTTTGCAAGAGAGCCCAGCACCTAGGCTCACTATGTCCTCCTGCTGCTTGGACACACTGAGGCTGATGGGAGATACCAGCAGGCTACATCCAGTGATATCACAGTTTTGACATGCCCAGTCTCCAAGCTGCAGGAGGAGATGCACAACCCAGAGGTGGAGGACTAAACTCGAGGAACGATAAGGAAAGGATGTTTTTAATAGATCCTTGGAGACATGAGAAGTTCCACAGGACTAGAGGAGGACTGATGTGGTACCTCTTCACAAAGTGGTAGTAGGGAAGAAGTAACAAACTACAGGCCGATAAGTCTTACCTTGGTGGTGGGAAAAGTAATGGAGGCGCTTCTGAAAAAGCAAATAGTGGACTTCCTTGAAACCAACAAGTTGCATGATCCAAGGCAACATGGTTTTATCAAAGGACGATCTTGCCAAAAAAATCTAATTGAGTTCTTTAATTGGGTGACCAGAGAACTAGATCAAGGGCGTGCAATGGATGTGATCTACCTAGAAGGCTTATCAATAAATTCAACAGCTTGGGAATGGGTCCCAAGATGGTGAACTGGATCAGAAATTGGTTGGTTGACTGACAGACGACAGAAGCTGACGGTAAAGCACAGTTACTTACCTGTAACAGGTGATCTCTGGGAACAGCAGGAATAAGTCTTCACATATGGGTATCGTCGGTACCGACGGAGCCTGCGCGGGAACGCTACCCAGCGTCCAGAAAGAAAGCTTTTGGGAGCATCCCACAGCGCCTGCGCGCTGCCTTCCCACCTTTCCCAACCGCCTCTCTCCAGTTCGAGTATTAAGCTGAGACAAAGAGAGAGAGAGAGGAAAGGAAAGATAGAGAGATACAACTCCTAGGGGAGGTGGGTGGGTTGTGAAGACTTATTCCTGCTGTTCCCAGAGATCACCTGTTACAGGTAAGTAACTGTGCTCTCTCCAGGAACAAGCAGGAATGAGTCTATGAGTCTTCACATATGGGGACTCCCCAGCTAGAAATGCCAGAGAGATCTCCAAGGTTGTCAGTCCCTGAGAAGGGCTCTGCCTGCCCCTATGGATCTCGGGCATCCAACCAGGGATGGGGGGTAGGAGTGGATTAGGTATGGAACAGATGTTTGAGAACAGCCTGACCAAAGAAGGCATCCCGGCGGGAGTCCTTGTCCAAGCAGTAATGGGCTGTAAAGGTATGAACCGAGGCCCAGGTGGCCGCTCGACAGATTTGGTCGATGGACACAGAGTTTAGATGAGCCATAGAGGATGCCATGGTCTTCACATTGTGAGCTGTCACATGGCCCTCCAGAGAAAGGTTCTTACTCTGGTAGGCGAAAGAAATACACTGAGCAATCCAATTTGACAGAGTTCTCTTAGAAACTGGAAGTCCCAAATGAGAGAGATCAAAAGCAACAAAGAGTTGAGAGGACTTTCTATGTTGCTGTGTCCTTTGTAAGTAAAAAGCGAGTGCTCTCTTACAATCCAGGGTATGGAGATTCCTCTCTGCACTTGATGCATGAGGTCCTGGAAAAAAGACAGGTAAATACACCTCCTGGTTCAGATGAAAAGGTGAGACCACTTTAGGCATAAAGTGTGGATTAGTCCTGAGGACTACCTTGTCATGATGAAACCTTGTATAAGAAGGATTAGCCACCAAGGCTTGCAGCTCAGTGACGCGGCGAGCTGAGGTGACTGCAATGAGAAAAATGACCTTCCAGGAAAGGAATTTCAAGGAGGTGGTGGCTAAGGGTTCAAAGGGCGGCTTCATAAGCTGGCCAAGAACCAGATTCAAGTCCCATGCCACTGGAGGTGGTCTAATGGGAGGTCTAGTTAAAATAAGGCCTCTCATGAATCTTGCTATAAGAGGATGAGAGGAAATAGGCTGTCCATTGAGAGGCTTAAGGGATGCTGCAATAGCACTCAAATGAACTCTTACTGAATTTGTTTTAAGGCCTGCATGGGATAAATGCAGCAAATACTCTAGTAAAGAATTCAGAGGTATTGCAAGAGGGTTAAGACCCTTCTGTGCACACCAAATTGTAAACCTTTTCCATTTAAAAGCATAGGAACATCTAGTGGAAGGATTTCTGGAAGCATGAAGGATATCCTTCACTTGCTGAGAAAGATGCAAATCTTGAAGGTCTAGGCCTTCAGCAACCAGGCTCTGAGATGAAGAGACTGGGGATTTGGGTGCCACAACGTTCCCTTCTCCTGGGACAGGTGGTCTGGAGCAGATCCCAAGTCCAGGGAAGGAGCTTGAGAGAGATGCAGAAGTAGAGGGTACCACACCTGGCGTGGCCAATGTGGTGCTATGAGGATCATAGACCCCTTGTCTCTCTGAAGTTTGAACAGTGTCTTGGGAATTAGGGGAACGGGTGGAAAGGCATAGAGGAAGTCTTGCCCCCAATGAAGGAGGAAGGCATCCCTGGCCTGAACTCCCTGACACGGAATCCTGGAACAGAACGGGGGAAGTTTGGCATTCCACGGACTTGCAAACAGGTCTATATCCAGGGTTCCCCAAATTCGGAAGATCCTGGCTATCTGGTCCCCATGGAGGGACCATTCGTGTGGAAGCAGAACTCGACTGAGTCTGTCTGCCCAAGAGTTTTGAACCCCTGGAAGGTACACTGCCACGAGATGAATTTGATGCTCTCTGGCGAAGGCCCACAATCTCAAAGCTTCGTTGCAAAGCGTCAGAGAGCCAGTCCCGCCCTGCTTGTTCACGTAGAACATGGCTACTTGGTTGTCCGTGTGGATGAGGACTGTCTTGTAGCTGAGCAGGGTGTGGAAGACTCTGAGAGCTAGAAGAATTGCTCTGAGCTCCAAGAGGTTGATATGTAGAGATGTCTCCTGTGGAGACCAGATGCCCTGGGTGGAAAGATCATGTAGATGAGCTCCCCAACCCCTTGGAGAGGCATCTGTTGTAAGGGTTGCTTGGGGTAGCAACTGTTGAAAGGGGGACCCCAGCAACAGATTTTGAGTGGACTTCCACCACTGGAGAGACCAAAAGAGGCGACTGGAGGTTGTTATTTTGTCTGACAAGCACCCTGATGCCTGGGTCCATTGGGTGGACAGAGTCCACTGAGCTGCCCTCATGTGAAGGCGAGCGTAAGGAACCACATGCACGGTGGATGCCATGTGGCCTAACAGTTGTAGCATCTTTCGAGCAGTTAAATGGGACTTTAACTGAATTTGTGAGGCTAACTGCACCAAGCGTAGGCAACGGGCCTGGGGAAGATAGGTCCTTGCTGTTGTGGTATCCAGCAAGGTCCTATGAACTCTAATGATTGAGTAGGGGCGAGATGGGATTTTGGGATGTTTATTACAAGTCCCAGATACTGAAGAACACGCCTTCTGCAGGCTAGGGAAGCCTGGGCCTTTGACTGGGATGGAGCTCGGATGAGCCAGTCGTCCAGATATGGGAATACAAATATTCCTAGAGTGCGTAGAAATGCAGCTACTACTGCCATGCATTTTGTGAACACTCTTGGTGCAGAGGCCAGACCGAAGGGAAGCACTCTGTATTGATAGTGCTTTCCTTGATAAAGGAACCTTCTGTGTGTGGGATGGACGACGACATGGGTGTACGCATCCTTGAGATCCAGAGAACAAAGCCAATCCTGACTCTGAAGGTATGGCAGGAGAGCACCGAGAGAAATCATCTTGAATTTCTCTTTGCATAGAAACTTGTTCAATTCTCTGAGATCTAAAATGGGTCTGTAGCCCCCTGTTTTCTTTGGGATAAGAAAATAGGGGGAGTAGAACCCTGAGCCCTGTTGAAGAAGGGGTACTTCTTCTATTGCCTTTTGGGCAAGAAGGGTAGCAATCTCCTGACCCAGAAGGTCGAGGAGAGATGTTGGAGAATTGAACTGTCTCACCATGGTGTGAGGAGGAAGGTTTAAGAAATGAAGTTTGTACCCCTCCCTTATGATGGAGAGGGTCCATTGCTCTGCTGTGATTTGTTCCCATCTGGGAGCAAAGTGAGCTAACCTTCCTGGAATGGTGAGAGGCTTTGGTTCTTCTAGAGCCAGAAAGGCTAAGTTTTCTAGTTGTAAGTCAAAGGCCCTGAGGAGGCTGAGGCTGTTGGGCCGTAGCAGTCCTTGCAGCCTTAGGCTTGGCTTGTTTAGGTTGTTGTTGACGCTTTGCAGCAAAACGACCTGCAGAAGATGTCTGCTGACCATAAACAGGATAATATTTCCCCTTTTTGGGAAAGAAAGCCTTTTTGAATAACCTTTTTCTAACAGGAGCAGAAGTAGACTTTGAAAGTCCATCTAAGGCAGAATTCTCAGCATCCATCTGAGTGGCCTTTACTTGCCAATCCTTGCCAAAAAGGTTTTCAACTGTACAAGGAAGATTTCCTAATCCATCCTGGACCCAGGGTTCCAAATCAGAAGCTTGTAACCAAGCAAGTCTGCGTGCACCTATGGCAATAGCCGAGGCTCTGCTGGCACACTCAAAAGAGTCAAAGGCTGCACGATTGGAAAATTTGGAAACATCCTGGGCATGTTTAAACCAGGTGAGAAACTCCTCCCTTTTATCTTCTGAGATAAAAGGAGATAAAGTTTGCAGATGATCTGTAACTTCCTTTAAAAACATCCCCATATAGAGACTATAGGAGTTGATTCTGGCAACAAGCATATTGGACTGGAAAATTCTCCGGCCAAAAGCATCCAAGGTTCTGCATTCTCTTCCTGGAGGATTAGAGGAGTGTCTTTTTGCACTCTTATCTTTTCATAGCAGACTCCACCACAATAGAGTGGTGAGGAAGCTGAGTCTTATGAAAGCCAGGACAAGGAGGAACACGGTACATGGTGTCCAACCTACGAGAATGAGGGGAGATAGTAAGAGGTGTCTCCCATATGCCCAACATGTGATCATAAAGGATCTCATGAATTGGTAAAGTAGCTGCCTCTTTAGGAGCCTTAGGATATTGTAAAATATCCAATTTCTTGGCTCTAGGCTCTGTTTCAGGGGCCACTGAAATGGAGAGGCCCCTGGCCACTTCCCTAATGAAGTCTTGAAAAGACAAGTCTTCTGGAGGAGACATTCTTCTTTTTGGAGAAGAGGGCTCCTGAGGAAGGATTACCGATGCTTTGACAGAAGCCTCTGATTCATCAGAGTCTTCAGAGGAATCGAAGTATCGCCTGTCTGGATGCTCCTGCAGAGCCCGATACGCGTACCGAGTGGTATCGACATCGGGAGTGATCGGTACCGATCGGCATCACAGAACAGGGTACCGCTGCAGTCGACACCGAAGCCGATGTCGATGCAATCGGTACCGGCACTGGAACCGATATCGGTGCCGACAACGGAGTTTGTTGCGGTACCGGCGGCGTCGCAGCTTGTATGAATGCCGTAATGGCACGCTGCATGGTCAGAATATTCTGATCCATCGACGCAACCAATGTCTGGATGTCGGTACCAGTGGAAACCACTGGTACCCCAGAACATGGCAACAGGTGATCGGTCGAGGCCGTGTCATCGATGTCAACCTGTGATCCCCCATAGATAGAGCTTTGGAAGCCGGAGCTTTCCGCCGGGGTAATTTTGCCGGTACGGGATCCTCAAGAGCAAGCCCGGAGGCATCTCGATACTTAGAGGGAGATCTACCCTTCGAGGACCGGCTGGACTTATGTTTGGTTACCTGAGATCCATGGAAAGAAGCAGCAGCCCTGGAAGATGTCGATGCCACCGAAGCCGCATCAGAGGGAAACAGGGTACTGAGCTTGGCCACTCGATTCGGTCGACCTCTTTTAGACATCATGGAACAGGACTCACAATCAGTGATGGAGTGGTCAGGACCCAAACATTTTAGACACCATTCATGGGTGTCGGTGATAGAAATAGTACCGCAGCACTTCATGCACTTTTTAAACCCGGAAGCGGGCTTTTCCATGAGGAAACGTTTTGTAGGCCTAAGGCCCCCAAAAAACCCACAGAAGTGGGAACGGTAATTATTATTATTTTTTTTTTTTTTTAAAGAAGAAAGAAGAAAAGACCGGCGGTACCAGTACGACGTTGAAGAAGATGCGCGACCAAAGATATAAAAGAAAATAAAGAACTTCTTCAGCGGTGACAGGAACACGACCTGCTGGCTACGCGGAAAAGAAGAACTGGAGAGAGGCGGTTGGGAAAGGCGGGAAGGCAGCGCGTAGGCGCTGTGGGATGCTCCCAAAAGCTTTCTTTCTGGACGCTGGGAAGCGTTCCCGCACAGGCTCCATCGGTACCGACGATACCCATATGTGAAGACTCATTCCTGCTTGTTCCTGGAGATATGGAACTCACTCGGATGAAAGGAACATGAATAGCGGTGTGCCCCAGGGCTTCGTCCTGAAACCGGTGCTGTTCAATGTATTTGTGAGTGATATTGCTGAAGGACTGAATGGAGAAGTCTGTCTTTTTTGCAGATGACATGAAAATTTGCAAGAGTGGACTCCCCTGAGGGAGTGGATAACATGAGGAAAGATCTGCAAAAGCTGGAAGAACGGTCTAATGCTTGGCAGTTAAGATTCAATGTGAAGAAGTGCAGTGTCATGCACTTGGGAAACAGAAATCCAAGGGAACTGTATGCGATAGGGGGAGAGTGGTTCGTGTGCATAGACCACGAGAAGGACCTCAGAGTGATTTTTTCTGAAGATCTCAAGGTGACGAAACAATGTGACCAGGCAGTGGCAAAAGCCAGAAGGATGCTGGGTTGCATACAGAGAGGAATTGCCAGCAGAAAGGAAGAGGTACTAATACCACTGTACAAGTAAATGGTGAGGCTTCACTTGGAACTCTGTGTTCAGTTTTGGAGACCATATCTAGCAAAGGACATAAAAGGGCTGGAAACTGTTCCGAGGAAGGCGACCAAAATGATTTGAAGCCTGCGACAGAAGACTTATGAGAAGAGACTTGAAAACCTAAATATGTACACTCTGGAGGAGGAACGGGGAGATATGATTCAGACCTTTAAATACTTAAAGGGTATTAATGAACAAACAAACCTCGTTCAAAGACAGGGAAGCTGTAAAACAAGGGCATAATATGAAGCTGCAAGGGGGCAAACTGAAAGGCAATGTCAGGAAAGCATAGTTACTCACCTGTAACAGGTGATCTCCGGGAACAGCAGGAATTTAGTCTTCACATATAGGTATCGTCAGTACCGACGGAGCCTGCACAGGAATGCTCCCCAGCATCCAATTAGGAAGCTTTTGGGAGCATCCCACAGCACCTGCGTGCTGCCTTCCCGCCTTTCCCAACTGCCTCTCTCCAGTTGAGTTTAAAGCTGAGACAAAGAGAGAGAGGGAAAGAGAAAGAGATAGAGAGATGCAACTCCTAGGGGAGGTGGGTGGGTTGTGAAGACTAAATTCCTACTGCTCCCGGAGATCACCTCTTACAGGTGAGTAACTATGCTATCTCCAGGAACAAGCAGGAATGTAGTCTTCACATATGGGGACTCCCTAGCTTTAGATGCCAGGGAGAGACCCCAGATGTTGTGTGTCCCTGTGAAAGGGCTCCACTTCCCCCCATACATCTCTGGCATCCAACCAGGGATGGTGGGTAGGAGTTGGGTAGGTATGGTACAGGTGTTGGAGAACAGCCTGACCAAACAAGGCATCCCGGCGGGCGTCCTTGTCCAAGCAGTAGTGGGCTGTGAAGCTATGAACTGAGGCCCAAGTGGCTGCTCGACAGATGTCGTCAATAGACACAGAATGCAGATGAGCCATTGAAGCTGCCATGGCTCTCACATTGTGAGCTGTGACATGGCCCTCCAGAGGAAGATTCTTACTCTGATAGGCAAACAAAATACACTGTGCAATCCAGCTGGACAGTGTTCTCTTGGAGACTGGAAGTCCCAAATGAGAAGGATCAAAAGCAACAAAGAGTTGAGAGGACTTTCTATGTTGCTGTGCTCTTTGCAAGTAAAAGGCTAAAGCTCTTTTACAGTACAAACTATGAAGATTTCTTTCTGCGTTAGATGCATGAGGCCTTGGAAAAAACACAGGCAGGTAGACCGCTTAGTTTAAATGAAAAGGCGAGACCACCTTTGGCATAAAGTGTGTATGAGTCCTAAGGACTACCTTGTCATGATGGAACCTTGTATAAAGTGGATCAGCTACTAATGCCTGCAACTCACTGATATGGCGTGCTGATGTGTTTGCAATGAGAAAGATAACCTTCCAAAAAAGGAATTTTAATGAGGTAGTAGCTAAGGGTTTGAAAGGTGACTTCATGAGCTGACCAAGAACCAGGTTTAAGTCCCATGCCACTGGTGGTGGCCTAATGGGAGGCTTAGTTAGAAGAAGGCCTCTCATAAATCTTGCTATAAGAGGATGGGAGGAAATAGGTTGTCCATTTAGAGGCTTGAAAGAAGCTGCAATAGCACTCAAATGGACTCTTACTGATTAGTTTTAAGTCCTGCATTGGATAAATGAAGGAGATACTCCAGTAATGATCCCAGAGGTATCACAAAGGGGTTAAGACCCTTCTGCGAACACCATATGGTAAACCTTTTCCACTTGAAAGCATAAGAGTGTCTTGTGGAAGGCTTCCTGGAAGCATAAAGGATATCCTTTACTTGCTGAGGAAGGTTAAAATCATGAAGATCTAGGCCTTCAGCAACCAAGCCCTGAGATGCAGAGACTGGGGATTGGGATGCCATTAACATTGCGTCCTCCTGAGAGAGGAGATCTGGAACAGATCCTAACTCCAGGGAGGGAGCTTGAGAGAGATGTAGAAGCAGAGGGTACCACACTTGCCGTGGCCAATGTGGAGCTATGAGAATCATACGACCTCTGTCTCTCTGAAGCTTGAACAGGGTTTTGGGAATTAGGGGAATGGGTGGAAAGGCATAAAGGAAGTCTTGACCTCAGTGAAGGAGGAAAGCATCCCTGGCCTGAGAGCCCTGAGCCAGAATTCTGGAACAGAACCGGGGAAGTTTGGCATTCAACGGACTTGCAAAGAGGTCTATGTCCGGGGTTCCCCAAATTTGAAAAATCTTGGCCACCTGGTCTGCATGTAGAGACCATTCATGTGGAAGCAGAACTCGACTGAGTCTGTCTGCCCAAAAGTTTTGTATGCCTGGAAGATACACTGCCAGGAGATGAATCTGATCCTCTCTGGCGAGGGCCCATAGTCGCAAAGCTTCGTTGCAAAGCGACAGAGAGCCTGTTCCCCCCTGTTTGTTCACGTAGAACATGGCTACTTGATTGTCCGTATGAATGAGGGCTGTCTTGTAGCTGAGCAGGGTGTGGAACACTCAAACAGCAAGGAAGATTGCTCTGAGCTCCAAGAGACTGATATGTAGATGAGTCTCCTGTGGAGTTCAAGTGCCTTGGGTGGAGAGGTCTTGCAGATGAGCTCCCCAACCCATTGGTGAAGCATCTGTTGTGAGAGTTGCCTGGGGTAAGGGCTGTTGAAATGGGGACCCCAGCAACAGGTTCTGAGTGGACTGCCACCATTGGAGGGACAAAATAAGGCAATTTGTGTTTGCTATTTTGTCTGACACGCACCCTGATGCCTGGGTCCACTGAGTGGATAAAGTCCACTGGGCTGCTCTCATCTGGAGGCGAGCATAAGGAACCACATGCACGGTAGATGCCATGTGGCCTAGTAGTTGTAGCATTTCTCGAGCAGTGAGAAGATGTTTTAGCACTGCTTGAGAAGCTAACTGCACCATGCGAAGGCAACGGGCCTGGAGAAAATGGGCCCTTGCTTTTCTGGTATCCAGCAAAGCTCCTATGAACTCTAGAGAATGAGTGTGAGTTAGACTGAATTTCGGGATGTTTATGACAAGACCCAAATACTGAAGGATACGGATTGTGCAAGATAGAGAAGTCCTGGCCTCTGACTCTGATGGGGCTCGATTGAGCCAGTCGTCTAAGTAGGGGAAGACGAATATCCCTAGAGTGCGGAGAAATGCTGCTACCACAGCCATGCATTTCATGAACACTCTTGGTGCTGAGGCCAGGCCAAAAGGAAGTACCCTGTATTGGTAGTGCTTTCCTTGAAAAAGGAACCAAAGGAACTTTCTGTGGGTTGGATGGATGAGAACATGGGTGTACGCATCCTTGAGATCTAGAGAACAAAGCCAATCCTGACTCTGAAGGTATGGCAGCAGAGTTCCTAGAGAAATCTTCTTGAATTTCTCTTTGAACAGGAATTTCTTCAATTCTCTGAGGTCCAAAATAGGTTTGTATCCCCCTGTTTTCTTTGGGATAAGGAAATAAAGGGAGTAAAACCCTGTACTCTGTTGATGAATGGGTACTTCTTCTACTGCCCCTTGGGCAAGAAGCATAGTGACCTCTTGATCTAACAGGTTGATGAGAGAGGTCTGAGAATTGAACTGTCTTACAATTGTGGGAGGGGGCATGCACAGAAAGTGCAGCTTGTACCCCTCTCCACTTTATAAGTGTGTCCACTGCTCTGCTGTTATCTGCTCCCACCTGGGGGCAAAGTGACATAACCTTCCTGGAATGGTGGAAGGCTCTGGTCCATTGAGGGTCAGGAAGGCTAAGTTCTCTAGATGAAAGTTGAAGGCCTTGTGGAGGGTAAGACTGCTGAGACGGCTGAGGCTTAGCAGTCTTTGCTTTCCTTTGTTTAGGTGGTTGCTGACCTTTCCAGGCAGGCTGACCTGCAGAACGTCCCTGCTGGGAATAAGAGGGATAAAACCTCTTCTTTTTTGAGAAGAAAGAAATCTTTCAAGAAGCCTTTCTCGCAGGATCAGCTGTGGCTTTGGATAGCCTATCCAAAGTGGCGTTGTCAGCATCTAATTCATTGGCTTTTTCTTGCCAATTTTTGCCAAATAGATTCTCACCTGTACAAGGGATATTGCCCAGTTTGTCCTGCACCCAGAGCTCCAAATCGGATGCCTGGAGCCAGGCAATTCTACGTGCACCTATGGCAATGGCAGAGGTTCTGCTTATGCACTCAAAACAGTCAAAAGCTGCACGGTTGACAAACTTAGAAACATCCTGGGAATGTTAGACCAGTTTGAGAAAATCCTGCCTTCTATCCTCAGGAAGAAGAGGGCTCAAAACCTCTAAATCACCTGTGACTTCTTTAAGGAACTTTCCCATATATAAAATATAGGAACTGATCCTGGCAGAAAGCATGAAAGCCTGGAAAGTACGACGTCCAAAGGCATCCAAAGTTCTACACTCACATCCTGGAGGATTAGAGGCATGCCTCTTTGCACTCCTGATCCTTCTCATAAGCTGATTCCACTACAATAGAGTGGTGAGGAAGCTGAGTTTTCTAGAATCCAGGACAAGGAGGGACTCGATACATGGTATCCAGTCTGCGAGAGTGAGGAGAGGTGGTGAGAGGTGTCTCCTACATTCTCAACATGAGATCATGTAAAATCTCATGGATAGGCAAGGTAGCTGCCTCCTTAGGAGCTTTGGGATATTGTAAAATCTCCAAACTCCTTAGCTCTGAGCTCCGTTTCAGGAGTCACAGTAATGGACAAACCACGAGCCACCTCCCTGATAAAGTCCTGAAAGGAGATATCTTCTGGAGGAGACATCCTACGTTTAGGAGAGGAAGGCTCCTGTGGGAGAAGTATTCCAGTACCGACAGAGCTGTCAGAATCCTCAGAATCCTCTGAGGATTCAAAGTACCTTCCGTCCGGATGCTCTTGAAGAGCCCGATACCCGTACCAACCGAAGTCGGTACCGGGGGGAATCGGTACCGGGCTATCGGTACCGGAAGGCATCGCATGACTGGGTGCCGGCAAAGTTGACACCAATGTTGATGTCGATGCTATCGGTACCGGCATCGGTGCCGGTACCGGCTGAACTGTCTGACGCAGTTCCGAGGGCGTTGATGCCGCAAGGAGAGCCCCAGAGTGCATTCAATAGCCAGGAACCTCTGGTCTATCGACGATGCCAATGCCTGGGTATCGGTACCGGACGCAGCCGGTACCCCAGAGCATGGCACCAGTAGTTCTGCCGAGGTCGAGGCCTCGAGAACGTCCTGGAGCCCGGTAATGCTTTGTAAGCCGAAGCCTCCCTCCGGGGCAATTTTGCCGGTACAGAACTCTCAAGGGCAACCACCAGAGGCATCTCGATGCTTAGGAGGAGATCTACCCTTTGAGGACCGGCTGGACTTATGTTTAGTTACCTGAGATCAATAGGAGGAAGACGAAGCCCTGGAAGACGTCGATGCCACCGAAGCGGCATCGGAGGGAAAAAGGGTGCTGAGCTTGGCAGCTCGGTTTTGTCGACCCCTCTTGGACATTATGGCACAAGCCATACACTCGGAGATGGAGTGGTCAGGACCTAAACATTTAAGACACCACTCGTGGGTGTCGGTGACGGAGATGGTACCGCCACACTTGGTGCACTTTATAAAACCCGAGGCGGGTTTCTCCATGATGGAGGAAATTTTGTGCCTAAGGCCCAAAATGGCACGGGCACATGGAAAAGAAAAGTTTGGAAAAAAAGATTATTATAATATTTTTTTTTTAAAAAGAAGAAAAGAAGAACCGGTGGTACCGGTAAAGCGTCGAGGAAGGCAGACGCGACCACAAAAAGAATAAGGAAAAACATTTTCTGCGGTGAGAGGAACACGACCTGCTGGCTCCGCAGAAAACAAAGAACTGGAGACAGGCAGTTGGGAAAGGCGGGAAGGCAGCACGCAGGCGCTATGGGATGCTCCCAAAAGCTTCCTTATTGGACGCTGGGGAGCGTTCCCGCACAGGCTCCATCGGTACCGACGATACCCATAGGTGAAGACTACATTCCTGCTTGTTCCTGGAGATAAAATTTTTAAAACGCTGCTTAGCTTAGCTGCTCCCTGAACGAATTTCTTCAGGGGGTTTAAAAGCTGCAAAATAAATGCAAAAAAAGTGTCCACCACCAGTTCATTCACGTCGCTGCCTTCAATGATTCATAAAGCTTTAATTAAAAATCCACATACCTTTACAAAATTTCAAATTTGTGCTGCCGACGCTGTCTTCACAGAATTTCATGAACAGAGTCTTCAGAAAAACGCCGCACATGTGGGTTAACTCAAGGGCCATCTTAATATACCTTTATAGAATGACGTCACTATCCAATGCAGCAAACCTCTCAACATGTCCTCATCCATTAATGCAGTCAGAGACATGCCCCCCAACCAATATAGGTATTTAACCCTTTTAACCTACTTTAAATTTTTAATCCATATTCTGCAGCCGGGCTAATTTTTGCATATTTCAGGAAAATTGTACCCATCTTATTCAATATGTTCTAACAGTGATTTTCCTTCTGCTATGGTCATGTATTATATACCATTTGATAGGAATATTTAGTCAGAATTTTGGATCCCGAGACTTTTGGGCTCGGCCTGGATTTAAACCTGCAGGTGCCAAAGTTTGTAAAGCAAATATCCAGCGCTGTTCTTTTAATAAAAGTGTTTGCTCATGCGATTTACCATTCAGACCTGAAACCACTCTTTCGATGCAAAAACACCCTAGATCCTCAAAAGCATGAGATTGCTCCAATCAAAGTCGAACCATCAGCGCCGAAGTAATGTTGCATTTCAATTGGCTTTTATGTTCTGCCATACGTGTCTTAAAAGGTCTGATGGTCTTCCCGATGTAAAATAAATCACAAGGACAACGCACTGCATAAACTACAAAAGAAGAATCACAGGACGTACTGGTAGTCAGACTATAGTTTTTGCCGTGACAGGCAAAATGCTGTAGTTCAATGGTAATTTCACAAATATTACAATGGCCATACTTCTTGTAGCCATTAGTCTGATCCCATGTCCGCTCTTCTGGTGGGGACCGCAAAACAGCCGGACTTAATTTCTCCTTCAAATTTCTGTCCCTTAGCCAAACGCATCGTATTTTTATTTCTTCCAAACCTTGGACATCACTCAATACATTGCTGTGCTTTAGTAATATCTTCTGTATTTTAAAACTTAAGGGAGAAAATTTTGTTATTAAATTAACATGTCCACAAACAGTTTCCTGCTTTTCAATTGTATTGTTCCTAACTCCCGTCAACCATGATCGTTCATTATATAACGCTCGGTAATAAGCCCGGCGAACCACTCTGGGGGGATACCCCCTCTCCAAAACGTTTTGTGACAAAATCTGAGACTGTTTTTTTATAATCTTGTACACTCGAGCAGTTTCTCCGAAAATTCAAGAATTGTGAGAAAGGCAAACTGTCTTTCAAGCGCGAAGGATGTGCACTGTTGTAATATAAAAAGGTGTTTCGATCAATAGATTTTTTGTACACTGACGTGATCCAACCCCGCTCACCTTTCGCAATTCAAACATCTAGAAAAGTGACCTCTCGGGGGTCTGAAACATGAGTAAACTGAATATTATTGTCCAATCCATTTATCCAATCCATAAATGATATCAACACATCTTGAGAGCCTCTCCAGAGTAAAAAAACATCGTCGATAAAACGACACCACATTTTTATGTGGGAATCATAAGGAGAGGAAACAAGCCATCTTACTTCATAAAACCCCATAAAAAGATTTGCAATAGATGGGGCACAAGTGGCTCCCATCGCCACTCCCGATATTTGCTGGTAGAGCATTTCAGCAAAAATAAAATTGTTATGGAAAATAGTAAACTGTGCCAATTTCAACAGAAAAGTCAGTTGTTCTTCTGACACATCTCCCCGGTCTTGTAAAGCCCGTTTCGCCGTCTCATAGGCCTGCTCCTGGGGTATGCTGGTGTACAGAGCCGCAACGTCCATTGTCACCAAAATGATAGCCGGGTCCGTGGACCAACAAGAATGTTTGTCCAATGTTTCTAAAAAATGTGCAGTGTCCCGTATATATGAAGGTATATCCAATAGTAACAGAGATACGAATCAATAAAAATTGATAATGGTTCCAACAAAGTCCCCTTAGTGCAAACTATAGGCCTTCCTGGAGGCCGATTAAGATTTTTATGGATGTTAGGAACCAAATAAAACCACGCTAATCTCAGCTTACAAGGTTTGGAAGAAAGCAAAATACGATGTGTTTGGCTAAGCGACAGAAATCTGAAGGAGAAATTAAGTCCGGCTGTTTTGCGGTCCCCACCAGAAGAGCGGACATGGGATCAGACTAATGGCCACAAGAAGTGTGGCCATTGTAATATTTGTGAAATTACCATTGAACTACAGCATTTTGCCTGTCATGGCAAAAACTATAGTCTGACTACCAGTACGTCCTGTGATTCTTCTTTTGTAGTTTATGCAGTGCGTTGTCCTTGTGATTTATTTTACATCGGGAAGACTATCAGACCTTTTAAGACACGTATGGCAGAACATAAAAGCCGAATGAAATGCAACAATACTTTGGCGCCGATGGTTCAACATTGTTTGGAGCAATCTCATACTTTTGAGGATCTAGGGTCTTTTTGCATCGAAAGGGTGGTTTCAGGTCTGAATGGTAAATCGCATGATCAAACACTTTTATTAAAAGAATAGCGCTGGATATTTGCTTTACAAACTTTGGCACCTGCAGGTTTAAATACCTATATTGATTGTGGGGCATGTCTCTGACTGCATTAATGAATGAGGACATGTTGAGAGGTTCGTCACATTGGATAGTGACGTCATTCTATAAAGGTATATTAAGATGGCCCTACAGTTAACCTGCATGCGCGGCGTTTTTCTAAAGACTCTGTTCATTAAATTCTGTGAGGACAGCGTCGGCAGCACAAATTTGAAATTTTGTAAAGGTATGTGGATTTTTAATTAAAGCTTTACGAATCATTGAAGGCAGCGACGTGAATGAACTGGTGGTGGACACTTTTTTGCATTTATTTTCAGCTTTTAAACCCCCTGAAGAAACTCGTTCGGGGAGCAGCTAAGCTAAGCAGCGTTTGAAACATTTTTTACTGTATGAGAATTTCACTTGTGGCATCTTATTTATATTGGTGAAAAGAAGCAATTAGATCTTACCTGCTAATTGGTGTTCCTGAAGTAACGACAGTCCAGTCCCTTCACTGTTGGGTTGCGCAACCCTTCCAGCAGCTTGGAGGCTGAGTCCAACCTTTTTGGGGATGGAGCGGTATAAATACCACTAGGACCACCCCCAGGCTCCAGTAATCGAATGAAAAAGCAGACTTAACGAACTTCCATTAATGACCTACATAAAATACGTATAACTAACAAATTGAACCTTTTTTTTTTTTTTCTTAAGGATTAGGAGTAGGAGAGGAGGAAGGATCACGGAAGGAGGTGGTTAACTTGTGTCTGTCCGAGCCGTCCTTCACTTGCACACCTCCCCAGAGCACCTGCCTCACGCTCGGTCCGCCGCTCCGCCCCTGACTAATAGACCTTAACGGCTGGCGGAAAAAACCCGGGTGGGATCAGGGACTGGACTGTCGTTCCTTCAGGAACACCAATTAGCAGGTAAGATCTAATTGCTTTTTCCTTATCGTCACTCCAGTCCAGTCCCTTCACTTCTGGGATGTAACAGAGCAGTTCAACCCTGGGTGGGGTCCGACATACCGGACTGAAGAACCGCAAGACCAAACCGAGCGTCCGCTGAACTCTGTACGTCCAGCCTGTAATGCTTGGTAAAGGTATGCAGGGAGGACCAAGTCGCTGCCCTACAAATATCCAGAGGGGGAACTAGACTGAATTCTGCCCAAGAGGTAGCCTGAGCCCGAGTTGAGTGCACCCGCAGGCCCCCTGGCACCTGTTTCCCTTTCAGGATATAGGCGGAGGCAATAACTTCTCTAATCCACCTGGAGATGGAGGCCTTGGCCACCACCTCCCCCTTGTGTGGACCTCCGAACTGAATGAACAGGCGTTCTGATTTCCGGAAGGGGGCTGTGCGGGAGAGGTAACACTTCAACGCCCTCTGGACGTCTAGTAGGCGAAGCTTGCTATCCCTTCCTTCTAACCTCTCGGCCGGAAAGGACGGAAGAGTAACTACCTGGTTCACATGAAAGGGGGAAATAACCTTAGGCAAGAATGAAGGAACCGTCCGCAGGACTACCTTGTCCTTGAGAAAAGATAGAAAGGGGGGCTGAGAAGACAGCGCTTGTAGTTCTGAGACCCGCCTAGCCGAACAAATTGCGACTAGAAAAACTGTCTTCAGGGTTAGATCCTTTAAGGAGGCCCTCTTAACCGGCTCAAAGGGTTCCCCGACCAAGGCATTTAGTACTAGGTTGAGATCCCAAGGGGGGATGACCGACCTCCGTTGAGGACGCAGTCTTTTAACCGCCCTTAGGAACCTGGACACATCCGTGTGGGCCCCTAGGGACTTGCCGCGGACCTTACCTCTATAGCAAGCGATGGCAGCTAGCTGGACCCGTAGGGAACTGGGCGCTAGACCTTTGTCAAATCCTGCTTGCAAGAATTCCAAGATCTCGGGGACCGAGGCCGAAAGAGGATTCCTCCGGTGTTCCGCACACCACGCTTCGAAGATGCGCCAAACTCTCACGTAGGAAAGGCAGGTTGAGCGCTTCTTCGCCTTCAACAGCGTCGTGATTACTGCTCCTGAATAGCCCCGCTTCAGGAGCCGCGCCCTTTCAATAGCCAGGCCGTAAGCGAGAATCGATCCACGTGAGGCATCCGAACCGGCCCTTGCCTCAGCAGGTCCCTTTTGTAGGGAAGCCGCCAAGGTTGGGCGACGAGTAACCTCACCAGGTCCGCATACCAGGGACGGCGAGGCCAATCCGGGGCTATGAGAATTATCAATCCCCGGTGAGCCTCCACCCGCTGGAGGACCTTTCCGATCAGAGCCCATGGGGGGAACACATAGAGGAGCCCCTCCGAAGGCCACTTCTGGGGCAGGGCATCCAGTCCTTCGGACATTCTTTCCCTCCTCCGACTGAACAAGTGGGCCACCTTGGCGGACGAGAACCGTGCCATGAGATCCATGACCGGGAGACCCCAACGGGCAACTATTTGGTCGAAGGTCCCCTGGTCCAGCTCCCACTCTCCTTGGTCTATCTTGCACCTGCTGAGGTAATCTGCCGTGACGTTGTCCGTGCCGGCCACATGCTGAGCTGAGCGCGCTTCCAACCGAACCTCGGCCCAGTGGAATAGGACGTCCGCCTCCTTCTCTAAGGCGGGACTGCTGGTGCCGCCCTGGTGGTTGATGTATGCCACTGCTGTGACATTGTCGGAGAGGACACGAATTGCTCTTTTCAGCACTAAGGGCTCGAGAGCCTTGAGGGCTAGGACGACGGCCCGCAATTCCAGCCTGTTGATGGGCCATTGAGATTCCAATGGAGTCCAGCGACCCTGGACGAACTGGTCCTCGCAGTGGGCACCCCAGCCTGCCAGACTGGCATCTGTCGTCAACAGTAACCACTGCGGAGGTTCGAGAGGCATCCCGCGATCCAGATTTCTTGGGCACCGCCACCATTGGAGTGCCTGCTTGGTCCGTGGAGCACAGGGTAACTGCATTGACAAAGGATGATGCTGAGGGGACCAATGCTGCAATAGGGCCCGCTGCAAAGGCCGCATGTGTGCCCTGGCCCATGGAACTACCTCTATAGCCGCCGCCATGGTACCCAGGACCTGAAGATAATGCCACGCTGAGGGGCTCCTTCTGTGCAGAAACTGCGTGACCAGAAGCCTTAGGTCTCTTGATCTCGTTCGTGACAGAAACACTCTGCCTTTGTTGGTGTCGAACCTTGCTCCGAGATATTCGAGTTCCTGGGAGGGGGTCATCCTGCTTTTTGCTCGATTGATGATCCACCCCAGCTCCTCTAGAACTTGGACTACTCTGGCCGTTGCCGAGCGACTCTCCTCTTCCGACTTTGCACGGATCAGCCAATCGTCCAGGTAAGGGTGCACTAGTATTCCCTCTTTCCGTAGGGAAGCCGCTACTACCACCATCACTTTGGTAAAGGTCCTTGGAGCCGTAGCTAGACCGAAGGGCAGAGCCTGGAATTGATAGTGGCCTCTGGGCACTGCGAATCTCAGGAACTGTTGATGGGACTTTCTGACTGGTATGTGCAAGTAGGCTTCTGTCAGATCCAGGGACGTAAGGAACTCCCTGTCCTTTACGGCTGCTATGACCGAACGTAGGGTCTCCATCCGGAAGTGAGGTACTCTGAGACAGCGATTGACCTGCTTCAGATCCAGTATCGGGCGAAAAGACCCTTCTTTCTTTGGGACCACGAAGTAAATCGAGTACCGACCCGAGCCGTACTGGTCTGGTGGAACCGGGACCACGGCCCCGAGAGATATTAGTCGGGCAAGAGTTGCCTCTATCGCCGCGCTCTTTGTAGGTGAACCGCAGGAAGACTGAAAAAAGGCTGGCTGTATTTGCTTTGCGAATTCGAGAGCATAGCCCTCTCTGATCACCTCTAGGACCCATTGATCGGACGTGACTCGGGACCAGGCGGGAAGAAACTGCCTTAAGCGTCTGCCGACCGGCAGTCCGTCCCCCTGGACCCCCGTTGTCTCATTGCTGTTTTCTAGGGCCCGAGGAGGAGGAAGAGGCACCAAAGCCTCTACCTGCTCCTCGAAACCCTCTAAAACCTTGACCCCTTGAAGGGAAACGGCCCCTGGGAAAGGGGTTTGACCTGGCTGGACGAAACCTCCAGGGATCCCTAGATTGGTTACGTACAGGGGCCAGGGAACGCCCTTGCTTCGGTCTGTCTTCCGGAAGCCTGCCTCCCTTAGATTCGCCAAGGTCCTTTACTAGTTTCTCTAAATCCTCTCCAAATAACAGCTTTCCTTTAAAAGGAAGGCGACTGAGGCGTGACTTGGAGGAGGCGTCGGCAGCCCAATTCTGTAGCCACAAATACCGCCTAGCCGCCACGACCGAGGCCATGTTCTTGGCCAGGCTTCTAATGAGGTCATACTGGCTATCCGCCAAGTAGGCAGCTCCGGATTCCAGTCTAGCAGCGTTGGCCTGAGCTTCGTCCGCGGGGCCCTCCGCTGATTGAAGCTGTTGTGACCATCTTAAGCAAGCCCGTGCTACCCAGGCCCCTGAAACGGAGGCCTACAATGCCAGGGCACTAATAAAAAAGGCTTGCTTCAGAAGCGTATCCAATTTTCTGTCTTGAGAATCTCTGAGGGCCGTGCTGCCCTCGACTGGGATGGTAGTCTTCTTCGTAACCGCTGACACTGCCGCATCCACCCTGGGAGACTTCAGCAGCTCTTTATCGGACTCTGGAAGCGGATATAGGCGGGTCATAGATCGGACCCCCCTTAAGCTTGATTCTGGTTGATCCCATTCCTCCTGGATCATCTGACGCACAACTCTGTGGACAGGGAAAACTTTCTGTGATCTCCTGATGGCCTGGATTAGAGGATCTTCCAACGCCTCCTCCTCTGCCGGCGTATCCGAGGCTACATTGAGAACTTTCAGGGATTCATTAATTAATGCCGGGAGCTCCTCCCGACGGAAGACCCTGATTACACATGATTGATCTTCCTCAGGGATCTCCCCCTCTTCAAGCTCCTCCTCTTCCTCGTCCAACTCCTTGTCGGAGATCTCATCCTCAGGGATATCCTGTGAGAGGGATGGGAGAGGCTCCTCAGAGCTCAGACGGGGCGCTTAGGCGGAATCCCTGGTTCCGGATTGCCTACTCTCGTGGGCTTGGCCAATTTGACCTCTGCCGACGTTCCAGCATCTCCTGACCCCAAGCCCTGCTTACGCAAGCAATAGGCCTTGTGTAGCAATAGGACGAAGTCAGGGGAGAAAAAATCCCCGGCTTCCCCTTCCCCCGTAGGAAGGGGGGAGGGGGGCAAGGGAGGAGTGGATAAATCCGAGGACGTAGGAGGAGGGAGCTGGGAACCCCCCTCCCCTTGTAGGGGATCTCCGGAGCCCTGGGAAGCTTGCGACATGGCCAAGTTAATTTCTTGTTCCACGGAGGCAGCCACTGCAGCACAACCCCTGCAGATCCCTGCCTCCGAGGAAGTACCTCGCCGGGTGCCACAGGATGGACACCGAGACTTGTCCGCCATGACCTTGAAAAGGTTACAGGGACCCCTCCTGAGCTTTGAGGCTGAAACGCTGGGTCTAACCAAGGAGAGACTGTAGCGCTCTGATACAGAGTTAACCCATTCCTCTATTAAGTGTGTATGCTCTCCACTAGTTGCAAAATTAGCAATTCCCCTTTAAAGAAGAAACAAAATGGAAACAAAATTAAAATAACCAAAATGAAACCAAAACTAAAATAATTAAAGAAATACACATCCCTTAAAACAATCCCCAGTACTTGCGGTTTAAGGATTCTCCTGCTGAGATGTCTGGGCCCGACTCCGCGAACTGCCACCGTTGGCTCTACACGTGGTAGGCCGCACCACGTGGAGCCTAAACGGGAGCCGCGAGTCTGCTCACAGCCCCGATTCTTCCTTCCGAATGCAGGATCAGGACTGGACAGCGTGATTCCCCTAGAGCCGGAAAGCCGCCGTTTAAAACAGCTTCCCGCTGGAGTCGCGGCCTCCGGAGCTCGCCCCCGCGTCCCTCTGCTCCGGGACGGGGCCGGCGGTGAGAATGAAATCGCGGCGTTGCCTCTAGCACTCAGCCACCAGGAGGGCTTCGGCACGAGGCAGGGCAGGGCTGCAAAGAAATTGTGCAGGAGCCAGCCGGATAAGCAGCAGAGGAGCTCTGCGCGGTCCTCCCCACTGCTGCCTACGGGGAAACCACCTCCGATCCCCGGCCCGTTCAGTCGGGGGGGGGGGGGGAGAGCAAGCAGGAGAATTAAAGGCACAGGACCTGCAACAACTAAAAGGTAAATCAAATAATTACAAACGAAAGTAAAAGTAAAGGTAAGAGTAAATTTGAATAAAAAAAGGAATAAAAAAAGGGAAGACTCCAGTAAGCCCTAGGCTTACGGAACCCTCCAGCTGCTTGGAGGCTGAGAATACTGGAGCCTGGGGGTGGTCCTAGTGGTATTTATACCGCTCCATCCCCAAAAAGGTTGGGCTCAGCCTCCAAGCTGCTGGAAGGGTTGCACAACCCAGAAGTGAAGGGACTGGACTGGAGTGACGATAAGGAACAGTGCTTACAGGTCATTGATGCTAATAGGCACTATATACTGGACATTTTAACAAAAGATGTTACAATGCCAAGGAGTCTGAGATCAAAATAGCACGGAAATATACACCATTGGTAAAAACAGATTCCCTCAGGTTGAAAATTAACATCATGTTGTCTGAGGTTGCAATGGAGTGATTGCTTTTGCTGACTACATGTTATCACTTTGAGAGCAGACCAAAAGTTAATATATATCCCAAGGCATCTCCATTGCACTCGGGGCAAAAGAAGCCTGCTGCAAAGCTGGCCTGGAAGGAGCTGCAAGAGGCATGGCTACATGCAGTAAAAATTTCTTTAATACACCAAGAAAAAACACCACGATAAAAAAAGCACCCAAAAAGGGAATCCCAGCACCACTTCAAGTTGGCCAGGGAAACCTAAAAGGGCTGTGCCAGCTGCCCCCTCAGGCCTGAGAAGCCTGGCTGTATGAGAAGACTTTTTAATTTAGAGCCACATTATTGCAAATAGCAAAGAGCCAAACGGAAGTCAACTGAAAACATAGTATATAATGGCAAATAAAGACCTGTATGGTCATCTAAGTCTGCCCAGCAAGGTGGCTAAAATGGCTGTAATGCTGCTCCGTGCGGTTGACCTCCCTCTATGCCTGTGTTCAGGGTAGTACCCGCCACTCTGTGCAAGAACCCCCCCCCCCTCTATTTACCGAAGGTATAAAAGAAGTAATTAGATCTTACCTTCTAATTAGTGTTCCAGAAGGATCTCCAGTCCAGTCCCTTTCTTCTGGGTTGTGCTCCTCTTCCTGCAGCTTGGAGACTGAGTCTGTCAATCATTTGATGACATCAGGATATTATATATATGTAGCACTGGCACCACCCACCAGCCTCAGCATCCTGTTGACAAAGCAAACTTAACAGAGAGACAACTAATCAACTATAAAACAGCCCCTCCCGCTCCCTGAATGGAGACGACCCCACCGCCCCCCCCCCCAAGGAGAAGGAGGAGGAGGCTTACCTGACCAAGCCCTTTTGAAATTGCCTAACAGGCTACACAGCACTTCTTATAGCAGGGCTCCACTTCAGTCCAATCCACCCTGCCACCGGAACCTCAAAATAACACTGGCATCCACAAACTCCTGAGCCAGCAACCTCTCCTGAACTGCTTTGAACCGGCACTGACTACCCCGGGTGGGATCAGGGACTGGACTGGAGATCCTTCAGGAACACTAATTAGCAGGTAAGGTCTAATTACTTCTTCCTAATCATCTCTCCAGTCCAGTCCCTTTCTTCTGGGATGTAATAGAGCAGTTCAAGCTTGGGATGGGCCTGCCAAACCGGATCGAAGCACCGCTCTCCCAAAGTCGGCATCCGCCGTCGCCTGCACATCCAATCGGTAGTGCTTGGCAAAGGAATGTAGAGACGACCAAGTGGCCGCTCTGCAAATATCCAAACTAAACTCCGCCCACGACGTGGCCCGAGTCCGAGTGGAATGAGCTCGCAATCCCACCAGAACCTGCCTACCCTTCAGAATATAAGCGGAGGCAATAGCCTGCCTGATCCATCTGGAAATAGTAGCCTTGGAGCCGCTTCTCACTTGCGCGACCCTCCGAACACCACAAATAAATGCTCCAATTTGCCGAAGGCCTTTGTACGCTTCAGATACCTCCTCAAACCTCTTCAGACATCCAAAAGGTGCAGTCGTGCATCTCCTTCTTCCCGCCCAACACCAGTAAAGGAAGGAAGCGACACCGACTGATTAACATGAGACACCACCTTGGGCAAAAAGGACGGAACCGTCCTCAAAACCACCTTTCCCTTAACAAAAACGAGAAAGGGTGGATGACAAGACAACGCTTGCAACTCCGAAACTCACCTGGCTGAACAAATGGCCACCAAAAACACAGCCTCGAGGGTCAAATCCTTCAGAGAAGCCTGCTCAAAAGGTTCGAACGACCCCCCCCCCCCCCGCAAGGAAATCCAACAGCAAATTGAGATCCCAAGGTGGCACCACCACTCTCCATTGCAGCCGCATATGCCTCACCGCCTTAAGAAAGCGAATCACATCAGGGTGTTGACCTAATGCTTTGCCCTTAACCTTGCCCCTGTAACAAGCGATAGCCACCAGCTGCACTCGCAAAGAACTGGCCGCCAGCCCCTTCTCAAGACAGTCCTGCAAAAAATCCAATACTTCCAAGACCGATACAGATAAGGGTCCTTTGCCCCGCTCTGCACAAGCATGAGACTGCTGTTGTGGAGCCAGGCCTGGAAAGTCTCTCGCTGTTGTGGGAAGTAGTTTATGTAAGCCACAGTGGTTGCATTGTCCAAAAGGACCCTCACCACCTTTCCCTGCAACCTCCTCTTGAAACTCCGGAGCGCCAGGAATACCGCCCACATTTCTAGTTTGTTGATTGATTAACCGGACTCCTCCTCGCTCCAGAGCCCCTGAGCAAAGTGGCTCCCCAACCGGCCAAGCTAGCGTCTGTGGTCACTGGGAACCAGGTCAGCGATTCTAGGGGCATCTCTCTGAGAAGATTCTCCGAACGCAGCCACCACTTAAGGACCTGTTTTGCCGTTTTTGGGCAAGGAACCTTCCAAGACAACAGTTGGGCTTGGTGGGACCACTGTCGGAGCAAGGCTCTCTGCAAAGGTCGCATGTGTGCCCTTGCCCGAGGCACCAGCTAGAGAGTAGCTGCCATGGTCCCGAGAAGCTGAAAATAGCGCCAGGCTGTTGGCTCCGCCTTTCTCAGAAACTGAAGCACTAGAGTCCCAAGGCCCCGAGCACACTGTACCGGGAGAAACAGTCTACCCACCTGGGTGTCGAAACGAGCCCCCCAGGTACTCGAGATCCTGTGAGGGGACCAAATAGCTTTTGTCCAAGTTGACCACCCAACCTAGGCTCCAGAGGAACTGTATCACCCAAGCTGTCGCACGTTCGCTCTAGACACTGGACTTTGCTCGAATCAGCCAGTCATCGAGGTACAGATGAACCGAATGCCCTCTCGACAGAGAGCCGTTGCCACCACCACCACCATGACCTTGGTGAAGGCCCACTGTGAGACCGAACGGTAGCATGCAAAACTGGAAGTGCCCCATCGGAACCGCAAAACTGAGGAACTGCTGGTGCTCGGGCTGTATGGAGATGTGCAGATACGCCTTCGTCGAGTCTAAGGACATTAAGAACTCCCCTTTTCTGACTGCCGCAAAGACGGAGCACAGAGTCTCCATATGAAAATGCGGAACTCACAAGCAGTGGTTCGCCCGCTTGAGAATCTGATGGAAGGAGCCTCCTTTTTCAAAACTGTGAAATAAATAGAATGTAGACCACAGCCATACTGCTCTCGAGGAACAGGCACCACGGTCCCGAGCTGTAGTAAACAGGTTAAAGTTGCTCGAACCGCTGCTGCTTTGGATCAAGCTTTGCAGGGAGACTGAATGAAGGATTTGTCCACCAGACGAGCAAACTCGAAGGCATATCCTTCTCGGATGACCTCCAGAACCCACTGGCTGGGGGGTGATCTGGGCCCAAGCCGTGTAAAACTCCCACAGAAGGCTGCCCACAGGCTGCACCCCAGCCTGGGCCCCCCTCGCTTCACTGTGATTTCCTGGACCCCGAGGTCAAGGGGGTATCAAAACCTTTGCCCACTCTCCTGAAGCCTCAAAACCCTTGCCCCCTGGAAGCAAATCTACCTCTCTGAAAAGGGGTGAAATGTGAAGAGCGAACACACCTGAAGCCCTGTGGCTGATTACGGGATGTCGGTGAAGTGCAACTCTGCTTCTGTTTATCTTCGGGGAGCCTCCCCCCTTTGGACTCCCCTAGATCTCTGACCAACTTGCCCAGGTCTTCCATGAAGAGTAGCTTATCCCTGGAAAAGGAGTTTACTAAGGCGAGCCTTCAAGGAACTGTCCCCTGCTCAGTTTCGCAACCATAGGTAATGGCGTGACGCGACAACCGATGCCATTTTGTTCGACAGCTCTCTAAATAACATCGTAGTGGACATCCGCCAGATAAGCAGCACCCGACTCCAGATGGGCTACCTCCCCCGCTTGGGCCACTGCCTCCCCTTGTTGCTGCAGCCACAGTGACCAGCGAAGGCAAGCTCTTGCCACCCAGGCCCCGCAAATGGAGGCTTGCAATGAAAGGGCATTGACATCGAAGGCCTGCTTTAACAAGATGTCCAGTCTCCTATCTTGGGCATCCTTGAGAGCCGCAATGCCTTTCACCAGGATCATGGTCTTCATTGTGACCGCCGAAATCGCCGTGTCCACCTTCAGAAGCCGAAAGGGCTCATGGTCCTGGTCAAAGGATAGAGACGCACCATCACTCTTGTTCCCTTAACACCAGCCTCCGCCCAATCCCACTTGTCCTAGATCATCTGCCGCACCACTCTATGCACTGGGAACACCTTCTGTGGCTTGTGAACCACCTGCAGCAAAGGATCCTCCAGTGCCACATCCTGCGATGGACCACTGGTGGGCATATTAAGTGCCTTGAGTGATTCCATGATGAGCGCCGGCAGCTCCTCTCTGCGGAACAGTCAAACAACGCGCGCCTGCTCCTTCTGTTCAGGGATCTCTCCTTCTTTCAAATCCTTGTTGCCTTCTTCTGCAACAAACTCCTCCCCCTCCAGGTCCTCAGACCACTGGGAGTCAGCCTAGCCTTCTACCGAGGATCTAGGTCTCTTTGCAGCTACAATCCCCGGGTCTGCACACTCTAGTCTCTTGGTTCCTTGCTGCATCCCTGAGGACCCCCGCCTACAACTGCTGCCGCAGACAGAAAGCCTGGTGAAGGAGGACATACCTGGGATCTCTCCCTCAACTGGGACGAGTGCCCAGTCAAGGACGGGGGACAAGACCCCAAGTCCTGAGGAGGCAGCGCTGAATCCAGTAACTTCTGAGTCTCAGCCGCAGGAGAAAGCGCCCAATCTTGTGTTCCTTTATCTCTGAGGAACTGTTCCATTGAGGCGGCTTCCTGAGCACAACAGATACAAACGCCCACCTCTGATATGGCTCCGTGATGTGTCTCAAACACTAGACACTGAGGTCTAGCCGGCATTCTGTAAAGCAAGGCAGCTGAGCAAATTCTATGTACTTTCCACTCTTTCTTCCCCCCCCCCTTTTGACTCCCTGCCTATTTGCTACCCCCACCATAATAACCCTTGAACCAAAGGCAAGGGGAGGGGCCAATCCACTTGTAAACTTTTTACTGCTTCTTTTTATATATTTTTATATTTAAAAAAGCTTATAAAGTATTCACTAGCTGCCCCCCCCCCCCCAAGTGTAGTTAAGCCCCCCCGGGCTGGTAGGAAACAGAGTCGAAGGCCCCACATGCAGAGCAGCCGAAACAACCAGAGTAGGAGGAGTCTGAAAGGCATGCCCCCCCCCAATCTCCCGCTCTACAAACTGCCACGCAGCTAGGCCTCACACTACCAAAACAGGCCTCTTTGCTGGAGCCGCTAACCTTGAGATCAGCTCTGCCCGTTGCCTTCATGGAGAGCCGCTCCTGTCTCCTCGCCTCTCTCGCGCTCAGCCAAATGCGGCTTTGGCACTAGAGGGAGGGGGGGGCTCCGGGGATGCCAGCCGCTCCTGCACTGGTGCCTTTGTTAGAAACGCGGCTCCTCACCCAAGCAGGGATTGGGAGCTGCCAAAAACCTCCAGAGCCCTCAGGAAATCCACCTCACTCCCCCCATAACAGGGAGGAGGGTGAAGAGGTCCTCTGTTTCTCCTGGGTTTTCGTTTTTTGTCTTCTTTTTTCCTTCCAGGCGATTGAGACTAGATACAGAAATAAACCACCTAACTAAACAGACCTAAACTAAACTGAACCTCCTTTGTTGTTCCTTCAGTGAGTCCAGCATCCTGGTTCACCATCTCCTCTAGCTGCTTGGAGACTGAGCATACTGGAGCTGGTGGGAGGTTCCTGCTGTATTAATACCAGTGTCATCAAAAGATGACATGCTGTGTCTCCAAGCTGCTGGAAGAGGTGCACTATCCAGAGATGCGGGACTGGGCTGGACTGGAGGGATGATAAGGAACCTGGGCTTTTCATTTGTTCTTTGACTGCACCAATCTGCTGGTAGGAGAACACAACCCACTTGTCTGGACTGGTCTAGTAGGACGATATGAAATACTAGCTTAACTCAGTGCTGCACCAGTAGATATACAAAGAGATGACATCACTGAAAATTGCTCTTGTTTTTCTCCACCTGCTGGCTGGGGAGTATAACCTACTCGTCTGAACTGGTCTAACAGGATATGGAAATATAAGCATAGAGACATTTTACATACCTATTTTCTTTCCTTGAATTCTGCTAAACCAGTCCAAATAAGAGAGTTATGCTCCCTTGCCAGCAGCTGGACTTAGACTTGAGTAACTGAATATTGTCATCACTTGGTAAATCTACTGGTGCAGCACACAGAAGCCAGTATGAAACTTCCCAAGTAGTAAGCAAGACTAAAAAAAAAAATCAGGAAAGAGACTCAGGAAAAAAAAAAAACCCTAACATTAATGACCAACCATAAATTTCAAACATTTGGAACAAGTATTTTGCTCTATTACAATAAACTTTGCATCAGACACCGAGATTGATAAAGCTATTAAGAGGTACCAGGCCCCCAAACTGTAGAGGTCTTCCACAGTGGGTCCTGGACTGGTCTGGTAGGATTCAAGGAAAGAAAATTATTAGACATGTAAAATTTCTCCTTCCTTATCATTCTGCTAAATCAGTCCAGACAAGTGTAACCTACCCAAGTAGTGAGGACCATGGGTGGGAGGAAGACAGCACTCCAGACAGCACTTCCCTGCCAAAGTAAAATGGATGATGCGAAGGTATTAGACGTCTTAGGCGAACCTTTAGCCATGTATCCCCTCTCTGCCCCAGAAAACTTGAAATTAATGTTGAGTCCCTTGTTTAGGGGAAAAATTGTATGGGACATAAGATTGTTATCTATTATGATGATGCCATGTCAACTGAAGATTTTAAAAATTAAACTAATAGATTTATCATCTAAAATGGCATATTTAAAACACAGCATGCCTATAAAAAGAGGCTTTAGAAGTCATAGACTTTAGAGGTAAAAATATCATATATATATTATTTTGTTACTGCACATGGAACTGCTGTTGTGCCAACCACAACAATGAATGAAAACTCAGAAAAAGACCCCAAACTACTCAACACAGATAGCAAGCTTGCTAAACCAAAATAGCACTAACTGCCAGGAGTCAGAAAGTAACTGCCCTAACTTAGTAATTACTATGATGGAACCTGTAATACAGCTCCTACTGGGAAAACGGAATCTGGACTTCTCTAGATCATTAAGCAACCTACATGCTACCAGTATACTTCACCTCAGTCATACAGAGAACACAGACAGACCCTCAGCAAATCAGAATAAGTGAACACAAGACAATCAGAAGCCTTCAGACAAAAAGACACGAAAACTGCAAGAAACCAGATTCTGCATGCAGTGCAATGTTAAAACAATCATCGTGCAACAAAAACAAAATTAATATATATACAATGTCATAATCAAACAATGGGCAATGTTTACTAAACCGTAGCATGCGCTATCTACTGCAGTACACATGTTATTCCCATGTACACAGTGAGAGACAGTGAATGCTAATGTTTAGTAAACATGGCCCAATATGTAGAGTTAATGAACAATAAAATCAATATAAAATAGTAACACCATACTTAAACACACTTTAAACTGACAGGCAATCATTTATTAAAACCTCACATTTTTAAAAATCCCAAACACTAATAAAACATTTCAAAATAGCAAATATATGACATAACATCTGATAATTTAGCTAAAGATGAAAAATCCCACACTATGCCCAGCATTTCTTTCTCTCCCTGCCCAGCAGTGTCTATCACCCCTCCCAGTAAAAGCTTTTCCACCACCATCTCTAGTAGCATCACCCTCTCATTTTTCCCTCCCACCCCAGGCCCTTCCATCCTCCCTCATGTATATCTTCTCTTTGAGTCCGAGGAACATTTCCCTCTCTCCCCTCTACCTCTTCCCAGCATGGATTTCCCTCTCTCTTTTCCCTGTACCAGTCTCAACATCCAGTTTCCCTCCTCCCACGTACCTAACCACCACCACCACCAAAAGCATCCTCTCTCTCTCCCCCAACCTACACTACCAGTAGCTTTCATTGTGATTCCTCCTCCCCCCTCCCCCTTTTCTATTAGAGGGTTCCCAGGCTGTATGTACCATACTCTTCTCACCTGAGGGCCAACTTTCAAGCTTGAGGGTTCTGGCACTATACAATCCTGACACACAAAATGTACTGGCGGCACCAACTCCAGCCAAACTACTGCAAAGCCTCTTACTCCCTTTTACAGCTGCGCCAAGTGCACACATAACAGAACTTAGCACACATGCAGCTCCCGCACACTTCTGCTACACTGCCTCTTAACTTCTAATTCCCACTTCTGGGTTGAAAGGCAGAGCTAGCTGCAGCAACAATGACATCCTAGCTTACTGCTGCTTTTTCCATGGGCAGTGGCATGACACTGTTTGGGTGACTCAAGACCAAGTCGGTGGAAGTGCTACCTCATGGCTACCACTCCGTCCCACCCCCAAAAACTGTGACGCTCTAGGCAGTTGCCTAGTGCTTCTGCTCGTCCTGCAAAGGTACCAGCCACAAAAGCTAAAGCAACCTGTAGTGCCTGACAAAGCTGTTTAGAGACAAACAAGTAGCAAGTCTTACAGGTATTCTCCAGAGACTCCAAAGCAGATTACTCCCAGGAGGCGGCCCGTTTCCCAGTAGGGTGGGCAGTGACTCCTGCCAGCACACATTTTCCAGCCAAAAGGAATGCTGAACTAATAGCCGCATCAACTCAGTGGGCAATAGAGGACTTAGCTGCTGCCTTTTCTTTCCTTAGACCGTTAAAGAGAACTTACAGATGATCTGAGTGACTGAAAGGATTAGTAACCTCCAGATATTTGACCACCACCCTCCTTGCATTTACCAGACATAAAGAGGCGCTATCTGAAGGCGGTCCTCAGAGCAGAAGGGAAGGACAACAGTCCAGATAAGATGAAAAGGAGACAACACCTTTGGGAGGAAGGACAGTCTGTCGGCAAGGAGAGAGAAGCTATTGCAATGATCAATGCAGTAAATGAAACACCAGCAGATAAAGACCAGAGTGGTCCATCTAGTCTGTTCAATCATGTGGCTAGAGTGGTAGAGTTTCACCTGCCGCTCCATGCAAGTTATTCTATCTCTATTTATGAAGCTATTTAACTTTACTTTTATAATATCCTCTTGCCATATAAGGATCCTCTGTCTCTGCCCCATGCCTTTTTTAAAATTTGGCCACTATTTTTGCTCCCACCACCTCCATCGGGAAGGCATTCCACAAAGATTTCTTGAAAGGACAAGGCCCACATCTCTAACAATGGCCACCAAGAAACAACCTTAAGGGTCAAGTCTTTGAGAAAGGCAGCATGAAAGGGCTAGAAGGCAGGCAGGCCCTTTCAGCACCTTCAAACAATAGGGAGAGACTCCACTGAGGGACCATCAGACACACCAGCCGACAGATTTGCTTCACTCCTTTAAGGAAATGGAAGCTATTAGAATTGCCAGCCAAGGACATCCCTTAAACATACCCACATAGTGGTACACTACCTGAACCCTGAGAGAGTTCAGGGCTACCCAGTCAAGACCGGGCTACAAAAAGACTGAAATGGCCACTATGTCCACCTTATTGGCCTCAAGGCTAGAGAGGAACATTATCTCTCAAAAACCTTCCAAGCTCTCACATAAGGTAGGAAGGAGAAATTTTCACTTACCATTAATTTCCTTTCCTGGAATCCTGCTAGACCAGTCCAGACAAGTGGGTTTAGTCCCCCTACCAGCAGATGTTGGAGACAGATAAAAAAATACCAGTAGCCTGATAGGCTGTTCCCTGGTAATATCTAGCTACCCCCAGTAGAGGGCGCTCCAGTATTGTAACAAGCCATAATGGAAAACAGATGTAACCATAAAGCAAAAAATTTAAAAAACCCAAACATTAATATTTACAAGAGGCGATAGCACTCCGCTGCAAAGTCTTGGCTGCTCCGCAATACACCTCTGAACCAGATAGTCAGAATAGGGAGGGTCTTGGACAAGTCTAGCAGGATTCCAGGAAAATAAATTAACGTAAGTGAAAATTTCTCCTTCCAGTACATCCTGCTAGACCAGTCCAGATAAGTGGGAAGTACCAAAGCTAACTGCCCTTTGGGTGGGAAGACAGCCGCCGAGACAACCTTTGCTCCGAACTGCGCTTCTTCCCAAGCTTGAGTATCGAGTCGATAGTGACACACAAAAGTGGACAGGACCACGTGGCTGCCCGACAGATATCAAGAGGATGAACCTGAGAGCGCACCGCCCAAGACGTAGCTTGCGCTCACGTAGAGTGCACTCGGAGACCGATAGGAACAGATTTCCCCTTAAGTATGTACGCCGATTCAATTGCCAACCGCAACCACCGAGCGATTGTGCGCTTGGAAGCAGCTTGACACTTACGGGGTCCAGAAAAAGCACGAAAAGATGATCCGAGACACTGAAAGGATTGGTTACCCGAAGATACCTTCAAAGGATTCTGCCAAGATCCAGATAACAGAGTCCCTTATGTTCGCCCGCACACTGATCCTCCGAAAAACACGGTAGGAAAATCGGCTCATTGACATGAAAAGACGTAAGTACCTTTGGAAGGAAAGGAGGAACAGTACGCAAGAGGACCCCTTCGTTTGAGAAGGAAAGATAAGGATCCCTGCAGGACAGTGCTTGTAATTCTGATACCCTCCATGCCAAAGTAATTGCTACTAGAAACACTGTTTTAAGCGTTAAATCTGTCACGGTGATGTGCTTAAGCGGCTCAAAAGGAGCCTGCATCAAAACCCCTAAGACAAGGGACAGATCCCATGCCGATACCAGAGGCCGAACCGGAGGACGAACCACCCTTATCGCCTTAAGGAAACGGGACATATCCGCATGGGACGCTATAGAGCGACCACCAACAGGCCCCCGAAAGCAAGTCAACGCAGCTACTTGCACCTGGAGGGACCCCAGCGCTAACCCTTTATCCAGACCCTCCTGGAGGAAGGTTAGAATCTTTGGGATTCCCGTCTTCCAAGGAGAGATACTCCGCTGTGTGCACCAAGCCTCGAAGGCGCGCCAAACTTGGGCATACGCTGACAAAGTCGACGGACAGCACGCCTTTAGAAGGGTTGCGACCACGCTACTCGAATAACCTTTACCGCATAGGCATCGGCATTCAAAAGCCAGGCCATAAGCGAGTAGCAAATCAGGTCGTCCATCAGAATTGGGCCTAGACATAGTAGACCCCGACAAGCACCCAAATGCAACAGTGGTACTCGAGCTAATCAAACGAGGTCCGCATACCAAGGCCTCAGAGGCCAGTCGGGAGCTACCAGGATTACACTCCCCCGGTGTGACAGAATTTTCCAGAGTACTCTGCCGATGAGAACCCACAGGGTTCCTCACTATCAGCATTGCTTTTTAACATCTATATGCAACCAATCTCTAATACTGCCCGTACCTTTGGTATATCTTGTCTTATTTATGCTGATGATGTGCTGTTGTTCACACCTATTAATGTGATTAGCCCTGATTACATAGTTTTAATTAACTTTCAATTCAATAATTGATTGGCTGCTCACTCAGAACCTTCGAATAAATTTTAAAAAAACTGAAGTCCTTATCGTTACTAGAAACAATGACTTCTCTTCACCACCTTCATTAAGAGTACGAGACGCTGATTTACCTATTAAATCCACCATTCGATACTTAGGTGTCATTCTCGACCAGCGACTTGAAT
This sequence comes from Ichthyophis bannanicus, assembly GCA_033557465.1. Taxonomy (NCBI): domain Eukaryota; kingdom Metazoa; phylum Chordata; class Amphibia; order Gymnophiona; family Ichthyophiidae; genus Ichthyophis; species Ichthyophis bannanicus. Next base: position 778,403,833 of record CM066033.1, read on the forward strand.
TTAATGAGCATATAAAGTCCACAGTAAAATCCATTTATCACAAGATTAATACTCTACGACTCCTAAAACCCATGTTAGACCCCGATGATTTCCACACAACATTCCAAGCGCTAGTCACCCCACATTTTGACTATGCGAATATTATCCTGCAAGGCCTACCTAAATCTACGCTTAATCCATTACAGCTTGCTATGAATGCAGCAGCTAGATCACTATGCGGAATTACAAGGAGACAACACATAACCCCCATTCTAATGGAGCTTCACTGGCTCCCAATAATTTGTAGATTATCTTATGAAACACTTCTTATGACCTTCAAAGCGTTCCATAATATTTCACCTCCTTCAATCTCTGATCTACTCATTCATACCCAAAACAGATCAAGAAGATCTACAACTGAAAATACTCTAGTGATTCCAAATGAATTAGTAAAATGTACTCAAACTACCATTAGCAGATCATTTTCATCCTTTGCTCCAAGGTGCTGGAATAAGCTTCCATTAAACATCAGATTGATAAAAGATATCACAATTTAGAAAAGCTTTAAAAACCCACCTTTTTTTACAACACTTCTCTTACATCAATATTTCCCCCCCTCTCACCCCATTATCTCAACTGAGCAATAATAGTTAAATGATGATGTTAGACCGTTCCACCTTATGATATTTCACTGTATATACTTGCTCTGTTAAATGTTATTTATGACATGTCTCTATACCCACTCAAGATCTCTAATCTTATGTAATTGCTTTTATTTAATTATTTATATGCTATTCCCCAGTTAATCCTTGTTTTATTCCCCTGTTACCTGTAACTTGGACAAGTTCTCTACATCTGAGTGTATTTTGTTTAATGTAAACCGCACTGATGTCAAATAGCGCGGTATATAAGAGCTGTTAAATAAATAAATAAACCCATGGAGGAAACACGTATAGTAGCTCCCACTGCCGCCATGGTTGAGCCAGGGCATCCAATCCGGAGGACAAACTCCCTCCTGCGACTGAAAAAGACCGGTACTTTGAATTTCGCTGCCGTCACCATTAGAGCCATTATCGGTTGCCCCCATGTTCGGACAATTCTCTGAAAAGCCCAAGGGGCTAGCTCCCACGCTCCAGGATAGAGTGTCTGTAGGCTGAGGAAGTCGGCTTGCAAGTTTTGCACCCCAGCAATGTGTTGCGCCGAGAGAGCCTGCAGATGTTCTTCTGCCCAGGGAAGGAGAAGGGCCATTTCCCTGGATACTCCTAGGGGCTTGGTGCCACCCTGGCGATTGATATGTCACTGTCGTTGCGTTGTTGCATAGAACTCGTACTGCCAGTGCCTCGAGGAGAGGCAGAAAATGTCATAAAGCCAGGCGAACCGCCCGCGCTTCCAGTCGATTTATGGACCTTTGCTCCTCCTGAGTCGACCACGTCCCCTGCGTTGATTGATGCTGACAGAGAGCACCCCATCCGGAGAGACTTGCATCCATTGTCACTAGAAACCAACAAGGAGTCTCCAGGGAAACACCTCTGAGTAGACGATGGAGCGCCAGCCGCCACTGCAGGCTGCGTCGGGTCTCCGGGAGGAGCGGAAGACGTATGCCGTAGATTTCCGACACAGGGGACCAGCGCGAAAGAAGAGCCCTTTGGAGTCCTCATGTGCGCTCTAGCCCAAGGCACGATCTCGATAGTGGCCACCATGGACCCCAGAATCTGTAGGTAATCCCAGACCCTCGGGGCTGTCTGAAGAAGGTAAGAGTAGTTACTCACCTGTAGCAGGTGTTCTCCAGGAGCAGCAGGAATCAGTCCTCACTTATGGGTATCATCGACGCCGATGAAGTCCCAGCGGAGCATTTCCCCAGCTTTCCATGAAAGCCTTTGGGAATGCTGGCACGCATGCGCGGTTCCCTTCCCGCCTAAAGGTGCCATCTTACCTCAGTCAAATGATATAGCTAAGAACAGCACACAAAAATGTAAAAATTAAACTATGTACAACTGCAACTCCAAGGGGAGGAGGGAGGGTAGTGAGGACTGATTCCTGCTGCTCCTGGAGAACACCTGCTACAGGTGAGTAACTACTCTTTCTCCAGGACCAAGCAGGAAGTCAGTCCTCACTTATAGGTGACTCCCCAGCTCTGGGCTACCAGGAACCCAGGCTGAACAAGAGAACTCCCTCTAGTCTCAGCAACACAGAAAAAGGCTTTTCAAGGATACACCCTCCACAGGTAGCCCAACCAGAGGGCAGAAGGGCAGGAGTTGCCTAGACCTCAAAGAGATTCCAGAGTACTGCTTGGCCAAAAGCACTGTCCCTACAGGACTCCCTCTCCAGACAGTAGTGGGCTGCAAAAGTCTGGCTTGAAGACCAAGTAGCAGCCCTGCAGATGTCTTGCAATGGAACAGAGCGGAGATGAGCCACTGATGCAGCCATTGCCCTCACACGGTGGGCCGTGATCCTACCCTGCAAAGGAAGGTCAGCCGCCTTGTAAGCCCAGGTGATACAGTCAGCCACCCAGATAGACAAGGTACGCTTGGACACAGGCCTCCCCAAGTTATTGGGGTCAAAAGAGAGGAAGAGCCGAGAAGCCTTCCTGTGACCTTGCATACGTTCAAGGTAGAAGTTAGATAAGGCCCTCCTACAGTCCAAGGTATGGAGAACTGTTTCAGCTTGACTTGCATGAGGCCTAGGGAAAAAAGTAGGAAGAACCACCTCCTGGTTGAGGTGGAAAGAGGAGACAACCTTAGAAAGGAACTTAGGGCGAGTCCTGAGGACTACTCTGTTTTTATAGAACCTGGTGTAAGGTCTATCACAGACCAAGGCCTGAAGCTCACTAACTCTCCTAGCCGAAGTAAGGGCTATCAGAAAGAGAGTCTTCCAGGAAAGGAAGCGTAGAGGGCAAGTAGCCATAGGCTCAAAAGGTGGGCGAGTCAGTTGCTGCAAGACCACATTAAGCTCCCACTCAGGAGCAGGACGATGTATGGGGGGCTGGAGCAGAAGCAAGCCCCTGAGAAACCTAGACACCAAAGGGTGCACAGATAAGGAAAGGCCCTCAACTAGGGAGCTGCCAAAGCAGAGAGGTGGACCCGAACAGAGTTGGACTTGAGACCCTGATTGGACAAGTGCAGTTAAGTACTGAAGCACTACTGACACAGTACAGGAGAAAGGATCTTCAGCACGTAGCTGACACCACACAGAGAACCTTTTCCACTTAAGAGCATAGGTTTTCCTAGTGGATTGTTTCCTGGAGACTAGGAGAACCTCCTCAACCTCCTTAGGCAGGCCCCAGGGAGCCAACACTACCCGTGCAGCCTCCATGCCATCAGATTGAGAGCTTTGAGGTTGGGATGTAGCAAGGAGCCCTGATCTTGAGAGAGAAGGTCGGGTTGCAGTCCCAGAGGCAGAGGCAGATCCACTGCCAACTGAAGCAGGAGGGGGAACCAAGGCTGCCTTGGCCACCTGGGAGCTACCAGGACGACAGAGGCTCTGTCTTGGTGAATCTTGAACAGTGTTCGGGCCACCAGAGGGGTGGGAGGAAACGCATAGAGCAGGCCCTGAGTCCAGGGAATCAGAAAAGCATCTGCCGCTACTCTCAGAGGATACAGTTGCCTGGAGCAGAACCTTGGCAGCTGGTTGTTCAGTGGACTGGCAAACAGGTCTATGGAGGGAAGCCCCCATTTCAAGAAAATCTTTTGAACCACTAGAGGATGAAGCTGCCACTCGTGAGGCTGCAGAATCCTGCTCAATCTGTCGGCCAGGGAATTCTCCTGGCCTGGAAGATAGACTGCTTTGAGGAGCATGTTGTGTTTCAGGGCAAAGGATCAGAGGTTCTGGGCCTCCTGGCAAAGGGGCTGGCAACCAGTTCCGCCCTCTTTACATAGAACATGGCAACCTGGTTGTCTGTCTGGATCAAGACAGACTGCTGTGCCAGGGAAGAAGTAAAGGCCTTGAGGGCTAAGCGGATAGCTCTGAGTTCCAGGAGATTGATCTGCTGGGACGCTTCCCAAGGAGACCACAGGCCCTGGGTGCACTTGTCTAGGCAGTGCGCTCCCCAACCCTGCAGAGAGGCATCTGTGGTCAGTACCACTGTATGCGGTGGGAACTGAAAGGGCACCCTCACCAGCAGATTGGGGGGGGGTGTAACCACCAGTTGAGTGAGGCCAGGAAACGGTGGGACACTCTGATTCTGTCTCTGAGACTTCCTGAGGCTTGTGACCACTGAGTCCGAAGGCACCACTGGGCAGGTCTCATATTGAGCCTGGCATTTGAGATCACCTGTACTGTCGATGCCATGTGGCCCAGAAGTCTGAGACAGAGTCTGGCGGAGACTAGGGACCTGTGCAGAAACTTGCTAGAGAGGTCCATGAGCCTTTGTGCTCGGTCCACCGGTAAGAATGCTCTTGCCAGCTGAGAATCAAACCTTGCTCCGATGAACTCCAAGTTCTGGGAGGGGAGCAAAGTAGACTTTGCGAAGTTGATGACAAAGCCCAGCTGTTGGAGCAGTGCTATGGTTCTGCTGGTGGCCTGCTGAACTTCTAGGGAAGTCTGGCCCCTGATGAGCCAGTCGTCCACGTATGGAAACACAAAGATGCCCTGATTTCGCAGATAGGCTGCCACCACTGCCAGGCACTTGGTAAAGACCCTGGAAGCGGAGGTCAGTCCAAAAGGCAGTACTGTGTACTGATAGTGATTTCCTCCCACAATGAACCTGAGGTACTTTCTGTGGTCTGGATGAATGAGGATGTGAGTGTAAGCATCTTTTAGATCTAAAGAGCATAGCCAATCTCCCTGCTGGAGGTAGGGCAGAAGAGTTCCAAGAGTAACCATCTTGAACTTTTCTTTTACCAGAAATTTGTTTAGGTTTCTTAGATCCAGAATGGGTCGAAGACCACCGGTTCTTTTTGGCACCAGGAAATATCTGGAGTAAAAACCGTGACCCTGGGAGTGGAGAGGCACAGGCTCCACCGCCTTGTCGAGTAAGAGCCCTTGGAGTTCTTGGAGGAGAAGGGCAGTATGCAGGGGAGGCCTGAAAGGTTCCCCTGGAAAGTGTGGCGGAGGAAGTTGGTGAAAATGGAGGGCATATCCTCGATGGATTATGTCCAGTACCCAACTGTCCTGAGTAATCAGGGGCCACAGATGGGCAAACAAGGCTAGGCGGCCTCCTGTGCAGGGTTGGGATTGCAAGGGAGGATTGGCTGTACTCAAGCAGTCAAAAACCTCCACCCTGCTGCGTGGGAGCAGGGGCCGGAGGCTTGGAGGCAGTCTGCCTATGGGGCCCATTACCCTGGCCCTTCGCTTGCTGACCCTGTGGGGCAGGTTGGGTAGCCTGATAATGCGGGTACTGTTTGTAGGCAGTGCCCTTCCTCGGGTAAAAGGGCTTTTTACCCGGGCCCTTCTTCTTATGTGAAGGGGCAGAGGTCTTCATCGACAGCCTTGTCCGGGTGAGGTGCTCAGTCTCGAGCTGTGCGGCCTTCTCGGCCACAGGCTTCCCAAAAAGGTTTTCACCTCGGCAAGGGACATCGACCAACTTGTCCTGAACCATGGCTCGAGGTCCGATGACTGCAGCCACGCCTGGCGTCGAGCCGCGATGCCGGCAGCCGCAACTCGGGCCGAAGCCTCGAAGCCATCGTAGGCGGCACGGGACATGAACTTAGAGCATTCCCGTATCCTCGAAGACAAGGACTTAAAAAGTCTGAAAGGGTTCCCCGGAGAGACCAGCAGAGAAACTGGCCAATTCCTTGGCCAGATCCCATAAGTACATGCCCATGTACAGCTGGTAAGTCTGGACACGGCAAGCAAGCATGGAGCCCTGAAAACACTTTCTGCCGACTCCATCAAGGCTTCGGGCTTCCCTACTGGGAGGCATCGCGGAGTGCATCTTCTGACTTTTCAGACGATGCATGGCCGATTCCACAACCATGGAATGGTGTGGCAGCTGTGCTTTCTGGAAACCAGGACTATTGCGGAGCCGATAAATGGAATCGACTCGCTTGCTCAAAAACCGGCGCCGAGGCCAGCGCCTCCCACATGCGGAAGAGGAGCCGCTCCAGCATCGGAGGAACCGGGACAGTAAAGGCCTCCTTCGGAGGAGAGTCATACTGTACAGCATCGAGCTCTTCAGCTCGAGGCTCTTCCTCGGGGTCAGCTGGGATAGCCAGGGCAGCGGCCATATCTCGGATAAACGCCGAGAACCTAGTATCCTCCGGAGGGGATCTACTCCGGGGTTCAGACTCAGGTGAGTCCGACGGGATACACCGAGTCTTAAAGGTGTCAGGAGACTCCTCATCTTCTGAGAGAGAGAGATACAACTCCTAGGGGAGGTAGGAGGGTTGTGAGGACTAATTCCTGCTGTTCCCAGAGATCACCTGTTACAGGTAAGTAACTGTGCTATCTCCAGGAACAAGCAGGAATGAGTCCTCACATATGGGGACTCCCTAGCTAAGATGCCCGGGAGATCCCCAAGGGTATGAGACCCTTAAGGGTTCCTCGTTTTCCTATGGATCTCAGGCATCCATTCAGGGAAGGAGGGCAGGAGTTGTTCAAGAATGGAACAGGTGTTTGAGGACAGCCTGACCAAACAAGGCATACCGGCGGGAGTCCTTGTCCAAACAGTAATGGGCTGTGAAGGTATGAACCGAGGCCCAGGAGGCTGCTCAACAGATCTGATCGATGGAGACAGAATGAAGATGAGCCATAGAGGTGGCCATGGCCCTCACATTGTGAGCTGTGACATGGCCCTCCAGAGAAAGATTCTTACTCTGGTAAGCAAAAGAAATACACTGAGCAATCCAATTGGACAGTGTTCTTTTAGAGACTGGAAGTCCTAAATGAGAAGGATCAAAAGCAACAAAAAGCTGGGAAGACTTTCTATGTTGCTGTGTCCTGTGCAAGTGAAAAGCAAGAGCTCTTTTACAATCTAGAGTATGAAGGTTCCTCTCTGCCCTGGATGCATGAGGAGCTGGAAAAAAGAACAGGTAAATACACCTCTTGATTAAGATGAAAAGGTGAGACCACTTTAGGCATAAAGTGAGGATTTGTCCTAAGGACTACCTTATCATGATGGAACCTTGTATAAGGTGGATTAGCCACTAAGGCCTGCAGCTCACTGATGCGGCGAGCAAAAGTAACAGGCAATAAGGAAAATAAACTTCAAGGAAAGAAATTTCAAGGAGGTAGTGGCTAAGGGTTCAAAAAGTGGCTTCATAAGCTGACCAAGAACCAAGTTTAAGTCCCATGCCACCGGGGGAGGTCGAATGGGAGGTTTTGTTAAAGTTAGGCCTCTCATGAATCTTGCAATAAGAGGATGAGAGGAAATAGGTTGTCCATTGAGGGGTTTAAATGATGCTGCAATAGCACTCAAATGGACCCTTACTGAATTCGTTTTAAGGCCTGCATTGGAGAGATGCAGAAGATATTCTAATAGAGAAGTCAGGGGAAGTGCCAAAGGGTCAAGACCCTTTTGAGCACACCAAATGGAAAATCTTTTCCATTTAAAAGCAAAGGAACGCCTAGTGGAAGGTTTTCTGGAAGCATGGAGGATATCCTTCACTTGCTGAGAAAGATTGAAGTCTTGAAGGTCTAGGCCTTCAGTAACCAAGCTCTGAGGTGAAGAGACTTGGGGTTTGGGTGCCACAAAGTCCCCTCCTCCTGAGACAGAAGGTCTGGAGCAGCTCCCAAGTCCAGGGAGGGGGCTTGGGAGAGATGCAGAAGTAGAGGGTACCACACTTGGCGTGGCCAACGTGGAGCTATGAGGATCATAGATCCTTGATCCCTCTGAAGTTTGAACAGAGTCTTGGGAATCAAAGGAATGGGTGGAAAGGCGTACAGGAAGTCCTGACCCCAATGAAGGAGGAAGGCATCCTTGGCCAGAGCTCCCTGACACGGAATTCTGGAACAGAACCGGGGAAGTTTGACATTCCACGGACTTGCAAAGAGGTCTATGTCCGGGGTTCCCCATTCCTGGAAGATTCTGAGTACCTGATCCATGTGCAGGGACCATTCGTGTGGAAGCAGAACTCACCTGAGTCTGTCTGCCCAAGAGTTTTGGATTCCTGGGAGGTATACTGCCAGGAGATGGATTTGCTGCTCTCTGGCGAAGGCCCATAATCTTAGAGCTTCGTTGCAAAGCGACAGAGAGCCAGTTCCTCCTTGCTTGTTTATGTAAAACATGGCTACTTGATTGTCCGTATGAATGAGGACTGTCTTGTAGCTGAGGAGGGTATGAAAGACCTTGAGAGCTAGGAACACTGCTCGAAGTTCCAAGTGCTTGATATGAAGAGAGGTCTCCTGTGGGGACCAAGTGCCTTGGGTGGAGAGGTCTTGTAGATGAGCTCCCCAACCTGTTTGGGAGGCATCTGTTGTGAGGGTTGCTTGTGGTAACACAGGTTGGAAGGGGGACCCCAGCAACAGATTTTGAGTTGACATCCACCATTGGAGAGACCAAAAGAGGCGTTTGGAGGTCGCTATTTGGTCAGAGAGCTCCTGATGCTTGAGTCCACTGTGTGGTCAAAGTCCATTGAGCTGCTCTCATGTGTAGGCGAGCATAGGGCACCACATGCACTGTGGAAGCCATGTGGCCTAGTAGTTGTAGCATCTCCCGGGCAGTTAAGTGGCTCTTTGACTGAATCTGGGAGGCTAACTGCACTAGACGTTGGCAACGAGCCTGAGGAAGGTAGGCTATTGCAGTAGTGGTGTCCAACCAGGCCCCTATGAATTCTAGGGACTGAGTGGGGGTGAGCTGAGACTTTGGGAGGTTTACCACAAGTCCCAGATACTGCAGAATTCGCCTGGTGCGGTCCAGGGAAACTTGGGCTTCTGACTGAGATGGAGCTCAGATGAGCCAGTCGTCCAGGTATGGGAAGACAAATATTCCCAGAGTGCGTAGAAATGCAGCCACTATTGCCATGCATTTGGTGAACACTCTTGGAGCAGAGGCTAGACCGAAAGGAAGCACTCTGTATTGGTAATGTTTTCACGCATCCTTGAGATCTAGAGAACAAAGCCAATCCTGACTCTGCAGATATGGAAGGAGAGTGCCTAAAGAAAGCATCTTGAACTTCTCCTTGCATAGGAATTTGTTCAATTCTCTGAGATCTAGAATGGGTCTGTATCCCCCTGTTTTCTTTGGAATGAGAAAATAGGGGGAGTAAAACCCTGACCCCTGCTGAAGAAGCGGAACTGCTTCTATGGCCTTCTGGGCCAGAAGGGTAGTCACCTCCTGATCTAGAAGGACGAGGGAGGTGGGAGAATTGAAGTGTCTCACCATGGTGTAGGGAGGAAGGTCTGAGAAATGAAGTTTGTAGCCCTCTCTTATGATAGAGAGGGTCCACTGCTCTGATGTGATTTGCTCCCATCTGGGAGCAAAATGAGCTAACCTTCCTGGAATGGTGAGAGGCTCTGGTTGTTGTAGAGCCAGAAAGGTTAAGTTCTCTAGTATCAAGTCAAAAACCCTGAGGGGGTTGGGACTGCTGGGTTGTAGCAGCCACTGCAGGTTTAGACCTGGCCTGTTTAGGTTGCTGTCGCTTAGTAGCAAAGCGAACTGTAGAAGACGGTTGACCAGAAGTGGAAGGAAATCTGCCCTTTTTTTAAAAATAATTTTTGAAAGATTTTTTCTTGGCCGGGATGGAGGTAGACTTAGAAAGTCTATCCAGAGCAGCATTTTCTGCATCCATTTGAGTGGCTTTAATTTGCCACTCCTTGCGAAATAGGTTTTCACCTGTACAGGGCAGATTTCCTAAGCCATCAGAAGCCTGGAGCCAAGCAATTCTACGAGCAGCTATAGCAATGCCTGAGGCTCTGCTGGCACCTTCAAAAGAATCAAAGGCTGCCCTGTTGGAAAACTTTGAAATGTCTTGCGTATGCTTAAGCCAAAGAAGGAACTCATCCCTTTTATCCTCTGGAATAAAAGGGAGAAAGTTGTGCAGCTTTTCTGCAACTTCCTTCAGAAACATACCCATATAAAGGCTATATGAATTGATTCTGGCAATAAGCATGCTAGCTTGGAAGATTTTCCTACCAAAAGCATCCAAGGTCCTGCATTCTCTTCCTGGAGGAGTAGAAGAGTGTCTCTTTGTACTCTTTATCCTCTTCATAGCTGACTGCACCACAATGGAATGGTGAGGAACTGAGTTTTTTTAAATCCAGAAGGAGGGACACGGTACATAGTGTCCAATCTACGAGAATGAGGAGAAAGGGTGAGAGGAGTCTCCCATAATTCAATCAAATGTTCTTGAAGAATTTCATGAATTGGCAAGGTGACTGCCTCTCTGGGAACCTTAGAGTATCCTAAAATATCTAATTTTTTTGCTCTAAGTTCTTTTTCAGAGGTTACTGAAATAGAGAGTCCTTTAGCTACTTCTATTATGAAGTCTTGAAAGGACAAATCCTCTGGAGGAGACATTCTCCTTTTTGGAGAAGAGGGCTCCTCAGGAAGGGTGATAGATACTTCAGGAGACTCATCCGATGAATCAGAATCATCAGAAGAATCGAAGTATCGTCTGCTCGATTCCAAAGATCGATAGGCGTATCGATCGGTACCGACATCGGGTGTTCCCGGTACCGGATCGGTACCGAGAAAGAGCCCAGGACAGGGAGCCGGAATCGGTATCCTGGCCGATGTCGATGCAGTCGGTACCGGTATCTAAGTTGGTACCGGTGCCGGCGCCGGTACCGACAACGGAGCTTGTTGCGGTACCGCCGGCGTCGCAGCCTTAATGAAAGCCAGTATAGCCTGCTGCATGGATTGCACAGTGTGATCCATGGACGCCACGACTGCCTGGATGTCGGTACCGGGAGATTGTGCCGGTACCCCAGAGCAGTCTAACAGGCGATCGGTCGAGGCCGTGCCATCGATGTCAACCTGTAACCCCATAGGAGGAGCTTTGGAAGCCGGAGCTTCCCGCCGGGGTTGTTTGGCTGGAGCAGGATCCTCGAGGGCAAGCCCGGAAGCATCTCGATGCTTAGAGGGAGATTTGCCCTTCGAGGACCTGCTAAAAGTATATTTGGTTACCTGAGACCCATCAGGAGAGGAAGACCTGGAAGATGTCGATGCCACCGCCGGTGCATCCGTGGGAAACAGCACATGGAGTTTGGCTGCCCGGTTCTGTAACCCTCGTTTAGACATTAGAGAACAGGACTGGCAATCCGGGATGGAGTGCTCAGGCCCCAAACATTTCAGACACCATTTATGGGTATCTGTGACAGAAATTGTACCGCTAAAATTTCTTATGGGCCTGGAGGCCTAAGAAGAAAAATACACCAAGTGAGGAAAATAAATAGTTTTTTGGTTTTTTTTTAAAAGAAAGAAAAGAAAAGACCGGCGGTACCGGTCCGGCGTCGGGGAAGGCAGACACGCGACCAAAGAAATAAATTAAAATAAAGAACTTCTTCAGCGGTGACAGGAACACGACCTGCTGGCTCCGCGGAAAAAAAGAACTGAGGAGAGTTGGTGAGGAAAGGCGGGAAGGCAGGGCGCAGGCGCTGTGGGATGCTCCCAAAAGCTTTCCTTTCTGGGAAGCTGGGAAGCGTTCCCGCGCAGGCTCCGTCGGTACCGACGTACCCATATGTGAGGACTCATTCCTGCTTGTTCCTGGAGATAGGTTCTTACTCTGGTAGGCGAAAGAAATACACTGAGCAATCTGTCCTTTTAGAGACTGGAAGTCCCAAATGAGAGGGATCAAAAGCAACAAAGAGCTGGGAAGACTTTCTATTTTGCTGTGTCCTTTGTAAGTAAAAGGCAAGAGCTCTTTTACAATCCAGATTATGAAGATTCCTCTCTGCACTTGATGCATGAGGAGCTGGAAAAAAGACAGGTAAATATACCTCTTGATTACGATGAAAAGGTGAGACCACTTTAGGCATAAGGACTACCTTATCATGATGGAACCTTGTATAAGGTGGATTAGCCACTAAGGCCTGCAGCTAGCTCACTGATGAGGCGAGCTGAGGTGACTGCAATGAGGAAAATAACTTTCCAGGAAAGAAATTTCAAGGAGGTGGTGGCTAAGGGTTCAAAAGGAGGCTTCATAAGCTGACCAAGAACCAGATTTAAATCCCATGCCACCAGAGGAGGCCTAATGGGAGGTTAAGTTAAAGTTAGGCCTCTCATGAATCTTGCAATAAGAGGATGAGAGGAAATAGGTTGTCCATTGATAGGCTTAAGGGATGCTGCAATAGCACTCAAATGGACCCTTACTGAATTCGTCTTAAGGCCTGCATTGGAAAGATGCAGGAGATATTCCAATAGAGAATTCAAAGGTAGTGCTAGAGGGTCAAGACCCTTTTCAGTACACCAAATGGAAAACCTTTTCCATTTAAAAGCATAGGAACGCCTAGTGGAAGGTTTTCTGGAAGCATGGAGGATATCCTTCACTTGTTGAGAAAGATTCCAGCCTTGAAGGTCTAGGCCTTCAGTAACCAAGCCCTGAGGTGAAGGGACTTGGGGTTTGGGTGCCACAAAGTCCCCTCTTCCTGAGACAGAAGGTCTGGAGCAGCTCCCAAGTCCAGGGAGGGGGCTTGGGAGAGATGCAGAAGTAGAGGGTACCACACTTGGCGTGGCCAGCGCGGATCTATGAGGATCATAGATCCTTGATCCCTCTGGAGTTTGAACAGAGTCTTGGGAATCAAGGGAATGGGTGGAAAGGCATACAGGAAGCCTTGACCCCAGTGAAAGAGGAAGGCATCCTGACACGGAATTCTGGAATAGAATCGGGGAAGTTTGGCATTCCACGGACTTGCAAAGAGGTCTATGTCCGGGGTTCCCCATTCTTGGAAGATTCTGAGTACCTGATCCGTGTGCAGGGACCATTCGTGTGGAAGCAGAACTCGACTGAGTCTGTCTGCCCAAGAGTTTTGAATTCCTGGGAGGTATACGGCCAGGAGATGGATTTGATGCTCTCTGGCGAAGGCCCACAATCTTAAAGCTTCGTTGCAAAGTGACAGAGCCAGTTCCTCCTTGCTTGTTTATGTAAAACATGGCTACTTGATAGTCCGTATGAATGAGGGCTGTCTTGTAGCTGAGCAGGGTATGGAAGACCTTGAGAGCTAGAAAAACTGCTCGAAGCTCCAGGAGGTTGATATGAAGAGAGGTCTCCTATGGAGACCAAGTACCCTGAGTGGAGAGGTCTTGTAGATGAGCTCCCCAACCTGTCTGGGAGGCATCTGTTGTGAGGGTTGCCTGAGGCAACAACTGTTGGAAGGGGGACCCCAGCAACAGATTTTGGGTGGACATCCACCATTGGAGAGACCAAAAGAGACGTTTGGAGGTTGCTATTTGGTCTGAGAGAGCTCCTGATGCTTGTCCACTGGGTGGACAAAGTCCATTGAGCTGCTCTCATGTGTAGGCGAGCATAGGGTACCACATGCACTGTGGATGCCATGTGGCCTAACAGCTGCAGCATCTCCCGGGCAGTTAAGTGGTTCTTTGACTGAATCTGGGAGGCTAACTGCACTAGACGTTGGCAACGGGTCTGAGGAAGGTAGGCCCTTGCAGTGGCAGTATCCAACCAGGCCCCTATGAACTCTAGGGACTGAGTAGGGGTGAGATGAGACTTTGGGAGGTTTACCACAAGTCCCAGATACTGCAGAATGCATCTTGTGCGGTCCAGGGAAATCTGGGCCTCTGACTGAGATGGAGCTCGGATGAGCCAGTCATCCAGGTATGGGAATACAAAGATTCCCAGAGTGTGTAGAAATGCAGCTACTGTTGCCATGCATTTGGTGAACACTCTTGGAGCAGAGGCCAGACCAAAAGGAAGCACCCTGTATTGGTAATGTTTTCCTTGGAAAAGAAAACGGAGGAACCTTCTGTGAGAAGGATGGATGAGGACATGTGTGTACGCATCCTTGAGATCTAGAGAACAAAGCCAATCCTGTCTTTGAAGGTATGGAAGGAGAGTGCCCAGAGAAAGCATCTTGAACTTCTCCTTGCATAGAAATTTGTTCAATTCCCTAAGATCTAATATGGGTCTGTATCCCCGTTTTCTTTGGAATCAGAAAAAAGTGGGAGTAAAACCCTGACCCTTGTTGAAGAAGAGGTACTTCTTCTATTGCCCCTTGGGCAAGAAGGGTATCCACCTCTTGACCTAGAAGGTCGAGTAGAGATGTTGGGGAATTGAAATGTCTCACCATGGTGTGAGGAGGAAGGTTTGAGAAATAAAGTTTGTAGCCCTCCCTTATGATGGAGAGGGTCCACTGCTCTGATGTAATTTGCTCCCACACCTGGGAGCAAAATGATCTAACCTTCCTGGAATGGTGAGAGGCTCTGGCTGTTTTAAAGTCAGAAAGGCTAAGTTCTCTAGCATCAAGTCAAAAACCCTGAGGAGGTTGGGTCTGCTGAGTTGCAGCAGCCCCTGTAGACTTAGGCCTGGCCTGTTTAGGTTGCTGACGCTTAGTGGCAAAGCGACCTGTGGATGATTGTTGGCCAGAAGCAGAAGGGAATCTGCCCTTTTTGAAAAAATACTTCTTGAAGGGGGTTTTCTTGGCGGGAATGGAGGTTGACTTTGAAAGTCTATCCAGAGCAGAATTTTCTGCATCCATTTGAGTGGCTTTTATTTGCCATTCTTTGCCAAACAGGTTTTCACCTGTATAGGGAAGATTTCCTAAGCCATCTTGGACCCAGGGTTCTAAATCAGAAGCTTGGAGCCAAGCAATTCTGCGAGCAGCTATGGCAATGCCCGAAGCGCTGCTGGCACCTTCAAAGGAGTCAAAGGCTGCCCGGTTGGAAAACTTTGAAATGTCTTGAGTATGCTTAAGCCAAATGAGGAATTCTTCCCTTTTATCCTCTGGAAGAAAAGGGAGTAAAGTGTGCAGCTTATCTGCAACCTCTTTTAGAAACACACCCATGTAAAGACTATAGGAGTTGATTCTGGCAATGAGCATACTGGCTTGGAAGATTTTCCTACCAAAAGCATCCAAGGTCCTGCATTCTCTTCCTGGAGGAGCAGAGGAGTGTCTCTTTGTACTCTTTATCCTCTTCATAGCTGACTGCACCACAATGGAATGGTGAGGAAGCTGTGTTTTATGAAAACCAGGACAAGGAGGGACACGATACATAGTGTCCAATCTGCGAGAATGAGGAGAGATAGTGAGAGGAGTCTCCCATAAGTCAATCATGTGTTCATAAAGAATCTCATGAATTGGTAAGGTGACTGCCTCTTTAGGAGCCTTAGAATAACCTAAAATATCTAATTTTTTTGCTCTAGGCTCCGATTCAGAGGTTACTGAAATAGAAATTCCTTTTGCTACTTCTCTTATGAAGTCTTGAAAGGACAAGTCCTCTGGAGGAGACATTCTTCTTTTTGGAGAAGGCGGCTCTTCAGGAAGGGCTATGGATACTTCAGCAGACTCCTCTGATGTATCAGAATCAGAGGAATCAAAGTACCGTCTGTCAGGGTGCTCTTCTAAAGCTCGGTACGCGTATCGAGTGGTATCGACATCGGGCGTCATCGGTACCGGTTCGGTACCGATGAGCAGCCCTGGACAGGGAACCGCTGCAGTCGGTATCCTGGTCGATGCCGATGCAGTCGGTACTGGTACCGGCGCTGGTGCCGGTACCGGAGCCGATACCATCAATGGAGTTTGTTGTGGTATCAGCGGCGTCGCAGCTTGAATAAAGGCCTTGATAGCCTGCTGCATGGATAGAACATTCTGATCCATCGACGCCATGAATGCCTGGAATTCGGTACCGGAAGGTTGCGCCGGTACCCCAGAGCATTCTAACAGGCGATCGGTCGAGGCCGTGCCATCGATGTCAACCTGTAACCCCATAGGTGGAGCTTTGGAAGCCGGAGCTTCCCGCCGGGGTTGTTTTGCCGGTGCAGGATCCTCGAGGGCAAGCCCGGAGGCATCTCGATGCTTAGAGGGAGATCTACCCTTCGAGGACCGGCTGGATTTATGTTTGGTTACCTGAGATCCATGGGAGGAAGAAGCAGCCCTGGAAGACGTCGATGCTACTGAAGCTGCATCAGAGGGAAACAGCACATGGAGCTTGGCTTCTCGGTTCTGTAAACCCCGTTTAGACATCAAAGAGCAGGACGGACAATCCAAAATGGAGTGTTCAGGACCCAAACATTTAAGACACCATTCATGGGTGTCAGTAACAGAAATAGTACCGCTGCACTTAGTGCATTTCTTAAACCCGGAGGCTGGTTTTTCCATGAGGAAAAATTTCTTGTGAGGCCTAAGGCCCAAAGAAGAAAAATACACTAAGTGAGGGAAAATATATATAGGTTTTTTTTGTTTTGTTTTTAAGAAAAGAAAGAAAAGACCGGCGGTACCGGTCCGGAGTCGGGGGAGGCAGACACACGACCAAAGAAATACAATAAAACAAAGAACTTCTTCAGTGGTGACAGGACTCGACCTGCTGGCTCCGCGGCAAAGAAGAACTGAGGAGAGGCGGTTAGGAAAGGCGGGAAGGCAGCGCGCAGGCGCTGTGTGATGCTCCCAAAAGCTTTCCTTATTGAGAAGCTGGGGAGCGTTCCCACGCAGGCTCCGTCGGTACCGACGTACCCATATGTGAAGACTCATTCCTGCTTGTTCCTGGAGATAAGCCTTTCACTCTGCTGTTGATGACTTCGGAGGGCCTTGGAAGACATTTTTCCACATGGTACACACGATTTAGAATCGTGGTCCGGGCCCAGGCACCAAAGGCAGCAGTCGTGGGTGTCGGTGAGAGACATAATCTTCTTACACCGATCACACTTTTTAAAACCACTGGAAGACATGGGGGGAAAAAGGGACCCCGCGAGGTAAAAAAAACGGCCTTCCAGGGAAAAAAAGAAGTGTTTTAGGCACGAACGCCCAGCCACTAAGGGCAAAAACCGAAAAAGAGAAAAGGGGGTTTGATACCGGTGTACCGATCCCAGCAGGAGGGGAACCGACGTCGAATCGGAGAAAAAACAATGTTAGAAAAAAATCTACTTTTAACCGGGAAAACAGGACACACGTCCGATGGGCTTCACGGAAAAAAAAAACCGAGGTAAGATGGCACCTTTAGGCGGGAAGGGAACCGGAAATGTGTGCCAGCATTCCCAAAGGCTTTCATGGAAAGCTGGGGAAATGCTCCGCTGGAGCTTCATCAGCGTCGATGACACCCATAAGTGAGGACTGACTTCCTGCTTGGTCCTGGAGAACAAACGCAGCAAGGTTATGAACTTTCGAAAGCCTTTCTTGCATTAGAAAGACTTTTCCCTTCGCCGTGTCGAAGCGCGTTCCTAGAAACTAGAGTTGCTGAGACGGTTGAAGATGACTTTTGGCAACATTTACCACCCAGCCGAGCTTCTCGAAGAAAGAAACCACTTGAGTCACTGCCCGACGCGCTTCCAGCAGGGAGTCTGCTCGAATCAACCAGTCGTCCAGGTAAGGATGCACTCGGATTCCCTGTTTGCGCAAAGCTGCTGCAACTACTATCATGACCTTTGAAAAGGTGCGCAGAGCCAAGGACAGGCTGAAAGGCAATGCACAAAACTGGAAGTGCTGACCCAGTACTGCAAAGCGGAGGAAACGCTGCTGGTCGTCCTTTATGGGAATGTGGAAGTAAGTCTTCGCCAGATCTAGAGAGGTGAGGAACTCTCCTGCACGCACCACCTGGATCACTGATCGAAGAGTCTAAATAGGGTGCGTGGAACCTGCAGAGACCGATTTACACCTTTGAGGTCTAGAATTGGGCGGAAGGCACCATCCTCCCTTGGGCACTACGAAATAAATGGAGTAACGCCCGCAGCCACTTTCTTCGAGGGACTGGCCGAACACCCATCAAAAGAAGCAGGCGGCAGACAGTGGAGCAAATCGCCACTCTTTTCAGCAGTCCTCCACCTGGCGAGACGACAAACGCCTCAGGAATGGGTCGGGAACACTCAAGAACATAACCGTGAGAGACTATGTCGAGGACCCACTGGTCTGAAGTAATGAGAGACCACTGACGAGAAAACAGAGTCAAATGTCCACCTATCAGAGGGATCCCTTTGGGAGGACCGCCCTCCAAAAAGATTTCCTGATGCAGACTGTCCGGTCGGTCAGCGGGAAGATTTTGCGGGCCCGGCTAACTTGTAAGATGACGAGTAGTTTTCAGATCCCTTACGAGCATCCCGAAAGGACTGCAACCTCTGGCCAAAAAAGTCCAGAAGTCAAAGAGGAGAAAGGCTTACCCGGGCGATAGCGACGAGCATCGCAAAATCTAGAGGTGCGCCTCGACATAGGGGAATACTGCTGAGAGGAGCGCCTACTAGCAAACTTAGGCTTATCTTCCGGGAGCCGCTGGGGTCGAACCTCCCCTAAGTCTTTGACCAATTTGTCCAGGTCCTTCCCAAAAAGAAGCTTCCCTCTGAAGGGAAGTTTGGAGAGGCGTACTTTAGATGCCGAGTCTGCTGACCATTGCCAAAGCCAGAGCTATCTGCAAGATACTGTGACGGTTGCCACTGCTCTCGCCGAGAGGCGCAAAAGATCATAAAAGGTATCCGCCAAGAACGCTGTGACTAATTCCAGACAGGCCAAAGCTGGATCTTCCGGCAGATGCCGAATCCACCTGAGAAGGGCTCAGGCCTCTAGACCCCCGCAAACAGAGGCCTGGAGAGATAAAGACAAAGCCAAAAAAGTAGTCTTGAGAAGACTCAACTTTCCTAACTTGTTGGTCACGAAGTGCTGCACCGCACTCCACGGGAATGGTAGTGTGCTTTGTTACCCCGGTCACAAGAGCATCCACCTTGGTGTTTGTTAGCCATTTATCTAAGTCCGGCGACGCCCAGAGATAAAGCTGCCCTAGACGGCAGGCAGACTGGAGGGGGATATCCGAAGTGTCCCATTCCCGCGACACCATCTGTTGCAGCTCTGCCAGGAATGGAAAGGCTCTAGAGGGCTTGCGAATGCCTTGTAATATTGGGTCTGGCTGAGAAGTAGCAACAGACTGCGGATCTTGCTGCTCCTGTTGATCCGTCAAACGTAGGGCTTCAACCACCTGCACAATTAATGCCTGCAACTCCTCTTTGCGAAACAAGTTAATATCCTGCGCTTCTGCTTGGCCTTCCACAGAAAACTCTGAGGGTGACCATTGCCCATCCTCCCGGTCTGACAAGCTGTCACTCTCCTCACCAGAGGACGGGCCGTCCTCTGGGGCTTTTGGCCAAGCGGTAGTAGTCCAGGAAATTTTTTATTTATTTATTTAACAATCACTTATATACCGCACCTTCCAGGGATCAAGTGCAGTTTACAAAGAACGAGTTAAAGAACAGAGCGACAAGTCTGTTTTTACATGGAACATCAGTGAACTATGAACAATAGTATATTTTTTACATGAAACATTAGAGAACTATATACATTAGAGAACTAACGTAAGGGAATTATATACAGAAGGTATAAGCCTTAACAAACAAAACATGCTTAATTTAGGTTGTATCAGAGACTAAATACTAGATAACATTGTATGGGTAAGTTGGGGCTATGCAAAAGGATAAGAATATGATTTTATATTTGTGTCTGTTTGTTGTAAATTACATTGATGGTTCTTAGGGTGGGGCAATTGGGTAAGTTTAATTGTTCTTATTTGTGTCCTTCTTGGTCTGATATCAATTTTGTCTTGTATCAATCTGATATTCTGTTATCAATCTAGTCATCTGTTATCCATTTTCTGATTTGGAGAAGGAGTTTGCCATTGGGCCATAGTGTGAGATAAACAGATGGGTTTTTAATTTCTTTCGGAGCTCCTTAATTTCGATTAATCTCCTTAGGAGACCGAGAATCTATCTTGGATATGTCCTCTGGCCTAGAGCGCTTGCGGAAGGCTGTGGCTGCAGACTGAGGAATCTGAGCCAGGATATCCACCATAGATCTGGAAGTATTAGTGTGCCAAAGATCCCAGGCTTGCCTAAAAAGTGCCAAAAACTGGGTATCATAGGCATGCAGCGGCTCTTGTTGACTGAAAGATTCTGGAGCAAGAGGGGATAAGCAAGGAGGAGAGGCAGGTTCACCCACTGGAGGAAGCTGCCTGGGTCCCTTTAGCTCGAGGACGCACAGCAGGACTGTCTCTGTCCTGAGCCCCCTTGGCCAATGTCACTGAAGTCTCCCCAGGATGATCAAGGCACACACTACAAATGCCATCCTGCAAATCCTTATGTTTTAGTGCAGACCATGCACCACTGAAGGGAAGGCACAATAGAGGCAAATAGAGACGGACCGCAGCCCCGAAAGGTACAAAACACCAAAACATCTCTCAAAACCCACTTAAAAAAACCTCAGAGAGGCACAGACTGGCAGGGGAGACAGAACTTAATATATTAAGGTGCTCACAAAAGCCCTCCAAAAAACAGAGCTATGCTGTAAAATTCCCGCCAAAACAAAATGGCCACCGCTAAAAATCCAGCCGAGAAAAAGAGCTCCCTGAAGCCTTAACACAAAAAAAAATTACAAAACTAACAGATTCGAGGAGCTAGGGCTGTAAGGACCCTAAATAGAGTGCTTATTCCCAAAAACTGGCCCCAGATCATCGCAATGAAAATTGGGGGGGGGGGAGGGGGACTTTGAATCTCAACTCACTGTGCCTGGAACAGAAGCAGTGCAGAGAAGCCAAGGCAGACAAGTCACAGCAGAGGAGCGATAAAGCTGTCAGGAAAAAAAACTTCAGGTTCCCCCGAGGACCAGCTGCACAGCTCCTCATCAGCTGATGCAGGTTTTCTCCCCTACAGAGAGGGAAGCTCAACTGATCCTCCTGACCAGGAGCTCAATCTCAATCTGCCTGCACTCAATATATATATAAATCTAAATATATATATATATATATATATATATATATATGCGGCTGGGAAACACAGAGGGACACCTCTAGTGCACCCTGGGTGCATCCAGCAAGAAATAATAAAAGGTTTAAAAGAACAGAGAGAAAAAAACTACACTCCACATCTGCTGGAGACAGAGAAATACTGGCGCGCCCTCTACTGGGGGCAGCTAGACATTACCAGAGAACAGCCTATCAGGCTACTGGGTATTTTTTTTATTTGTCTCTGTCTCCAACATCTGCTGGTAGGGGGACTAAATCCACTTGTCTGGACTGGTCTAGCAGGATATGTACTGGAAATAGAGGTTTTCTAGGCCTTGAGAAAGGTGTCCAGGGTCACGCCGTAAAAAAGAAAGGGAATGGATCTCTCCTGAGGCAACACAAAAGGGGACACAAGCCACAGGCCCAACAGATACACAAAGTCAAACAGATAGGCCTTGACTATCGCCCCCCTTTATTCAGTGGCCCAAGGTAACTTCATGGCCGCATCACCCCTGCGGGGACCAGTAAAGAGAACAAAAATCCAGTCTAATTTTCAGAAAGAAAAGTGACCTTCAGGTACCGAGGAAGCACCCTCCTGACACCCACCAGGTGAAGGTCCTTATCCTTCCCTGGCACTGCTCCTTAGGTAAGGAAAGTAGACAGACCACCAGATTAACATGAAAAGATGACACTACTTTTGGGCAAGGAGGGGACAGGCCAAATGTACATGGCCTCCTCAGAGGAGGACAGAAAGGGATCTTTACACCACAAGGCCTGCAACTTCAAGATACATCTTGCTGAGCAGACCACGACCAAAAGGACAGTCTTGAGGAGCAAATCATTTAGGGTAGCTCACCTCAAGGGTTCTTACATTAATGCTCAAAGAACTAAGCTGAGATCCCATGATCGAACAACTGACAGCAGAGAAGTGTGCAAGTGCCACACTCCCCATAAGAAACAGGACACATCAGGATACAAGGCCACAGAGCGCCCCATCATTGGCACCCTAAAGCAGGACGAGGCAACCACCTGAACCCTCAAGGAACAAAGGGAAAAGCCTTCATTAAATTCATCCTGAAGGAAGGCAAGCAAGGGCAACAAGTCTGCTGCACTAGGGCTGACTTGATTATGACACCAGTGCTCAAACGGGGGAGAGAGAGACATGTAAGCAAGGCGGGTAAGTGCCTCTCCTCGCTTTCAGAAGCATGTAAACTACGGCAGAAAAAGAGAAATTACACTTAGCTGCTAACTGTAGTTTCTTGAGGAACTCCAGTCCTGTCCCGAAACCTCTGGGTTGTGCACCTCCTCCAGCAGCTTGGAGAATGACTTGGACAAGCAATCATTGCAGACCAGTAAGAGCTTGATGTGTGTACGTGGCAGAATGGTAGAAACCATTATAAACAACAAAATTACTGAACATGTAGATAATCATGGTTTAATGGCAGAAAGTCAACATGGATTTAGCAAAGCTTCACTAATCTCTTACATTTTTTTGAAGGTACGAATAAATAGGTAGATAAAGGTGAACCAGTTGATATAGTATATCCTGATCCTCAGAAAGTATTTGATAAGGCCCCACATGAGAAACTCTTGAGCAAATTAAAAAGTCATGGATCAGAAACTGGTTAAAAGATAGAAAACAGAAAGTAGGGCTAAATGGCCAATTTTCTCAATGGAGAAAAGCGAATAGTGGAGAACCCCAGAGATCTGTGCTGGGCCCACTGCTTTTTAACTTATTTATAAATGATCTGGAAATTGAATATGATGATTACCTCACTCATTATTTCTAAGTTGCTAAAACACACAGGATTGTGAAAAACTGCAAGAGGTTATTAAAATATTGGAGACCGGGTGTCCGAATAGCAAATGAAATTTAATGTGACAAGTGCAAAGTTATGCAGTTAGGGAAGAACAATCCAAAGATGAAATTAGACTTACCTGCTAATTGTAGTTCCTGGAGAAACTCCAGTCTAGTCCCGAAATCTCTGGGTTGTGCTCGTCCTCCAGCAGCTTTGGAGACTGAGAAACGTCATCCTTTTGATGACCCTAGTACAAATACAGAGGGACCGCCTCTTCACTCCAGAAACCTATTGACAAAGCAGACTCACTGGAGCAACAATTAAGTAACAACTCGTATTCAACAAGTATAAACTAACTTAACTAGTAAAGATTAAGGGAGACCCCTTCTTCGTCCAGATCCCCCTTACCCCATTCTAACTCTGGGAACACCTTCTCAGGCCTGCTCCATCCCCTCACGGAGCAAAGCGACCTCCTTACCACTGTTCTAATTTGACACTCCCCTTTGTGACCAGAACCCATATAGGCATACCTTTAGCTTACCTGTGATAACCTGTTTGCTTCAGGCTCTAGTCCAAACCAAATACCCGAGCGGAATACGGGACTAAACTGGAGTTCCTCCAGGAACTACAATTAGCAGGTAAGTCTAATTTCATCTTCCTGATCGTCCCTCCAGTCTAGTCCCAGAATCTGAAATTTGTAAGGCGGCAACCTGGTCGTCCTTAAGTACATTTGCAAAGCACTACCGTCTAGACGTGCAGGCGGAAAGGGATACCTGTTTTGGCACGGCAGTGCTTCAGGCGGGGATAGCAGATCCGTGCCAAAACAGGTATCCCTTTCCGCCTGCACGTCTAGATGGTAGTGCTTTGCAAATGTACTTAAGGACGACCAGGTTGCCGCCTTACAAATTTCAACCGCTGGGATCAACTTGCACTCTGCCGAGGACGCTGCCTGGGCCATAGTCGAATGAGCTTTCAGCCCTTCTGGTACTCGTTTGCCTTTCAACAGATACGCCGACGCTATCGTTTCTTTAATCCATCTAGCAATGGAAGCCTTTGAAGCCGCTTCCCCTTTCTTTGCACCACCACCAAGAACAAAAAGCCCATCCGACTTCCTGAAATCTGCCGTCCGCTTCAGATATTTCTTTAAAGCCCGGCAGACATCAAGCTGATGCAAACGCTCCGCGGACGAAGACTCGAGACCTCCCCCGAAAACTGGCAAAGAAACTACCTGATTCATATGAAAGGGTGAAACCACTTTAGGTAAAAAGGATGGAACCGGTCTCAATACCACCTTTGAATCGGAAAAGGCTTCCGGCAAGACAAAGCCAGCAATTCTGAAATTCTCCTGGCTGAATAGCTACCAAAAAGACCACCTTGAGAGTCAGATCCTTCAAAGACCTTGCCAAGGGCTCAAAGGGTTCTCGTCCTAACGCCTCCAAAACTAAGGAAGGATCCCATGTCAGAACTACCTGACGATTCGGAGGTCTCATCAGACACAATGCCCATAGAAAACGCTTCACATCCGGATGTGCTCCCATGGCCATCCCTTTAATCTTACCTCTATAACAGGCCAGCGCAGCTAGATGTACTTTCAAAGATGAAGCCGCTAACCCTTTCTGAAAACCGTCCTGCAAGAAGGCGAGAATCTGCGGAATCGAAGCTTTTAGCGCAACCACTTCTTTCTCTGCACACCAGGCTTCAAAGACTCGCCATACTCGCACATTCGCCAATGAAGTAGACTTTCTTCGCGCCCTCAGCAATGTCGAAACCACTGCTGCGGAATACCCCCTAGCTCTCAGCCTTGTCCTCTCAAGAGCCATGCCGTAAGCGAGAATCGACCCACCTGGGGTATGTGC
This sequence comes from Ichthyophis bannanicus, assembly GCA_033557465.1. NCBI lineage: Eukaryota > Metazoa > Chordata > Amphibia > Gymnophiona > Ichthyophiidae > Ichthyophis > Ichthyophis bannanicus. The sequence continues at coordinate 778,428,204 of CM066033.1, forward strand.
AGGGGTCCCTGAGACAACAGGTCTCTCCTGACTGGTAGACGCCAAGGGCGATCCACCAACAGTCTCCTGAGATCCACATACCAAGGCCTACTTGGCCAATCAGGCGCTATCAAGATCACCAATCCTTTGTGTAGCTCGATCCGTTGAGCCACGCAGCCTATCAATACCCACAGTGAAAACACGTACAAGAGCTGCTCCTCTGGCCAAACCTGAACGAGAGCATCCAGGTCCTCCGACATTCTTTCTCGTCTTCGGCTGAGGAAGCGATTGACCTTTGCTGAGTGAAAGGTTGCCATGAGATCCATTACTGGCGATCCCCATTGACGTACTACCATTTTGTATACCTCGGATGAAGAATCCACTCCCCAAGATCTACTTTCACCTGATTCAAGAAATCGGCCTCGACATTGTCCACTCCTGCCACATGCACTGCGTATAGCGCCCCGAGGTTTCACTCGACCCATTCGAACAACTGCTCTGCCTCAGCTTCCAGCGCAACACTGCTTGTGCCTCCTTGCCGACTTGATGTAGGCCACCACAGTCGTGTTGTTGGAGAATACCCGAATCGCTTTTCCGTGTACATAGGGCTGAAACACCTCCAAGGCTAACGCTACCGCTCTGAGTTCCAGCCTGTTGATTGACCAGCGCTTCTCCTGATCCGAGCATTGCCCTTGCGCAGTTCTTCCCTGGAAGTGAGCTCCCCAGCCCACTAGGCTGGCATTTGTTGTCAGGGCTATCCACTCGGGTGTCTCCAAGGACATCCCCTTCTCCAGATTCCCTGGCAGTAACCACCACTGCAGCGCCTTCCTCGTCTCCTTCAGACAGGGCAATCCGCGAGACAGATCGCCGCTCTGTAATGGTGAGCAGCGCCCTCTGTAATGGTCTCATATGGGCCCTTGCCCACAGCACCAGCTCTAGCGTTGCTGCCATCGTCCCCAGCAACTGAAGATAATGCCACGCAGTGGGAAGCAGTCTTTTGAGAAACTCGCGAACCAACTTTCTGAGCCCTCTCGCTCGATGGAGAAGCAGGAACACTCTGCCCACTGCTGCATCAAACCTTGCTCCCAGGTATTCCAGGTTCTGCAACGGAGTCAATGTACTCTTTGCCCCATTGACTACCCATCCTAGGCCTTGGAGACACGCTACCACCCGGGCCGTGGCCCTCTCACTCTCATCTCTTGACTTCGCCCGGATTAGTCAATCGTCCAGATAAGGGTGTACCAGGACGTTTTCCTTTCTGAGCGCTGCGGCTACCACTACCATCACCTTGGTGAACGTCCTTGGCGCCGTAGCCAGACCGAAAGGTAATGCTCGGAACTGAAAATGTCCCATAGGCACTGCAAACCGTAGAAACCTCTGGTGTTCCTGCCGTATGGGAATGTGCAGGCACGCTTCCGACAAGTCTAGGGACATAAGAAACTCCCCTTTCCTTACGGCCACTATGACCGATCTCAATGTTTCCATGTGAAAATGAGACACTCGGAGACAACGATTTACCCTTTTAAGATCCAGAATTGGGCGAAAAGTGCCCTCTTTCTTTGGTACCACAAAATAAATGGAGTACCGACCGGAACCGCATTTGTCTGTGGGAACCAGAACTATTGCCTTGAGGGCTACTAGTCTCACTACTGTCTGTTTGATGGCTTCGAATTTGGGATACGCTTTGCAGGGGGACTGGACGAACGAGTTGGTTACTGGCCGCAGCAACTCCAGAGCATAGTCTTCACGGATAACCTCCAGCACCCACTCGTCCAACGTTATCTGGACCCAGGCAGGATAAAAATCTCTCAACCGACCCCCTACCGGTACCACTCGTACCTGGGCCCCCTTCGCTTCATTGCGTCTTCCTGAGAGTTGAGGCCGCCGCAAACCCTCTGCCTGCTCCTCGAAACCCCCGAAAGCTCTGGCTTTGATAGGGAAAATGCCCCCTCTGGTTTTGGTTGAATCTAGGGGAACGAAAACGGCAAAACTCCCGCTGCAAAGTCTTAAGGGCCCCGGTTGGACGCCCCTGCTTCTGCTTATCCTCCGGAAGCCGGCCCCCTTTGGATTCGCCTAGGTCCTTCACCAGCGTTTCCAGATCTTCCCCGAACAGAAGTTTTCCCCTGAATGGTAGCTTACTCAGCCTAGCCTTAGACGAACTATCCACTGCCCAGTTGCACAGCCACAAATTCCGCCACGCCGCCACCACCGAAGCCATAACCCCCGGATAAGGTCGTAATGGATATCTGGCAAATAGGCCGTCCCTGACTCTAGCCATGCCGCTTCAGTGGCCACTGCCCCCATCTGTTCTCCTTGAATCCGCTGCGACCAATGCAAACAAGCTCTAGCGACCCATGCTCCACAAATAGAGGCTTGTACCGATAATGCGCTCACGTCAAAAACCTGCTTCAGTAAGGTATCCAACTTCCTATCCTGGGCTTCCTTAAGAGCCGCGTTACCCTCTACCGGAATGGTAGTTTTCTTGGTAACAGCCACAACAGCTGCATCCACCTTTGGGGACTGAAACAACTCCTTATCCTGCTCTACCAGCGGGTAAAGACGGCCCATAACCCTGGATCCCTTGAGAGCCACCTCCGGCAAATCCCATTCTCCTTGAATCATTTCCTTAACAACCTTGTGTATTGGAAACGCCCTCTGCGTCTTCCGAAAGGTCTGCAACAAGGGGTCTTCCAAGTCTCCTCCTCTGCCGCCCCCCCGCCCGGCATATTAAGCGCCTTGAGCATCTCTGAAACGAGGGCTGGTAACTCCTCTCTGCGGAAAATCTGGACCACCCTAGCCTGGTCTTCCTGTTCCGCGATCTCTCCTTCCTCTAACTCCTCCTCGCACTCCAGGTCCTGCTCTCCCTCTTACGACAGGAGCACCTTGGACACCACCGACTGATCCGTGTCCCTGTCCAACTTGGACCTCTTAGCTGGAACCCTTGCAGAACCCATAGCAACCGAGGTACCAGATCCCTTCTCCTCCGGCTATGCCTCTGAAGCTGAAGACGGGAAAGGTCTCTTCATTCCCCTGAACGCCTGCTGTATTAGGGTAACGAAGGCCGGGGAAAGAATTGCCTCCAGACCCCCCTGGCATCAGCACCGGGGCAGGGGGGAAATCTGGAGCATTGGAGGGCCCCGCTACAGGCTCCACCGGCTGCTCGGCTGGAAACCCTGGTACCTGCAAAGGTTCTATCACCCCTTTAGGCCCCTCTGATACCACCTCTAAGGCTTGCTCCATTGTGGTCGCCTCCAGCATACAGCCTCTGCACACTCCTGTGTCCGAGACCGCCCCCTCCTAGCACCACAGAGCACACACTGCGGTCTAGAGAGCATCTCTGTACAAGGGGATAAAAGAACAGATATCAATAAGTGACTCTGTAGCCTCTATCCTATCCTATCCAGGATCCAGACCCCTCTATCAATCTTTACCTCCATTTGTTGGTACCCCTTTAAAAAAACTTTTTTTTTTTTTTTTTTTTACATTCAAACACCAATCTTCAGTCTATAACGTTACTCCAGGCAAGTGCTGAAGAAACTATGCCAAAACAAAGCTCTGCGCCCAAACACAGAGACCTTTTAGCCTGCCCGATGCCAAACGGTGCTTCCCGCGTTGAACCATGCAGTAGGGCCTGCAAAGTCGCACCTGCATAGCGGACCTGCTTCCCGTCGCCCGGCAGCTTACCTTGACGGGGTTTAAGCTCACCCCGCTGCCACAGGCTTACTCGGACCTTCGCCACTGTCCGGTCAGACCTCCTTCATGGCCAGGCTTGGCTTTCTGTCCTCAGCTGCCACTTCCCCCGATCAGCTGCCGTCGGCTCTGCACGCTCACAGGCAAGACCTCTGGCGCACTGTGGGATCGGGAACCGGCATCCATTCACCCCCTCCGACAGTGGTCTCTCGGTGCTGCCTCCTTTCTCTCTCCTGACAATGAACTGTGAGCGGGGGAGGGGGGCATACTCACTGAAGTAATTAAAGACAGACCCCGAAAATAAAAACCAGATTTCAATTTGAAAGCTATCAAAATTCTCCCTCTCTAAACCAAAAAATCCTTAATTGCCCTTCTAGTGAGCCCTTAACCTCTGAGCTCACCACCCTTCAGCTGCTTGGAGACAGAGAACTGGAGTAAAGAGGCAGTCCCTCTGTATTTATACTAGGGTCATCAAAAGGATGACGTTTCTCAGTCTCCAAAGCTGCTGGAGGACGAGCACAACCCAGAGATTCCGGGACTAGACTGGAGGGACGATTAGGAACTATGGCTACACAATGCAAAGTTCCACATTATGAATCACTGCCCAGGAAAAGGATCTAGGCATCATCGTGGATAATACGCTGAAACCCTCTGTCCAGTGTGCAGCAACAGCCAAGAAAGCAAACAGAATGCTAGGAACCATAAGGAAAGGAATGGAGAATAAATCCAATGATATTATGATGCCTCTCTATCATTCCATGGAGAGAAACAGGCAAAAGGAGCAAATTTGGCGCAAAGTATAAAAAGAGCACTGGACAATAGAGGATATGTGGTCATGGAAAGAAAAATCATAATTACACTTACCTGGTAATTGTAGTTCCTTGAGTGACGACAGTGCAGTCCTCTACGTCTGGGTTGTCAATCTCCTCCTGCAGCTTGGAGACTGGTATGTCAAAACTGATGACATCACTGGATATAGCCTGCTGCACTCCGCCTTCCATCCCAGTGTGAAACTATTAACAAAGCAGACTCACAGGAGCAACAAATAAGTAGCCAACAACCAGCAATGCAAATAGGTGAAACCAAAATAACTAAACACCTAAACAGCCACCCCCTCCGAGCAGGCTTTCGTACTCTTTGCCTTGCCATAGTGAAAGTGAATACTTCAAACAAGAGAAAGGAAAAACAGAGCTCACCTGTAACTTACTCCTGTCCCTTACCTCGGCTGGAACCTCCTAGAAATCTCCGGGCGGGAATGAGGACTGCACTGTCGTCACTCAAGGAACTACAATTACCAGGTAAGTGTAATTATGATTTCCTTATCGTTCCTCCAGTGCAGTCCTCTACGTCTGGGATGTACCAGAGCAGTAATTATTGGGAGGGACCCTTCCAGCCAGCAGACAAAACCGCCGACCCAAAAAGAGCATCGGCCACTGCCGCGACGTCAAGTCTGTAATGCTTGCTGAAAGTATGTAACGACGACCATGTCGCTGCTCTACAAATGTCACCCGGCGGAACCAAACCGTGCTCCGCCCAGGAACACGCCTGCGCTCTTGTGGAATGGGCCCGTAAACCGACAGGTACCACTCGACCCTGAAGCAAATAAGCGGAGGCAATCGCTTCCTTTACCCACCGAGCGATGGAAGCCTTCGCCGCTGCCTCCCCTTTGCGTGCTCCGCCGAACAGTACAAATAACCGATCCGACTTACGGAAGGACTCAGTAATCCGTAAATATTAACGTAAGACCCTCCGAACATCCAAAAGATGAAGATTGCGATCCGAACCGCCGCTCTCCAGCGTTCCAAGAACGGGCAAACAAACCGCCTGATTCAAATGAAAAGGGGAAACCACCTTAGGCAAAAAGGACGGCACCGGACGGAGAATCACCTTCTCCCGCGAAAAAGATAAGAAAGGTTCCCGGCACGATAACGCCTGCAACTCGGAAATCCTTCTAGCCGAACAAATGACCACGAGAAACACCGTCTTCAACGTCAAATCCTTAAGGGATGCCCGGCGCAAAGGCTCAAAGGGTGACTTAACCAAAGCCGTGAGGACGAGATTGAGGTCCCACGGCGGAATGTACACCCTACGCGCTGGCCGCAACCTAGTGACCGCCTTCAAGAAACGAACTACATCAGGATGCGACCCTAAAGGCACCCCATTGACCTTACCCCTATAGCAGGCCAGGGCCGCCAACTGGACGCGCAAGGAACTAGCGGCGAGACCCTTATCAAAACCATCCTGCAAAAACTCCAAGACCACCGGAATGGATACAGTGAGAGCTCGGACCCGACGACGAGAACACCAATCTTCAAAGATACGCCACACGCGCACATACGCCAAAGATGTCGAATGCTTCCGCGCCCTAAGCAAGGTAGTCACAACCGCTGATGTATAGCCTTTCTTTTTCAGTTTAGCCCTCTCAAGGACCATACCGTAAGCGAGAATCGATCCACCTGCGGCATGAACAGCGGTCCCTGTCGTAACAGATCCGCCCGCTGCGGTAGCCTCCAGGGTACGCCCTCCAACAGGCGCACCAGATCCGCATACCAAGGCCGTCTCGGCCAGTCGGGCGCTACCAACAGAACTTTCCCCTGGTGCGCTCCAATCTTTTGTACTACTCTGCCGATCAACGCCCATGGGGGAAAGACGTACAGAAGACCCGGCGGCCACGGGCGCAACAACGCGTCTATGCCCTCGGACATCCGCTCGCGCCTCCTGCTGAAGAACCGGGCGACTTTTGCTGACCGAAAGGTCGCCATGAGATCCATCACCGGTGGACCCCAACGCTCGACTATCTGCACGAAGACGTCGGGATGCAGCTCCCATTCCCCTGCATCCACGTGCACCCTGCTGAGAAAGTCCGCGGTGACATTGTCCTTTCCGGCAATGTGCGCTGCCGAGATCGCCGGCAACCGAAGTTCTACCCAGGCGAACAACTTGTCTGCCTCCGCCTCCAGGGCGGCACTTCCCTTGCCACCCTGGCGGTTGATGTACGCCACCGTCGCTGAGTTGTCGGAGAGCACCCTTACGGGCCTGCCGCGGAGTAGGTCTTCGAACGTCTGCAGTGCCAGGAACACCGCTCTCAGTTCCAGACAGTTGATCGACCATGATACTTCCAGCGGAGACCAAAGCCCCTGCGCAAACTGACTCTCGCAATGAGCTCCCCAGCCCGCTAGACTGGCATCCGTCAACAACGGTAACCATTCCGGCTGCTCCAGTGGCATGCCCGCTGCCAGGGACGACCTGACCAACCACCACCGAAGGGAGCGCCGGGCTGCGAGCGGACAAGGGAGCCGCTTGCTCAAGGAATTGGTTTGATGTGACCACCGGCGAAGCAGAGCTCGTTGCAGAGGCCGCATATGGACCTTGGCCCAGGGCACCGGCTCCAACGTGGCCGCCATTGTGCCTAGGACTCGGAGATAGTCCCACGCTGACGGCGCACCCACCGATCGAAACTGTTGGACTAGGTGCCGTAACCCTTCGGCCCGCTTGTGTGGCAGAAACACTTGCCCTCTCTTGGTGTCGAAGCGAACCCCGAGGTATTCGAGGACCTGGGTTGGTTTCAACTGACTTTTTGCCGGGTTGACCACCCAACCGAGACTCTGCAAAAAGGACACTACCCTGCCGGTCACCCGAAGACTCTCTTCCTCGGACTTGGCCCTGATCAACCAATCGTCGAGATACGGGTGAACGAGAATGCCTTCCTTGCGCAACGCCGCCGCCGCCGCCACCACCACCACCATGATCTTGGTGAAGGTTCACGGCGCAGTGGCCAACCCGAAAGGCAATGCCTGGAACTGATAGTGCCCCCAAGGAAAGGCGAATCGCAGAAACCTCTGATGTTCGAGATGGATGGGAACGTGCAAATACGCCTCCGTAAGGTCCAGAGACGTCAAGAACTCTCCTTGACGCACCGCCACAATAACAACCGGAGAGTCTCCATCCGGAAATGTGGGACGCGCAGGCAACGGTTCACGGCCTTCAGATCTAGGATAGGGCGCCATGTGCCGCCTTTCTTTGGCACGACGTTTTCTGAGGACTTCGTCACGGCGACAGGACAAACAAATCCAACACGGGTTTCGAAAATTCCAGGGCATAGCCGTGCTGCACGATCTCGAGCACCCACTGGTCGGAAGTGATGTGGGTCCAGGCGGGAAGAAACTCCCGAAGTCGTCCGTCTATGGGAGTCTCCGCCGCCGGGACCCACCTCGTTTCATTGAGACTTACGGGCAGCGGTCGCAGGGACGGAAGCGAAACCACTGTTCGCTCCCCGAAACCCTCGAAAGCCCTGGGCCCGAGACGGAAACCTACCCCTCTGGAAACTTCCGAAACGAGGGGAACGAAACCTCCGGAAATCTCGAAACTGACTACGAAAGCCTTGACCAGACTTGGTCTGCTTCGGTCTATCCTCCGGAAGACGACCCGCCTTGGACTCTCCCAGAACTTTCACCAACTTATCCAAGTCGTCACCAAAGAGCAAACCTCCCCTAAAGGGTAGCTTGCTAAGACGGGACTTCGACAGGCCATCCGCCGCCCAATTCCTCAACCATAATAAATGCCGGGCAGCTACCGCGGACGCGGTACTATTAGCCAGTGCCCTAATCAAATCGTAATGAACATCAGCCAAGTAAGCTGCCCCTGATTCCAGGCGATCCAATTCTTTCAGCTCCTCGAGATCTAAATGAGGAGACTGACGTAACCTCTGAGCCCAACGTAGAGCAGCTCTGGCCACCCATGCCCCACAGATGGACACCTGTAGCGACATAGAATCCGCCTCAAAAACCTGCTTGAGCAAACCGTCCACCTTACGGTCCTGGTTATCTTTCAAGGCCGCACTGCCTTCCACCGGAATGGTGGTCTTCTTTGTAACCGCCGAAACCACCGGAACCGCTCCTTATCCTTATCGGCAATGGGATATAATCTCTTCAAGGTCCGCAAGCCCCTCAGGCCTGCTTCCGGCTTATCCCACTCATCTTGAATCATTTTGTCCACCACCTTATGTACTGGAAACACCACCTGAGTTTGTCGGACTGCCTGGATAACCGGGTCCTCCAGCTCCTCCTCCACCGCTACCTGCGGTGCTAGATGCAACATCTGCAATGTTTCCGAGATCAAGGCAGCCAACTCCTCCCTACGAAAGACCCTAACTATCGTAGCTTGATCTTCAGGTTCAGGAATCTCCCCTTCTTCGAGATCTTGGGTACCCTCTTCCGGATCCCAATCCGGGACGGAAACCTCAGGCCAAGATGCCTCAGCCAGCGCAGGGTCCCTGGTTCTCGCCCGCTTAGTCACCAAAGGACCCTCACCCAAATCTTCCGCGGCCTCTAGCTGCGGTTGGGGCGACGCTAGTGACGCAGGACCCACTGCTGCCCCCTGACACTTTAGGCAAAAAGCCTGATGCATGAGCAGCACAAACTCCGGACTAAATTCACCGAGGGCCGGCAACGGTATGGGTAGGGAGATTCCAGAAGGCCCTGGCAACTCCTCTACCGGGGCCCCCTGTGACACAGATTGCGGGGACACAGCCCGGACATCAGCTGGCGCTCCCTGCGTCTCAGTGGACTCCTGCAGATCCATCTGCTGTTCTACGGTGGATGATAGCGTTGCGCAACCACGACAAACGCCAGTATCCGCCACCGTCCCTCTTCGGGTGCCACACACAAGACACTGGGGTCTGGTCGCCATAAGGTCAACGAGCCAAGGCCGCAGAGCCCAACTGCCTTTTTTTTTAAATTTGTAAAACAGATTATGTGAAGAGAGAGACCCCTGCTGACCTCTGTTATGTACTGTGTGTGTGTGTATATATATATATATTTTTTTTTTTATTATTTTTTTTTTAACACACTAGCAGCACCAGGAGAAAAAAGTCCTGTCAGCCAGTTCCCCCCCCCCCCCTCTTGCGGGAAAACTGAAGGAAGAGGAAACAACGATGAAGGAGACCCCTAAAAATAAAATTAAGCAACCCAAAAATAAAAGCAACAAAAAATCAAATAAAGAAGAGGAGAAACAAAGAAAAACGGGCCCCCAGAAGCTGACTGCACTGCTACCCGCAGCTGCACGGCCGGCTGTTCTCCTACACGCGGTCTCTCCCGCGGCTCAGAAAATGGCCGCCGAGAGACGCCGCGCCGGCAAAAAAAGGCGCCAAACACATCACGGGAACCCTACCTGAAAGTAAGACTTTCCCCCACAGAGCACCTGGCCGAAGCCGGCAGAAGGCTTACCGGCTCTCTCCGCAGCTGCCCGGATAAAAGCGGAACCGCATGGAGCTTACCGCACCGGCCTGAAAGTTCCCCGACGGCTTCAGCGCTGACAGGGGAGCCGCGGCAATGCCGACTAACAGAAAAATGCTGCCGAGGTCAAGAGAGGCGCTCCCCCGACAGTCCTGGGGGAGAGACCTCCGTGCTCCAAGGGGGGGAACTCGAAATTCCTGAGCCCGAACCCCCAAAAGACTTCTCATGCCAAGGCAAGGAGCAAAAGAGCCGGACTAAGCAGAGGTGCTTTCCCCGTTTGATTTTTTTTTTTTTTTTTAAAGGGACAGCACCACTGTTCCCTCTAAGCTGTGCGCATGTGCGCGCGCACACACCTCACTGAGCGAGCGCACATACTTTACAACAGAGCGCACAAAAATTACGTCTCTGATTCTGATAGAAAACAACACAGACGTCTTAAAATTTAAAAGTTATGATTGTAATTACTAGAAATTTCCCACTTCATTTAGTAATAGTCTATTTTCATTTAATTTGATTAAAATCAGTGTGGTGTACATACTGTATTCTGATGTGTAGTCAAATTTTAAAGTATATAACTCTGAGTGTCGTTATGTGGCGCACAAAAATGTAACTTTCCTTCAAAAGCTGCACACAGCTGATATTTTATGCGCACACAGCCTACAGAAAATTAGAGGGAACATTGGACAGCACCCAAATAAATGTTAATAATGTTAACCCTAGCTACACTATACCAACAGCTCCTTATCCATTCTTCCAGAGAGCCCTGCTACAAGGCTCGTCAAGTCCTCCTGCTGCGTGGAGACTGGTAACACAGTGGGATGGAAGGCGGAGTGCAGCAGGCTATATCCAGTGATGTCATCAGTTTTGACATACCAGTCTCCAAGCTGCAGGAGGAGATTGACAACCCAGACGTAGAGGACTGCACTGGAGGAACGATAAGGAAAGTGGAGTTAAGAGTAATGCCTAAGTAGCGAAGGGAAGAAACCAAGGGTATAGGAAAGGGCAGCAGAGATGGGGGCTAAGGAAGGGACTGAAGAGGAAAGAGAACCATATGGCAGAAGTTTTAGATGAATTAAGATGAAGAAAATGGTCAAATTAGGCCTTACCTGCTGTCTTTCCTTGAGTATCTCCAGTCCAGTCCCAACACGGATGGGTAGTCACGCCTGTCCAGCAGCTTGAAGACTGAGCATGTCAGACTCCTCCCAGCCACAAGTATCCTACTGACAAAGCAGAGTTAGGAAAGAAGGAAAAACACTACACATCCTGCAACACCAGGCTGATTAGCTAATAATAAATCAATCACACATCTTGGGAACTAAACCCCATGAGTTCCCTTAAACTGAATGTCAAAGAAGCAAGAACCTCCTTGCGAGTAAAAGCCGGCTCTCAGATGATCCAGATTGCCCAAGAATCCAATCTGCTCTCTGTTCAGGCGTTCTATGGTCTAGCCCAGACCATTTCTTATTTTTGATTCTTTTTTTTTTTTTTTTTAATTTATTAGAACCACTTATCTCAGTCTTCTCTGACCGCTCCGCAAGGCCATACAGATGTACTTATTTGAGGCCCGGGATCGCAATCTGAACTAATGAGGATCAGAGGTGGGTCATGGACTGGACTGGAGATACTCAAGGAAAGACAATTAGCAGGTAAGGCCTAATTTCACCTTCCTTATTGTATCCTCCAATCCAGTCCCAACATGGATGGGATGTTACATAGCAGTACTAGCCCTGGGAGGGACCCACGAGCCCAGCCTGAATCATGCTGCTCCAAAATTTGCATTCCTCATTGCCTGCATCTCTCATTGCTTGCACATCCAAGTGATAATGCTTCACAAAGGTATGTAGAGACAATCCATGTTGTGGCCCCTGCAGATATCCACCGGTGGAATCAGGCTCGATTTCACCCAGGAAGCCACCTGTGCTTGTGTCAAATGGGCCCACAGCCCTACTGGCACTGCATTACCCTTGAGCATATAAGCCGAGCCAATCTCCTCTCTAACCCACCAGGAAATGGAAGCCTTGGAGGTCGCTTCCCCTTTCCGAAGACCTCAAAACAAAACAAACCACCTATCGGTCTTCCTGAACTGACCTATGACCTTCAAGTACCACCGGAGGATTCGACATACATCCAGGAGTTGCAGAAGGGAACCCAACTGGTAATCTCCCTCCCCCCGAACACACCGGAAGAGTAACAGGCTGATTAACGTGAAATGCAGAAATCACCTTTGGTAAGAAGGACAGGACTGGATGTGGTACCACCTTTTCCCAAGAGATGAAAAGAAAGGGTTCTCGACAGGTTAAGGCTTGCAACGCAGATCCTCCTAGCCGAAAAAATAGCCACCAAGAAAACCGCCTTCAAAGTCAAGTCCTTCAATGAGCATGCAGCCAGTGGCTCAAAAGTGCCACAGTCAGTACCGAGAGTACCAAATTACGGTTCCATGCGGGAACAACTGACCTTATCGGTGGACGAAGCTGTTTTACCACCCTAAGGAACCACACAACATCTGGGTGAGCCGCTAATGTTTTCCCCTGCACCTTCCCCTCGGTAACAGGTCAGTGCTGCCACCTGCACCCACAGTGAACTACACACCAAGCCTTTTCCCAGCCCATCCTGAAGGGCCAGCAAATCCAGGACCGGAGCCTCCAGGGGTCTCAGTCTCCTATCTACACACCAACTTTCAAAAATCCTCCAGACTCTAACGTAAGCAAGAGACGTGGAATGCTTATACGCTTTCAGCAGGATCAAAATTACTGTGCCCGAATAACCCTACTTAACGAAGGGCGTCCTCTCAAGAGCCATGCCATAAGAGAGAATCGATCCACCTGTGGCATTAGGACAGGGCCCTACGCCAACAGTACTGTACAGTCGCTCCTGTTCAAGGTAGCTAGGGATCATCCGCTAACAACCTTACCAGGTCAACGTACCACAGTCTGTGCGTCCAGTCCTGCACAATTAACAGGACCATTCCCGTGTGCCTCGATCCGCTGTACCATCCATCCAATCAGGGCTCACAGTGGAAACACATAAAGCAGACCTGTTGCCGGCCACAGTTGTTCTAGGGTGTAAAGACCCTCCGACATCCGTTCCCTTCTTCTGCCGAAGAAGCTATTTGCCTTTGCCGACGTTAGGGTTGCCATGAGGTCCATGACTGGAGGACCCCAGCAGAGGACCAGCTGTGTGAACACCTTGTCGTTTAGCATCCATTTGGCGGGATCCACTTGGATTCTGCTGAGGTAATCGGACACCATGTTTGATCTGAGGTTGTCTTCCACCCAAGCCAGCAAGGGGGCAGTTTTGATCAACTGGATGCTACCCATTCCCCCTTACCTGTTGATTTATGCAACTATGGTGGCGTTGTCTTCCTGCCTTCCCTTGCAGAAGATCCGTGAGGTTCGGGAGGGCCAAGGTCACCGCTCTCAACTCATTTGTTTATGGTCCAAGCAGACTCTTCTGTCGACCAGCTGCCCTGTATTATCTGTGTCTGGCAATGGAGCTCCCAGCCTGTCAGGCTGGCATCCATTCTGAGGGCAATCCACTCCAGCGTCTCCAATGGCATCCCCGCCACCACCAGAGTGATAGCTTGATCTCCCTTGGGCAAGGTAATCGCTTTTCCAATGGGTGACATTGGGCTGACCATCTCTTCAGGAGGGATCTTCGTAGTGGTCTCATATGTGCCCATGCCCAAGGCACCAGTTCAATCATTGGCTGCTATCGAACCCAAAAGTTGCAGGTAAAGCCATGCCATCAGATCCGATGTCTATAGGAAGAATCTGACCTGTAGGCACAGTTTGTTCATCCGCTCCAAGGGTAAGGAGACTTTGCCCTCTTGCATCCAAAAGTGAGCTCCTATGCAAATCAACTCCTGAAACGGCCTCATGTTGCTCTTGGTTGCGCTGATCACCCAGCCCAGACCCTGAAGGAACTAGACTACACGCGCCATGACCCTCACACTCTCGTCCCTGGATTTTGCTCATATTAACCAATCGTCGAGATAAGGATGCACCAGAATTCCTTCCTTTTGAAGGGTAGCCGCCGCGACCACCATGACTTTGGTGAATGTCTTGAGTGCCATGGTTAGACCAAATAATATGAAAAGATTCACCAACTATTACCCCAAGTATTTTTTAATAAATTTTTGTCGAAGCGTGTCGAGGGAGGGTGAGAATTGAAAATCTCACCCACTCCAGACAAGCTACTTTTATTCTATAAGGTTCCCCACCTTTAAATAAAATCAATGACAAATTGTGACTTATCTGTCCATACTGCAAAATCTTCCAAACAAAATTTCCACCGTTGCTTGATATACTAATGTTCCACACGACGTGCACGTTTCGGGAATGATCCCTGTTTCAAGTGTTTTCTCCTCAGCATATTAAACCAATGCAACAGTGAACAAAAAACGCCGTCTCGCAGCTTGAGGTTTCCCGTTAATCAAAATTGACTAGACACCATTTGCTTTTCAAAGGAGAACCAACCAATGGCAAAGGGGAAAACCCAACAGTAGGGGGAATCCCTTTTTCAATTGGCTACCGATAGAGTTGAATGACATCATAATAGACTGAGCCAATCAATTTCGCGATTCAGTCCAGTAGGGGAGATAGCATTGAGTTGAAAAATCCAACGTTGCGCCTTCCACTGTAACTTACTCTAACGATCCCCACCACAGGGGTCCCAAAGGAACATGGTCTATAACTGTCCAACGGAGATCAAAATTATGTTGGTAAGTCATACAATGAGTCACTATTGGTGCCGTTTGTATCTGTTGCCGAAGTCTTGACAAATGTTCTGCCAAACGTTTCTTAATCGGGCAAATAGTTCGGCCCAGGCATATAGCAAATCGCAGGGACACCAAAGCACATATACTACATGAGAAGACAAACATGTAGTATTCCACTGACACTTATAAATTTGTTGTGTCCCCGGATGATACCACTCAGATCCCGTGATCGTGGATGAGCAATAAACGCAATGCGAACAAGAACTATGCGTCCCTTCAATCTCCCCAGATACGGGCTTGTCAATCGCCGCTGTTGTTTTTATCAATCGATCGGACAAATTCGAACCCCTCGAAAAGGCAATCTGTAATGGTTTGTCAAAACAAGTGTGTAATCGCAACACTGGCCAATGTAAACGGATAATTCGCAAAACCTCGGAACTCCGTTCCATATAAGGCAAAATTCCTCCTACAACGTCTGGAGACCTCTGACTTGTTGAAGAAAATTGGGGGTCTAAAAGCCACTCTCTGTGGATATAATAGGCTCTACGGTAAGCATTCCGCACCACAGAAACAGGATAACCTCTGCAGAGAAGCCTGTTTCTAAGATCTAATGCATGATATTTAAAATCCTGAAGAGAACTGCAGAGCCTCCGTAACCTAAGAAATTGGCCAAATGGTAACCCTCTCCGAAGAGGACGTGGATGGAAGCTTTTGAAATGTAATAAGCTATTTCGTTGAACAGGCTTCTGAAATAAAAGTTGTCCTCAGTTTATTACCTTCCTTAAATACTTCCATATCTAAAAATTCAATTTTCTGATCCTCAATATGTTCAGTGAATGTTATTTTGAATCTCAAAGAATTCAACCAAACAATAAAGTCATGTAAAGAAGGTAGATCGGCTGTCCAGACCAGAAACACATCATCTAAAAATCTCTTCCATATAAGTATATTAGCAAAAAATGGAGAAGTTTTTATTTGCATATCCTCCATTTCCGCCATATAAAGCGTTGCTATTTAAGGGGGCCACGGTGGCCCCCATAGCTATACCAGAAACTTGCTTATAATAAATTCCCCTCAAATAGGAAATAATTTCTGGTAAGCTCCAATTTTATCAATTGTAACAAAAAAGAACGGGGAAGGTGCTCAGGAGCATAAATAAATGAAATTTCCAACAAACGTAACACTTCCAATTGATCTATATTGGTGTATAATGCCACTACATCAAGGGTTACCAATAAAGCTACAACAGGCAAATCCACCAACGATATAGCTTGTATAAAATCGGTGGAGTCACGAATGTATGACCAAACTTTACAGGCTTCTTGTTTCAAAAAGATGTCACAAAAAATAGAGAGGGGTTCCAATATTGAATTTTTGCAGGAAACAATCGGCCTACCCGGAGGAGAAGATAAAGATTTATGAATCTTCGGAACTAAATATATGACCGGGCTTTACGGATGCAATGTGATCAGGAAATTGCGTTCTTTGCGAGTAACCCAATTTTTATCCAAAGCATCATCCACCAAATCTTTTATCCCCTCAAATAATTGCTTTGTAGGATCTTTCTCCAGTACCTGATACAGTTGAGTATCATCTAAATGATCATGCAGCGACCCATAATAAACTGATGAGATCCCGAGCCTCAAATAAGTACATCTGCATGGCCTTGCGGAGCGGTCAGAGAAGACTGAGATAAGTGGTTCTAAGCAAGCCACCCCTGACTCCACCCCCGACTCCAGCCTGGATTGGTGGTCTTCTTGGTCAGAGCCAAAACTGCTGCATTCATCTTGGGGGAGCAGAACACTTCTCTCTCTTGTTCGGGAAGCAGGTAAAGGAGCACCATCGTCCACTCTCCTCTGAGACCAGCCTCCAGTACATCCCATTCCTCTAGGATCATCTGTTTGATGACCCGATGCACGGGAAAGACTGTGATTTCCTCACCACCTGGAACAACAGATCTTCCAGAGGTTCCTCCTCCGTCTGTGATCATGAGGTCATATTGAGTGTCTTCAGGGAATGTGTGATCAGTGCAGCCAGTTCCTCTCTACGGAAGATCCGCACAATTCGGGCCTCCTTCCAGCTTGTCTGCCTGAGCGGTGCCCCCCTTGTCCTGCACTTCCTGTCCCTCCGAAAGCAACGAGGCAGCGTTATCCCAGGCCTCCGCCCCACGCCTGGCCTTGGCCAAGGGACCTCCTTGCACGCTGGTGGATACCGCCACCTCAGCAGATGTTCTCTTACAGGCCTCTTGAATGGACCCGGATCTCGAGTTCTTCTGTTTGATACAAAAAAAGCCTTGTGCATAAGAAGGACAAACTCTAGGGAGAAGCCACCCCCCCCCCCCTGCCCCCAAGTCCTCTGTCAGAATATCCTTGGAGGTGGAGAATCTAGGGGTCTGCAACTCCCGGCTCCTTATTGTGACCCTAGTCTGTTTGGGGGGAGCACCCGTCCCACTATTGAAACATGGATCTTCCTCCCCAAGTTGGGGTTCCCCCATCTGCTCTGAGGAACCTGCTCCCTCTTGCAGGTCATCCTCCAGGGAGCGTGCTTCTGTCTCACAGCCCCTGCAGAATCCCTCTTCCAACACGGCCCCCCTTCTGGACCTGCAAGCTAGGCAAGTCAGTCTTGCAGGCATAATTTAAAACTCTTCTTTTTTTTTTATACCAATAAAAAAAAACCTGGGCTGAACTTCAATTCGCCTGATGTAGAAAAAAAAAGAAAAGAAAGGAAAACCCCAAAAGAGCTGTTTGCCATGGGAAGGGGGAAAAGAAAAAGAAAAACCAAAATGGCCTCCTTTTAAATTTCCTGCCTAAACGCCGACGGTGTGAGGCTTCTCTTCTGCACACTCTCTTCCTGTTAGCAACAAACCAACCCCCTTAAAACTAACCCAAAGGGTCGAAGACCATGCTTATGTGCACCTTAAGAAGAGGAAGAAAGGAAAGGAATTGCTATTGTCAAAAACGCCGCTCAGCCCACTGCTGGTTTTGGCGGTTGCGCAATACCTGCCTTTGTCACCACGCACTGCTCAGCCTGCCCAGAGGGCTTCGGTGGTCGCATTGCTTCTGATATAGGAAGAAGCCTGCCTGCAGAAAAAGTGTGCCCCAACCAGCTCCTGCCGGCATCTGCGGTCACGGCTCCAGTGGAAGAGAAATTCTAATATGAAAATGTGTCCCTTTAGATGGCAGGCTAGGTTCTGGCACCTGACTCAGCCCTGAGCCTCCTCTCCTCTCTGTTTCCGGTTAGAACCTTGGGTACTTCCATAAGGAAGAGTCCCTAAACAGGGCTTCCCCCTTCCTTCTGGTGCTGCAGGTAGGCCGATAAGAAAAGAAAGATGAAAAAGGAAAGATGGAACAAAACCACAAGATATCTCCTCCAACGAGGAAACAAGTCTCTCCAGCTGCTTGAAGACTGAATACCGGGGGCTGGGAGGAGCTTACAGCTGCCCAAGTATGCTGATGTCAGATGTCTGACATGCTCAGTCTCCAAGCTGCTGGATAGGCGTGACTACCCATCTGTGTTGGGGACGATCATGCCAAATAAGGTGAAATTAGACCTTACCTGCTAATTTTCTTTCCTGGAGTCCCTCTGGTCCAGTCTAGAAAAGCAAGTTATGCTCATCTACCAGCAGGTGGAAACCAAGAACACAACTTAAAGCGTGCTATAAGTAGCCTGTGTCACTGACAATAGCCAGTATGAACATCACAAAGCAGAGAAAATGGAGCCAATCCCAATTCTCTGACAGCCATGTCCTCTCCTAGAAACAAACGAGAGGTACCACCCATACAATTCTTTCAGATCTTTCCTTGTTGTCCCTCCAGTCCATGTGGGATGTAACACAGCAGTAACTAAGCTGAGAGGGACCCGCAGGTCCAGTATTCAGCATGGAGACCCCAAAACATGCATCATACGAAGTGTGGACATCCAGCCGGTAATGGCACATAAAGGGTATGCAAGGATGGCTAAGTAGCCACTCTGCAAATGTCAGCCCATGAAACTAGATCATGCTCCGCCCAGGAAGCCGCTTGCGACCTCGTCGAATGTGCCTTCAGACTACTTGGGACTGGCCTATTCTTCAGCACATAGACAGAAGCAATCGCCTCCTTTACCCAACGAGCGATCAACACCTTGGAAGCCTCTTCCTCCTTGTGCGACCTCTCCAAACAAAACAAACAGATGATCGGACCTATGGAGGGACTCTGTTCTCCTACAATACTGACACAACACTCTGCTTAAGTCTAGATGGTGCAATTGATGATCTTCTTCGGAATCCTGCGAATGAGCAAAGACTGGAAGGGTCACAGCCTGGTTGAGATGAAACCACGAAACCACTTTCAGTAAAAAGGACAGGACAGATCTCAACATCATCTTCTCCTTGGAAAACACTAAAAAAGACTCTGTGCAAGAGCGAGCCTGACGTTGCGAAATCCGCCACACTGAACAAATGGCCACCAGGAACACTACCAAGGTAAGTTCTTTCAAGGATGCCCTAGAGCAAGGCTCAAAGAACAATCCTGTAAGAACTGACAGCACCAGGTTAAGGTCCCACAAGGGAATAGCCTGCAAAGGAGGACATACTTATTCAATGCCCTGAGAACCGAACCACATCTGGGTGAGCAGCCAGCAAGAACCCCTGTACGTGTCCATGGTAACACGAGACAGCTACCACTCGGCCTGCAAGAAGGTCAAAATTATTCAGAAGTGAGGACGAAAGGCCCAGAGACCGCTGTCCTCACACCAGCTTTCAAATACCCACAATACTCTGACATAGGCTAAAGAGGTTAAACGTTTATGGGTTCTCAAGAGGGTGGCCAATATCGAAGCTGAGTCACCCTTGCGCTTTAGACTCGCCTTTTCAAGAGCCAGGCCACAAGCGAGAATTGATCCACTTGCAACATCAGGATTGGTCCCTGTGAGATCAGATTGATTCTGTTTGGGATATGCCACGAGCTCACTATCAATAGTATGTGGAGATCGGCATTCCACAGACCGCAAGGCCAGTCAGGAGCAATGGGAATCACTCTGTCAGGATAGGATTCTATGCGCTGAAGACGCTCTATTAGGGGCCACAGAGGAAACACATAAAGCCCCTCCATCGGCCACCTCTGCACCAAGGCATCGAACCCCTTGGACATGGACTCCCAAGCACCTGTTGAAGAACCTGCTCATGGCGTTTGAGACAGAGGTTATGAGATCCATAACCGGCACGCTCCACCAACAGGTGATACCGTGAAAAACTGCCACATTTAAGATAAGATAAGATAAGATATGCCATACTGGGTCAGACCAAGGTCCATCAAGCCCAGTATTCTGTTTCTAACAGTGGCCAATCTAGGTCATATGTACCTAGCAGTTTCCCCAAGAGACACAAGTTCCACAATGCTTGTACTGGGTCAAGCATTGATATCTTCGGTCACTTCTTAATAATGGTTTATGGACCTTTCCTCCAGGAACTTGTCCAAACCTTTTTTAAACCCAGCTACACTAACAGCCTTTACTACATCCTCCGGTAACAAATTCCAGAGTTTGATTACACGTTGAGTGAAAAAATATTTTCTTTTATTAGTCTTAAATAGTTTACCCTGTAGGTTCGTTGCATGTCCCTTAGTCTTTCTATATTCTGATAACGTAAACAATTGATCTATGTTTACTCATTCCACTCCGTTCATTAATTTATAGACTTCTATCATATCTCCCCTCAGCTGTCTCTTTTCCAGGTTAAAGAGCCCTACCTTTTTAGCCTTTCTTCATAGGAGTATCCTTTCATCCCCTTTACCATTTTGGTGGCTCTTCTCTGAACCTTTTCTAACAACGCTATATCCTTTTTAAAATACGGCGACCAGAATTGCACACAATATTCAAGGTGCGGTCGCACCATGGAACGATAGAGAAGCATTATAATATCTTTTGTTTTATTTTCCATTCCTTTCCTTATCATACCTAGCATTCTATTTGCTCTCTTGGCCGCCGCTGCACACTGGGCCGAGGGTTTTAACATGGTATCCACAATGACGCCTAAATCTTTTTCCTGGGTGGTGGTTCCTAATGTGGAACCTTGCATCGTGTAACCATAGTTTGGGTTGTTCTTCCCTAGGTGCATAACCTTGCACTTGTCCACATTAAATTTCATTTGACATTTTGATGCCCAGTCTTCCAATTTATCAAGATCCTCTTGCAATTTTTCACAACCCTCTTGGGTTTTAACAACTTTAAATAGTTTTGTGTCATCTGCAAATTTGATAACCTCACTCGTTATTCCACTTTCCAGGTCATTTATGAATATGTCAAAAAGCAGCGGACCCAGCACAGATCCCTGGGGTACACCACTATTCACCTTTCTCCATTGGGAAAATTGGCCATTTAGCCCTACCCTCTGCTTTCTATCTTTTAACCAGTTCCTGATCCACAATAGTACACTGCCTCCTATCCCATGACTCTTTAGTTTTGCCAAAAGTCTCTGATGAGGGACCTTGTCAAAGGCTTTCTGAAAGTCCAGATACACAATATCAACCGACTCACCTTTGTCCACCTGTTTATTCACTCCTTCCAAAAAACATAACAGATTAGTAAGACAAGATCTTCCTTGTCTAAAGCCATGTTGGCTGTCTCCCATTAGGTCGTGACTATCTACATGCTGAGTAATTTTATTCTTTATGATGGTTTCTACCATTTTTCCTAGTACTGACGTCAGGCTCACCGGTCTGTAGTTTCCCGGATCACCCCTGGAACCCTTTTTAAAAATTGGTGTTACATTGGCGATCCTCCAATCTTCAGGTATTAGAGATGATTTTAATGATAGTTCACAGATTACTGATAGCAGGTCTGCAATCTCATATTTAGTTCCCATTCGCCTGGGTCTAACCAGTGACAACTGAGAAAGTCCACTTGGGAATTCTCTTTGCTTGCACATGAGCTGCCGAAAGAGCCTCGAGGTTCTCTTCTGCCCAGAGCAATGGAGGGTGAATCTCTTCTGCCAACGTTGCACTGCCTGTGCCCCCTCCCCTTACGATTGATGTATGCTACTGTCATCACATTGTTGGAGTGGATCCTTCTGCTTTCCGATGAATCAGATGGAGGAAAAATTGTAGAGCTAGAAAGACCACTCATTTCCAGGCAATTGATGGCCCATGTGCTCTCTTCCTGAGACCAGAGTCCCTGTGACACTTGTGACTCACAATGCGTTCCCTCCCTTTGAGACTGGCATCTGTTAACATCAATATCCAGTTCAGAGCCTCCAGCGGCATTCCCACCAGAAAAAGCCCATTCTTGCGTTCAGCAGACAGACAAGTTTCTTTGAAAGCAGATGGAGCTGAGGAGACCAACAAGAGAGCAGGGACCGTTCTAGAGGTCTTATGTGAGCTTGTGCTCCAGGGCTGCCACCATGGAACCCAAGAGTTGAAGGTAAAACCAGGCCGAAAGTGCCCCCATGTCGAAGAACCACCATATTTGAGGCTGAATCTTTCGTGCCCATTTGACCCAGGTAGACCAGATCTGTACCAGATTGATGCTGCTCTTTGCCAAATTCACCACCCAACTGAGACTCTGGAGAAACTCCACCACTCTGTGGGTAGCACAAGCACTCTCGCTTTCCAATGGCAATAGTCGGAACTGATAACGTCCCACTGGAACGGCAAGTCACAGATACCTCTGATGGTCTAGTTGAATTGGGATGTGAAGATATGTCTCTGAGATCTAGAGCCAAGAGAACTTGCTTTTCCTGACTGCCACAATAACAGAGCGTAATGTTTTCATGCGGAAGTGAGGCACTCGCTTAAGGTCCAAGATTGGATGAAAGGTACACTCTTTTTTGGGGACCACAAAGTAAATGGAGTATCGACCGGATCCACATTGGTCATTTGGAACTGATACTACAGCCTGGAGAACCAGCAAATATTGTAATGTGCCCTGGATTGCCTGCTGTTTTACCCAAGATTCGCAGGGCAACTACAAGAAGGCACTGGAGAGGGGGCAAGTCAATTCCAGAGCGTGCCCACCCGTCTATGATGATTTCTAGAACCCACTGGTTGGGGCAATAGCAGTTCAGGCAGAGTAAAACTGTTGCATCTGATCCCCTACCAGAACTATGTACACCTGGGCTTGCCTCATTTCATTGGGACTTTTTGGGAGAGATCGAAAAGGCGGAGTAACATCTCCTATTGGAAGCTTTGTAGCCTCAAAAGGGCTGACCTCTCAAATCATAGCAACCTTGCTGAAAGAGGGCAAAACGAGTAGAGCAAAACTTCATGTAGTCCCCGAGGCTGGCCTCGGGGGATGGTCATAAGAACATAAGATATGCCATACTGAGTCAGACCAAGGCCCATCAAGCCCAGTATCCTTTTTCCAACAGTGGTCAATCTAGGTCATACGTACCTAGCAGTTTCCCCAAAAGACAGGTTCCACAATGCTTGTACTTGGGTCAAGCATGGATATCCTGGGTCCCTTTTTAATAATGGTTTATGGAACTTTCCTCCAGGAACTTATCCAAACCTTTTTTAAACTCAGCTACAATAATAGCCTTTACTACATCCTCCGGTAACAAATTCCAGAGTTTGATTACATGTTGAGTGAAAAAATATTTTCTCTTATTTGTCTTAAGCACAGTTAATTACCTGTAACAGGTGATCTCTGGGAACAGCAGGAATTAGTCTTCACATATGGGTACATCGGTACCGACGGAGCCTGCACGGGGATGCTGCCCAGCTTCCAATCAGAAAGCTTTTGGCAGCCTCCCTCGCGCCTGCGCGCTGAGTTCCCGCCCTCTCCAGAGCCTCTCTTCAGTTGAGTTTCAAAGCTGAGACAAAGGCGAGGAGAGAAAGGAGAAGAAGATAAGAGATGCAACTCCTAGGGGAGGTGGGAGGGTTGTGAAGACTAATTCCTGCTGTTCCCAGAGATCACCTGTTACAGGTAACTGTGCTATCTCCAGGAACAAGCAGGAATGAGTCTTCACATATGGGGACTCCCTAGCTGGAGATGCCAGGGGGAGATCCCATAAAAATGCAGTAGCCTGGACCAGGTGTGCATTTTGTTTCCAGAAATCCCTGGCATCCAAAGTGGGATGGAGGGTAGGAGTTGATAATAGATGAGCTGTGAGGAAGAACAGCATAGCCAAGGACTAGAAGGCCGTACAGATTGTAGGAGTCCTTGGTGTATATGAGGAGTGACATGAAAGACATGTAACGTACCATTAGACATGTCACTTACCTACTGCACTGTAGGAAGTAGAACGCCTGATGTAGTCTGCTGGAGAAGCAGCGGTGGAATCTTGAAGGGGCCTCCCAGCAGTGAGGATGAAGGTCCAGACCTGGAGTAGTAGCCGATCCAGGTGTCAACTGGGTAGGATGGGACGTCATGTCTTCAATGTAGAGCTTTATGAGAAAAAGCTGAAAAACTCCTTTAGTCATAATGTTATTAACAGGGAGGACTAAGGAAGAAGACTGACGGGGTTGGAGAACTAGCCCAGTCCTGACGGGGAGAGGGAAAGTGGAAAAAATCCCTATTCCCAAGGAGAAGAGCTGTGTACCCAAAGATAAAGATGTACACCGTTTTTCCTAACTGGCGAGAGATAGGAAAAAATGTTGAAGCTTGATGCTTCAAGGGTTTAAGAAAAAATAGAGAAGTTAGCACCACAATGGTAGTGGTGTCTAACAGTTTCTGTATGTTAATATGGTATGAGAAATAGGGCGATGGACTGTCTAAATCCTCTAGGAGGTAACATTTAGTATAGACAGTAAGGGTGAGAGTATAGAGATATGAACCCTTAAGAAACCGCCCAAGAGACACATATATATACAGATGGTTATATATGTGGGGGAATCTAAACCTGAATTGATATGTCCAGATGCGGAAATCGGGACATAGGTGGAGAGATATATCAATATATATATATATATATATATATATATATATATATATATATATATATATAATATAGATATGAATACGTAATTATAGATATCTTTGTGGGGCATGGAATTGCACCACCAGAGAAACGAGATAGGTATGTAGACATATATAAAGATGCTACAGACAAGGTGACAGGTTGAAGAACATGTCTAGCACCCAGCCCCATGATTGTTACATGGGAAATAAAAAAGAAAAAGATTCTGCATACTACTAGAGGGTAAAGCCACTTGGGTTATGTAGAGAGAATCTATTTCTATGAATTGAGGGATGCAGGAAGGCAATCCAACAAAATAACTGTGATGATTGCGTGAGAACAGATTATAAGATGAATCTGTAAGGAACAAGGCGGGAGTTCCACCGAACACTGGCACGGCAGAGGTGGAAAATGCAGGGGAAGATACCAGAGGGACCTATTAGAGGGACCCAGAGGTAGCATGCATGAATGTTAGCCTTGGATCTTCACGCAGAAGAATATATCTCGTGCTAACACCCCAGGATAAAGGGTGTGGAGAACCTTCACAGGCATGGGAAGGGTGAACAAGCTTTTTTTTTTTTTTTTTTTTTACTAATAGCGAAGCTTCAGAGACAAGGTCAATGCTCTATAGCAGGCCCTCATAGTAGAAAGCTGCTCTGAAGATTGTAGAGAGCATTTTGCAGGAGAGATAAACTGACTGAAGTCAGGTTTGTTACCATGTCCTAGGAGAGGAGATGGATAGAATAATGTGAGAAAGCCTAAGGGAGTAGGAGGATCCAAGGTAACTAACGACTAGCTTGGAAACACTACTAAGGCTAGACAGAAATTGAACAAAAGACTGGAACTTGGCAAAATAGTAATTACACTTACCTGGTAATTGTAGTTCCTTGAGAGACGACAGCTTAGTCCTCGACGTATGGGTAGTGCACCTCCTCCTGCAGCATGAAGACTGGACCAATCAGATTTCAGCTCCTCTGGAACTATCATACCAGGCATCTCTGGAACTCCAGTGACCTACTGTCAAAGCAAACTCAAACACGTAGCTAACCTTTAATAGGGTCCCTTTTTGCAGGTTGGTTTTTTTTTTTTTTTTTTTACTGTAGCCAAAAGCCACCCCTAACAGGGACGGAATGTCCCGCCCCTGCCACAGCCAAAGCAGAGAGTGAGAAGAAAAGGAAAACATTGGAGCGAAAGGAAAAAAGAGAAGGAAACGCACTCACCTGGGAATACGGAGCTCTGAACCCAAGGCGTGCCGCGCTAAAAGCAATGAGACAGGGAGAGGCAGGAGGGCTAAGCTGTCGTCTCTCAAGGAACTACAATTACCAGGTAAGTGTAATTACTATTTCCTTATCGTTCCTCCAGCTTAGTCCTCGACGTATGGGATGTATCAAAGCAGCCTAACGGGCGGGATTTTTCCAGCCGGCACGCAGAACCGCGGAACCAAAACCAGCATCACTCGCCGCCAAGACATCAAGTCGATAATGTTTACTGAAAGTGTGTAAAGACGACCACGTGGCCGCCTTACAGATATCCACCGGGGAAACCAAACTGAACTCCGCCCAGGACGCCGCCTGCGCTCTAGTAGAATGAGCGCGCAATCCAATAGGCGGAACCCGTCCGTGTAACAGATAAGCCGAACCAATCGCCTCTTTAATCCACCGAGCAATAGAGGCCTTCGCCGCCACTTCCCCTTTGCGAGGACCGCCAAACAGCACAAACAAGTGATCCGATTTACGAAAATCGCTGGTAACTTTTAAATAGCGGCGTAGAACCCTCTTGAGGTCCAACCGACTTAGACCGCGATCAGAAGCACGCCCTTCCGACTCCGGAAATACCGGAAGGGAGACGGCCTGGTTCAAGTGGAAAGGAGAAGTCACCTTAGGTAAAAAGGAAGGCACAGGCCGCAGAACCACTTTTTGAGCCGAGAAAGACAGAAAAGGCTCCCTGCAAGAAAGAGCCTGGAGCTCGGAAATACGGCGTGCCGAACAAATCGCCACTAGAAACACCGTTTTGAGAGTCAAATCCTTTACCGAACTACGAGAAAGAGGCTCAAAAGGAGCTGCACTGAGAGCTCGCAACACCAAATTAAGATCCGAGGGTACCGAGACTCTACGGGCTGGACGCAGCCGAGAAACAGCCCGCAAGAAACGAACGACATCAGCATGAGCACCTAAAGCCACGCCCTGAACCTTTCCTCGGTAACAAGCCAGCGCCGCCAATTGCACACGCAAAGAACTGGTGGCCAAACCCTTAGCAAAACCGTCCTGTAAAAAATCCAGGATCACCGGAATAGAGGCTGTAGCCGCTCGGATCTGATGCCGAGAACACCAGTCCTCAAAAATACGCCAAACCCGTACATAGGCCAGCGAAGTGGATCGTTTGCGCGCTTGTAACAGGGTCGCCACGACCGCCCGGGAATAACCCCGTTTTCTTAGCCGAGCCCTTTCAATAGCCAGGCCGTAAGAGAGAATCTCCCCACCTGAGGCATGCGAAGGGGACCCTGACACAACAGATCCGGAACCAAGGGAAGCTTCCACGGAGAACCGTCCACCAACCACATCAGATCGGCATACCAAGGCCGACGAGGCCAATCCGGCGCTATCAACAGCACCCGACCCCGGTGAGCCTCGATACGCTGAATCACGCGCCCCAGTAGGGGCCACGGAGGAAACACGTAGAGCAGACCCGCGGATGGCCAAGTCTGCAAAAGAGCATCCAGACCTTCGGACATCGGCTCCCTCCGACGACTGTAGAACCGAGCTGCCTTTGCTGAGCGGAACGTGGCCATCAAGTCCATGACCGGTTGGCCCCAACGCTGAACCAGCTGCTCGAACACCCGCGGATGAAGTTCCCATTCGCCGGGGTCCACGTGAACTCTGCTGAGAAAGTCTGCCGTCACGTTGTCTTTTCCGGCAATGTGTGTCGCCGAGATGGCCAACAGCCGAGGCTCCACCCACTCGAATAACGTCCGAGTCTCCGCTTCCAGGCCGACGCTTCCGGTACCGCCCTGCCGGTTGATGTAGGCCACAGTCGCCGCATTGTCGGAGAGAACTCGAACCGCCCGCGACGCTATTCGGATCTCGAAGTGTTGTAAGGCCAAACGAACGGCTCGAAGTTCCAAGCGATTGATCGACCAAGCGCTCTCCTCCGGGGACCAGAGACCTTGAGCGAACTGACCCTCGCAGTGTGCGCCCCAGCCCGTCAGACAGGCATCCGTCAAGAGCGGAACATAGTCCGGTTGCTCCAATGGCATCCCCACCCGAAGCGAGGATGGGTTCAGCCACCAACGCAGATCTCTCCGGAAGGCCATCGGGCAAGGAAGACGTTTGCCCAGGGAATCGGACTGGTTGGACCAGCGACGGAGCAAGGCCCGCTGGAGCGAACGCATGTGAAAGCGTGCCCAAGGTACAACCTCCAGGGAGGCCGCCATCGTCCCGAGCAACTGCAGGTAGTGCCATGCCGACGGAGCCGGAGTCTTTCGGAACCTCCGTACCAGGGATTGCAGAGCCAATATCCTGCGTTCGGGAAAAGATACCAACCCCACGCACGTTTCGAACCGTACCCCCAAATATTCGAGAAGCTGCGTTGGAGCCAAATGGCTCTTGTGGAGGTTGACCACCCAGCCGAGAGACTGCAAGAGCGCCACGACCTTTGCCGTCGCCGCCAAGCTTTCTGCGCGAGACTTCCCGCGAATCAACCAATCGTCCAGGTAGGGATGGACGAGCACTCCCTCTTTGCGCAAGGCTGCCGCTACAACCACCATGACCTTGGTGAAGACTCGCGGCGCGGTCGCAAGACCAAAGGGCAAAGCCTGAAACTGGAAATGACCCCACGGCAGCGCAAAGCGGAGATACTTTTGCTGGTCCTCTCGAATAGGGATATGGAGATAAGCCTCCGTGAGGTCGAGAGACGTGAGAAACTCGCCCCGGCGGACCGCGACTATCACAGACCGTAGGGTTTCCATCCGAAAGCGGGGAATCCGCAGACAACGATTCACTGCTTTGAGATCCAAAATGGGGCGAAGATCGCCACCCTTCTTTGGCACCACGAAATAGATGGAGTACCTTCCCTGACCATATTCCGCTTGCGGCACGGGAATGACCGCCCCCAGCCGGAGAAGACGATCGAGCGTTTGCCGGACTTGAAGGGTTTTCCGTACTCCCCGGCATGGGGACGCTACAAAAGAATCGAGCACAGGACGGGCCAAATCGAGAACATACCCGTCTCGTATGATGTCCAAAACCCACTGATCGGAAGTAATTTGGGTCCAAGTGGAGAGAAAACGTCGAAGACGCCCTCCGATCACAGGCAGCTCCACCTGGACCCGCTGCCCTTCATTGGGGCTTGCGTACGGCTGGGGAACTAGCCGTCGAGAATCCTCTGCTAGCTCCCCGAAAGCCGCGAAAACCCGACGCTCGGGAGCTATATCTGCCACGCTGGAAACCCCCATAACGTGGCGACCGGAACCTACGAAAGTCCCGAAACTGCCCCCGAGCGACCGGAAGCGACCTACCCCGCTTGGGTCTATCCTCCGGCAAGCGACCGCCTTTGGAGTCTCCCAGATCCTTAACCAACTTATCCAAGTCCTCACCAAAGAGCAGTCTACCTTTAAAAGGTAATTTGCCCAACCGCGATTTGGAAGACCCATCGGCCGCCCAATTTTTTAACCAAAGGGCTCTGCGTGACGCCACCACGGATGCCATACTATTGGAGAGAGCTCTGATGAGATCATACTGGACATCCGCTAAGTATGCCGCATCAGACTCCAAGCGGTGGAGCTCAGTCAGCATGTCGGCCTCTAAGGAAGGAGTTTGTTGAAGTCGCTGAACCCAGCGCAAACATGCACGGGCAACCCAAGCCCCACAAACGGAGGCCTGTAATGCAATCGCGTCCGCCTCAAAGGATTGCTTTAACAGCCCGTCCATTTTCCGGTCCTGCGGCTCGCGTAAGGCCGCACTCCCTTCCACCGGAATGGTGGTCTTCTTAGTCACCGCCAACACGGCCGCGTCGACTTTGGGAGAGCGGAAACGCTCAAGATCTGCGTCCGAAAGAGGATAAGGCCGTCGCATGACCTTAACCCCCTTGAGACCCGATTCAGGAGTGTCCCACTCGGCCTGAATCATCTGGTCAATAACCTTGTGAATCGGGAACACTACGTTAGTCTGACGCACCGCTTGAATAATGGGATCTGCCCCGTCCGCCTCCTCCACTGGAGCAGTAGGGACCAAACCCAAAGTTTGAAGCGCCTCCGAAACAAGAGCAGGTAGCTCTTCCCGTCGGAACACGCGAATAATCTTAGCCTGATCCTCCGGCTCAGGAAGCTCGCCCTCTTCCAAGCCATCTGCATCCATCTCCTGGTCTAACTCTGGGTCAGCCCCTTCAGACCACTCAGCTTCCGAAGGAAAAGGGTCGTGCAGCCGTGTCCGCTTAGGGGCCCTGCCGCCGGACAACAGAGGCTCCCCCGAAGCGGGCTGTGCAGACACCCCCTGCGCTGGAAGTGGCGAAGCTCCCATAACCTGACGCCTACGGCAGAACGCCTGGTGCAGGAGCAAGACAAAATCTGGAGAAAAATCCTCCAAGGGCAGGTCTGACTGTCCCGCAGACACCAAGCAACTGGTAGAAAGAAGACCCGAGGGTCCTTCCAGCGGCGAGTCCAAGTCCCCTGCTGCGGCCTCGGCCTGCGCCGGCGCAGCCACAGAACTTTCTAGGCGCTGCTCCATACTGCGAGAGAGCGAGGCACAGCGTGGGCACACGCCGGTCTCCGCGTCCGCGCCCCGCCGAGAACCACAAATGAGACAAAGAGACCCCCCTGGCATGAGAGCCCTTGCGCTGTTGAAAGCTAGCAGGCACAGCGCAACGCTGAAAAGGGAAGAACTGGCTCACTGGCCCAGAAGAACCATGCGGGAACTGGGCCTGAGCTGACAACAGAAAGCCTCTGAAGGGAGGAGGGAAGAAAGTATCTCCCCGGCTTTCGAGAGATGTGGCCCCCTTTTTGGTATATATATATTTTTATTTATTTATTTATTATTATTATTATTTATTTATTTTTTTTTAACACATCTCAGTACACCCGATGGCTGAGAAAAAACACATTACCAAACCAATTGTCGAGACCACAACCGGCGTGCAAAGGAAGAGAAGAGGAGACTCTCAATCCCCCCCCCCTCTCAGCCGCGGGACCGCTGCAGTCCGAGGAAAGGGGCCGAAAATAAAATAACACGAAGAAATTAAAAGAAACTAAAAGCAATTAACTTAAATATTGAAAAGAAATGAAAGAACTAAATAAATTCACCGCGGGACACCCCGAAGAAAAAACCGCGAGTGAAGAAAAAATGGCCGCGACAGCCAGGCAACCTTGGCACGCTTTTTCCCCTGCCGAGAAAAAAAGTCTGAGGGAAAGCAAACACTGCTGCAGCCTACAACTAGCAGCCCCTGAATACCGCGACCCTGGGAGCCCCCCCGAACAAACTCCACCAGCACTGAGGGATCCCAGCACGGCCGGACAGAGCACAGAACTTGGCTCAGCAGCCGCTCTGAACTCCCACCGCCGTCGGCACTTACCGGCACTAGTAAACCAGACTCAGCAACCCTCCGGAGAGGAGTTGCTGTTTAGCCGCCGCAGGAGCTCTGCTCCGAAGAGCCCTGGAGCAGAGATCCTAATTCTTCAGGTAGACCGGCTATAAAAAAATAACAGCGGCAAAGGCTGGACAGGAGAGGGACCTTCCTCAGGACCCCCCCCCTCACGGAGTGCTCTGAGAAGAAACCCACAATTTAAAGGGACAGAAACCCTTAAATTACTAAAGAAAAGAAGCCCAATAGGACAAAAAATAAAGACCTAAAAGGTTAGCTAGGGAAGCAAATACAACTAACTAAACAACTAGTGAGCCCAGCTAGGCTCACTAACGTCCTCCTGCTGCATGAAGACTGGACACACTGGAGTTCCAGAGATGCCTGGTATAAGGGTTCCAGAGGAGCTGAAATTTGATTGGTCCAGTCTTCATGCTGCAGGAGGAGGTGCACTACCCATACGTCGAGGACTAAGCTGGAGGAACGATAAGGAAATTGTATATTTTCCATCTGTGCCTGTGAGGTCTGAGTAGGATCAGTACCAGGGATAGATATATTGAGAAAGGTTGCCATGTCCCGGAGAAAAGCCTGAAAAGACTGATCTCCTATGGGAACCATCCCTGGCCCGGCTAAAGAAAAAGCCGGGGCTCCAGAGGAGGCACAGGGGACTACACCAATGCCAGGTATCGGTTCTAAAGTAGGCATGGGTGCCAGAAGAGGCATGGATACTGATACAGGAGTAGCAGATGAAGCAGCCATCGGGAACTGCTGCAGTGGTAGCGAGATCATGAGAGAGTTATGACTCTGATCTTTGAAACTGCCGATCTGGAATCGATCGGAGTCGGTTCCAGGGCACGTCGGTACGGAGTCATCGAGACTAGATATGGACTCAAGACTCGGCATCAAAGTAAGTGATACTAGCGATGTGTGTCGCGAAGGCGCCGACGCCCATGGCAGTATCGGCGATGCCGATACCCCTAAGGCAGACTGGGTCACATCGACCGATACCGACGGTACCGAGGATACCCGATGAACACCTATTTCAAAGGAAAAGGTGGTCCACCTCGATGCCGATGCCAGGGTATCGGAACCGATCGACGCCGGTACCGGCCCGGAGCATGGCTGAGGTTGAAGGAAGTCAATGCGGTGCGAATCGATCGGGCCCGAAGGTACCGAGGATGCCCGATGACAATCCTTGGTGAAGAGTAGGTTACTCGACACCGGTGCCGATGCCGGAGGCTCGGTACCGCTCGAAGCGGATACCACCTCCGCGCATGGCTCAGGTATGTTCTGTGAGGGGTGAGCCCCAGGAACAACCTGAAACCCCTTTAACGCTTTGGAGCCCATAGACTCCTGCAGGGGTAATGCCAATGGATTCTTGAGGGTAAGGCCGGAGCCGTCACCATGCTGGGCATGGGACATACCACTCAAACATTGACTAGTCTTAACAGACCGTTTTTGGGTTACCTGATGCTGTGAAGTAGAGAAACCTGGTACCCTCACTGCCGAGGAAAAAACGGTATCGAGGGAAATTCTAAAAGCTGAAGGTTTTTTCACAGAAATATCCCCCGACTTGCCAGGGGAAAAAGGGTCAGGACCCACACAGTTGAGACACCAAGCATTGGTATCTAAAAAGAAACAGGTGTTTCCACACCGAAGGCACTTCTTAGGAAAAGAAGGCTCCATAATGAAGAGGCCTGGTAGGCCCAACAAGTTAAGGCAAAAACTGAAGAAAAAGTTTCTCAGAATTAAGTCAAAAATCCACCAGCGGTACCGGTGGGAGTGGGAAATACAGCCGCGACCACAAGAAAAGAAAAAAAATAAGTAAGTTTCTGCGGTGACAGGAGGACGTCCTGCCGGCTCCGCGGAAAAACAAAAACTGAAGAGAGGCTCTGGAGAGGGCGGGAACTCAGCGCGCAGGCGCGAGGGAGCCTGCCAAAAGCTTTCTGATTGGAAGCTGGGCAGCATCCCCGTGCAGGCTCCGTCGGTACCGACGTACCCATATGTGAAGACTCATTCCTGCTTGTTCCTGGAGATAATAGTTTACCCTGTAGCTTCATTGCATGTCCCCTAGTCTTTCTATATTCTGATAACGTAAACAATCAATCTACGTTTACCCGTTCCACTCCATTCATTAATTTATAGACTTCTATCATATCTCCCCTCAGCCGCCTCTTTTCCCTAACCATTTTAGCCTTTCTTAATAGGGGTATCCTTCCATCCCCTTTACCATTTTGGTGGCTCTTCTCTGAACCTTTTCTAATAACGCTATATCCTTTTAAAGATACGGCGACCAGAAATGCACACAATATTCAAGGTGCGGTCTCACCATAGAACGATATAGAGGCATTATAATATCTTTTGTTTTATTTTCCATTCCTTTCCTTTCGATACCTAGCATTCTATTTGCTGTCTTGGCTGCTGCTACACACTAGGCAGAGGGTTTTAACATGTTGTACACGACGTCTAAATCTTTTTCCTGGGTGGTGGTTTCTAATGTGGAACCTTGCATCGTGTAACCATAGTTTGGGTTGTTCTTCCCTAGGTGCATAACTTTGCACTTGTCCACATTAAATTTCATCTGCCATTTTGATGCCCAGTCTTCCAATTTATCAAGATGCTCTTGCAATTTTCCACAATCCTCATGGGTTTTAACAACTTTAAATAGTTTTGTGTCCTCTGCAAATTTGATAACCTCACTCGTTATTCCCTTTTCCAGGTCATTTATGAATATGTCAAAAAGCAGCGGACCCAGCACAGATCCCTGGGGTACTCCACTATTCACCTTTTTCCATTGGGAAAATTGGCCATTTACCCCTACCCTCTGCTTTCTATCTTTTAACCAGTTCCTGATCCACAATAGTACACTGCCTCCTATCCCATGACTCTTTAGTTTTGCCAAAGGTCTCTGATGAGGGACCTTGTCAAAGGCTTTCTGAAAGTCCAAATACACAATATCAACCGACTCACCTTTGTCTACCTGTTTATTCACACCTTCAAAAAACATAACAGATTAGTAAGACAAGATCTTCCTTGTCTAAAGCCATGTTGGCTGTCTCCCATTAAGCCATGACTATATGGAAATTACACATACCGGGTAATTGTAGTTCCTGGAGGGTCCAGTTTAGTCCTCCACATCAGGGTAGTGCTCCTCCTCCTGCAGCATGGAGACTGGACCAGTCAGATTCTTAGTACCACAGGATGTATGCTGCTGGAGGTCCTATCAGCCCCCAGTGAACTATTAACAAAGCAGACTCAAAGAAGCAACACATGAATGAAAAAAGTTAACAGGGCTCATATCCCTGAACTATAATTTGACCCCCTCCCCAAACGAGAGAGCCAGAACTCTGCAACTTGCTTCTGCCCCCTTTACCTAAAATAATTGGCAGACACAGCAGTAAGCATAAAACAAACCGGTACTGGACAAGAGGGAGCAGGAGAACCCCCAAACCAAGAGGATCATAAGAAAGTTACTTACCCGACTCTCCCGTACACTGGTATTCACGCGCCGATCATGAAAACCAAAAAAATTTGCTTCTTTTTCTTCGACTCTCGGGAGGGACTGAGGACTAAACTGGACCTCCAGGAACTATAATTACCAGGTATGTGTAATTTCCATTTCCTGAGCGGTCTTCCAGTTTAGTCCTCCACATCCGGGATGTAACAGAGCAGTTATCAACGGGGGGAACTTGCCAACCGGCGCGCAAGACCGCCGAACCAAAACAAGAATCCAGAGCCGCTGCCACGTCCAACCGATAATGCCTGCTGAAAGCATGGAGAGATGACCAAGTAGCCGCCCTGCAAATTTCCACTGGCGGGACAAGAGCATGTTCCGCCCACGATGCCGCTTGCGCTCTAGTAGAATGGGCCTGCAAGCCCAACGGGACAGACCGGCCTTGCAAAATATAAGCCGAGGCAATAGCTTCCTTAATCCACCTAGAAATGGAAGATTTTGCCGCCGCCTCCCCCTTCCTAACTCCCCCGAATAGCACAAACAAGCAATCCGAGTTATGGAACGTCTCGGACACCTTCAGATAACGACGCAACACATGTCGCACGTCCAGCCGGTGTAAACCGCCGTCCGAAGCACATGCTGTGTCCGACGTAAAAGCTGGCAGAACAACAGACTGATTCACATGAAACGGAGAAACCACCTTAGGAAGAAAGGAAGGAACCGGTCTGAGAACCACTCTATCCCTAGAAAAGGATAAGAAGGGAGCCCTACAAGACAGCGCCTGCAGCTCCAAAATTCGCCTTGCCGAACAAATGGCTACCAAAAACACCGTCTTTAGAGTTAAATCCTTAACGGAGGACTGGCGAAGAGGCTCAAAGGGTTTCTGAACCAAGGCCTGCAATACCAGATTCAAATCCCACGGAGGAATGGACACCCTACGCGACAGCCGCAGCCTAAACACAGCTTTAAGAAAACGCTGAACGTCCGTGTGTGCTCCAAGCGGAACATCCTGAATCTTGCCTCTGTAGCACGCGAGAGCCGCCAACTGAACCTTTAGGGAACTGGCGGCTTAACATTTGTCAAAGCCATCCTGTAAGAAACTGAGGATTACAGCGACAGACGCTGTCACTGCCCGAATATGATGCTTAGAATACCAATCTTCAAAGATTCGCCATACTCTGACATACGTGAGGATGAAGACTTTCGAGCTCGGAGAAGAGTGGCTATAACCACCGGCGAATAACCTTTCCTTCTCAACCTAGCCCTTTCAATGGCCATACCGTAAGCATGAATCGATCCACCTGAGGCATGCGCAGCGGACCCTGAATTAACAGATCCACTAAGAGGGGAAGCTTCCATGGAATGCTGTCGAGAAGCCAAACCCAGATCTGCATACCAAGGACACCTGGGCCAATCTGGAGCTACCAGCAAGGACCACTCTGCCGATCAAGGCCCACGGAAGAAAGACATACAGAAGACCGGACTCGGGCCACGGTTGGATGAGGGCATCATCTCCGTCTGCTGAAAAATCGACTTGTCTTTACTGACTGAAAGGTCGCCATGAGGTCCATGATCAGCGGTCCCCATCGGCGAATTATCTGCGCGTAAACTTGCGAGTGCAGCTCCCACTCTCCGGAGTCTACCCGCACTCTGCTGAGAAAATCTGCCATCACATTGTCTTTTCCCGCAATATGCGCTGCCGAGATGGCTAGGAGACTGACTTCCACCCACTGGAACAGCGCCTCCGTCTCCTCTTCCATGGCTACGCTTCCTGTGCCTCCTTGACGGTTGATGTACGCCACTGTAGCCGAGTTGTCCAACAGGACTCATACCGCTCGTCTCATTACTGCCGACTCGATCGCCTGAAGCGCCAGCCGCACCGCCCGCAGCTCGAGCCGGTTGATCGACCACAAGGCCTCCTGGGCCGACCACGCTCCCTGCGCATAACGGCCCTGACAGTGGGCCCCCAGCCCGCCAGACTCGCATCCATCATTAACGGAATCCAAACCGGTTGTTCCAAGGGCAGCCCTGCCCGCAGGGACTTCGCGCACAGCCAGTTCAGCGAATCCGACTGGTTTGACCAGCGGCGTAAGAGTGCTCTCTGAAGCGGATGCATATGAAACCTGGCCCAAGGGACGACCTCCAGAGTTGCCGCCATTGTTCCTAACAGCCGCAGATACCACCACGCGGACAGGGCTGGCATCCCCAAGAACGTACGCACGAGACGCAAGGCTTGGGCGCAGCGAACCGGTAAGACCACCAGGCCTCTTGTCGTGTCGAAGCAGACCCCAAGATATTCGAGGGACTGTGTAGTAACTAAGTGACTCTTCTTCGCATTGACCACCCAGCTGAGGCTCTGCAGCAGGACGACGACTCTGTCCGTGGCCCGCAGCTCTCCCTCTCGGACTTTGCCCGAATCAACCAGTTGTCGAGATAAGGGTGGACCAAAATACCTTCCTTTCACAATGCCGCTGCGACCACCACCATGACCTTGGTGAAGGTGTGTGGACCTGTAGCTAGTCCGAATGGCAGTGTCTGAAACTGGAAGTGTCCCCACGGAAACGCGAACCGCAGAAACTTTTGATGCACCTCTCTGATCGGAATATGTAAATAGGCCTCCGAGAGGTCCAGCGCTGTCAAAAACTCTCCTTGGCGCACTGCCACTATGACGGGTTTGAGGGTCTCCATGTGGAAATGCGGCACCCGTAGACAACGATTCATGCCCTTGAGATCTAAAATAGGACGGAGAGACCCGTCTTTCTTTGGCACCATGAAATAAATGAAGTAACGGCCTACCCCGCGCTCTGACTCCGGAACGGGAATTACCGCCCCCAAAGCTAAAAGCTGCTCTAACGTGGAGCGAACCGCCAACTCCTTCTGCTGCCCCTTGCAGGGTGACAGAACGAAGGAGTCCCGGAGCGGGGAAGCAAACTCCAGCGCATAACCGTCTCTGACAATCTCGAGCACCCACTGATCTGACATTATCTGGACCCAAGAAGGAAGAAAGTCCCAAAGCCGATCCCCGATCACTTGGCTTCCCTCCGGGGTCCACCTCGCTTCATTGTGGCTTGCGACTAAAGGAAGAGGACGAGGAGGAGGGCGCAGCTGAGAAACCTCTGCCCGCTCCGCGAAAACCTCAAATATTCTGTGTCCTGGAGCCAAGCCTGCCACGTTGGGAACCCCAAAGGCAGGAAGATCGAAACCTCTGAAAGTCTCTAAATTGACCCCGAGACACCGAGAGACTCCTACCCAGCTTAGACTTATCCTCCGGCAGCCTACCACCTTTAGACTCTCCAAGGTCCTTCACCAACTTATCGAGATAGTCCCCGAACAACAATCTGCCTTTAAAAGGAAGTTTGCCAAGTCGAGACTTGGAAGACCCGTCGGCCGCCCAATTTCGCAACCAGATGGATCTCTGTGCCGCCACCAAGGAAGCCATACTATTTGCCAATGTTCTAATCAAATCATAGTGCACATCAGCCAAGTATGCCGAACCAGACCCCAACCACGTCACCTCGAGCAAACCGTGCTGACCCAAGTGGGAGTCTTGACGCAAATGCTGAGCCCACCGTAAGCAGGCTCTAGCCACCCAGGCACCACAAATAGAGGCCTGCAAAGACAACTCATTGGTTTCAAAGGCCTGTTTCAATAGCCCATCCACCTTCCTGTCTTGTGTATCTTTTGAGGCAGCACTCCCCTCAACTGGAATTGTCGTTTTCTTGGTTACTGCCGACACCGCTGCGTCTACCCGAGGGGACTTGAACTTTTCCTTGTCCGCTAACAGATAGAGCCGATTCTTCGTCCGGATACCCTTCAACCCTTACTCCGGCTGGTCCCACTCAGTTTGAATCATCTGATCGACAACCCTATGCACCAGGAACACCACTTGAGATTCTCGTACCGCCTGTATGAGGGGATCCTCCAAAGCTTCGGCTTCAACAGGGCGCGCTGGTGCGAGATTGAGCGTCTGAAGGGCTTCCTTAATCAAGGGTACCAGCTCCTCCTTACGAAAAACTCAGATGATCCTAGCCTGATCTTAGGGCTCAGGAAAGCATAGTTACTCACCTGTAACAGGTGTTCTCCAGGAGCAGCAGGAATCAGTCCTCACATATGGGTGACGTCGGCGCCGACGGAGCCCTCGCGGAGCAATTTTCCCCAGCTTTCAAAGAAAGCCTTTGGGAATTGCAGCGCGCATGCGCGGTCTCCTTCCCGCCCAAGGGTGCCATCTTAGCCAGTCTGATGACATAGCTAAAAGACAGCATAAAAATTTGTAAAAAAAACTTAAGCAGATGATTGCAACTCCAAGGGGAGGAGGGAGGGTTGTGAGGACTGATTCCTGCTGCTCCTGGAGAACACCTGTTACAGGTGAGTAACTACGCTTTCTCCAGGACCAAGCAGGAAGTCAGTCCTCACATATGGGACTCCCAAGCTTAAGGCTACCGGAGACCCTAAGCACAAAAATGAGCTCCCTCTAGCTCAGTGGCACAGAAGGAAGGAATCTTCACTGAATTATTACCCACCGGTAGCCCCCATCCGGGATGGAGGGTAGGAGTTGCTCAAACCTCGAAGAGATTTCGGAGGACTGCCTGTCCGAAAGCACTGTCCCTGCGGGACTCCCTCTTGAGACAGTAATGGACCGCAAAAGTCTGGCTCGAAGACCAAGTAGCGGCCCGGCAGATGTCTGCCAGCGGAACAGAGCAGAGGTAAGCCACTGACGTAGCCTTCGCCCGAACACAATGAGCCGTGACTCGACTTTCTAACGAGAGTCCGGCTGCCCCATAAGCCCAAGCGATGCAGTCAGCAACCCAGATGGACAGAGTACGCTTGGAGACCGGTAGCCCCAATTTATTGGGGTCAAAAGACACAAAAAGCTGAGCAGCTTTACGGTGCTCCCGCGTACGGTCAAGGTAGAAGTTCAATGCCCTTCTACAGTCCAGGGTATGCAGGACCATTTCAGCTCGGCTGGAGTGTGGCCTGGGAAAGAAGGTCGGAAGTACCACCTCCTGATTGATGTGAAAAGGGGAGACCACTTTCGGAAGAAATGTAGGGTGAGTCCGTAGGACTACTCTATTTTTGTAGAACCGAGTGTAAGGGGGATCAGACACGAGGGCCTGCAATTCACTTACGCGTCTAGCGGAAGTGAGGGCTATCAGGAATAAAGTTTTCCAAGAAAGAAAACGGAGAGAACAGGTAGCCATAGGTTCAAAAGGCGGACAGGTGATCCGCTGTAAAACCACATTCAGATCCCAGTCCGGTGCTGGCGGGCGCAGAGGTGGTTTAAGCAGAAGGAGACCTCGGAGAAACCTCGCTACGAGAGGGTCGCTGGAAAGAGGTCTGCCGTCCACCGGCACATGATGTGCTGAAAGAGCACTGAGGTGAACTTTGACGGAGTTGGACTTAAGTCCCAGATTATAGAGGTAGAGCAAGTACTGCAAGATCACCGACACCGAGCAGGAGAAGGGATCCTGAGACTGCTGGGCACACCAAGCGGAAAAGCGACGCCATTTAAGGGCGTAGCATTTGCGGGTAGAAGGTCACCGAGAAGCTAGGAAGACCTCTTCCACCTCTGCCGGCAGTAGAAGGGGAGCAAGGACTACCCTTTCAGCAGCCAGGCCATTAGATTGAGAGATCTGAGGTTGGGGTGTAGCAGGGACCCCTGATCCTGTGTTAGGAGATCCGGTTTATACCCCAGAGGGAACGGATCCTCTACCGCTAATTGCAGCAGGAGTGGAAACCACGGCTGTCTGGGCCAGCGAGGAGCCACCAGGATCATGGAAGCTTTGTCTCTGAGAACCTTGAAAAGAGTTCGAGAGACTAGCGGTATGGGAGGAAAGGCATACAGAAGGCTCTCCGACCATGAGAGTAGAAAAGCATCTGCCGCTACTCGAAGGGGATGTGGCTGACGAGAGCAGAAGCGAGGAAGTTGCCGGTTGAGAGGACTGGCAAAGAGATCCATCGTGGGGAGTCCCCACTTCAGAAAAAGTTTCTGAACTACCAAGGGATCCAGGCGCCACTCGTGCGGCTGGAGGATCCTGCTGAGTTTGTCCGCCAGGCAATTTTCTTGGCCTGGGAGATAAACTGCCTTGAGAAGAATGCCGTGACTGACGGCCCAAGAGCAGAGCTTCTGAGCTTCTCGACAGAGAAGGAAGGAGCCCGTGCCCCCCTGTTTGTTCACGTAGAACATGGCAACTTGATTGTCCTTCTGGACAAGGACGGACTGGTGAGAAGTCAGGTGGGAGAAAGCCTTGAGAGCCAGACGGATTGCTCTGAGCTCCAGGAAGTTGATCTGCTGAGCAGACTCCCACGTGGTCCAGAGACCTTGAGTACATGCCCCTTGGCAATGTGCTCCCCAGCCCAGGAGAGAAGCATCGGTCGTCAGCACTTGAGCCGGCTGAGGTGACTGAAAAGGCATTCCGAGCACCAGGTTCGGCCGATGAAGCCACCACTGTAGAGAAGAGGCCAGCGGCCCAGAGACGCGCACTAAGTCGGCTAGGCCGCCCATTGCTTGTTGCCACTGCTTGCGAAGGCACCATTGAGCAGGCCGCATGTGTAGGCGGGCATTGGGGGTCACAAGGACGGTGGAAGCCATATGGCCGAGTAGTCTCAGGAAGCGCCTGGCTGAGACCAGGGACTGGCTGCGAAAACGGCCGGCTAGGTCCATGAGCCGTTGAGCCCTGTCGAGAGGCAGGAAAGCTCGTGCCTGAGGAGTGTGCAGTCTTGCGCCGATGAACTCGAGATCCTGTGAGGGGAGCAAAGTGGACTTTGCGAAGTTTATGACAAAGCCCAAGTACTGCAGAAGAGTCACAGTGCGGTGTGTGGCATTGGTGACTTCCGGAGAGGACGATGCTCTGATGAGCCAGTCGTCGAGGTACGGAAAGACAGAGGCCGTGAAGCCGGAGATAAGCCGCCACCACCGCGAGACATTTTGTGAAGACTCGCGGTGCGGAGGATAGGCCAAAGGGCAGTACTCTGTACTGGTAATGATTTACTGCCACCACAAACCTTAGGTATTGGCGGTGGCTTGGGTGGATGAGGATGTGCGTGTAGGCATCCTTTAGATCCAAGGAGCATAGCCAATCTCCCTGCTGGAGGTACTTGAACTTTTCCCGCACGAGGAACTTGTTGAGGTTGCGCAAGTCCAGGATGGGTCTGAGGCCTCCTGTCCTTTTTGGTATTAGGAAATACCTGGAATAAAAGCCTTGACCTCTCAGGTGGTGGGGCACCGGTTCCACAGCCTGTTCCTGAAGAAGACTTGCTAACTCCTGAAGGAGTAAGTCCCTGTGCAGAGGGAGTCGTGGAGGTTCTCCCGGGAAATAGGAGGGAGGGACCTGGTGGAAGTGGAGAAGATAGCCTTCTCTTACGACTTGAAGCACCCAGGCATCTGAAGTGATGTTGGACCACCTGTGGGCGAAGTGAACCAGCCGGCCTCCGGTGCTGGGAGGAGCCAGCTGAGGGGGAGAGGCTATGCTGATGAAGTCAAAAACCCCCACCCTGCTGAGCAGGGGCTGGTGGTGCAGGCTTGGGGGCTTGCTGCCTACGGGACCCGTTACCCCGTCCCTTGGCCTGCTGGCCCTGTTGGGGAGCTGCGGAGGCCTAATATTGAGGGTAGTGTTTATAGGCAGCCGCCTTTCTCGGGTAAAAGGACTTCTTTCCCGAGCCCTTCTTTTTCTGGGAAGGGGCGGAGGTCTTCCTAGAAAGCCTAGTTCTGGTGAGAGTCTCTGTCTCGATTTGTGCAGCCTTTTCAGCCATGGGCTTGCCAAAGAGGTTCTCACCTCGGCAGGGGACATCGACCAACTTGTCCTGCACCCAGGGTTCAAGGTCAGACGACTGAAGCCAAGCCTGTCGGCAGGCACCGATGCCGGCTGCGGCCACTCGAGCCGATGCTTCAAAGCCATCATAGGCTGCTCGGGACATGAATTTGGAGCATTCCCGAATACCAGTTGTCAAGGCCAGGAACCTCCGCAAAGGTTCCTCGGACAGCCC
This sequence comes from Ichthyophis bannanicus, assembly GCA_033557465.1. Taxonomy (NCBI): domain Eukaryota; kingdom Metazoa; phylum Chordata; class Amphibia; order Gymnophiona; family Ichthyophiidae; genus Ichthyophis; species Ichthyophis bannanicus. The sequence goes on from CM066033.1 coordinate 778,470,698, forward strand.
AGCGGAGAATCTGGCTCTCTCTTTAGCCAGGTCTCGGAGATACATGCCCATGTAGAGCTGGTAGGTCTGGACCCGACAAGCAAGCATAGAGCCCTGGAAACACTTCTTACCAAGGCCATCCAGGTTACGGGCCTCCCTGCCAGGAGGCACCGAGGAGTGCATCTTCTGGCTCTTAAGCCTATGCATGGCCGATTCCACTACCATGGAATGGTGCGGCAGCTGTGCTTTTTGGAAGCCAGGACTCTTGCGGACTCGATAGATGGAATCGACCCGCTTGCTTAATACCGGCGACGATGCCGGACTCTCCCACATGCGGAAGAGTAGTCGTTCCAGCATGGGAGGAACCGGTACAGTAAAGTGTTCCCTGGCGGGAGAGTCATACTGAAGGGCGTCGAGCTCTTCGGCTCGAGGCTCCTCCTCGGGATCCGCAGGGAAGGCCAAAGCCTTGGCCATATCCCTGACGAAGTCCGAGAACCGGGCATCCTCCGGAGGGGACTGCTTCCGAGGTTCGGACTCAGGTGAGTCCGAGGGGACACACCGAGTCCGAAACGAATCAGGTGACTCTTCCTCTTCAGACTCCCAGGCCGACTCCGAGGAGGAATCGGTGGGGTCGGCTCGGGCAGGCGGAGGCGACGACCTCGGTCCCGAACGGGAGGCCGAGGGTGACCTCAACCGAGGATCGACTCGAGTTCGCATGGACTCGAGGATCGGCTCGGTCTCCGGGGTCGACTTAGACGTCGACGTCCCGGCGGTCGGGGCAGCGGCGCCAGCGAGGCTAGCGATCAGTGCCCGCTGCTGGTCCATGAAGGCAGATAGTCTGCTCTCCAAGGCCGTCAACCTGAGTCCGACCTCAGGTGACCCAGCAGCCCCCGACTCGGGCCCCGACGGCGTCGGGCCCGACGTCGGACCCCTCGGAGGCGAGTCCAGGAGGACTACAGGACTTACCCGAGCAGGCAACTCCGACTCCAGACGAGGTCGCTTCGGGAGGTGCTCCTTCTCCAAAGACCCGGGACGGCTATCGGGGCTATGCAACCTGGCCCTCGCGGAGCCAGGAGCGTCCACCGACGACGCCCTCGCGGGTTTTACCTTCCGTCGATGGTCCCCGGAGGGAGAACCCCTGTCGGAGGAACTTCTGCCATGGTCAGAGCTGGAACCTCTGGACGCCGAGGCCTCCGACGAGGTCCGGGTACGGCCGGGGTAAGCGAAGATTCGTTCCCGATGGTGTCGCCGACTCCTTAACGCTTTTGAGGACATTTTGCCGCAGGCCCCACAGATCAGTTCTTCGTGATCCGGGCCGAGGCAGCGGAGGCAATTATCATGTGTGTCAGTGAGTGACATATTTCTGTCACACTGAACACACCGCTTGAAACCACTGGCAGCCATCGGGGGAAAAAGGGCCCCTGCAAGGTCAAAGGACCGGGCTGCCAGCGAAAAACCGAAAAAACGAAACTGACCAAAAATCAGAAAAACCGAAAAATAATAGAAGGACTCGCAACGGCGTCGCGAGTCCGGGCAGGAAAAAGACCGGCGTCGAACCGAAGGAAAAAAGAGAAATAAATCACTAAAATCAACTTTTTCAGCGGGGACACGACGGGTACGTCTGTAGGGCTCCGCGGAAAAAAGAAGACTGGCTAAGATGGCACCCTTGGGCGGGAAGGAGACCGCGCATGCGCGCTGCAATTCCCAAAGGCTTTCTTTGAAAGCTGGGGAAAATTGCTCCGCGAGGGCTCCGTCGGCGCCGACGTCACCCATATGTGAGGACTGACTTCCTGCTTGGTCCTGGAGAACCTCCCCTTCCTCCAGTTCATCAAAAAGGTCCTCCGGCTCCACCTCAGCCTCTGTCTCCTGCCAGTCCATATCCTCCTGTTCTACCTCCAATGACCAAAGCCTTTTAGCCGGCTTTGGTAAATTCCGACCGGCACCCTCCGCCTTGGGAGGCGGCGGAGGCGTCGGCATCGCGAAGGCTTCTGGCAACTTCCCTAAGCGCCCCAATCGGAAGGCCTGATGCATAAGCAGTACGAAGTCTGGGGAGAAATCAGCCAAGAACGAAGAGGATTCCGGCTCTCCAACCGGCAGTTCAGCCCCTTGTTCCTGAGGAGTAACTGGAGTTGGAAGTACTAGAGAACCAAGAGAAGAATCCCCATCAGCAGGCAATGTAGGGTCCAAACGGTCTGGCAATGCCTTGCCTTCCATCTGCTGCTCTATGTCAGAGGAAACAGCAGCGTAGCCCCTGCAAATCCCTGAAGCTGACAGTGTGCCTCTGCGAGAATCGCAGACCATGCACTGCGGCCTCGCCAACATTAATAAAAATGTTAGAACCCCAGGAGAAGGGAAGGATCTGACTGACTGCCCAAAAAATAAAACAGAAAGAAAGAAATAACAAAACCCTCTGGGTTTTGTTTTGTTTTTTTTAAATAGCTAACAAAGGATTGCCAAATTAAAGAAACCCATGTGCCTGCCCCAAACGCTAAGGGCACCAACCTGCCCAAACTTGCAGGACTCGCACTCCACACGGGAAAGTGGAGTACAAAATGGCCGCCGGAACCAGCAAACGGCAAAAAATCAAAAATAAAATAAAATTGGAATCGCAGCGTTAGGTACCCAAAAACCGAGGAGGAATCCACTTACTCCGTCTCAAAATGGGCCAAACTGTAGCCACGCTGCTCGAATCCTGAGCGGTGCAGAGCTGCTGACCCGGCTGCCCAAGGTAAACGCCGGTGAGCCGAGCATCCCCGGAGTTCTCTCCGCTGCAGCCAATGCTCAGGAACAAAAACCTTTCTGAGCCAGAACAAGTTGCTGCAATTATCGGATCTCTCCCCCGTACTGCCCAGGGGGAGCGATCTAAGAAGGCCGTCTGTATTGGAACTGCCACCGAAGTAAAGGAGGGAGAAGGGTTGTGACGGCTCAGCTCTGACATTTTTTTTTTTTTTAAATTAAAGCTACAGGCTTTAAAAGAAAATCAACAAATGAAACCAAGGGAAAAAAACCCAAAAACTAGCTAGTGTTGCTCACAAGCACCTAAGTGAGTCCAGTGCCAGGCTCACACGTCCCCCTGCTGCAAGGAGACTGGACACAATGGGGGCTGATAGGACCTCCAGCAGCATACATCCTGTGGTACTAAGAATCTGATTGGTCCAGTCTCCATGCTGCAGGAGGAGGAGCACTATCAGGATGTGGAGGACTAAACAGGAGGACCGCTCAGGAACTACATGTTCAGCAATTTTGTTCTTTATGATGGTTTCTACCATTTTTCACGGTACTGACGTCAGGCTCACCGGTCTGTAGTTTCCCGGATCACCCCGGGAACCCTTTTTAAAAATTAGCGTTACGTTGGCCATCCTCCAATCTTCAGGTATTACATATGATTTTTTTTTTATTAGGTTTCAACAAAATACATTGTCCAAACATGGTACAAAGAAAAGTAAGCTCCCAACAGCAATGAGAAAGAAATAACTATACATCAAAGTAAATATATAAGGGAAGCAAACACAAACAGCCCACATTAAGAGAGCCCAACTGTTATACAACATGAAGAACTAATACAAGCATCCAAAAAAATGGAAAGAAAACAAGTCCAAAAGGACCACAATATAGAAGGTAAATCAATCAAACATCACCACCTTCCCCTACCGAACTCTGCCTATCCAAAAGAAATTTCTCCAGATGAGTCACGTCCTGAAAAATATATGAAGCAATCATAATTAATGATACACTTACACGGAAACCGTAAAAAAAACGAAGCCCCCATAGCTAGAACCCGGGACTTAAGGGCCAGAAATTGCCTCCAGCGCATTTGAGTAGGACGTGAAACATCTGGGAATATATTTATAGTCTGTCCACAGAACTTAGATGACTTAGCCTTAAAGAAAGCTTTTAGTATACGTTGTTTCATCAGAATTGATGAAAAGGTGACCAACATAGTAGCACGTAGTGAAATTACATCAAGGGAATCTTCCAAAAAAGCAGTAATATTAGTCACTGAAGGAACTATTTCATCCAGTTCACCCTCAACAGGTTTTACTTTTTTGGAAGCAGCAGGAATATAATAAATCTGCCTAACATCAACTGGATCTGATATAGCTAAAATTTATTTTAAATATTTCTCTAACAAGATCTTAGGTGACAATAATGGCGTCTGAGGAAAATTTTAAAAACGCAAATTGCAAGCCCGGATAGAATTCTCCAAGGATTCTACTTTAGAGTGCAAAATTAAAGAATCTTTAATTCCAATCACATTTACAGATTGAAGAGGAGAAACCTGGGATTCTAATTTGGTAACAGCTACATCAATCATGGAAACTTTCTTATCCAGCTGCTGTAATGATACAGCAGCCTCCTGAGTAAATTTACATAAGGAGCCAACAGCCACAGATACCTTAGTATCTATGCATTTTAAAGCTCCCCACAAATCTTTTAAAGTAATTTCTGCATCCGGAAGTAAAACTGGGAGTTCCGTAGAACCCTCCAATCACTGTTCCCTCTAAGCTGTGCGCATGTGCATGCGTACACACCTCGCCAAATGAGCGCACATACTTTACAACAGAGCGCACAAAAATTACGGCTCTGATTCTGATAGAAAACACCACAGACGTCTTAAAATGTAAAAATTATGATTGTAATTACCAGAAATTTCCCGCTTCATTTAGTAATCGTCTATTTTCATTTAATTTGATTAAAATCAATGTGGTGTACATACTGTATTCTGACATGTAGTCAAATTTTAAAGTATATAACTCCGAGTGTCGTTATGTGGCGCACAAAAATTTAACCTTCAAAAGCTGCACACAGCTGATATTTTATGCGCACACAGCCTACAGAAAATTAGAGGGAACATTGCCTCCAATGTAGCAAGGTGAACTGGAGTAGGTAAAGAGACTAAGTCATCGGTCCTGCGCACATCAGGAAAAACCCCTGAAGTATAGTCATTCATTAGGACAGGAAGGTATTACAGATGATTTTAATGATAGTTCACAGATTACTAATAGCAGGTCTGCAATCTCATATTTCAGTTCTTTCAACACCCTTGGATGTATATCATCCAGTCCAGGTGATTTGCTACTCTTCAGTTTATCAAATAGTTGTAATACATCTTTATTTATTTTATATAGACAGATTTGTATACCACCTTATCCTACAATCAAAGTGGTCACATCACAATTGGAGGGTTACATCACAATTGGAGGGTTACATTTAACATGAGGATACTTAACATTATACAATGAACTCGTATGTCTAATTGGGATGAGTACCGATGTATGTTTCTATGTTTCTATGTTTCTATGTATCGATATTTCCTTCAATTCTTCTGCACCTTTAAATACCACTTCAGTCATGGTCCCCTGCTTTCGTCCTTTGGGACTGTCTTCTGTCAAGTGAGCAACTTTAGCCTCACCCAGATCCTAAACCAATTTGTCCACAGCTTCCTCGAAGAGCAGTTTGCCCTTAAAGGGAAGCTTGCTGAGCCGTGTCTTTCAAGACACATCTGCCAACCAGTTTCTTAACCACAAAAAACACCAAGCCGCAATAATTGATGCCACAGTCTTGGCCAAAGCTCGTACTAGGTCGTAAAAAGTATCAGCCAGGGAAGCAGAGGAAGATGCCAACTTAGCTGCCTCTGGTGCTGCAGCCTGGGATTCCAGATCCCCTGTTGACAAACCTTGTATCCAGTGGATGGAAGCGCTGCTCACATAAGCCCCACAAACTGAGACCTGAAGAGTTTAATACTTACTTCAAAAAGGCCAGTTTGTGGTCCTGCAGATCCTTCAAACGCTACACCGCCTTCTTGGTCACTGCTGAGACAAGAGCATCCACCTTAGGCATCTTAAAAAGTTCTCTTTCCGCCTGAAAAATAGGGTATAGATGACTCAAACCGACCCCCTCTGAAGCCAGCTTCAGGCACCTCCCATTCTGCTTCAATCATTTTCTTGATGACTCTGTACTCCGGAAAAGAAGTTTGCAAGGACTTGAAACCCTGCAAAAGGGGGTCCTCTAAGGGTTCTTCTGCTACTGCAGGAGCTGGAGTAAATGTTCAGCGCCACCAGCGAGAGTGCAATCAGTGCAGTCAGCTCTTCCCTGTGAAATACCTTTACTACAATGAGATCCTCCCCTTGAGGGATCTCACCCTCTTCCAGTTCTGGTGCCGTTGTCTCCCCAGAGATCCGCTGGCCCTTCCAGAGAATCCTCCAAGTGTGGAAACTGAGGAGAATTCTGATCCATCCACGAATCCTCCTCAAGCCATTCCTTTTTGGCCAGAGGGACCTTTGCATTAAGAGAAGCTTCCTGCAGGATGTCAAGTAACTTATCTGACTCAGAGGATTTGGAAAATTGAGCTCGCAAATTGCCCAAGCGTTCTTTTTTATAAAAAGGTTTCACGCAATGCTAAAATAAACTTTGGGGAAAATCTCTTATCAGAATGCCCAGAAAGAGGAACCTCTGCTGTTCCTAGTGCTAAAATTTGATGTTTTTGCTTTTTCTGACTTTTTTTGTCTCCTTAGGGAAAATGGCTGCTGGAGAGGAAATGGCTGCAGTTACTGCCAAAACCACAGTACCCCCAGATTTAGAGGAGTCCTGTCCTAAAACCTCAGATGTTGAAGCCATACCCCCAATGGTTAAAAACACTGCTGCAGACCTTTCCTGCCTGATGCAAAGCCTGAAAAAACCTTCCAATATTAAACCTCTGCTCCCCCTACACACTGCATAGCAGGAGGAAGCCTAAAAAATTCAGGAAGAAGTGTACGCATGGCAAGAAATCCCAACGGCCCAATGAGGGGAAGAATAAAGTAGTATTCACTGCCCCGAAGCTTTGCGATGGAACAAATCCTCAAAACTGCTCCAAAATCACCAGTCTCTCTGCCACTGAAGCACTGCTAGCACCATCTGGCTTTTTCCTAGTTTCACTTTGCTCTCAAAGGCACAGGTACCAAACAAAGACAGTTCACTAAGCAGGAGAAAAGCCTGACAATCTACTTCCGTATCTTGTCACGAAAATCCAATAGATAGTCACAACAAAACAAATTGTACTATAGTGCTGGAAGACAAGATCCCTAGGTCGGAAGGCACTCAACTGGCTACTGGAGAGGAGTTGAAGATTTTTCAGAGTAAAGCCAGCATTTATGATGTGGTTGGATCAAAGCCCTCGGGACATCTGACTGCTGATGTAGCTGCGCATGAAATAAGACTAAATAAGAATCAGAAGCTGCAAAGATGTCTTACATCTTGGGACATGGAACGTCCGAAGCATGAACCAAGGGAAGTTGGAGGTGGTCAAGAATGAAATGGAACGTGTACAACTTGATCTGTTGGGCATCAGCAAACTGAAAAGGACTGGCATCAGGCACGCTGCATCAGAAACATAGAAACATAGAAATATGACGACAGAAAAAGACCACATGGCCTATCTAGACTGTCTTTCCATATCAACAACTACAACAGTCCCCTTTTTTCCTTTAGAGATCCTCTGTTTGTCCCATGCTTTTTTGAATTCAGTTACTGTCCTCATCTCCACCACCTCCACTGGGAGACTATTCCACGGATCCACCACTCTTTCCGTAAAGAAATATTTCCGCATATCACTCCTGAATCTATCCCCCTTCACCCTCATCCCATGTCCCCTCGTAGCAGAACTTGCTTTCAACTGAAAGAGGCTCTCCCCCTGAACATTTATGCCATGGAGGTATTTGAACATCTCAATCATATCACCTCTATCCTGCCTTTCCTCTAAGGTGTACATATTAAGATCCTTAAGTCTGTCCTCATATACTTTATAATGAAGACCACTAACCATTTTAATAGCCACCCTCTGCACAGACTCCATCCTGTTCACATCCTTTTGAAGGTGCGGTCTCCAGATTTGCACACTATACTCCAAGTGAGGTCGCACCAAAGACTTATACAGAGGCACTAACACCTTCTTTTTTTCTGCTAGCCATTCCTCTCCGTATGCACCCAAACATCCTTCTATCTTTTGCTGTCGCCTTTGTTGGAAATGAAAGACAAAGAAGAAATGGTGCTGCATTTATAATTAAGGAGAAACTTGCAAGAACTGTAATGAAATATAATGCAGTGAACGCTTAATTTCTATTTCTCTACAAGGAATGCCTATCAACACAACTATTAATTCAAGTATATGCCCCAACAACAGCTGTAGAAGAGGATGAAATTGATTAGTTCTATAAACAAGTATAAGCTGAAATCAACAGAACATGCAAACAGGATATCCTGATAGTCATGGGTGACTGGAACGCAAAGGTTGGCAACAAAGGAGGCAGCAAAATGGTTGGAAAATATAGACGGCAACAGAAATAAAGCTGGAGAAAGACAGATTGATAGAATTCTGCAAGACCAACGATCTATTCATCTCAAACATCTTCTTTCAGCAACACAAGCAACAACTATACACATGAACTTCACCCAATGGATTGTACAAAAATCAAACTGACTACATCTGTGGAAGTCAACGATAGAAAAGCTCTACAAAACATCAACAAAGACAAAACCTGGAGCTGACTGTGGTACACATCACCAACTACTGGTATGCAAACTCAAGCTAAAGTTGAAAAAAGAGCAAGCCATTCATAAATGTAGCAAAATATGAACTTGAGAATATACCACCAGAATTTAAAGACTGCCTGCAAAATCAATTTGCTGTTTTAGATACTGTAGTGATGAAAGCTCTCTGGAAGATATGGAACTTGATGAAAATCCTGATTTTCCCTTTGAAGTGAATGGCAGTGCACACGTGCAGGGGAATTACAAGCCAGATCAGAGGAAAAGTCAGCTCCCTGCTAAAGTCAGGCCACGCCCTAGCTCAGGGGTGGAGACAGACTTCCCTGTTGATTGGTCACACAGGTGCAGAGAACAGGGAATGCCCAGTAGGCAGCAGTGTTTAAAACCACGAGCAGAGCAAAGCAAAAGAGACAGAGAGAGAGTCAAGGGAAGAAGCACTAACTCAAGGAACACAAGAGGCACAGACGCAGGAGATACGGATACAGCAACAGAAGGCAGAGGCACAGGTGAATGGAGGATAGGTGGACGTGGAGAAAGGAACACGAACAGCTGTTGAAGTTGGAGAGGAGAGAGAGAAGCTGAAGCTGTGCTTAGCTAGAGGAGAAAGCCAGAGGAAATCTCCCAAGAAAGCAGCTACCTCAGAGGGACTGGAGAAGGATATAAGGAGGCTGCATTTCAGAGCCTGGAGGAACCCAGAAGGAAAGAAAGCAGCGTTTGTCTGAGGAAACATCCCCAAGGTAAAGCCAGCAGTTTCATTACTGATAATTCAGCAGAGAGACAATTTGCCAGTTTTAAAGGTCAGGAAGCTGAGTCCTCACCGTCTACTGTTAAGAAGTGGGTAGAGAGTTTTTCATATGAGAAAAGCCATAGCCCTGAAAAGCACAGCCTTTGAAACTCCAAAGCTAGAAGCTTTAAGAAAGCTGTTCTCTGAGGAAAAGGTTCACTCCCCTAATGTAAAGGTGCCTGCACAAGCTGAATTGCTGTGGAACCAATTTCAGGAGTTCTTGAAAGAGAGAAAGTTTGAGAAGGCTTATAATCTTGAGAGAGATACTGTTTGCCCTGATGCTATTGAAGGAATGCAAGTAGATACTTGTTTGCTTAATTGTGAATGTGACCCCATTCCAATGGACTGTTCTTTATCTCTAAGAGAAGATTCTGCAGTGTTGAATAGGAACTAAGAATCTGTGAAACCGTATAGGAAATAAGGGCAGTTCCTGCTTTGAGCTGAGGAAAGCTAATTCTGTGTTTCACTGAGTTTTGTTACTTGCTGAAGTTAAGAAGCAGTACTGTGAAGAAGTTTGTTTTCAAAAGAAAAACCACAGCTGTTATAAGTTTACCTGTGTTGCTGTTAACTGACCACACGAGGCAGTCCTCGGTGTGAGTGCGTGAGAGAAGCAGAACAGCTGAACACTGGAAAAGGTTTTGTTACGTCATTCTCATTATCCTGATTTCATCTTTATGTTGGAGATGTATCCTTCTGCCTTGGTTGTGTACTGAACCTTGAATGCCTGAAAATCCCCACAATAAATTTTCTTGCTGCCTTACAACCACACTGACTCAACTACATTGTCCTTCAAGAGTAAAAATCACTACAAGTCTCAGAATACCCTGGTGACAACAAAAGGGAACTTTATTCAAGGAGGACACATAAGGCTGTTTCCAGCTTGTAAGCCCTTGGGCCCAAGTGGAGGCGTCGCAATACAAATGACAGAGCTCCAGAAGAGTTATGGGATGACATCAAGAAAGTTGTGTTGGAAGAAAGCGAGAAGTCTCTAAAAAAGGTGAAAAACCAAAATGGTCAAAATGGATGACCGAAGAAACTCTGAAAATTGCCCAGAAACACAGAGAAGCTAAAGCCAGAGGAGAAAGAAAGAACTCTCTGTTGAGGTCTGTGATTGTCTAACATGCAGCAAGACAAGACAAGGAGAAGTACTACAATGAAGCATGCGAGGAAATAGAAGCAGCATCTATTCGAGGAAGAACAAGATTGGCTTTCCTAAAGCTATGAGTTTAAAAAAAAAAATCCAGCTTTGAATTAGAATGTTATAAGATGCTCAATGATCTATGTTGAATGATGACGAGAAGATCAAGAAAAGGTGAAAAGAATATACCAAGTTTTTAGATGATAAAGATCAAGTGGACCGAAGCCGTTTCAATCTCTACCTTATGATTTGGAACCATTACTGATGAAAAAAAAGAAGTTGAAGCAGCATTGAAAGCCTTATCAAAGAACAAAGCACCAGGCACTGGTGGCATTCCCACAGAAGTATTACAGCAATCTGATTCAGCTGTTATCATACTTACAAGGCTCTGCCAGGAAATTTGGAAGACGTCATTTACTATGTTACTATGATTAAATCAAAATAAACTGAACCATCTAATTTCTCAACAAATAGGGGTGTCCTACATGGAGCAATGGGGGGAGGAGCGGTGGGTTCACCCCTAAACAAAGAAACAAAGATATGGGGGAGGGGTGCACCTGCTCCTGGTGGGTGCACTACTAAGCAAAGACATGGGAAGGGGTGCCCCTACTCCTGCCATATTGCTGGACAGACTTGATGGACCACACTGGTCTTTATCTGCTGTCATTTACTATGTTACTATCATGGCCAACTGACTGGAAAAGATCTGTGTTTATACCAATACTAAAGAAAGGTGATCCAACTGACTGTGGAAATTATTACACAATCGCTCTGATCCCACATGCCAGCAAGATTCTACTGAAAATTATTCAGAGATTATAACCATACCTTGAACAAGAACTACCTGAAGAGTAAACCATGAGAAACTCTGGGCCACATTATACCAGAACACCTGATCGTTCTCTTGCACATCCTTTACATTGATCAAGAAGCAACAGTTCAAACAGAACAAGGAGAAACAGAATAGTTTAAAATCAGCAAAGGTATACGAACAAGGCTGCATACTTTCCCCCTACCTGTGTAATTTATATGCAGAGAAGAGGATTGTATGAAGACAACAGAGATGTGAAGACTGGTGGAAGATTCAACAACCTTCGTTATGCTGATACCACCACATTACTGGCAGAAAGTGAAGACCATCTGAAACATATGCTTCTCAAGATCAAGGAACCATCTTAAAATGGGCCTGGACCTTAATGATCCTGACAACTGGCAAAAATCAATAAGTTCATCGTTGATGGAGACGAAATTGAAATAGGGGACAACTTTAACCTTCTTGGATCAACTATCAATAAAGAAGCAACAAGCAGTCAAGAAATCTGACGACGCATTGCTCTAGGCACAATGGCTATGAAGAACCTAGACAAGATTTTCAAGAGCAGAGATGTCTCTTTCCATACAAGTATTCGACTTGTTCAAGCCATGGCATTTTCAATAACATCATATGGATGCTAAAGTTGGACAGTGAAAAATAGGAATTACACTTACCTGGAAATTGTGGTTCCTTGAGTGACTCCAGTTTAGTCCTCAACCTCTGGGTGGTGAACCTCCTCCTGCAGCTTGGAGACTGGGCATGTCAAAAACTCATGACATCACTGGATATAGCCTGCTTGTCTCTCCCATCAGCCTCCAGTGAACTATTGACAAAGCAGACTCAAAGGAGTAAAAAATCAGTAACTTTTTTTTTTTAACTTATTATATTCAAGGGCACGCAGAACATATAATCTATCTACCTACTACTCCGCTTCCAGAAGGAAAGGGACTGCTTCCTGCATGCTCCCCTTTCCGTCAAATGCCTAGCCCTAAACAAACCAGAGCAATATAGCAATATATATAACCATATATAACAATATCATAATATAATAACACAGGTACACTAAAAAAATTTTTTTTAAACTGCCTCTAATGTTTCGATTGATTTTTACGTTTTTTGGTGCGCTGAATCCAAATCTGGTAACCAATTTGCTCCATCACCTATAGATTTTTTGCTACATTGGGTTAGCAGTTTGAGGTGAACGTTTCAGATTGAGTGCGATCGAGATAAAAGTTTCTTGGATGAATTCTTTATACTAATTGTTTAGTAGTTATTCAAATAAGAATAAAGAAAATTGTAACAAGGCAGCACATAAGAATAGAGTAATGTCAACAAAACACATTGTGATGGTAGCAAAATTGTCTGCACTTAAAACAGCCACATACATGTGCACAAACATTGAGCATATAAGAGAGAGGTTAGACACAAAGCAAAGCAAAGGAATGTGCAAAAAATGTTGTACAGGCATGTATGTAAGAATAGAAAACGCAAACCGCACCATTGCAATACATCAAGACAAACACCCGATGGTGTGAAAATAAAATTCTAATAAATGAGATCCGACACTGTGATAATAACTAGCAAATTTTTATTTCAAAGTTTAGTAAAAACACGATATTTGTCAACACAGTTTAGATTTTAAAGTCATTCTTGGGTCAATCAATCTCCTGGTGGGCCCGTTTCTTCTTCCCCCGAATGCTTCTCTTGGTGCGCTGCTTGGCGTATTTTTCATCTGGGGTTTCCCGCAGCAGCAACCAGCAGAAATCAGCCATCATAGTGGTGTTCCATCTTCCTTGGTACCTTCTCTCTGCGTCCTTGATGTCCTGGTGAAACCTTTCACCTTGTTCTTCACTGTACGCCCCCATGTTTTCGGGAAAGTAGTTCACATGGGAGTGCAAGAAATGGACTTTCAGGCTCATGTTACAGCCTTGTTCTTTGAAGGCATTGAGCATCCTGGCAACAATATCCTTATAGTTCTCATCCCGCTTGTTCCCCAAGAATTTGAGAACAACATCCTTGAAGGAATCCCAGGCTTCTTTTTCCTTCTCAGACATCGTTTCAGCGAATGCTCCATCTGAAATGAGTTTCCTTATATCAGGGCCAACAAACACTCCTTCCTTTAGCTTTGCTTCAGAAAGTCGGGGGAACTTTGAGCAAAGGTACCGAAAGCACTCACCATCTTTTGGAAGGGACTTGATGAATTGCTTAATGAGACCCAACTTAATGTGGAGAGGTGGTAATAGAATTTTATCACGAGGTACCAAGCTCTCATGAAGAACATTTTTCTCACCGGGTCTCAAATACTCCCGAATTGGCCAGTCTTTTTCCCCCCAGTGTAGGTCGCGGGCCCGGCTATCCCACAAGCAAAGGAAGCAGGGATATTTGGTGAAACCGGATTGCTGCCCTAATAGCATGGATAGAATTTTAAAGTCTCCACAAATCATCCACTTATGCTCATCATAACGAATCTTCTGAAGAATCAGGGCCAAATTCTCGTATTTTTCTTGGAGAATAACAGAGTGAGCAATAGGAACTGAAGCGAATGTGTTGCCATTATGAAGAAGAACACCTTTTATGCTGTCTTTTGACGAATCAATGAACAGCCTCCATTCAGCAGGATCATACTTGAGTTTAAACTTTTCCATCACTCCGTATATATCGTTGCAAAATACCAAATCTTCCTCTTTGCTGAAATACTTCAAAAATTGTGTCTCGCGGTTGCGGTACCAATAAAAAGTTGTTCCTGGTGACAATAGATTTTTCTGTTTAAGCCGAGAACCTAGCAGTTGGGCAGCATCTTTTGGGAGTCCTAAATCCTGGACTAAATCATTCAATTCAGCTTGAGAGAAAAGTTCAGGTTTCGGATCTGGTTCAGTTTCAAACTCGGAAGTACTGGACTCATCGGGAAAAGCCATCTGATGAGTCTCATCATGATCAGAACCGTCCACACAAATATGATCCAAAGATTTTGGTGGTTCAGGCACAGGTACTTCGTTGCTATGAGGCATAGGCCTAATTGCTGAGGGAAGGTTGGGGTAACTTATTACGTTCTTATTTTTTACGCTGTATCCCTTCACAATGCAAGAGCAAAAATAGCAGTCACTGCTGTGGTCTCTTTGTTCACGCCACATCATAGGTATTCCGAAACGAAATGCTTGTTTTTTACCTTTCATCCATAAGCGTAGATCTTCCTCACATGTCTTGCAAACTTTGTGAGGAGCCCACGGTTTGTCTTGATCGCCTAACTTCAAACCGAAATAGGCGAAATATACTTTTTTAATAAATGCAGAAATGTTCCTCTGCCGCTTTTTCACGGTATATTCCCCACAAATGAAACAAAAACTGTCCGGAGAGTTGACGCAACCTCTGGCTCTGTGAGCCATCACAAATACACAGCACTGCAAACTACAACTGTAGTGAACCACTTCGGAATAAAGCTGGATTACGACTGAGCAAACAAAAGGTAATAATGAACTTGCAAGAAACTGAAATTTGACAGGAACGTTCATGTCGCAACCACCGTGTTTGAGCGAGCGAACGAGGCGAGGCGAACAGGAAAGAACATGCGCCAGCGCGAGTACTGGATTTAGCCCCCCGCCTCCCAATTGTCCTGTTAATGTATAAAATGAATACAAAACACTCTAAAATATCATGAGGGGGGAGGACGTGACGTCACCATCTGAGATGGCTGCCTGACTCAAGAGCTCTCCCTGAACCAGGAGCAAAATAGCTAACAGTGTCGAATCGGGCCCTCGCAGTCGTGCACATAATACAGCCTTTTAGTGCGCTCAGCCTCGGGGATGTCCACAGCTAAAAAGAAATTAGAAAAATTTCGATCCTCCTACGCTACAGCGAGCTCGCAGACGGAGCGGGGAGCAGGGGCTGAGATGGCGGAGGACGAAGAAAAGGAGAATGCGGAGGAGCAATGCACGAGAGGTGACTTGTGGCGCTGGTGCAAGGAGATAAAAACAGAGGTGTTGGGGATGAAAAAGGAGGTGCGGGCGATGCTGAATGAATTTCGGGTGGACTTGCAAGCTTTGGGAGATAGAGTGGACTCTTTGGAAGAGCACGTGGAGGAGGCCGTAATGGCGGGTGAGAGCATTCACAGCGTTTATGCGGAGTGGCAGAAAGATCGGGAGGAATTGCGCGATAAGATTGAAGACCTGGAAAACAGGTCGAGGCGCTGCAACATACGCCTCCGGGGGGTGCCTGAAGAGGGGCGATTTCAACAGGCCCAGCAGGTGGTTCAAGACATCTGTGGGGCCTTGCTGGCAGAGGGGTCCCCGGAGCCTGCTGGGGCTCAGAGGCTGGTGGGAATTGAACGAGCGCATCGGGACCTCCGGCCCCCCCAAGGGAATTTACCTCGGGATATTATAGCTTGCCTCACGAGCTACCCACTGAAAGAGGAGATAATGAAAGCTGCAGCCAAAAAGGGCAAAGTAGACTGGCAGGATGTGACGGTCGAGATCTTTCAAGATTTAGCTCCCTCCACATTGCAACGTCGCCGCGCCATGCGCCCAGTGACTCTATATCTCCGGACTGAAAATATTAAATATAAATGGCTCTTTCCATTTGGGCTACAATTTGAAGTGCAGGGGAGAGTTCAGCGAGTCCGGACTGTGGAGGAGGCTTGGAATTGTTTGGAAAAAGCAAAAGCGCCTAATTTGCCTCCGACTCGCCCCCAGCCCGCAGCGGGAGATCGTTTGAAAGGACCGGGGTCTTTCTCGGATCAACAGCGATGGCAACGGGTCAACTCCAAGGGCCGACGGCTCCAGCGCCTCTCCGGGACATCTTCGACGGCGGCGGAGGGAGATCGCAACGGATCACAGTTGGCTACCTGATGCTGAGATACTTTATTTTACTTGGCTAAAGTCATGACATTGGACTACTGTAGGGCTTACCTGCAGGAGGTTGGCTGAGACAGGCTATATTATGTCAATGAGAGATTGGGGGGGGGGGTCTAGAGTATGGCTGGGGGAGTGTTTGGGGGTACTGAATGAGGGACGGAATTATAGTAACGTAATCAAAGAGGGGGGGGAGTGGCTGAGGGATGAATGGGATGAATGGTATGAATGGGTTACCTGGACTCTATGAAGGCTGTGGGGGAAGGTTAGGGGAGGGGGGGCTTCGAAGGGAAGGTTGAGGGCGGGTCTCGGGTGGGGAGTTTCGTCCTCCGGTAGGAGCCACAGGGAAGAATGGCCTGTGGGGAGGAAGGGAGGGGAGGGGGGAGGGGCGGTAGGGGGGGCAAAGGGCAGGGGGGGGTTCTAATAATCAGTGGCTCTCTTTACGCATCTTTTCTTTGGTATTGGGTTAAATGGCGGGACTTAGGGTAGGTTCATTGAATGTGCGCGGACTTAATTCCCCACAAAAGAGGAAATTGCTGCTTAAGGAGGTGCAACATCACAAGTGGCAGGTGGTGTTTCTACAAGAGACCCATTTGTTGCCAAAAGACGAATCTTTGGTCAGATATGGGGCATTTAGTAATATCTGGTTCAATGCTGAGGGACTCCATAAAAAGGCAGGGGTGGCCATAATGATCCGGAATGATGTTCCCTTCCAGGTGGGGGGTGTAATGAAGGGGATGAAAGGGCGGGTACTATTGGTGTGGGGGGCATTGCAAGGGCAGGAGGTCACGTTAGTTAACATATATGGTCCTAATGACCCCCATACGTCCTTCTGGGAGGATTTATCGGGATGGTTGGCCAATAAAATACACGGGGCACTATTGTTAGGGGGGGATTTTAACGCAGTCTTAGACCCCCAGAGGGATAGACAGCGGCCAGGTGCGGGGTAGCGGAGTAGGGGGAGGTTGCAATTATTGGACTTGGTGGCGAAATTTAGAGTGTGTGATCTTTGGCACCAGCTGCACCCCCAAGAGCGCGACTTTTCCTTTTATTCCCCGGTCCACCATTGCTATAGCAGGATAGATTTTATTATGGGGGATGAAAGCTGGACCCGTAGGGTCACTAACGCGGGCTTAGAGCCGATCACCTGGACTGACCATGGTCCCGTGTGGGTCGAGTTTGGAGGTGAGCCCGATAAGGAGGGCCGGACCTTCTGGAGATTAAATGAAAGTTTACTGCAGAATGCGGCGGTCATTAAAGATATTGAGGCAGCCATAGACGAGTATTATCAATGGAATGATACTGGAGAGGTGGCTTGGGAGATACTGTGGGATGGGCTCAAGGCGGTTTTAAGGGGGAAATTGTTAGCATGGGCTGCGCGGCTCAAGCGTGAGAGGGAGGGGAGGGCGGCCCAGTTACTGGCTAAGATTTCGGAGCTGGAAAAGCATCATAAAAGTGAGGGGGGAGTGAAAGTGCGGGCCGCATTGGATTGTGCTCGGTCGCAGTTAATGAAATTGCGGACGGAAACCATCCACTATCAATTGCAACGGGTTAATCAGCATTACTATGCCTTTAATAATAAGGCTAGCACATTGCTAGCTAGGAAGCTGCGGGATCAGGAGCGCAGATCTGCTATACTTAAAATTAAGGGGCCCGGAGACCAACTGTTGTTTAGCACCAAGGCGATTCGGGAGCAATTTGTGCACTACTATCAGACATTATATACCAGCTCATCTGGAGGATTAGAATATCGAGCGGGGGAATATTTGGAAGACGGGGATAGACTCCCAGAATTTACAGATCTGGATAGGGAAATGCTTAATCGGCCGATTGGCTTGGAGGAAATTGGATTAATAATCAAAGGCCTGGCTCTGCATAAGTCGCCTGGCTTGGATGGTTTTCCGGCTCTGTTTTATAAAAAATTTGCGGAGCGGTTGGCCCCCTTATTGCAGCGGCTTTTTAATGAGGTACTGCAAGGCAAACCGCTAGCACCCTCCATGCAGCAGGCGGGGATTACTGTGTTGGTAAAACCGGGCCGGGACCCGGCTTTGTGTGGCTCTTATCGTCCAATTTCGTTACTAAATACGGATGGGAAGATCCTTGCAAAGGTGTTGGCGAATCGCCTTGGGGCCCTTATGCCTAAGGTGATCCAGTCGGATCAAACTGGGTTCATTCATGGGAGGAATACGGGGGATAATATACGGAGAACCATTCAGGTGATGTGGTCAGCGCGGCAGCTTAATCAGGACCTGTTGTTGCTAAGTGTCGATGCTGAGAAGGCTTTCGACCGGGTGGAGTGGAGCTTTATGTTTGCGGTGCTGGACAAAATAGGGGTTGGGGTAAATATGATGGCCTGGATTAAAGCGTTATACGCTAGCCCGGTAGCAGCTGTGAAAGTGAATGGCCGCTATTCGGAGTTTTTCCCCTTAGCACGGGGGACTCGTCAGGGGTGCCCGTTATCTCCTTTGCTATTCGCTTTGACTATGGAACCGCTGGCGAGACGCTTGCGCAGTAATCCGGATGCCCAGGGATTCCGGGTGGGAACGGAGGAGCATAAAGTGGCGTTGTTCGCCGATGATATGCTATTGTTTGTGACCAGCCCTATACTAGCTTTACCCATTTATATGAACGAATTACAGCAATATGGGAAGGTAGCGGGCTTCAAAATTAACTGGGATAAATCGGCGGCGCTCAATGTCAGCATGTCCGATTCCTTGGTGTCGCATCTGCAATGGAATTATAAATTCCGTTGGGCTTCCCGGGATATTCAGTATCTGGGGGTCCGCTTAACGGCGGACCCCGTGAGGTTGTATGGGGCGAATTACCCCCCTTTGCTAGACCAGATCGAGAGGGATATGGGTAAGTGGAATAAGGAGGATATCTCTTGGCTCGGTAGAATAGCTACCCTTAAGATGATGGTGCTGCCTAAGCTACTGTACTTTTTTCAAGTCTTACCGGTGCAGGTGCCTCGTATAGTCCTCCAACGCTTACAAAGGAAAATGTTCCTCTTTGTGTGGCGGCATCGACCCCCACGCATAGCGCGTCAAGTATTGTATCGTTCTCGGAGGACTGGGGGGCTGGGAATGCTACGGATTGAGGATTATTATTTGGCCGCCCAGATGAGACAGGTGGTGGAGTGGCGGGAATCTGCAACTACTAAACGATTCTATGGCCTTGAACAATTCTGAGTGGAAGGTTGGCATCTCCCGCATATCCCTTGGCTACAGAAGGGGGTGCTTAGGGGGGAATGGACCCCGAATCCCTTTATACGACATTTATGGGGTGAATGGCAGCGGGGATGGAAGCGGATTACTGTCTGGGAAGGGCATTCCTTGTTGGCCCCCATTCGGGCTACCCCTGCCTTTGGCCCGGGAAGGGAGGGCATTTTTCTTAGTTGGGCCCGGAAAGGGTTGGATAATTTTATGCAACTGATTGATATGGGGGAACCCAAGTCTTTTGAGCAATTGAAGGCCGAGTTTCAGCTGGGGTCCCGGGACTTATTTGCGCACCTACAGGTGACGCATTATTTGCGGCGAAAGGACAACCTGGATAAGATGACAGAGGGCCCTAATGATCTGGAGGCCCTCTGGCTTAAGAACATAAGAACATAAGAACATAAGAAATGCCATACTGGGTCAGACCGAGGTCCATCAAGCCCAGTATCCTGTTTCCAACAGTGGCCAATCTAGGTCATACGTACCTAGCAGTTTCCCCAAAAGACACAGGTTCTGCAGTGCTTGTACTAGGCCAAGCATTGATATCCTGGGTCCCTTTTTAATAGTGGTTTATGGACCTTTCCTCCAGGAACTTGTCCAAACCTTTTTTAAACCCAGCTATACTAACAGCCCTTACTACATCCTCCGGTAACAGATTCCAGAGTTTGATTACACGTTGAGAGAAGAAATATTTTCTCCTATTTGTCTTAAATAGTTTACCCTGTAGCTTCATTACATGCCCCCTAGTCCTTCTATATTCTGATAGCGTAAACAATTTATCCACGTTTATCCGTTCCACTCCATTCATTAATTTATACACCTCTATCATATCTCCCCTCAGCCGCCTCTTTTCTAGGTTAAAGAGCCCTAACCTTTTTAGCCTCTCTTCATAGGAGTAGCCTTCCATCCCCTTCACCAATTTGGTGGCTCTTCTCTGTACTTTTTCTAATAACTCTATGTCCTTTTTAAGATACGGTGACCAGAATTGCACACAATATTCAAGGTGCGGTCGTACCATGGAGCGATACAGAGGCATTATAATATCCTTTGTTTTATTCTCCATCCCTTTCCTTATGATACCTAGCATTCTATTTGCTTTCTTGGCCGCCGCTGCACACTGGGCGGAGGGTTTTAACATGTTATCCACGATGACTCCTAAATCTTTTTCCTGGGTGGTGGTTTCTAATGTGGAGCCTTGCATCTTGTAACTATAGTGTGGGTTGTTCTTTCCTAGGTGCATAACTTTGCACTTGTCCACATTAAATTTCATCTGCCATTTGGATGCCCAGTCTTCCAATTTATCCAGATCCTCCTGCAGTTTTCCACAATCCTCTTGGGTTTTAACAACTTTAAACAGCTTTGTGTCATCTGCAAATTTGATTACCTCACTAGTTATTCCCTTTTCCAGGTCATTTATGAATATGTCAAAAAGTAGCGGACCCAGTACAGATCCCTGGGGTACTCCACTATTCACCTTTTTCCATTGGGAATATTGGCCATTTAGCCCTACCCTCTGCTTTCTATCTTTTAACCAGTTCCCGATCCACAATAGTACACTGCCTCCTATCCCATGACTTTTTAGCTTCGCCAAAAGTCTCTGATGGGGGACCTTGTCAAAAGCTTTCTGAAAGTCCAGATACACTATATCAACCGACTCACCTTTGTCTACCTGTTTATGCACACCTTCAAAAAAACAGATCAGATTAGTAAGACAAGATCTTCCTTGTCTAAAGCCATGTTGGCTGTCTCCCATTAGGCCATGACTATCTACATGCTGTGTAATTTTGTTCTTTATGATGGCTTCTACCATTTTCCCTGGTACTGACGTCAGGCTCACCGGTCTGTAATTTCCCGGGTCACCCCTGGAACCCTTTTTAAAAATTGGTGTTACGTTGGCGACCCTCCAATCTTCAGGTATTACAGATGATTTTAATGAAAGTTCACAGATTACCAATAACAGGTCTGCAATCTCATATTTCAGTTCTTTCAACACTCTGGGATGTATACCATCCGGTCCAGGTGATTTGCTACTATTCAGTTTATCAAATAGTTGTAATATATCTTCCCGGTGTAGCGATATTTCTCTCAATTCCTCTGCAGTATCACCTTTAAATACCACTTCAGTCTTGGGTAACACCCCTACATCTTCCTCAGTAAAGACCGAAGCAAAGAATTCATTCAGTCTCTCTGCTATAGCCTTGTCTCCTCTTATTGCACCTTTTACCCCTCTATCATCTAATGGTCCAATTGACTCTCTCACAGGCCTTTTGCTACGAATGTACTTGAAAAAGTCTTTATTTCGTGTTTTTGCTTCCGTAGCAAGTTTCTTCTCAAATTCCCGCTTTGCCTGCCTTATCAATGCTTTGCATTTAACTTGCCAGTGCTTGTGCTGTTTCCAGTTTTCATCATTTGGCTCTTTTTTCCATTTTCTGAAGGTTGCTCTTTTGGCAGCAACAGCCTCTCTGACCTCACCTTTAAACCATGCTGGCAGTTTTTTGGACTTTCTTCCACTTTTCTTAATGCGTGGAATACAGCTGGTCTGGGCTTCGAGGATAGTATTTTTAAATAACACCCAAGCTTGCTGTAAGTCTTTAACCTTTGGAACCGCTCCTTTTAGTTTTTTCCGAACTATATTCCTCATTCTATCATAGTCACCCTTTTGAAAGTTAAAAGGTAGTACTGTGGATTCCTTTACTATCTGTCCTCCACTGATTAAATCAAACATGATCATACTATGATCACTATTGCCAAGTGGTCCCAACACCCTTATTTCTTGCACCAGATCTGGCGTTCCACTAAGGACTAGGTCCAGTATGGCTTCCCCTCTGGTCGGTTCATGAACCAGCTGCTCCAAGAAGCAGTCATTCATTTCATCTAGAAACTTTATCTCTTTAGCTTGTCCTGCTGTGACACTGTCCCAGTCGATACCGGGGTAATTGAAATCACCCATTATTACTACTCTGTTGTGGCTTTTGTTAGCTTCCTTGATTTCTTTGAGCATTTCATCATCCATTTGTTCATTCTGGCCAGGTGGTCGATAGTATACTCCCACTGCCATCACCTTCCCCTTCATAAATGGAATTTCAATCCATAGAGATTCTACAGCATATTTTGTTCCCTGCAAAACTTTAATCCTTTCTGACTCAATGCCCTCTCTAACATAGAGTGCAACCCCTCCACCAATTTGTTCAGCTCTATCATTACGATATAGTTTGTATCCAGGTATCACAGTGTCCCACTGGTTATCCTCCTTCCACCATGTCTCTGAGAGTGCAATCATATCTAACCTCTCATTTAATGCTATATATTCTAATTCTCCCATCTTATTGTTTAGACTTCTAGCATTGGCATACAAGCATTTTAGAGACTGTATTTTATTAATATTAATCTGGCTATTGGTAGGCATGGGTAATGGGGAATCTTTATGCTCTGTCTGCTCCTTACTCAAGGGCATTTGGGCTACTATACTCCCTTTTGGAACCTCACTGCTTTTGGTAGTATCCTTCAAGGATACCTTTGTCCGAACCGTGCGCTCCTGGGTGACTGTCGGCTTTCCCCTATTTTCTAGTTTAAAAGCTTCTCTATCTCTTTTTTAAAGGTTAATGCCAGCAGTCTGGTCCCATCCTGATTAAGGTGAAGCCCATCCCTTCGGAAGAGCCCCCCCTTTCCCCAGAATGTTCCCCAGTTCCTAGCAAATCCAAAA
The DNA here is from genome assembly GCA_033557465.1 of Ichthyophis bannanicus. Lineage (NCBI taxonomy): Eukaryota > Metazoa > Chordata > Amphibia > Gymnophiona > Ichthyophiidae > Ichthyophis > Ichthyophis bannanicus. The sequence goes on from CM066033.1 coordinate 778,493,701, forward strand.
CCCTCATCCTTGCACCATTGTCTCATCCACGCATTGAGACTCCGGAGCTCTGCCTGTCTTTTGGGTCCTGCACGTGGAACAGGAAGCATTTCGGAGAACGCTATCCTGGAAGTTCTGGATTTCAACTTCCTACCTAAAAGCTTAAATTTAGCCTCCAGAACTTCCCTACCACATTTTCCTATGTAATTGGTACCAACATGTACCAAGACAGCAGACTCCCCCCCAGCACTATCTATGATCCTATCTAGGCGGTGCGTGAGATCTGCTACCTTCGCACCAGGCAGGCATGTTACCAGGCGATCCTCACGTCCACCAGCCACCCAGCTATCTACATTCCTAATGATTGAATCACCAACTATAACAGCTGTCCTGACCCTCCCCTCATGGGGACATGGCCCTGGAGAAACGTCCTCGGTGCGAGAGGGTTTTACATCACCTGGAGGACAGGTCCTAGTTACAGGATCACTTCCTGCCACACCAGGGTGATGCTCTCCTGTCACGTGACCTCTCTCCTCCATGGCAACAGGGATGCTGCCAGACTGGAGGTGGGACTTCAGGACTATATCCCTGTAGGTCTCGTCCATGTACTTCTCTGTCTTTCTTATGTCTTCCAGGTCTGCTACTCTAGCCTCTAGAGAACGGACTCGTTCCCTGAGAGCAAAGAGCTCCCTGCACTTAGTGCATATGTAGGACCTCTCACCAACTGGGAGATAATCATACATGTGACACTCGATGCAAAAGACTGGAGAACCCCCATCTCGTTGCTGGACCTCTGACTGCATCTGAGTTTAAAGCTTGTGTTTAGGTCTTTTAAATCGGTATATAATAAGGATTGGTGTAGATGCTTATACTAATAAAAGTGTATCTAATACCCCTAATACACCCTGTGTACCTGAAGCTAATTAATCACAGGTCCTCTGTGTATGACTGATTTGGATTAAGAGCTGCACCTGAGAGCAGCCCCTTTCCTCTAAGATGTCCAAGTACCTATAAAACTACAATTTCCCCAGGGGTGGGTGGGTGCTGGGGAGGGAGGGGGGGAGATAAGTCCTATTAAAGAGGGCAGTTACAAGGTACCCTGTCCTGAACCCTCAGCAGGGGGATGGGGGTACCACACAAAGCCCAGTTGAGAGAGGCAAGGTAAGTACAGCTGAGAAGGCTGAAACTTGCACACCACTAAGACAAACACTAAATAATTAAACAAACAACAGTTAGACAAACAGTAAATAATTAAATAAACAGCTAGAACTCACAGTAAGATGTCCCAGGAGGCCATCAGCAATCCAGAGGATTGATCCGACTGCTGTATAATAGCCTCCAAAGAGTTCAGAAAGGGGCGGGTAGACCTAATTATATGTTAGAATGGGAAAAGGATCTGGGGGTGCAGTGGGATGAGGAGGAGTGGTTGGCAATTTTTAAGGGGATATCGAAATCCTCAATCTGCACCCTTATTCAGGAAAATGCGTATAAACTAATGATGAGATGGTACTACACTCCGGTTCGCTATCAGCGGATGTTCCCTGGGGCCTCGGACCTTTGTTGGAGAGGCTGCAGTGCCCGGGGGACATATCTCCATATGTGGTGGGACTGCCCCGTGATAGCTCAGTATTGGCTGATGATTCGAGATCAATTGGGGGTGATTTTTGGGGTGGTGCCGGAATTGAGCCCATCCTTATTTTTGTTGGGGGTGTGGCCGGATGCCCTGGATTTTCGATGGCGTAAATTGCTTCTTACATGCCTTGTTGCGGCTAGATGTGATGTTGCATGGAAGTGGAAGCAGAGTGCGCCGCCGGAGCTATCTCAGTGGCATACCCGACTACACAGGGTTTTGAATATGGAGCGTCTTACCGCACTCCAGCGGGGCAGGGGGCGCAGTTTTCTAAGCGGTGGAAACCTCTGGTGGTCTATTTGGAGGCACAAGCTACTGGAATGGGGGGAGGGGGGACTTAGGGGAAGGGGGAGGGTGGGTAGGAGTTACAGGGACATGTATGTAGCTTTTGTTAGCTTTTGTTTGTTTTTCTTACACTTGTGTTGCAGTGGTGTATTTGGGCTTGGAATTGAGGGAGGGGGAAAATTGTTACTGTTACAGACTGTTTTTTCTTGCTGTGTATTCAGTAAAACCAATAAAAATTTCAAGTTAAAAAAAAAAAAATATCATGAGGGAGTGTTTCTAGTTAGTTAACCATTACAACCTCTATTTTGGGCCAAGAAAATAAACTGCAGTCGGCTAAAAAGAAATTATGTGAACATTCTTTATATGGGTAAGAAATCTAATTTTGCAAGAAAACGTGACGTGATGGAACATTTTGGCTATTTTTCCTGGATTCAGCACCCCAAAATCTATAGGAATCAGTTGCAAAACTGGAGGCAGTTTTTTGGTAGTGTACCTGTGTAATATATAACGCAAAACAAATGGAAGCATCAAAACGACTGAACACCAGTGAAGGCCTATATCCACTTTTAACCTTGCACTTTCCCCAACAGAAAAAACACTGCTAAGACCCCATCCTCGGGTGGGAATGAGGACTAAACTGGAGTCACTCAAGGAAAAACAAATTACCAGATAAGTGTAATTCCTATTTCCTTATTGTTCCTCCAGTTTAGTCCTCAACCTCTGGGATGTATCAGAGCAGTAATCATTGGGAGGGACCTTTCCAGCCGGATCTCAACACCACCTCCCTGAAAACGGCATCCTTAGCCGCCAGAACATCTAGGCAGTAGTGCATACTGAAAATATGGAGAGACAACCAAGAGGCCTCCCTACAGATGTCCACTGACGGAACCAAACTGTGCTCCGTCCAAGACGCTTGCACTCTGGTAGAGTGAGCTCGTAAGCTCCCTGGGACTACACGGTCCTGTAGAAGATAAGCCTATGCACTTGCCGCTCCAATCCATCCAGAAATGGACTCCTTTGCCATCGCTTCCCTTTGCAGGGCCCTCCAAACACCCCAAAGAGAGACGATCCGCCTTGTGAAAGTTTCTGAAACCTTTAGTTCAAATCATTTTTATTGAGTTTATAGAATTAAAGACACACAAACAGCTTGTTACAGCAATCATAGGGATAGCATAGCCAACTTATACTACTTACACAGCACACTGAACAATGCGAAATATCACACTATAAAATCCTATATTCATACAACAGAAACAAAGTCCGTATATATGCAGAAAGAAGCAAGGCGTAAGTATATGGTATACAGAGCCGTACATTGTGCAAACAAGGGTATCATCCATACACCTAAAGGCTGCCATCCCTGAGACTCCCCCCCCCTCCCACTTCTTACCCCCCATCCCCCCTTCTCATCCCTCTCCCTCCCACCCACTATGGTCTGCCTTCTTTCAACAGATACTGGAGGCATCCAGGGATCTGAAAGTAGCTTAAGCCAACCCAAGAGGACCAGTATTCCCATCCGGTCACCCTGTAAAGGGGGGGGGGGGCAACTGAGTACCATACTCTTCAGTCTCACCATGCACAGCTACTTGGCTACGTCTCACACATTCAGAATCACACTCCGCTCTCGGGGGGCGAGTGTCTGGATAACTGGAAGCCAACGTACCAGGAAGGTGTCCCAATGACGCCCTCCCCGCTGCTTAGCTGTAAGCTTCTCCAAGTACAACAACTCGCGCAAGGCCTTTTCCCACATGAAGACCCCTGGGGGCGTAGCATCCAGCCATCGAGTCAAGAGAATTTTCTTGACCAGCAGAAAGCCACGCTCCAGAAGTTCCCTGTGCGACGCGGCCGGGGTCGGTTCCAGGACGGTCCAGTCATGAAAAAGACAAGTATCGCGCTGGCAAACATCTCCAAGATCGAGCCAGCCCGCCATCTTGGTACAGACCTGGCGCCACACCTCTTGCACTGCCAAGCAGCCCCAAAAACGATGCAGCAAGGAGCCCACATGTTGGGAACACCAGGAGCAGGCAGACGTGGGTCGCAAGCCAGCCTGAAAGGCCCATTGATCGGTAGCATATGCTCGCCATAGAAATTTGTACTGCAATTCCTGTAAGTAAACCCAGGAGGATCCCTTCGGTATACGGCCAAACGCGGTGCGCAAGGCCTCTACTATCATCCCCTCCACCCCGTCCCTACACCACCGAGTCGCCAGTGCAGTAAGGGGGGGTCCAGCTGAGATGGCGCTCAGAAGTTGGCGGTAAAGCGGGTTCCCTCGGTCCCGCTCCACCAGTAGTTGCAAGATAACTCGAGGGGTCCCCAGGATGGGCTTCTCCCCACCCGGCAGCCGCCCCTTCAAACCCTCTAAATAGTGGCGAATCTGTAGATAGCCATAGAACTGACGCGGGGAAGTTGGAAACGTGCAGCCAGAGTCTGATAAGTCTCAAGAGCGTCCCCTCCCGGCGAATACAGGTCCCCGAGACACACCAAGCCATGTTCCAACCAGGAGTGGAATAGATTCCGGGGAGACATCCCAGGGGGGAACGCCGGATTACCCACCAGAGGGAGTAGTAAAGAAGATTTTGAGTTCCAACCTAGTCTAGCGCTCAGCGCGCGCCAAGCTGCTCGAAGCGCCCCCATATAGGCACCACTCCCTCCTACCTTCCCCAAGGATGGCTGTTCCATGTGCAGAACATAGAGACTATGATAAGGGGCACAGAGACCATTCAGCTGAGTCAATGGGGCACAACCCTCCCCGCCATCTAACAGGCCCCAAAGATGGCGAGCCATGTAGCGAATGTTATAGAGCCGTAGAGAGGGCAAACCCAGTCCGCCTTCCTCCACCCCCTTCATCAAGACCGTCAAGGGGATCCGGGCGCGCCGCCCACCCCAGAGGAAGCTCCGGAGGAGGCCGTCCAATTTCTTCCAGTCCCTCGCCAGGATCCAAAGAGGCAGCAAGCGAAGCACATATAGCCAGCGAGGGAACTCCACCATCGTGAATAATGCCACTCTCCCCTTCAAGGACAATGGGAGCCCCTTCCAGCCGGAGAGCACGGCCCTGGTTTTTGCCAGCATGCCTGGGATATTAGCCTGGTACAGTTGGTCCGGACGGTCGGGGAGATTAACACCCAGGTACTTTAAGGAGTTCCTGGCCCAGACCAGAGGGAAGGACCCACCCCATGATGGTCGTACCCGGCCGCCCACGTCCAGCACCATTGACTTGGAGGCATTTATTTTGAGACCCGAAAAACTACCATAATGTTCTATCAGCTGCAAAGCCCGCGGCAGAGACTGTGTGGGATGCGTGAGACACAAGAGCATATCATCTGCGAACGCGCTAATTTTGGTCTCCTCTCCCCCCATCACCACCCCCCGCACTTGCGGGTCTCGTTGTATCGCATGCAACAAGGGTTCAAGAGCTAAGACAAATAGTAGAGGGGACAGAGGGCACCCCTGTCGAGTACCTCTCTCCAGAGTAAATGGTTCGGAGAAGGTGCCATTAACACCCACCCTGGCCATAGGTTGAGTATACAAAAGTCGTATCCAATTCGCAAAAGCACCTGTAAAACCCATGACTCCCAGAACGTACCAAAGGAAAGCCCATGCCACCCGGTCAAACGCCTTTTCGGCATCCAGGCTCACCATCAGTAGCGGTGCTTCTTGGCGCAACGAGGTTTCCATCCCCAGGAGCAATTTGGCAATATTCCGAGAGGCCTCCCGACCCTGCACAAAGCCCACCTGGCGGGGGTCAATGAGAGACGGTAAAATGGGGTTCAACCTTTTTGCCAAAACTGAGGCCAAAATCTTCATATCACAATTAATTAGAGATATGGGTCTATACGAGGCCGGATCCAGCAAATTTTTCCCCGGCTTCGGAAGCACCGTTATGTCGGCGCACCGCATATCCCGAGGAAATTGACCCATACGGCAAGCTTCATCATACAGAACCACCATAGTTGGGGCAAGCCGCACTGATAGAATTTTATAGTATTCGTAAGTAAACCCGTCCGGGCCCGGAGCTTTGTGGGTACTCCCCGCGTGGATCGCCCGCTGTATTTCCCCTACCGTTAATGGGGCATTAAGCTGTTGCATATCCAGTTCCGACAGGCCTCGACTCCCAGAGCAAGTCCCCGCTTAGTAGGCACAGCAGACTCTCTCCCAGGTTCCCCTCCTCCTCCAGCATCAAAAGCCCAGACGGCACCCCCCCCCCCCACACACTGCCTCCCTCCTCCCCCCCACCCCCCTTTCCCCCCCTCCCCCCTCCCGCCCTCCATAGTGCCCTCGGTCCCCCCCCACCTGCCCTTCCACCCACATACACCTACCCACTGCCCTACCCCGCTCTCCCAAGCACTCACACACTCATTCCCACACTCACTCTCACAATCACTCTCAACACTTCCAACACTTCCCCCTCCCCAGCTCTCCATGAATAACCTCCCCTTCCTTCCCAAAACTACCTAACCCTAAAACGTATACACCCCGCTATTTGGGGGCAAGATCACCGTCCACCTCCCTTGCGCCTCCAGGCCTCCCCCCTCCCTAGTATTACTGAGGGCAACATAAAACTCATCTGCACTACCCAAGTGGAACATACCAACCAAAGGGCGATCATTCAAACAGTGCATGTTTCAAGGCCATGCCAAACACAGTCTCATTCATGTAGTCCATCAAGATTGGTCAGCAGCCAAAGCAGGAGAATTCGTCAGGGCAGTCACAAACTTCCTCGCAGCAGGGGCCTGCTCAAAGGTGTGCGTTGCGCCCTTATGAAAGATTTTCAGAGTGGCCGGATAACTCAAGGCAAAACGGATTCCCCCCTGGATGAGCTCAGTACAGATGGACGAGAACTCTTTCCGTTTGGCAGCCAGTGAGGCTGAGTAGTCCTGGAATAAGTAGACAGGCATATTATCCAGCTTGAGATCTCTTTTTTTCCGGTATGCCTGGAGAATCAGGGTCTTCTGGTGAAAGTCTAATAGTCGTGCTAACACCGGTCGAGGTCTTGCGCGGCCCTCCTGCCATTGCCCCAGCCTGTGTGCTCTCTCCACGTGGACCCGGCCTTGCAGATCTGTCAGGCCCAGTTCTTTCGGCAGCCACGTGCTGAACAAGGAGAAGAGCTGCTCCCCTGTCCAAGACTCCGGGATTCCAATCAGCCGCAAGTTATTGCGGCGGGAGCGATTCTCTAGGTCATCTACCTTGAGAAGCAGGGCGTCAATCTGTTTCTGTTGCTGTTGCTGGGCCCGCTGCGTCGCTGACTCCCCTTCCTCCAGACTGGCTATCCTCTGCTCAACTTCCTCCACTCTCTTATTAAGCTCTCCAAACGTGTTGGACATCTCCGTCAGCTTCTGCAACACCGCCGCAAACTTGGGCTCCAGCAACTTGGCGACCTCATAGGCAAGCTCCTCCGGCCCCGAATCTACACTCTCCTTGCCTGGGGAGTCGGGTCCCACTAAGGGTTTCGCCGTCGGCGCCATTTTGAGGTCCCGCGCTCCGGTAGCCTTCTCCCGCCTCGTCACGGATTTCATGCTCCGGCCTTTGCTAGCGCCGAAAGTAGGGCACCGGAGTGGTTCGCTAGTGTTCAGTACAGCAGCAGGGTAAGTTGTCCGCCCAAATATTCTGCTATGCCGCCGATTTAATTGCCGTTTCGTAGGGAGGCCTGGGAGCTCGGCAAGGACACGTCCTCACCCGCTCATGCGCTCACGTGATCCTCTTCTGAAACCTTTAAACACTGCCGCAGTGCTCTCTTGATGTCCAAACAGCGCAAGCTATGGTTCAATACGCTCCTTTCCGCTGCACCTAGTGCTGGACGAGAGACCATTTTAGTTAGGTGAATGTAGAAACCACCTTTGGCAACGACGACGGAACCAGCCGCCAGGACACCTTCTGTCTGGAGACAGACAAAAAACGATTCCTGACAGGTCAACGCCTGTAACTCCGAAAATCACCTCGCCGAACAGATGACCATCAAACATACCGTCTTCAAGGCAAAACCCTTAACCTATGCCTGTTGCAAGGGCCCCAATGGCATGCTAGCTAACGCTCCTAAAACCAACTTGAGCTACCCCAGTGGAATTAATATCCTACGACAGGGCTACAAGTCTGGTAACCGGCTGAGAAAGCACACCACATCAACCTGTGCATGAGAGCCACTCCCTGTCCTTTGCCCCTATAGCAAGACAGAGCTGCTAACTGAACTCTCCAGAACCTGCCTTTTACCAAACCCGTCCTGCAGAAAACTTAATACCAAGGGAACTAACATTGTTGTCGTGCGAGCGTGCCTCCGCAATCACCCGTCCTCAAAGATGCGCCACATACACACATATGGAAGGGACGTAGACTTTTTTTTTTGCGGCAAAGTGGCAAAGACTGCTGTCGAGCAACTCTTTTTCCTTAAGCTTGCCCTTTTAATGGCCACCCCGTAAGCAAACACCAATGCACTTGAGCCATTCAAAGGGAACCCCGTAGCAACATCATCTCCAATGTCGGAAACCTCCATGGATTCCCGTCGAGCAACCATATGAAGCAGGCATACCACGAGCACCTCGGCCGGCCTGAGGCCTCCAACCACACATTTCCCCGAAGCGCTTCGATACAGAGAACCATTCGACCTATGAGTGCCCCCGGTGGAAAGACATAGAGAAGACCGGACGATGGCCGCTGTTGGAACAGTGCGCCAATGCCTTCCAACCTCCTTTCGCGTCATCTGCTGAAGAAGCGACCCGTTTACGCAGAGTGAAACGCTGCCATGAGGTCCATTACTGGCTCTCCCCATATGCGACCGATCTGTGCGAACACCTTCGCATGCCACTCCCATTCTCTGGCATCTACTCGGACCCAGCTGAGGAAATCCGCCGTCACAATGTCCTTACCCTCAACATGCGCCACCGAAAACGCTGGCAGCCAAAGCTCTATCCACACACACAGACCCTCTGCCACGGCCTCTATGGCCACACTTTCGGTTCTGCCCTGCCGATTGATGTAGGCCACCACCAAGGAGTTTGTGGACAATACTTGTACCGCTAGACCTGTCACTGTAGCTTCGAACGTCTGCAACGCCCGGTGTATCGCTCGCATTTCCAGTCGGTTGATTGACCACTGGGTCTCCTGTGTACTCCAAGAGCCTTGCGCGAAACGATCTCCGAACGTAGCAGAATTTAACAAAGCTTTTGGCCAAGCTCCCGGAGGAAAGGTCCATAACGTGTTATTAGAGAAAAGCAGGAAAATTATAATTTTTTTTTTATACCAACTTTCACCAATTCAAGATGTTCTACAAGGCTCACAACCCAACAGAGCATCATATCTGTTGTACATGCAACGGAACCCTTAAAATATGAGCATACATGAATCCACCATTTGCCCCGATACAAGCATTGAGTAGCCTATTCATCTTTTGGGAAACCAGCCAGGTCCTTAAGACCAGGATTGGCTATCCTAGGAAACAGGATACTGGACCTGAAAGAGCTTGGTCTGACCCAGTATGGCATTTCTCGTATCCTTATGAATAGAACCTCCAAGGTCTCTGCCTTGGAAGAAAGAGGTTGTGCCTGGCCCTATGACCCTGTGACTAGCTCACACGGAGCAGTGCGGCCTAGTGTTTGAGGCAAGTTGCCAGAGGACCAAGGGTTTGAATTCCAATCGAGACCACCAACCTTGGGCCATAAAAACTGGGGTTTCTGGTCCCACAGGTGGTCCTTCTGGCCTTCGGTAAGCGACTTAACCCTCTGCCTCAGGTACCAAAACATAAATTGTGAGCCCTTCAGGGACAAGGGAAATAGAAATACCGTAATCGACTGTATGCCACCCTGACCTGTAGGCAATCAGTATACTCAAATAAATAACTGACTGGGAATACGTGACCGTAGCAAACACTGGCAGTGGAGAGACATCAGAGCTGGTGCTGGTCTTCCTTTCTCACTCTCCCAGTCCTTCTGCCAGCATTGAGAAAAGGCTGAGAATAGATTGTCCAGTGGGCCGGGGACCTTGCGTCCTGGACATCAGAGATAAAGAGGGGCTAGGATCTGGGAGCAAAGCCCAAAGAGAAAGGGAAACTGGTGACTGACACTGTAGCTCCTCCAGACGGCTCACTCCACAGCAGATCCCACGACTGCATCTCCAACCCCATGTAACACCATGAGGACCTAACGCACTTTATTACAATCGACATCCCCCCATTACTGGAGAAATTACCTTAGTCTGATAATACAGTCTGAGCAAAGAAATGCAGTCTCACTCTGCAAAGAGTGCACCCAAAAATCATGCCTAAGCAATTGTGAGCACATACAAATCTACATATATGGGTGATCCAGCACCTGTCACCCAAACACAGTGCAGTGAGCACGCTTGAAGGCTGAATGCATGGAGCATACATAGAGTACTGACTTCTTCTATGAAACCTTCCAGTGCCCTGGAGCGCTAAGCCCCAGACTGTGCTACCTAGACGTCCTTCTCTTCACCCTCAGCACGGGCCCTTTAACAAGATGGCACAGACTGGTCAGTGCCCCTGCTAAGTGCTTAAAGCCCTGCTCTGACAGCACTGGCTCTAGAAATAGATGAGAATTTCCTGGGAAGGGCATGCTAAGTGGAGCTATGAAAAACACACAGGCACCCCCCCCCCCCCCGGACTTCCTGCCGTCAGAGAAATAGCAGTGGGATACACCGACAACCTTGCAAGTGGAGGTCTTAGAGACTGCTGCCTGTGTGAACCTGAGGAGGAATACGATTTTGTATTTTGCCACCCCCCCCCTCCAGGATGGGGGCACTGAATACTATATGTGATTCATGAGCAGCGCTGCCAACCGGTGGCCTTTAGGGCACCAGAGCCCGACAAACGATACAGAAGTTAAGAGCTTTAAACCTTGGTCATATAATCTTGATTTGCAGAACATTACAGTTGCTTGTTTAGTCACTAACCCCTGAGTGCCCATGAGGTGGCCCTGTGGTTATTTCTTCCCTGACTTGCAGAGAGTGATCAATCTGATGATGGCTGCATACACACTGTCACAGAAAGGCACTATTGAGTGTACCAGCTGCCCTCTGGTGGCTATAGACCGTAGCACAGGCACTTCTTGGTTGACAGTTTAACTGTCATTATTCTTATATATTTTTTTATATCCTAAGGTTTCCTAAACCTGTCCCTGAGAAAACCACAGGCGTTTGGGCAACTTTCACTATAGAATACACAAAAGCACACTTCCAGCCTGTCCCTCCTTCCAGCTACAAGTTAGGGCTCTGCTCTTGAACCTAAAAGCTGGCAATTTTCCTAATATCCTGGGACTTAACAGATGCTCCTCAGAGACATGATTAGGAGGGAAAGAACATGTGGCATCAGAGATCAATGCCGAAACTGCTGTCCCATAAAACTAAGAATAAACTTAAAAATAAAGAGGACTGACAACAGCCCCCTTAAAGCTGAGGAACCCCCCCGAGACTGAAAAAACCTACAAACAAAAGAAACACTAGACCTAAAAATCTAGCTATTCTACCTGTCGTCTTCTCCCCATGCGGTCCAAATACCTAGAGAGAAAATGGCCACCCCTTTGCCAACGAATTTTGGCACCAAGAACAGCAGCCGCTGCAAAAAGGAGGCCTCAGCAGACCGACAGAGCCCGAAGGCCTTACCTGCAGGGCCGAAAGCCACGCAGCCTGCTCCTACCGCCTTGAATTCATCCGATCCTCAAGCCGCGCTGCTGCGTCTGGCAGCCTTGGCGAGGACCGCTCAGCCAGTTCCAGAGAGTAAAATTAAAATCCCGCAGCAACGGAAAGGTTCTGTCTCACACAGCTTCAGGGTGGCTGTACGGGTCCCGGAGCTCTCTCCCATACCGTCAAGGGAGAGAGATCCGTACCGGCGAATGCCTGCAGCAAGTGAAAATAACTGACAAGGAGGGAATGCGAGAGCTGCTACTAAATTTAAAGAGCCAGGCTCAAATTTAAAATTACTGTAAATAAGGAAATTTGCTCCTAACAACTAAAGGGAACTAATCCGATTGCCAATTAACCAAAGGTAACTGAATTAAAAGTAAATTAAAGGTAAAATTCAAAAGTAAAATCAGAATAGAATTTGTCACACTAAATGCTCCTTATCTGTTCCCCCAAGTGAACCCAGAAGCTAGGCTCACTACGTCATCCTGCTGCATGGAGACTGGACACACTGGGGGCTGATGGGAAAGACCAGCAGTGATGTCATGAGTTTTTGACATGCCCAGTCTCCAAGCTGCAGGAGGAGGTTTCACCAGCCAGAAGTTGAGGACTAAACTGGAGGAACGATAAGGAAAGACAGACAGGAAGAAAACTGATGCCTTTGAATTATGGTGCTGGTGACGAATACTGTGTATTCCATGGACTGCCCGAAGAACAAACCAGTCAGTACTAAAGGAGATCAAACCTAAGCTTTCTTTAAAAGTTCAGATGAAGTTGGGTCATGTGATGCGGTGAGACCGAGCGGTTGTGGACTGCTCGAGCTCCGGGCCCCCCCCCCTTCTGTCGCCGCTAAACTGAGCCGTACTTGAGCCCTAAGAGTACTTTTAAATCCCAGGTGAGGCAGAAGACAACTTGGGAGGCGAAGGGTGTGGACCCCCGCAGCATGGCAACAGCGGCGAAAACCAGCAGGAGGGAGAAAGAGCGGCAGACGGGGCAGTCAAAGATGGCGGACTCACCCCCAGCGATATCACTGCCTGTATTGGCAGGGGCCATAGCGGAGATATCAGAGGCAGTCTCCCAGGCACTATCGGACCAATTTGAGGTTCTGCATGGGAAAATGAACGCAGTGCAGACCTCCGTGGAAGCCCTGGGTAAGCGACTGCAAGAGGCAGAGGCATGAGTCGGGGCGACGGAGGACTGCGTGGAAACTCTGATGCACGAGGTGAGGAGCCTGCAGAATGCGCTGTAACTGCAGGAGGCCAAACAGATGACCTCGAGAACCGTTCCTGTCGGAACAATCTCCGTTTTTTGGGTGTCCCGAGTAGTGTGCCAGACAAAGATTTAAAAGCCTATGTGGAGGCCCTTGCTATGCAGGTGCTGGGCAACGGAGAAGAGCATGGCAGGTTAAGGCTGGAGAGAGTGCAGAGTTGGGCCTAAACGACCAGTCGAAAGCAGACCCTGGGTGGTGCTAACCAAATTCCTCTACTTCCCCCAGAAAGAGGCAGTGCTAAATGGAGCCCGGAAAACTGGGGGAGTTGTCAAAGACAATGTCACAGTGAGAATAGCACAAGACTACTTGGCAGCCCTGAGCCAGAGAAGGAGGGAATATGCAACCCTCTGCCAAAAGCTGGTGGAGGCTAATACCCGATTTACTTCAAGGCTCCACATCATGCATGGCGGGTCACAGAAAAGCTTTGCCACAGCGGCGGAGGCGACTAAATACATAGAGGGACTTATACAGAAGACAGCCCATACTGTAGGAGAGAAGGAAGAGCCTTGAATACAGCATGTGAGACCGGGGGAACATCCATGCGAAGAGGGTGAGTGGCAGACCAGTGGCTTGGGACTGTTGAGAGGATTCGAGATCTGTGATGTTTGCTGCACTGGAGGGTTGAGTTATACCCAAATTTAAAGAGTTGCATTTATGTGTGTACCTGAGGGGTTCACAGAGTGTGTGTTATGCTCAGGCTGTAGGGTGGGAGGGGGGATAGGGGTATACGAGTGTTAATATATGCTTTGCTGCATTGGAGGGTTAGAGCTAAAGTTGAAGAGTTGCATTTATAGGTGTATTTGAGGGGTTCACAGAATGTTTGTTATACTCAGACTGTGGGAGGGGAGGGGAGGGGGGATTTGGGATGGACGAGTGTTAATATATAATTGCCTATATTGGGAAAGTTCCATGGGGCATTGAGGGGTATATAAGCACAGTGTTGTTGGCTCAAAGAAAAAGTGCTCCATGTTTCATGTAGGGGTGTGGGGGGTTAAGGAGGTAGCAGTGCACCGTTGACAGGGGTGGGGGAGGGGGGACACGTACGCATCTAAGAGACCCAAAACGAGAGGAGGCTTATTGATAAAGAGGGGGAGGGGAAGGGATAGAGAGGGAGGTTGGGGTGGGGGGGGGAGGTAGTGCTGGGACAGGGTTAGAGAGGGGGAGGAGGGGGAGGGGCAGCACAACCGACCCTGGAATAGGTATATGGGTTATGGATTTAAGACAGAAGGAGGGGAGGAGCCCCAGGCTGGGGGAGAGCTTCCCGGGAAATACTTGGGTAGCGTGAAACATGGGCCTACACAGTATGCGGTATTCTGAAGGTCATCTCATGGAATGTTTGTGGGATTGGGAACCCAATTAAGAGATCCAAAATATTACAAGCCCTGGCCAGACAAAAATATGACATAGCCTTCCTACAGGAAACACATCAATCTAAGGAAGAGCATTTGAAACTGCAGAGAGATTGGGTAGGTCAGGGCTGGGGGTCCCCAGCAGAGGGAAAAAAGGGGGGAGTGGTCATTTTTGTCCATAAGCGTGTAAGATTTACCCTGGAAAAGGAATATATAGACCCAAATGGAAGGTATGTGTTACTGTACGGGTTGCTGGAGGGGAGGCCTATAGTAATGGGAAACATGTATAGCCCCAACGTATTGGACCGCTCGCTGTATGCACGCCTGGCTTCCAGAATTGAGCAGCTTCCGGATGTCCCATTGATCCTAGGTGGAGACTTTAACGGGGTACTGGATTTGGAATTAGACACTTCAAGGGGAGGAACAGACCGAGCACGCCTACATGGGGCAAAGGCTTTACAAGATCTTAAAAACCTGAGTTGGGGTGGTTGATGCCTGGCGCCTGCTTCACCCAATGGAAAGGGATTTCTCTTCATATCAGGTAGAATTTTTGCACAAGCAATTGAAATCGGGCCCCTAGAGATATCTGACCACGCTTTAATCTGGGTGGAAGTAAAATGGTCCCAAATGGACTCGCGGTCCAGGGTGTGGTGCTTCCCGCTAATTTTATATCGAGATGCTGAGTTTCATCTTTATCTCAAGCAGCGCTGGAAGGACTTTGCGAGTAACAATGAACGGCACCAGGTAGACCCAGAACCTTTCTGGGAAACAGCTAAGGTTGTTTTGCGGAGGGACATTCTTGGCTAATCGGCACGGAAAAAGAGGGTGTTAAACGAGCAGGTAATCCGACTGGAGAAGCAGGCAGTCAAGGCCCGGCGTAAACATGCGAGTTGCCCCACTGCAGCAAATAAGAAGTTACTTTGGGAAACCCAGACAACTCTCAATGAACTGCTTCATCAGAGAGCAAAAAAATCCTTTATGTATTACCGCTACCAGCTGAATCGGTTCGGAGATAAACCAGGGAAACTCCTGGCACGATGCCTGCAGGGTAGTAGGGGGACTAGGACGGTCGCGGTCATTAGAGATGCCCAGGGCAGGCTCCAGAAGGGAAACTGAGATTGTTCGGGTGTTTCAGGCTTTCTATAAGAAACTTTACCAGAAAGAAGAAACGCCCATGCCTCCCCTGGAGGACTATTTGAGAGGGTTGAGAGTGCCAAGGTTGGGAACAGAACAGAGGGCCCAATTGGAGCAGCCGATCATGCAAGCGGAGATACTCCAAGTAATACAAAAGGCAAAATGCCATAGGGCACCAGGACCTGATGGGCTAGGGGCTGAGTTTTATAAGTTGTTGGGAGACCTGGTGGCCCCTCCGCTGGCAGCGATGTACCGCCATAGAGTGGAGCAAGGTAGATTCAAGTGGGAGGAGAATCAGACACATATTATTTTAATTCCTAAACCAGGTAAAGATCATGAGCAGGCCTCCTCATATCGGCCGATATCTTTGTTGAACTTTGATTTGAAGGTGATGGCAAAGGTGTTGGCAGATCGCCTAGCCCCGATGCTGGAGGAATTGATACATGCTTCCCAAGTAGGATTTGTGAAGGGTAGACATGCAGTATATAACTTGTGCAAGATTCTGGCATCATTGGAATGGACTCGGGAATGGGAACAGCAGTCCCTGTTAATCAGCTTTGATGCGGAAAAGGCTTTCGACCAAGTGGACTGGGAGTATTTGCACGCCCTCTTACCCCACTATGGTCTAGGCAGTGCCTTTTGTAGCATGATCCGCCTTCTTTATACAGGGCCGACCGTGAGAGTGTTATGCAATGGGCTGTTGTCCGAGATGTTTTCATTAAAGAGAGGTACGAGGCAGGGATGCCCACTTTCACCGTTGCCGTTTGTGCTGTATCTGGACCCCTTCACACGCAGAATAGAACTTTCCGAGGACATACGTGGGGTGCGTATGGGATGACATGAATTTAAGATCGCGGCTTTCGTGGATGATATTCTTGTACACCAACAATAGCCGCAGCAATCGCTACCCAAATTATTAGAAGAATTCTCAGCATTTGGGAAATTAGCGGGACTGCGTATAAATATGGATAAGTCTGAGGCCCTGGATGTGCGAAGGGATGTGAAAGGGAGCTGGGGGGCATATTCCCTCTTCGGTGGACTGGGGATGCCTTTATCTATCTGGGAATTCTTTTAACCAGAGACCCGCAAGAATTATATAAACAGAATTTCGAGCGAATTTTGGCTGGTCTTCGAGCACAGTTGCCCGCCTGGCGACCATTGCCCCTGTCGCTGGGGGGATGAGCAGTGGCAGTGGGGATGGTAGTTTTGCCCAGTGTGCTGTATTGGATGCAGACACTCCCCGTATGGCTGCTGAAACGTGATATAGCATGCTTGGAGCAAGAGATAAGGGGATTCTTATGGAAAGGGGCGACGGCGCGGATACCAATGCATCGACTGCGTGGAGGCTGGCGGACTGGGGGGATGGGCATCCCAGATTTGCAGGTCTATGCCTTGGCGTGTCAGGCAAGGCATTTAGGTGATTGGTTAGGTGACACGGAGACCTATACACCTCGGGCCCTCGAGAAGGCACTGGTGGCTCCCCAGACATTACTGGCGGCCTTGCACTTGGGAGGCTCACAGTTACCGGGACGTATAGCTCGGAGTGTGCTGGTAGAGCTGATGAGGCGTACATGGAGACAATTGTGTCAATACTGGGGTAGATCTCTGGCCGTATCAAGCTGGTTGCCACTGCATGGTAATAGTAACTTTATCCCGGGGTCCACGACAGCGGCCTTCCAAACGTGGAGGACAGCTGGTCTTCGTTATGTTGGACATTTATTTTATGTATTTATTTATTTATTTATTTTATTTACAGTCTCTTCTATACCGCACTATTCGGCATCAGCGCGGTTTACATGGAACAAAAATGCTAAGTACAGTTAACACGTATGAGTTTACAGATAACAGGGCAGAAAATTTGGATAACAGGGGCAACTATTTACAAAACAAACTGCGTAAAGTCATATGAACAGGAAGTTTCATAGAATCATATGTACATGTGGTGGATGGTAATGGGAAATGTAAACCGTTTGCGAGTCTCCGCAGGGAGTATGAGCTGAGTGGTAACCATTACTTCGCCTATCTATGGGTCTCCCACTATGTGGCATCTCTTCCAGAAGGGGAGTTAACTTCGGAGAGCTCGGTGCAGATCTTAGAGTTCTTCGCATTAGGCGAGGAGTCCCCCAATACAATATCAAGATTGAAAGAACAGCGGGGCCGTATCTTGAGAGACCGGATTATTCCAGGGAGGAGGCTCGGTGGGTGGAGGAACTGAGTCAGGGGGTCCCCCGGGCTCGGTTCTTAAAGCACTTTGTAGGATTGTGGGACAGGTAGAAGGGATAAAATGGAGAGAGGTGCAATTCAAAAGCATCATCGTGCGCACTTTTCCCCAAGGAGGGCAATGTGGAGTGGCCTTGCGTGTGATGGGAGATGCCCTAGGTGTTCGGCCACTCTCGCAGATTTGGGGCATATGTGGTGGGGGTGTCCAAATATCCAGCAGTACTGGACAAGGATTAGTATGTATATGGGCAGCCTGCTCCATCAGCGCGTTCAGTGGGATGGGGTCTTTGTTGCGCTGGACCGGCTTGGCCCGCTTCACCCTAAGGGAAGATGGGAAAGGTTGCTGGTGAGGAAAGCGTGCCTGGTGGGGAAGGGGCCAATACTTCATAGGTGGCGGGAGCAACTGGCCCCTACTCTTTGGGAATGGTGTAATAATTTTCATCAATTGATGCTCTTTGAAACGAGAGGGGCCGAGGCTAATGTTAAGAGCTGGGCTACCTTCTTGTTGACTTTGGAACCTTATATCCAAGATTTGGGACCCCATGCCCGTAATGAAGCCTTTCAACAAGGTAGATAGGCAGGGGAGGGGGGGAGAAGGAGAAATAGGGGGAGCTACTGGGGAGTTGGGGAGAGGATGGGGGTACCGGGGAATTCCTGGGGGGATAAGCTAAGGGGGAGAGTTGTTCTGTGGGGGGAGGGAGGGGGGATAATGGAAATGTTGTACCACAATTATGTTAACTCGGGGCCTCTGGTGCGGGGATAAGACTCAACCCGGCCCAGTGGCATTGGTGTATTTGTAGACATTTGTTAGTAATTTGGTTTGTGGTTCAATAAATACAACTTTCAAAAAAAAAAAAGGTCAGATGACAAGACTTTGACTTTCGTATTTTGGACACATCATGCGAAGGGAGAAATCGTTAGAGAAAGGCATCATGCTTGGCAAGGCAGAAGATGAACGCAAAAGAGGAAGACCAGCAATGAGATGGATCGATACAACAGCAGCAGCTACAGATGTCAGTCTACCAACAAGCCCCCTACCTGACTGAAGACTGAACACAATTTAGGACAACTATCCAGAGGGTTGCCACGAGTCAACACGACTTAACGGCACTTAACAAAGGGAGGAAATAGAGAAAGCCAGCAGAACCTCACCAGAGGAGTGCTGGACAGTCCCAGCTTGAGGGGGGGGGGGGGGAAGAGACCCGGGACCACCGGGTACTTGACCCCTAGGCTGCACGAGACCCACTCAAGGGTCCCGGTGCTAAACAGGCAGACCCTGACAGTCCTCACCAGTAAATAGCTCCATACAGCAATATGTTCTTATGTTCAGGTCTTAAAAGCCCAGCCTATAAGCCCTTGATTTCTGCTTTAAACTGAGGTGAAATCTTTTCTTTAATTTCCTTTATTCTTTTTTCTTTTCTTTTCTTTTAAAATGGGCCTGAATAAATCCTTCCAGTGGAGTTCAGCAACAGGGAAGCTCTCCATCAGCTGCTGAGGACTGAGATACTGATTTCTGGAGCCTATGGAGGGAGCTTTTGTACTATAACATCAGAAACCTGACATGCTCAGTCCCCAGCTGCTGGTGGAGGGAGACAACCCACACATACTCGACTAGACTGGAGGGATGACAAGGAAGTTGCCGTTTTACAAATGTCCTGAGGAGAAACCAGACCAAACTCCACCCAAGACAACACCTGAGCCCATGTGGAGTGTGTCCGCAAGCCCGAGGGCAATGTTCCCTCTAATTTTCTGTAGGCTGTGTGCGCATAAAATATCAGCTGTGCAGCTTTTGAAGGAAGGTTAAATTTTTGTGCGCCACATAACGACACTCAGAGTTATATACTTTAAAATTTGACTATACGGCAGAATACAGTATGTACACCACATTGCTTGCACTAGAAAATATTGTAGAACTTGTGAAAACCGTAAATACACAACAACTTTCAAATTTTAAGACGTCTGTGTTATTTTCTATCAGAATCAGAACCGTAATTTTTGTGCGCTCTGTTGTAAAGTATGTGCGCTCGCTCGGCGAGGTGTGTGCGCGCGCACACGCGCACAGCTTAGAGGGAACAGTGCCCGAGGGCACTGGCCACCCCTTCATCAGATATGCAGACCCAATAGCCTCCCGAAGCCATCAGGAAAAAGAAGCCTTAGAAGGCACTTCACCTTTCTACCAAACATAAAAAGCCTAGCAGAACACAAAAGGGCTGGGTCACCTTCAGCTACCGCTTGAGAGACCTATGGATATCCAGCTTATGCAGAAGATGGGCCTCATCAGAATCCTGCAACCCAGAAAATGTTGGCAGGAAGACTGCCTGATTGAGGTGAAAACTGGACACCACCTTCGACAAAAAGGACGGTATGAGTCACCACCTTGCCCTTTGAAAACATCAAGTAAGGCTCCTGACAAGACAAAGACTGGAGCTCCAAAACACGCAAGGCTGAACAAATCACTACCAGAAACAAACTTCAACGTCAAGTTCTTCACTGTGGCTACTCTAAGCGGCTCAAAAGGGAGGTGCCCCCAAGGCCAAGAGCACCAAATTAAAGTCCCACAAGGGAACCACGGACCAACAAGGGGGACAAAAGATGTTCAACACCCCAAAGAAAATGAATCACATCCCCATGGGTCGCCAGGGCTTGTCCCCGAATCTGATCCCGGAAATATGCCAAAGCCACAACATGGTCTCTCAATGAGCCCATAGCCAAATGTTTCTCCAATCCGCCTTGCAGAAAAGCCAAGAAGCAAGGCCCCACAGGGGCGAACACCATCTTCTCCACACTAAGCCTCAAAGATGCACCAGATCTGCACATAGGCCAAATAGTGTAGTAGTAGTCGTATTTAGCTCACGCCTTCCCAAGAGATGATCAAGGCAAGTTACATTCAGGAACAGTGTGCATTTCCCCTATCCCCAAAGGACTCACAATCTAAGTATGTATCTGAGGCAATGGAGGGTTAAGTGGCTCGCCTAAGACTACAAGGCGTGACAGTGGCATTTGAACCCGTGTCTTTCTGGCTCTAGGCTACTGCCCTAACCACTAGGCCATTCCTCCACTCCATGTTTATCACCAGCCTACAAATAGGAATTACACTTACCTGGTAATTGTGGTTCCTTGAGTGACTCCAGTTTAGTCCTCAACCTCTGGGTGGTGAACCTCCTCCTGCAGCTTGGAGACTGGGCATGTCAAAAACTCATGACATCACTGGATATAGCCCGCTCGTCTCTCCCATCAGCCCCCAGTGAACTACTGACAAAGCAGACTCAAAGGAGCAAAAAGTTAAAAAAAAAATTACTGATGTAACATTATATTCAAGGGCACGCAAACATATAACCTATCTACCTACTACTCCCCTTCCAGAAGGAAAGGGACTGCTTCCTGCATGCTCTCCTTTCCGTCGAATGCCTAGCCCTAAACAATCCAGAGCAATAAACCAATATATATAACAATATCATAATATAATATAGCACAAAACAAATGGAAGCATCAAGACGACTGAACACCAGTGAAGGACTATATCGACTTTTAACCTTGCACTTCCCCCAACAGAAAAACCACTGCTAAAAACCCCATCCCCGGGCGGGAATGAGGACTAAACTGGAGTCACTCAAAGAACCACAATTACCAGGTAATTGTAATTCCTATTTCCTTACCGGTCCTCCAGTTTAGTCCTCAACCTCTGGGATGTATCAGAGCAGTAATCATTGGGAGGGACCTTTCCAGCCAGATCTCAACACTGCCTCCCTGAAAATGGCATCCTTAGCCACCAGAACATCTAGGCGGTAGTGCTTACTGAAAGTATGGAGAGACAACCAAGACGCCTCCCTACAGATGTCCACTGGTGGAACCAAACTGTGCTCCGTCCAAGAAGACGCTTGCACTCTGGTAGAGTGAACTCGTAAGCTCCCTGGGACTGTACGGTCCAGTAGAAGATAAGCCGACGCACTCGCCGCTCCAATCCATCCAGAAATGGACTCCTTCGCCGCCACTTCCCTTTGCGGGGCCCTCCAAACACCCTGACGATCCACCTTGCAAAAGTTTCTGAAACCTTTAAACACTGCCGCAGCACTCTCTTGAAGTCCAAACAGCACAAGCTATGGTTCAATACGCTTCCCTCCGCCGCACCTAGCGCTGGAAGAGAGACCATTTTAGTTAGGTGAACACAGAAACCACCTTTGGCAACGACGACGGAGCCAGCCGCCAGGCCACCTTCTGTCTGGAGACAGACAAAAAACGATTCCTGACAGGTCAACGCCTGCAACTCCGAAAATTGCCTCGCCAAACAGATGACCATCAAACATACCGTCTTCTACCGTCAGAAAACTTAATACCAAGGGAACTGACACTGTTGTCGCGCAAGCGTGCCTCCGTGAGCACCTGTCCTCAAAGATGCACCATATACGCACATATGCAAGGGATGTAGACTTTTTTTATTTATTTTATTTTTTTTTGCGGCAAGGTGGCAAAGACTGCTGTCGAGCAACTCTTTTTCCTTAAGCTTGCCCTTTCCATGGCCACCCCGTAAGCAAAAACTGATGCACCTGAGGCATTCGAAGGGAACTCCGTAGCAACAGAATCTCCAATCTCGGAAACCTCAATGGATTCCCGTCGAGCAACCGTATGAGGCAAGCATACCACGCGCACCTCGGCCAGCCCGAGGCCCCCAACCACACGTTTCCCCAAAGTGCTTCGATATGCAGAACCAGGCGACCTATGAGTGCCCCCGGTGGAAAGACAGAGAAGACCGGATGACGGCCGCTGTTGAAATAGTGCGCCGATGCCGTCCGACCTTCTTTCGCGTCTGCTGAAAAAGCGACCCGTTTATGCAGAGTGAAACACCGCCATGAGATCCATTACTGGCTGTCCCCATATGCGACCGATCTGTGCGAACACCTCCGGATGCCACTCCCATTCTCTGGCATCTACTCGGACCCAGCTGAGGAAATCCGCCATCACAATGTCCTTACCCTCAACATGCGTCACCGAAAACGCTGGCAGCCAAAGCTCTATCCATACACATAGACCCTCTGCCGCGGCCTCTATGGCCACACTTCCAGTTCTGCCCTGCCGATAGATGTAGGCCACCGCCGCGGAGTTGTCGGACAGTACTCGCACCGCTAGACCTGTCACCGTAGCTTCGAAGGCCTGCAACGCCCGGTGTATCGCTCGCATTTCCAGTCGGTTGATTTGACCACTGGGTCTCCTGTGTACTCCAAGAGCCTTGCGCAAAACAATCTCCGAACGTAGCAGAGTTTAACAAAATTTTTGGCCAAGCTCCCAGAGGAAAGGTCCATAACCTTTTATTAGAGAGAAGCTGGAAAATTATTTTAAAAAAATTTTATACCAACTTTCACCAACTCAAGATGTTCTACAAGGCACACAACCCAACAGAGCATCATATCTGTTGTACATGCAACGGAACCCTTAAAATATGAGCATAAATAAATCCACCACTTGCCCCGATACAAGCACTGAGTAGCCTATTCGTCTTTTTGGAAAACAGCCAGGTCCTTAAGACCTGGATTGGCTACCCTAGGAAACAGGATACTGGACCTGAAAGAGCTTAGTCTAACCAGTATGGCATTTCTTGTATCCTTATCAACAGAACCTTCCCAAAGTCTCTGCCTTGGAAGTTAACGGGCTACGCCTGGCCCTATGGCCCTGTGGCTAGCTCACACGGAGCAGTGCTGCCTAGTGGTTGAGGCAAGTTGCCAGAGGACCAAGGGTTTGCATTCCAATCGAGACCACCAACCTTGGGCCATAAAAACTGGGGTTTCTGGTCCCACAGGTGGTCCTTCTGGCCTTCGGTAAGCGACTTAACCCTCTGCCTCAGGTACCAAAACAAATTGTGAGCCCTTCAGGGACAAGGGAAATAGAAATACCGTAACCGACTGTATGCCACCCTGACCTGTAGGCAATCAGTATACTCAAATAAATAACTGATTGGGTATATGTGAATGTAGCAAACACTGGCAGTGGAGAGACAGCAGAGCTGGTGCTGGTTCCTGGTCTTCCTTTCTCACTCTCCCAGTCCTTCTGCCAGCATTGAGAAAAGGCTGAGAATAGATTTCCAGTGGCCCGGGGACCTTGCGTCCTGGACATCAGAGAAAAAGAGGGGCTAGGATCTGGGAGCAAAGCCCAAAGAGAAAGGGAAACTGGTGACTGTGACACTGTAGCTCCTCCAGGCGGTTCACTCCACAGCAGATCCCACGACTGCATCTCCAACCCCATGTAACACCATGAGAACCTCACGCACTTTATTACAATCGACACCCCCCCATTACTGGAGAAATTACCTTAGTCTGATAATACAGTCTGATCAAAGAAATGCAGTCTCACTCTGCAAAGGGTGCACCCAAAAATCATGCCTAAGCAATTGTGAGCACATACAAAATGCACATCTACATATACGGCTGACCCAGCACCTGTCACCCAAACACAGTGCAGTGAGCACGCTTGAACCTAGGCTGAATGCATGGAGAATACACAGAGTATTGACTTCCTCTATGAAACCTTCCAGTGCCCTGGAGCACTAAGCCCCAGACTGTGCTACCTAGACGTCCTTCTCTTCACCCTCAGCACAGGCCCTTTAACAAGATGGCACAGATGGGTCAATGCCCCTGCTACGTGCTTAAAGCCCTGCTCTGACAGCACAGGCTCTAGAAATAGATGAGAATTTCCTGGGAAGGGCATGCTAAGTGGAGCTATGAAACACACAGGCACCCCCCACCCCCCATCCTCCTGCAGTCAGAGAAATAGCAGTGGGGTACACCGACAACCTTGCAAGTGGAGGTCTTAGAGGTGCTGCCTGTGTGAACCTGATGAGGAATACGATTTTGTATTTTACCACCCCCCCCCCCCCCCCCGGGATGGGGGCACTGAATACTATATGTGATTCATGAGCAGCCAGAGCCCAACAAATGATACAGAAGTTAAGAGCTTTAAATCTTGGTCATATAATCTTGATTTTGCAGAACATTACAGTTGCTTGTTTAGTCACTAACCATTGAAAGCCCATGAGGTGCCCCTGTGGTTATTTCTTCCCTGACTTGCAGAGATCAATCTGATGATGGCTGCATACACACGGTCACAGAAAGGCACTACTGAGTGTACCAGCTGACCTCTGGTAGCCATAGACCATAGCACAGGCACTTCTTGGTTGACAGTTAAAAAGTAATTAGTCCTTACCTGCTAATTAGTGTTCCTGAAGGAACTCCAGTCCAGTCCCTTTACTCTCGGGATGCGCAACCCTTCCAGCAGCTTGGAGGCTGAGCCCATCATCGTTTTGATGATGGTGTGGTATAAATACCACTGGCACCACCCATAGGCACCAGTAATCTGATGAAAAAGCAGTCCTGACAGGTACCCGTAACTATAATGCGTAAAACAAACCCAAAACTAACGAAACAGGAAACCAAACACACTTTTTTTTTTTTTTTTTTTTTTTTAAAGGCTGACAGTACAGTTGTAAGGGAGGGGAGGGAAGGAGAAGGCTTATCCCGAGGCCGACCCAGCCTTTAGTCACTCCTCCCCGTACCTCCCTAGCCCTGCCGCTGGGGTTCCTCCGACCGGAGTTTTCAGCTTCCGCCCCGCTCCGTTCCCCAACTTCGGTCCTTTATTCCCTTCTGAACCCTAGAAAACCAAACCTGGGCGGGATCAGGGACTGGACTGGAGTTCCTTCAGGAACACTAATTAGCAGGTAAGGACTAATTACTTTTTCCTTAGCAGAACTCCAGTCCAGTCCCTTTACTCTCGGGATGTAACAGAGCAGTTCAGACCTGGGTGGGGTTCGCCAACCCGGACCGAAGTACCGCACCCGCAAACCTGGTGTCTGCTCTACTCTGGACATCCAGTCTGTAGTGCTTGGAAAAGGTATGCAGAGAGGACCAGGTGGCCGCTCTACAGATGTCTAGTGGTGGAACCAAGCTATGCTCTGCCCAGGAGGCCGACTGCGCTCGAGTTGAATGCGCGCGAAGACCTGTTGGGACCTGCCTCCCCCTGAGAATGTAGGCAGAGGCAATGGTCTCCCTGATCCACCTAGAAATGGACGCTTTGGCCGCTGCTTCCCCCTTGTGCGGCCCTCCAAATTGAACGAAAAGCCGTTCGGACTTGCGGAAAGATGCTGTGCGTGAGAGATACCGTCTCAGCACTCTATGCAAATCTAGCAGATGCAGTTTGGTACTCTCTCCTTCCTGTGCTTCTCCTGTGAAGGACGGGAGCGAAACTGTTTGGTTCATATGAAAGGGAGAGGAGACCTTGGATAGGAAGGAAGGAACCATCCGTAAGACCACCTTATCCTTGAAAAAGGACAGGAAGGGAGGTCGAGAAGAGAGAGCTTGAAGCTCCGAGACCCTCCTAGCCGAACAAATAGCTACCAAAAATACCGTCTTCAGGGTCAAGTCTTTTAGGAAGGAACTCCTTGCTGGTTCAAAGGGTTCCCTGGTTAGGGAATCCAAAACCAGGTTTAAGTCCCAAGGGGGGATCACTGATCTTTGTTGAGGTCGTAAGCGCTTGACCGCCCTCAGGAATCTACCCACATCAGCGTGGTCTCCTAGAGACTTGCCCCGAACCTTTCCTCTATAACAAGAAATGGACGCTAGCTGAACTCGTAACGAGCTGTGAGCCAAACCTTTCTCGAAGCCTGCTTGTAGGAACTTTAACACCTCCGGAACTAAGGCTTCTAAGGGTTTCTTATGGCGATCCGCGCACCACGCCTCGAATATGCGCCAAACCCTGATATAGGAAAGGCAGGTCGAGCATTTCCGAGCGTTCAGCAGGGTCGAAATTACCGAAGCCGAGTAACCTCGCTTCACGAGCCGCGCCCTCTCAAGGGCCAAGCCGTAAGCGAGAATCGATGCACGTGGGGCATGAGTACTGGACCCTGCCGTAGCAAATCCTTTCTGTCGGGGAGCCTCCAAGGGCGATGAGCCGTTAGTCTCACCAGGTCTGCATACCATGGGCGACGAGGCCAATCCGGAGCTATGAGTATTACCAGACCTGGGTGGGCCTCTATTCGTCTTAGAACTATCCCTATGAGGGCTCAGGGCGGGAACACATACAGGAGACCTTCCGAAGGCCACTTCTGGACCAGGGCATTCAAGCCTTCTGACATCCTTTCTTTTCTTCGACTGAAAAACCGGCTTGCTTTGGATGTTTCCTAGCGCGCCATGAGGTCCATGATCGGTGCTCCCCAAAGGGCTACCACTTGGTCGAACACCTCCTGCGCTAGTTCCCATTCCCCGTGGTCTATCTTGTGTCTGCTGAGATAATCGGCCGTCACATTGTCTGTTCCCGCCACGTGCTGAGCTGACAGATCCAATAGGTGTGCTTCGGCCCACTGTAAGAGGCTGTCTGCCTCCTTCTCCAGCAGGGGGCTGCTCGTCCCGCCTTGGCGGTTGATGTAGGCCACCGTGGTGACATTGTCCGAGAGGACGCGGACTGCCCTTTGACGCACCAAGGGCTCGAGAGCTCTGAGTGCTAGCGCCACTGCCCTCAGCTCTAGCCTGTTGATGGACCACCGAGCTTCCCTCGGGGTCCAGCTCCCCTGTGCGAACTGTCCCTCGCAATGAGTCCCCCAGCCTGCGAGGCTTGCATCCGTCGTTAGTTGTATCCATTGGGGTGGATCGAGAGGCATCCCGCATCCTAGGTTCTTTGGGCACTCCCACCAGAGGAGAGTCCTCCTGATCTGAAGAGGACAGGGCAGCTGCATGGATAAGGGATGATGCTGAGGGGACCATCGTCATAACAATGCGCGTTGAAGAGGTCGCATGTGCCTTGGCCCACGGTACTACCTCTATCACTGCCGCCATGGTGCCCAACAGCTGAAGGTAATGCCAGGTGGTAGGGATCCGTCTTGCAATGAAGCGAGAGACCAGGCTCCTCAGATCTCGTAACCTCTGTTCCAACAGGAAAACTCTTCCTCTCCTTGTGTCGAATCTTGCTCCGAGGTAATCGATCTCCTGCGAGGGAATTAATCTGCTCTTTGCCCGGTTGATGACCCAACCCAACTCCTCCAGGAATTCCACCACCCTGGCTGTAGCTGCACGACTCTCTGTCTCAGTTTTTGCCCGAATCAGCCAATCGTCCAGGTATGGATGTACTAGAATCCCTTCCTTGCGAAGGGCCGCAGCTACCACTACCATTACCTTGGTGAATATCCTGGGGGCTGTTGCTAGGCCAAAGGGAAGGGCCTGGAACTGAAAATGACCCATCGGCACTGCAAATCTCAGGAACTGCTGATGGGATTTTCGGACCGGGATATGTAAGTATGCTTCCGTCAAGTCTAGCAATGTTAGAAACTCCCCCTGTCTTACCGCTGCAATGACCGACCTCAGAGTTTCCATCCGAAAATGAGGAACCGAGAGGCAGCGATTGACTTGCTTTAAGTCCAGGATTGGACGGAAGGACCATTCTTTCTTTGGTACCACAAAATAGATCGAGTATCGACCGGAGCCGTATTGGTCTCTCGGGACGGGAGTCACCGCTCCCAGCTCGATCAGCCTTGAAAGGGTGTCTTCTATTGCTGCTCTCTTTTCTGGAGAGCCGCAGGGAGACTGCATAAAGGCTGGGGGGAACTTGCTTTGTGAATTTGAGGGCATAACCCTCTCTGATTATTTCCAGTACCCAACGATATGATGTGACTCGGGCCCAGGCGGGAAGGAACTGCCTTAACCGGCCCCCCACCAGCAGGCCTTTCTCCTGGGCCCCCGCAGTTTCATTGTGTTTTCCTAGGACCTGAGGATGTGGAGGAAGTCCCAAAACCTCTTCCAGCTCCTCGAAACCCTCGGAAGCCTTGACCTCTAGGCGAGGAGCGACCCCTAGGAAAAAAATTCTATCTGGTCGGCCGGAACCTGCGAAAGTCCCTCGGCTGGTTGCGAGCAGGGACCGTCGAACGGTTTTGCTTAGGTCTATCTTCCGGGAGTCTACCTCCCTTAGACTCGCCAAGATCTTTCACCAACTTTTCCAGGTCTTCACCAAACAGCAGCTTCCCCTTGAAGGGAAGGCGACTCAGACGAGCCTTCGAGGAGGGGTCCGCCGCCCAATTGCGTAGCCACAGATATCTCCTGGCTGCTACCACCGAGGCCATATTTTTTGCTAGGCTCCTAATAAGGTCGTACTGGCTATCTGCTAGAAAGGCGTAACCAGACTCTAAGCGCGCAGCACTAGCTTGCGCATCGGTAGAGGCGCCATCCGTTAGTTGAAGCTGTTGAGCCCACCTCAGGCAGGCTCTTGCTACCCACGCTCCTGACACTGAGGCCTGCAGGGCGAGGGCACTAACATCAAAGGCTTGCTTCAGTAAAGAGTCCAGCTTTCTATCCTGACTATCTTTAAGTGCTGCGCTGCCCTCGACCGGAATGGTCGTCTTCTTTGTCACCGCTGAAACCGCCGCGTCTAACTTTGGGGACTTCAGCAGATCCTTGTCAGCTTCCGGCACCGGGTACAAGCGAGACATGGCCCTCACCCCTCTTAGACTGGACTCCGGTTGATTCCACTCCTCCTGGATCATCTGGCGTACCACCCTGTGGACCGGGAAGACTTTCTGAGTTTTTCTGACGGCTTGAATCAAAGGATCCTCTAACGCTTCTTCTTCTGCAGGGATGTCTGATGTCATATTGAGCACCTTCATAGATTCATTAATCAAGGCTGGGAGCTCCTCCCGGCCAAATACTCTAACTATTCGGGAATGCTCTTCTTCTGGGATCTCCCCCTCCTCAAGCTCTTCCTCTTCCTCCCCCACTTCTCTGTCTGAACCCTCCTCATCCGGAGTGGTCGGAGAAGGAGACGTGAGAGGTTCTTCGCTCATTAGTCTAGAGCGCTTAGGGGGGGCTCCGGGGTCATGGGAGCTTGTCTTCCCTGGACCGGGCCGGCTACCTTCTTTCGGCAGCGGCGGCTCCATGAATCCCTGCTGACGCATACAATAAGATTTGTGTAACAGAAGGACAAATTCTGGCGAAAAATGCTCCCAGCCTCCTTCCGCTCCACTGGAAGCAGGGGGAAGGGACTGAGAGGGGCCTGGAAAGGCAGATGTAGAGGGCGGGGGAGTGGAGGAAGAATCCCCTCCCCCGGGACCTTGAGACCCCTGAGAAGTCTGATCCATGGACAACTGAATCTCCTGCTCCACAGAAGCTGCTTCCGCAGCACAACCCCGGCAGATCCCGGCCTCAGAATCCGCAATTCTGCGTGTGCCGCAGGACGGGCAGCGTAATTTTCCCCTCATTCTTCCTCCTCTCTAAAATTAATATTTTTTGAGCCCCCCTAGAGTGAGAAGGATCCAAAGAACAAAACAAACCTGGCAATCAATGAAATTAACTGAAATTAAGTGACATTAATGAAAGTAAATGGAAACAAATGAAAGTTTTCCTAAGCACAGGAAGGGGGGGGGGCCCTGGGCGAGGGCCCTAACCAAGCTCCAAATAAATCAAAATAATAAATGGAATAAATTAAAATAAATTAAGAATACAGTCAAGGGAGATAGAGTCTCTGCAATACTTGCGATTTCGCTGCCTCGATGCTCTGCGGTCTGCGCTCCTCACGCTGGGCACGCTGACTGAAGATAGGCTCCACGTGGTAGGCCTCAGCCACGTGGAGTCAGTACATGCGGCCGGCGAACTTGTTCTCGCCGTCGGATGCCCCAGCCGTTAGGGCAATAGCTTCGACGTTCCGACGCCGCCTCTAGCACTCAGCCTGGACAGCCGCTGTAAGCGCGAGGCGGCAGTGAAGCAGGAAGAGGAGCGTTGCTGTTCCCCGTGCTCAGCCCCAAAATGGGGCTTCAGCGTGGAGTTGCCTCTAGCGCTCAGCCCGCCTCGGGGGCTTCGGCGCGAGACAAATGAGAGCGGAGAGGAGGCCGAAGAACCGGATGCCGCACCCGCGGGGGGGGGAGGGAAAGGGATGGCCCGAAGCGCCCTGCTGCCCAGTAAGCCCTCTCCTTCCCAAGGACCCCGGAGAACCGAGGAGGAGGGGGAGGGGGGGGAAGGAGAGCCAAAGAAAAGGACAAATTCAACAACGATTTAGCCAAAGAACACACGGGAGAAGGAAGAACTCCCTCAACTAACGTAAAGGTAAATTAAAGAAATTAAATAAAAGCAATAAAAAGGTATCAAAGGAACTAAAGACAAGTAATCTCCTGGCTTACGGTAAAAGCACAGTTACTTACCTGTAACAGGTGATCTCTGGGAACAGCAGGAATTAGTCCTCACATATGGGTATGTCGGTACCGACGGAGCCTGCGCGGGAAAGCTCCCCAGCTTCCCAGAAGGAAAGCTTTTGGGGCCTCCCACTGCGCATGCGCGCTGCCTTCCCGCCTTCCTGACCAACTCTCCTCAGTTCGAGTTTAAAGCTGAGACAATAGAGAGAGGAAAGGAAAGAGAGATAGATACAACTCCTAGGGGAGACGGGTGGGTTGTGAGGACTAATTCCTGCTGTTCCCAGAGATCACCTGTTACAGGTAAGTAACTGTGCTATCTCCAGAAACAAGCAGGAATAAGTCCTCACATATGGGGACTCCCTAGCTAAGATGCCTGGGAGATCCCATGAAGGGTATGAGACCCTGAAAGGTTCCTCATCTTCCTATGGATCTCAGGCATCCATTCAGGGAAGGTGGGCTGGAGTTGTTCAAGAATGGAACAGGCGTCTGAGGACAGCCTGACCAAACAAGGCATCCCGGCGGGAGTCCTTGTCCAAACAGTAATGGGCTGTAAAGGTATGAACCGAGGCCCAGGTGGCTGCTCGACAGATCTGGTCAATGGACACAGAGTTTAAATGAGCCATAGAGGTGGCCATGGCCCTCACGTTGTGAGCGGTGACATGGCCCTCCAGAGAAAGGTTCTTACTCTGGTAAGCAAAAGAGATACACTGAGCAATCCAATTGGAGAGTGCTCTTTTGGAGACTGGAAGTCCTAAATGAGAAGGATCAAAAGCAACAAAAAGCTGAGAAGACTTTCGATGTTGCTGTGTCCTGTGGAGTTAAAAGGCAAGAGCTCTTTTACAGTCTAGAGTATGAAGGTTCCTCTCTGCACTGGATGCATGAGGAGCTGGAAAAAAGACAGGTAAATATACCTCTTGATTAAGATGAAAAGGGGAGACCACTTTAGGCATAAAGTGGGGATTGGTCCTAAGGACCACCTTATCATGATGGAACCTTGTATAAGGTGGATTAGCCACTAGAGCTTGCAGTTCACTGATACGGCGAGCTGAGGTGACTACAATAAGAAAAATAACCTTCCAGGAAAGAAATTTCAAGGAGGTAGTGGCTAAGGGTTCAAAAGGTGGCTTCATAAGCTGACCAAGAACCAAGTTTAAGTCCCATGCCACCGGAGGAGGTCGAATGGGAGGTTTAGTTAAGGTTAGGCCTCTCATGAATCTTGCAATAAGAGCATGAGAGGAAACAGGTTGTCCATTGATGGGCTTAAGTGATGCCGCAATAGCACTCAAATGGACTCTTACTGAATTCGTTTTGAGTCCTGCATTGGAGAGATGCAGGAGATATTCCAAAAGAGAATTCAATGGGAGTGCTAGAGGGTTAAGACCCTTTTGAGCACACCAAATGGAAAATCTTTTCCATTTAAAAGCGTAAGAACGCCTAGTGGAAGGTTTCCTAGAGGCATGTAGGATATCCTTCACTAGCTGGGAAAGATTGAAGTGTTGAAGGTCTAGGCCTTCAGTAACCAAGCTCTGAGGTGAAGGGACTTGGGGTTTGGGTGCCACAAAGTCCCCTCCTCCTGAGAGAGAAGGTCTAGAGCCGCTCCCAAGTCCAGGGAGGGGGCTTGGGAGAGATGCAGAAGTAGAGGGTACCACACTTGGCATGGCCAGCGTGGAGCTATGAGGACCATGGACCCTTGATCCCTTTGAAGTTTGAATAGAGTCTTGGGAATCAAAGGAATGGGTGGAAAGGCATACAGGAAGCCCTGACCCCAATGCAGGAGGAAGGCATCCTTGGCCTGAACTCCCTGACACGGAATTCTGGAACAGAACCGGGGAAGTTTGGCATTCCACGGACTTGCAAAGAGGTCTATGTCCGGGGTTCCCCATTTCTGGAAGATTCTGAGAACCTGATTCATGTGCAGGGACCATTCGTGTGGAAGCAGAACTCGACTGAGTCTGTCTGCCCAAGAGTTTTGGATTCCTGGAAGATATACTGCCAGGAGATGGATTTGATGCTCTCTGGCGAAGGCCCATAATCTTAGAGCTTCGTTGCAAAGCGACAGAGAGCCAGTCCCTCCTTGTTTGTTTATGTAAAACATGGCTACTTGATTGTCCATGTGAATAAGGACTGTCATGTTGCTGAGGAGGGTATGAAAAACTTTGAGAGCCAGAAAGATTGCTCGAAGTTCCAAGTGGTTGATATGAAGGGTGGTCTCCTGTGGAGACCAAGTGCCCTGAGTGGAGAGATCTTGGAGATGAGCCCCTCAACCTGTTTGGGAGGCATCTGTTGTGAGGGTTGCTTGGGGCAACAATGGTTGAAAGGGGGCCCCCAACAAAAGATTTTGAGTGGATATCCACCATTGGAGAGACCAAAAGAGACGATTGGAGTTTGCTATTTGGTCTGAGAGAGCTCCTGATGCTTGAGTCCACTGGGTGGATAAAGTCCATTGAGCTGCTCTCATATGTAGGCGAGCATAAGGCACCACATGCACTGTGGAGGCCATGTGGCCTAATAGTTGTAGCATCTCTCTGGCAGTCAAGTGGCTTCTGGACTGAGTCTGAGAGGCTAAGTGCACTAGACGTTGGCAACGGGCCTGAGGTAGATAGGCCCTTGCAGTGGTGGTATCCAACCAGGCCCCTATGAACTCCAGGGATTGCGTAGGGGTGAGTTGAGACTTTGGCAGATTGATCACAAGTCCCAGATACTGCAGGATGCGTCTGGTGCGATCCAGGGAAGTCTGAGCCTCGGACTGAGATGGAGCTCGGATGAGCCAGTCGTTCAGGTATGGGAAGACAAAAATTCCCAGGGCGCGTAGAAATGCAGCTACTATTGCCATGCATTTGGTAAATACCCCTGGAGCAGAGGCTAGACCGAAGGGAAGTACTCTGTACTGGAAATGTTTTCCCTGGAACAGAAACCTTAGGAATTTTCTGTGGGATGGATGGATGAGTATGTGTGTACGCATCCTTGAGATCTAGAGAACAAAGCCAATCCTGACTCTGTAGGTATGGAAGGAGAGTACCTAGAGAAAGCATTTTGAATTTCTCCTTGTATAGAAATTTGTTCAATTCTCTGAGATCCAGAATGGGTCTGTACCCCCGTTTCCTTGGGAATGAGAAAATAAGGGGAGTAAAAACCTGATCCCTGTTGAGGAAGAGGAACCTCTTCTATTGCCTTTTGAGCGAGAAGAGTGGTCACCTCCTGACTCAACAGGTCTAGGAGAGATGGGGGAGAATTGAAACTTCTCATCATGGTATGGGGAGGAAGGTTGGAGAAATGTAGTTTGTAGCCCTCTCTGATGATAGAGAGGGTCCATTGTTCTGATGTGATTTGCTCCCATCTGGGAGCAAAATGAGTTAACCTTCCTGGGATGGTGAGAGGTTCTAGTTTTAGAGCCAGAAAGGTTAAGTTCTCTAGATTTAAGTCAAAAACCCTGAGGGGGTTGGGACTGTTGGGCTGTAGCAGTCCCTGCAGGTTTTGCCCTGGCCTGTTTAGGCTGCTGACGCTTAGGAACAAAGCGAGCTGCAGAAGATTGTTGGCCAGTATTTGTGGCAAATCTGGCCTTCTTGTAGAAAGGCTTTTTGAAAGATTTTTTCTTGACAGGGGTAGAGGTAGACTTAGACAGTCTATCTAAAGCAGCATTTTCTGCATCCATATGAGTGGCTTTGATTTGCCACTCCTTACCAAACAGATTCTCACCTGTACAGGGCAAATTTCCCAACCCATCTTGGACCCAGGGTTCTAGGTCAGAGGCCTGGAGCCAAGCAATTCTGCGAGCCGCTATGGCAATACCTGAGGCTCTGCTAGCACCCTCAAAGGAGTCAAAGGCTGCTCTGTTGGAGAACTTTGAAATATCTTGGGTATGCTTCAGCAAAAGAAGGAACTCCTCCTTTCTATCCTCTGGGATAAAGGGGAGAAAATGGCGTATCTTTAATGCAATTTCCTTCAGAAACATGCCCATATAGAGGCTGTATGAGTTGATTCTGCCAATAAGCATACTTGCTTGGAAGATTTTTCTTCCAAAAGCATCCAGAGTCCTACATTCTCTTCCTGGGGGAGTAGAAGAGTGTCTTTTAGTACTCTTTATCCTTTTCATAGCTGACTGGACCACGATGGAGTGGTGAGGGAGCTGAGTTTTTTGAAACCCAGGAAAAGGGGGGACACAATACATGGTGTCCAGACGATGAGAATGTGGAGATAGGGTGAGAGGAGTCTCCCATAAGTCCATCATGTGTTCTTGAAGAATTTCATGGATGGGCAAGGTGACTGCCTCTTTGGGAACCTTAGAGTATCCTAAAATGTCTAACTTTTTTGCTCTAGGTTCTTTTTCAGAGGATACAGAAATAGAAAGACCTTTAGCTACTTCAATGATGAAGTCTTGAAAGGATAAATCCTCTGGAGGAGACATTCTCCTCTTTGGAGAAGAGGGCTCCTCAGGTAGAGTAAGGGATACTTCAGCAGAGTCATCTGATGAATCAGAATCATCAGAAGACTCAAAGTATCGTCTGTTTGCTTCCAGGGATCGATAAGCGTATCGACCGGTATCGACATCGGGGGTACCCGGAACCGGGAACCGGAATCGGTATCCTGGTCGATGTGGATGGCCTGGGTACCGGTATCGGTTGTGGTACCGGAACCAGAGTCGGTACCGCAGGGTGCGGTACCGAGGGCGTCACAGCCTTAATGAAAGCCAAAATGGCCTGCTGCATGGATTGAACTGTATGATCCATGGACGCCACAACTGTCTGGATGTCGGTACCGGATGATTGAGCCGGTACCCCAGAACAGTCTAACAGGTGATCGGTCGAGGCCGTGCCATCGATGTCAACCTGTAACCCCATAGGAGCAGCTTTGGAAGCCGGAACTTCCCGCCAGGGTTGTTTGGCTGGGGCAGGGTCCTCAGGGTCAAGCCCAAGGGTATCTCGATACTTAGAGGGAGATTTGCCCTTTGAGGACCTGCCAGAGGAATGTTTGGTTACCTGAGATCCATCAGGAGAGGAAGACCTGGAAGATGTCGATGCTGGAGTATCTGTAGAAAACAGCATGTGAAACTTCGCTGCCAGGTTCTGTAAGCCACATTTAGACATCAAAGAACAGGATGGGCAATCCGGAATGGAATGGTCAGGCCCCAAACATTTAAGACACCATTCATGGGTGTCTGTGACTGAAATAGTACCGCTGCACTTGGTGCATTTTTTAAACCCAGAGGCTTGTTTCTCCATGAGGGAGAATTTGTGAAGGCCTAAAGGCCTCACAGAACAAACACACCAAGTGAGGAAAAAAGAAGATTTTTTTTTTTTTTTTTTTTTTTAAGAAATAAAGGAAAAAAGACCGGCGGTACCGGTCTGGAATCGGGGAAGGCAGACACGCGGCCAAAGAAATAAATTAAAATAACAACTTCTTCAGCGGTGACAGGAACACGACCTGCTGGCTCCGCGGAAAAAGAAGAACTGAGGAGAGTTGGTCAGGAAGGCGGGAAGGCAGCGCGCATGCGCAGTGGGAGGCCCCAAAAGCTTTCCTTCTGGGAAGCTGGGGAGCTTTCCCGCGCAGGCTCCATCGGTACCGACGTACCCATATGTGAGGACTTATTCCTGCTTGTTCCTGGAGATCCCTCCAGCTGCTTGGAGGCTGAGAATACTGGTGCCTATGGGTGGTGCCAGTGGTATTTATACTACACCATCATCAAAACGATGATGGGCTCAGCCTCCAAGCTGCTGGAAGGGTTGCGCAACCCGAGAGTAAAGGGACTGGACTGGAGTTCTGCTAAGGAACTGTCATTATTATTATATATTTTTTTATATCCTAAGGTTTCCTAAACCTGTCCCTGTGAAACCACAGCCGTTTGGGCAACTTTCAATATAGAATACACAAAAGCACACTTCCAGCCTGTCCCTCCTTCCACCTACAAGTTAGGGCTCTGCTCTTGAAGAGCCTAAAAGCTGACAATTTGCCTAATATCCCGAGACTTAACAGATATTATTAGGAGGGAGAGAACATGTGGCATCAGAGATCAATGCCAAAACTGCTGTCCTATAAAACTAAGGATAAACTTAAAAATAAAGAGGACTGACAACAGCCCCCTTAAGGCTGAGGAACCCCCCGAGCCTCAAAAACCCTACAAACAAAAGAAAGAAACATGAGACCTAAAAATCTAGCTATTCTGCCTGTCGTCTTCCTCACACAGGCAGCTCACTGCAACTCTCACCATGCAGTCCAAATACCTAGAGAGAAAATGGCCACCCCTTTGCCAACTAATTTTGGCGCCAAGAACAACAGCC
Organism: Ichthyophis bannanicus; assembly: GCA_033557465.1. Lineage (NCBI taxonomy): Eukaryota > Metazoa > Chordata > Amphibia > Gymnophiona > Ichthyophiidae > Ichthyophis > Ichthyophis bannanicus. The sequence continues at coordinate 778,530,614 of CM066033.1, forward strand.
GCTGCAAAAAGGAGGCCTCAGCAGACCGACAGAGCCTGAAGGCCTTACCTGCAGGGCCGAAAGCCACGCAGCCTGCTCCTACCGCCTTGAATTCATCCGATCCTCAAGCCGCGCTGCTGCGCCCGGCAGCCGCAGCGAGGACCACTCAGCTAGTTCCACAGAGTAAAATTAAAATCCCGCAGCAACGGAGAGGCTCCGTCTCACACAGCTTCAGTGTGGCTTTATGGGTCCCGGAGCTCTCTCCTGTACCGTCAAGGGAGAGAGATCCGCACCGGCGAATGCCTGCAGCAAGTGAAAATAACTGACAAGGAGGGAAGGCGAGAGCTGCTACTAATTTAAAGAGCCAGGCTCAAATTTAAAATTACTGTAAATATAAGGATATTTGCTCCTAACAACTAAAGGGAACTAATCCCTGATTGCCAATTAACCAAAGGTAACTGAATTAAAAGTAAAAGTAAAATTAAAGGTAAAAATCAAAAGTAAAATCAGAATAGAATTTGTCACACTAAATGCTCCTTATCTGTTCCCCCAAGTGAGCCCAGAAGCTAGGCTCACTACGTCCTCCTGCTGCATGGAGACTGGACACACTGGGGGCTGATGGGAGAGACCAGCAGGCAATATCCAGTGATGTCATGAATTTTTGACATGCCCAGTCTCCAAGCTGCAGGAGGAGGTTCACTGCCCAGAGGTTGAGGACTAAACTGGAGGAACGATAAGGAACAAGGTATTAATGACCGAGACAAGTAGCCTCTGTGCCTCAGCTGAGCCCTCTCAAAAAACAAGCCATAAGCAAGAATAGATTCCCATCCAGCATCCACACCGGTCCCTGGGTAAGCAGGTCTACATCCACTGACAGGGGGAATGGCTCCAATACCAGAAGACGCATCAGATCCGCATACCAAGGCCATGAGGCCAGTCCAGGGCAATCAGCACCACTCGTCCCCAATGGGACTATTCGCTGCAGAACTCAACCGATCAGAAGCCACGGGGGGATACACATACAGCAGATCTGCACTCAGCCAAGACTGAACCAGGACATCCAGCCCTTCTGATTTATGCGTCCTGCGGAGACTGAAGAAAAGGTCGACCTTTGAATTCTCCAGACACACCATCAAGTCCATCATCTGTCAGCCCCAGTGATCCACAATCCGCTGGAATGCCAACACAGCCATCTCCCTGTGACTCACATAGTCCACCTGGACATTCTCCTTCCCAGCAACATGGGCTGCCGAGAGTGCCAGCAAGTGGGTCTCAGTAACTGAATCGCCTCTGCTGCTACCATTGAGCTCAAAGGTGCCACCCTGCAGATTGATATACACCACCATCGTGGTATTGTCCGACAGCACTTGCACTGCCCTGTGACTCAGCAAAGGGAGGAACTTCTCAAACGCCAGATGCACTGCCCCAATCTCCAGGTGACTGATCAACCAACAACTAGTTCCATCTGCCCTGAGCCGGGACTGACAATGTCTGCCCCAGTTAAACAGACTGGCATCTGAGGTCAGCACCACCCAATCCAAGGATTCAAGACATCCCTGCCTCTCCTAATTCAGCCACCAGCTCAAACTTGTTCAGGCTGCTGCCCAGAGTGAAAGGCGAACTTCCATGGACTGCAACTGAGAGGACCAGTGCGACAGCAAATCCATCTGAAGGGCCCACATGTGTAATCTTCCATTGTGGCCGCCATGGAATCCAGCAGCTTAAGATAGTCCCACACACTCGGACAAGGGACCCTCCTCAACTCCCACACCTGGGCCTGCAACTTCGCAATCCTGCCCCCCAGATGAAAAACACATGCCCTTGTAGGTATCGAACCAACCCCCCAAATATTTCCCAATGAGTGAGAAGGCTCCAGCTTCAGGACAAAGGCCTGATGGAGCAGGAAGACAAATTTGGGGGAGAAGGGAGAACCACTGGCCCCCCACAAACACCCCCTAACAACTCAGCCAACGTCCCGGGTGAAAAAATAGTAACAGGGCTGTAGCATAGGAGGCTCCATTCCCTGCAAAACTGCAGCACCCAAAGTATCCAAAACGGTGGCAGTTCCTGCCAAAACCACGGACCACTGCCATCCTCGGAAGCACAATCTAACTCTGTAACAACTGTCCCACACAGTTCTGCCCCCTCCTGTGCCTCCGGAGGTGACCACGGCAGCCGCAGCATAGCCCAACTTCAGACAGCTGTGCTCTGCAGCTGCCGAATGCAATGCACCTGGCCACTATCTACTGCCTCACATCCCGCAGACACTCCCCCATGTGGTCCTGCATCTCCTCTGAGCCATCCCTGGACTTACCCGGTAGCCGCTCTCCCCAAAGACCCTTTTCTTTAAAGATACAGGCAACCACTCAACCCCTGGCCACCTCCCAAAGGTTGGAGAGGACGACAGAAGGAGCACTCCGGAGGAGAGTGGCTGGGGGAGAAAGGGGAGGGACCCGGCACCACTGGGTTCTGCATCCTAGGTCTGCAACCCCACTGTCTGTCCAAAACCAGCACCAGACTGCATAGGTTATGCTCATCCACCTGCTGGAGACTGAGAAATATTGAGAAATACTGGCTATTGACAGTGGCACAGACTACTTATAGCATGCTTTTAAGTTCTATTTAACAGGATTTTTACACAGTTTTATCATTTCAATCAAAGCGGTTTACATTGTAACTTAAACTTGGTAATGTACATTAAACAGGGACATTGATAACTTGGATTTTTCTGAGGCAATGGAGGATTAAGTGACTTGCCCAAGACCACAAGAAGTGCTAGTGGGAATCAAACCCTGGTCTCTTGGAACCCAAATTAATGCTCTAACCATTAGGCTACTGCTCCACTCAGTTCTTAGTCTCCACACCTACTGGTAGATGAGCATAATCCACTTGTCTGCACTGGTCTGGAAGAACGAACTGGAAGGAGAGATTTTAATCATGCCTCATCATCTCCTTTCCTCGAGTCCTGCTAGACCAGTCCAGACAAGTGGGTATATGCCGTCTTGCTAGCAGGTGAAGGCAGACAAGCAACTTTCTGCGACTTCATCAAGGGATACAACCACTAGTGCCGCAAAGAGAAGCCAGGAGTTATCTCAGAGCAAAACTTTGAAACGATTAGCAAAAACCCCAGGTAGAACAATCTTACCATATCTTGTAGCTGATTAGCCCCTGCAACAGCTAAGAGCTAAAAAGACTTAAAAAGACCTTCCAACCCACATCATTATCTTCTAGGACAGGTGTCAGACTGGTCTAGCTAAGAAAGGAGATAATCAGATATGATAAAAATCTCTCCTTCCTTATCATACTACTATACCAGTCTAAATGAGTGGGATGTACACAAGCAGTTAGAACTTTGAGTGGGAAGACGACGCTTTGGCTAAAATAGCCTTGCCAAAAGTGACATCAGCACTTGCTCCTCCATACAACTGACAGTGCTTCCCCAAAGTACTCAAGAACGACTCAGTAGATGCCCTACAGATTTCCTCAGCCCAGGAGGCAAAGTGAGCTTTGACTTTGGCACTCGCTTCTCAAACAGAAGGTACACTAAACTAATGGCTTCTCTGATCCAACGAAGAATGGAAGATTTTGCCACTGCTTGACCCTTCCATAGGCGGCTGAAAGGCACAAAATGATAATTATACTTACCTGGTAATTGTAGTTCCTTTTAGTGACAACAGTTCAGTACTCTACTACTGGGTTGTGCTCCTCCTCCTGCAGCTTGGAGACAAATGACAAATTAATGACATCACTGAATGTAGCCTGCTGACGACTCCCACAATTCCCAGTGAACTACTGACAAGGAGTGATATGCGGAAATATTTCTTTACGGAAAGAGTAGTGGATCCATGGAATAGTCTCCCAGTGGAGGTGGTAGAGATGAGGACAGTAACTGGATTCAAAAAAGCATGGGACCAACACAGAGGATCTGTAAAGGTAAAAAGTGGACTGTTGCAGTTGTTGTTATGGAAGGACAGACTAGATAGGCCATGTGGCCTTTTTCTGTCATCATGTTTCTATGACAAAGCATACTCAAAAGAGGAACAAATAAGTAGCGAACAGAGCAATACAAAACATTACTAAACGTTAACCTGAAACCAGTAAACTGTGCTCCCCACCGCTTCCCACTGCCTTCCCTAAAAAAAAAGTGAGAAATGAGAAGGGAAGAGAAAATAGACAGTAGCATTTAAACAGTTATGCTTACCTGTAATCGCCTTAACTACGCCAAGAATGATTCCCGGAAACAAAACCACCCCGGGCGGGATTGAGGGCTGAACTGTCGTCACTAAAGGAACTACAATTACCAGGTAAGTGTAATTATCATTTCCTTATCGTTCCTCCAGTTCAGTCCTCTACTACTGGGATGTAAAAGAGCAGTGCTCATAGGGAGGGACCCTTAAATCCGGCACGTAAAACAGCCAAACCAAAACAGGCGTCTCTCGCTGCCAGCACATCCAACTGGTAGTGCTTACTAAAAGCATGGAGCAATGACCAAGTAGCTGCTCTACAAATGTCCCCTGGTGGAATCAAGCTGTGCTCCGCCCAGGACGCAGCCTGCGCTCTGGTAGAATGCGCTCGCAAACCAACTGGGACCACCAGTCCTTGCAATAGATACGGTGATGCAATAGCTTCTCTTACCCATCTGGAAATGGACGCTTTCGCCACCGCCTCGCCCTTGCGAGGCCCTCCGAACAAAACAAAGAGACGATCAGACTTGCAAAACGATTCAGAGACCTTCAAGTACCGGCGAAGCACCCGCTTGACGTCCAAAAGGTGCAAAGTGGAATCCGACGACGACCCTTCGCCAGAACTCAGCACCGGAAGTGACACCATCTGATTCAAATGAAAAGGAGACACGACCTTTGGAAGAAAGGACGGCACTGGCCTCAAAACCACCTTTTCAACAGAAAACTGGAGAAAGGGTTCTCTACAAGATAATGCCTGCAGCTCCGAAATCCTTCTTGCCGAGCAAATGGCTACCAAAAACACAGTTTTCAACGTCAAGTCCTTAACCGTAGCATGGCGCAACGGTTTGAAAGGCTCCTTGACCAGGGCCCTTAAAACCACACGGCAACAAGCCGAGCTGGCCTAAGTCTAGAAACCGCTCTTAAAAAGCGTACAACATCTGAATGGGACCCAAGGGCGTTACCCTGAACCTTACCCCTGTAACAGGCCAGAGCCGCTAAGTGCACTCTCAAAGAACTGGCTGCCAGTCCCTTATCAAAACCATCCTGCAAGAAACTCAGCACGACTGGAACCGAAGCAGTGGCAGCACGGATTTGATGCCGGGAACACCAATCTTCAAAAATACGACAAACTCGAACATAAGATAAGGTTGACCGCTTCCGCACTCGCAACAGCGTAGCCACCACCGCCATGGAATAACCAATTCTCTTCAGCCGCGCCCTTTCAATGGCCAAGCCGTAAGCGAGAATCGATGCACCTGAGGCATGCGAAGCGGACCTTGAAGGAGGAGAAGATCGTCCGAGATTGGCAGAAGCCACGGATCCCCATCTAGGAGCCGAACGAGGTCGGCATACCACGGCCGCCTCGGCCAGTCCGGAGCAATCAGAAGCACCCTGCCGTGGTGAGCCTCTATCCGCTGCACTACGCGTCCTATCAGCGCCCACGGGGGAAAGACGTAGAGAAGTCCTTTCGCCAGCCACGGCTGCAACAGGGCGTCGAGCCCTTCTGACATCCTTTCCTGCCGTCTGCTGCAAAACCGATCCACCTTTGCTGACCAGAAGGTTGCCATGAGATCCATGATTGGCTGCCCCCATTTGCAAACTATCTGAGCAAAGATGTCCGGATGAAGCTCCCATTCTCCGGCATCCACCTTCACTCTGCTGAGGAAATCCGCTGCCACATTGTCCTTTCCGGCAATGTGCGCCGCCGACAACGCTGGCAGACGTTTCTCCACCCAGGAGAACAGCAACTCTGCCTCCTCTTCCATGGCCGCACTGCCGGTACCGCCCTGCCGGTTGATGTAGGCCACTGTCGCTGAATTGTCCGACAGAACTCTCACCGCTCGACCTGTCACCATTGCCTCGAACGCTCGCAACGCCAGACATACCGCTCTAAATTCTAACCGGTTGATCGACCAACTGCTTTCCTTTGGCGACCAAGCGCCCTGTGCAAATTGGGCTCCGCAGTGGGCTCCCCACCCCAACAGACTCGCATCTGTCAGAAGGGGAACCCACTCCGGCTGTTCCAGGGGAAGTCCGCCTGGAAGGACTCGGGCCAGAGCCACCACTGTAGAGAGTGCCTGACCTGAACTGGACAGGCGAGTCGTCTGCTCAACGAGTTGTTCTGATGGGACCAGCGCCGGAGTAGCGCCCGCTGGAGGGGCCACATATGAAACCTGGCCCAGGGAATGGCCTCCAGAGTCGCCGCCATCATGCCTAACACCCATAGGTACTCCCACGCCGTTGGGGGCCGCAGCGGCGCAGAATTTGCGGATGAAATTCTGCAGGCCCAGCACACGGCGCTGCAGAAGAAACACTAGTCCCCTCCGTGTATCCAGGTACTCGAGATCCTGCGAAGGAATCAAACGGCTCTTGACCCGATTGATCACCCAACCGAGACTTTCCAAAAACTTTATTACCTTGGCGGTCGCCTGAACACTTTCGACCTCCGACTTCGCCCGAATGAGCCAATTGTCAAGATAGGGATGAACTAACACTCCTTCCTTTCTTAATGTCGCCGCCACCACCACCATCACCTTGGTGAAGACACGCGGCGCCATTGCGAGCCCGAAGGGCAATGCCTGGAACTGATAATGTCCCCAAGGTAGAGCAAATCGCAGCCACCTTTGGTGGGCCGCCCTGATCGGAATATGCAGGTACACTTCCGTAAGATACAGGGAGGTCAGGAACTCCCCTTTCCGAACCGCCACAACCACAGACCTCAGCATCTCCATCCGGAAATGTGGAACCCTTAAACAGCGATTCAACCCCTTCAGGTCTAAGATGGGGCGCAGTGCACCATCCTTCTTTGGCACAACGAAATATACTGAGTATCGACCCATGCCGTAATCTGGCCACAGGACAGGTATGACCGCCCCTAAGGCCAGGAGTCGGTCGAGGGTACTGAGGAGCGCCAGGGCCTTCGTCGGATTTCTGCAGGGAGATATCACAAAGGAGTCTCGGATGGGTCTTGCCAATTCCAGAGCGTAGCCGTCCTGAACGATTTCCAAAACCCACTGGTCGGTGGTAATTTGGGTCCAGGCTGAAAGAAACCCCGAGAGTCTCCCCCCTATTGATTGCCTTTCTGCCCGGACTCCCCGACCTTCATTGGGATTTGCTCCCCGGAAACCGCAAAACCCCTGTGTCCTGGACGCAGGCCTGCCCCTCTGAAACCCGCCAAGCCGGGAACCTCGGAACTTTCTAGCATCCCTATAGGGTCCATGAAAGGCCGGCGACGACTTTCCTGCATTGGGCTTATCCTCCGGAAGTCTACCACCTTTAGACTCCACTGTTAATGCCTCTGAATAAGTCTTTGGTGCGACCTCATTTGGAGTATAGTGTGCAATTCTGGAGACCGCACCTTCAAAAGGATATGAACAGGATGGAGTCGGTGCAGAGGGTGGCTACTAAAATGATTAGTGGTCTTCATTATAAAGCATATGAGGACAGACTGAAGGATCTTAATATGTACACCTTAGAGGAAAGGCGGGATAGAGGTGATATGATCAAGATGTTTAAATACCTCCGTGGTATAAATGTTCAGGGAGAGAGCCTCTTTCAATTGAAAGCAAGTTCTGCTACAAGGGTTGAGGGTGAAGGAAGACAGATTCAGGAGCAATGTTCCCTCTAATTTTCTGTAGGCTGTGTGCGCATAAAATATCAGCTGTGCAGCTTTTGAAGGAAGGTTACATTTTTGTGCGCCACATAACGACACTCAGAGTTATATACTTTAAAATTTGACTACACGTCAGAATACAGTATGTATACCACATTGATTGAACTAGAAGATATTGTAGAACTTGTGAAAACCGTAAATACACAACTTTTAAATTTTAAGACGTCTGTGTTGTTTTCTATCTGAATCAGAACCGTAATTTTTGTGCGCTCTATTGTAAAGTATGTGCGCTCGCTTAGCAAGGTGTGTGCGCGCGCACACGCGCACAGCTTAGAGGGAATAGTGTTCAGGAGTGATATGCGGAAATATTTCTTTACGGAAAGAGTAGTGGATCCGTGGAATAGTCTCCCAGTGGAGGTGGTAGAGATGAGGACAGTAACTGAATTCAAAAAAGCATGGGACAAACACAGAGGATCTCTAAAGGTAAAAAGGGGACTGTTGTAATTCTTATGGAAGGACAGACTAGATAGGCCATGTGGTCTTTTTCTGTCGTCATAGTTCTATGTTTCTATGTTTCTAAGTCTTTAACTAACTTATCCATGTCGTCTCCAAACAACAACTTGCCCTTAAAAGGAAGCTTGCTGAGCCGCGACTTGGACAACCCGTCCGCCGCCCAATTCCGTAACCATAGGGATCGGCGCGCAGCCACCAAGGACGCCATACTATTTGCTAGTGCGTGAATCAAGTCATAATGCACATCTGCCAGGTAGGCAGTGCAGGACTCCAATCTGTCCAGCTCCGCCGCCTATTCAGGATCCACCTGAGAGACCTGCCACAAGCTTTGAGACCATCTGAGGCATGCCCTCGCAACCCAGGCCCCGCAAATGAAGGCCTGCAGAGACAACACGTCTGCCTCAAAAGATTGTTTCAGCAATCCATCCATCTTCCTAGCTTGCGCATCCTTCAGCGCCATGCTGTCTTCCACCGGGATAGTGGTCTTCTTGGTGACCGCCGACACCACTGCGTCAATGCGGGGAGAGCGGAAATGCTCTTTGTCCTTATCTGCCAGAGGATATAACCTATTCATGGTTCGAACCCCTCATAGTGCCAAATCAGGCTGATCCCACTCATCCTGAATCATCTTTTCCACCACTCAGTGAATGGGAAACACTGTGTGTCTGTCGCACTGCCTGGATGACAGGGTCTTCCACACTTTCTTCCTCTTCAGCCGGCGCCGCCAAATTCAATGTCTGAAGGGATTCCGTGATAAGGGCTGTGAGCTCTTCCCTCCGGAACACCCGAATGATCCTCGCCTGGTCCTCTGGCTCTGGGATCTCCCCTTCTTCGAGTTCCGCCGTGTCTAATTCCAGCTCCAGATCGACATCCGACCCATTTTCCTTCCAGATCGGACAAGGGCAACTCACAAGGCCGGGGTCTCTTTGGAGGCCTAGGGGGAAGACAATCCTTTCCTCGGCAGGCTAGACTGCCAGGGAAGCGCCATAAGAGGAGCGGAGTCCGGCACCTTGCCCTGCCTCCTCATGCAGAAGGCCTGATGCATGAGCAACATGAAATCCGGGCAGAAATCATCTAGAGGCGACTCAGGTCCCAAAACTGGCCTCGCCACCAGAAGGGCCCCACTGTCCTGGTCATCTCGTGAAGTAGAAGCCCCCAGGTCCACTTCCTCAGAGGCTACCGCCGCCAGCGACCGCTCCGGGCTAGCCTTCGCCTCTATCTGTTGCTCCACATCAGTGGACACCGCTGCGCAGCCTCTACAAATACCTGAATCTGCTACAGTGCCCCTTTGTGTGCCGCAGACTACGCACTGCGGGCATGAAGCCATCCTGTGAACTTTCTCGCCTCTTTTCTTCTTTTTTTTTTTTTTCTGAACCACAGAACTAATAACTCCCAGCAAGTTCTGTCTCTCTTCGGACCTCATGTACTTACAGGGCTGAAGAAACCAAATAGTAATTAGATCTTACCTGCTAATTAGTGTTCCTGAAGGAACGACAGTCCAGTCCCTTTACTTCTGGGTTACGCAACCCTTCCAGCAGCTTGGAGGCTGAGCCCAACCTTTTTGGGAGTGGGGCGGTATAAATACCCCTGGGACCACCCACCAACTCCAGTATTCGAATGAAAAAGCATACTTAACGAACATCCATGCAAAAACGTATCACGGCATACCCTAACCTAAACCAATAACTCAATACTCTGAACAATAGGATATATATATATATTTTTTTTTTTTGTTTGTTTTTGTTTTTTTTTGTTTTGTTTTTTGGAAATATAGGAGAAGGAGAGGAGGAACGGCAACGGACGGAGGAGGAGGCTGCTTCTATCCAGCCCGGGCTTCCCCCGCACTTGCTCCCGCTGACCCAGCTCCGCGCTCGGTCCAGCGCTCCTCCATGCACGTGAAGACTTGCCAGTTGCCGGAACAGGGTGGGATCAGGGACTGGACTGTCGTTCCTTCAGGAACACTAATTAGCAGGTAAGATCTAATTACTATTTCCTTATCGTCACTCCAGTCCAGTCCCTTTACTTCTGGGATGTGCCAGAGCAGTTCAACCCTGGGTGGGATCCGGCAAACCGGCCCGAAGAACCGCTATCCCGAACCGAGCATCTGCAGTGCTCTGCACGTCCAGCCTATAGTGTTTGGTGAAGGTATGCAGCGAGGACCACGTCGCTGCTCTGCAAATATCCAGTGGGGGGACAAGACTGAATTCCGCCCAGGAGGTCGCCTGTGCCCGAGTGGAGTGAGCCCTCAGACCCACTGGGACCTGTTTCCCCTTGAGAATGTAGGCGGAGGCAATTGCCTCTCGGATCCACCTGGAGATCGAGGCCTTTGCCGCCGCCTCCCCTTTGTGTGGACCTCCAAACTGAATGAACAGGCGGTCGGACTTCCGGAATGGAGCTGTGCGAGCTAGATACCGTTTCAAGGCTCTCTGGACGTCTAGCAGGCGCATCTTGTTATTCCTTCCCTCCTGCCCCTTGGCCTCGAAGGCCGGTAGGGTGACTGTCTGGTTCACATGAAAAGGAGAGATAACCTTGGGTAAAAAGGACGGCACTGTGCGCATGACTACCTTGTCCTTTAAGAAGGTCAGGAAAGGAGGCTGGGCGGAGAGCGCCTGGAGCTCCGAAACCCTCCTGGCCGAGCAGGATCGCTACCAGGAAAACTGTCTTCAGGGTCAAATCCTTTAAGGAAGCTCTCTTCACTGGCTCAAAGGGCTCCCCGACCATGGCATTCAGCACTAGGTTAAGGTCCCAAGGGGGGACGACCACCCTCCGCTGAGGGCGAAGTCGACTAACTGCCCTCAGGAACCTGGATACGTCCGGGTGTTCCCCTAAGGGTTTGCCCCGGACCTTGCCTCTATAGCAAGCGATCGCCGCTAGCTGGACCCGTAGGGTGCTGTGCGCCTGGCCCTTATCAAACCCTGCTTGTAAGAATTCCAGAACCTCTGGGACAGAGGCCGAGAGAGGTTTCCGTCGATGCTCTGCACACCAGGCTTCGAAAATGCGCCAGACCCTTACATAGGATAAACAGGTCGATCGCTTCTTCGCCTTCAGCAGCGTCGAGATCACTGCTCCTGAGTAGCCTCGTTTTAGGAACCGCGCCCTCTCAATAGCCAGGCCGTAAGCGAGAATCGATCCACGTGAGGCATGCGCACCGGACCTTGCCTTAGCAGGTCCCTTTTGCAAGGGAGCCGCCACGGGGGGTCGGCGATCATCCTCACCAGATCCGCATACCAGGGGCGGCGAGGCCAATCCGGGGCTATGAGGACTACCAACCCCTGGTGAGACTCCACCCGCTGCAGTACCTTTCCGATCAGAGCCCACGGAGGGAACACATATAGGAGCCCTTTGGGAGGCCACCTTTGAGACAGGGCATCCAAGCCCTCGGACATTCTTTCCTTCCTTCGGCTGAAGAACCTGTCTACTTTGGCTGTAGAGAACCGCGCCATGAGGTCCATGACTGGGATCCCCCAGCGTGCCACTATCTGTTCGAAGATCTCCTGATCTAGTTCCCACTCCCCGTGGTCTATCTTGCATCTGCTGAGGAAGTCGGCCGTGACGTTGTCCTCGCCCGCCACGTGCTGAGCTGAAAGGGCTAGTAGGCTGTGCTCCGCCCACCGGAAGAGGACGTCTGCCTCCTTCTCCAGGGCCGGACTGCTGGTGCCCCCCTGGTGGTTTATGTATGCCACCGCCGTGACGTTGTCGGAAAGGACGCGGATAGCCTTCCCTTGAACTAAGGTCGAGAATGCCTTGAGCGCCAGCGTGACGGCCCTCAGTTCCAGTCTGTTGATGGGCCACTGAGACTCCACCTGTGTCCAGCGGCCCTGGACGAACTGGTCCTCGCAGTGTGCTCCCCAGCCTGACAGGCTGGCGTCCGTTGTCAATAGTAACCACAGATGAGGTTCGAGGGGCATCCCGCGGTCCAAATTGCTTGGACACTGCCACCAGAGAAGGGACTGTTTGGTCCTCGGGGCGCAAGGTAACTGCATTGCCAGAGGATGATGCTGAGGAGACCATCGACGTAACAGTGCCCGCTGAAGCGGACGCATGTGTGCCCTGGCCCACGGGACTACCTCTATCGCCGCCGCCATAGTTCCCAGAAGCTGAAGATAATGCCAAGCCGAGGGACTTCGCCTGCCGAGAAACTGCGTGACCAGACGCCTCAGCTCTCTTGATCTTGATTGTGACAGGAAGACCTTGCCCCTGAGAGTGTGGAATCTTGCCCCGAGGTACTCCAGGTCCTGTGAGGGAGTCATCCTGCTCTTTAGGCGATTGATGACCCACCCCAATTCTTCTAGAACCTGAACCACTCTGGCCGTTGCCGCATGACTTTCCTCTTGTGACTTTGCTCGAATCAGCCAGTCGTCCAAGTAGGGGTGCACTAATATTCCCTCCTTCCGAAGGAAGGCCGCCACTACCACCATCACCTTGGTGAATGTCCTGGGGGCCGTAGCTAGACCGAAGGGTAGGGCCTGGAACTGAAAGTGGCCTCTTGGCACTGCGAATCTCAGGAATTGCTGATGGGACTTCCTGACCGGGATATGAAGGTAGGCCTCTGTCAAGTCGAGGGACGTTAGGAACTCCCCTCCCCTTACGGCCGCTATGACTGAGCGTAGGGTCTCCATTCGGAAGTGTGGTACCCTGAGGCAACGGTTGACCTGCTTTAGATCCAGGATCGGTCGGAAGGAATCTTCCTTTTTTGGCACTACGAAGTAAATCGAGTATCGACCAGAGCCGCACTGGTCTGGTGGAACTGGGACCACCGCCCCTAGAGCTATTAGTCGGGCAAGAGTTGCCTCTATTGCCGCCCCCTTTGATGGGGAACCGCAGGGTGACTGGACAAACGCTGGAGGAATTTGTTTTGAAAATTCGAGAGCATAGCCTTCTCTGATTACCTCTAGGACCCATTGGTCGGACGTGACACGGGACCAGGCGGGAAGGAACCGCCTCAGGCGACCGCCTAGTGGCTGTCCTTCCTCCTGGACCCCCGTCATCTCATTGTTGTTTTCTGGGTCCCGAGAAGGAGGAGGAGGCCCCAAAACCCCGTCCTGCCCCCCAAAAACCTCTGAAGTTATGTCCCTTCGAGGGAAAACGGCCCCTGGGAAAGGAGCCTGACCTGGCTGGACGAAATCTCCGCGAGTCCCTAGGTTGGGAGCGCACCGGGACTGGAGGGCGCCCTTGTTTTGGTCTATCTTCCGGGAGCCTGCCTCCCTTTGACTCACCCAGGTCCTTAACTATCTTCTCCAAATCTTCTCCAAATAAGAGTTTCCCCTTAAAGGGGAGTCGGCTCAAGCGTGACTTTGAGGACGCGTCAGCTGCCCAATTTCGGAGCCACAGGTACCGTCTAGCTGCCACGACCGAGGCCATGTTCTTGGCTAGGCTTCTGATGAGGTCATAGTGACTGTCCGCCAAGTAGGCCGCTCCGGACTCCACCTTAGTCGAGTTGGCCTGTAACTCGCCCGTTGAGACCTCTGACTGGAACTGTTGGGCCCAACGCAAACAGGCCCGGGCCACCCATGCTCCCGACACGGAGGCCTGCAAGGCGATGGCGCTTACATCAAAGGCTTGTTTCAGGAGCGTATCCAACTTCCTGTCTTGCGCGTCCTTTAGGGCCGAACCGCCCTCCACTGGTATCGTGGTCTTCTTGGTCACTGCTGATACCGCTGCATCTACTCTGGGAGATCTTAGAAGCTCTTTATCCGCCTCCGGGAGCGGGTATAACCGAGCCATGGTCCTGACTCCCCTTAAGCTTGATTCAGGCTGGTCCCATTCTTCCTGGATCATCTGGCGTACGACCCTGTGGATAGGGAAGACCCTTTGGGATTTCCTAAAGGCCTGGATTAAGGGGTCCTCCAACTCTTCTTCATGCGAGGGCGTGTCTGAGGCCACATTGAGGACCTTTAGGGACTCATTAATTAACGCCGGGAGCTCCTCACGGCGAAAGACCCTGACTACCCGTGACTGATCTTCTTCCGGGATTTCTCCTTCTTCTAGCTCCTCTTCATCCTCCTCCAAGTCTTTAACTGAGCTATCCTCCTCTGGAGTACCCTGGGACAGGGATGCTAGGAGCTCTTCGCCGCCCAGACGTGGGCGCTTAGCAGGGATACCGGCGTCCCGAATGGTAGCCCCGGAGGCACTAGCTGATTTGTCCTCTGCTGGCGGGACAGCCTCTTCTGCCCCCCGGCCCTGCTTACGTAGGCAGTAGGCCTTATGGAGTAAGAGGATGAAATCAGGAGAGAAAAGTTCTCCGGGCCCCCCCCGCACTGGTGTGGGGGGGAGGTAAAGGCTGAGGAGGCATAGGCAGGTCTGCCGGAGTGGAGATAGGAAACTGGGACTCCCCTTCTTCTTCCAGAGGATTGCCTGATCCCTGGGAGGGCTGCGACATGGCCATGCTAATCTCCTGTTCCACTGATGCAGCCTCCGCGGCACAGCCCCTACAGATTCCTGACTCTGCGGAGGTGCCCCTGCGCGTCCCACAGGAAGGACACCGCGGCTTGGATGCCATGGAAGTAAATCAAATCCCTGATAAAGCAAATAGCTTGTAATGCTTTCCTAATATGGGAGCAAACCAAGACTGGATAAGGGAAACTAAACAGCTTAACTTAAAAGTAAAATTAAATTAAAATTAACATTAAATTAAAATTAAAATTAGCTTCAATGTGAAGAATCTGTGCCACACATTATGCACAAGCAAACTCCCCTGCCAACATAAGACTCTGTACTTGCGGTTAGGAGTTCTTCCAAGCTGTGCAGAGAGCCGATTCAGCAATCTCGGGCCGTAGGCTCCACACGTGGTAGGCCTCAGCCACGTGGAGCTCGACCCGGGGCAAAGGACGGCGCTGGGAGAGAAGAGCCAGGGCCGGGAACACCCTCCAGCGCCAGAGGCGGCTTCCTCCCGCTGCTGCCGACGATCTCCGCGGGCCTGCTGCGATCGCGGCTCCGGGGCTCAACTCCGCGTCCCTTCGGGCAGAAGCGGCGTGCCTCCAGCGCTCAGCCACCGGGGGGCTTCGGCGCGAGGCAGCACAGGACTCTGAAGAAATGCGGGGTAAGCCCGGGGCAGCCGCGAGAGGATCCTGACCTGTCCTCCTCGCTGCCGCCGGTGAAAGAACTCTCCTCCGACGTCCGTCCCCGGGGGGGGGGGTTGGAGGGGAGAAGGCAGGAACAATTTAAAGATACAGAGACAAAATAAATACCATACTTAAAATAAAAGGGCTAGAAATAACCTAAGCTCAATTAAGATTAAAATTAAAGTAAAATTTAAAGAAAGGGAGACTCCAGTAAGCCCTAGGCTTACGGAACCCTCCAGCTGCTTGGAGGCTGAGAATACTGGAGTTGGTGGGTGGTCCCAGGGGTATTTATACCGCCCCACTCCCAAAAAGGTTGGGCTCAGCCTCCAAGCTGCTGGAAGGGTTGCGTAACCCAGAAGTAAAGGGACTGGACTGGAGTGACGATAAGGAAGCCCCTTTTCCTTCGAATCTCCCCACAAGTATCTTAGGGAACCCGAGGGAAATTACAATACAGAGGCGTTTAAAACGCTAAGAGCAGGGCTGCCCCTTTCCGCCTCCTGCGAGCCCGGGAGCCACCTACTGCAATGGATCAGCAGCCCGAGAGTAAACTAACACGTGTGCCACGCAGCCTCCGTGCAACAAAGATGACCGCCACTACCGATCACTCAGCTACAAAAAAGGGTGCCAAAATAAGCGCGCCGAGGATGGTGGGGCTACAGCCCGAATCCAGCCCTCGAAATTTGTGGCGTCAAGGAACCAAAAAGACCCAAAACAACAAAAGAAGACTCACCCCTCTTCGACGGGGCTCCAGTCCACTCGGTACCCTCGTTCCTCCAGCTGCGAGGTAAAACCGCTAGGCAAGCCCCCGTCAACGTCTCACCGCTGCCGGGCAGATCCCCGATGTCTCAACGGCCGGGGAAACTGCTTCCGTGCCTGGCCAGAGCTCTCCTCCGTCCCATCCAGGAGGAGAGATCTGAAGAAATTAAAGCCCTAGCACCTAAGCCCCGTTCAAGGAAGACAGGCAGGAACCGGCACTGGAGCTCAGCCTACTAAATACAGTAGTGCTCTCTTAAAGAAACAGAACTGCTCCAGTCAACTAAAGTGAACCAATGGAAATAATTGAACTAAATTGAAATAGAGAATTAAAGGAAATTAAACTACTCTAAGCTATCCTATAGTTCCTTATCTGTTCCTCAAGTGAGTCCAGGACACTGGGCTCACTAAGTCCTCTTGCTGCGTGGAGACTGGACACACTGGGAATTGTGGGAGTCATCAGCAGGCTACATCCAGTGATGTCATTAATTTGTCATGCCCAGTCTCCAAGCTGCAGGAGGAGGAGCACAACCCAGTAGTAGAGGACTGAACTGGAGCAACAATAAGGAACAGATGATCTAATGCCTTTTGGCAATCAGTCACTTCCAAATAGCGGAGCAAAACTCTCCTCGCATTGAGGAGATGCAGCAAGGGATTAGATCGGATGTCATCCTCCACAAAGGAGAGGAAGACTACTTCCTGATTAAGATTAAAAGGGGAAATCACCTTCGGAAGAAAAGACAGAACTGTTCACAATGAGACTGTATATGAGGAGATCTGTAAATATTGCAGCTCTGAGACTTGTCTGGTGGAAACAACTGCAATGAGAAAAATAGCCTTAAGAATCAAATCTCTAAGAGTTGCCTTGTGAATGGGTTTGAAAAACAAACCTTTCAGTGCCTGAAACACCAATGGGAGACTGCAGTGAGGGACAATTGGGTACACTGGAGGCTGAACATGCTTAGCTGCCCCAAGAAAGCGACCACATCAGGGTAGGCAGACAAAGACCCGATTTGTACCACCCATAGTAGTATGCCAAGGCCGCCACCTGAACCTTGAGAGCGTTCAGGCCAAGCCCTGGTCCAAACCTGACTGTAAAAAGGCTAGCACGGCTGCAAAGTCTGCTTTTCCAACTTTCCAGGACCATGTTGCACAGCAGCTCTCAAAACACCTCCACACACTGGCATAGGCTAAGGAGATAGAGGCCCTACAGTTCTTGAGCAGAGTATTTATTTATTTATTTACATTCTCTTATATACAGCGCTATTCTGCATCAGTGCGGTTTACATTGAACAAACTGAAATTACATTGAACAGGGCATTATAACTTGGAGATAACTATTTTACAGGGAACATGGGCTATGTAAGGTTAAGTGGCTTGCCCAAGACCACAAGGAGCACCTGTGGGACTAGAAACCCCAGTCCTTCCGGCCCAAGGTTGCTGTCCTCTAGTGGGATTTGAACCCCCGACCTTCTGGCCTGAAGTACCTTGCCCCAACCACTAGGCCACTCCTCCACTCCACTGATTGATGACTGTGCCTGAGTAGCCATGCTTAGCTAATCCATCTCTCTCAAGGAGCAGGCTGTAAGCAAGAAGGGAGTGTAGTCTTCCATTACTAGGGGTCCTTGACAAGAGTCCTCCCTCTCCTGTAGCAGACAGAGTGAAGATCCCACCAGAAGAGCCATCAGGTCTACATATCATGGCTTGCGAGGCCTGTCCTTTGTGGCCAGAATCACTAGGCTCGGATACATTTGAATCCTGCAGAGGTGGTCACTCACCAGAGGCCATGGGGGGGGGAAGGGGAACAAAACACATCATACAGCACTCCCTTCTGGGGCCACGCTTGAAGCAGAACATCCAAGCCTGCCGCTTGTGGGCCCATGTAGTGACTGAAGTTGCTGCTCATCTTTTTACTTTTGTGCGTGGCCACCAGATCAAATACTGGGAGACCCCATCTCCTCACTGTGTGTTGGAATGCGCAATGACTCAACTCCCACTCTTCAGAATCCAGTGTGTTCCAACTGAGAAAATCAGCCTGAATGTTGTCCACACTAGCTATGTGTGCTACTGACAGAGCCATCAGGTACTCCTCTGCCTAAAGCAGCCACCTCAGCACTCTAGGTCACTCCATGGCATTGTTGATAAATACCCAGAGTGTTTTGCCCTCCAACAACCTCAAGGGCCAAATAGATCACTCTGGCCCCTAGCCAAATGATAGGCCAGGAGGCTTCCTGTGAGGACCATGGCAGGACATGCCCCAGCCCTTTAGGCTGGCATCTATCGTCAGGACCACCCAATCTAGAGTTTCTAGTGGAATACTGCACATCATATTGCTGTCTTCCTGCCACTAAGCCAACTGATCCTTGAGGGCCCCCAGAAAGGGAAAAGCTTGCTTGAAGAGCTACAAGCTTAGAGCCATAGGGACAGGTGGTATGCATGAAGCAGACACATGTATACACTGGCCAATGGAACCAACTCCAGGGTCGGCACCCCAGACGTTGTAGATAGTCCCACACCCAAGGAGCAGGCCATTGACAGAACTCAGTCAGCTGGGTCTATAGCTTAAGCATTCTTTCCACTGTGAGGAACACACACCCAAAAGGATGTCAAAAAGTGCCCACAAATACCCCAATTCCCGCATGGGAATTGATCACCAGTCCCAAACGATCCAGTCACTGGGTAATCAGGGTTTTGTCCTTCTTGGACTTCTCCAGTGAAAATGACTGGATGAACCAGTCGTCCAGATATGGGTGCTCCCAGATACCTTACTGATGCAGGAAGACTGCCACCACCACCACCACCATCACTTTCAAGAAAGTGCAGGGAGTCGTGGCCAAGCCAAAAGGCAGAGTCCTGAACTAAAACTGTTGACCCAGAATGCAAAAGCAAAGGAATGGTTGATGCTGGTCCCTAATGGGAATATGAAAGTAGGCTTCGGCCAGGACCATGGAGATGAGAAATTCCCCTTGTTGCACAAACACGACAATGGAGCAGAATCTCCATTCCAAAGTGGGCAACTCTAAGCTTTGCACTGACCGCCTTTAAATCGAGAATGGGACGAAGAGAAACATCCTTTCTTTGGCACCACAAAATAGATGGAACAGTGACCCTGACTTTGCTCTGTGAAAGACACAGGTACAACAGCCTGCAACTGCAGAAAGCATCACAGTATGTCCTTGACTGCCTTCCTCTTGCATGGGCTGCAGGGAGACTCAATGAAGGCATCTCCAAGTGACCCTACAAATAGTAATTAGATCTTACCTGCTAATTAGTGTTCCTGAAGGAACGACAGTCCAGTCCCTTACTTCTGGGTTGCGCAACCCTTCCAGCAGCTTGGAGGCTGAGCCCAACCTTTTTGGGGATGGAGCGGTATAAATACCACTGGGACCACCCACCAACTCCAGTATTCGATTGAAAAAGCAGATCTCACTAACTTCTAATCCAAACTCCAAAACGAAACATAATATAGAACCTCAAACCTATCCAACAGGCAAATATATAGATATTTTTTTTTTTTTTTTATAGAAGTATATATATAAAAGGGAAAAAAGGAGAGGAGGCATGGTAACAGCCCGAGGAGATGTCTGCTTCTACCCGAGCCGGCTTTATCCTGCTCTCCTTCCTGCCGTACCGGCCCTACGCCCGGCCGGAAGCCTTGCCATGAACCCGAGGTCTGACCGGTTGCCGGAAGCGGGTGGGATCAGGGACTGGACTGTCGTTCCTTCAGGAACACTAATTAGCAGGTAAGATCTAATTACTATTTCCTTATCGTCACTCCAGTCCAGTCCCTTACTTCTGGGATGTACCAGAGCAGTTCAACCCTGGGTGGGATCCGGCATACCGGACTGAAGAACCGCTAGACCGAACCGGGCGTCCGCTGCACTCTGCACGTCCAGTCTATAGTGCTTGGAGAAGGTATGCAGCGATGACCAAGTCGCTGCTCTACAGATGTCCAGCGGCGGAACCAAGGAAAATTCTGCCCAAGAGGCAGCTTGAGCCCGAGTGGAGTGTGTCCGCAGCCCCACCGGCACCTGCTTCCCCTTCAGGATGTAGGCGGAGGCAATCGCCTCTCTGATCCACCTGGAGATCGAAGCCTTGGCAGCCCCCTCACCTTTGTGCGGACCTCCAAACTGGATGAATAGTCGGTCAGACTTTCGGAATGGTGCTGTGCGAGAGAGGTAACGTTTCAAGGCCCTCTGTACGTCTAGGAGACGCAGTTTGTCATTCCTACCTTCCTGTCCCTCGGTCGGTAAGACGGGCAGGGTAACTGTCTGGTTCACATGAAAGGGAGAGATGACCTTGGGCAAAAAGGACGGCACTGTACGCAGAACCACTTTGTCCTTGAGGAAGGACAGGAAGGGGGCTGGGAAGATAGCGCCTGTAATTCCGAGACCCTTCTGGCCGAGCAGATGGCGACCAGAAACACTGTTTTTAGGGTCAAATCCTTTAATGAGGCTCTTTTTACGGGCTCAAAGGGTTCCCCGATCAGAGCATTTAGCACTAGGTTAAGGTCCCAAGGGGGGGTGACCAATCTCCGTTGCGGACGTAGCCGGCCAACCGCTCTTAGGAACCTGGAGACGTCCGGGTGTGCCCCCAAGGGTTTGCCCCGGACCTTTCCTCTATAGCAAGAGATCGCCGCCAGCTGGACCCGCAAGGAGCTGTGCGCCAGACCTTTATCAAAACCTGCTTGCAAGAAATCCAAAACCTCCGGGACCGAGGCCAAAAGGGGCTTCCGACGATGCTCTGCGCACCAAGCTTCGAAGATGCGCCAAACCCTTACATAAGATAGACAGGTCGAGCGCTTCTTGGCCTTCAACAGCGTCGAGATTACAGCTCCTGAGTAGCCTCGTTTTAGGAGCCGCGCCCTTTCAATAGCCAGGCCGTAAGCGAGAATCGATCCACGTGAGGCATCCGGACCGGACCCTGCCTCAGCAGGTCTCTTCTGAAAGGAAGTCGCCAAGGAAGGTCGATGAGCAGCCTGATCAGATCGGCATACCAGGGGCAGCGAGGCCAATCCGGAGCTATGAGAACTACCAAGCCCTGGTGAGCCTCCACTCGTTGGAGCACCTTTCCGATCATAGCCCACAGAGGGAATACATAAAGAAGTCCTTCCGAGGGCCACTTTTGTGACAGGGCATCTAATCCCTCGGACATCCTTTCCTTCCTTCGACTGAAGAATCTGTCTACCTTGGCAGTAGAGAACCGCGCCATGAGGTCCATGACTGGGCGTCCCCAACGGGCCACTATCTGGTTGAAGGTCTCCTGTTCTAGTTCCCACTCTCCCTGGTCTATCTTGCACCTGCTGAGAAAGTCGGCTGTGACGTTGTCCTCGCCCGCCACATGCTGCGCTGAGAGTGCCAGCAGGCGGAGCTCCGCCCACTGGAAAAGAGTGTCCGCCTCCTTCTCCAAGGCGTGACTGCTGGTGCCTCCCTGGTGGTTGATGTAGGCCACCGCGGGTGACATTGTCGGAGAGAACGCGAATTGCTTTTCCTTGCACTAAGGTCCTGAACGCCTTGAGAGCCAGGGTGACGGCCCGCAATTCCAGTCTGTTGATGGGCCACTGTGACTCCAACTGTGACCAGCAACCCTGGACGAACTGGTCCTCGCAGTGCGCTCCCCAACCTGACAGGCTGGCATCCGTCGTCAACAGCAACCACTGATGGGGATCGAGTGGCATTCCGCGGTCCAGATTCCTCGGACATCTCCACCAGTGGAGGGACTGTTTGGTCCGCGGAGCGCAAGGCAACTGCATTGAAAGAGGCTGATGCTGGGGAGACCAACGACGCAATAGCGCCCGCTGCAGCGGTCGCATGTGAGCCCTGGCCCATGGTACCACCTCTATTGATGCCGCCATAGTACCCAGAACCTGAAGATAATGCCACGCCGAGGGATTTCGTCTGCCCAGAAACTGCATGATTAGGCCTCTTAATTCTCTTGATCTTGACCGAGACAGGAACACTCTGCCCCTGTGGGTGTCGAATCTTGCTCCTAGGTACTCGAGCTCCTGAGAGGGAGTCAACCTGCTCTTTGCCCGGTTGATGACCCACCCCAACTCCTCTAGGACCTGAATCACTCTGGACGTCGCCGAATGACTTTCTTCTTCCGACTTTGCGCGGATCAGCCAATCGTCCAAGTAGGGATGCACTAATATTCCCTCCTTCCGGAGGGAGGCCGCCACTACGACCATTACCTTGGTGAACGTTCTGGGAGCCGTAGCTAGGCCAAAGGGTAGGGCCTGGAACTGAAAATGGCCTCTTGGTACTGCGAAATCTCAGGAACTGTTGATGGGACTTCCTGACCGGGATGTGCAAGTAGGCTTCTGTCAAGTCGAGGGAAGTTAGGAACTCTCCTCCCCTCACGGCCGCTATGACTGAACATAGGGTCTCCATCCGGAAGTGAGGCACCCTGAGGCAGCGGTTGACCTGTTTTAGATCTAGGATTGGTCGAAAAGAACCTTCCTTTTTTGGTACCACGAAGTAAATCGAGTACCGACCAGATCCGCACTGGTCTGGAGGTACTGGAATCACCGCCCCTAAAGCTATTAGACGGGTAAGAGTTGTCTCTATTGCCGCCCTTTTTGATGATGTGCCGCAGGGTGACTGAACAAATGCTGGAGGAATTTGTTTTGCAAATTCGAGCGCATAACCTTCTCTGATAACCTCTAGAACCCATTGATCGGACGTGACCCGGGTCCAGGCGGGGAGAAACAGCCTCAGACGGCCGCCTATCGGCCGTCCTTCCCCCTGGACCCCCCCCCAACCTTTCATTGTTGTTTCCTAGGGCCCGAGAAGGAGGAGGAGGAGGAAGCCCCAAACCCCCGACCTGCCCCTCGAAAACTTCTGAAGCCTTGTCCCTTAGAGGGAAACCGGCCCCTGGGAAAGGAATTTGATCTGGCAGGGCGAAATCTCCGCGCCTCCCTAGGCTGGGTGCGCACTGGGGCTAGGGGGCGGCCTTGCTTTGGTCTATCTTCTGGAAGTCTGCCTCCCTTAGACTCACCCAGGTCCTTAACTAGCTTCTCTAAATCCTCCCCAAATAATAGTTTCCCTTTAAAGGGGAGTCGACCTAGGCGCGACTTTGAGGAAGCATCGGCTGCCCAATTTCGTAGCCACAAAGAACGTCTAGCCGCCACCACCGAGGCCATGTTCTTGGCTAGGCTTCTGATAAGGTCATACTGACTATCCACCAAGTAGGCTGCGCCGGATTCCACTCTGGCCGAGTTGGCCTGAATCTCGTCGGCAGAGCCCTCTGTCTGAAGCTGTTGAGCCCACCTTAAGCAGGCTCGAACCACCCAAGCTCCTGACACTGAGGCCTGCAAGGCGAGGGCGCTTACATCAAAGGCTTGCTTCAAGAGTGTATCCAACTTCCTGTCTTGTGCGTCTTTTAAGGCTGAACTGCCCTCAACAGGGATAGTTGTCTTCTTAGTAACTGCTGATACCGCTGCATCCACTCTGGGCGATTTCAGTAGTTCCTTCTCTGACTCTGGGAGAGGGTATAGTCGAGACATGGTTCTGACTCCCCTTAAACTGGATTCTGGTTGATCCCATTCTTCCTGGATCATCTGGAGCACCACCCTGTGGACCGGGAAGACCTTCTGGGATCTCCTAATGGCTTGGATTAAGGGGTCCTCCAACGCCTCTTCCTGTGATGGTATGTCTGAGGCCACATTGAGTACTTTTAAGGATTCACTAATCAAGGCCGGGAGCTCCTCTTGACGAAAAACCCTAACAATCCGTGATTGATCTTCTTCCGGGATCTCTCCTTCTTCCAGCTCCTCCTCATCCTCGTCCAGATCCTTAACCGAGCTATCCTCCTCCGGAGCCCCCTGGGAAAGGGACGGTAGGAGGTCTTCCCCATCCAGACGTGGACGCTTAGAAGGGAAGCCAGATTCCGGGTTGACAGCCCTGAGGAGTCTAGCTGCTTTGTCTTCCACTGGAGTGGCAATCTCCTCCGCCCCTAGGCCCTGCTTGCGCAGGCAGTAGGCCTTATGAAGCAAGAGGATGAAGTCAGGGGAGAAAAAATCTCCGTCCCCCCCTGCACTGGAGGTTAGGGGCGGGGGAAGCAGAGGAGGCGTGGGTAGCTCAGAAGGAGAAGCGCTTGAACCCTGGGACCCCCCCCCTCCCCTACTAGAGGGTCTGTTGACCCCTGGGAGGGCTGCAAAATTTCCTGTTCTACTGAAGCAGCCACTGCGGTGCAGCTCCTGCAGATTCCTGCCTCTGCGGAGGTGCCCCTGCGTGTTCCACAGGAAGGGCAGCGCGGTTTAGATGCCATGGAGCCCTTATTTTCCTTTAAAACCCGAATAAGATTTAACCAGATTAACTTAACAGAACTGCAATAATAAATTTAACATTAATATTAAAATTAAAATGAAAACGGAATTAAAATAAGATCGCAGTTAAAAAAGGCTAACACTCCTTTATCCCCTAAGGGAGGTACTTGCGGTTTTCAGGGCTTGCAGCTCCTAGGCCCGACTCTGCTATCACCACCCGTATGCTCAACACGTGGTAGGCCTCACCACGTGGAGCCTGACCGGGGGGACCGTGAGTGTGTTCCCGGCGTCTGTCTTTGCTCCGGCGCTGATTTCGGCACTGAGCCCCAAAGAAGCACGAGTGCGATCGCTGTCTGATCGCACCGTGTGTGAACCCGGGCACCGCGTGGATCTCCTCCGCGGGCAATCGCGTCTGGCCGGGATGGGCGGTTCACTCCGGTAAGCGTTGCAGCCTCTAGCGCTCAGCCACCTGAAGGGCTTCGGCGCGAGGCTGTTTCCCCCGAAGAAGGCAGAGTTAAAGGAACCGGGAGCTGGGCAGAGCAGAGCACCTCCTCGCTGCTGCAGACCAGAAATTCGCTCGGATCCGGGAGAGCGGGGGGGGGGGAGAGGGGGAGGAGAGCAACCTTAAAGGAGCGGAGTCCTCAAATAAAAAGCAAGTAAGCTAAAGAAATAAAAGTAAATAACACTTAAATTAAGTAAATTAAAGAAATTAAAGAACTTAAAGAAATTAAGGAGAATATCTGAAGGCAGGACTCCAGTAAGCCCAAGGCTTACGGAACCCTCCAGCTGCTTGGAGGCTGAGAATACTGGAGTTGGTGGGTGGTCCCAGTGGTATTTATACCGCTCCATCCCCAAAAAGGTTGGGCTCAGCCTCCAAGCTGCTGGAAGGGTTGCGCAACCCAGAAGTAAGGGACTGGACTGGAGTGACGATAAGGAAATACCAATACATAGCCCTGACGCAGAATATCTAGCACCCACTGGTCTGAGGTAATCTGGGTACATTTCAGGAGAAAATGCTAAAGCCATCCCTCAGAAAGGACTCGCCAGATCTCACTGTGAGGATTTGCCAGCTCCCGAAGTAGCAGAGGACAAATCCCATGGACACTGGTTTCCCCAAAAGGGCTGAACTTTTTTGTGCTGTGAACAATAAGAATGGGCCAGCGTAGGACCCTTGGTTCCCCGTCGACACATCCAGCATGCTGAGCAAATACCCTTCGGTCACTTCTCTAGCAGCCTTTGTGGACGTGCTTCGCCCAGATCCCTCACTAGTTTCACCAAACAGTAGCCCCCCCTTGAAAAGGGAGCTTGCTAAGCTGCGACTTGCAGGCTACTTCGCTGACCAGTTGAGGTTTCCCTGATCAAATCATACAAAGTGTCTGCCAGAAACGCAGCCTATGACTTCAGGTGAACCACCTCCTATCTATCTGATAGTTATGTAAGAACATATGATATGCCCTACTGGGTCAGACCAATGTCCATCAAGTCCAGCATCCTGTTTCCAAGTGGCCAATCTAGGGCACATGTACCTAGCAGTTTCCCCAAAAGACACAGGTTCCACAATGCTTGCATTGGGTCTAGCAGTGGATGTTCTGGGTCCCCTTTAACAATGGTTTATGGACCTTTCCTCCAGGAACTTGTCTAAACCTCTTTTAAACACAGCTACACTAACAGCTTTTACTACATTCTCCAGTAGCAAATTCCAGAGTTTGATTACACGTTGAGTGAAAAAATATTTTCTCTTATTAGTCTTAAATAGGTTACCCTCTAGCTTCAGGGCATGCCCCCTAGTCATAATAACATAGTAAATGACGACAGATTTTGATGGCATTCCCACTGAAGTATTACAGCAATTGGATGCAGTCATTCTCATACTTACAAAGCTCTGCCAGGAAATTTGGAAGACATCATCATGGCCAACTGACTGGAAAAGATCTGTGTTTATACCAATACTAAAGAAAAGTGATCTGACTAACTGGAAATTATCGCACAATCGCTCCACATGCCAGCAAGATTATTCAGCCAAGATTACTACCATACCTGGAATGAGAACTGACCGAAGCGCAAGATGAAATTAGACTTACCTGCTAATTGTTATTCCTTGAAGAACTCCATTCCAGTCCCGCACCTCTGAGTAGTGTACCTCTTCCGACAGCTTGGAGACTGAGCACGTCATCTTTTGATGACACCAATGTACTTATACAGCTGGCACCGACTACAAGCCCCAGTAACCTATTGACAAAGCAGACTCATAGGAGCAACAAATAAATAGTTAAACATGAGTAAACAAACCTACACATAAATAAACCGACTCCCCCCACTACCTGGGAAGGAATCCCCTGTTCCCCCAGAAAGAAGGAGCTTACTGTGAAGCACTGGACACCGCTGTCCTGCACGGAGCATGAACTGACAGCTCTCCTGGTCTGCCCCCCCCCCCCCCTCAATGCCTTCCTCAACATACTCCCCAGCCCCCCTGGCTACTTTGAATACCAAGGGGCTCAGCTTTAGGTCTCAGGGCACAGAACGGCCTATCCAAAAAACAAACATCCTTGGGATCTGGGACTGGACTGGAGTTCCTCAAGGAACAACAATTAGCAATTAAGTCTAATTTCATCTTCCATATCACTCCTCCAGTCCAGTCTCGCACCTCTAGGATGTAACACAGCAGTTAAATTAATGGGAAGGACCTGCACAACTGGCCTTGAGCATTGCCGATCCAAAACAGGTATCCCACACCGCCTGAACATTCAGGCAATAATGCTTAACAAAAGCGAGGACCACATTGCCGCCCTGCAGATTTTTACCGGTGGCACTAGACTATACTCCGCCCACGAGGCCACCTGAACCCTCGTGGAATGTGCACACAACCCCGCCGGCACCTCTTTACACTTCAAAATGTACGCCAATGCAATCGCTTTCCTGATCCATCTGGAAATGGAGGCTTTGGACACTACCTCTCCTCTGCACAGCCCCCCAAACAGTACAAACAGACTTCTGAAAGGATACCGTCCTCTTCAAATAATGCCACAGGATTCTGACATCCAAGAGCTGCAACTGTGGATTAGCGGAGCCCATTTCCACGTCTGCCAGAGCCAGAAGGGAAACTGATTCAAATGAAAGACCGAAACTATATTGGGCAAAAAGGAAGGCACTAGTCAAAGGACCACTCTTCCCTTGAAAAAAAAAGGAACGGCTCCTGGCAAGATAAGGTCTGAAGCTCCGAAATTCGGCAAGCCCAGCAAATCGCCACAAGGAATACTGTTTTCAGGGTCAAGTCCTTCAGTGACGCTTGACTCAACAGCTCAAAGGGCTCCCCGGTAAGCACCGCCAGCACCAAATTAAGAGCCCACGGAGGCACCACTGACCTCTTTGGAGAACACAGATGGGATACGGCCTTCAGTAAGCGGATTACATCTGGGTGTGTACCCAACGCTACCCCGTGGACCCCCGCTAGCTGCACCCTCAAGGAACTAGTGGCTAAACCCTCATCATAACCAGCCTGCAAGAACGCTAGGATGCCGTGGAGGAGCGAGCCTGACTATCCCACACCACAACTCAAAGACACGCCATACTCAGATGTACGCCAGACAGGTAGATCTCCTCTGCGCCTTCAGCAAGGTTGCTATCATCGGGCCCGAATAATATTTCTTCCTCAGCCTCGCCCTTTCAAGAGCCAAGCTATAAGTGAGAATTGATCCACCCTGAGGCCCCTGCGACAAGAGATTTATTTATTTTATTTAGACAGTTTTGTATGCCACCTTATCCTTCAAATCAAAGCGGTCACAACACAATTGGGATTTACATTTAACAGGAGAGGATACGACTAACAAACATAAATGCTCTGTGCTCATATGTCTAAATTGGGGATGGGTAGTTGGGGCCAAGTGGTGAAGGCAGATGGTGTTCTGCTTGGGTGGTATCAAGAGTTTGGCAACTTAAGGTGGTTGCTCATAGGCCTCGGTAAAGAGCAGGGTTTTGAGTGCCTTGCAAAGGTCCTTGGTGTTGTTCAGGGTCCGTAAGTCCATGGGGAAGGAGTTCCACAATGCAGGCGCCAGTAGCGAGGGAGCTCTCTTAGATGTCGCTTGCTAAGTCTTGTGATAACCTGTGGGTATACTGATCCTGTTACCATTGTTGGTCCTTCTTGGTCTGTTGTTGACATCTCTGGTTATGATATTCTGTAGCGCATCCGCCGAGCGGTGGTGGAAGATTTTGAAGATGTTCAGGATTGTTTTGAATTTTGCCCTAGCAATTACTGGGAACCAGTGTAGCTGTTGTAAGACGGGGGTGATGTGTGTGCAGTGCCCGTAATGATACGTGCTGCAGTGTTCTGCACCATTTGAAGTAGGTGAACGGTCTTACTGGGGGAGGCCTTGGTATAGCGCGTTTCCATAGTCAAGTAGTGGAGTAAGGACTGCTTGGTAAACTGCGGAAGTGGTCTTGGTTGAGGATTGGTTTGAGCTTTCTGATGGTTGTCAAGCGGTGGTAGGCTCGTGCTACTGCTTTCGTAATGTGGGATTTGAGGTTCAGAGCTCTATCCAGGGTAATACCCAGGTTCCTCACGTCATCCTTGACTGTTATAGCTTTGTTTAGAATGTTGATTGTTTGTGGTGGAATGAAAGTGGAGTCTCTAGTGATGAACATAGGCTCTGTTTTGTCATTGTTGACCATTAGGTTGTTAGCAGTGAGCCAGGCGCTCATGTCTTCAAGGCATCTTATCGTTGTCATGTCAGGTGATTGTAGGTTGATTGGAGCATATACCATGATATCGTCCACAGAGGTGGTAATGCAGCTTGTGACGTTTGATGATGTTGCATATGGGATGAATGTATATATTAAAGAGTATAGATAATGCTGAACCTTGTGGTATTCCTTGCGTGACGGGGAACTGCAGTAATTTCTTTTGAGCACATTTGACTTGCTGCGTCCAGTCTTTCAGGTAGGAGGTAAACCATTTTAGGGTGTTCTTACTTATTACAATCTGTTGTAAGCGTTGCAGCATTATGGTGTGGGACACCGAGTCAAAAGCTGCTGAGATGTCCATGAACACTAGCAGGAATCAGTTCTTTATGTTATCTATGCCTCTTAGGAGATTGTCGAAGAGGGAGGTGAGCAGAGTTTCTACATTGTGCTGCGGTTTAAAGCCATGCTGGTGGATGTCCAGTGGGGAATTCAAATCTATGTGGTCCTGAAGTTGTCTTTGCACTGTCTTTTCAATGATTTTTGT
Source organism: Ichthyophis bannanicus (assembly GCA_033557465.1). NCBI lineage: Eukaryota > Metazoa > Chordata > Amphibia > Gymnophiona > Ichthyophiidae > Ichthyophis > Ichthyophis bannanicus. Next base: position 778,560,204 of record CM066033.1, read on the forward strand.
AAGGAATGGTAGGCTGGGGATGGGGCGGTAGGATTGCTTAGCGTGGTGCTCTTGAGGATCGGCCTTATCATGGCTTGTTTCAGGGATTGCGGCATATGTCCTTGCTGGAGGGATTCCTTAACGATTCTGTGGATGTAGTGGGCAAGCTTGCTTCTAGTGACTTTGATCCATGCCACTGGGCATGGGTCAGATGGTAAGGTTGTTGTGTTAAGGTCATTAACTACGTCTTCTATTTGCTGTGTTGATGGTATGCTAAAGTCCTCCCAGTTTTGATGTGGTTCCTCCATTTTGAGGTTGTATGTCGGGGGAGAGGGGAGCACGTATGGTTGGTGCTTTTCGATTTTATATAGTTTGCAAATTCCTGTGGGTCCAGGTGGTGGGTGCTGTGCTGGGTGGCGTCTTTGGTGAGCTTCTGCACAATGTTAAATAGTTCCCTTGGTTTGTTGGCTGATCTCATGATTAAGTTGGTATGGTGCTGTTGCCTGCACTCATTGATTAGGTTATTGTATTCCAAGAGATCCTTTCGAACCAGGAGCCACCACAGGTGGTCCCACCAGATTCCTCACCAGATCAGCATACCACGGGAGCCTTGGGCAGTCCAGGGTGATCAGAATGACTAACCCCGGTGAGCCTTGTTCTGCTGCACGACCCAGCCTATAAGCGCTCACGGAGGGAAGGGGGGAGAAAACAGAGAAGACCCTCCGCAGGTCACCTTTGCACAAGGGCATCCAGGCCCTCTAACATCCTCTCTCTTCTGCTGAAAAAATGGCCCTCTTTGGCCGAATGAATGTTGCCATTAGGTCCATGACTGATGTGTGCACCATCTGCTCAAAAATCTCCTGGTTGAGAGTCCACTCGCCTGGATCCATGTGCTCGCAGCTTAGGTAGTCCACCATCATGTCGAAGCCCACTATGTGTGCCGCTGATAACGTCTTGAGATGACCTTCCGCCCTGCCGCACAGCCTTTCAGCCTCCTCATCTAAGGCTACACTGCCCATGCCTCCCTGGCGATTGATGTAGGCTACTGTGGTCGCATTGTCCAAGAGGACCCGGACCGCCTTCCCATGCAACCAGTGCTCGAAGCTCTGGAGCACCAGGAACACTGCTCGCATCTCCAACCTGTTGATCGACCAAGCGGCCTCCTATGGGCTCCATTGGCCCTGCACAATGTGTCCTTCACAATGAGCTCCCCAACCAGAGAGACTGGCATCAGTCATCAGCGGAACCCACTTCAGGGACTCGAGGGGCATGCCGCTTTCTAGATTCCCCGGATGCAGCCCTGTGGGCAGGGGAGCAATCTTGGTGCCCCGTGGAAAATCATGGACAAGGGCAGACTCTGGTGGTACCACCGACAGAGCAGCACCCTCTGTAATGGTCTCATGTGCGCCCTCACCCATGGGACCAGTTTGAGCGTGGCCGCCATGGTCCCTAGGACCTGCAGATAATGCCAGGCCAACGGCTCTGACATTTGCAGAAACTGGTGCACCAGTCACCGCAGCACTTGTGCCCACTGTTCTGGCAGAAAGACCTTTCCCACGCTGGTATCGAAGTGTGCTCCCAGATTCTCGAGCTCTTGGGACGGCACCAAATGGTAATTAGGCCTTACCTGCTAATTGCTGTTCCTGAAGGAACGACAGTCCAGTCCCTTACTTCTGGGTTGCGCAACCCTTCCAGCAGCTTGGAGGCTGAGCCCAACCTTTTTGGGGATGGAGCGGTATAAATACCACTGGGACCACCCCCTAACTCCAGTATTCGAATGAAAAAGCAGACATAACCAATTTTCGGAACCATCTATACAGCCTACACAACTCAAGAAATATTGTCTACCACTAAATTCAAACTTTTTTTTTTTTTTTTGGATGGCATAGGCAGGGAAGAGAGGGATGAGCCCGGGCGGAGGGGGGTTTGCCGGGGCTAGCCGCACCTGGACTGTGTTCGTTCCGGTGAATCTGCCCTTCTGCCTAAACCACAATCTTCAATTCGGCCGGAACCGGGAGGGATCAGGGACTGGACTGTCGTTCCTTCAGGAACAGCAATTAGCAGGTAAGGCCTAATTACCATTTCCTTATCGTCACTCCAGTCCAGTCCCTTACTTCTGGGAAGTACCAGAGCAGTTCAACCCTGGGTGGGGTCCGGCATACCGGAACGAAGAACCGCAAGGCCAAACCGAGCGTCCGCTGCACTCTGGACGTCCAATCTGTAGTGCTTGGTGAAGGTGTGGAGGGAGGACCAAGTCGCCGCCCTACATATGTCCAGCGGGGGAACTAGGCTGAACTCCGCCCAGGAGGTAGCCTGAGCCCTCGTAGAGTGTGCCCGCAGGCCCACGGGGACTTGTTTCCCCTTCAGGATATAGGCGGAGGCGATTGCCTCCCTGATCCACCTAGAGATGGAGGCCTTGGCTGCCGCCTCTCCTTTGTGCGGACCCCTGAACTGAATGAACAGGCGTTCAGATTTCCTGAAGGGCGCTGTACGGGAGAGGTATCGCTTCAGGGTCCGACGAATGTCTAGTAGGCGAAACTTGTCATCTCTAACTTCCCGCACCTCCGGAGGGAAGGCCGGGAGGGTAACCGTCTGGTTCACGTGGAAGGGAGAGGTGACTTTGGGCAAGAAGGATGGAACCGTGCGCAGAACCACTTTGTCCTTGAGAAAGGCCAGGAAGGGGGGCTGCGAGGACAGTGCCTGTAGTTCCGAGATTCTTCTGGCCGAACAGATGGCGATCAGGAAAACTGTCTTCAAGGTTAGATCCTTTAGGGAGGCATTCTTTAATGGCTCAAAAGGGATTCCCGATCAAGGCATTTAGTACTAGGTTAAGGTCCCAAGGGGGGATGATAGACCTTCGTTGTGGCCGTAGCCGTCTAACTGCCCTTAGGAACCTTGCGACGTCCGCGTGGGTCCCTAGGGGTTTGCCTCGGATCTTGCCTCTGTAGCAAGCGATAGCCGCAAGCTGGACCCTTAAGGAACTGTGGGCCAGGCCCTTGTCAAACCCTGCCTGCAGGAATTCCAGGACCTCCGGCACCGAGACCGAGAGTGGTTTCTTTCGGCGCTCCGCGCACCAGGATTCGAAGATGCGCCAGACTCTCACGTAGGAAAGACAGGTCGAACGCTTCTTGGCCTGCAACATAGTCGAGACTACTGCCCCTGAGTAACCTCGTTTCAGGAGCCGTGCCCTTTCAATAGCCAGGCCGTAAGCGAGAACCGATCCACGTGTGGCATTAGAACCGGGCCTTGACTTAGAAGGTCCCTTTTGCAAGGAAGGCGCCACGGTTGGTCGGCGATCATCCTCACCAGATCCGCATACCAGGGTCGGCGAGGCCAGTCCGGAGCTATGAGGATTACCAAACCCTGGTGTGACTCTACCCGCTGGAGCACTTTTCCGAACAGAGCCCAAGGCGGGAATACATAGAGAATCCCCTCCGAAGGCCACTTTTGGGATAGGGCATCCAAGCCCTCGGACATTCTTTCCCTCCGCCGACTGAAGAATCTGTCCACCTTGGCTGACGAGAACCGTGCCATGAGGTCCATGACTGGCACTCCCCATCGAGCTACTATTTGGTTGAAGGTCTCCCATTCCAGTTCCCACTCTCCGTGGTCTATCTTGTACCTGCTGAGGAAGTCGGCCGTGACGTTGTCCGTTCCCGCCACGTGCTGCGCTGATAGTGCCTGCAGATGGATTTCCACCCACTGTAAGAGGGTGTCTGCCTCCTTCTCGAGAGCGGGACTGCTGGTGCCTCCCTGGTGATTGATGTACGCCACCGCGGTGACATTGTCGGAGAGGACGCGAATTGCTCTTCCTTGTACTAAGGACTCGAGCGCTTTGAGCGCCAGGGTGACGGCCCGTAATTCCAGTCTGTTGATGGGCCACTGCGATTCCAAGGGTGTCCAGCGACCCTGGACGAACTGATCTTGACAGTGTGCTCCCCATCCGGATAGGCTGGCATCCGTCGTCAACAGTAGCCACTGAGGGGGTTCGAGAGGCATCCCGCGATCCAGGTTCCTTGGGTTTCTCCACCAGTAGAGTGCCTGTTTGGTCTGCGGAGCGCATGGTAACTGCCGAGAGAGAGGATGATTCTGGGGAGACCACCGACGCAACAGTGAACGCTGCAATGGGCGCATGTGGGCCCTGGCCCAGGGAACTACCTCTATTGCCGCCGCCATTGTGCCCAGGAGTTGAAGATAATGCCACGCCGAGGGGCTTCTTCTGGATAGAAACTGTGAGACCAGGAGCCTTAGATCCCTTGATCTTGTTTGTGACAAGAAAACTCTGCCGCTTTTGGTGTCGAATCTTGCCCCGAGGTACTCGAGATCCTGGGAGGGAGTCAGCCTGCTCTTTGTACGATTGATGACCCAACCCAAGTCCTCTAACACCTGGATTACTCTGGTCGTTGCCGAGAGACTCTTTTCTTCTGATTTCGCCCGGATTAGCCAATCGTCCAAGCAAGGGTGAACTAATATACCCTCCTTCCGGAGGAAGGCTGCCACCACCACCATTACCTTGGTGAAAGTTCTGGGGGCCGTAGCTAGGCCGAATGGGAGGGCCTGGAATTGAAAGTGGCCTCCTGGTACCGCGAATCTCAGAAACTGTTGATGGGACTTCCTGATTGGGATGTGCAGGTAGGCTTCCGTCAGGTCGAGGGACGTTAGGAACTCCCCTTCCCTTACGGCTGCTATGACCGAACGGAGGGTCTCCATTTGAAAGTGGGGTACCCTGAGGCAGCGATTGACCTGTTTTAGATCCAGGATCGGTCGTAGGGAGTCTTCCTTTTTTGGAACCACAAAATAAATTGAGTATCGACCCGATCCGCGCTGGCTTGGTGGCACGGGATCACTGCCCCGAGAGCTAGTAGGTGAGCGAGAGTTGCCTCCACCGCCGCCCTCTTTGGAGAAGAGCCGCAGGGGGAGCGGACAAAGGCCGGGGGAATTTGTTCTGCGAATTCGAGAGCATAGCCCTCCCTGATCACTTCTAGGACCCACTGATCGGACGTGACTCGAGACCAGGCGGGAAGGAAGAGCCTCAGGCGGCCTCCTATCGGGTGCCTTCCCTCCTGGGCCCCCAACATCTCATTGTTTTCTGGGACCCGAGAAGGAGGAGGAGGAGGCTGATCCAAATCCTCGGCCGGCTCCCCGAAACCCTCTGAAACCTTGTCCCCTTGAGGGGAAACGGGACTTGGAAAAGGGGGCTGACCTGGCTGGACGAAACCTCCGTGGATCCCTAGGCTGGGTACGTACTGGGGTAGGGAGCGCCCCTGCTTTTGTCTGTCTTCCGGGAGCCTGCCTCCCTTTGACTCCCCCAGGTCCTTCACTAGCTTTTCTAAATCTTCGCCGAACAACAGTTTCCCCTTAAAAGGAAGTCGGCTCAGGCGCGCCTTAGAGGAAGCATCTGCTGCCCAATTCCGTAGCCAAAGATAGCGCCTGGCCGCCACCACCGAGGCCATGTTCTTGGCTAGGCTTCTGATGAGATCATACTATCAGCCAAATAGGCTGCTCCGGATTCCACCTTAGCCGAGCTGGCCTGTGTTTCGTCCGTTGAACCCTCTGTTGACTGGATCTGTTGTGCCCACCTTAAACAGGCCCGAGCCACCCAAGCCCCTGATACGGAGGCCTGCAAGGCCAGAGCGCTGATGTCAAAGGCCTGTTTCAGGAGCGTATCCAATTTCCTGTCTTGAGCATCCCTTAGGGCCGTGGCTCCCTCCACCGGGATAGTGGTCTTCTTGGTGACTGCTGAGACCGCAGCATCCCCCTGGGGGATTTCAGCAGTTCTTTATCCGACTCCGGGAGAGGGTAGAGGCGAGACATGGTTCGTATCCCTCTCAGGCCAGATTCCGGTTGATCCCATTCCTCTTGAATCATTTGACGTACCACTCTGTGGACAGGGAAAACCTTCTGGGACCTTCTGATGGCCTGAATCAGGGGATCCTCTAATGTCTCGTGCTCTGTTGGGGAATCAGAGGCCACGTTGAGGGCTTTTAGGGACTCATTGATTAAGGCCGGGAGCTCTTCTCGGCGAAACACTCTAACAATGCGAGCATGGTCTTCCTCCGGGATCTCCCCTTCTTCCAGCTCCTCGTCTTCCTCCTCTAGGTCCCTCTCGGAACCCTCCTCCTCTAGGGTGCCCTGAGAAGGGGGAGGGAGAATTTCGTCACTCATTAGTCTGGTGCGCTTGGGAGGTATCCCTGAATCCTGACCGCTTGCTCTCCTAGGTTTGGCTAAACTGGCTTCTGCCGGTAGGCCTGTATCCCCTGGCCCGAGCCCCTGCCTGCGCATGCAGTAAGCTTGGTGGAGTAATAGGACGAAGTCTGGGGAGAAGAGCTCTCCGACCCCTCCCTCCAGCGTGGCACGGGATACAGGGGGTGTGAGAACCTCAGTGCTGGTAGTCGGAGGCAACTGAGCTCCCCCTTCCGCTTCCAGGGATTCCCCAGGCACCAGGGGTACTTGGGCCATGGCCAAACTGATCTCCTGCTCTACAGAGGTAGACGCTGCCGCACACGCCCTGCAGATTCCCGTCTCTGTGGGGGTGCCCCTCCGTGTGCCACAGGATGGGCACTTTGCCTTGGAAGCCATGCTTTCCAGTTGTCTCAGGGAGCAGTGCTTGGTGGCAGGTCAGAGCAAATGGCGGTATGGGAAAAAGACCCGAAAACAGAACCAAAATTAAAATTAAAGGCAAAGCAGAGGACCCACTCAAGTGTGGAAAATTGCTGCAGATAACTCCTGTGCCTTCTCTTCCCCCCAGGGAGGTCGGTAAAATCGGGGGCCAAGAAAGGCCTAGCCGTTGGAAACAACGACCGAATCACAATGAGGTATTTAAAATAAATTAATTTAACCTAAAATTAAATATAATAAAGGTAGAAATAAAATAAAGGCAAGGCATAAGTGCCGGTGATGATAATACTTGCTGTTTGTTGAACCTCCGGGGGAAAAAAACGCGCATCCACTCCGTTGGCTCAACACGTGTTAGGCCGCGGCCACGTGGAGTCCGGAACGGAGGATGCGCTGCTGCTCGCTGCCCTGTTGACCCGGCTTCTACCGTCGCGAAGAGGGATCGTGCTGCTATTGTTGCCGCCGCTAGCCCTCCCTCCGGAGAAGAGAGGCTTCAATTGCCGGCTCTGGCGGTCGCCACCGCACCCCGCTGCTCCCGGGGGGGGGGCGGGGGGCGTCAGAGAGATTCGCTCGCGTCTCTGCCTCTAGCGCTCAGCCGTCTTCAGGGCTTCGGCGCGAGGCAGGGCTGCTCCTCGGGGAAGCTGCTAATCACCCCAGCAGAGGAAGAAGAGGATCTTCCGTCCCCCTGCAGCAGGCAGCTCCGGTGTCTCCTCCGGTCTCCGCCCGGACTGGAAGGGAGGGAGGGGAGGGAGGGAGGGAGGAGGCAGACTGCAGGAAAAATTAAAGGTACAGGCAAGAGCTCAGGGCAATAAAGAAATAATTAAAATTAAATAATTAAAATAAAATAGATTAAATAGGAGAAGGCAGGACTCCAGTAAGCCCTAGGCTTACGGAACCCTCCAGCTGCTTGGAGGCTGAGCAATACTGGAGTTAGGGGGTGGTCCCAGTGGTATTTATACCGCTCCATCCCCAAAAAGGTTGGGCTCAGCCTCCAAGCTGCTGGAAGGGTTGCGCAACCCAGAAGTAAGGGACTGGACTGGAGTGACGATAAGGAACTGACTCTTGGTCATGTTGACCATCTAGTCCAGACTTTGTAGGAACTGCACTACACGCTTCATTGCACTTTCGCTATTCTCTCTGGACTTCGCTCAGATTAGCCAGTTGTTGAGATACGAGTACATGAAGACTCCTTCCTTGCGGAGCACCGGCACTACCACCATCATAACCTTGGTGAAGGTATGAGGAACAGTTGCCAGCGCGAACAGCAATGCCAGAAACTGGAAATGGCCCACTGGCACCGCGAAGCAGAGAAACTGCTGATGTTCTGGTCGGATGGGAATATGCAGATACACCTCCGTAAGATCGAGATACGACAAAAATTCACCGCTTCTTACTGCTACTATGACGGACTGCAAGGTTTCCATGTGAAAGTGAGGCCCTTGAGGTCGAGAATCGGGCAGAAAGGACCTTCCTTTTTGGGCACCACAAAATAAATTGAGTACTAACCACAACAGAGTTGGTCCCTGGGAACTGGCACCATGGTTCTTATCTGCAGGAGCCGAGTCAAGGTATCCTTCACCACGGTCACTTTGCCCTGAGCTTTAGAGGGCAACTGAACTAAGGCGACATACTGGATGGGCCCACTCGAGGGTATAGCCCTCCTGGATGACCTCTAGGACCCATTGGTCTAAAGCGATCTGGGCCCAGGCCCTCTTAGCACCTCGTTCCTACACCCCAGAGCTGCTTGCTGACCTCTGCTGATGCTTGCAAAATGCCTTGTGAAGAAGCAGGAAAACTCCAGAGAGAAATCATCCAGGAGCCCCAGTACCAGTTCTGTGAGGTGGAAGGCCAAGGAATGACCAGGGCACCAGCAGACAACTCCAGAGATGGTAGCACGGACCCTTTTGCGTCCCCGCACTCCTGTGATGGGGAGGGGTTTTTCTGCCCTGACTGCCCCTGGAGGTCCTGTTCTACCGACACGGCCTGTTGCATGCAAGACCGGAAAATGCCAGCTTCGGAGACCGCCCCACACCGGGTCCGACAGACCAGGCACGGCGGTCTGGCCGGCATGCTGGGAAGGGCCGTGATGCACTGCTTTACTAGGAAACTGAAGGGCACCCCCAAGGGAATAAGGGTGAAGAAACTGAAAACTGACCAGAACTGAGAATAAATTAAAATAATGCACCATAAAACACATTTAAAGTAAATTAAAATGCCACTGAATTAAAGTAATGACCTAATTAACCCAGAGGAATCCAGCCGTTCTTAGGGAAAAATTCAGGCAGCTGTATAACACTTCCTCTCCCTCCAATCCCTGGAGAGAGCAGAGGAAACACCAGACAAAAAAACAAACCACAACAAGACTGCCTCAGACGCAGGCCCGATGGCCGGAGAGAAACAGGCCGCACTGCTCACTCTTCCCGCACTGCTGTTATCTCTCTGCCACACAGTCCTAAGCCACGAAGGAATACAAGAAAACAAGCTTCTTTCCTGCTATTTCTCCCAGTTTTACCTCACTCGAACTCCAATGCCAATTACCAGCGCCGAGTTCTCTGCTTCTTCTTCTCACCACCTCGTGCTTGGCATCACTCACAGGCTTCGGCTTTGAGGGGGGGGGGGTCTGGGAACTGCCTTGCTGCTCTTTAATATCACCACAGTGGCTCCTCACCTGGTAAGGGGAGCCGCCGGTACCCCCGGGAAACTGGTCTCTACTCAAGACCGCTCCCCCCAACACATTGGGGGGAGATATCCTCCCTGCTGGCAGTTTGTCCTTCTCCTTACTTCTTTCCTTTTTATTGGGGTTTGTTTGTTTTTTTAACTTTAAGGATACAAAATAAAAGATCGCTTGCAATTCCTGACAAGAAAAGTAAATTCCAGCCTAATCCTATGCTCCTTAATTGTCCCCTTCAGTGAATCCAACACCCTGGCTCACCACCTCTTCCAACTGCTTGGAGATTGAGCATGCTGGGGCTGGTAGGTGGTGCCAGCTGTATAAGTACACTGGTGTCATCAAAAGATGATATGCTCAGTCTCCAAAGTGCTGGAAGATATACACTACCCAGAGGTGCAGAACTGGACTGGAGGGACGAGAAGGAAGCAGGGTTCAGGAAAGGGCAAGGAACGAGAGACATCACTGAGGATGTGAGCTGGATCCTTGAAAAGACAAAAGAATACCAAAAGGATATCTATATGTGTTTTACTGGACTACAGCAAGGCTATCTACTGTGTAACCCATGAGAAACTCTGGATCACATTAAGCAGCATGGTTATACCAGAACACCTGATAGTTTTCTTACACAATCATTACATTGATCAAGAAAACAACAGTTCGAATAGAATAAGAAGAAACAGAATGGTTTAAAAATCAGCAAAGGTGTACGACAAGGCTGCATACTTTCCCCCTACCTATCTAATTTATATGCAAAACAAATCAGAGAAGCTATATGAAGGTGTCAACTGAGGTGTCAAGATTTGTGGAAGAGTCATCAACCTCCTTCGCTATGCTGATACTACATTACTGGCTGAAAGTGAAGACGTTCTGAAAGATTTGCTTCTTAGATCAAGGAACATATTCTTAAAATGGGCCTGCATCTTAACATAAATAAGTCAAGATCCTAACAAATGGCAAAATCAGTAAGTTCATCGTTGATGGAGAAGGAATTGAAATAGTTGACAACTTTAACCTACTTGGATCAACTATCAATAAAGAAATAACAAGCAGTCAAGAAATCCAACGACGCATTGTTCTTGCAGAATGACTATGAAGTACCTAGACAAAATTCTCAAGAGCAGAGATGTCTCTCTCCATACAAAGATTTGACTTGTTCAAGCCATGCTATTTTCAATAACGTCATATGGATGCAAATGTCAGACAGCAAAAAAGATAAAGGAAGAAAATAGATGCCTTAGAATTATGGTGCTGGCAAAGAATACTGTAGACTGCCCGAAGAACAAACCAGTCGGTACTAGAGGAGATCAAACCTAAGCTTATGACAAGACTTTGACTTTCATATTTTGGACACATCATGTGAAGGGAGAGATCGTTAGAGAAAGGCATCATGTTTGGCAAGGCAGAAGGTCAACACAAAAGAGGAAGGCCAGCAATGAGATGGATTGATACAACAGCAGCAGCTATGGGTGCCACTCTTTCAACAATGAATTGCCTGACTGAAGAACGAACACAGTTTAAGAACTATCCAGAGGGTCGCCATGAGTTGACACCGACTCAATGGCACTTTACAACAACAAACGCTTCATGCATTTGTTAGAAATTAACTTATTTGGTTGAAAAAGATGGTAAGCTTTTCTGCTGAAATTCAACATTTTTGTGATAGACACTTGTGGTCGAGCTAAGTAGAGTCCAGATCAGGGGTTCGTTTGTTTTTTTTAGCTTGCAACTGCTCGACGAAGCGCACCCTTTCAAAACATATAGGCTAACTGTTCTGCCTCAGGAATCATTTACCACTGGTCCCAACCATAAATACACTTCAGTATGACGTTATTGTATTTAACTCCATCCAAAAACCCAGACAGTAAATGCTGTGATTGAACCGCGCTCTTTTAAATCAAGACATCTTATGTTAATGACTTGCCGTAAACACTTTGCTAGAGGAATCAGCTATAGACCAATCAGCACAGAATTAGCTGAAGTCGGGCTGCCCTTAAAGTGATACATATGAGAATACATACACTCAAGGTGTAGAAAAAAAAATGTTGACTCGACCAGGAACGAAAATGATCAAAAGAATCACAATAGAGACTGCCAGTCCAATTCTAGATTTAAGCCAGCTAGGGTTACAGCCCGCAAACGATAAATCCAGCATTGTTCACAATACTGGAGACTAGCGGTTCTGTCACCCTGCCATGTTGAAGGAACATGATCAATAATTAGCCAATAAAATTGAGTGAAATTATGATCAAATTGTAAACAATGATCCGCTAGTGGAGCACACAACACTCAATTAGCAATTCATAAGAACATAAGATATGCCATACTGAGTCAGACCAAGGTCAATCAAGCCCAGTATCCTGTTTCCAACAGGGGCCAATCTAGGCCACAAGTACTTTGCAGTTTCTCCAAAAGACACAGGTTCCCCAGTGCTTGTATTGGGACTAGCAGTGGATTGTTTATGGATCTTTCCTCCAGGAACTTGTCCAAACCTTTTTTAAACACAGCTACACTAACAGTTTTTACTACATCCTCCGGTAACAAATTCTAGAGTTTGATTACACGTTGAGTGAAAAAATATTCTCTCTTATTAGTCTTAAATAGGTTACCCTGTAGCTTCATTGCATGTCCCCTAGTCTTTCTATATTTTGATGCATAAACAATCGATCTACGTTTACCCATTCCACTCCATTCATTAATTTATAGATCTCCATCACATCTCCCCTCAGCCTTCTCTTTTCCAGGTTGAAGAGCCCTAACCTTTTTAGTCTCTCTTCATAGGGGTATCCTTCCATCCCCTTTACCATTTTGGTGGCTCTTCTCTGTACCTTTTCTAATAAAGCGTAGTTACTCACCTGTAACAGGTCATCTCCGGGAACAGCAAGAATAAGTCTTCACATATGGGTATCTTCGGTACCGACGGAGCCTGCGCGGGAACGCTCCCCAGCGTCCAATAGGAAAGTTTTTAGGAGCATCCCACTGCGCCTGTGTCGCTGCCTTCCCGCCTTTCCAACTCTCCCTCTTCAGCTTTGTATATAACCTGAGACCAAAGGAGAGAGAGAGATAGAGACAACTCCTAGGGGAGGTGGGTGGGTTGTGAAGACTTATTCCTGCTGTTCCCGGAGATCACCTGTTACAGGTGATCTCCAGGAACAAGCAGGAATGTTGTCTTCACATATGGGGACTTCCCAGCTGAGAGATGCCAGGGGGATGACCCCAGCTAGCTGCGAACCTCAGGTGAGATGGGTCATGCTTCCTCCCATGGATCTCTGGCATTGAAACCCAGGACGGCGGGTAGGAGTTGTACTAAGTCTGAAAGAAATGCTGGAGCACAGCCTGGCCGAACGAGGTATCCCAATGGGAGTCTTTGTCTAAGCAATAGTGAGCTGTAAAGGTGTGTACCGAAGCCCAAGTGGCTACTCTACAGATGTCATCAATGGACACAGAACGAAGATTAGCCATTCAGGCTGCCATTGCTCTCACACTGTGAGCTGTGACATGGCCTTCGAGAGAGAGTCCCTTACTCTCAATATGCAAAGTATATGCAATTTGCAATCCACCTAGAGAGAGTTCTTTTGGAAACTGGACGTCCCAAATGACTAGAACCAAAAGCAACAAAAAGCTGAGACGATTTTCTATGTTGCTTAGTTCTTTGAGGGGAAAAAGCTAAGGCTCTTTTACAATCTAAGGTATGAAGATTCCTTTCTGCATTAGAGACATGAGGGCCTAGGGAAGAATACAGGAAGGTAAACCGCTTGGTTTAAATGAAAAGGCGAAACCACTTTTGGCATAAAGTGGGGATGAGTCCTAAGAACTACCTTATCATGGTGAAATCTTGTATAAGGAGGATCCACCGCTAAAGCTTGTAACTCACTGATGCGTCTTGAAGAAGTGAGGGCAACGAGAAAGATGACCTTCCAAGAAAAACTTTAGAGCTGTAGTGGCTAAAGGCTCAAAGGGCGGTTTCATGAGCTGCCCGAGAACAAGATTCAGATCCCATGCCACCAGCGGTGGCTTAATGGGAGGTTTTGTTAAAAGTAAACCTCTCATAAATCTCGCTACAAGTGGATGAGAGGAAATAGGTTGTCCATCCTGAGGTCCGCGAAAGCAGCAAAGGCACTAAGATGAACCCTTACTGATTTGGTCTTAAGACCAGAATCTGATAGAGTAAGTACTCCAGAAGCAATTCGACAGGCACTGTATGGGGTTTAAGTTCCCTTTGAGAACACCATACAGAGAATCTCTTCCACTTGAAGGCGTAGGATCACCTTGTGGAAGGCTTCCTGGAAGCCACAAGGATATCCTTTACCTGTTGAGATAGGTTGATATCCGGGAATCCTAGGCTTTCAGTAACCAGGCCCTGAGATGCAGGGACTGGGGATTCGGGTGCAATAGCATCTCGTTCTCCTGGGAAAGAAGATCTGGAGCACACCCCAACTCCAGAGGTGTGGCTTGAGAGAGACGTAGAAGCAGAGGATACCACGTCTGCCTTGGCCAGCATGGAGCTATGAGTATCATATGACCTCTGTCTCTCTGAAGCTTGAATAAAGTTTTGGGAATGAGGGGAATGGGTGGGAAGGCATAGAGGAAGTCCCGACCACAAAGAGGTCTATATCTGGCGTTCCCCAGATTCGAAACACTCAAGCAAGCTAGTCTGAGTGCAGAGACCATTCGTGTGGCAGCAGTATTCGACTGAGTTTGTCTGCCCAAAGATTTTGAATGCCCGGAAGATATACCACTAGGAGGTGGATTTGAAGCTCTCTGGTGAGGGCCCACAGTCGCAAAGCTTCGTTGCATAATGACAGAGAGCCCGTTCCACCCTGCTTGTTCACATAGAATATGGCTGATTGTCGGTCTAGACCAGAACTGTCTTGTAGCTGAGATGGGCCTGAAAAGCTCGGACAGCATGGAAGATGGCTCTGAGCTCTAGGAGGTTTATGTGAATAGAAGCCTCCTGTGGGGTCCAGAGACCTTGAGTTGATAGATCCTGCAAGTGAGCCCCCCAACCCAACTTGGACACATCTGTTGTTAGGGAGGTTTGGCATAAAGGCTTCTGGAAAGGAGAACCCACGAGAAGGTTTTCCAGTGACTGCCACCATTGTAGGGACAAAATGAGATGTGTGGAGTTTCTGATTTTGTCCGTTAACCGACCCGAGGCTAGTGTCCACTGAGAGGATAGGGTCCACTGGGCTGCTCGCATATGAAGGCGAGCATACGGAACCACATGGACCATGGATGCCATATGCCCCAGAAGCTGAAGCATCTCCCGACCAGCCAGGAAGACCTTTATAGCTGCTTGGGAGGCCAGCTGTACTATACAAAGACAACGTGGCTGTGGTAGGAAAGCCCTCGACTGCCTCGTTTCTAGACGAGCCCTATGAATTCTAGAGACTGAGAAGGGGTGAGATGAGATTATGGGAGGTTTATGACCAGTCTCAAGTAGCGAAGGATTCGCATGGTGCGAGAAAAAGTGAAGCAAACTTCTGGAGCTGTTGATGCTCGAATGAGCCAGTCGTCTAAGTAAGGGAAGACAAATATTCCTAGAGTTCTCAGGAATGCTGCTATTATTGCCATGCATTTCATGAAGACTCTTGGGGCAGAAGCCAGATTGAAGAGAAGAACCCTGTATTGGAAGTGTCTTCCCTGGAAAAGGAATCAAAGGAATTTCCTATGATCTGCATGGATGAGAATATTCGTATATGCATCCTTTAGATCTAGAGAACATAGCCAGTCCTGACTCTGAAGGTATGGCAGGAGTGTTCCAAGGGAAATCATTTTTAATTTTTCCCGGAACAGATACTTGTTTAAATTCTCTGAGGTCTAGTATAGGTCTGTGTCCCCGTTTTCTTTGCTATGAGAAAGTAGGGGGAATAGAATCCCGTACCCTGTTGGGGTATGGGTACCTCTTCTATTGCTCCCTGAGCAAGAAGTGATGCAACCTCCTGACCCAAGAGATTGGTGGCAGGGACCTGAGAATTGAACTGTCTTATCATTGTAGGAGGGGGCATATACTGTGAAAATGAAGTCTGTACCCCTCTCGTACAATGGACAGAATCCAGTTTTCTGATGTTATTTGTTGACATCTTCTGGCAAAATGGCATAACCTGCCCGGGATGGTAAGGGGTTCTGGACTTTTCAAGGGCAGGAAAACTAAGTTCTCTAGGAAGGAGTCAAAGCCCCTGAGGAGGTTAAGTCTGTTGAGCCGGTTGAGCTCTTGGAACTTGTGGCTTCCTCTACTGTTGTTGTCCCCTTTAAGGAACATGAACTGGACAGTGTCCCTGATGGGTGTAAGATGGGTCAAATTTATTTTTCTTGTTGAAAAAGGGTTTCTTCACTGACTATTTCTTTGCTGGGTTGGCTGTAGACTTTGATAGTCTGTTCAAGGTAGTATTTTCAGATTCAATCTGATTAACCTTGTCTTGCCAATCCTTGCCAAAGAGATTTTCTCCTGTGCAAGGAATATTTCCCAGTTTATCTTGCACCCATTGTTCTAAGTCTGATGCCTGAAGCCAGGCAATACGATGTGCACCGATGGAGTAAGGAATTCCCCCCTTTTTTCCTCAGGGAGAAGAGGGCTCATGAGCTCCAAGTCACCTGTAACTTCTTTGAGGAACATTCCCATATAGAGAATGTAGGAACTAATCCTGGCTGCCAACATGGAGGACTGGAAGCATCAACGCCCAAAGGCATTGAGAGTGCTCGATTCACGGCCTGGAGGATTGGAAGAATGTTTTAGCACTCTTAATCCTACGCATTGCCGATTGCACTACCACTGACTGGTGTGGTAACTGAGTCTTTTGAAAGCCAGGACAGTTTGGAACTCGGTACATGGTATCGAGTCGTCGAGAGTGTGGAGACACCGTCAAAGGAGTTTCCCACATTCTTAGCATAAGATCATGCAAGATTCTGTGAATAGGCAAAGTAGCTGTCTCTTTAGGAACCTTAGGGTACTGAAGAATTTCTAATGCTTCTGCACTAGGTTCCTTCTCTGGAGTCACCATGATTGCAAGGCCTCGAGCTAAACCACGTATAAAATCCTGGAAGGTAATGTTTTCTGGAGGAGACATTCTTTGTTGAGAAGGAGATGGATCCTCCGGAAGGACGGCTCTAGTACCAGCAGAGTCATCAGAATCGGATGATTCAAAGTATCTCTGCGCCGGGTGTTCTTGCAACGCACGGTACCGGTATCGGGGTATCTCGGTACCGATCCACTGATACCCGAGATAGACTCAAGGCTTGGCATGGGGGGGAAAGCATACCCGCCGAGGCACTCTGTACCGGTGTCGGTACCGATACCTGTAGCGTTCTTAGTGGTACCGAAGCAGCTAATAGGGCCGCTAGACTGCATTCGATAGCAAGGATTCTGTGATCCATCGCTCCTGCCGATGCCTGGGTGTCGGTATCGGTGGAAGCGGCTACGACCCCAGAACATGGCACCAGTAGTTCTGCAGAGGTGGAGGCCTCTGGAACATTCTGGAGCCCCGTTAATGCTTTGGAGACCGAGGACTCCCACCAGGGCTTCTTTGCCAGTGAACTTTTCTTGAGGGCAATGCCAGTGGCATCTCTATACTTGGAAGGAGATCTACCCTTTCAGGACCGGCCAGACTTAAGTTTAGCTACCCGAGATACATGGGAGGAAGATGAAGCCCTGGAAGACGTTGATGCAACTGACATCATATCTGCAGCACAAGGGTACAGAGTTTTGCAGCTCTATTCTGCAGGCCCCTCTTGGTCATCTTTCTGCAGGAGACACACTCCAATGGAGAATGGTCAGGACCTAAACATTTAAGACACCATTCATGGGTGTCGGTGACGGAAATGGTACCGCCACATTTAGAACATTTCTTAAAACCACTAGCTGTTTTTTCCATGTTTGAAGAAAAATGGGCCTAGTGCCCAAAATGGCACCTAGCCCCGAGAGGGGAAGGCCCCTGAAAGAAAATCTTTTATAAAAACTAGGGGGGGGGTTGGGGGGGGTTTAAAAAGAAGAAAAGAGAACCGGCGGTACCGGTAGGCATCGAAGGAAGGCAGACGCAACCACAAAAAACAAAAAAATAAGAATACATTTTTCTGCAGTGACAGGGTACGCGTCCTGTCAGCTCCGCAGAAAACAAAAAACTGAAGAGGGAGAGTTGGAAAGGAGGGAAGGCAGCACGCGGGCGCTGTGGGATGCTTTATTGGACACTGGGGAGCGCTCCTGCGCAGGCTCCGTCGGTACCGACGATACCCATATGTGAAGGCAACATTCCTGCTTGTTCCTGGAGATCGCTATATCCTTTTTAAGATACAGTGATCAGAACTGCACACAATATTCAAGGTGCAGACGCACCATGGAACGATACAGATTCTAAATTTGTTTTTACTCAATCGCTGTTTGGTCGGACGGATGGTATAGCCCACACATTTAAGCCCCCAAGGGCATATTAGCATATGAACTACATGGTCCATAAGACAATCCGTATAATCCTTGGCATAGTAGATTGTAGAGGTGGTGATGTCTGTCCAAGACGTACTCAATATTGCATGTTGGCAATAAGAACAAGAGTCTCTGGAAAAATGTCCTTTTTGGTGGCAAACTGCAGTGGAAATGGAGCCAGTTAAAGGGGTGACAAGGGGAGCAGCCTTTGTTCTCACCTCAAGTGTATGTTAACGTCAAATCTTTTTGATAACATTGATGGAGCTGCAGAAGATGCCAGTGTTTTCGAAGGATTGAGGCAACGCCTGCAGTTCCTTCCATAAAAGAAACGACACCTACAAAACAATCTTCTATAGAGGGGGAGCAGGGGGTCAGGAGCCAATCTCTATGGGTGTTTGAGGCTGTTTAAATGCCCTTGACAACACATCAGCCAGATATCCCCGATCAAGTAAACGAGTTTAGATCCACAGCATGCTTGTAAAAGTTTCCCTTCAGAAAGCATAGCCAACAAAGCCAAAGAAACCGTTCTTAAGACTAGCTGGATGGTGGCTATGGAACCATAATAGATAGTCTAGATACTACTTTGTTTCGGAAACCTGTTGAGCAGAACAATCAATGTTTAAAAATAGTAATATCCAGAAATTCAATGATATAAACTCAAACTGAGTTGAAAAGGAAAGGCTTGATTTACAAGAGTTCAGTATAACCCAAATACTAATCAAGTTCTAATTGAGACCCAGTCCAAACAAAAAATACATAATCTAAAAAGTGTTGCCAAATGAGTATCCGGGAAAATAAAGAGGAAGACTAGACAAACTGGTTCTTGAACCAAGCCATATACAATGTGGCAATAAATGGAGCCACCGCGGCCCCCATTTAAAAAAAAAATAAATAAATAAAATAAGCATAACAAAAATAATTTTCCTTAAGCACCAAGGTGAGCAAATCTCAAGATTAATTGTTGTGGTAATCTTGAAGGAAGATCCACAATAAACCAGCGATAACTGTCAAGGCCTCATCTTGATTAATGTTGGTGTAGAGGGTTGTGAAATCCATTGTTACTAGCCATTTAGCCGCAGGAATATGAAAGTTCATCTAAAGCCATCCTAAAATGAGTGGTATTCCTTATGATGAATCGGACCTTCCCAGCTTCTTTTCAAAGAAAGACATTACAAAATTTTGAAAGGGGCTCAAGTATAGAGTCCCAACAGGACACTATAGGGCGCCCTGGAGGTCTTGTAAGGGGATTGCGAATTTTAGGGACCTTATAAATTAAAGAAATTTTTGGATGAGACGCTGACAAAAATTGTAGTTCTTTAGGTGTTATCCACTCCGCCTGTAATGCCTTCAAAGTAAGAGACAAAATATGACTTTGGAGTGTTGATGTAGGATCCATTGGCAGCATCTAATAATATCAGTTGTCGCTAAGATGAGTGATTAATTTCATATGATAGTATTCCTGAGAAAGCAACATCGTTGCTTCTCACTTGTCTGCCTTCCTTATGACATAATCAGTGGAGGTCAACAATTCCAGTAACTTCTGACATTCAACTTTTTGAGTCATATTATAATAATATTGACATATTATAATGACATCATAGAAGCCTCATATTGTTTCAAATCTTGCAAAACTATCTTCTGAAAAGTAGATAAAACTGAATCAAGTGGGTCTGGTGGAACCCATTTGGAAAGGTTTCGCAAAACAGCAGCCTAGCTACTAAACCAGCACAGGCGGCTGTTTTGGGACCCAAAACCAAAGTCACAAAAGCATCTTCAGGTGAGATTCTCCATCCTCATATCCCAAAGTGCTGCACCGCCTTCCACTGGAATAATGGTGCAATTTGTCACCACCAAGATTAGGGCATCCACTCAAGACATCTCTAAAAACTGAACCAGCTTGCCCAAGGCAGTGGATACAAAACAGGCCAGGACCTTTGGTGCTTTAGGAGTCAACTCTGGGTGCTCCCAATAGGAGACCAGGAGCTTCTCTAGTGCCTAGGCAGTGGAAAAAAAACCAAAAGTGCTTGATTCCTTCCAAAAGGAGGCTTCCCTTGGACAGCCGGTGGGGGAACAGGCTCTTTACAACCCAAAATCAACAGGGAATCATGAATAAACACCGATGGGTCTTCACTCTTTAGAAGGGGGAGCCCCCCTTCCCCCTCCAACTCACCTCCCAAATCAAGGAAATTCTCTTCTGCTGCCTAGCCAACCCCCTCAGGAGACAAGTGTGGAGGTGTAGCCCAATGGTTAGAGCACTGGCTCGGTAAGCGACAGGCCAGGGTTTGACTCCCACTTATTCTCTTTGTGGCTATGGGAAACTCACTTCAATATACTGCCAGAAACAGTCTAGCATCTGCATTGACTGAAGGACACACATCCTTATACTTTAACACAGAGAATCTCTAAAGAAAAAGAGGGACTATCATAGTAGTTGACAAGGAAGAGCAGACTAGATAGGCCATGTGGTCTTTTTCTGCCATCAAGTTTCTTTGTTTCTTGGAGGAGTGCCCAG
Organism: Ichthyophis bannanicus; assembly: GCA_033557465.1. Lineage (NCBI taxonomy): Eukaryota > Metazoa > Chordata > Amphibia > Gymnophiona > Ichthyophiidae > Ichthyophis > Ichthyophis bannanicus. The sequence continues at coordinate 778,580,394 of CM066033.1, forward strand.
GTGAATGGACGAAACAGAGGCATTTAGCCCCAGACATAACCATGGCAGCGCCACCCAAGGGCCCAGATTCCCCCCCTGATGGAGGTCAGGTCCCTAGGCCTCCCTGCAGACAGTCTGCACAGCTGAACAAGACTGAAGACAGCCCAGGAGCTGCTGGTCTCCACTGGTCAAGAAGCTCTCCTGTGACCCTGAAACGCCCACAGGGCCTCTCTGGCCAGAGACCAGGACCTCCTCTACCCTAGCTGGAGGCACAGAAGGCAGAACTAAGAAGGCCCGTGTCTACATTGGGCCCTGCCCCCTCCCCGAGGGGCCTCAATGCAGAAAAGCCAGGGCCTCTTACACCTCCATCACATTGGAGGCAAAAAGAGCCCGCTACGGAGCTTACCCGGCGGGTGCCACATTGAGCATGTGACATATCCACCCTGCTCCACAATGCTGTGGTAAAAAAAAAAAAAACCTGAACAAAAAAAACATGCCACAAAAATCAATGAACTTGAAAATTTGAGATCGCTAAAGAAGGAGCCCCCACACCTATCAGGCTGGTCAGGGAAACCCGAAGACATACACAGGCCAGGAAAGTCCCACTAGCAGCTTAGGCCTTATTTAGCATTTTTTTAAAACTGCTTTATGTAGCGAAATAGCCAATTGAGCCTATAGAAACCAATGGGCCAATAAAACTAAGTTTATAAAAAAAAAAAGGGATCCAAAGTGGACACAATTGGAGGGAAGGGGGGCCTGGGCCCTCTTAGCAGCCCCCTCCCCCTCAGAGGACCTGAAGGCTCCAGCTGCTCTTCCACAGCCCAGCATTCACTAGTAACCCATGGAAAACAACGCTGGATCCTGGGTAGCTGTCATCTAAAGAGTCAAAGGTGTACCTTTCTTCAAAGCTCTGAAGGGCCCACCAGGCTCTATTCAAGACTTCTGCACCAAGGTGTAGGCGAGGAGAGCCGAGTCTCTCTCACTGCTTCACCAGTTCACACACATCTTGCCAACTGCTGGAGGCAGATAACACTGGCTTCTCTCAGTGTGGCATCAGTGATTATATCTCCTGATGACATCACAGAATGTTGCTCAAGTCTGTCTCCACTTGTCTGAACTGGTCTAGTAGTATGATAAGGAAATCTGAACGATGTATTTGGGTGAACAGAGAATTAGATCAAGAGCATGCGAAGGATATGGTCTATTTAGATTTCAGCAAAGCCTTTGATACTGTTCCTCACAGGAAGCTTGTGAATAAACTGAGCAGCCTGAGGATGGATTCCAAGGTGGTGAACTGGATCAAGAACTGATTGACTGACAGATTACAGAGGATCATGGTGAACAGAATGCAATCTGAAGAAAGGAGGGCGAGTAGTCAAATGTCTTTTTGGGCGATATTGCTAAAGGGTTAAAAGGAAAAGTTTGCCTTTTTGCAGATGATACGAAGATATTCAATAGCGTGAACACCTTGGAGGGAGTAGACAACATGAGAAAACATCTACAAAAATTAGAAGGTGGTGAAATTAGGCCTTACCTGCTAAATGGCTTTCCTTGAGGAACGCCAGTCCAATCCAGCACCATAGGGTAGTGCACCTCTTCCAGCAGCATGGAGACTGAGCATGTCACAAACTCGATGACCTCAGGAGTACACAGACAGCTAGCACCACCCACCAGCCCCAGTAACCTAATGACAAAGCAGACTCACAGGAGCAACAAATAAGAAGTCTACAAATTAACCAGAAAACACACCTAAACCAAACAGAACCCCCCCTTATAATCCAAGAAGCCCCCAATTTTTTTTTTCCTTTGACGCACTCCTAAACACGGGAGCCTCCTCACCAAAAAGGAGCTTACCTAACCAGACGGCTGCCCCTTCTCCCCAGCTGAGGAATGGAACAAGAACCAAAACTGGAGCAAGAAAACACAAGCTCCTCTGTGTCCATTCTATAGACCACAGGGACCCACATATAAGCTGACATTCTTCCGGCCCGGGCGCACAGACAATAATACAGAGGGGAAGGGTTCCCGGGACTGGACTGGAGTTCCTCAAGCAAAGCCAATTAGCAGGTAAGGCCTAATTTCACCTTCCTCATCATCCCTCCAGTCCAATCCCGCACCATAGGGATGAAACAGAGCCATCTAAGCATGGGAGGGAGGGAGGGAGGGACCTGCGAGCCCGGCCCTGCAACAGATAAGCCGTGCAATCGCTTCCTTGATCCACTGAGAGATGAAGGATTTCGCCGCCGCTTCCCCTTTACGTGGCCCCCCAAACAGAATAATCTGTCCAACCTCCAAAAATAAACCGCTCTCTTTAGATATCTCTGCAGAGAGCGCTTAACGTTCAGAAGACCTTACCAACTTGGCCAAACCCGACAAAACCAGCAGGGAAACTGATTGATTCAAGTGGACGGAGTCACCACCTTCGGCAGAAAAGTGGGTACTGTCTGCAAGGTGACCTTCTCCTCTGAGAAGGATAGAAAAGGCCCTACACAAAAGAGCCTGGAGTTCTGAGATCCTTCTAGCTGAGCAGATTGCCACCAAATACACCATCTTCAGAGTCAGATCCTTCAGGGAATATGCTGCTAGCGGTTCAAAAGGCTGACCGGACAGCGCTGAAAGCACCAGGTTAAGCACCAGGATGGCACCAGTACCCGTACCGGAGGGCGAAGGTGCCTCACGGCCCACAAGAACCTTTTACCACATCGGGATGCGTACCCAAAGTAACTCCCTGGATACGGCCTCAATAACATGCCAATGCCGCTACCTGCATCTTCAGAGAGCAACAGACCATTACCTTCTCCAATCCAGCCTGCAAAAAGTCCAACATGTCAGGCACCGATGCCGCTAGCAGCCTGCACCCCTTCTCAGCACACCAGACCTCAAAAACTCTCTAGACCCTGACATACGACAGGGACATAGACCTCTTGCAGGCTCTGAGAAGTGTGGAAATCACCGGTGCAGAATATCCCCGTTTAGTTAACTGAGCCCTCTCAAGAGCCACGCCGTAAGCGAGAATCGATCCAACTGCGGCATGAGGACTGGACCCTGAGAAAAAATCCAGTCTGTTGGGAAGCCTCCACGGGTTGGCCGCCCTCAGGCGCACCAAGTCCGTGTACTATGGCCGTCATGGCCAATCGGGGGCAATTAGAACCACTAACTTACAGTGAGCCTCTCTATACCACTCGACCGATGAGTGCCCACGGAGGGAAAACATAGAGCAGCCCCTTGGTGGGCCAGCATTGCATGAGCGCGTCCAAGCCCTCGGACATTCTTTCTCTCTGCCAACTGTAAAACCTGCTCGCCTTGGCTGACAAAAACGTCACCATCAGATCCATGAACGGCTCACCCCACCGGCAAACAATCTGATCGAAGACAGCCTGGTTGAACTGCCATTCCCCAGGATCCAGCCTCACCTGACTGAGGTAGTCGGCCATGACATTTTCTGTGCCTGCCATGTGCGCCACAGAGATCGCCTGCAGATGGGCCTCTGCCCACTCAAGCAAAAGCTCCACCTCGCTCTCCAGCTTGACGGTACCCGCCCCCCCCATTGGTTGATATACGCCACTGCGGTGGCGTTGTCGGAGAAGACCTGCACAGCCTTCCCACTGACCACCGAATGGAACTCCCGCAGAGCTAGACGAACAGCCCTCATCTCCAAACGATTGATGGACCATGTACATTCCTCCGCCGACCACTGCCCCTGGGCCACTTTCCCTTTACAATGGGCACCCCAGCCTGTCAGGCTGTCATCTGTCGTGAGAGAGACCCAGCTCGGCGCCGCCACGGGGACCCCCCCCCCCCCCCCGCCGACAGATTCTTCTCGGTCAAACACCACCGGAGGGCTACACAGACCTCCCTCGGACATCGTAACGTTCTGGACAGGGGGTGATGCCGGTGTGACCACCGGCACAATGCTCTCTGCAAGAGCCGCATGTGGGCTCTTGCTAAAGGGAACCAGGTCAATCGCCACTGCCACTGTCCCCAACAGTTGCAGATAATGCCACGCCGTTGGCCTCAACTGACGCACCAACAACCCCAGTGCCACCGCTCTCTGTCGCGGAAGGAACACACGGCCACCGCGGGTGTCAAAATGTGCCCCCAGGTACTCGAGATCCTGGGAAGGGTTCAGGTGACTCTTGCCGACGTTGATGACCCATCCCAGACCGCTAAAAAAAAAAAATTGATCACCCAAGCCGTGGCATGTATACTCTCAGCCTCGAACTTGGCCCGGATGAAGACAGTCGTCCAAATACAGATGCACTAATATGCCCTCACGCCGCAAGGCCACCGCTAAACGACCATCACCTTGGTGAAGGTCCACGGTACTGGCACCAGGCTGAACGGCAAAGCCTGAAACAGAAAATGTCCCAAAGGCACCAGGAAACACAGGTACTGGTGATATCTGGATGAATGGGTGATATCTGGATAAATGGGGATATGCAAGTATGCTTCCGTTAGATCCAGCGAGGTCAAGAACCCTCCCTCTTGCATGGCTATCACCACCGACCTGAGGGTCTCCATATGAAAAAGCGGAACTCTCAAACACCTGTTGACATGCTTGAGGTCCAGGGTAGGGCGAAAAGCACCTTCCTTCTTTGGGACTACAAAATAAATAGAGTATCGACCTTTTCTGCACTGGTCCCCTGGCACTGGCACCACTGCTTGCAAGCTTAGCAGCCGCTCGAGCCTTGCAGGGGGAACACACGAAGGCCAGCGCTAGAGGCCTGGCAAACTCCAGCGCATAGCCCTCCCAGATCACCTGTAGCACCCACTGATCCGACATTACCCTGACCCAGGCAGGGTAGAACTCCCACAAATGGTTGCCCCTCCACTTCATTGAGGCTTCTTATGGGCCGGGGAGGAGGCCGAGGAGCCAAAATAGCCTCTGCCCAACCCCTGAAAGGGCGGAGCCCTAGCAGCAAAGCCCCCTCTTTGGTAAGGAACAAATGTCACCATCCTGAACCAGCGAAACTCCCGGGGTTGCCCCCTGCCTGCTCCGGCTCCCCAATTCTGTTTCGGCTTATCCTCGGGGAGGCGACCACCCTTGGACTCCCCCAAGTCTTTCACCAGCTTCTCCTTGAACGGCAGCTTGCTCAACCGGGCATTCAACACCACATCCGCCAACCAATTCCACAGCCAGAGGTAGCAACAGGCCGCCACCACTGAGGCCATACTGTTAGAGAGAGCCCGAACCAGGTAATAAAAAGCGTCACCTAAGTAGGCTGCTCCAGTTTCCAACTGTGCCGCCGCCCCTGAGTCTTGGGAGCCCTCTGTTTCCTCTGGGATGCTCTGCGCCCAACGCAAGCAGGCACGCACCACCAGCGCCCCACAAGCCGTGGCCTGCAGGGACAGAGCACTAACATTGAAAGCGTGCTTCAACATTGTGTCCAGCTTACAATCGTGGACGTCCTTGAGCGCCGCAATTCTTGCCACTGGAATGGTGGTCTTCTTCGTCACCACCGACACCGCGGCATCAACTCTCAGGGAACAGAACTCCTCCTTCTCCCCTTCCATCAACGGGTACAACCGGGCCATGACGCGCGACCCTTTGAGCCTGGTCTCCGGGAGCTCCCACTCTTCCAAAATAATTAGCTTAATTACTCTATACAAGGGGAAAATTTTCTTCGGTTTACGAAACGCCTGTATCGGATCTTCTAGCACCTCGTCCTCAGCCATCCCTGCCGAGGGCATGTTCAACGTTTTAAGCAACTCTGCTATGAGAATTGCCAACTCCTCCTTCTGGAAGACCCGGACCACCCTGGACTCGTCCTCTCAAGGGAACTCACCCTCTTCCAGCGCCTCCAATTCCAAAACAGGATCTGTCTCTCCTTCGGAGAAGCCGCCCGCCTCGCCCGAAGCCTCGCTGAGGCACTACTTCACTGACCCCGGTGCCACGTCCGCCCCTGCTCACAGCCCGGACCCCAGGGCCTCTCTCTTACCGGCGCTGCGCCCCATGCCTTCAGCCTGCCACTTGAGGCAAAAAGCCTGATGCAGCAGCAACACAAATTCCGGGTAAAAATCTCCAGGGATCCCACCACCCAACACTTGTGAGGATGACATGTCTGGAGAACCCAACTCCTGCTGACCAAGCTGTAACACTGGTGGGCATTCCGAGTACTCCCTCCCCCTGCGGAGAGGGAGGTCGAAATCAGAGGGCCCTGTCCCTCCGAGCCCCTGGCTTCCTCCTGCATGGTCTGCTTCACCGTGCGCATCTCAGCCGCACACCCCCGGCAAACCCTTCCACAGAGCGCGTGCTCCTGTGTGCCCCACAAGCTCCACACTGCGACCTCACCAGCATTGTCTCCCCACCACTGGGAAGAGTAACTGTCAATGTGAGACTCTTATCTAATACTCTTGACTTTGTCATTTTTCTTTTCTTTTTTTGACCCCCATGGAGCTAAGGGTACCTGCAGTCCGAGCAGACACGAGAAAAACCAAACTAAAGCCAAGGAAACCGAAAAAAACTAAAGGAACATTATAGAAAAAGGAAAAGAAAGAAACCGCGGGAGACGGCAAGGACTGCTGCAAATTCCCGTGCAAAGAAAATGGCACCGTTCAACCACCCGACCTGACCTGGCCTCTGCCACGTGGCCCGCCGTCGCATGCCAAAAACTCCTTTCCTCAACAGAACTGCCCGAGGTTTACCTTCATCCCGTAAGACCGCCAACGGCCCGCAGTGCTCAGCCGCAATGCAACTTCAGCACTGCGATGGGGTCAGAAGAGAAAAAAGAAACCAGAAGTGCCTGCCGCTCCAACGCTACTGTCCTCCTCCTGCACACTATACTCCTCACCCGCAGAACGGGTTCGGGAGCAGTGACGGCCTCCTCACTCGCTGACCGGCAACCCTTGGAGCACCCCCTACTGGGGGCTTTTTTTTTTCCTTCAAACACTGAAGCCTTCAGAGACGAGGGGGGGGTGGTTAAAGGAGGCCACTCAACCCCATGGAACAAAACCAAAAAAAAATAAACAAACAAACCCAAGTAGTCACTAAAAACCCAACTAAGTAAGAAATAAAAAACAAAGCAAGCCTCTTAGTTGTCCCTTCAATGAGCCCTGCACCAAAGGATCACCTCTCCAGATGCTTGGAGACATGGAAATTACACTTACCTGGTAATTGTGGTTCCTTGAGTGACTCCAGTTCAGTCCTCCACCTCTGGGTTGTGCACCTCCTCCTGCAGCTTGGAGAATGGGCATGTCAAAATCGTGACATCACTGGATATAGCCTGCTGGCCTCTCCCATCAGCCCTAGTGAACTATTGACAAAGCATACTCAAAGGAGCAATAAATAAGTAGCTATCATATGAACTTTAACTTAACCATTACTATGTAAACCTGACTCTCCCCCAGGCAGAACTTTCTTGTACCCTTTCCGCCCGCTATACGCAGAATGAGCAAGAAGAAAGAGTAGGAATGAACAGCGACAAAGAAAAGGACTCAGAGTAGGTCAGACCCCACAAACAAACAGACCTACCGGTAGTCTTCCTGTTCTCCCAACAGACCATCCACTGCCAACGATAGCATCCCAGGTGGGAATGAGGACTGAACTGGAGTCATTCAAGGAATCACAATTACCAGGTAAGTGTAATTTCCATTTCCTTATTGTTCCTCCAGTTCAGTCCTCCACCTCTGGGATGTAACAGAGCAGTAATCATTGGGAGGAACCTTTCCAGCCGGCTCGTAACACTGCCGATCCGAAAGAGGCATCATTCGCCACCGCAACATCGAGGCGGAAGTGTCTACTGAAAGTATGAAGGGACGACCAGGCAGCCGCCCTACATATTTCCCCCGGCGGAACCAAACTGTGTTCCGCCCAGGAAGCTGCTTGCGCTCTGGTAGAATGAGCTCATAAGCCCGTCGGAACCGCGCGACCCTGCAGCAGATAAGCTGATGCAATCGCTTCTCTAATCCACCTGGAAATGGAAGCCTTCGCTGCCGTTTCCCCTTTGCGGATACCTCTGAACAAATACGAATAGACGGTCCGACTTGCGAAAAGCTTCCGAAACCTTTAAGTATTGTCGCAACACCCGTTTTACATCCAATCTGCGCAGACTTTGGTCCAAGTCGCTCCCCTCCAGCAAACCTAGCACTGGCAGAGAAACTGTTTGATTCAGGGTGAAAAGGAGACACCACCTTAGGCAAAAAGGATGGAATGGGTCGCAACACTACCTTCTCTCTAGAAAAAGACAAGAAGAGTTCACCACATAACACTTGCAACTCCGAAATGCGCCTCGCCAAACAGATGGCAACCAAAAACACGGTCTTTAACGTCAAGTCCTTAACCGAGGCCCGGTGCAACAGCTCAAAGGGTGCATTGGTTAACACTCCTAACACCAAATTGAGATCCCACAGTGGAACCCAAACTCTACCGAAGGCCGCAGTCTGGTTATTGCTTTAAGGAAACGCAACATATCAGCATGAGCGCCTAGAGCAATGCCTTGTACTTTACCTCGATAGCACGAAAAAGCTGCCAGCTGGACTCTCAAGGAACTGGCTGCAAGACCCTTATCAAACCAGTCTTGCAGAAAGCTTAACACCAAGGGAATGGAAACCGTAGCCGCCCAAACTTGCCGCCTTGAACACCAGTCCTCAAATACACATCATACACAGACATATGTAAGAGACGTGGACTGTTTCCACGCTCGAAGCAAAGTCGCAATGACTGCAGCCGACTAACCCTTTTTCTTTAGCCTCGCCCCTTTTCAATGGCCAAACCGTAAGCGAGAACCAATCCACCTGAGGCATGTGAAGCGGTCCCTGAACCAACAGATCTGCCAACACCAGCAACCTCCAGGGTTCCCTGTCGAGAAGGCGAATGAGACCGGCGTACCACGGACGCCTTAGCCAGTCCGGTGCCACCAATAGAACTCTCCCCTGATGAGCCTTGATCCGCTGAATCACTCGGCCTATTAACGCCCATGGAGGGAAGACATAAAGAAGACCTATGGAAGCCTGCAATGACAGAGCATCCGCCTCAAATGATTGTTTCAGTAAACCATCGACCTTCCTGTCCTGCGCATCCTTTAGGGCCGCGCTACCTTCTACCGGTATAGTCTTCTTCGTCACCGCTGACACCGCCGCATCGATTCGCAGAGATCGGAACTTCTCTTTGTCCTTATCCGTCAAGGGATAGAGCCTGCTCATCATCCTAATCCCTCTTAGGCCCACTTCTGGCTGATCCCACTCCTCCTGGATCATCCGGTCTACCACTCGGTGAACAGGAAACACAACCTGTGCTTGTCTCACCGCTTGAATAATAGGGTCTTCCACCTCTTCTTCATCAGTCGCCTGTGCTGCAGCAAGATTTAGCGTCTTGAATGTATTCTGTGATCAGTGCCGTCAGTTCATCCCTGCGAAAGACATGAATGATTTTCGCCTGATCCTCGGGCTCTTGGATCTTCCAAGTCTTCCATACCCTCATCCTGCTCCACCTCAGCTTCATCTGTTTCTGGCCACTCGCCATCAACGGGCGAAAGCTCACAAGTCCTCGCCCTCTTAGTGGCTTTCGGGGGAAACACCCCCAGTGTCACCTACCCCCGACTGCTGCGTAAGACTAGGCAGAGACAAGAGCTCCGGTACTTTTCCCTGACGTCGTAAACAAAAAGCTTGATGCATAATTAACACAAAGTCCAGGCAAAAATCCCCGAGCTGTGTTACCGATCCCAAGACCTGTAGTGCCCCTGACGGACCCACTGAGACTTCCAGGCCGGGCCCTTGCAATGAGGCCCTCATAGCCTCACCTTCTGCCCCAGCCGGTGCATCCTGAGGCTCGGGAGTCACCTTGACCTCCATCTGCTGCTCCACACTGGTAGACACCGTAGCGCAGCCGCAGCAGATACCGGAGTCAGCCACAGTACCTCTGCGGGTGTCGCAGACCACACACTGAGGGTGCGATGCCATAAAGCAGATACCCCCAACCACTGATATGTGGCCACAAATAACTAACTAATATTATTTTTTTCCCAGTGACTAGGAAAGGAGATGAGTGCCAAAACCTCCCCCAGCAAGGAGAGGACCTGACCCCTGGTCCTCTGTACTAACTCTTGAAGTCACTTAACACTCAGTTCTTCATTAAGAAAATAAAAATGAAAATTAACAATTAAGAAATTAAAGAAATAAAGGAAATAAGGAGAAGAGGGAAATTAAGCCCTTTGAACCACCAGGGTGAGGGCTTCCTGATGTCCATGCTCCGAATCGGGCAGGCAGCCATGCGGCACACACGAGCTCTTCAAAATGGCCGCCGGCAAACTCGATCGCGAAATGGCGCCAAAAACTATGCTGGCTAAAACACCAGACTTCAGACCGCCACACCACGTGGCGGTCTGAGCCCCTTGCCGATTCCCGCAATGTTCTTACCCGAGGCACACTTCGCTTCGTTTGTCGCTGACAGGGGATCTCCTTCCCAGCGTGGCCCCGCTCAGCTCCAAAGTGAGCCGCCGGCGAGAAAAAACTCACTGCCCTTTCTCAGAGCAACCGCGGGCGTCGGTGGGATCGGCGGCGTGAGTGTGCCTGCAGCAGAGTTCTCCTCCGTATAGTCAAGGAGGAGAGATCTGTCATCAGCGATATGCTAAAGATGCCAACAGCAAAGACATGCAGTCAGGGACTGAAGCAAGAAAGAAATGCCCTCCTTTTGTTTTGTTTTGAAGGTACAGTAACCAAAAGTGAAAATGTAAAATGATGGGACCAAATCAACCTATGCTACTCTACTCTAATGGCTTCTTATCTGTTCCTCAAGTGAGCCCAGATCTAGGCTCACGACGTCGTCCTGCTGCATGGAGACTAGACACACTGGGGCTGATGGGAAAGACCAGCAGGCTATATCCAGTGATGTCACAATTTTGACATGCCCAGTCTCCAAGCTGCAGGAGGAGGTGCACAACCCAGAGGTGGAGGACTGAACTGGAGGAATGATAAGGAATGAGCATTACTGGGGCTGGTGGGTGGTGCCAGCTGTCTATGTACCCTGAGGTCATCAAGTTTGTGACATGCTCAGTCTCCATGCTGCTGGAAGAGCTGCACTACCCTATGGTGCGGGACTGGACTAGAGGGACGATAAGGAATGGTCAAATGCTTGACAATTGAGATTTAATGCAGAGAAAGGTAGAGTGAAGCACTTGGGCTGCAGAAACCCAAAGAAGTTGTATGCAATAGGGGATGAGAGCCTGGTGTGTCCAGACCAAGAGAGGGACCTCAGAGTGATAGTGCCCGAGGATCTCAAGGTGGTGAAGCAGTGTGACAAGGCAGTAGCCAAAGCCCGAAGGATACAGAAAGGAATAACTAGCAGGAAGGAGGAGGTATTAATGCCACTGTAAGGTCGTTGATGAGGACCTATGGATCTTGAACAAGGTATCCACTACTGCTCCAGAGTAACCCTTCTGGACAGCTTACACATCTCAAAGGCCAAACCATATGTGAGAAAGGAGCACGGTCCTCCATCACCAGGAGCCCTGCCAAAGTTGGCCCTTCTCTTGAGGTAACAGAAAAGACTTACAAGGTCCACACACCATGCTCTACACAGTCAATTCAGAGCCAGCAGAATCACCAAACTTAAGCACGACTGAATCCTGCTCACCAAGGGCCATCAATGGGGGGGGGTGCATGAGCACACATTTGAAACAGGGTATCCATGCCTGCCGCCTGTAGGTTCTTCCTGCGGCTGATAAAGTTTGCCACTTTGGCATTTTCCTGAGTGGCCATCAGGTTGAATACCAGGAGGCTCCACCCCCGCACTATGAGACTGAAAGTGTGGAGGCTCAGCTCCCACTTGCCAGGATCTACCATGTTTTGACTTAAGTCTGCTTGCAGACTATCGACCCCTGCTATCTGGGCTGCTGAAAGAACAATCAGATGTAGTGTCACACAACTGCTTAGTTCTTTCACCTCATAAGCAACCCCAGCACTACACATTCTGCCCTGCTTGATGAAGTATTACGCCACTGCTGTGGTCTTGTCCAAGCACACCTAGAACACTTTACCCACTAAAAGAGGCAGAAATCTCTCAAGAGCTAAGCAAATTGTTCTGGCCTCCAATTTGCTAACTGGTCAAGAGAATCCTTGCAGAAGCTAATAGCTCAGAACCATCTGACCAAAATGGAGAGCTCCCCAGCCCTTCAGGCTGGTACCCATGGTTATCACCCAATCTGGTGCCTCTAGAGGCATTCCAGTCATCACTTCGTTTGGCGTTACTGCAGCCACCATATCAACTGCTTCTTGATCTCCGGGGGGGGGGGGGGGAGAGGGAGAGTCTGGTCAACAACTGACAGCAGAGGGACCAGATAGACATCAGGTGCCTCTGAAGAGGATGCATATATGCTCTGGCTCAAAGGACCAGTTCCAAGGTCAACACCATGGACCCCAGGAGCTAGATTTAACCCAGGCAGCTCACTGAGCACAAAGTACCAAGCTGGCTCTCCATTATTAGGACCACCACCCAGCACAGCAGTATACTGACGTCGGCTCGAGTGAAATAGCCTGCAACTACAGGAGGTACTTTAGAGTTGCTTCAATCACAACCCTCTCAAAACAGGGAGCCAGGGCAAGAATCTGCAGGCATCCCAAGGAGACTCTATGAACTCTAGCGTGTATCCCTGATTTAGGATCTCTAAGACCCACTGGTCCAATGTGATTTGGGTCCACTTTGAGAGAAACAGCTGGAGCCGCCATCAACTTGCTGCACCTCGAAAAAAGACTGCCATATCTTATTGTAGGAGCTTACAGCTCTACCAGGAGCCATTGCCAAGTCTCAAGACAGCCAAGAGCTCTGAAAGGACCGAGTCTAGGTCTAGACTTTCTGCTAAAGGCTGAGGAGGTCCTACTCAAACTCCTAGCAGTCTGAGGGCATCTCCAGGTTCTCTGTAAGACCCTGTGGGACGGACTCCTGCCATCTCTAGGCCTATATTCAGGAAGCCTTTGGGGACATACCTCTCCAAGGTCTTTCACCAACTTCTCAGAGGTAGCTTGGAGTCAGCATCAGCCAACCAAATTTGGAGCCACAACTGCCACCAGAGAGTTAGAGAAGGTCCAGATCAAGTTGTACAGGGCATGTGCCTGACCTCCAATCTTGCAGCCTCCAGGCTGTCCGGCAATTGCCATACTCAGCACAACTGAGCTTGGGCCACTAAGCACACACAGAGTGCAGCCTGACAGCTCACCAGAGACCATAAAAGTGTTCGTAAAAAAGGCCTCTACCCTTCAATCATGAGAGTCCTTGATGCAGTGCCCACCTCTACTGGGTTGTGCACTTTGTCACCGCTGTAACCAGGGCATTCACACAAGGGAGCCTCAAAATCTCATCTAGCTCACCCTGGAACAGAGGATACAGCAGAGAAAGGACTTTAGGGTTCCTAAGGCCCAACTCAGGTGGGTCTTCCACTGGGAGAAAAGGAGCTGACGCAAAGGCTCAGGAAGAGGGAAAAAAAAAAAACAACACAAAAGGCATCTGATACTCTCCAGAATAGGAAAAGCTTGCATGGGAGCAGGCTCAGCTATAACCAGAACTGCACTGCATCCTGTATCAGAACAGGGAAGGCTCCCCATAAAACAGGCAGATCCTTGTATGCCATGAATCTCCCCTACCTCTTCAGACTCACTTTCCAGAAAGAAGGAATCCTCTTCTTCATCCCAGACACCCCTTTTAAGGGATAAGACTGGGCTCCCAGAGGAACAGGAGAGCAAAGGGTCAAGTGGTAGATACACTTTAGGACCCCAGGGTTCCCCATAGGGGAAGCCTGGGATCTGGACCCCCCCAAGAGGGCTGCCAGGCAGTTAAGAAGGTCTGAAAGCAACCCATGAGTCACTTCAAAAGCTGCTGCTGAAAACCAGCCCTATGGCCTGAGGGCCCAAGATGGACTGCTGGCTACAGCCTGCGGCCTCCTCCCCACCATGTGTGACACCCCTCTCAGAGAGACCTCCACTGACCGAACAAGGCAGATTCTCTGTATGTGGCACTCTCCTCTAAACAAAGTCATAATAGCTCTAAAATCAATTGAACTCTGATTTTTTTTTTGGGGGGGGCGGTTAACCCTAACAGTCCAGACTACACAGGAGTTCATCGCCATCTGTTGAAGAATGAGAATACTGGCATGAGAGGAGAAGCTCAGGCCGCTTATACAGTGACATTATAAAAACCTAGCATGCTCAGTCTCCATCTGCCAGTAATGGGGCATAATTCATGAGTCTGGACTGACTGGAAGAATGATAAGGAAAGAACAGGCTTAAAAAAATAATCAAAAAAAGTCAGAAGCTAAGAAGAGGCCTGCAAAAGGGGAAGGCCCCCCCTCAGAGGCTCTATAGGGTTATTCCTGTCCACTCTTGGGCACACATCAAGCTGTTGGATACAGGGGCATACCCAAGCTCCAAGCAACATTGGGCCTACTGGTCTCTGCCACAAAGACCACTGAACCATAGTCTGGACCAGTGGAGACAGGCCTATCTTTACAGCTGCACCATTCCACCTGCTGGAAGCAAATACTAGGCTTCTTTCAGTGCTGCATCAGTACTTACACAGAGTGATGACTTCACTGAACGTTACTCAAGTCTGCCTCCACCTGCTGGCAAAGGAGCATAACCCACTCGTCTTGACTGGTCTAGCTGGATGATAAGGATGAAGGAGATTATGGTACAAGGCAAGAAATTAATGCAAAGAAATATAAAAGGAAATATTTCTCCAACAAAAATGGGGGGGGGGGGAGGAATGAATTAGTCTCCTAATACACAAGATGGAAACAAAGTGTACCAGAATATTAACAAAATAAAACAATTAAATGAGATAAAGCCAGATATGAAATAGGGGCTGCTTTGCAACAGAAAGGACATTCCTGCAGAACTATAGGCTGCACTAATTGACTTCTATAATGTTCAACATTTCTGTATTTCTTCCTTTCATAATCTGCTATATGTTTATGTTTATACCAGGTAATGTCTCAGAACAGAATACATGCTAAAGTTCCAGTGGTTCTCAATCCAGTCCTCTGGGACCCCCAGGCCAGTCAGGTTTTCAGGATATCCACAATGAATATGCATGAGATAGATTCTGCATACAATGGAAGCAGTGCATGCAAATCTCTCTCATGCATATTCATTGTGGATATCCTGAAAACCTGACTGGTCTGGGGGTCCAAGAAAAATGGGTTGAGAACCACAGGGCTAAACCATAGCATCTTCTATCCCCTATGACTCAGAACTGCAATGCATGCCAACTTCTGAAGGAAAAATCAGGGAGGAGTGGCTCAGTGGTTGGGACAGGTTACCTCAGGCCAGAGGGTTCAATTCCCGCATGGGGACAAGCAACCTCAGGCCAGAAGTGACTGGGGTCTCTAGTCCCATGGCCACTCCTTGTGGCCTTGGGCAAGCCACTTAATCCTCCATTGCCTCAGGTACACTTAGATTGTGAGCCCTTCGGAGACAAGGGAATAAAAAGTACCTGTTAGTATACATGTAAACCGCACTGATTCTAAAGAGCGCGGTATAAAAAAGAAATAAATAAAAATATAAAAATAAAAAACTGCCAGACAAGGTATTAAGAATGTTAATATGAAGACTAAACTCCAATTGTGGGGCATGCAACCTTGGGATGGTTACTAAAAATCATTTTTATGCTATTTTACATGGCACTTGTAATCAATTTCAATTATAATGCAATAGCGGAAATTGTATTTCTGATGTCATCACAGGAACTGAATGTTTCAAAGCCTTATTATTTATTTATTTATTACAATTTCTTATATACCGCACTATTGTCAGCGCGGTTTACATACAACAAAATAACCATAACAAACTGCTATTAAAAGGATAAGGTTTCCAGGAAGTCATGTCCTCTTTTCATATATATCTATATTCTTACAAGGAAATCATATCTGTCCGCCTGGAAATAATGAAGTGTGCATGCGCATCCTGCTGAGGAACTGCCCCTGCACCACAAGATAAGGAAGCTCCTGAAGACATATTCTAAACACTTACAGCAGCTCCATCACTCACCCACTGGCCAGACTACACCAGTGCTGCTGTCCTATACCTCCCACTGCTGTTTCCTCCAGTCTGGATGGATCTAGGAAACAGCTAGATTGCCTCATGCAGATTATAGGAGGCAGCAGCAAGAAGGGGGCAGCTGTACCAGTGCTGTTGGTTGCAAGGGGGGAGAGGAAGTGACAGGTTGGGCCACTGCATGTGTTTGGCGAGCATTTGCTATTAAGCAGTAGCATCAGTTCCATGTCCTCCATTAAGCAATAGCATCAGTTTCATGTGACCAAGGGACTATCTCACTTCCAACTGTAACACTAGGAAAGTGTTCCATGCCACAAACTTTCAGGCCAAATACAGAAAACCATGATTCATGTCCTCGAAGAACACACTGCGACATTGATTACACCAGATATGGTGATGCTTCATGTCACGAGAACTTAGGCAAGTGAACAATGGGACCTTCAACAAGGTATGACAAAACAAGCTGTGCAGTTTCTATGGGGCTTCACCACTATTATTCATCATGGTACATATTTACTAAAAGTACACTAAGGTTCCAAACATTAACGTGTGTAGGGAATCAAAAATTAACACGGGAAGTGCAATGGCCCCATGCAAACTGCTGTGGTAATTCTGAGAGCTATGCTCAGCACTCGCCCATCAAGAAATACCTCACTGAGCTAAAACTTAAACTGCAATCAATGCAGGTGCCCTTAACGCCACCAATGGGGTTGCGTTAAGTACACCCGCATTAACTGCAAGTTTGCAATTAGCAACCATTAAGTATTAGTATGCAAACTGCAATGTACAATCAATGCCCACTTTCTGCCCCAACCCACTCACTAACACCACACTGGCTGTTTTAGTGCACTGTAGTAGTTATCATAGTCCCAGTGTAACTGTTTAGCGTGCACTAAACCTCCATTATTGTACTTCAATAAATATGCCCATTTATTTTCATAGCCCTTTCTATCAAATAAGAAACACTTGCATATTGTTAGTTTTAAAGCACAATTCTGTTTTGCAAAAGTGTTCAAACCCTTTTGCTGTGGATTTGTCAGAGTTCCTAGACAGATGTTTCACTAAAAAGTGTTTTTTTGTGGTCCAATTTCACGACCTCTAGGCATGAAGAAGTCTTAGTTTTCAATTAATACTAATTTTAAGAGGCCATCCATTCAATGTTGCATAAATACAAAGGGGAGCTAAATGACTGAGAGCAACACGAGTTTAGTGGCTCCCTAAAACAGAAAACAAGAAGCCCAGAGATGGGATGAGAACCTCAGTGCAGGTAGCTGTCAAGTTTCCTTTACAGCCTCTGCTCCCCGTCCTTCCGGCTACAAGATAAAAAGACCGTTAAAAGAAGAGGCGAAAACTCCTCAGGACCATGTGTGAACCCAGGCCTATGGGCAGGAGGGAGAAAACAGTAGCACAATTAGTTATTTACGCTAACTCTTTCATTTGACAATAATACATTAAAGATCGCCTTTGCAGTGCACAGGGCTGCCTTTTGTCTGGCCGAGAGGATGAAGAAGAGATGCTGCAAAACTCGGCTTTTTAGCAACCAACAAAAAAGAAAGCCGAGCGAGAGCTTCTTTCCACATCATCTAGTGCGGCGCCCGCCCTAGTTCTGCCCTGAGAGAAAGAGGCGGGATTTAACTACACACCCCCCCCCCCCTCTCCTCCTCCCGGTGTCCCACCACCCTCCGGAAAAAAAAAACAACCTCCGAACTGGGTTGTAAAGTAACGGCGATGAAGGGAGGGGAGCAGGCCCAATATTTACCCGCCACCCTTCCCTCATACACACACACAGCAGCGGCCCTACAGGCCTCAAACCCCACCCGGCGACCGAACGAAGAAAAGCCCGATCGTCGTCGTCACCCCTCCCCGGCGGCCTCCCCTCTCTCTCTCTCTCACTCCAGAGCCTCGGCGGGGTAAGGTCGGTATTATACCGGCGGGAGGAGGGGGTGAGCGGGAAGCCGCGCTACGCACCTCGCTGTTGAAGACTTTCACGGCCTCCATAGCGGCCGCCGACCTGATCCCTGCAATTGCTGGGAGAGGTGAGGCGGCCGCGGATACGGCGAGTGATCACGGTAGCTCAGCTCCCGAGTCCCGACTCTTGATACGCTGCAGCAGCCGCTGCCTACTGTCGCTCACTCTCTCACACACACACACACGCCAACATGGCGGTCTAGGGGACAGAGAGGAGCCGAAAGTTAGCGACCCCTGGCGGCCGGGGTCCCGCAGCGCCTCCAACTGCCACCGCGAGCCCCCATCGGACAGAAGCGGAACTTCTGCAGGGCTAAGGCTCGGCTGAGGAAAGCTTCTTCTGCTGCTACTGTTGCTCGTTATAGAAACAGCTTCATCCGCGGTTTTCTTCCTCTTGTTATATGCTAGTGCAGCAGTGAGAACTATGGCTTTGCCACCTTCAATAAGCCTGATCTTGTCAGACACTAAACAAGGTTGGACCTGGTTAGTACTTGGAGGGGAGACCACCTTGGAAAACCAGGCATTGTATTTCCAGTATGTGGAAGAAAGGCTTGGCAATCTACTTCAGGTTGTACACTAAAACCCAGAGTCTAGGTTAGACATGCAGAGGCGCAGGGCAGAAACTGTTGAGGAGGCCCCAAAGTGTGTCTGCAAGCTATGGTTCCTTCAGCTTGAAGCAGACTTTGCGACCCAGGCAATGTCCTTGTTTGCCACCCCTAGCCAGGACTGAGCATTGACATGATGGCACTAAAAGAAGGCAGTTTTGTACCAGCTTGTTGAACCCTAATTAACAGCCTTAAGGTGTTTTCAACACCATTCTTCCTTATATCTATTATTTAGAAAATGATTTTGTCGGATTCCAATGTCCAGAACAGGTGGTAAGTACAGTCATGATCAGCTGACTGTAGTCCCTTTTAATTTAATTTATTTATATCACATAGTCCTTAAAATCACCTTCTTCCAGCAACACAAGCGGCGACTGTACACATGGACCTCACCCAATGGATTGTATAAAAATCAAATTGACTACATCTGTGGAAGTCAACGATGGAAAAGCTCTGTAACATCAACAAAGACAAAACCTGGAGCTGACTGTGGTACAGATCATCAACTACTAGTATGCAAACTCAAGCTAAAGTTGAAAAAGAGCAAACCACTCATGAATGCAGCAAAATATGACCTTGAGAATATACCACTGGAATTTAAAGACAGCCTGCAAAATCGATTTGCTGCTTTAGATACAAATGACAGAGCTCCGGAAGAGTTATGGAATGACATCAAGAAGGTTGTGTAGGAAGAAAGCGAGAAGTCTCTACAAAAGGTGAAAAAGCAAAAACGGCCAAAATGGATGACGGAAGAAACTCTGAAAATTGCCCAGAAACGCAGAGAAGCTAAAGCCAAAGACAATCGCAGAACTCAACAGAGATTTCCAACGTGCAGCAAGACAGGACAAGGAAAAGTACTACAATGACACTTGCAAGGAAATAGAAGCAGAAACTATTAGAGGAAGAACAAGATCGTCTTTCCTAAAGCTACGAGAGTTAAAGAAAAAGTTCCAGCCTCGAATTGGAATGTTACAAGATGCTCAAGGTTCTATGTTGAATGATGCTGAGAAGATCAAGAAAAGGTGGAAGGAATATACAGAGTTTTTATATGATAAAGATCAAGTGGACCAACAGCCGTTTCAACCTGTACCTTATGATCGGGAACCATTGGTGATGAAAGAAGAAGTTGAAGCAGCAATGAAAGCCTTATCAAAGAACAAAGCACCAGGCATTGATAGCATTCCCATAGAAGTATTGCAGCAATCTGATGCAGCTGTTACCGTACTTACAAGGCTCTGCCAAGAAATATGGAAGACAACATCATGGCCAACTGACTGGAAAAGATCTGTGTTTATACCAATACTAAAGAAAGGTGATCCAACTGACTGTGGAAATTATCGCACAATCGCTCTGATACCACATGCCAGCAAGATTCTACTGAAGATTATTCAAAAGAGACCACAACCATACCTGGAACAAGAACTACCTGAAGTGCAAGCAGGGTTCAGGAAAGGGCGAGGAACGAGAGACATCATTGCGGATGTGAGATGGATCCTTGAAAAGACTAAAGAATACCAAAAGGATATCTATTTGTGCTTTATCGACTATAGCAAGGTTTTTGACTGTGTAAACCATGAGAAACTCTGGGCCACATTAAGAAGCATGGGTATACCAGAACACCTGATCGTTCTCTTGCGAAATCTGTACATTGATCAAGAAGCAACAGTTCAAACGGAACAAGGAGAAACAGAATGGTTTAAAATAAGCAAAGGTGTAAGACAAGGCTGCATACTTTCCCCCTACCTGTTTAATTTATATGCAGAACAAATCATCAGAGAAGCAGGATTGTATGAAGATAACAGAGGTGTGAAGATTGGTGGAAGACTCATCAACAACCTTTGCTATGCTGATGATACCACATTACTGGCTGAAAGTGAAGATGATCTGAAACATTTGCTTCTCACAATCATAGAACATAGTCTCAAAATGGGCCTGCACCTTAATGTAAAGAAGACAAAGATCATGACAACTGGCATAATCAAAAGGTTCATCGTTGAAGGAGAAGAAATTGAAATTGTGAACAACTTTAACCTACTTGGATCAACTATCAATAAAGAAGCAACAAGCAGTCAGGAAATCAAACGACGCATTGCTCTTGGCAGAATGGCTATGAAAGACCTAGATAAGATTCTCAAGAGCAGAGATGTCTCTCTCCATACAAAGATTCGACTTGTTCAAGCCATGGTATTTTCGATAACATCATATGGATGTGAAAGCTGGACAGTGAAAAAGGTAGACAGGAAGAAAATTGATGTCTTTGAATTATGGTGCTGGCGGCGAATACTGTGTATACCATGGACTGCCCGAAGAACAAACCAGTCGGTACTAGAGGAGTTCAAACCTAAGCTTTCTTTAGAAGCTCAGATGACAAGACTTCGACTTTCATACTTTGGACACATCATGCGAAGAGAGAGATCATTAGAGAAAGACATCATGCTTGGCAAGGTAGAAGGTCAATGCAAAAGAGGAAGGCCAGCAATGAGATGGATCGATACAATAACAGCAGCTATGGGTACCAGTCTGTCAACAATGAGCCGCCTGACTGAAGACCGAACACAATTTAGGATAGCTATCCAGAGGGTCGCCATGAGTCAACTCCAACTCGACGGCACTTAACAACAACAACAGTCCTTAAAATCAAATCAATATTCACCCCAATCTAGCTTTACATTGTTAAGGATTATGAATTAGACCTTAATATACAACTTTTCATAAAAGCAAAGCAGTTTATAATACAAACATAGTTACAGGCCTTTAAGCACAGATAATGCCATGGTTAAGCACACTTTAAGCATGGTTAAGTTAATGTCAAATGTAGAGAAGAGAGGACATGCGCGTAAACAGTGATGGAAAAACTAGCACGCAATTAACGCTGAGTATTCAAATGTTTTTAAATTGCAGGTAAATGAGCTGCATATAATAATCTGGTATGCAAATATGGCTGTGTCTAATGCAGAGACAGGTGTAGAGGATTTCACAACCAGCTTTAGTGCCAATATCTCTGTGTTTGGGTCTGAGGTGGCTTAAACCTCTAGCTCTTGCCCTCGACAGTATTTTGATGGCATCGGGGGCTTTTCCATATGCCTGGCTCATCTTCACCTCAGATGATCCAGGCATCGGACAAAGCCCTCTATGCCATCAAAATACTGTCAGGTGGGGGGTTCAGGAGGCCTCTAGGCCACCAGGGTAATTATTTTTAGGATGGGTGGGGGGTTCGGGGGCTGCTAGACCATCAGGGAATCACTTTCTGACAGGGCACCGACCCCCAACAGTATTTTGATGGCATCAGGGATTTTTCACAATGCTGCAATCGCCCCCCCCCCCCCCAATGCTATCAAAACACTGTTGGGCCAATATGCAAATTAGTCATGTGGTGCAAGAGATAAGGGTTTTGGAGCTACTTGGCAAAAGTGATCATAGCATGTTTGCATTTGTTTTAATAAATGGAGGGAGAATGGCAAGGAAATTCACAGTACTAACTTTTAACTTTTAAAAGGAAAACTATGATAAAATGAGGAAAACAGTTAAAAAAAAATAAAAGAAGCAGCTGCAAATCTTAAAGATTTACATCAAGCTTGGTTATTGTTTAAAAGTACTATCGTGGAAGCCTAGAGCAGATGTATTCCACGCTTTAAGAAAAGTGGAAGGAAGGCCAAAAAATTGCTAGCATGATTTAAAGGCGAGGTCAGAGAGGCTGCCAAAAAAGCATCCTTCAGGAAATGGATAAAGGAGTCTAATGACGAACACTGGAAACAATATAAGCATTGGCAAGTTAGATGCAAGACATTGATAAAGCAGACAAAGAGAGAATTTGAAAAGAAGCTTGCCGTGGAAGCAAAAATGCATAATAAAAACCTTTTCAGGTACATTCGTAGCAAAAAAAACAGTGACAGAGTCAGTTGGACTATTGGATGATAGAGGAGTAAAAGGGGCGCTAAGGGAGGAGATGGCCATAGCGGAGAGACTGAATTCATTTTTTGCTTCAGTCTTTACCGAAGAAGATGTAAGGAAGTTACCCGTCCCTGAAATGGTATATTTATTTTATTTATTTATTTATTTGCAGTCTCTTTTATACCGCGCTATTCGACATCAGTGCGGTTTACAATGAACATAAGAGTTGCACATCTCAATTTCATGATTTGTGCTTACAGTGAAACAGGTATAATAACTTGGGTAGAGTGTCACAAGAGGCAGGAGACGTTGGATGAACAGATTCTTCTTTATTGTATAGAGACCCCAACGCGTTTCGGCAACGCCTTCTTCAGGGGGAAGGGATACAAATCTATCTTCATATACATAACAATGAAAAAATAGATAAGTGATTATTAAAATGACAATATTAAAAATATTAAAATAACGCACCTGGCATGTAGCGTGATAGGGAGACAAACATTCCTATGCCATAAATGTAAGGCCCACCTTTGAACATGCAAACTTTATGATAAACATATGATAAGACAATAAATAAAAATTAATTAAAACTCAAACTGAAACAAAACAACCAAAACGCAGGGCTGAGAAACCAACAAATAAAAATATTGCCAGAAAATTGGCAAACTGGATGAAGAGATGGGGAATTTTACACTGAAAAACAAGATTATAATAAATAATATAATTCAATTAACATCAAGATCAACATATAAATAAATATTATAAAAAATATGTTAAAAAATATAATATGTATATGTATGACTATATAGATAAGTTGTGAAAAAGAGATAAAAACATAACACCATGCATGGTGGATAATGATGATAAAAGTAATGATAATAACATTAAAATCAAATAGCAATGTTAAAATACATAAATACATAATAATATTCCATTGGAAACAACAATAAGAGCCAATACATTAGAAAATGATAAATTACATCTCATAATATTCTCATTAGCTAGAAAGCTCCTAAGGTTAAATACCCAAATGCTGTGTGAAAAAGTTTTTAATGTCAACCATTCAAAAATGATGGCTGGAGACTACTCAAAAATAAAGAGACTCCGTGGGGGATGGGAATAGTAAAATGCTATACATTTCTGCCAAGATAAAAACAGAATGAAGGAGCATCTTTGATAGGGTCACCAAACAGTTTTGAAGCTATCACGGCACATCCGAATAGAGCTAGAATTGCAAGAATATTTAAAACGGCATGTAACCGTGCCACATAGGGGTGCGGATTGCAAGAACAAAATAACGCCAATCAGAAAAACTTATTGATGGAAACACGGACGGCTTACTACTCAGTTTAACATGGCAGTGTATGCAACTAAATACAAAACATTGTTGGAGTTGTTTTAAAAGTATCACTAAAAAACGTGGATTTCAAAAGACCATAGAACTAGTGCTGAACACGATGATCGCTAATCGGGTAATGTGTATTGTAGCCCGTAGAGCAAAGTGGAACTACATATTTAAACTTAGAAGAACCAACGGGGATTATAGAAATTGCCTTGGGGTTCACATGAACACGCATTTTAAAAGAATCACACTTACCCAAAAGATTGTATCAAATATACATGTGTGAGTGAACCGGTAATTTAAAGCCAGTAAAATTGTCGGCACTGCAACGACAAAGACAGTTGAGAATAAGTAAGAAACCGGTAAGACACTAATACGTGATCTGGATTAACCAAAGTAGATATATATATGTATAATTGTATGTAAAATCTTCGAAAGAGGTTACAATTCAAAACCAGAAATCAAACCTGTAGCGGGGGTTCCGTCAGTGAGATTAGTCCACAACATCAGTTGCTTGCAAATGAAAGGGGAGGACAAGTGAAGACCGATTCTTTTAAAACGCCGATTCTCCCGCCAAAAAAGGGGGGGTGGATCGATGCGATGGGAGGAGCTTCAAGTCAAAAAAATGACACATCAACATGACATTTCTAAAAAAGGGGGGATGTAATATATGACTAGTATTGTGTGAGTAACTCTCAATTTATTTTGGTATAAAAGCTATAGATAAAATCATCACTATAGAGCCATTGGATGTAATGGAAATATATTATAAATCACTCCTATATATGCATGGAAATGAGTTTATTGATCAGGTTTACTACAAAAAAACTGCAAGATCCACTTCCTGATTTAGACCATGTGGTTCTAATGTATTAAGCTCATAAATAAAGCGTTGCTCAAATTTTAACAACATTTGATCAATGTTACCTCCTCTCCAATGTGGAATGATTGTTTTAATGACTGCAAATTTTATGTCACTAATAGTATGTTTATATTGCAACCAGTGTGAAACTAATGGTTTATCAGTCTGACACCTCTGTATATTACTTCTATGTTCTATTATACGTGTGCGAATCTGTCTAAGAGTCTTGCCTATATATAATTTGTTGCAGGGGCATTGAATGAGGTAAATGACGTTGGTGGTTTTACAATTAGAATAATTTTGTAAATACAGTTTACGTCCAGAGGAAACATGTGTGAAAAAACTTTTGACCGTAATAACATGTACACAAACTGAGCACTTACCACAGCTATAATGTCCCTTCACTATGGGCGACGGTCTCGAAACTGGAAGAGCGGATGGAACCAAAAGATTGGTTAAGTTAGAGGACCGTTTATAGGCAACCATTAGCTGCTTAGTGGCAAGAGAAGGTATGGTGGTAAGAAGATGCCACTCTTGTTTGAGGATATTCACAATAGCCTTAGACTGTCCTGAAAAGGTTAGGGCACAGACAATTTTATCTGTGTGTGAATTTGTTGTCTTACTCAAAAGTGTAGAACGATCGGTCATACGTGCTCTATGGTAGGCCTTCTGTATACAGGATTGGGGATAACCCCGTTGTTGAAACCTATTTTTCATATCAATGGCGTGGGTTTCAAAATCCACATTATTTGTACATAGACGTTTGATCCTTAGAAATTGACTAATGGGCAAATTTCTCTTCAGAGAGGGATTATGGTGACTATCATACTTGAGTAGTGTATTGCGGTCTGTTGGCTTACGATATAAGGTGGTTGAGAAACCTGTAGAGGATTTCTTAATTAATATGTCTAAATATGGAATTTCTTCCGTACTGTATGTCCCCTCAAACTGTAAGTGTGGATCTAATGAATTAAGCTAGATATGAAAATTGTGAAGTGTTTCAACCGAACCATTCCAAACTACAAGAACATCATCGATGTAACGCTTCCAAAGACAAACATTGGATCGATATGGATGAAAGTTCAAAAATTTAGCTTCAAAATCAGTGACATATAAATTTGCCACGTCCGGTGCCATAGGGGACCCCATGGCCACCCCTTTTATCTGTTTATAAAAAACCCCTTTGAAACAAAAATAACACAGGTACACTACCAAAAAACTGCCTCCAGTTTTGCAACTGATTCCTATAGATTTTGGGGTGCTGAATCCAGAAAAAATAGCCAAAATGTTCCATCACGTCACGTTTTCTTGCAAAATTAGATTTCTTACCCATATAAGGAATGTTCACATAATTTCTTTTTAGCCGACTGCAGTTTATTTTCTTGGCCCAAAATAGAGGTTGTAATGGTTAACTAACTAGAAACACTCCCTCATGATATTTTAGAGTGTTTTGTATTCATTTTATACATTAACAGGACAATTAGGAGGCGGGGGGCTAAATCCAGTACTCGCGCTGGCGCATGTTCTTTCCTGTTCGCCTCGCCTCGTTCGCTCGCTCAAACACGGTGGTTGCGACATGAACGTTCCTGTCAAATTTCAGTTTCTTGCAAGTTCATTATTACCTTTTGTTTGCTCAGTCGTAATCCAGCTTTATTCCGAAGTGGTTCACTACAGTTATAGTTTGCAGTGCTGTGTATTTGTGATGGCTCACAGAGCCAGAGGTTGCGTCAACTCTCCGGACAGTTTTTGTTTTATTTGTGGGGAATATACCGTGAAAAAGCGGCAGAGGAACATTTCTGCATTTATTAAACAAGTATATTTCGCCTATTTCGGTTTGAAGTTAGGCGATCAAGACAAACCGTGGGCTCCTCACAAAGTGTGCAAGACATGTGAGGAAGATCTACGCTTATGGATGAAAGGTAAAAAACAAGCATTTCATTTCGGAATACCTATGATGTGGCGTGAACAAAGAGACCACAGCAGTGACTGCTATTTTTGCTCTTGCATTGTGAAGGGATACAACTTAAAAATTAAGAACGTAATAAGTTACCCCAACCTTCCCTCAGCAATTAGGCCTATGCCTCATAGCAACGAAGTACCTGTGCCTGAACCACCAAAATCTTTGGATCATATTTGTGTGGACGGTTCTGATCATGATGAGACTCATCAGATGGCTTTTCCTGATGAGTCCAGTACTTCCGAGTTTGAAACTGAACCAGATCCGAAACCTGAAATTTTCTCTCAAGCTGAATTGAATGATTTAGTCCGGGATTTAGGACTCCCAAAAGATGCTGTCCAACTGCTAGGTTCTCGGCTTAAACAGAAAAATCTATTGTCACCAGGAACAACTTTTTATTGGTACCGCAACCGCGAGACACAATTTTTGAAGTATTTCAGCAAAGAGGAAGATTTGGTATTTTGCAACGATATATACAGAGTGATGGAAAAGTTTAAACTCAAGTATGATCCTGCTGAATGGCGGCTGTTCATTGATTCGTCAAAAGACAGCATAAAAGGTGTTCTTCTTCATAATGGCAACACATTCGCTTCAGTTCCTATTGCTCACTCTGTTATTCTCCAAGAAAAATATGAGAATTTGGCCCTGATTCTTCAGAAGATTCGTTATGATGAGCATAAGTGGATGATTTGTGGAGACTTTAAAATTCTATCCATGCTATTAGGGCAGCAATCCGGTTTCACCAAATATCCCTGCTTCCTTTGCTTGTGGGATAGCCGGGCCCGCGACCTACACTGGGGGAAAAAAGACTGGCCAATTCGGGAGTATTTGAGACCCGGTGAGAAAAATGTTCTTCATGAGAGCTTGGTTCCTCGTGATAAAATTCTATTACCACCTCTCCACATTAAGTTGGGTCTCATTAAGCAATTCATCAAGTCCCTTCCAAAAGATGGTGAGTGCTTTCGGTACCTTTGCTCAAAGTTCTCCCGACTTTCTGAAGCAAAGCTAAAGGAAGGAGTGTTTGTTGGCCCTGATATAAGGAAACTCATTTCAGATGGAGCATTCGCTGAAACGATGTCTGAGAAGGAAAAAAGAAGCCTGGGATTCCTTCAAGGATGTTGTTCTCAAATTCTTGGGGAACAGGCGGGATGAGAACTATAAGGATATTGTTGCCAGGATGCTCAATGCCTTCAAAGAACAAGGCTGTAACATGAGCCTGAAAGTCCATTTCTTGCACTCCCATGTGAACTACTTTCCCGAAAACTTGGGGGCGTACAGTGAAGAACAAGGTGAAAGGTTTCACCAGGACATCAAGGACGCAGAGAGAAGGTACCAAGGAAGATGGAACACCACTATGATGGCTTATTTCTGCTGGTTGCTGCTGCGGGAAACCCCAGATGAAAAATACGCCAAGCAGCGCACCAAGAGAAGCATTCGGGGGAAGAAGAAACGGGCCCACCAGGAGATTGATTGACCCAAGAATGACTTTAAAATCTAAACTGTGTTGACAAATATCGTGTTTTTACTAAACTTTGAAATAAAAATTTGCTAGTTATTACCACAGTGTCGGATCTCATTTATTAGAATTTTATTTTCACACCATCGGGTGTTTGTCTTCATGTATTGCAATGGTGCGGTTTGCGTTTTCTATTCTTACATACATACCTGTACAACATTTTTTGCACATTTCTTTGCTTTGCTTTGTGTCTAACCTCGCTCTTATATGCTCAATGTTTGTGCACATGTATGTGGCTGTTTTAAGTGCAGACAATTTTGCTACCATCACAGTGTGTTTTGTTGACATTACTCTATTCTTATGTGCTGCCTTGTTACAATTTTCTTTATTCTTATTTGAATAACTACTAAACAATTAGTATAAAGAATTCATGCAAGAAACTTTTATCTCAATCGCACTCAATCTGAAACGTTCACCTCAAACTGCTAACCCAATGTAGCAAAAAATCTGTACGTGATGGAGCAAATTGGTTACCAGATTTGGATTCAGCGCACCAAAAAATGTAAAAATCAATCGAAACATTAGAGGCAGTTTAAAAAAAATTTTTTTTAGTGTACCTGTGTAATTTTCTGTCATTGCCAGGGATGCAAGTTGAGTAAGAAAGTAAGTAGGTGTCCGTGTTGGTTTTGGTCTCTTAATTAAGGTATTTGCTAGTACCTCTAGCGCTGCATGTTGAGGGATATTTGTATACAGAGATCTAATGTCAAATGTAACTAAGACCATCTGATTGTGAAAACCTTGAAATTGCTGAAGGATTTGTATGATATGGGTGGAATCCCTAACATATGATGGTGCCTGTGTGACAAAGGGCCTCAAATACGCATCTAAAAGTTTAGACAGAGGTTCAAAAAGTGACCCAATTGCAGACACAATGGGTCGTCCTGGGGGATTTTGTAGGGATTTATGAATTTTGGGGAGCATATATATGGTGGGTATGATAGGGTGTGACACAGTAAGAAAAGAAATTTCTTTAGGGGTCAAGTAACCAGCTTCTTTACCTATGTACAATAGTGTATCCACTTTTTGTCGCAATGGTTCAGTGGGATCATCATAAATTTTCAAGTAGTATTCTTTATCATTGAGTTGTCGCAAGACTTCTGTAACATAAGAATCTCTGTCTTGTACAACTATGGCACCACCTTTATCTGCCGGTTTTATAATAATGTTAAGGTTTGATCTTAGGCCTTGTAAGGCTAATTTTTGTGGGCCTGTGAAATTATGGAAAGAGTGCTTATTAGATGTTTTATATAAGTTATCTATTTTATTCAAAACAATATTTTCAAAAGCTGATATCATGATATTGGGTTTAACTGGCGGTATCCAAGTGGAGGGTTTTTTTACGATAGAGGGATCGGTTGTATCAGACTGATGCTGATCAAAATAATCAATGATTTTTAGTTTTCGGAAAAATTTATATAATTCGATATGAGTTGCGAACTTATCATGGGATTTAGTGGGAATGAAAGAGAGACCTTTATTAAGAACCTCTAATTCCATGTCAGTTAGTTGGTGTTTGGAGAGATTAATGACTACATTTAGAGGTCCCAATCCAGGTGTCTTTTTGCCATTAATCCCTGGCTGTGCGTTCTTACTCTTTTTGAATACTGTTTGCTTGGTGAATATCGTGGTTGATTTTGTCGACGATGTGGTGACCTTGGGGACAAATCTCGTTTTCCTTTCTCCCATAATTTGTCCATTTGAAAATCCCGCCTAGAATAAGGAGGCTGATGGGTTAATGTCTTCACGAGAATGGCGCCGTGTTCTTTTGTTATTCCTCTCTATTTCTGGAGTAGTGGACAGGGATCTATGTTTTGCTTTATCTCTTAAATGGTCTTTTTGTATTTGTTTTGGTGAGTAGGCTCTCTTATATGAAACACTACGTTTCCTATCTCTAAAATCTGACTTATTATAAGTCCAATAATAAACTGTATTCGACTTATAGTCTTCTTCATCCCTTTTCAATTTTTTAATCTTTTTATCTCTAACACCTTTTCTGTATTCTGCTGTATTCTGATCAAATTTGCGTTTTTCGATGTCAAACTGAACATCTTTCTTTTTAAGAACTTCACTCTTTTGTTCTATTTGAGGTTTTAAAACCTCAGCCCTGCGTTTGGAAGTATTAATTAAAAGAATCATCAAGTCCAGAGAACATTTGTTGAGTATCTTAATCCAGTTGGACATGAACGTACCATCATCTTTATACATGCCAGGTGCCTTCTGAACTCGTAATCCTCTCGGAATGATCTTCCTTCTACAATATTCCAAAAGAGATGCTGCATGTAATTCTTCTCTGATATGTCGTTGTGTCATCCAGACATATTCTCTCCATTCTTCTTCTAAATCAGGTATATTCTCTTCTTCTGTATAAAAGGGGTCCTCAGGGATCATGGAACGTAAATCATCCTCTTTAAAACTGAGGACCTCTTTACATGGAGTGAACATTGCTCGGAAGAACCGGGCACACAAGGGGAGCAGAGGCTCCTGCAGGAGATCAGAGAGTCACAAGAGGCAGGAGACGTTGGATGAACAGATTCTTCTTTATTGTATAGAGACCCCAACGCGTTTCGGCAACGCCTTCTTCAGGGGGAAGGGATACAAATCTATCTTCATATACATAACAATGAAAAAATAGATAAGTGATTATTAAAATGACAATATTAAAAATATTAAAAATATTAAAATAACGCACCTGGCATGTAGCGTGATAGGGAGACAAACATTCCTATGCCATAAATGTAAGGCCCACCTTTGAACATGCAAACTTTATGATAAACATATGATAAGACAATAAATAAAAATTAATTAAAACTCAAACTGAAACAAAACAACCAAAACGCAGGGCTGAGAAACCAACAAATAAAAATATTGCCAGAAAATTGGCAAACTGGATGAAGAGATGGGGAATTTTACACTGAAAAACAAGATTATAATAAATAATATAATTCAATTAACATCAAGATCAACATATAAATAAATATTATAAAAAATATGTTAAAAAATATAATATGTATATGTATGACTATATAGATAAGTTGTGAAAAAGAGATAAAAACATAACACCATGCATGGTGGATAATGATGATAAAGTAATGATAATAACATTAAAATAAAATAGCAATGTTAAAATACATAAATACATAATAATATTCCATTGGAAACAACAATAAGAGCCAATACATTAGAAAATGATAAATTACATCTCATAATATTCTCATTAGCTAGAAAGCTCCTAAGGTTAAATACCCAAATGCTGTGTGAAAAAGTTTTTAATGTCAACCATTCAAAAATGATGGCTGGAGACTACTCAAAAATAAAGAGACTCTGTGGGGGATGGGAATAGTAAAATGCTATACATTTCTGCCAAGATAAAAACAGAATGAAGGAGCATCTTTGATAGGGTCACCAAACAGTTTTGAAGCTATCACTCTAGCTCTATTCGGATGTGCCGTGATAGCTACCAAACTGTTTGGTGACCCTATCAAAGATGTTCATCCAACGTCTCCTGCCTCTTGTGACTCTCTGATCTCCTGCAGGAGCCTCTGCTCCCCTTGTGTGCCCCATAATAACTTGGGTATACATTAAACAGGAAAATTAAACTTGGGTATGCATTAAGCAGGTATAACAGGTAAAATAGGGTATAAATAACCAGTCCCTTAACAAGGAGACACGATGAATAAATACAGTCTACTTTATGCAACAATATAATGAGTTATGCGGCACTGCATAAGTTTCTCATGGTGGTTGGAGGGGAAGGTGTGATTGCGAGTATATGTATATGAAGTGAGTATATATGTATATGTATATATGTATATGAAGTGAGTATATGAAGGTGAGGTAGCGGAATAATTTAAAGAAATATCAATAAACCAGGAAGATATGTTACATTTGGTAAACTGAAGAATAGCAAATCACTTGGACCAAATGGTATACATCCCAGGGTGTTGAAAGAAATAAAATATGAGATTGCAGACCTACTATTAGTAATCTGTGAACTATCATTAAAATCATCTGAAGTACCTGAGAATTGGAGAGTGGCCAATGTAACTCCAATTTTTAAAAAGGGTTCCAGGGATGATTCGGGAAACTACAGATCAGTGAGCCTGATGTCATACCGGGCAATATGGTAGAAGCCATTATAAAGAATAAAATTATTGAACATTTAGATAGCCATGGTTTAATGGGAGAAAGTCAACATGGAATTAGCCAAGGAAAGTCTTGTCTTACTAATCTGTTATATTTTTTTGACGGTGTGAATAAACAGGTAGACAAAGGTGAGCCGGTTGATATAGTGTGTTGGGATTTTCAGAAGGCCTTTTACAAGGTCCCTCATGAGAGACTCTTGGCCAAATTATGGGTGGATTTCCCAAGTCCCCTTTAATAATGGTTTATGGACCTTTCTTCCAATAACTTGTCCAAATCTTTTTTAAACCCAGCTACCCTAACAGCTTTTACTACATCCTCTGGTAACAAATTCCAGAGTTTGATTATGCGCTTAGTGAAAAAATATTTTCTCTTACTAGTCTTAAATAGGTTACACTGCAGCTTCATTGCATGTCCCCTAGTCTTCTATATTTTAATGGCATAAACAATCAATCTATGTTTATCAGTTCCACTCCATTCATTCATTTACAGACCTTTATCATATCTCCCCTCAGCTGTCTCTTTTCCAGGTTGAAGAGCCCTATCCTTTTTAGCCTCTCCTCATAGGTATATTTCTTATGTTCTCTGAGAGAGCATGCCAAACTAGCACTGACTTCTTGTGCGCATGTGTTTGGCTTGCTCTCCCAGTTTAATGCTGCCATTTTGCGCCCAGTTTAACGGATGATTCATTTACATGCGCATGGTTTAACGCATAGCTAATTTGCATGCTCACCCCTTTCTGCATCTGCACAAAGTCATGCGCTGAAAACAGGCGTAAAAAGCTGAAAGAACGCGACTTCAGCGCCAGCTTTCTGCATCAGCCTGATAGTTCAATGAAAAGAAAAATTAAAATTACAATGTCTAAAAAGGGGAAGAAAGGCTAGGTAAAGGGAAGAGAGGGTTGTAACTCAGGGGCATCTGCTGCAGTGCACAGAGCTGAAAGTCTAGTAATTATAGAAAGCTCATTCAAAGAGAAGTGTTTTTAAGATGGCTTTGGATGGTTCAAGATGGAGATAAGGAGGTAAAGCATTCCATAAAATAAGCTTTTTAAAAAGAAGGCTGATTGGCAAGAGGATTTGACTCTTGCTCTGCTGTTTCCATGAACCAAATGAAGGATATATGATGGGGTATGCAGGGTGATAAAGGAGGACAAGTATGTTGGAATGCCAGCATGTAGAGTTTTGTGAGTCAAGGTCAAAATTTTGTGTTTAATACAGAAAGAAAACAAGGACCAATGATGTTGTATTACAATAGGAGGGGGTGACTTAGTCAAACCTACAAGCATGGGAAAGAATTCATATTGCGGTATTTTGGAGTGATAATAAACATTTTAGTTTGGAAGCATGAATACCAACATTAATGGAGTTACAGTAATCAAGTCACGAAATGACAAAGCTCAGAAGTAAGGTTATCTGAGAGGCTAAGTCCAGAAAAGAGAAATCACACAGAACTGCCAAAGAGCAAAACTGAAGTATGGATGGCTCCGCTAATCTGGTCATGGAAAGAAAGTTCTGTATCGAGAATAACTCCTAGATAAATAACTCCTAAATACCACCTCTTTAGGAGAAGGTTCCTTTCTTATGCACTTTCTAGATGCTATGGTGGCTCTGTATGAATAGAGCCTGCTCTCTGGCAAGGTTAGCAGGCGTCTCCCCTCTCCTTTTCCTGAAAGTGGGAGTCCAAGGCCCAGGCCTACCCTACAGGGGACCTGGGGCCCTCGAGCACCTCTGTTGTGGACAGTAAAGGGTCATCTGTTCCTCCAGGAGCCCGCCTTATCCCCTACAGAATTGGTTGGGATACTGTAGAGAAATGCATTTCTCTAGAAGGTAAGTCTAAGGAAGATGGGCTAATTCCCCTAGCAGAAGGCTATGATCTCCATGATCCACCTGTTTTGCAGAAGGGACCCTTCTGTGCCCTTTCAGGATGTAATAGCAGCTATGCACAAGGTAGAGCCTGCTGTCAGGCAAGGTCAGAGAGCCAGCCCTTTACTGGAAGATATCCAGCCCCCTGAATCATTAATTTCTTTAGTTGACCTATGTGGTAGCTCATAGTTTCTCAGGAAGAAAACCCTCAAGCTGGGTCCTAGAGGCCCTGAGATCCTGTCTCAGCTATACCTTCAACCTCAGGGCAAACTGGATCAGCCTTTTGGGCTTACTTGGGTGGATGCCCTTGACACTGCAGTAATAAAGTGCACAACTTTCCAGGTGGAAGGAGGCACTACTCTCATGGAGTCTCATGCTAGGTGCATAAAGGCAGTGTCATACCGATCCTTCAATGTCGACTGCATGTTATACGCTGACGATGTCCTGCTGTACATACCCTTCTCTACGGAATATCTGGACCTCTCTCCACTGACGAGCTGCTTCAATGCAATATCTGACTGGCTTCTCTCCCAAAACCTCCGAATACAACATAAGAAAACGGAAGTACTCTTCATTACGAGGAACCCTAACTTCTCCCCACCACAATTCCTTAAAGTAAAAGAAGCAGAACTACAAACTAAACCATCAATACGCTACCTGGGAGTCACCTTGGATCAACGCCTAGACATGAAAGCCCACATAGGGAACACAGTCAGAACTGTATATTACAAGATCCGCTCACTTAGGCATTTACGATCCATGCTGGAACCAAATGACTTCAGAACTATATACCAGGCATTGATCATACCTCATTTTGACTATGCCAATGCCATCCTTCAAGGCCTGCCCCTATCCACCTTACACCCCCTGCAGCTCGCCATGAACGCTGCAGCAAGGGTCATCCATGGAGCCCCCAGATGCGACCACGTGACACCTTTGCTGATACAATTACATTGGCTACCTATCCAGGCTAGAATCATTTTCAAGACTCTGCTACTCACTTTTAAAGCTATTAACAAGCTCTCCCCTGAATCAATAATGGCCCTCATCCATACCATATCTCCTAATAGAGCAAGGAGATCCACAGCTACAAACACCCTAAAAGTCCCGAAAGCATTAACAGTTTGCACTGCATCTACAGCCAATAGGGCGTTTAGTATCAGCGCACCAAGATGCTGGAACGCATTACCTCCAGATATCCGGGCTATTAAGGGCCTTACACAGTTTAGGAAAGCCCTCAAATACCATCTTTTCAATAAGTACCTCATTGAACCCAACCTCACCCACCGAGACAGAGATGCAACCCACTAAGCAAATATGTGGTTTCCCAACAAAATGCCAAGAAAGATTCCCTAACCCTTAGTGGTGCAGTTGTTTCTATGGAATTCTTGATCATACGACTTTATTTAGCAATATTTGTAAATAGTTTACCACCGGTATCCAAGTTTATGTAGCAAGTTCTGTAAATAGTTTACCCCTGTTATCCAAGTTACTTGCCCTGTTATCTGTAAACTCATACATGTTAACTGTACTGAGCATTTCTGTTCCATGTAAACCGCGCTGATGCTGAATAGTGCGGTATATAAGAGACTGTAAATAAATAAATAAATAAATAAATACCAAGGGCTGTGCGAGCGGTGCAGCCACACAGGTCACAAGTACATAAAAGGTGCTGATAGAAACATAGAAAAATGACGACAGAAAAAGATTACATGGCCTATTTAGTCTGTCCTTCCATATCAACAACTACAACTGTCCCGTTTTTCCTTTAGAGATCCTCTGTGTTTGTCCCATGCTTTTTTTTAAATATTTTCTATTTATAGAATTTACAATAATAATCAAGCAACCGCTTGTACAGAAAACAACTACTTGCATAGTAAATATGATACAGAAACATACAATAGGAAAAATAATTATTACAATAGTTTAGGTAGCCCACAATAATGGGGGAAGTGCCTTGGAAAAAACACAAGGAAAGTGAAGCTTTGATCCAGTAACAGGAAAAGAGATATCTAGAATGGCATCAGGGGCGTGGGACAGAGAAAAAAACTAAATATGACGATCATTATGATGACAAAGCAATCTGGGCACTAATGAATGATGAAAGATCTTCAGGCTGAAAAAACACATATTTCTTATCCCAAAAGAAAACCATACATTTACAAGGAAATCTTAAAATAAAGGAAGCCCCAAGCTGAACCAACCCAGATCTTAACAACAGAAAGGCTTTATGCCTTTTCTGAGTCTCCCTGGAGACGTCAGGGAACATCCCACCCTCTTCCCCATGAACAGCATAGAACGTTTTTTTAAGTATAATTTCAAAAGCCACTCTCTGTCAGAAGGTAGAGCAAAAGTTACTAACAATGTGGAGACCGGTAGATAATTTTCCCGAGGAGATTGTAACAGAGCAGAAACATCCAAAGTATCCATAGTTAAAGCACCCTCTGATACCACTCCTACTTTCTTATCCATAGGTAAAAAGTAAGCTCTCACAATTGGGGGAATTAAATCAGTTGGTACTCCCAAATTCTCATGCATATATTTTTTAAATAAATCTACTGGCAACATATTTGCTACAACTGGAAAATTTAACAACCTAGCAGCTCTAACCACATTTTCTAAATTCTCTAACTTCATTTTCATAGATACATTATCTTTCACAATAGAGTCATTCAACGTTGAAACCTGAGTCATTTTCTGTTCACCCTCTTCAATTTTCAAACGAAGGTTCACCACGTCTCCCTGAACTCCAGATGACAAACTTTCCAATTTTTCCAACTGAGTTGTTGTTAACTCAATATGCTGACTGACCATAGAGGAGAGCTGTAGAATAGCTCCTCAAATCGCTTCCAGGGATATCTCCTTAGGTGGTTGCAACAAGGAACCTTTTATAATAGCAGCCTTCGGTGTAGAAGTCTTAAGCCCAGCATCTGCACCTACAGCTCGACTAGGTGAAATAACCGCCTCCAAGATTGTATCCAAGGCCGTTTCCTGGACCCTCACCTCTGAGGGTTGCACTCCAGCGCTTTCCTCCAGCAAGACCCGCTCAGCAGAAACCGCTCCACCACCTTCGGGCGGGGCAGCCTCTCCTCCCGCGAGAAGAGGCACCGGAGAAGTCAGACGCCTAGGCGGTAATCGATCGTCTGGGGAGAGAGAAACCTCCAGGGCATGCGCTACGGGAGCCACCACATCCGACAGCACCACGCCCGCTCGAATCTCCCCTTTCTGCCTTTCTGTTAGCTGAATGAACTTGTCCATCGGTCCCAAGGAATTGGCAGGTACAGGCTCCGCGGGAGGAGCCTTTGCTTTGCCCTTTCGCTTAGGAATGCTCAGCCCAAAAAACGCTCACGCTGCCATCTTGCCACAAACCACTCCCCTGTCCCATGCTTTTTTTAATTCAGATATTGTCCTTATCTCTACCACTTCCACTGGGAGACTATTCCACGGATCCACCACTCTTTCTGTAAAGAAGTATTTCCACATATCACTCCTGAATCTATCCCATTTCACCCTCATCCCATATCCTCTCACAGCAGAACTTGCTTTCAATTGAAAGAGGATCTCCCCCGTGCATTTATGCCACGGAGACATTTAAATGTCTCAATCATATCACATCTATCCTGCCTTTCCTCTAAGGCTGGGGTCACCAACCTCCAGCGGGCCGCACAGCCGACTACCGGGAGCCTCGCGGGCCGCACCCCCCTTCTCCCCGCCCCCGCGAAAAAAAACAACAAACGCAAAATGATGAAAACAATGGCTGATCACCTTTATTGAATTTAATGAGATGGCTGATGATTCATGCTAGCAGACAAACGCTTAAAGTCCGGCTTCACAGATGACACTGACAGGAGAAGGGACGCTTGCAGGTGGTCGTCGGTGAGCTGCAAGCGCGTGGATACAATGGCGGGAATCCTTGGCGGGCCGCACGTAATGTTAACCAGGGTAGAGCCTCGCGGGCCGCACGAAGGGACCTGCCCGCGGGCCGCAGGTTGGTGACCCCTGCTCTAAGGTGTACATATTATAAGATCCTTAAGTCTGTCCTCATATGCTTTATAATGAAGACTCTAACCATTTTAGTAGCCACTCTCTGTACTGATTCCATTCTGTTTATATCCTTTCGAAGGTACGGTCTCCAGAATTGCACACTATACTCCAAATGAGGTCGCACCAAAGACTTATACAGAGGCACTATCACCTCCTTTTTTCTGCTAGCCATTCCTCTCCGTATGCACCCAAGCATCCTTCTAGCTTTTGCTGTTGCCTTTTCTATCTATTTAGCTACTTTAAGATCATCATACACAATCACGCCTAAGTCCCGCTCTTCTTTAGTGGACAAAAGTACTTCACCCCCTATACTATATTGCTCCCTTGGATTGCTGCAGCCCAAATTCATGACCTTGCATTTTTTAACATTAAATCCCAGCTACCAAATTCTAGACCATTCTTCAAGCTTAGCTAGATCCCTCCTCATGTTATCTAAACCTTCCTGGGCGTCTACTCTATTGCAAATTTTGGTATCATCAGCAAAGAGGCAAACCTTACCCGACAGCCCTTCCACTATATCACTAACAAAGATGTTAAAACGAATCGGACCAAGGACAGATCCCTGCTGCACACCACTGGTAAATTTCTTCTCCTCAGAGTGAGCTCCATTTACCTATACACTTTGTCGCCTTCCACTCGACCAATTTCTAACCTAAGCAGTAACTTTAGGGTCCATCCCTAGGGTGCTCAGTTTGTTTATAAGTCACTTGTGAGGAACGGTGTCAAAGGCTTTACTGAAATCTAAATACACCACATCTAGGGATCTCCTTCGGTCCAACTCCCTGGTCACCCAGTCAAAGAAATCAATCAGATTTATCTGACAAGACCTGCCTCTGGTGAATTCATGCTGCCTCAGATCCTGTAATCCACTGGAGTCCAGAAACCTCACTATTTTCTCTTTCAGCAGCGTTTCCAATAATTTACTCACCACCGAAGTCAAACTAACCGGCCTGTAGTTTTCAACCACATCCTTCCACTTTTGTGTAAAGGGACTACAGGAGCCTCTCTCCAGTCCTTTGGCATCACTTCCGACTCCAACAAGGCATTGAAAAGGTCAGTCAGTGGAGCTGCTTGAACGTCCCCAAGTTCCCTCAGTATTCTAGGGTGTATCCCATCCGGTCCCATCACTTTGCCTATGTTTATGTTTATTAATTTGATATACCGCCATTCTGTAAAATCAAAGCGGTTTACAATGTTCAAATATACATAAGAACATAAGATATGCCATATTGGGTCAGACCAAGGTCCATCAAGCCCAGTATCCTGTTTCCAGCAGTGGCCATTCTAGGTCATACATACCTAGCAGTTTCCCCAAAAGACACAGGTTCCACAATGCTTGTATTGGGTCAAGCATTGATATCCTGGGTCCCTTTTTAATAATGGTTTATGGACCTTTCCTCCAGGAACTTGTCCAAACCTTTTTTAAACCGAACTACACTAACAGCCTTTACTACATGCACCGGTAACAAATTCCAGAGTTTGATTACACGTTGAGTGAAAAAAAATATTTTCTCTTATTTGTCTTAAATAGTTTACCCTGTAGCTTCATTGCAGGTCCCCTAGTCTTTCTATATTCTGATAACGTAAACAATTGATCTACGTTTACCCGTTCCACTCCATTCATTCATTTATAGACTTCTATCATATCTACAAAGAGAACCAAAGGCCAGAAAAGTAGAAAAGAAGTTACAATGAGTGACAAGACAGCAGATAGTAATCAGGCACACTAGACAGAGAAGGAAAACAGTGATAAGGGGTTGGGAAAGGCAAGATCACACAAAAGGGGAGGTCAAAGGCTAAGGAGGTGGGTTTTCAGTTTTTTTTAAAAGTGGTGTAATGGTGTTCAAGCCTGAGGGAAGTGGGTAAGGAGTTCCAAAGTGCAGGACTGATAAAGAAGAATGCAGAGGAGCGAGTGGACTGTAGATGTGCACGTGAGGGAGAGGGGAGGTGAAGGCGATTTATGTGAAGTGACCGGAGAGAACGACTGGGAATATGAAATTGAATAAGGTCTGCTAGATATTGTGGTGTGTTAGTGTAAAGGGCCTGATGGACCAAGGTGAGGATTTTGAAACAAATACGGAAATCAAGGGGCAGCCAGTGGAGGTGAATAAGAAGAGGTGTTACGTGTTCCCGATGTGTAGTTTGTGTAATGATGCGTGCGGCGGTGTTCTGAATGTGTTGTAATCTGTGTAACTGTGACTGTGGAAGACCAATAAGAACAGAGTTGCAAAAATCAATAAGTGACATAACCAGTGACAACAAAAGAGTAGTGAGGGCTTGTGGAGTGAGAAAGGGCTGGATAGCACGGATCTGATGAAGAAAGAAAAAGGAAGTCTTAGTGACATGAGAAATGTGGGCCTGGAAGGCGAGATCAGAATCAAAGTGAACACCTAGATACCGGAAACAGGAGACCAAAGGTAGAGGTGATCCAGAGAATGAGGGGGCCACCGGTGGTGAAGAACTGCCGTGAGTAAACCAGATAGCCACGGTTTTAGCCAAGTTTAGATGCAGACAATTAGTGGTAAGCCAACCCGCAACAGCTGAAAAATAGGAATTGAGGATGGAGAGATCGGGATGGAGAGGGGAAGTGTGGTGTAGAAGAACCAGGTCATTAGCATAGTAAAAGGCAAAAATCCCAAATTGTTGTATCAGAAGAGCGAGTGGTACCAGAAAGAGTTTAAAAAGGAGAGGTGTTAGTACAGAGCTCTGGGGCACCCCACAGAACAGTGGAAAAGGGTCAGAGGATAGGACAGGACCAGACAGAGAAAGAACAGCCCAGGACCGAGAGGAAAGATAAGAGTGGAACTAACGATACACTGTGATACAGAGGCCAGCCTCGTGTAGGCGAGATAGAAGAAGGGAATGGTCAACCAGGTCAAAAGCTGCAGATAAATCTAGAGACATCGCCACCAAGAAATCACCACGATCATAAGCTACGTGCAATTCGTTGAGAAAAGCAAGAAGGTCAGTCTCAACACTGTGACCCGGATGAAACCCTGATTGGTGGGGGTGAAGAAAGTGAGTGGAATCCAAGTGATGAGATAGTTGTGCAGACTGTTTTTTCAAGAATTTTAGAAAGAAAGGGGAGATTGGAGACGGGGCGATAGTGAGCTGGAACGAGGGGGTCAAGTGAGGGTTTCTTAAGAATAGGACGAATAAGAGCGTGCTTCCAGGAGTGGGGAAAGATAGCTGTGGAAAGACTAGTATTGATCATGATAAGGACTGAGGGGATGAGAGCAAGAGAGGGTGTAAGTAACCAAGAAGAGGGGATAGGGTCCAGAGAGCAGTACGTAGGTCTTATTAGAAGAAGAGATTATTCCAATGAGTTTGGTTGTAGTAAGTGGGTGGAACGAGGCCCAGGCATGCAAGAGTTGGAAGACGGGGGGGGGGGGGGGGGGAAAAAAGAAGAGAAGAGGAAATAGGAGGAGGACAGTATGGTAGTGACGCCCTAAGGTCAAGGATCTTAGTGTTGAAAAAGGATGCTAGTTGTGAGGGAGCAGGAGCTGACTGGGAAAGCACAGAGGTAGAATCTGGTCGAAGTGACATGAGGGACTTGAGAACAGTGTAAAGATGGTGGGTCTGGTTTGGAGTAGAGGAAATGGTGGTAGAGAAGTAAGCTTGTTTGGCCTTGTGAACTTGGGAGCGATAATAGGAGTGATGTGCTTTGAAGGATGATGACGTGGTTATAGAGGGAGCCTTCCGCCATAGCTGCTTGAGCATGACGGAGGTGGGTGCGGAGAAGGTCAAGGCCACTGTGAAACGAGGGTTGTGAAGGACTTTGATGTGAGGAATGTGGCTGTAAAGGGGCTAAATGGTCAAAAGCGGCAGAGAGACTAGAGGACCAGAGAGAAACCTGTAAATCAGGGGAAAAGGTGGGGAACTCAGGAGGTAAAAGGTCCCCAGCAGCTGGAAAGTGTTGAAGAGTAAGCGGGGTGATACGACGGGAGTAGCATAAGGGGGTAGATGGATGGGGGGAATGGGCTGTCTGAGAGAGGGGCAAAGATTTTACTGTAGAAAGGAGAGAATGAAAGGTCAAACAATAGTGATATGTCCAGGGTAGAGGTATAGTACAGATATGTTGTATGAGGAAGGTAGAAGAGGTTGGGGAAAGAAGAAAGAAGCAAATCAAGAGTGTGGCCTGCTGAGTGAGTGGGAAAGGAGACATGCTGAGAAAGAGACAGATCCTATAAAAAAGAGACAAAAGAGTGATCCCTAGAGGAAGAGGGTGAGTCAAGATGCAGATTAAAGTCCCCTGCAATGAGTAAACGGGGAAAGGCCAGTGATAGATCCGAAATAGTCAGTAAAAGAGAATCCCAAAGATCGGGGCGAAGTGTCGGAGGGGAATAGATAAGAAGAATGTGCATGGGAGGAGAGGTTTGGAGACAGAGCAAGAGAGCTTGCGTATAGTGCAACAGAGGAGAGGAGACTTGCATAAAGCCAAGAGAGGAGTGCACAAGAGCCGCCACACCACCACCTATGCAACCTGTGTGGGGAACAGAGACAGCAGTGAAACCAGGGGGGAAACAGGGAGCGAGAAGAGCATCCTCCCCATCCTTTAACCAGGTCTCGGTAAGGAGTAAAAGATCATGGATTAATAGGGTTTTAGTTCTTAAAGATCAACAATTGAGGCCCAACTTGATAGAATAGGGATGGACAGTGGTCAGAGAGGAAGAAGAAGAGTGAGTATGAGAGGAGGACAAACAAGAAAGAAGGTTACTTGGGCAGCGATAAAGAGACCCATTAGACCTAGAAGGATACACTGATGAACCAGGACGGTTGCCCCACAGCACAGGGATGGAGACCATAAAACACCAATCAGGCAATGTGACAGAGAGCAAGTGGGAAGGAGGAAAGCAGCGTGATAGACCTACCTGGAGCACTGGAGTCAGACGGCTGATGTACCGACAGAAGGGGACGATGGGGACCTTAACCGGGATGGAACCAGGCTGCTGGCATTAACCTTTAAAAAGGAGATAGAGCAGCTTTTAAACTAGATAACAGGGGAAAGCCGACAGTCGCCCAAGAGCGGATGGTTCGGAAGAATGTATCCTTGAAGGATACTACCAAAAGCAGAGAGGTTCCAAAAAAGAGTAAAGTAGCCCAAATGCCCTCAAGTATGGAGCAGACAGAGCTTAAAGATCCCAAATTACCCATGTCTACCAATAGCCAAATTAATATGAATAAAATACAGTCTCTAAAATGCTTGTATGCAAATGCTAGAAGTCTAAAAAATAAGATGGGAGAGTTAGAATATATAGCACTAAATTAGAGGTTAGATATGATTGGAATATCAGAGACATGGTGGAAGGAGGACAACCAGTGGGACACTGTGATACCTGGGTACAAACTATATCTTAATGATAGAGCTGATCAAATTGGTTGAGGGGTTGCGCTCTATGTTAGAGAGGACATTGAGTCAGAAAGGATTAAAGTTTTGCAGGAAACAAAATTTGCTGTAGAATCTCTATGGATTGAAATTCCATGTAAAAAGGGGAAAGCGATGGCAGTGGGGGTGTACTATCAACCACCTGCCCAGAATGAACAAATGGATGATGAAATGCTCAAAGAAATCAAGGAAGCTAACAAAAGTTACAGCGCAGTAATAATAATGGGTGATTTCAATTACCCCGGTATCGACTGGGTCAGTGTCACGGCAGGACATGCTAGGGAGATAAAGTTCCTAGATGAAATAATGACTGCTTCTTGGAGCAGCTGGTTCATGAACCGACCAGAGGGGAAGCAATATTAGACCTAGTCCTTAGTGGAACACCAGATCTAGTGCAAGAGATAAGGGTGTTGGGGCCACGTGGCAATAGTGATCATAGCATGATCGCCTTTGATTTAATTAGTGGAGGAGGGATATTAAGGAAATCCACAGTACTACTTTTTAACTTTCGAAAAGGAGACTATGATAAAATGAGGAAAATAGCTCAGAAAAAAACTAAAAGGAGCAGTTGCAAAGGATAAAGACGTACATCAAGCTTGGGTGTTGTTGAAAAATACTATCTTGGAAGCCCAAACCAGCTTTATTCCACTCTTTAAGAAAAGTGGAAGGAAGTCCAAAAAACTGCCAGCATGGTTTAAAGGTGAGGTCAGAGAGGCTGTTGCTGCCAAAAAAGCATCTTTCTGGAAATGGAAAAAAAGAGCCAAACAACGAAACCTGGAAACAGCACAAGCACTGGCAAGTCAAATGCAAGGCACTGATAAAGCAGGCAAAGGGAGAATTTGAGAAGAAGCTTGCTGTGGAAGCA
Organism: Ichthyophis bannanicus; assembly: GCA_033557465.1. Lineage (NCBI taxonomy): Eukaryota > Metazoa > Chordata > Amphibia > Gymnophiona > Ichthyophiidae > Ichthyophis > Ichthyophis bannanicus. The sequence goes on from CM066033.1 coordinate 778,624,786, forward strand.
AAAACACAAAATAAAGATTTTTTTAAGTACATTCGTAGCAAAAAACCTGTGAGAGAGTCAGTTGGTCCATTAGATGATAGAGGAGTTAAAGGGGCACTAAGAGGCGACAAGGCGATAGCGGAGAGACTGAATTAATTATTTGCTTCGGTCTTTACTGAGGAAGATGTAGGGATGTTACCCATGACTGAAGTGGTATTTAAAGGTGCAGAAGAATTGAAGGAAATATCGATATATCGGGAAGATGTATTACAACTATTAGATAAACTGAAGAGTAGCAAATCACCTGGGCCGGATGGTATACATCCAAGGGTGTTGAAAGAACTGAAATATGAGATTGCAGACCTGCTATTAGTAATCTGTGAACTATCATTAAAATCATCTCTAATACCTGAAGACTGGAGGATCACCAATGTAACACAAATTTTTAAAAAGGGTTCCAGGGGTGATCCGGGAAACTACAGACCGGTGAGCCTCACGTCAGTACCGGGAAAAATGGTAGAAACCATCATAAAGAATAAAATTACTCAGCATGTAGATAGTCATGGCCTAATGGGAGACAGCCAACATGGCTTTAGACAAGGAAGATCTTGTCTTACTAATCTGTTATGTTTTTTTGAAGGTGTGATTAAACAGGTGGACAAAGGTGAGTCAGTTGATATAGTGTATCTGGACTTTCAGAAAGCCTTTGACAAGGTCCCTCATCAGAGACTTTTGGCAAAACGAAAGAGTCATCGGATAGGAGGCAGTGTACTACTGTGGATCAGGAACTGGTTAAAAGAGAAAGCAGAGGGTTGGGCTAAATGGCCAATTTTCCCAATGGAGAAAGGTGAATAGTGGTGTACCCCAGGGATCTGTGCTGGGTCCGCTGCTTTTTGACATATTCATAAATGACCTGGAAAGGGGAATAACGAGTGAGGTTATCAAATTTGCAGATGACACAAAACTATTTAAAGTTGTTAAAACCCAAGAGGATTGTGGAAAATTCCAAGAGGATCTTGATAAATTGGAAGACTGGGCATCAAAATGGCAGATGAAATTTAATGTGGACAAGTGCAAAGTTATGCACCTAAGGAAGAACAACCCAAACTATGGTTACAAGATGCAAGGTTCCACATTAGGAACCACCACCCAGGAAAAAGATTTAGGCGTCATTGTGGATAACATGTTAAAACCCTCGGCCCAGTGTGCAGCGGCAGTCAAGAGAGCAAATAGAATGCTAGGTATCATAAGGAAAGGAATGGAAAATAAAACAAAAGATATTATAATGCCTCTATATCGTTCCATGGTGAGACCGCATCTTGAATATTGTGTGCAATTCTGGTCGCCATATCTTAAAAAGGATATAGCGTTATTAGAAAAGGTTCAGAGAAGAGCCACCAAAATGGCAAAGGGGATGGAAGGATACTCCTATGAAGAAAGGCTAAAAAGGTTAGGGCTCTTTAACCTGGAAAAGAGATGGCTGAGGGGAGATATGATAGAAGTCTATAAATTAATGAATGGAGTGGAACGGGTAAACGTAGATCGATTGTTTACGTTATCAGAATATAGAAAGACTAGGGGACATGCAATGAAGCTACAGGGTAAACTATTTAAGACTAATAAAAGAAAACATTTTTTTCACTCAACGTGTAATCAAACTCTGGAATTTGTTACCGGAGGATGTAGTAAAGGCTGTTAGTGTAGCTGGGTTTAAAAAAGGTTTGGACAAGTTCCTGGAGGAAAGGTCCATAAACCATTATTAAGAAGGGACCCAGGATATCAGTGCTTGACCCAGTACAAGCACTGTGGAACCTGTGTCTTTTGGGGAAACTGCTAGGTATGTATGACCTAGATTGGCCACTGTTGGAAACAGGATACAGGGCTTGATGGACCTTGGTCTGACCCAGTATGGCATATCTTATGTTCTTATGAGCCAAAAGAGCAGTGCAAATAAGCAGAAGAGTATTCCCAGGTTGAAGGTAGTGCCTACGCCACCGGAGCGGACTACTTTAAGTTTAGTTAGTTTCTCACAAACACAGTCTTCTGAAAATTCTTCAAGATGCCCCTCACTTCTCTTCCTGTTTGTGGGTGTTTTCTGAGGTGTTGTTCCTGGTTCTTCATCTGTGAACACGGAACAGAAATATTTGTTAAGCAATTCTGCTTTATCCTCATCAGCTTCTACATATTCGTCCCCTTCACCCTTGAGTCTGACAATACCACTTTTGCCCTTCCTCTTCTCACTAACATATCTGAAAAATGTCTTATCCCCCATCTTATTGCATTGGCTATTTCCTCCTCTTTTTGAATCTTTGCTTTCCTGACTATTTTGCTAGCTTCTCAAGTTTTCCCAAATATAGATGCCTGTCTTCCTCTCTCTGTGATCTCTTGTATTTCATGAAAGCCTCCCTCTTTTTCTTCACCTTTTCAGCTACTTCTTTCGAAAACCATAGCAGTCTCCTTTTCCTTTTACCTTTATTTACCATTTTAACAAAAAGATTGGTTGCCCTTAAAATATCCTCTTTCAGTTTTGCGCACTTTCTACATCTCCCAGCTGTTCCCATCCCGCTAACGACTCCCTGAGGTATTGGCCCATCTTGGCAAAGTTAGTTTTCCTAAAGTCTAAGACCCTCACTTTTGAATGGATTCTAACAGCCCTAGTCCTAATACTTAATCAAACCATCTGGTGATCACTGGATGCAAAATGATCTCCCACTATAACATCAGAAACACTATCACCATTGGTAAGCACCAAGTCCAGTATGGCCCCTTCACGTGTGGGTTCTGTTACCAATTGCCTGACTAGTTCTCCCTGTAGAGAATTCAGGATCTCCTTACTTCTAGATGATATTGTAGCAGGAATGTGCCAATCAACATAATCCCCTATCAGTAGCACTTCCCCACTCCTAGCAATGCTGCGTATATCTTCAATTAACTCTCCATCCACCTCTTCTTCTTGTGAGGAAGGTCTGTATATCACGCCAATGCAAATAGATTTCTCTTTCCCTCTTTCTAGTTTAACCCACAGTGCCTCCTTTCTCCCTTTTAAGCTCTGTAATTCCAAAGCTTTAATATTATTTTTTACATATAGTGTCACTCCTCCTTCCCTTCTTCCTACCCTGTCCTTTCTGAATAAAGTATAGCCTGGTATAGTTACATCCCAGCCATAGTTTTGTGTGAACTATGTTTCTGTAACTGCCACTAAATCCAAGTCAGCCACTCCCATTAAAGCTTCAACATCTGGGATATTATTTCCCATGCTATGGGCATTTATACATTCTGCTTTCCATATGTTGCCCCTTTTACCCATTTCCATAAAGGTATTTAATGTTTCACTTACCTGGGGGCTTTCTTCACCCATCTCCAACGAATCTAGTTTAAAGCCCTCTTCAGTAGATTAGCCAGACTGCTACTGAAGACACATCGACCTTTCATCACTGAGCTTCCAGGAAGCTCAAAAAAAGTGAGTTCCTGCATGTAGTTGGGGTGGAGGGGGGCACCAGATTCATTAATCACACGGGGCGCATTTCTAGCTTGTTACGGTCCTGCATTAAGGCCCTCCTTAAGAATACCTTTATGGCTTCTGCCTTAGGCTCTCAGGTGGCCTTGTGTACAGGCCTGGTGACCCGAGCCCTCTCACACTCAATTCAGAACTGCCAGATAGCCCAGAAGACAGCAAGATTGGAATCTGGAGCTGCATATATGGCTGATGTCCTGTATGACTTGGTCAGCATCTCATCTAAGTCCATGGCAGCAGTAGTAGTGGCTAGGCGGTGGCTTTGGCTTCATAACTGACTCGATTGTAAGCTCTGATGAGCAGGGACTGTCTCTTACCTGTCTGTGCAGCGCTGCATACGACTTGTAGCGCTATATAAATGCTCAGTAGTAGTACTATAATTGGTTGAGTGATGCTTCTTCTAAGCTACTGCAGAGCAAGCTCCCCTATAGGAGTAAGTTGCTCTTTGGGAAGGACCTGAAGAAGTTTATGAAAGACCTGGGTGAGGTTCACCCTCAGAGGCTCGAAGAAGATAAGTCCAAGGAGATAGAAGTGCATTGTGTGGGGCCTTGCATGGATCATGACAATGTCCTCAGTTCCTAGGAATTCAGATAGGTCCTAAGCCTAAGAAAGGTCAGTCCTTTCAGGGCTCTCGATGTCCTTGAGACTCAGTGGTGGCCCCTGTAGGAATCAGCAAACTACCACAATGAGATCCAGCCAAAGTTCTGCTAGTTGAGGGGGAGTGCCTCTGTCTATTTCTCTCAGAATTGTGCCACATCACGTTAGATCACAGGGTCCTCAAGATCCTCAGTCTTCAGTAAGTTGAACCCTAATTAACAGCCTTAAAGATAGGCATTACTACTCAAAGATGAGTATAATGTTTGCTGTGATCTGCTTCTATGTATTGTAAATTTAAGGCTTCCCCAACTATGGGAGGCTCTCAGCAAAAATTTGTTTGTTGGCCCCAAATATGAACCTATGCCACTGGTCCATAGAAGCTTAAATGGAGAGTTATGTATGCAACATCTGGGCACCTCTTTTACTAGAGGAGCAGGATATAGTGTGAGTAAAAGCTATCAATTATAACCTCTCCTGAGGCTGTGAAGTGTAGCATGGGGGCAGGGCCAGTGCAAGGACTGGAGGCGCCCTAGGTGGGTACTCCATCATGCTGCTCCTGCTGCCTCCCCCTGTGCCCATTGCCGCCAGTGGCACCTCTCTCCAGAGTCAACAGTGGTGGCAATTATCCCTGAAACTGTGATTCAGCACTTACCCTGTCTCTGGGGCTGCATTGCAGTTTCATTCTATTCAATCTGTCGCTTTGGCACCCGCTGTGCTGCAGACTTCCAGTTTATATAGAACCGGAAGTCCAGGGCTGAAGTGGCAGATTGAATAGAATGATACCGCGACGCAGCCCTGGAGACAGAGGGTAAATGCTGCATCACAATTTCAGAGTTAATTGCCACTGCTGTTGGCCCCAGAGAGGGGTGCCAGTAGTGGCAGTGGGTGCGGGGACACTCCTGGAGGGCCGGCGCTCTAGGTGATTGTCTAGTTCACCTAATGGTAATACCAGCCCTGTATGGGGGAAGCAACTTTGTCAAGACCTTATCTTTTGTGGATGTGAAATTCCTCTTGGAACTCTGCTCATACTCAGCACAGTCACTTAAAAAAATGCAATGATCAATTGAATTGGCTGTCCAAAAAAAGATAATTTTTACTGCACAGATTTTTCAACACATATAGCCAAGCACCTGAAAAACACAAATGTGGGGGAAAAAAGGTTAAATAGTAAGATAAAAGGGATTTCCCAGCTCCCTGGGTTCTTTTCCATTCTACTAGGTCATCCAGTCTTCCTAACTAGTTAAACACTTTCAACATTCTCTGATCTCTAGGTGACTCCTTGAGTTATTCCTCTCTGATTATGGATTCACTGAAGCCCTGCTTACTCTTCAGGTTCATAGAACATCTAGGGATCGGTGAAGGTACAGGCCCTTATTTCCGCTCACTTAGGAAAGATTTCTTTCATTTGTCTATCGACCACATTGTCCCTAGAACCTACTCTTTCAGAGTCCAGGTACTTCAGCCACGAGGCACAGACACTCTACAGGAAAGATTGAGAAGTATGATCTAGCCACTCAAGGCTACTTTTACCTATGGGCAAAAAGGGATATCTGCCCCAGACCCTGCATAACAAGGGATCCATAGGTACAAGTAAACTTTTTTCTAAGTCACCTGATCTTTTTGGCCACTAGTCTCTAACTCCCCATTAAAAAGAATAAAGGCAGGCAGCATTGGGGAAGTTATGTCTGGGAATGAGGGGGAGGGGAGGGTTTGCAACGTCACGGGCAGTTGTTCAGTTTCCCCCCTGCAGCTGGCAAGAACAATTCTGCCTGTCTGACGGCACTGTTCTAAATGGATCACTGTGGGCTGTGGGATCTCTGACAATGTGCAACACTGCTTTCCATCGATTCTGGTGCTTAGTATTGAGCTTTTCTCTGCAGTCTACTTTCTCCCTCAATTTCAGTGATTATTTTTCATTAGTGAGCCAGTGTCATCAGTGCTGCTCTTCTCCATGGCCTGCCTCTTCATTCCATCCCTGCACTTCCTGTTCAGAGGCAGGCCGTGGGGAGAGGCAGCACATAGATTCAAAGACCCTTCAGCTGGTGTTACTGAGGTGTCAAAATCAAAGAGGAACATCAGGGAAAGTAGGGAAGGGATGAGGAAGGAAAAAGGAGGAGGTGGCGGAAGAGAAAGGGATGGAGGAAAAGAAGGGAAAGGTGGAAGCAATGAAAGGTAGGAAAAGATGGAGGAGAGACATATGTAGCACACAGGATCCTAGAGAATTCACAAAGAAGATAAAAACACACCTATTAAGGGAATATTTTAGGACCTAATACTAGATCATATTCCACCACAATCCTCATCTACCCTTAGTCATCCCCACTCCCTCCCCCCCTCACCTATCCAATGATCCATTAGTTGGAATGTTTAAATGTTAAGATTAGTTCATAACATGCAAATAGGTTAAACAAGTTCCACTTTGTTATGTTTACTTTATGTTTTTTAATCTGTTCAGTGTAATTCCTAATGTACTATTCCAAATGTTAGGAGCATATTCCATCTTCTCTGTAACCCGCTTTGAATTTAAGATGGCAGTTGACGGCAATCTGCCTTTACTTGACCCTCGTCCTTTACCCTTGACCCTGTTTTTCCCTTTTAAATCTGTACCCCCATGCCTCCTACCCGCTTACTGTACTATTTTTACTTTCTTATCAAATATTGTAACTTCTTTTATTATTTATTTTTAATATTTTAATTATTTTTAACATTGTAAACCGCATAGATTGTACTTTCAGAGTTGCGGTATATTAAATAAAACATATCCATAACCAACCATAAGGCGGGATATAAAAATAGTTAAATAAATAATAATGAAGCCAAGGAAGACAGAGATAATGGAAGGAGAAAAGAAGAAGGGAAGAATAGGGAAGATATGAGGAAACAACCAATGGAAGGATGGAGAAGAGAGATGAGGGGTGGAGGATATAAAGATGAGGGAAGCGAAAAGGATGCATCTGTTGTGTGAGAGGAGCAGGTGAAGAGTGTATATAGGTGAAACTTGAAGAGGGATGTGGTTAGCAAGAGGGTAATGAGGAATGTTTGTGTGAGAAGGACAGAAAAGGGAAGCCTACAAAATTACCATAAAGTAGGATAAAGAAATACAAGTGAAAAAGAAAAGAAATGACATGGGACACGAAAATTAGATCAGCATGCAGCAGCAGGACAGAAACATTCAGAAAAAAAGTCTGCCAGAATAGAATGGAGGCGAGAAGAAACTATAAAAACTGGAGGGAAGAGGAGTTGTAGAAAAATGGAAAAAGAATAAGAAAAGCCAAAAAGAAAAGAAAATGTAAAATATAAAGAAATCAGATTAATGTAAAATCATAAGAAAAGAACAATAAAAGATTAATAAAAGAGCAAGGTAAAAGAAATGGAAATTTTAATTGAAGATATTTACTATTGCTATGAAAGGGGAAGTGCTATTGGTAGGTGATTTCAAATTGCCAAATGTTCTTTAGAACATCCCAACCGCAATGTCAACTAGATGTAGAGAGATAGAAACATAGAAATATGACGACATAAAAAGACCACATGGCCTATCTAGTCTGTCCTTCCATATCAACAACTACAACAGTCCCTTTTTTTCTTTTAGAGATCCTCTGTGTTTGTCCCATGCTTTTTTAAATTCAGTTACTGTCCTCATCTCCACCACCTCCACTGGGAGACTATTCCATGGATCCACCACTCTTTCCGTAAAGAAATATTTCCGCATATCACTCCTGAATCTATCCCCCTTCACCCTCATCCCATATCCCCTCCTAGCAGAACTTGCTTTCAATTGAAAGAGGCTCTCCCCCTGAACATCTATGCCACGGAAGTATTTAAACATCTCAATCATATCACCTCTATCCCGCTTTTCCTCTAAGGCAGCAGTTCTCAACCTGTGGGTCGTAACCCCCACAGGGGTTGCCTCAGGATTTACCAGGGCTACCTCACTAGCATCTGCGCTATGGACTCCAGTTCGTCAATGTTACAAAAAAAAACAAAAAGACAAGATTTTAAACATAGCTGTGTTGGAGCTTTGCTGCTTCAATTGCCAGACCTGCCTTAGAGCGCACGGGCTGCTGGTGAGACGGTCTTTAAATTACAGTGCCAAGTCTTCACTCATGTCCCAGGCACTCCAGACGTTTTTGTGAGGAGAGACCGGAACTCGTTGCGTTTCCCCTGGCAACAGTGGTGCAGCGTCGGTGCCAGCAGGTTCCACTTATGGTGAAGGATTAAACGTGGGAGCAGACGCCTTCCGAGGTCTTTGTTTCTGTGCCCCTGAGAGGCGTAAGTGCAGCAACGGTGGATGTGTTCTGCACCAAGGATTATCTAAAGGTGAGCGTTGCTCTCAGCTCTACCTGAAAACAAAAAAAGCCGCTTCTGCACGACTCCTATGCTATTACAAGTTATCAGCTAGTTTAAGTTTGAGCACAGTTTGAGCCAGTCTGGTTTTACCCTATTTAAAAAATGTGGCGTTTCGGACTCCCCCCCCCCACCCTTTCAATCGGCTCTCTGCCTGGTTCAGCCACATGGCGGAGGAAGTTTGGACCGATCTTGCAGTATCTATTCTCATGGTTGGGGGAAGGGGGCACACTGTAACCTAGGTCTCGGTAGTCTGCTTCTAAATGTTTAGGCTGGTTCCTAAATACCAAGAATTTGTCAAGACCTCCATGATCTACTCTTTGGGATCCTGCTGGGTACCTGTGACTAGGATTGTCCACAGTCATAAACATGCTGCTGGGCTTAATGAGCCTTTGATCTGACCCACTGTGACACGTGGGTGCTACCACCATCTGAGACTGAATTTATAGTGCCACTGAACCATCAAGGGTTCCTTACTACAGCAAAACTAACTTTATCATAATGGGAGAATACTGTACCTCAAAGAGTTGTTAGCTAGATGGGGACATCTGGAGAAAGTAAAAAAGAAAAACAGTGGGCAAAACTGAAAGGAGATATTTTAAAGCAGGGCTCGACAAACGTCCGGTGTCAGGTCGCCATGGTGACTAAAAAACTGGACCTGGTGCCTGGGGATCGGAATACCATGCTGCTGCACAGAAGATCCCAATTGTGGCCTGGACCAACCCTGGCTGCCCGTGCGAATTCCATCTCCTGTGGGCAGAAGAGAAGGGGGTAGCCACGATCGTGGCAAAGATCTCTTCTGTCTGCCCATGGGAGATGGGATCCCTGAGGGCAGAAGAGAAGGGGAAAGTTGCGATTGTGGCACAGATGCAAGATGTCTGACTGCAAGAGATGGGATTCCCGTGGACAAACAGCTTGCATCTAGGCTGCGATCGTGGTCTTCCTCTGCTCTTCTGCCCACGAGATGAGATCCCTGCAGGCAGTCTGCTGACTTCGGCAGTGATCACAACCCATCTCTCCTGTACTGCTTCCCAGGATCCAGTCTCCTGCAGGCAGAAAAGGGGAACTTGCAATAAAAAAAACCCCAAAAGTTAAATGGAGGGTGGGGAGGGTGAACTACAACATTTTAAAGGACCAATAACAAAAAAAAAAAATAAGGAAAGAGGATGAGGGGTGAATAGAGGGCAGGGGTAAAGTGCTAGGGGGAAGAGGAAGAGTCTGTAAGGGGAACAGAGTGGGGAGGGTTTGGAGGGGGAAGGAAGAGTGCAAGGTTAAAGGGTTGAATGCATGGGGAGAAAAGGACACAATGCCTATTTACTGAAAGGTGCATTCCCCTCCCCCGTCCCCACCCACAAGCCCCACACACTCACACACACAGGCACCCACCTCCGTAGGACAGACACGTACCCCAGCTCCACATTACATATACATGCACACACAGAAACCTCAAGTCCGCATTGCACACACAGAAGCTCCCCAGCTCTGCAGCACACACAGATATGCACTGCAGCCCTGCACCCATTCACACAAAGGCACTCACCACCACATCCCATGCACAGACTGGCACAACACGGTTGCACCACACACCTACACAGACACTTGCTATCTGAAGCTATAGCTGTTGTTATCTAAAGATGACTCACAGCATAGGAACTCTGGGGCTGGTCTCAGGAGATCTGAGAAAACAGGGTTACTTACCTGTAACTAGAGTTCTCCGTGGACAGCAGGATAAGTCAGCCACACCTGGTGACGTCATCCGACGGCGCCATGACGGAAGTGCTATCTAGAGCTCAGAGACTTCTGAGCATGTGTGAGGTGGCCCCACCTCCCCGGCCCGCCCCTAGCCAGGTCAGTGATTGACTAGCTATGCCCTAGAGGCTAGGGTGCGGGCCGCGCAGGCCAACCCTCATCCAGGGGAGGTGGGTGGGAATGTGTGGCTGACTTATCCTGCTGTCCACGGAGAACTCTCGTTACAGGTAAGTAACCCTGTTTTCTCCTTGGACAAGCAGGATGTGTCAGCCACACCTGGTGTCTCCCAAGCAATGTGATGATGCGCTGTGGAGGATGAGGGAGGCATGAGATAGACCAGGCATAATCAGCCTGGAGTGCCAGGCATTTATTCTTGAGTGCAAAACAGCAACATACAGTGCAAACAGCATACTAACAAGGTAGCTGTAACATACGTACAGTGCAAGGAGCATAATAATAAGGAAACTGCAAACATACTTCAAGGTGCAAGTGTAACACGGCAAAGTAGACATAAATGTGCAAAAATAAGCAGTGTAAACATCAACTGTGCAAACTAGCAGGTAACAAGGCACTCGAGTTTTGGCTCAGGCCTGAGGTAGAAGGACCTGGCTGGCCCCCCTAGGGGGCGTCACCCGGGGGCAGAGCCACTGGGTTGGGCTGGTCGGCCGTACTGGGTAGGAGTCTCAAGGCTGCAGTTGCGGTGGCCGCAGATAGGACTGCTCGACCAAAAGAGCTGTCTGATTCCGCTTGGAGATCAAGGCAGTAGTGTTTTTGGAAGGTGAGTTGCGAGGACCACGTGGCGGCTTTGCAGATGTCGCTTACTGGAATCTCTTGCAAGCTGGCGAGCGAGGTAGCTAGTGCGCGGAGTTGATGAGCACCCGCTTTCTGTGCTGGGAGGGCGCCCGCCCTTTGTAGGCAGTAAGAGACGCAGTCAGAAATCCAATGGGAGAGCATACGCTTGGTGACAGGCCGCCCGGGTTTGTTAGGGTCAAAGGACACGAAGAGCTGAGTCCCGAGCCTAACGGCGGCCGTCCTGTCAATGTAGATGCGCAGGGCTCGGACGCCGTCCAGAGTGTAAAGTCGACGCTCTTCAGGTGATGAATGTGGAGCTGGGAAGAATGAAGGGAGTTCCACGGACTGGTTGACGTGAAAGGCCGAGGCAACCTTAGGCACAAACTTTGGGTGGGTTCGGAGGGATGCTCGGTTATGATAGAGCTTCATGTACAGTGGGTGGGCCACTAGCGCTTGTAGCTCGCTGATCCTCCTTGCCGAGGTGATGGCGATGAGGAAGAGTGTCTTCCAAGACATGTATTTGCTATCCGCCGTGAGCAGGGGCTCGAACGGCTCTTGCGTAAGCTGCTGCAAGACAACATTGACAACATTGCTGCAAGGTCCCACGTCGGTACTGGTTTCTGGACAGGGGGCTGCAAATTCCTGAGGCCTCTCATGAAGCGTGTCGCGATGGGCAGGGTAGCAAGAGAGCCCGTGGTCGAGTCGCTCCTGAGTTCGTGAAGAGAGGCAATTGCTGCGAGGTGGACTTTGATGGATTGTGGCTTTAAGCCCAGGTTGAAGAGCAACGAGAGGTACTGCAGGACTGAAGGCACGGGGCAAGAGGCTAGCCTGACTCCGTGGCCTGCACACCATACGCTGAAACGCTTCCATTTGAGGCTGTAAGATTTCCTTGTGGACAGTCTCCTGGAAGCCAGGACTATCTGTTGCACCTCCGTGGTTAGGTCGGCGAGGTTCATCCTTTCAGCCTCCAGGCTGTCAAGGATAGGGTCTGGAGACTGGGGTGCAGGGTTTTGCCATCGTTCTGTGTTAGCAGATCTGGTCTCATCGGTAACCGGACTAGCGGTTCCTGAGCGAGTCGAAGCAACAGGGAGAACCACATCTCTCGTGGCCAGTAGGGGGCGATTAGTATGACGTGCGCCCTGTCCCTGACGATCTGTTGAATAGTCGCCGCCATGAGAGGGGTTGGGGGGAAGGCGTATACCAGAGCCCATTTTCCCCAAGGTACGGCAAATGCATCCGAGGCTGTTCTTTGGCATGAGGGGTGCTTGGAGCAGAAAAGCTGGCACTTTGTGTTGACTTCTGTCGCAAAGAGGTCGATCTGGGGAGTTCCCCAACGACGGAAGATGTTGCACGCCACCTCTTCATGAAGCGCCCACTCGTGAGGTTGGAGCTGCCTGCTCAGCTTGTCCGCTAAGGCGTTCTGTTCCCCGGGGAGGTATGTCACCTGAAGGAAGCAGTTGTTGGCCAGAGCTAATGACCATGTCGCGAGGGCCTCCTTGCACAGGGAATGAGATCCCGTGCCCCCTTGTTTGTTGATGTAGAACATGGTCACTTGATTGTCTGTCTGAATCAGGACTGATTTGCTGGCCAGATGTGACTTGAATGTCTGCACGGCATACCTGACCGCCCTGAGCTCGAGAAGGTTGATGAAGGGACTGCTCTGTTCTGGACCAGGCTCCCTGTGTGCTGAGATGTAGAAGGTGTGCCCCCCATCCCGAGGAGGAGGCATCCATTGTAAGGATGAGTTGGTAGCCGCGCGGTTGTAGCTCCTTGCCCACTGAGAGGTTGGCTGGGTCAGTCCACCAGCGCAGGCTCTGGACAACCTTGGACTTGATGGGGATGCGGGTGGAGAGTGGTTGGGAGAATTGTCTCCAGTGGGTACAAAGGTGCCACTGGAGGGTGCGCATGTGTAGTCTCGCCAGTGGCAGCACCGAGGTCGTCGCTGCCATATGACCCAGGAGGCATAGAATGCCGTGAGCCATGATCTGTCTTGACATGGACACCTTCTTGGCCAGATAGGTGATGGCTCTTACTCGCTGCTCGGGGAGGAAGGCCTTGGAGGCACAGATGTCGATTATCGCCCCGATGAACTCTGTGCTCTGTGTGGGGTGCAGACGAGATTTCTCCTTGTTGAGAAGGAAGCCCAGCCTGTTCAGCAGGTCCGTCGTTGTTCTCACTGCGTCCCTGAGTTCGTGAGCAGATGGCGCGCTGACAGTAACCAGTCATCCAGGTAGGGAAAAATGGCGACGCTGTTTTTGTGCAGGTGCGAGGCGACAACCGCTACGCACTTCGTGAAGACTCTGGGAGCCGGGGAGAGTCCGAAAGGGAGGATACGATATTGGTAGTGGCATCCCAGGGCTATGAACCTCAGGAACTTCCTGTGTGATGAGTGGACAGGAATGTGAGAGTATGCATCTTGTAGGTCCAGAGTAGTGTGGTGGCGCAGAAGAGAGAGAGCCTGAGAAAGAAGGGAGACATCAGGCATTTTTCTCAGAGAAGAGAAACAAAACCAGAAGTTCAGGGGTTAAAACTCCTGGTTTAGAAAAAAACTCCTCACAGAATACTTGTTGTCAAGGGACACGCCCTAGCTCCCTAGTTACCAGCCCTGCTCACGAGGGACAGCTAGGGGAGGAGCTAGCAAGTAGGAAGGGGAAATACAGATATAAACGCCAGGAATCTGGGGAGAGAGAGAGAGAGAGAGAGAGAGAGGGAACCGACAAAGAGCAGCAGAGAACTCGAGGAGTCCGGGAAGTGCAGGACGTGCTCAGAGTGCAGGTGTGAGGTACACTGCAAGAGAAAGCAGCCTTAGAGGAAGGTGCTTTAGGAGCCAGACTTCCAGTGAACGAGAATCTTCTTCCGAGAGAGAGAGAAGGAGGGGTTCCAGTTCTGAGTCCAATGCTGAGGTGAATGGGTCTGAGAGTCCTAGAAGGGAAAGAGGCTCTAGGAGCTCAGCAGAATTACCCAAGAGAGGCTTGCAGAGAGTGAAGGAAGCTTCACCCAAAGCTCTGTGGAGAAAGACAAAACCAGCCAGAGGTTTTAAAGCTTATCCAGGAGAATTTCCAAGCCATTTGAGTAACCTGAAACATGCTCCAAAAGTTTATATGGAATCAGAGCAGTTAGCTGTAGAGCCGGCTAAATCCTTATTTCCTCATACTAAAGTGAGCAGTGTTAAACTCTCTAACAAACTTGTGAAAGTTAAGGAATTACCTAAGAGTAAAGACATCTCTCAGAGGAGAGGAGAATCTGCTTTAAATAAGGTTTTACAAATCTTAAAAGGTTTAAAACAAGACAATTCTGAATTCATGAATAATGCTTCTCTAGCAAACTCAGGTGTTGAGAGCATGGAATTTGAATCTTCTATGACACAGGAACCTGACCCTGATGAAGAAATGGAATGTTCTTTAGTTTTTAGAAAGTAGCTAAAAACTAGAGTGTGTCACGAAGCCAAAGCTAGCAGCCGTTTCAAAGACGCAGAGCTGAGAGGAATATGCTAATTAGGAGAGCTGTGATTCTCTAAGCTTAACCCCTTCTTTGAAAGACTGCTTGTACAAAGTATAGAGCCTGGCAGATAGCAGGTAAAGAAACCATTGTATGTGAGAAGAGAGAAAACAGTGTGCAGTGAAGTTTTACTTTGTGGGATTACTTGAAGCTGTACATGTTTTAAAAGTCACATTCTGGAGAAGGTTTTTTGCACCAAAGTTCTTTTGCTCTGATTTTGGTATGAAGAAATACCTTGTTTAAGTTTGCTGATAAGCTGAATACCAAGCCTCTTACCTTGTTGTTTTTCTCTGATATTTGGAACTGTTTAAGAAGTTCCTCTGGCCTAAAGGAATAATAAAAATCCTGCATGCCTATATTACCTCTTGGCTTAAGTTATTTCAACTACACAACTACAACTATAGGCATGTGTTAAAATAAATAAAGACTATCATCACTCTCAGCACCTAGGCAACCGCCTAGGGTAAAGGGCGTGGTGACAGCAGCCATCCAGTCCCCCGGTTTGATGAGGGGTAGAATGGAGTTTAGCGAGTACATCCTGAACTTCTCCTTCGTGATGAAGTTGTTCAGCTTGCGGAGGTCCAGAATTGGGCAGAGACCACAGGTCTTCTTGGGAATGAGGAAGTACCGGGAGTAGAAACCAGAGTTGACTTCGTTGGGGGGCACCCGCTCTATTGTTCGAGATGTGAGGAGTTGTAGGAGGTGCGATAGAGCAGCTTCCAGGTGCCGCGGGGGGTGACTGATGGGCTGTGAGCGCTGCCACGGCGGGGAGGCGAAGCGTAAGGAGTAGCCCGCCTGGATGATCTGGAGGTGGTGATAGTCTGCCAGGCCGGCAGGAACATGGACATGCGACCCTACCGAAGGAGCTGCCGGGCCACTCAGTGATGGGCCTGGCCAGATCGAGTTGTCATAAGGAAGAGGAGTTCTTACCGGACTGCTGGGGGTTTGGCTTTTTCTGCCTGCAATCCCTCGGCTGCTGTCTCTGAAAGGAGGAAGAGCTGTTGTAGGCCTGTTTGTATTTTGGTGCTTGCCACTTCCGGTAGGCACCATAGTACCTCTTGGATGAGGAGAATGGTTTGCGGTAGTAATTCCCTTTTTGCGACCAGGAGGGGTGTTCGAGTCCGTCTGCCGCTAGGGTCTTTAGGGTGGTACAATCTTCTTTGAGACCGGAAACACAAAGAGGAGCAGACGCTCCTGCAAACCGTCCAGGCGAACACAAAGAGCAGGAGACGTAGAGTGGATTGGCAACTTCTTTATTGGAACGAAACCCCAACGCGTTTCGGCAACGCCTTCCTCAGGGGGAGATATTGCTTTAATAACAAACATATATAATGAATCAATGGAATTAAAACATAAAGTGCAATAAAAACAATCAAATTAATTCAAAACAGTTAAAAAAAAACTGTTAAAAAACAGTTAGAAAAGTGATGGCATATTAAAAAGAAAAAACTCATACAAAAATAGTTATGACTGTATCAAATAACAAATGTATCATTGAAACTACTAATAAAAAACACATCAATAAAAGTACTAATAAAAATACTAATAAAAACGCAGGGCTGAACAACCACAACAATATAATAAACCATACATTAGTGAAAGAGAGCTGTAATTGGAAGGACAGTATGATGCTGAGAAAGAGGACCAATGATACAAAATTAAACAATGTAAACAGACTAGTAATAGAATCATAAATAAATAAATAAATAATTAAGAACTCATTAATACAAAAACAATGAACTAATTACTTGGGCTAAAACATTAAACGCATGACTATTAGTCATAGAATCATAAATAAATAAATAATTAAAAACTCATTAATGCAAAAACAATGAACTAATTACTTGAGCTAAAACATTAAACACATAAATACTGCCACAATGAACTAATTACTTGACTATTAGTCATAGAATCATAAATAAATAAATAATTAAAACTCATTAATGCAAAAACAATGAACTAAATACTTGAGCTAAAACATTAAACACATGAATACTGCAACAAGGGGAGTGCCACAGTTGAACTAGACATAAAGACAAAAATAAAACATGCTCAATAAAGTAATGTAACAACTCCTAAAAGCTATAAAAATAGTACATATAAACAACAAGCTGGAAGCAGCGCTAAAAGTGAAAGTAATACTAAGCCTCGGGCGCTCACTCAACACAAGCACAGAAATCGTGTATGTTCTAGCGGTGGTATTATAACAGTAAACCACTGAAACAAGATGTATAAGATGTTGACCTTAATAATAAGACACTGTGAGCATTAATGTGTAATATAAGTAAGAATGTTGATAGATGTGGTTAAGAAGAGGCATAGACCAAATACCGAAGACAGCTTATGAAATAAAAATAAAAACAAGAAAACCAAGCAGGTAATAAAATAAAAGTAATGTAACTCAAGTAAGGAACGGAACATACCAATACTTATAAAAATTATAGAGAACATACTATATGAAACTACTCTTAATAAAAAATACTAATGCACAACGGCACAGTGTGCAGTAAAAGAAAGACTGGAAGAAACAAACTATAGTTATAAACGCTGACTTAAAAGTAGAGTGATACTAAGCCTCGAGCACTCACCTAACACAAGCGCAGAAGTCGTGTATGTTCTAGCGGTGATGTTATAACAGTAAACCACTGAAACAAAATGTATGAAATGTTAACCTTGGTAATAAGACACTGTAAGCATTAATGTGTGATATAAGTGAGGATGTAGGTAGGTGTAGTAAAGAAGAGGGATAACTAGATGCCAAAGACAGCTATAAATAAAAGTAAAAACAAGAAAACCAGGCAGATTATACAATGAGAGTAATACATCGCAATTAGAGAAAAGGGACATACCAATACTAATGAAAATGTTGAAAACATACCAGATGACACTCTTCTTGGTAGAGAATACTAATGCACAAATTGCACAGTGTGCAGTAGAAGGGAGACTGAACGGATTGTGGTTATAAACGCCGACTTTCGCACCAAACCGTGTGTAACCCGATCTGGGGGGAGGAGTTGAATAAACAGCATTTTGTGCAGACAGGCTGCTACTATACAGAGCAAGGGAACGGCGAACAAAAGAATGTGCATAACCTTTAAGATTAAAATAATCGCATATGCAAATATGAAGCATGGAACACCATGACCCAAGAAAATAATTAATTAAACAGGCACCGCTGTGCACAGAGAGAATGCCACACTAATGTAATGAATCATATTGAAACAAGAAGTATAATACACAATACTGACTATGTGGAAAATGAAAAAATAGTGTCAGAGATTCCAAAAGACCATACAAATAGAAATTTAAGAGAATTACCCCAGAAATACTGACAAATCCACATCCTGATTTAATCCATGTGGTGCTAAAGTGTTAAGCTCTTAAATGAACCGTTGTTCAAGCTTGAGTAAGACTTTATCAATGTTGCCACCTCTCCAGTGTGGGACAACTGTTTTAATCACTGCAAATTTGATATCACTAATACTATGATTATTTTCTAACCAGTGTGATACTAGTGGCTTTTCTGACAACTTCCTTAGGATATTACGTCTATGCTCAATAATACGGGAGCGTACTTGTCTCAAAGTTTTACCTATATATAATTTGTTACATGGACATTGAATCAAGTAAATAACATTATTGGTTTTGCAATTTGAATAATGTTGTAAAAAAGTTTTTTGACTAGTGGGTGTATGTGTGAAGCTATTCTTAATTGTGATTGCATGTATACAAACCGAGCAATTTCCACAGCTGTAATGTCCCTTGACCTTAGAAAGCGGTCTGGGAACTGTAAGAGCAGACGGAACCAAAGAATTCGTCAAATTTGGAGAACGTTTGTACGCGATCATTAATTGTTTAGTTGCAAAAGAGGGTATAGTGGACAAGAGATGCCACTCCTGTTTCAAAATGCCAATGATAGCTTTAGAATAACTAGAAAAGGTGAGAGCACAGACAATCTTATCCGTACATGTCCGTGATGATTTAGCTAAGAGAGTGGAACGATCAGTGGTACAAGCTCTATGGTAAGCTTTTTGAATGCATGTGTTAGGATAACCTCGTTGCTGAAACCTACAGGACATATCAGTGGCATGTTTCTCAAAATCTGCATTTGCTGTACATAATTTCTTAATTCTTAAAAACTGACTGATAGGCAAATTCTTCTTGAAAGAAGAATTATGATAGCTGTCATATTTTAAAAAAGTATTACCGTCTGTGGGTTTGCGATATAATGTGGTAGAAAAACCAGTTTCCGATTTTTTAATCAGAATATCTAAGTATGGGATGGCTTCCATACTATAATTGCCCTCAAACTGTAAATTAGAATCCAATGTATTTAGCCATGTATGAAAAGCATGCAATAGAGCTGTAGTCCCATTCCAAATTAAGAGTACATCGTCTATATAACGTTTCCATAAAAGAACATTGGATTTAAAAGGGTGAAAAGTTAAAAAGCCATTGTTAATCAGGATAAAGATGCCTATGTCACAGAGGTCCTACGCCAACTCAACGATAAGGAATTTTATCAGAAAATCTATGATGACCCTACGGAAATTTTAAAACAAAAGGTAGACACATTACTCTTTATTGGGAAGGAAGCGGGCTGTCTTACTCCCAAGGAGATTGCCTTTCTCACAGTTTCTCATCCCATCACACCTACCATTTACATGTTCCCTAAAATCCATAAATCCCTACAAAATCCCCCTGGTCGTCCCATTGTGTCTGCCATTGGATCACTCTTTGAACCGTTATCTAAATTTCTGGATGTTTATTTAAGACCGTTTGTTGTGTTAGCACTTTCATATGTAAGGGATTATACTCATGTTATTCACCTTTTACAAGAATTTCAAGGTTTCCATGACCAATTAATTATGGTCACATTGGATATTAAGTCATTATATACGAATATTCCTCAACAAGCTGCAGTAGAGGTATTGGCTAATACCTTAATCAAAAGACCTAAACCAACACGCACGCCCACCTATTTCCTTACTCAGATGGCATCTCTGGTGTTGATGGAGAATTATTTCTGTTTCCGTGGTGTTTTTTACAAATAGATCAAAGGGGTTGCCATGGGTTCTCCCATGGCCCCAGATGTAGTTAACCTATATGTTACCGATTTTGAATCTAAATTTTTAACTTTTCACCCTTTTCACCAATGTTCTTTTATGGAAACGTTATATAGACGATGTACTCTTAATTTGGAATGGGACTACAGCTCTATTGCATGCTTTTCATACATGGCTAAATACATTGGATTCTAATTTACAGTTTGAGGGCAATTATAGTATGGAAGCCATCCCATACTTAGATATTCTGATTAAAAAATCGGAAACTGGTTTTTCTACCACATTATATTGCAAACCCACAGACCGTAATACTTTTTTAAAATATGACAGCTATCATAATTCTTCTTTCAAGAAGAATTTGCCTATCAGTCAGTTTTTAAGAATTAAGAGATTATGTACAGCAAATGCAGATTTTGAGAAACATGCCACTGATATGTCCTGTAGGTTTCAGCAACGAGGTTATCCTAACACCTGCATTCAAAAAGCTTACCATAGAGCTTGTACCACTGATCGTTCCACTCTCTTAGCTAAATCATCACGGACATGTACGGCTAAGATTGTCTGTGCTCTCACCTTTTCTAGTTATTCTAAAGCTATCATTGGCATTTTGAAACAGGAGTGGCATCTCTTGTCCACTATACCCTCTTTTGCAACTAAACAATTAATGATCGCGTACAAACGTTCTCCAAATTTGACGAATTCTTTGGTTCCGTCTGCTCTTACAGTTCCCAGACCGTTTTCTAAGGTCAAGGGACATTACAGCTGTGGAAATTGCTCGGTTTGTATACATGCAATCACAATTAAGAATAGCTTCACACATACACCCACTAGTCAAAAATTGTTTTTACAATACTATTCAAATTGCAAAACCAATAATGTTATTTACTTGATTCAATGTCCATGTAACAAATTATATATAGGTAAAACTTTGAGACAAGTACGCTCCCGTATTATTGAGCATAGAAATAATATCCTAAGGAAGTTGTCAGAAAAGCCACTAGTATCACACTGGTTAGAAAATAATCATAGTATTAGTGATATCAAATTTGCAGTGATTAAAACAGTTGTCCCATTGATAAAGTCCCATTGATAAAGTTGTCCCATTGATAAAGTCTTACTCAAGCTTGAACAACGGTTCATTTATGAGCTTAACACTTTAGCACCACATGGTTTAAATCAGGATGTGGATTTGTCAGTATTTCTGGGTTAATTCTCTTAAATTTCTATTTGTATGGTCTTTTGGAATCTCTGACACTATTTTTTCATTTTCCACATAGTCAGTATTGTGTATTATATTTCTTGTTTCAATATGATTCATTACATTAGTGTGGCATTCTCTCTGTGCACAGCGGTGCCTGTTTAATTAATTATTTTCTTGGGTCATGGTGTTCCATGCTTCATATTTGCATATGCGATTATTTTAATCTTAAAGGTTATGCACATTCTTTTGTTCGCCGTTCCCTTGCTCTGTATAGTAGCAGCCTGTCTGCACAAAATGCTGTTTATTCAACTCCTCCCCCCAGATTGGGTTACACACGGTTTGGCGCGAAAGTCGGCGTTTATAACCACAGTCCGTTCTCTTTCAGTCTCCCTTCTACTGCACACTGTGCAATTTGTGCATTAGTATTCTTTACCAAGAAGAGTGTCATCTGGTATGTTTTCAATATTTTCATTAGTATTGGTATGTCCCTTTTCTCTAATTGCGATGTATTACTCTCATTGTATAATCTGCCTGGTTTTCTTGTTTTTACTTTTATTTATAGCTGTCTTTTTGGCATCTAGTTATCCCTCTTCTTTACTACACCTATCTACATCCTCACTTATATCACACATTAATGCTTACAGTGTCTTATTACCAAGGTTAACATTTCATACATTTTGTTTCAGTGGTTTACTGTTATAACATCACCGCTAGAACATACACGACTTCTGCGCTTGTGTTAGGTGAGTGCTCGAGGTTTAGTATCACTCTACTTTTAAGTCGGCGTTTATAACTATAGTTTGTTTCTTCCAGTCTTTCTTTTACTGCACACTGTGCCGTTGTGCATTAGTATTTTTTATTAAGAGTAGTTTCATATAGTATGTTCTCTATAATTTTTATAAGTATTGGTATGTTCCGTTCCTTACTTGAGTTGCATTACTTTTATTTTATTACCTGCTTGGTTTTCTTGTTTTTATTTTTATTTCATAAGCTGTCTTCGGTATTTGGTCTATGCCTCTTCTTAACCACATCTATCAACATTCTTACTTATATTACATATTAATGCTCACAGTGTCTTATTATTAAGGTCGACATCTTATACATCTTGTTTCAGTGGTTTACTGTTATAATACCACCGCTAGAACATACACGATTTCTGTGCTTGTGTTGAGTGAGCGCCCGAGACTTAGTATTACTTTCACTTTTAGCGCTGCATCCAGCTTGTTGTTTATATGTACTATTTTTATAGCTTTTAGGAGTTGTTACATTACTTTATTGAGCATGTTTTATTTTTGTCTTTATGTCTAGTTCAACTGTGGCACTCCCCTTGTTGCAGTATTCATGTGTTTAATGTTTTAGCTCAAGTATTTAGTTCATTGTTTTTGCATTAATGAGTTTTTAATTATTTATTTATTTATGATTCTATGACTAATAGTCATGCGTTTAATGTTTTAGCCCAAGTAATTAGTTCATTGTTTTTGTATTCATGAGTTCTTAATTATTTATTTATTTATGATTCTATTACTAGTCTGTTTACATTGTTTAATTTTGTATCATTGGTCCTCTTTCTCAGCATCATACTGTCCTTCCAATTACAGCTTTCTTTCACTAATGTATGGTTTATTATATTGTTGTGGTTGCTCAGCCCTGCGTTTTTTATTAGTATTTTTATTAGTACTTATATTGATGTGTTTTTTATTAGTAGTTTCAATGATACATTTGTTATTTGATACAGTCATAATTATTTTTGTATGAGTTTTTTCTTTTTAATATGCCATCGCTTTTCTAACTGTTTTTTAACTGTTTTTTAACTGTTTTGAATTAATTTGATTGTTTTTATTGCACTTTATGTTTTTTTTTTATTTATTGAAAGGCTTCCAAAGAACACATAAAATTATAAACCACAAAGATCTTCAAAGAAGAAGCAACGGTAATAACATAACACCAGATCACAACGGCATTCAATAATATGCCTTCATTTTTGCAGTTTTAGAATAGGGAAACAGAGAACAGTAACCCCCCAACCTCCCTTCCCCCCCCCCCGAAACCTCCCTAGCCCAGGACCCCCCTCCCACCCAACCTCCCAGTCCCCCCCTCTATGGCTTGCTAACGTTCAAGTACGGGAAGGTGATGAGCAACAGATACACTCAAGGGGTGAGCTCCCTTTAAAGTATGTATGTTCCCCCCCTCTTATCCAGCACAGCCATGCACCATAACGATAGACAAAGGGTGCCCACACCAACTCAAAGCGCGCCAGGCGCATCCTACTGATCGCTACCCCTCGTTCCATGGTGTACATATCCCACATCCGTTCCAGCCAAGTCTGAAAGGAGGGGGCCAAGGCACACTTCCAGGCTGCTGCAAGGGATAACCTAGCTGCATTCAGGCCATGGCGAAGTAAAGCAAGCTGTAGAGCTCGTGCACCCGGCACCGCAGCCCCAAATAGGAAAATCCCCGGATCCCAAGGGACACTCACTCCCAAAAGCAATTGCATCCGAAATTGTATACCCCTCCAATAGGCACGTATGCGGGGGCAGTCCCACCAAATGTGCCCTAGGGTACCCCTATGCCCACAATTACGCCAGCAGAGGTCCACCGCCCCAGGATATATGCGCGCAATCCGCGCCGGAGTCATGTACCAACGGTACAATATTTTATAATTGGTTTCGCGGGCATTAATCGCTACCGCACTTTTCCACAAGTGAGTTTCCGCCCTTTCCCACTGCTGCTCAGTATAGGAGAGGTTCAAGTCGGAGTTCCAAAGTTCCATGTGTCTGGTAGAACACGATTGAGAGTCCTGCAAGTGAGCATACAGGGTCGCCACGAGTCCCTTAGTGGTAGTGCACCCCTCACAGTAACGTTCCAAATCGGTTAGGGCCCGTGCAACATGGGGCCGAACAAGCTTAGTTCCAACCCAGTGTGTCACTTGCATATATTGATAATGCTGCCTGGCCGGAATGTCAAATTCATCTTGTAACGCACGAAAGGGTTGTAGTTGACCATCATCAAAAAGCTGTCCGACCCGACTTAGGCCGTGGTGTCCCCACTGCCGAAAAACTGCATCACTTAACCCCGGTGGGAAAGAAGCATTATCTACTATAGGAGCTAAAGGGGTTAAGTCCATGTCACGAGATCGAAAGTGCCGGTCCCAACAACGGAGGGTGTGAAGAATATAGGGATTGCTAGTGCGCTTACCACAGTGGAGTTTTGGACCAAGCCACAGCCAGTCTCCCAAGCCGGCTCCCCCCGCCAAGTTCATTTCCAGTTGCACCCATCGCTTAGTGCTATCAGCAATCATCCACTCCACCCCCGCCCGACATTGCGCCGCCGCGTAGTACCAATATAAATTGGGCATGCCCATACCTCCAGAGCGCGTACGGGCATACAGAACCTGTCGCGCCAAGTGTGGGTGACGATAATGCCAAATGAATTTCATAAGCAACTGCTGCCAGGTCGCCAAAGTGGCCCGCGCGATGGGAAGCGGCAGAACCTGAAAAAAGTAAAGAAAGTGGGGGACAATCACCATTTTGACTACGGCTATACGCCCAAACCAGGAAAGGAGCAGGCCATTCCATACTTCTAGGTCTCGCCGAACCTGACGAAGCCAGGGATCATAGTTGGCCTTAAAAAGGTCCGTCCGCTCCACGGTCAACTGCACCCCTAAATAACGTAAAGCTCCGGACACCCAGTGAAGAGGATAAGCCGCCTGGAGCTCCGCACAAACCGCCCCAGGGACCCCAACATTCAGAATCTCCGATTTAGTGTAATTAATTTTGAAACCGGATACTCGCGCATAGTTATCAAAGAGCTGCATCGCAACTGGGAGGGAGGTGGACGGATCCACCAGGGACAGTATGATGTCATCCGCAAAGAGCGCAATCCTATAATCCGCAGGGCCAATATGAACCCCCCTCAAGCCTAGATGTTCTCAGAAGCTCTGGGCCAGGGGTTCCATCGCAAGTGCAAAGAGTAGGGGCGAAAGAGGGCAACCCTGTTGCGTGCCCCGCTCCAACAGAAAGCGTCTCGAGTGTCCCCCATTGATCCGAACGCACGCCTGGGGCATCTGATAGAGACTACGAACCCAACATATAAAATTAGAGCCGAAGCCCATGTTCTCCAGAACACACCATAAGTATTCCCAGTCGACCCGATCAAAGGCTTTTTCTGCGTCAATCCCCACCAGCAGGGCTGGTTGTGGATCCCGTTGGGCTACATGAATGACCTGCAGCATACGCCTAATGTTGTCTGCCGCCTGGCGACCTGGCACGAAGCCCACCTGATCTGGGTGAACCAAGCCCGGAAGGACCCGATTCAGGCGCGCCGCCAGTACAGAGGCAAATATTTTAACATCAACATTTAACAGGGAGATGGGGCGGTATGACGCCGCATCGTGCAGTGGTTTACCAGGTTTGGGTATCATCACGATCAATGCCTCGCGCTGGGATGGCGGTAAAGAGGCCCCCCCCAGGATCTCATTGAACAGAATAGTCAAGGTTGGCGCCAATTGTATCCGAAACTTCTTATAATATTCTGCTGGGAAGCCATCACTACCTGGCGCACTCCCAGTTTTCAATCGCCGGATTGCGGTTTCCACTTCATCTACCGTTAATTCAGAATCTAGCTGAGCCCGATCAGGGTCGGAAAGATGCGGCAGACCAACCCCCCGCAAATAGTCCTGTACACGATCCCGCTCAAAGGGCTCTGCCTTATAGAGCTGCTCCAGAAAATCAGCAAAAAGATCACGTATCTCCCGGGAGATAACCCTCTTCCGTCCCCCAGCGTCACGCAATTCGCGTACCACTCACGCAGATTGTTGTTGGCGAAGACGCAAGGCTAGGAAGCGGCCTGTTTTATTCCCATGCTCATAAAACGTTTGTCGTAACTTCCGGCGCTTATTATCTAATTCTTTCTGCAAACACGCATCCAAGTTGGCTCGAACAGTCCGCCATTGGCGCAAGACCTGCCGCGAACCAGTGCGGGCGTGCTCCGAACCTAGGCGGGTAACCTCCGCCACCAATTGGTCATGATCACGCGTCCACTTTTTGCGCGTGCAGGCCGCCTCCGCCATAAGTTGACCGCGAGCCGTAGCCTTATAAGCATCCCACACCGTGGGGAGAGGAACATCCCCAGAGTTGTTAAGCTCAAAGAATTCCGTCATAAAACGGACATGATCCTGCACTGCACCCTGCCGCCGTAGGAACCTCACGTCTAGGCGCCAAAGCCGCTGGTGCTCACTGTACAATCCGGCCGGCAGAGCAAGCCAGCACGGGGCATGATCTGACCAAGTCAGTGCTCCATGTCCAGCCTTCACTCTCCCGTCCATCAGGCGCTGATCCAATAGAAAATAATCAATGCGAGTGTGAACCTGATGGACCGGAGAGTAGTACGTATAACCTCTTTCCCCCCCATGGGTATCCCTCCAGATGTCCCTCAGACCTAAGTCAAGCATAAGACTTTGCAGGGCTCTTGCCGGTCCCCCCACTCGCCCCCCATCACGTCTCGTGGAATCCAGGTGGGGAACCAGGTGCGTGTTACAGTCACCCCCCAGAACAATAGGACCCCTTGCAAAATCCGCCAGTGAGGCTTTCAATCGTGCAAAGAAGGCCCCTTGACCTGTATTGGGAGCGTAAACATTAGCCAGGGTGAGCAGGTGCCCTTCTAGACGGACATTCAAGAAAAGCCACCTCCCCAAAGTATCTTGCTTTATCTCCTCTATCTGTAGAGAGAGGCTCTGGTGAAACAGTAAGGCCACTCCCCGCTTCTTCCGTCCCTGTGCATCGGAGGCCACCCGCACCTCAGTATATGGGGACCTCCTTAGCCAGCCCTGCTTACAGTTCTGAAGATGGGTCTCCTGTAGGTATACAATGTCCCCCTGCAAAGTGCGCAATTCGGAGAACAGTAGGGATCTCTTCCTCGGGGAGTTAAGGCCCTTAACATTCAAAGAAATAAAGCGCACCATTAGCAATTACAATCCACTCCTTCGCTGCCGCCCGCTATCCAGAAGGTCCCAATGGTGGCTCCCCCCATCAGACCCGGGGAATTAGTTAGCCGGACCCACCCATTCCATTTTCCAAGAACAGGAGCCATAGTCCCTCCTCCCAAACCCAAGCACACACCCCAATTCCATATTAATAAAAAGCCCCCCCCCCACCCATCTCCCCCCCCCTTCCCGTCAATACCACCTGCCTGTTTAAATTATTACAGGACACGGTAAATTGACCACAAACCCCGAACCCCCCAGAACCCCTTAAGGCAAAAACTTAGCCTAAACAGTGAAGAACAGAGATAAACATACCCCCCACTACTCCTCCACCTCCCCCGGATCATCAAGCTCATCATACCCCTCTATCAAAGCAATAACATCAACAAAACGTTTGCAGATCATCCGCTGCCCCCTGTGTATCAAAAAGAAAAAAGGAGCGGGGACCCCAATCTATTTCCCACCACCAGGTACCCAAAAAATCGGGGGACCCACAGATTGAGACTCCCTAAAAGAGAAAAAATAAGAGGAGCTCCGCAAGACCACAAAAAGAATTCAAGTGGGCTTGCCCACCCGAGTCCACCTGGAGTGCTGGGATTTAGGGGGCGGCGGATGAGGCTGAGCATTGTCATCTACTAAGCCCGCCTGACGCAGGGTTCGCCAAGCTTCTGTGTAATCTTTTGCAGAAATCTTTTTGTTGCCCAAGAGAAAGTTCATCCTAAATGGGAAGGACCAGGAATAGCGAATCCCCTTGCTGTTCAGGACCTCGGAGACCGGCTTCATCTCTCTCCGCCGCGCCAGGGTGAATGTCGAGAGGTCCTGATAAATAGATACTGTCGCATCCTGAAATCGGACCGTCTTTTTCTCCCGGCCTCGCCGGATAAGGAGCGCAGCATCAGAATAGCGTAGAAATCTCGCAATAACATCGCGAGGTTGGTTGTTAGGGGGTTTCCCCAAAGCGCGGTGAACTCGTTCAATTTCCATACCAGAGGCGTGTGCAGCCAAGTCCTCTGTCGAAAGCAATTCCGCTATCAGCAATTTAAGTACAGTTGGTAGGTCTTCTCCGCCCCCTACCGCCTCTGGAATTCCATGGAAACGCACATTGTTGCGGTGGGAGCGATTTTCAATGTCATCAATTTTATAAGTCAGTTCCATTGCTTGCGCATGCTGCCGGTCTAAAGCACATTGTAAATCCATCAGCGTCCCATCTTGTTCTACCATCTTGGTCTCCACGTCTTCCACTCGAGCTCCCAGCTCCTTGACGTCAGTCCTGAGTTCGGCGACATCTTTCATCAGGTCCTCTCGTAGCGCGCGAAACTCATTAGCTAGTTCCGCAAAGCCCCTACGGAGTTCTTGTTTGAGTTGAGCCGAGGAGAGTTGCTTATGCGGATCCAAGTCCTCCTCGCTGACAGTCTCATCATCAGAACCTGATGGGAGGGGCTGTTCGTGTGGGCTACTGGGAGCTCCGGACTTGCTCTGCAGGCGCTGGGAGGAGCGCATTCCCTCCCGAGTTTCAGAGCTTTTAGCTTTGGCCGCCATCTCACAAAGTCACCAAAGGCACACAGTGGTAGGAGAGAGATGTATCCAATGTCAGCAAAAATTTGGGACCCCAAGGAGACCGCAGCGTCCAGACTCTCACCAATCCTCAGCGCAGTTACCACCACACAGTGTCAGGAGATGGGTATAAGCAATGTCAGCAAAACATAGCATAGGGCACTGGATAGTCAGCGAGACAGCAGAGAAAAAGAAGAAAATTGGAGAAAGCTGCCCCAGCCTTCCCAGGGCAGCCAGTATTTAACAAGGCTCTCAAGTTCCACTCAGAGGGGGCATTGGCTTCGGCGGGGCTCCAAGCTGTTGATAAAAGGCCCCTGTCACCCGCACCAGATGCAATCCAAAATGCAAGAAGGAGGGAAGTGGATGCACGAACTTACCCCCCTCAGGGCAGTTCGTTACAGTATAGGAGGAAAGCACACGCCGGCAGCTGCCACGCGGTCTCCACGCCGGTTCTGCAGGCCTCGGAGGCAAAGTTGCAGCAGCACACGCAGTGGCCTCAGCATTTGGAGCAGATGCCTCCCCGACCAACGGGCTGCCGCACGTTCCACCGTGCAGCGCCCAAACAGCAGCCGCTCGATCGTGCAGGGCTCCGCTCCAGAATCAGTCAACCCCGCGTAGGGCTCCTCCGTTGGCCGCGGTTGCAGGCAGGCTCGGATCCGCCGTCGGGTTAAGGCACTCAGCAGGCCTCGCTACAGGGGAGACCCCCACGATTATCCAGTCCTCGGGGAGCCCGCCAACCCGCCGAACCCGGCTCCAAGGGGGGCCACTTACTCACGCCGACCCAGGGTAAGTAGAGGGGGGCAATTTGCTGAAATTAGCGCATGTTTGCTATGGTTTTAGGGTTGTGAGGACGGAGCTCTAGCAAATTGCGGCCATCACGCTGCGGGCTCACGAGCGCCCCCCATTGCACTTTATGTTTTAATTCCATTGATTCATTATATATGTTTGTTATTAAAGCAATATCTCCCCCTGAGGAAGGCGTTGCCGAAACGCGTTGGGGTTTCGTTCCAATAAAGAAGTTGCCAATCCACTCTACGTCTCCTGCTCTTTGTGTTCGCCACAATCTTCTTTGAGGCCATTCACAGTGTCTGTGACCTTGTCGCCAAACAGCGACTCTCTGGAGCAGGGTGCATCCGCGATCCTGTCATGGGTGTCATCCGTAAGTCCGGAAGCTCGTAGCCATGCATAGCGGCGGGCCAAAATGGCTGTGCCCGCCGTCCGGATGGCAGTGTCAAAAGCGTCAAAGGCTGTGCTCATCAGATACTTGCTGCATTCGGCTAGATCCTGCATAGTGGCTGAAGTTGTAAGCTGAGAGTCCTTGGGAAGGGCCGAAAGCTGGCCTTTGAGATCAGCCAGGAGGGCGTCTTGAAAAAGGGCATGTTGAAACTGATGCGCTGCTACCTTGGCGCTGAGCATCGCTACCTGGAAGGTTTTTCTCCCCACGTCGTCGAGGAGCTTGGAGTCCCGGCCTGGTGGGTGGTTAGCCTGCGTGCATGAAGACTTGATCCTCTTCAGTGCAGAAGCTACCACAATCGACTGGTGGGGTAGCTGCGGCTTGTTGAAACCCGGTGCCATGTGGATGAGGTATTTATTCTCCAGGCATCTGGCACAGGCCTGGCCGGAAGCTGGAGTCTGCCATAAGGTTGACTGTTTGTCCTGCAGCTTCTGGTGGAGGGTCAGGGCAAGCGCTGGCTTGGGTGCGCTGAGGTATTTCATGACCTCCGGGTCCTTCTCGTCGGAGGCTTCCGCTGCGTGTAGGCCCAGCTTGGTTACCACCTTCCTGAGGAATTTGGGGTAGGTAAGATCCTCGGGTGGTGCTTGGTTCTGCGGTTCCTTGGGTTTCTCCGGTGTGGTCTTGGAGGAGGAGGAGCCGAGGGCAATCTGTTCCTTGTCGCTCCCTTCTGAATATAGGACATGTTCTGGGGAGGGGGTCCGCATCCTGAGAGGCCACTGAGAGAGTGACCGTGAGGAGCACAACCGCGCCGGGCTAGGCAGAGCTAGGGATGGCGGCGGTGTGTCCTTAGAGCGTGAACGCTCATGGACCCAGTGTAGAGGCGCAGTCTGATCCACCAGGCGCGTCAGAAGTTGTAGGATGGCAGAAGAGGTGCTTGATTCCTCAGAGCGGCTGTTCCTCTGTCTTCTATGGAAGCTGGAGCCGGAACAGGATCGCTGTCTGGCCCTCTTGCAGCTGCGGGAAGAGCTGCTAGCAGTGCTTCTCCCACTGGAAGATCGTCTGCCCCCGTGTCTGTGTCTGTCTCCACGCCGGTGATGAGAAGTTGCAGCATCCTTATCTCTGTGGTGTCTCCTATTGTATTACTAATTAAAGATTTATATGGATTTTTGGATCAGCAAAGGATATTGTACTTTATCTGAGCCAACTTGCTCCAGAGATGAGAGATTTTTGCACATCTAGCCTGGGGAGTGTTAAGAGATCAGAGAGGGAGACAGAATTCTTCCCTTGGCCTTTGAACAATTCTCTTGGACAGGATAAGAATTCATCAATTATAATGTAAAAGCTTTGAGATGCTTTTGGGTGTCTCCCTTGACAGAGACCCATTAATGATAACAAAAGAACACTTAGGCCATGGAGGATGTGTCCTTTGAGCATTCTCAGATGTCTGACCATGTCTGACTGTGTAAGTTTGAGCTTCTAACACCAAGAGGGGTAATCAAAAGCCTGCCCGGAAACCGAAGCAAAAAAAGGTGGATGGGGTGGAGAAGCTCATGGGTGAGAGCTGGAGAGAAGCTCATGGGTGAGAGCTGGCTGCAACATATAAGTACAGAGAATATCCAGAACAAGACAGAGCGTAGATCTGCTTGGCCAAGCATGAAGTATCCTAGACTGTCATCAGTTCCTCTCGCTGAGCGCTCCCAGCTGATGTGTAAAGGGCTAATGACAAGTTTGGTGAAGTATATTCTTTGTACATAGCTGCATTCTCTCATAATTCTTTCAGTATTGTAATTAAGTGTGCATTCTATTTATCTTTTCTAACTACTCATGTGTAACTAAGAGAATTACTTGTCTTTCTAAATGTTTCCTTACTTTGTTTGTAAATAAACTGCACGTCTTCATTACAAGGTGTTAGCCTTTGTTGAAGTAAGACAATTGGTACCAGAAGTGGGGTACGGAAAAAAGGCTTGGACAATGTTGAAAAGAAAAGAAAATAGTGTAAATACTGTGAATATTGTAAATATTCATAGCGGGTATCAGGCTTTTTATGAAATATTAGCTAGAGAGTGTTATTATGGGTCAGGACTAAGTGAGAATTCGGAATCTGTTTTAAAAGATGATGAACCTGTTAATTCCCTTACATGCTTGCAAAAAATACCTGTTGAAAAAGGAACAGAATTGCATACCTTAGGGAGAAGGAGATTGCTTTTGTTGTCTGCATATTGTAAGATGCATCAGACAAATTCTAGCAAATTAGATTTGATTGCATGGACAGATAAAATAGACATTTATCAGCAAGTTGCTGAGAGGGTGGCTCAGTATAAATACCGTAGGAGACGGGGAATTAATTCTGACCCACTGATACAAGATCAGGTATAATGCACTTGTAAGCTTTGATTTGTTCTGTATGATTGGTTCTGACCCACTGATACAAGATCAGTTTTGTTTAGGAAAAATATGTAACCTTGTGCTGCAAAGATAATTCAGTGCTTTGAACAAAATGCCTATCCTGTACAGTTAGTATTAATTGTTATGGAAAATCCTTATAAGATTATGAAGAAGTGAAGACCTTTTTTTTTTTAAGGTCCCTGGTTAAGAGAAACTCTGATCAGATAAGCTGTTAGGTATAAAGCACTTGTAAGCTTTGATTTGTTCTGTATTCAAATGTTTGTAGTAAAAATCTATTTTTCTTTCATTACTGGCTATTCCAGTAGATTTTATAGTCCCTGAATGCTGAAGTGACTAGCTCAAATAAACAAGGCAAACTTTTTTCCTCCAAAGTGGAGGTTGAGAATCCTGACAGGACGGTGGGGCATTGAATCCTGAGTAGGTGAGAGGGTGATCTTTGTCATTAATATGTTATGCATCTGTTCTTTGTCTTTGACTGTATATGCTACCAGGCAAACCTAAAAGTTAAAGGAGGATTTTTTTTTTAATTGTGGCAAGCACCCCAGGGGGCATAGTTAAACATAAACAGCTATAACTATAGGTTAATTGTTCAGTCACATCTGCCAGAAGGACAAAAGACAATGGTTTGTTCTACTGGCTGTGTTGAAGATAACATGTTAATTTAAAAGTAACACCTTTTAGAAGTTTCACCTCACTTGAGCCTGAACTGTGAGCTTCAAGATAATTACTTTAAGCTTTGTGCTAACGACTGAGGGACACCTGTTTTCCTGTATTTGAATTTTAGAGAAAAAGTGTACTTTGTTCTAAAAGTTTATATTTCATTTTCAGTACAGTTCCTGAGAAAATAGATATAAAACAGATATATGTTGCAGCATTGTGAGATATTAAGTTGGTAGTTTATACACTTGCACTTATGACACTTGTGGTAATAGTACATTACGCAGAGGTCCAGTACACACACAGCAATTAAAATATTAATAAGTTTGATGAAATTTTAGACAGAGGCTGATATGAAATTGCTCTTTTCTCAAGCTATATAGAACAAATATAGATTAAAGATGGAACTGAGTTCCCAGAAAATGAGAACTTGAGTTGATTGGATAAAACCAAATCTTGCTTGTCAGCAATGATCCAGGAGGTTTGAGAAAAAGAATAAGAGAGAGAGAGAGAGGCAGAAAGGTGAGGCCACAGCCTAGGCTAAATGTGCTGCTTCCAGTGTGATGATCTGGGCTACCAAGCTCTAAGACTCCTTGAGGACCCACAAGGCCTGAAGAACAGGAACCTTGCATATTTATGCCTCTGAAGAGACATAGATAGGCAGGGGGAGCATAGGCCGAGAAGAACTCGAGGATAGTCATGAATGCCTTGCAATCCAAGAAGGACTTGAAGATGAGGCCTAGCCACCAATGCCTTGTACCCTCTCGGATCTCTCACCTCAAAAGGATCTCTTTTTGACACCATAATTAATGAGTAGCTTATACAAATCCTTGTGAACACTGCAATTTTAAAATCAGTCTAACAGCACTCTCACTGAGGACAGGGTATACGATAGATTCTAGTTATACGTGAGAGATGAGCCATATTTCTTTCTATTGGGGTTGATGTTATAGAATGCTGCAAAATAATAATTTTATATTGTAAGGATTTTACCCAGATTGTTCCTATTTTAGAATGAGTATATGTCTACTTAGCACTGGACCAATTAAGTTGATGGGAAAGGGACACTGTTTACTCATACTGTTATCTTATTGAGAAGAATCTAAATTTAAGTTATTAACAATTGTTTGATATTCTTAGCAGCCTTGCCAAATAAGGATACAATAGTGTTGTATAAAAGAAACAGGAAAAGGACCTATGTAAGTAGTTGGTGGAATGATGCAGGTGATGAAAAAGTGTTGTGTTATGAGGGATGAAGTGGAATATTAAAGGGGAAACTGTGATAGACAAGAAACTGATGAAGGTAATTTGAAGTGATGTATCTGTCTAATGAATATGTAAACAAAAAAAATTATGAGCACTTTATTCAACTATGCCGTCTCCAGAAGCTTCAATTCAGGAAGTCATACTTAACAATTGGAAGAAATAGATATTTGGAGACAGGCTAGGTGCACCTTGCACCCTGATGAGCTTTGGAAAACCCACACTGGCCATGTGGTACTTCTGGATGCTTTGTGCCTCACTTTTCCTCTGTATGTCCTGGCCAGGCATGCAGAGGCAAAGGGGGATGATTTGATGACAAATTCTCACACAATTGGGTATAATTCTAAAACTTGTCAAAATTGCAGAACACGTATGTGCAGCTTGTCTGATCTGAAACATGTAAAGGTCATTCAAGGGCAAAATGGAATATTTCCTACAAGCAAAATGAATTTCCAGTGATAGAGAGACAAGGAGTTAATCAAACTGCGAGATAAGATTGACACCATACGAGATAGTTACTAATAGATCACTGAAAGTTTATAAAAGCAATATTTATTATCTGTAGGATATGATCTTAGTAAATATAGATGAAATTAAGTTTGTCTTATTGTAAAGTCTAACCTAGAATTTTTTTAGTCTTTTCATTTAATATTGGCGCTGCTCTTCTGAATGAGGCCTGGAGCCATGTCACCAACTGCAAGCCGGAGAGTCTAGCGGAGGGAATTGACCAGAGTCCAGATGGAGCAGACCATCCCGAGAGATCTGGACTACACACCGCAGAAACGTGTGAGGAAGTCCCTATCTACTTCAATGTGTCGCAATGAAAGAAAGGCCAAGATGTCCACCTACGAGAATGAGAGGTTCAACTGTTGAGAGAGGCCAAGTTTAAACTTCAGAGAAAGGTGAAAATGACGCTACGGAGTCCTGAAAAACTGCTGAGAAGCAGGCCAAATTATCTGAAAATAGGAAAAGGACTATTGGACTTTTGTGAATGATTTTTTTTTTCTTATGTATTGTTATTGTTTCCTTGGAAAGTAACTGTAATTTTAGTATCTCAGATTTTTTCTGCTGAACATCATGTGCCCAATTGCTTATGTCACCTGTTCCCCAGATTTTAGTTATTAGAGTCTATGGGGCAGATGTACAGTGGGAAAAAGTTCTGAATGTGCAGGTGAAATGAGTCCCCCACTGCATGGGGAACTGATAAAGATAGCTGAGACCTACAAGCCATTTGGCTTTGACAATTGTAATGCTGAGGGGGGGGGGGAATGGGAAAATATCACTCAAATTACACTGAGGCTTGTCCCCTCCAGCGTTTGCCTTAATGCTATCCACTATATTTAAGCCCATGTTGTTATTATTGTATTTCTAAATGAATTACAAATGCGATTCAGCCATTGCTTACGTACAATATCCTTGTTGATCCAAGGGTGGAATGTATTACTAATTAAAGATTTATATGGATTTTTGGATCAGCAAAGGATATTGTACTTTATCTGAGCCAACTTGCTCCAGAGATGAGAGATTTTTGCACATCTAGCCTGGGGAGTGTTAAGAGATCAGAGAGGGAGACAGAATTCTTCCCTTGGCCTTTGAACAATTCTCTTGGACAGGATAAGAATTCATCAATTATAATGTAAAAGCTTTGAGATGCTTTTGGGTGTCTCCCTTGACAGAGACCCATTAATGATAACAAAAGAACACTTAGGCCATGGAGGATGTGTCCTTTGAGCATTCTCAGATGTCTGACCATGTCTGACTGTGTAAGTTTGAGCTTCTAACACCAAGAGGGGTAATCAAAAGCCTGCCCGGAAACCGAAGCAAAAAAGGTGGATGGGGTGGAGAAGCTCATGGGTGAGAGCTGGAGAGAAGCTCATGGGTGAGAGCTGGCTGCAACATATAAGTACAGAGAATATCCAGAACAAGACAGAGCGTAGATCTGCTTGGCCAAGCATGAAGTATCCTAGACTGTCATCAGTTCCTCTCGCTGAGCGCTCCCAGCTGATGTGTAAAGGGCTAATGACAAGTTTGGTGAAGTATATTCTTTGTACATAGCTGCATTCTCTCATAATTCTTTCAGTATTGTAATTAAGTGTGCATTCTAGTTATCTTTTCTAACTACTCATGTGTAACTAAGAGAATTACTTGTCTTTCTAAATGTTTCCTTACTTTGTTTGTAAATAAACTGCACGTCTTCATTACAAGGTGTTAGCCTTTGTTGAAGTAAGACACCTATGCTTCTCTTACTGTCGCGCCAATCCAAAGATCCCCGGCTGCGTTTATGTCTCCTGCGCCGGTGGGGTTCTCCCTCGGCGCGGCTCTCCTTAGATCTTGAAGGAGAGGGATGCCGGAGCTGAGAGGGCGGTCCGGGGTCGACGCGGCTGGAGAAGGACGCACTGATGCCAATCGGAGTGGAGAGGGCGGATCTGGAGGCGGAGTTAGGTGGGGCCACGTGGGCGGCGCCATCTTGGCCTGATCCGGTGGAGCCGCGTGGCTTGGATGGGGGCTCAGAGAGGCCTGATCCGGAGGAGCCACGTGGCCTGGACGGGGGCTCAGCAGAGCTAGAAGCTGCAGGCGGGCTTACCCTGGATGCCGCCGGGCCCGGAGACACTCTGGTCGGCGATGCGCTGCCTTCGTACCGGGAGCTGGATGCCCTACAGGGCACATCACGTGCTGCTGCGGAGGGACGCTCAGGAGTGCCTGGATGAGCGGGAGAGATTAGCGCTGGCTCCGAAGAGGCCAGATATTCTCTCAAGGTGTGCCCTCTGTATCTCCTCACTCTCGGGGACATCCAGGCACAGCTGGAACAGTCCTTGGTATCGTGAGCTGCTCCGAGGCATCTGAGACAACGCTGGTGAGTGTCAATGGAGTTCATTTTGTGATTGCAAAGTAAGCATTTTTTAAAACCCGGTTTGGGCAATCTAATCCTGAGAACTGGAAAAATCCATCTTGAGGCAATGGCAGAAGAAAAAAGACTGACCTGGCTAGGGGCGGGCCAGGGAGTTGGGGCCACCTCACACATGCTCAGAAGTCTCTGAGCTCTAGAGAGCACTTCCGTCATGGCGCCGTCGGATGACGTCACCAGGTGTGGCTGACACATCCTGCTTGTCCAAGGAGAAGATGAGACCAGTGTGAGAGAACAAAGAGGTGGGGGCATGAGGAGATCACAAGCACTGGCTCATAAGAATTTGGCCTGGCTCCTAAATCTGCATAACATTTGTCAAGACCTGTTTTAAAGGCAACAAATCTTTTTTTGTAGGAAAGCAAATAAATGTAGGGAAAAGGAAGCCACTATCATTAAAAACAAGTACTGTAGCAGAAAAGGAAAAAGAGCCATACTAAAATTTCAACAAGGCCTTTGACACTGTTCCACTTAGGCGACATAAATAAACTGAGTGCCATTTGGATGGTCTCTAAGTGACTGACTGGGTTAGAAACTAGTTGAGTGCGAAGCAACAAAGAATAGTGGTAAATGAAGTTCACTGCAAGGATAAGGATGCTTTCAGTGGTGTGCTACAAGGATCAGTCCTTTGTTGGGTTCTTTTTAACATTTTTGTAAGGAATATTGAAGACTGTCTATCATAAAAGGTTTGCTTC
Source organism: Ichthyophis bannanicus (assembly GCA_033557465.1). NCBI lineage: Eukaryota > Metazoa > Chordata > Amphibia > Gymnophiona > Ichthyophiidae > Ichthyophis > Ichthyophis bannanicus. The sequence goes on from CM066033.1 coordinate 778,662,160, forward strand.
TCTGCAGATGATATCAAAATCTGCCATAGGGTAGATGCCCTTGAAGATGTGGATAACATGAGAAAGGATCTAGCAAAACTTGAAGAATGATTAAGAAATTGGAAAATAAGATTTAATGCTATAAAATTCAAGGTATGGCGTTTGTGCTGCATAAACGCAAGGGAGTGGTATAGTATAAGAAGAGAAGTACTTCTCCCTTCATTGGCTCCCCATTAAATTTCGGCTCATCTATAAATATCTCATCATCACTCACAAGGTTCTCTATACTAGCACTCCTCGGTATCTCTCTGATCTTATCTTTCATCAGCCTACCCCCCGTCTCCTCCGTTCATCTCATACCAACCGCCTCTTCCTCCCTTCCCCATCTCAGGCCCACTTTGAACTTACCTGCCATTCCGCCTTCTTCTTCTTCTTAGCCCCCGCCCTCTGGAACTCTCTTCCTCACACCCTCCGTACTGAGTCCTCCTTCCCTCAATTTAAAGCTCTCCTCAAAACCCACCTTTTCTCTCAAGCATTTGATCTTCCAGCCTCCCCCGAACTATAACCATCATCCAACACTCCTGCCCGCCATGTCCCACTCGACTGCTACCCCCCACTCTTCCTTTCCCCCTGCGTTTTTGTGTCTAGCTCTCCAGTCTCTGTCCTTTTTTCTCTCTCTATCTCTCACTCATTCTTTCCTATTATTTAATGGCGTTCCTTTCTCTCTTTATTTTTCTGTGGCTGCCTTTTATTGTACACCGCCCTGATACTCCGGTCCTGGGCGGTATATCAAGCCTGAATAAATGTAAATGTAAATGTAAATGCACAAAAGAAGAGTGGGGCCTAGGGGAAAAGGAAAAAGGAGGTGCTAGTGTCTTTGAATAAATCTCTGGTGAGATCTAATTTGGAGGACTGTGTATAATTCTGAGACCGTACCTACAAAAGGATATAAATAGGATGGAGTTGGTGCAGAAGGCAGCTACTAAAATGAAGATAAAATGGAGATAAACTTAAACATCTCAGTATATATGCTTTGGAGGAAAGGTAGAAGGGGGAGATATGATAAAAGACACTTAAATATCTCTGTACTATAAATACATAGGAAGTGGACCCCTTCCAGTTGAAAGGAATCATCTTTGGAATAAGGATTCATAAGATGAAGGTGAAGGGATAGACTCAAGAGTAATATAAGGAAATATTTCTGTATGGAAAGGGTGGTGGATGTGTGGAACAGCCTCCCAGGTGATGGAGACGAGGACTGCATATAAATTAAAGAAAGCATGGGACAAGTACAAAAGATCTCTAAGGGAGAGGAAGGGCTTGTAGAGTTTAATGGTATTGTGGAGCTTGAATGGATGGGCAGACTGGATAGGCTGTATGGTCTTTATCTGATGTTATTTTCTATATTTCTTTGTTTCTATTTTATTGAAAAAATTATGCTGTATTAGAAGATAAATTGGCAGTCCAGAAGTACCAGGCAGTGTTGGACCTATGCAAGTCATTTGGGACCACAAAGAAACTTACAATTCCTTATCATCCTGCTAGGCCAGACCAGATGAGTGGGTTATACTCCTCATTCAGCAGATAGAAGCATAAATCACTGTGTTTCAGTGACATCATCACCGATATGAGGATTGGTGCAATCTTGGAACTTGCCAGTATTCTCTGATCTCAGAAGATAGTACAGATAAGCTGGTGCAGCAGGATTATTTTTGGACAGCTTGGTTCCCTAGGACACAGTCTATGACCTGTTATAATAGGTGAGCCAGGGCCTCTTTGGCTTGGGCACCCGATTTTGAGGGAGCTGGAAGCCTGCTTCCCTGCCTTGCTCTTTTATAGCCATAGGAGCATTTCCTTTCACTTCCACAGCTCTGTTATGATGCAGCCGCTGGCACCATAGCATTTCTTAAAGGCAAACAGAAGCACCTTTTATTTCTTGCAAAAGGCTAGAAGTGCCTCTTCTTGCCTTTTAAAAACTGGTGTTGTGCCGGCAGCTGTAACAAAGAACAGCTACTGGAGTGAAAGGAAATTCTCCCATGGCTGCATAAAATCAAAATGCAGTTGTGGTTGGGTGAGGAAAGAAACATGGAAACATGATGGCAGAAAAAGATTACATGGCCTATCTAATCTGCCCTTCCATATCAGCCACTACAACATTTCCCTTTTTTCCTTTAGTCACATGCTTTTTTAAAATCCAGATACTGTCCTCATCTCTACCACCTCTACTGGGAGACTATTCCACGTATCTACCTCTCTTTCCATAAAGAAATATTTCATTATATTACTCCTGAGTCTATCCCATTTCACCTTCATCATATGTCCCCTCATAGCAGAGCTTGCTTTCAATTGGAAGAGACTCTCCTCCTGTGCATTTAAGCCACGGAGGCCTGGAAGGGGGCTAATATTAGGGCTAGGGGACTGGAATGGGCATGATGCTGGGGTCAGGAGGGGAAAAGAGGCAGAAGCTGGGTAAATGAGAAGGGAGAGGAGGACAGAATATGTGTGTGAGGGGGAAGAAACAAGGTCATATAACGGGGAAGGTTGAGAGGGAGGGGTATACGCTGGGGATGATGGGGTAAAGAGGAAAAGGTAGATGGGGCCAAGATTGGAAATGGGCTGAGTGTGGAGTTAAGGATTGGAAATGGGCTGATGGGGGGAGATAGGACTGGAAATGGGCTGAGTGTGGGAAGGCTAGGACTGGAAATGGGCTGTGGGAAGGCTAGGACTGGAAATGGACTGATGGGGGGCCTAGGACTGGAAATGGGCTGAGTGTGGGGGGCTAGGATTGGAAATGGGCTGAGTGGGGGGGGGGGGGGCTAGGACTGGAAATGAGCTGATTGGGTGGGGGCTAGGACTGGAAATGGGCTTTTGGGGGGCTAGGATTGGAAATGGACTGAGTGGGGGGGAGCTTGGACTGGAAATGGATTGATGTGGTGCTGGAATAAAATTGGAAATGACTGATAGGGGAGCTAGTATTGGAAATGGTTGATTGGGGGGCTAGGATTGCAAATAGTCTGATGGGGGAGCTTGGACTGGAAATGGGCTGATGGGGGGCTGGAATAGGACTGGAAATGGCTGATTGGGGGGGCTAGGACTGGAAATGAGCTGATTGGGGGGGCTAAGACTGAAAATGGGCTGATGCAGGGGGATGGGAGAATTAAACTAGAAGGAAGTGGATGCTGGGTGGTGCTGGAACTAGAAGGTAGCTGATGTTAGGGGAGGACTAGAAGGGGATGGGGCTAGGGGAATGAGGATGGAGGGGGAAAAGATATTTTGTGTGGGAGAGAAGAAAAATCTACGAGAGGCCGGGTATTGTCAGAGTAAGTGGGGATTGAGGATGGAAGGGTGAAATTTGAGTGGATGATAAAGGAATAAAGAAAAAAGTGGAGGAAAGAGCAAAAGGGGAAAGATCAGTATGTTAAAGCAGATGTAGAATGGGAAAAATCTAGAAGACAGAAGAAAGGACAAATGGACAGCAGACAATGGAGAGTTAGCAGAAGACAGAAGAAATCAGAAGAAAGTGACTGGAGCAATTGCTATTGAAAAATAAAATCTCCAAACAACAAAAGGTAGAAAAATACTTTTTTATTTTGAATTTATTAACTGGAATATGTCAGCTCTGGGAAATGCGTATCACTAACGTCTTTGTGTTTTTGTTTAGTACAAGAGGAAATTAATTTATAGTTTTATTTCTGCACTGTTGTTGTACATTCCAAGTTTGGCTTTTGGGGTTCCCAGTTTAATTATTGTCTCTATTTCTAAATTGTGATCCCTTGTTCTTTGTTTGCTGACGGGCTATGTTCTGCATGTGTAACCGAGCTGAGGTATTCTGTTCATGTAGTTTCTATTTGACAGTGCCATTTGTTCTCTTTCCCCAGTAGGAGATGTATTGGTTTAATATTTGCAATGTTGCCTTTTGATAGATAGGCTTTGTGAGTCCTGGTAGTGCTATTATGATACGGTGGGTTTGCTATGGGTTCTAAATGGGCAGTATTTATAGTACTTCCTAATGTGCCTGGCGGTTGGCACTGGAGTATAGTAATGTAGAAATCTGGTAGTCTTTCTTTTTTTTTTATTTTTAACTTTATTTATTAACCACCAACAAACAACAATAAACACTGTACATTCAATCTCCGAGCGGGGTGGACTCTGATCCCCACTCCGGAGGCAATCCACAGGTACAGGTGGGTTATAATATTTTATACCTTCCCCCCCCTCCCTCCCCCAGCTGATCACAACCAACCCCCTCTAAATTACCAGCTACTTTCCCAGATCATCTTCCTGACTCCTCACTAGCCCTCTCCCATGAGCCACTATAGTTCACCAGTCAGCTACCCACGTGCAGTATTTCATTACAACTACGTGCCCCTAAATTTTGAATATAGGGTTCCCAAACCAGTAGGAAGGCTGTCCAGCGCCTGACACTGCCCCGCGCTCTCCACCGTTCAGTAAGCGTCAATTAGTGGAAGCAATTATGCCATTCCCAAAATGTGGGTGGGGTTGGCTCTCTCCATTTGCGAAGGATCGGACCTTTACCCACCTGCCTTGCGCATCAATAAACATTCCCCTTTCGCTTTAGCTTGGGGAGGGCCAAGTCAATCCAATACAACGAAGGAACTGGTCCATCTCAATCTCTGGTGGAGCAGCCCACTGACAAAGGCACATATCCTTGCCCAATAAGAGCGAAGAGCTTTACACCTCCACCACATATGTAATGAATTCGCCAGAGGCTCCAAACATCGAGGACACCGGCCATCAGAAGTTATATGGCTATGCAGCGCTCGTCTGGGTGAAAAATTGGCTCTGATTATACACTTAAATTGCACTTCCCTCCAACGAGCCCCTTCTGCAAGTTCCACTATCCATCTTAAGGCATTAATAACCGTACCAGGAGGCACCCCCACCCCAGTTCCACTTCCCATGCTGCCTCCACTCTCCGATAATCTGGGGTAGTCCTAAAGCAGTCTAACCATAATTTCAGCCCCGCTATCGACGGCGGACTGTCCCCTCCCAGGTCAAAAAATTCCAAGATCTGCGCCGACCGTTCTATAGTCAGCGCAGCTCTTGGTAGCGAGGACACATAATGAGAAATCTGCATAAACGCAAAGCAATGTCTGGGAGTCAAATCATATTCGTGGCGCAAGGACATAAACGACTTACATTTCCCTGAGGGTTCCACCAGGTGTCCTATATTCCGAATGTCGCAGTCTACCCAGTCTCGGAACATCGCTGTTTCCGATCCTGGGGTAAAGTTGACATTCCCTTGAATTGGCAGCCAGCTCGATACCTTCCATGGTGTATTCCAATATACATTAAGCTGCCTCCAAGCTCTCCTGGCCGAGCCGAGCAACACACTCCCCGCTATTCTGCTTGGTAATCCCTGGTTCTCCGTATGCAGTACCGCTAGTAATGTCTGGGGGGCCACAAATCCCTCCTCGAAGGCCCTGGGCGTATAAACGTCTGTCCCACCCAACCAGTCCCCGATATGTCGGGCCTGGCAGGCCAGAGTGTAAACCCCAAAATCTGGGAGCCCCACCCCCCCTCCATTTCCCCAGTAATCGGTTTAGCAGGATGCGTGCTCTAGCCCCTTTCCACAAAAACCCCCGTATTACTTTTTCTAAACGCCGTAGGTCTTGGCGCAGCAACCAGACCGGTAAAGTCTGCATCCAGTACAAGATCCGCGGCAAAACCACCATCTTAACTGCTGCCACTCTCCCCAACAGGGACAGCAGGAGTGGCCCCCACGCCTGCAACTGGGTCCGCAGACGAACCAGAACACACATATAACTCTCGCGGCTGCCTCGTCAGCACAATGCCCAAGTATATGAAGTTATTCTCCGCCCATTTAAGGGGGAACACACCCTCCCAGCACCCCTGCAGCTGACCTGATACATCCAATGCCTCAGATTTATCTTTATTTATACATAGCCCTGCAAAAAGGCCAAACCTCGCAAACTCCTCTAGCAAACGGGGCAAGGACTGCCTAGAGGGAGGAGTGGCCTAGTGGTTGGGGCAAGGTACCACAGGCTGGAAGGTTGGTGGTTCCTTTACACAAAAGCGGAAGTAAGGATGTGGTTGAAAACTACAGGCCGGTTAGTTTAACTTCGGTGGTGAGTAAATTATTGGAAACGCTGCTGAAAGAGAAAATAGTGAGGTTTCTGGAGTCCAGCGGATTACAGGATCCGAGGCAGCATGGATTCACCAGAGGCAGGTCTTGTCAGACAAATCTGATTGATTTCTTTGACTGGGTGACCAGGGAGTTGGACCGAGGGAGAGCTCTAGATGTGGTGTATTTAGATTTCAGTAAAGCCTTTGACACTGTTCCTCACAGGCGACTTATAAACAAACTGAGCACCCTAGGGATGGACCCTAAAGTTACTGCTTGGGTTAGAAATTGGTTGGGTGGGAGGCGACAAAGAGTACAAGTAAATGGAGCTCACTCTGAGGAAGAAGGATGTTACCAGTGGTATGCCCCAGGGATCTGTCCTTGGTCCGATTCTTTTTAACATCTTTGTTAGTGATATAGCGGAAGGGCTGTCAGGTAAGGTTTGTCTCTTTGCTGATGATACCAAAATCTGCAATAGAGTAGACACCCAGGAAGGTGTAGATAACATGAGGAGGGATCTAGCTAAGCTTGAAGAATGGTCTAGAATTTGGCAGCTGGGATTTAATGTTAAAAAATGTAAGGTCATGCATTTGGGCTGCAGCAATCCAAGGGAGCAATACAGTATAGGAGGTGAAGTACTTTTGTCCACTAAAGAAGAGCGGGACCTAGGCGTGGCTGTGTCTGATGATCTTAAAGTAGCTAAACAGGTAGAAAAGGCGACGGCAAAAGCTAGAAGGATGCTTGGGTGCATACGGAGAGGAATGGCTAGCAGAAAAAAGGAGGTGATAATGCCTCTGTATAAGTCTTTGGTGCGACCTCATTTGGAGTATAGTGTGCAATTCTGGAGACCGCACCTTCAAAAGGATGTGAACAGGATGGAGTCGGTGCAGAGGGTGGCTACTAAAATGATTAGTGGGCTTCATTATAAAGCATATGAGGACAGACTTAAGGATCTTAATATGTACACCTTAGAGGAAAGGCGGGATAGAGGTGATATGATTGAGATGTTTAAATACCTCCGTGGTATAAATGTTCAGGGAGAGAGCCTCTTTCAATTGAAGTCAAGTTCTGCTACAAGGGGACATGGGATGAGGGTGAAGGGAGATAGATTCAGGAGTGATATGCGGAAATATTTCTTTACGGAAAGAGTAGTGGATCCGTGGAATAGTCTCCCAGTGGAGGTGGTAGAGATGAAGACAGTAACTGAATTCAAAAAAGCATGGGACCAACACAGAGGATCTCTAAAGGTAAAAAGTGGACCGTTGTAGTTGTTGATATGGAAGGACAGACTAGATAGGCCATGTAGTCTTTTTCTGTCATCATGTTTCTATGTTTCTATGTTTCTATGGTTCAAATCCCACTAGAGGACAGCAACTTTGGGCCAGAAGGGTTTCTAGTCCCACAGGTGCTCCTTGTGGTCTTGGTCAAGCCACTTAACCCTCCATTGCCCATGTTCCCTGTAAGTATTAGTGTATGTGTCTCATATCCCCTTGTGTTAAATGTATCCCCCAACCGCTTTGACCCGGTGAAAAGCGGGATATAAATGCAGCTAAATAAATAAATAAAATAAACAGATGCACCAGGAGGTCACCTGCAAAGGCCGACAACTTAAACTCCTGCAAGCCAAAACGTACACCTCGTATCTCTCGGGAGGTCTCTATTTTCCGAATCAAAGGGTCCAATGACAGGACGAACAAAAGAGGAGAAAGGGGACATCCCTGTCTGGAACCGCGTGCCAAAGGAAAAGCCTCCGACAGCACCCCATTGCAAAGCACCCCAGTGGTCGGCTCTGCGTAAAGGCTCTCTACCATCCTACAGAAGGAAGCCCCAATCCATACCGTGGCAGCAAGTATCGCAGGTAGTGTCAATCAACCCGATCGAAGGCTTTCTCTGCGTCAAAACTGACAAGCAGAGATTGCAATCGCCGGTCGTGCACCCACTCCAGAGAGGCCAGGATTTTGCGCATATTACACACCGCAAATCACCCCTTAACAAATCCGACTTGTGAGTCATGTACCAAATGACCCAAAAGCCCCACCAGCCGATCCGCCAAAATCTTTGCCATCAACTTTAAGTCAAAGTTTAGCAACGATATGGGTCTATAGGATGCCACCTGTACCGGGTCTTTTCCTGGTTTTGGAATCAGTATAATGTGGGCGTGGTTACTACCCCAACGAAAAGTGCCCTGCTCCGCTCGCCTACCATGAACCGCTACCAAGGTTGGTGCAACGCAATCACTCACTAATTGATAAAATTCAGCTCCTAGACCGTCAGGTCCTGGTATTTTATAACAACTAGCTCTGGAAATAACTGTTTGTACCTTTTATAGTGTTATCGGTTGACCCAATTGGGTACTTTGCTCCTCGCTAGGTTTTGGCAAATCCAACCCTCTCAGATACTCGTGCATCCCCGTGGGGGAGCCAGGTTCTGCCGCATATAACTTTTGAAAAAATGATCGAAACACTCGGGCAATCGCCGTGCTCTCCCTCTGCAACCCTCCTTTATCAACACGAATCGCAGCCACTGTATTCGTACCTCTCTGGCCCCTTAAGCAGCGGGCCAGTAGTTTCCCGGGCCTGTCCTTATGACACTGCAATTGATACTGGTAATATAGGCTAGACATCTTGGCTCTTTGATGTAAAAGCTCATTCAAATCCACCTGGGCCTCCCAGAGCCTCTTCTTATTCAAGGCATTCGGGGCTTGCGCAGGCAAACGCCACAATTTAATAACATGCTGCTCAAGCTGGATAATCCGCTCTGCTATCAGCCGGTGTGTTCGGGCTGCGAATCCAATAATATCACCACGTAAGATTGCCTTGGCTGTCTCCCAGACCAATTCTGGATCCCCCTGGTGGCACTGATGATCGTTCTCAAACTCCTGCCAGCACCGCCTAATAAATTGGTGGAACCGAGAATCTTTATAGAGCTCCAGTGGGAAGCACCAAACCCTCGCCCTTATAGTGTCCCCTCCCCACTGTAACTCTACCCAGACCATCGTGTGATCCGATATCTTTATAGGACCGATCTGCGCGTCCCCCGTGTGGGCAAACAAGCCTCCCGAGATCAAGAGGTAGTCAATACGCGCACTAGAGCCGTGCGCACGGGACTGGTGGGTAAAATCTTTCTCTAAGGGATGTAACAACCTCCACGGATCCACCAGTCCCAACCTCGCTCAAAAGCGCTGCACCATCCGAGCTGTCAGAGCTCTCTCCCGCGCCTCCTCCCCTCTGGACGTGTCTAAGTCTACATCCAAGACCCCATTAAAATCACCACCGAGAAGTATTGGAAGCTCAGGCATTTGTTCCACTTTGGAGGCCAAGCGACTATAAAAATTTGGATCTAACACATTGGGACTGTAGAGATTCCCCAAGGTAACGGACTTCCCCTCTAAGATTCCCTGCAGCAACACAAACCTCCCATTTGGATCCCCCATTTCAGTTTCCACTTCAAAACGCACACGTTTATTTATTTTTATTTATTTATTTACATTCTCTTATATACCGCGCTATTCTGCATCAGTGCGGTTTACATTGAACAGGGCATTATAACTTGGAGATAACTATTTACAGGGAACATGGACTATGGAGGGTTAAGTGGCTTGCCCAAGACCACAAGGAGCACCTTTGGGACTAGAAACCCCAGTCCTTCCAGCCAAAGGTTGCTGTCCTCTAGTGGGATTTGAACCCCCGACCTTTATGGATTAGAATGGCCACTCCCCCCCTCTTCCCCTTAGCGGGTTAGCCCCACACCTGCCCCACCCAATCTCTACGTAGTTTACTATGTTCATCAGCAGTCTGGTGGGTTTCTTGCAGAAGCGCAATATCACATTTCTGTCTAGCTAACGCCTGTAGAATTTTATATCTTTTGATTGGGTTCCCCAATCCACAGACATTCCACGAGATTATCTTCAGAGCATCGGGACAGTGTCAAGGCTCCCCCACACAGTAATTACTAGTCTCTCGGAGGGAGCTCCCCCAACCTGGAGCCCCTCCCAAATTATATTCAGGTATTTATCTAAATGCCAGCCACGTAACTCTTGGGTGTGATCAACCCCCCCCCTTAAAACCCCTCCCCTTCCCCCCCCTTGAAACCCCTATCCTCTTCTCCCTCTGTCTCTCTTCCATCTAATCCTCCCACTAGCTAATAGCCTTAGGTCCTGTGTGATGCGAACGGTGGCCCCCCTTACCCCTTCCAGCTACTCCATACATTAACAAACCCTCCACCCGTTGACAACCCAGTACCAGTACTAGGCAAAAGGCCAGTCTGCCCAAGTCTCGCTCCTAAGAGCGGTGATTTAACACCACAACATACAATGTCAACCTGCTGACTGCCCCACACTGCACATAGTAAAGGCATGCCTGGATAGAATGAGCTCTCTGGGCAGCTGACAGTCCCAAATTGTGCCAGCCCAGTCTGTTATGGAGTCAAGACTTCACTACTCCAGGGACCCCCGGCAGTGCCGCCCCTGCACTCTAACCATCAGTAAGCTTTTGAAATACAGGCAATGCAATAAAGCAGTCAATCATTACAAAGTTTCGGATAATGCTGCTATTTCGGGGTCCCTGGGCCATCCAGCTCCCCACGCACTAAGTTTTCAATATAGGAAGTTGCCTCCTCCGCCACCTCAAAGGTCCAGTGTGCGCCTTCATGGATAACGTGCAAGCGAGCTGGGTATTGCACCGAAAATTTTATTTTAGCATCTATAAGTTTCTGGCAAAGAGGTGCATATGCTCTACGCCTCTGACTCAATGCTGCGGAGTAATCCTGAGCGATACGGATCCTCAAGTTATCTTGCACAATGACTCCTTTCTGGCGTGCTGCTCTCAATATTGCCTCTTTCTGAGGGAAGTGCAAAAACTTGGCTAGCACCACTCTCAGCCTGTGGTCTCTAGCCTGCTTGCTTCCCACACGGTGCGCCCGTTCAATAAGCAATTTCCCGCCTTCTTCTATCCCCTCAAACGCTTGGGGGAGCAAGGCTTCCAAGTATTGTTTTAAATCCTTATCTGTCACGGTGTCCGGGATGCCCATCAACCTCAGGTTGTTTCGGCGCGATCAGTTCTCTAAGTCATCTAGTTTTACCTCGTGCAAGTGTAATCGGGTTCTCAGGACCACCACTTCCTGAGTCAGCGCCTCCAGGCTATCCTCAGCGCGCCCGACACGATCTTCGGCCTCCTGCATTCGGCTCCCCAAGGCTCCCACCGAGCTGTGCAGATTGTCCATTTTCTCATGCAGAGCCGTAAATTGTGCCATCAAAGCCTCTGCCACTGCCGTCGAAACCTCCTCCAGGAAAGCAGGGGAGGTAGGAAAATTTGGCATAGCTGTTCCCTCTGCCATCTTGCTCGTGGCTGCCATGCGGTCTCGCTCTTTCCGACCCGCTTTTGTGTTCACCATCACCCTGCCGATCGCTCACAGTCAGCCCCAGGAGCAGCAGAGGGGTCTCCGGGTGAGGTATCAGTGTGTTTTGAAAGTTTTCCACTGCTCTAAACGGCTGTAAAATTCCGGTTTGGGTAAAGGGCGACCAGAGTGCAAGCAGAGTATGGCTGCTCGCCCTCACCACATCACGTGACCTCCCTGGTAGTCTTTCTTTATTTAGACACTCATTAAGAGGCATGTTAATATTATGCTAATATTTATGCAAATGAGGCTCCTTATTCAAATGAGGCCCTGCAATAAGTCTCCGCACATGGCCCCACACCCCCCTTGGGCCACCCCTGAATAGCAGTGATATTCAGCTATTATTTGAATAAGTTATACATTTAGGGGCATGTTTACGATGGGGGTCATTCTGAAACATGAATAAGCCTCGTGGACGTGCATGGCAGACGGATATCGGATGAAAATGTATATATCCTTATTCCGTAAATCAGACACCATGTACGTACATGCCTTGCAGATGGGAATCCCAGAAAGTGCACGTGAGGGGCAGAATGAGGGCATGACGTGCGGCAGAGACATGTAACTGCGAAACAGGTCGTGTCATAATAACATAGTAAATGACGGCAGATAAAGACCAGTATGGTCCATCTAGTCTGCCCAGCAAGGTGGCAAGAGTAAGTGCACCTGCCGCTCCGTGCAGGTCACCCCTCCCCATGTCTTTGTTTAGGGGTGAACCCACCGATCCGTGTAGGGCCCCCCTGTTTGTTGAGAAATTAGATAGTTAAGTTTATTTTGATTTTATCCTGTTGCTATAGAGGGATCCACTGTATCTGTTCCATGCCATTATGAATTCTGTCACTGTATTTGCCCCCACCACTTCCATCGGGAGGGCATTCCAAGCATTCACCACCCTTTCAGTGAAAAAGTATTTCCTGAAATTGCCTTTCATTTTACCCCCTTGCAGCTTCATGTTATGCCCTCTAGTTTTACAGCTTCCTCGTCTTTGGAAGAGGTTTGTTTGTTCGTTAATACTCTTTAAGTATTTAAAAGTCTGAATCATATCTCCCCTGTCCCTCCTCTCCTCCAGAGTGTACATATTTAGGTCTTCAAGTCTCTTCTCATAAGGCTTCTGACCAGGGCCGGATTTGCCTATACGCCACGTACGCCGTGGCGTAGGGCCCACAGCTGGCAAGGGCCCACCGGGAATGTTTTTTGCACAGGGCCCCGCGTTTCAGGGGGCCCCGCGCAAAAAACATTCTGATCCATCATTAAAATTAAAAAAAAAAAAAAAAGCTGTCGCTGCCTCTGCCGGGGCCGGGGCCGCCGCGGCAGAATCGAGTGTGCCGCGGGGCCCCCCCTGCCCAGCAGAGCCTGGCCTGCCCTCCCCGGTATCACCTCTCTCAGCTGCCTCCCTCCAGTCACACGCGCCGGCTTTCAGAGCGCGAGGTGAGTTTCTCCCTCGCTGCTCTGTTAAGCCCGCGGGGGCTGATGGGAAGTCCCATCAGCCCCCGCGGGCTTAAACAGAGCAGCGAGGGAAAAACTCTTCCCTCGCGCTCTGAAAGCCGGCGCGTGTGACTGGAGGGAGGCAGCTGAGAGAGGTGATACCGGGGAGGGCAGGCTCTGCTGGGCAGGGGGGGCCCCGCGGCACACTCGATTCTGCCGCGGCGGCCCCGGCCCCGGCAGAGGCAGCGACAGCTTGTTTTGTAAAAAGAAATTCGCTGGGCTGGGGTGGGCTGGGGGGGTTAGGACTGGTGAGGGGCTGGGGGGGTTAGGAGTGGTAATGGCTGTGGGCTGTTGGGGGGGGTTAGGACTGGTGATGGGCTGGGGGGTAGGAGTGGTAATGGCTGTGGGCTGTTGGGGGGGTTAGGAGTGGTGATGGGCTGGGGGGGTTAGGAGTGGTAATGGCTGTGGGCTGCTGGGGGGGTTAGGACTGGTGATGGGCTGGGGGGGTTAGTAGTGGTAATGGCTGTGGGCTGTTGGGGGGGTTAGGACTGGTGATGGGCTGGGGGGGGTTAGGAGTTGTAATGGCTGTGTGCTCTTGTGGGGGGGATAGGTCTGTTAATGGGCTATGGGGGGGTTAGGAGTGGTGATGGGCTATGGGGGGGGCTATGGGCTATGGGGGAGCTAAGTCTATATGGGCTGATGGGATTAGGACTGGAAGTGGGTTGATGGGGGCTTAGGACTGGTAATGGGCTATGGGGGGGGGGCTTAAACTAAAAATTGGGTGATGGGGATTAGGACTGGAAATGGGCTGGTGGGATTAGGACTGGGAGTGGGCTATGGGGGGCTAGGACTGGTGATGGGTTGGGGGGGTTGCTAGGACTGGCACTGGGCCGGGGGATTAAGACTGGAGGTGGGCTGATGGAGTTAGGACTGGTAATGGGCTGTGGGCTGTTGGGGGGGGGTTAGGACTGGTAATGGGCTATGGGGGCTAGGACAGGAAATGGGCTGATGGGAAGGGGTTAGGACTTGAGGTGGGCTGATGGGGTTAGGACTGGTAATGGACTGTGCGCTGATGCGGTGGTAAGTACTGGCAAAGGGCTAAGGGGGGGTTAAGACTGGTAATGGGCTGTTGGCTGATGGGGGCTGTCTGGTAATGGGCTATGGGGGGTTAGGACTGATAATGGACTATGGGGGGGGGCTAGGACAGGAAATGGGCTGATGGGGAGGGGTTAGGACTTCAGGTGGGCTGATGGGGTTAGGACTGGTAATGGACTGTGGGCTGATGGGGGGGGGTTAGGACTGGGTTGATGGGGGTTAGGACTGGAAGTGGGCTGATGGGGGGTTAGGACTGGAAGTGGGCTGATGGGGGGTTAGGACTGGTAATGGGTTATAGGGGGGGCTTAAACTGAAAATGGGGTGATGGGGGGTTAGGACTGGAAGTGGGTTGATGGGGGGGCTAGGACTGGTATTGGGTTGATGGGGGGGCTAGGACTGGAAATGGGCTAATGGGGGGCTAGGACTGGAAATGGGCTGATGCAGGGACTAGAAGGGAATGGATGCTGGGTGAGGCTGGAACTAGAAGGGAGCTGGTGTTGGGGGAGGATTAGAATGGGCTGGGGCTGGGAGAGTAAAATGGAGAGGGGAAAAATATTTTGTGTGGGAGGGATAAAAAATCTACAATTGGCCGGGTATTGGGAGAGTAAGTGGGGATTGAGGATGGAGGGGTAAATTTTGAGTAGATGAAATAGGAATGAGGAAAGAGCAAAAGGAGAAAGATTAGTATGTTAAAGCAGATGTAGAGAGAGAATGGAAAAAAAAACCCAAGAAGACAGAAGAAAGGACAAATGGACAGCAGATGGAGAGTTAGCAGAAGACACGAAGAAACCAGAAGAAAGTGGCTGGAACAATTGCAACTGAAAAAAAATGCACAAAAGGTAGAAAAATATCTCTTTATTTTGAATTTATTAACTGGAATATGTCAGCTCTGGGAAATGTGCATCATTAATTTTTGCGCTTTGTTTAGTACAAGAGGAAATTAATTTATAGTTTTATTTCTACAGTGTTGTTGTATATTCCAAGTTTGGCTTTTGGGGTTCCCAGTTTAATTATTGTCTTCCTGTTTCTAAATTGTGATTCCTTGTTTGGTGATGGTCTATGTTGTGCATGTGTAACTGAGCTGAGGTATTCTGTTTATATAATTCCTATTTGACATTGCCACTTGTTCTTTCCCCAGTAGGTCATGTATTGTTGTTCTCTGAAATGTATTGGTTTAATATTTGCAGTGTTGCCTTTTGATAGTTAGGGTATGGTGCTTTGTGAGTCCTGGTAGTGCTGTTAGGATATGGCGGGTTTGCTATGGGTTCTAAATGGGCAGTGTTTGTAGTAGTTCCTAATGTGCCTGGCGGTTGGTACTGGATTATAGTAATGTAGAAACCTTTTAGTCTTTCTTTATCCATATACTCATTAAGAGGCATGTTTACTAAAAGTTAGTGTATGGCAGAGCTACTCAATTCCAGTCCTGGTGGTCCACAATCCTGCAGGTTTTCAGGATATCCCTAATAAATATGCATGAGATATATATGCATTGGAGATATCCTGCCAACCTGACTGGTTTGTGGCCCTCCAGGGCTGGATTTGGAGACCCCTGCCTTACATCTCTGTCATTTACGATTGTGAGTGGGCAAGGTGCAGATGTCCAAGACATCAAAAAAGTTAGATAGCATTTGTCACATTCCTCCTTGCTTCTCACCACCACCAAAATATTATCTATTAGACAACTTTTTGGTGGTGGTGAGAATCGAGGAGGAATGTGACACATTCTATCTACCCTTTTGATGTCTAGGATATCTGTACCTTGTTCACTCACAATCTTAAATGACAGAGATGTAAAGCAGGGGTCTCCAAATCCAGCCCTGGAGGGCCACAAACCAGTCAGGTTGGCAGGATACCTCCAATGCATATATATCTCATGCATATTTATTAGGGATATCCCGAAAACCTGCAGGATTGTGGACCACCAGGACTGGAATTGAGTAGCTCTGGTGTATGGTAACATTATGCAAATATTTATGCAAATGAGACACCTTATGCAAATGAGGCCCCGCACCGAGTCTCCGCACATGGCCCCGCACCCCCCTTGGGCCGCCCCTGGGCCCACCGGAGGGCTTTAGAGGGAGCCGGGGAAGCCCGCGCGAGGCTCCGGCTCCCTCTGTACAGCCGCCAGCGTGAAGAGCCTTTTCCTTCACGCTGGCGGCTGTTTCTGTGAAGCCACGAATGCTGGGAAAGGTTAAAGGTTGCCCTTTAACCTTTCCCAGCATTCCCGGCTTCACAGAAATAGCCGCCAGCGTGAAGGAAAAGGCTCTTCACGCTGGCGGCTGTACAGAGGGAGCCGGGGCCTCGCGCGGGCTTCCCCGGCTCCCTCTGAAGCCCCTCAGACAGCCGCGATGCTGTCCTGGGGGCCAGGACTGCATGGGGGGGCCCAGGACTGCACGGGGCGGGCCAGGACTGCACGGGGGCACGGGGGGGCCCAGGACTGCACGGGGGGGCCCAGGACTGCACGGGGGCGGGCCCAGGACTGCACGGAGGCACGGGGGGGGGACACGGGGGGGCCCAGGACTGCACAGGGGGGCCCCAGGACTGCACGGGGACATGGGGGGGGGAGCCCACAATTTTTCTTGGCGTAGGGCCTCACTCTAGCTAAATCCGGCCCTGCTTCTGACACAGGCTCCAAATCATTTTTGTCGCCTTCATCTGAACCGTTTCCAGTCTTTTTACATCATTTTCGAGATATGACCATCCACAGCACCACAGACGTGCAAAGTAGACCAGCAGAAGTATGGTATAAGGGCAGGACTGGAAAAAAAAACAACAAAGCACATGAGGTCACTGTGACTGGAACAGTAGAAACCGGGATGCCTGAAGCCAGGAAAGCACTACGAGAAGGGAACAGCTGCCAAGCCAATGGCACCCTGTGGCAGGCCAACGGATGCAAATAAGCACGGTACCACTACATGAGGCAGAAGGAGACACAGAAACAAGTAGGTGTGATGCAAACTCATTTTTTCAGGGCATAAGAATAAGGACAGCCACCACCACAGGCAGGAACCTTCTAGTCACCCCCCCTCTTCAAGATCAGGACCACGCAGCAAACAAGCAATAGAGCCTTTTCCCTGCTTGTTCCAACAATTTGGAACTCACTTCAGGAAGCTATCAGATCAGCACAGTTGATTCAAGACTTTAAAAAACAATTAAAACCACATCTGTTGATTACACACTTTGGTCCAAATGATATCACTAACTACACACACCATAACCCTAATCACGCTCTGAAAACATCTGTAAATACCCGTTTTGTTAACTCCAAGTTTGCTTCCCTTAGTTATATGTAATCACAAATTGTTTGTGTTTGTTGTTCCATGTAAACTATCTTGGCATAAAGGCGGTATAAAAAAAAAAGGTTAAATAAATAAATAAATAACTGCCTGTCCCAGGCCACCCAACAGACCAACACACCCCACAGTCACACCCATTTGATCCCAGATTACACAACTGTGCTCACAGTACACAACCAAATGCCCTCCCACCACAGCCCGCTGCACAGCACCCCCAACCACAACAACACAACAGCAATTACACCCCACCCGAGGCACACATACCAGGCCCACATAAGATATGCCATACTGGGTCAGATCAAAGTCCATCAAGCCCAGTATGCTGTTTCCAACAGTGGCCAATCTAGGTCACAAGGTCATTTTTTAAACTGCCTGGAAGGCTTGCAGGTCACTCTTGCAAATCTACAGGCCAATGTTCAGAAGGGTGGTGTCCCACAGTTTCCCTTAGTAAACTATGGGATATATTTGTGGAATGGCATCTATTTGTATATGGCATGCAGGGCCAGCCCAAGGGTTTCTGGCACCCCAGGAAGAAGCTCCGGCCATGCTGCTGCCCTCTTCCGAGCCATACCACACTGTCACAAATTCCGTCAGTGAGGTCAGTTGGGGAGAGACTCTGCTTGGTGTGGTTGTGGTGGCGGTGGTGGCAGCGGCCTGCCGCTTCTGACTCCCTTCCGACACAACTTGAGGGTGAGAAGCAGCAGGCCATGTGCGCCAAAGCATATGGGCTGCCGTGGGCGCCATGACACCCACAGAGGTCTGTTGCCCTAGGTGGCTATCTAGTGGACAGCCCAGTCCTGATGGCAAGTGTAATGTACCCGTTGGAAAAATAGCGCAGGGTCTTCAAAATGAAATCTTGCATATTTTCCCTTCCCGGCTGTAATGCTGTTTTGGCATAAATAAGTATTTGTGCTTTGAAATAGAAGCATGTAGTGCCATAGGACTTCCTGTAACCTACGCCTCCACATACAGCAGGTAGGGAAAGATCTTAGAGGGGGTTAAGAGGCTGTGGGAGTCTCACAGCCTCCCATCTCCCCAATCTGCCTTTCCTGCACCCACTGCACAAATGATATGGTGCAGTTGTCACAGATGCAGGGCATGGGGTTGTAAGATTTGCCTCTTTAAGCAAGCCTATTTATTTATTTTATTTATTTAGCAAGCCTATTTATTTATTTTATTTTATTTATATACCGCCCCTTCCAGAGATCAGGGGCGATTTACATAGAACAATTGAAACACTTTACATTGAACAGGATAACTTATGTACAGTTAATGTATGGAACCATCTTACAGAAACTATATACATTGTTTAAGTACAATCTTGCAGTAAGGATTAGTATTCTTAATGAACCATAAAATTTGGGTGCGTCTATGTATCTGTAGGTTGGGCAGTTTTATGGCAGCTTCCATTCTCAATGAACAAGTACGTCTTTAGTTATTTTCTGAACTGGAGGAGATCTTTTACAGCTCTAAGGTTGTCAGGGAGGGCATTCCATATTGCAGGGGCAACATAGGAAAAGGCTCTGGAGCTGGTAGAGTGAATGGTATTACAGATGTGGTTTGGTATAATATAGGTGTTTTGTGAGCAATTTCTTTGAAGTCTAGATTCTGTAAGGGATATGAGGAGGGAAGACAGGAGAGTTAAGGATATTTTGTTATGGTGCTTGAATATGATAATCAGATATTTATATTTCATCCTTGCTCCAACTGGTAACCAGTGAAGGTTGTAGAGGATTGGGGTGATGTGATCAGTATGGTGAGCCTTATATAAGATGCGTGCTGCCAGGTTCTGTGCTAGTTGTAACTGGTGATTAGATTTCTTAGAGAGGCCTAGTAGGATGCTGTTGCAGTAATCAATGTGTGTGTGTGTGTGTGTGTGGGGGGGGGGGGGGGCGTTATGAGTGCTTGTAGGACTGTTCTAAAGTCATGTTCTTCTAAGAAGGGCCTAAGTTGTATCATGCATAGTTTGAAGTACACAGTTTTTGTGATTGATTTTATATGGGAGATCATGTTTAGTGATTGGTCTAGGATTTTACCTCCTCCTTGGGGTATGTTTACTAAACCGGACTAACGGTTAACCTGGGCTATCTGCAACTAGGTCCCATTGAATAATATGGGACTTAGTGGCAGATAGCCCGGGTTAACCGTTAGCCCAGTTTAGTAAACATACCCCCTTGACTTCAAGTTCTATATCTTGTAACTGAATTATGCTAGGTGGGGTGAAGCTGGATTTCAATAGGGAGGAGTAGCCTAGTGGTTGGGGCAAGGTACTTCAGGCCGGAAGGTCGGAGGTTCAAATCCCATTAGAGGACAGCAACCTTGGGCCGGAAGGACTAGGGTTTCTAGTCCCACAGATGCTCCTTGTGGTCTTGGGCAAGCCACTTAACCCTCCATTGCCCATGTTCCCTGTAAGTGTATGTGTCTCATATCCCCGTGTGTTAAATGTATCCCCCAATTGTGTTGTGACCGCTTTGATTGAAGGATAAGGCGGTATACAAAACTGTCTAAATAAATAAAATAAAATAGACAAAGAGTACTTCTGTTTTTTTATAGTTGATTTTCAGGTTGTGTGTAGTAAGCCAAACTTATATCGCTCAAGCCTACAATTCTAGACTTATTTCACCCATTCAGCATGGGTGTAGCATCAATGGCAATAGAGAACCTTTTTGGTGTGCCACCAGCTTAAGCAGTCACCCTGCACCCCTGTTATATCTTTACTATTTTTCACTGCACAGGTAATTTTGTGCAGCAGGGCAATGATATGCTCATGCAAAGGAGCTAAATTTGTTTTGTAGTCACTGGCTCCTTGATCATGCACTTATTGGTTAATGTTGTGAGGGTCTTGGTGTACACCAAGAAGTTCTGAGTGGTGAAAGGGGGGATAGCTGTGTAGAGACCACCAGATCCAGTGGGTAACAAACATCAACCCTGGGCTGATGGAAAAGGCAATTCTGTTCTTTGTAAATCACTTCTGTTGTCTACTCACTGGGCAACAGAGTAGATGTGGCATCCCAGTTTGCTTAGATAAGGAATCTCTTGCTAGTAGTCATGCTCTATCGCTTGTAACTGGGATTTATCCTTACACTGTGAACTGGAATATCTGGTCAACATACAGGGCACCCCGTGGGAGCAATTTGCATGCTTGGGATACTTGAAGTCGTGATTTGGTAGTGGCATGCTGTAGGCACTGCATGTTGAAGAGATGAAAAAAGTATGTGACACTGCTGTGTGGTGTTTGCATCCCTAGTGTGCGACACTGCTGTGTGGTGCTCACAGCTCTAGTGTGCTGCTTGTCACATCCGCAAATAGAAGCTTCTTGGAATTGAGTCAGGTCAAGTTGTTCTTTAGAAAATGTCTTGTTTTGAGAAAGAGAAGTTGCTTTCAGACTTACTATAAACAGGAGAGGAATACAAGGGCAGGAGAAGAATGCAGATGTGACTATTTTTCTATTACTAAATGGCAATGTATTTGCAAGCTGGTATTAAAATGAGTTTTTGCCATTGTAGCTCAGAACAGAATAAAGCAAATAGGTTTTGTTTCCTTCTCCTTGTCTAGGCATTCATAGTGCCATAGTAACATAACATATGTTGGCAGATAAAGACCAGTATGGTCCATCTAGTCTGCCCAGTAAAGTGGCTAGAGTGTTGTAACTGCAGCTCAGTACAGGTCACCCCCCTCTATGCCTGTGCTCCATATAGGTCAACCCCACTCTATTAAAAGACATTTAAGTTTGCTTTGATTTCATCCTCTTGCTATACAGGGATCCATTATGTCTGTCCCATGCCATTTTGAATTCTGTCACTGTATTTGCCCCACCACCTCCATCGGGAGGGCATTCAAGGCAACTACCACCCCTTCAGTGAAAAAGTATTTCCTGATGTTGCTTTTAATTTTACTGCCTTGCAGTTTCATCAAATGACCTCTAGTTTTACACCTTCCCCTTCTTTGAAAAAGATTTGTTGGTTCATTGATGCCTTTTAAGTATTTAAACGTCTATATTATATCTCCCCCGTCCCTCCTTTCCTCTAGGGTATACATCCTATTACTGAATAAACATTTGTATGCATATTTCTTGTGACCAAGGCTTGTGCTCATATTTTATATTCAAATCTGCACAATGTCTCACTCTGGAGGTGGTCCACTCTGTATGTGCTGACTTCCGAGCTGTATGGGGCACATTCGGTGCGATCCAGGTGCAACTCTCAGGTTGTATTCTTGTTGTACCGCAGATTGCGCACTCATGGTGCTCTAGGAGCTTTTGGTAGGTTGCACGCTCAGTACTACATGGCTTGTCCTGCTGGTTGCACACCAAGGGTGTTACAGGCTTTGCTTTACAAATTGGCATGCTTGGGGATGTGGTGTGCTCATTGTGTGCCCCAAGCATTGTTATTGCAAGTGGCATGCCTTCAGGGCTAGCCCAAGGGTTTCTGCCACCCTAGGCAGAAGTCCCAGCCATGCTGCCCCCCCTCCCTGTGCGCCAAGCCATGCTGCCAACCCTGCCGACGCTGATTCTGATGGCAGGATCGGGGGCAGGAGGGTACTCGGCTTGGCGGCAGGCCATGTGCTTCAGCATACATGGTCTTCAACTCCTGACCCCTCCCTCCAACACAACTTCAGGGGGTCAGGAGCAGCAGGCCACATGTGTGCTGAAGCACATGGCCTGCCACGGGTTGCTGCTGCCGAGCTTAGCTGCGGTCCTCTTAATCCTGCTGCCGGAATCAACGGCATGGGGGGGAGCCGTGGTACAGCTCAGCTCGTGGGAGGGGCCGCAGCCCATGTGTGCCGAAGCACATGGCTTGCCGCCCATAGAGGTCTGTCACCTAGGCGACCACCTATCCTGCCTAGTGGATGGGCCGCCCTGCATGCCTTGTGCACGCTATGAACAACACATTGTGCAACACACAGAGAAAAATCTGAAGTGCTCATCTGTGTGTGCCACAGCTTTCTCTAGCATTTGTATGCTTGGGACACCTTTATGGTCTGGTTTCTGCTAGTAGTGTGGTCTGTTTACATTTCATGTTTGAGCTCTGAATAGCACACTACCTGTCTGGCTCTGGAGGTTGCATTCTCTGAATTTATTTATTTTATTTATTTAGAAGTTTTCTATACCTCTTTATCAAGTAATCAAAGCGGTTTACAATGAACAAATTAAAAACAACGTTTTACAATAAACAGCAGTTCCAGTTCATACTGCTAGACCAGTCCAGACAAACGGATTATGTCCCCCTGCCAGCAGATGTTGGAGACAGAGAAAAAACACTCCAGAGCTGTAATTGGTTGGGCTCTGGGTGACATAGGAGTGCCCCTTGAGGACCTAGTCCGTATTTTCTCTGTCTCCAGCAGATGAAGGTGTTAAATAATCTTGTCTCTTACCTGGATGCACTCAGAGCACACAAGAGGTGTTTCTCTGAGTTTCCCAGGTCCCCCTCTCTTTAGCTGTATTGCTTTTAAACTATAGTTAGTGACAATTAGGGCTGCCAACCGGCCGGTTTTCAGCCGGCCTGGCCGGTTTTTCCATGGCCAGGCCGGCTGCCGGCACAGATGTAAAACCGGCCATTGAAAAGCCGTTTTTTTGCTCTGGCCGCAAGATCGGGAGCGGCCAGAGCAAAAAAACGGCTTTTGTGCCGAAGTCTGCGGCGCGAATGCAAATGCGATTCCCCATAGCAGTGCAGCCGCTGCTTCTGCTTTGTACAGAGCAGCGGCTGCAATACACTTACATTGAAAAGTAAAGACAAACTGTGTAAGGAGCCCTCCGGTCATCGCAGAGCCTGAGGAAGTGATGTCATGGGGGCGGGCTCCTCACAGGTTGTCTTTCCTTTTCAAATTAACAACCTGTGTGGAGCCCGCCCCCATGACATCACTTCCTCGGGCTCTGCGATGACCGGAGGGCTCCTTACACAGTTTGTCTTAACTTTTCAATGGACGGGGGTTGCAGCCGCTGCTCTGTACAAAGCAGAAGCAGCGGCGTGGGCAGGGGGGATGGCGGGGGTGATGGTGTGAGTGACCCATCATGGGGGGGGTGGTGGTGGTGTGAGTGAACCAGCAGGGGAGGGGGAGTGATGGTGTGAGTGAACCAGCAGTGGAGGGGGGGGTTGGTGTTACTGCACCAGCAGGGGAGGGGGTGAGTGAGTGACCCAGCAGGAGGGGTGAGTAAGTGACAGGGGGGTGGGTGAGTGAACCAGCAGTGGAGGGGGGGGTGGTGTGAGTGAACCAGCAGGGGAGGGGGGTTGGTGTGAACCAGCAGGGGAGGGGGGTTGGTGTGAGTGAACCAGCAGGGGAGGGGGTGAGTGAGTGACAGGGGGGTGGGTGAGTGAACCAGCAGGGGAGGGGGGTGAGTGAGTCAGCAGGGGGGGGTGAGTGAGTGAACCAGCACTGAGGGGAGGGGGGTGTGAGAACCAACACTGAGGGGGGTGTGACTGAATCCTCGGTAATTTTTGTGGGTGGGGCTGGGGGCGTGGCAGGGGTGGGACTAGGGGCGGAGAATGGGTGGAGCATGGCGAGCCACAGGTGTCGGGTTTTTCTTGGTGAAAAGGTTGGCAACCCTAGTGACAATACAGCAGGGTCTGAGCTCCTGATCCTTAGATCAGTGGAACTCCTATTATAATCAGCTCCTGACTCTGCCACAGAGCCTGTGTTGCTGGGGGTGGATCAGTCTATCAAATCTTTTACCATCCAGTCACAGTTATAATTTTTACAGCATCTTTAGAGCATTTCCCTGCAAGTCTCTGCTTCTCTGCAGCACAGTGAGTACCTGCCCTGCAAGCCTCTGCTTCTCTGCAGCACAGTGAGTACCTGCTTGGGTTCCCTCGCAGCGATTTTCTTACTTCTGTTTTTTTTAACGGGATCACCGGGTCTGTACTCCTCTCCTCTCCCCAGCAATTTCGCTGCGTTTTTGAGGTTTTTAAAGCTTAGGAAACGTTTATTTTGCAGTTTTTCTGTGCCAGCGGCCATTTTGAATCAGGAGAAATTTCTCTTCAGTGTTTTTTTGGGCAGGAACAGCTCTGGGCAGTCATTTCACAGCATTTAACATGCTGTGAAGGCACAGGGAGTTTCAAAATCCCTTTTCTTTGAAAAGTCTTTTCCCTAAACCTACATTGATTTTTGTTTTAAAAAAAAAGGTTTAAGCCTTTGCAATGCCTGTTTCTCTGCACAAGTGCATTGTATGTAATAAGAAGCAGAAGGAGTTAATAGATTGCTTGTGTTCCACCTGTATGCTGCATCCAGGAGAATCTTCTTCCTCCATACCCACTGCTCTGCCAGCTGGGGACATCAGCACCTTAACTCCTCCCTCCTTAGAGCCGCTGCAGCCGGGTCTACCTGCAGAAAGGACTCAGTCAGCTCCCATTTTGCTTCCACAGCCGCTGGAAGCCACAGCAGCTTCGGCTGACAGTGAGTTCCTGATGCTCTTCCGCCAGGCATGGCACCTGTGGCATTCGGAGTCTTTTGGAATACCTCCAGCACCCGCCCCGGTAGCAGACAAAGATATGGCGGGGTCTCGCAAGCGGTCCCATAAGACCTCAAACCTTAAAGCAGTATGTCCTCCCAGAAACGTTGCATGTGGCTTGCAGGACACTACGGATATCCAAGAAGACTTTAAATCTTCAGAGGTGAGCCCTGATTCATCAGAGAAAGAAGATGGGGAATATTCTCCGTCTGATTCTTCGCTGACAAGAGGACTCTCAAGATATCAGACTTTTTCAGAAAGAGGAGTTGCCGGCCCTAATCACACAGGTGATAGTTACTACGCATCGCCGACACGCCTGATCCCACAGAGTTCCCAAGCTCTGTTGCAGCCGGATCCTATTTTGCAAGGTATTCGTAAACCTTCCAAAGCCTTTTCCTTTCCAGTGGAATTGCAGCAAATGGTATCTTGGGAATGGGACTCTCCAGATTCTCCTTTCCGCACCGCACACCGTATTGATCAGTTGTATAGGTCTCCCACTGACCTCGACCGTTGGCTGACATACCCGAAAGTGGATGCTTGGTGACCTGGGTCACTAAGCATATAACTATTCCGGTTGAGGGCAGAGCGGCACTCCGAGACCAACAGGACCGTAAGGTCGAGAGCCTACTTAAGACAGCTTTTTTGTCCTCCACTCTTTCCCTACAAGTTGCGATTTGTGGAGGTTTGGCGGCTCGAGCCTCCTTCTGATGGATTAAGCAGCTTACAGATGAACCAGAGTTGGCGCGTCTCGAATCAGTCGCTGCATTCCTGGCAGATGCCTTTTATGATCTTCTACGACTGTCAGCTCGTTCCGTGGCAGTGGTGGCAGTGGCTAGAAGATGACTATGGCTGCGTCACTGGGCAGCGGATGTTGCCTCTAAGATCCATCTGTCTAAGTTGCCTTTTAAAGGGAGACTCCTTTTTGGCGAGGATCTTGATAAATTGGTGAAAGATCTGGGAGAGGTGAAGCCACAACGTTTACCTGAGGACAGGCCAAAGGCATCCTCTCGTTGTGGATCTTGATCCCACGGTTTTCGGCGATTTTCTAAATCTCAGGATTCACGAAGATACCACGCCTTTAAGCCAGATACTTCTTCCGCTTCTGCCCATCACTTTGGACAGAGAGCTCAGTCCTTTCGAGGAGCCCGCAAAGGAACGGACTCATGCTCTGGCCCAGGGAAGTTCCCTGGAGCCTCCCGTTCTTCCTGCTGACGGGACGGTCCGCCCACTCGAGATCCTCCCGCCTGTAGGACTGCCATTCAGAGGCTTCTGTCTAAATAAATTAATAAAATAAAAGCCATTTGTCCAGTCCCTCCATTAGAAAGAGGGCTAGGCCGTTATTCCATCTATTTTGTGGTGCCCAAGAAAGATGGCTCTTTTCGTCCAATTTTGGACCTCAGATGCGTAAATCGCAGCCTTTGAATACTTCACTTCCGGATGGAGACCCTGTGGTCAGTCATTCACTCAGTACGCCAGGGAGAGTTTCTAGCATCCTTGGATCTCGCAGAAGCATATTTTCATATTCCCATTTGAGAAGATCACCAGCGTTTTCTGTGTTTTTCAGTCCTCAGCCAACATTTTCAGTTTCAGGCAATGCCCTTTGGCCTAGCCTCGGCACCTCAAACCTTCTCAAAGGTGATGGTGGTTGTGGCGGCAGCCTTACGCAAGCAGGGAATCAGAGTACACCCATACTTGGACGATTGGCTCATTCGTGCGGACTCCCTTCCAGAAGCTCGCAAAACTGTTTCCACAGTAGTTGCCTTCCTACAGCAGCTCGGCTGGGTGTTCAACCGCATCAAAGGTTGCCTCCATCCATCTCAAGAGATCAAATTTCTCGGAGCACGCTTTGATACCTGTCAAGGGTGTGTATTCCTGACTCAAGCACGTTTCCTAAAGCTGGCTTCTCAGCTCTGAAGTTTTTTGGTCCAAAGAGCCCCCCGGACATGGGATTACCTCCAAGTCCTGGGATCCATGGCCACCACCATCGACCTCGTGCCTTGGGCAAAGGCTCACATGCGCAGTCTACAGGCCGCTCTACTTTCCAGATGGTCCCCAGTGACAGAAGACTACCAGACCCGTCTCCCGTTACAGCTGCAGGTCCGCCGCAGTCTACAGTGGTGACTTGCATCTCACAATCTCCTCAAGGGAGTACCATTGGAAAACCCATGCTGGATCTTGCTGACAACCGACGCCAATCTGTCCGGATAGGGAGCGCACTGTCGCTCTCAGCGCAAGGAACTTGGACGACACACGATGGAGATCAACAGGCTCGAAGCGAGAGCAGTTCGATTCGCCTTACTGAAGTTTCAGTGGTTCCTACAGGGTCAAGCGGTTCGGATCCTATGTGACAATGCCACTGCAGTGTCCTACCTCAACCGCCAGGGCGGCACCAAGTGCACAGGGGTATCGAAGGAGATGTCCTTTCTCTTCCCTTGGGCAGAAAGGAACTTTCAAGCTCTCTCAGCACAGCATATAGCGGGGACCAGCAACGTGAAGGCGGATTTTTTAAGCCAACACACTCTCAATCCCGGCGAATGGGAACTGGCCCCACAAGCATTCCAGATGATAATTCAGAATAGGGGGCAGCCGAAAGTAGATCTCATGGCGTCAGCCACAAATGCGAAAGTTCCGATCTTCTTCAGTTGCTGGAGGGAACACAAATCTCAAGGCATAGATGCCTTGGCGCAGACATGGCCAAAACACCATTTGCTCTATGTATTCCCATCTTGGCCAGTGATTGGAAGAGTCCTGCAATGGATCAGGGAACACGAGGGTCTAGTAATCTTAGTGGCTCCGGACTGGCCCCGAAGACCATGGTATGCCAATCTCATAAGACTATCTTGAATCCCTCCTCTGCGACTACTAACTCCCTTTGGACTTCTCAGGCAAGGACCTATCTCAATGGAAGATCTAGCTCCCTACTTGCTTACGGCTTGGCTCTTGAATGCCGTAGATTAGCCCTTAAGGGTTACTCTTCCAAGGTAGTATCGACTTTCCTCAACGCATGCCATTTGTCTACGTTGTTAGCATATGCTAGGGTGTGGCCAGTGTTTGAGTCCTGGTGTACTCAACATCATCTTTCTCCTTGGAGTGCAGACATTCCAGACGTTCTTGCCTTTCTTCAGGAGGGCCTCGACAAAGGCTTAGCTCTTGGCACTCTACGGGTACAGATTTCAGCGCTGACGTGTTATAGAGGACCGATTTGCGGTCGTTCTCTTGCGTCCCACTCCGTTGTGTCACGTTTTCTTAAAGGAGTCAAGCTTCTACGCCCTCCAGTCCGTCCACTTGTCCCTTCTTTGGACCTTGTTTTGGTACTATGGGCCTTGATGTCTCTGCCCTTCGAGCCTCTAAAGGAAGTTTCCTTAACAAATTTGACACTTAAGACGGTTTTCTTAGTGGCAATAACTTTGGCTCGTCACATTTTGGAACTACAGGCCCTCTCTTGCAGGGATCCATACTTGTCATTCTCCGCAGAGGGAGTGTCCCTTCGCACTATTTCCTCATTCTTGCCTAAGGTGATTACTCCTTTTCATGTCAATCAGCCTCTTTTGTTGCCTGCCTTTTCAAAGGAATAATGTTCCAGATGTTCCAAGAATCTCCGGGCGGTTGATCTCAAAAGGATTCTCCTTCCCTATCTCAAAGTCACCAGTTCTTTTTGCAAGACCGACCATCTTTTTGTGCTTTTTGCGGGACCGCGCCGAGGTATGGCAGCTTCAAAATCTACTATCGCCAGATGTATATGCCGTGCCATCGAATTAACCTATATTCTGCAAGGAAAGCCAGTGCCTGCCGGTCTTCGCGCACATTCGTCTCGAGCTCAAGCCACGTCTTTGGCCGAGCGATCACACGTAGTTCCTCTTGATATTTGTCGCGGCAACCTGGTCTTCCTTGTCTACTTTTGTCCAGCATTATCGCCTGGACATTCAGGCATGTGAGGACAGTCGTTTTGGGGCTAGTGTGCTGTCAGCGGCTCCCTCTGCCCACCCTGGGGTTCATTAGCTTGGATACTTCCCGCTTGTCTGGACTGGTCTAGCAGTATGAACTGGAAGGAGAAATTTCACGTACCGTTAATTTCAAGTCTAGAACCTACCCCATTGTCAGTGTCATGACTGCTGGTGCAGAGGAGCCGACGTTCTTCTTACTTCAGACATAAACAATTGCATATTCTGGAGAACATCCACAACAGTGGATTCAGTTTTTTTCTCCAAGGAATGATGTTTGATCCTTCTCCACCCTTCATGGTTCGAGTTGAGGGTTTTAATTGAATTAGTTGTTACCTGTATATTGTTGAGTTGGTTGGTTTGTTAATTTAATTAATTAATTAATTTATTTATTTATTTATTGCTTTTATATACCGTGCTCTTTAAAATCAGTGCGGTTTACAGATAACATTTTTATGCATAACAGGATGTCTGTTATGCACTTACAGTGAACGGATGATACGCTCGGTTGGTTAGTCAGGTTTTCTCCTTATGTTGGTGCTTGTCAAAGGAATACTGACTAGGTCCTCTAGGGGCACTCCTATGTCACCCAGAGCCCAACCAATCACAGCTCTGGAGTGTTTTTTCTCTGTCTCCAACATCTGCTGGCAGGGGGACATAACCTGCTTGTCTGGACTGGTCTAGCAGTATTCCAGGAAAGGAAATTAAGTGAAATTTCTCTTTAGCAGTATATATAAGTTAGTAATCAACAAAACTTTGATCCAAGATAACAGGCAGTAACTTATTTACATGATTGAATATATATGCAATGAAGGTTTGGGATTATTTACATATTTACATATATATGTTGTGTGTTGCCCTTACATAGATCTGGAGATGAAGAGGGTGCTGGGGGTGTATGTTGAGTGTCTTGATCAGTGGGTATGCTATGTTGGTGGAATATCACTTTGGGTTTGCTTGGTTCCATAATATTCAGAAAATAGTAGTGTCTTTATATTCTTTCTGAAGGTGGATAGGTCTCCGATGTTTCTAATTCTAGTTGGGAGGGAAGGTGCCTTAGATCTTCTTTGATAGAGGAGCGCGCTATGAGCGCTCCAGGTCTTGCTCTGGGGGTGAACACTCTGCATACTCCATGCCTTGTTCTGAGGTGGCACATTAGGGGCAGTCTCCAAGTTTCATTCTGCAAGTTGCACGTCCTATGCACGCTCTATGTCTTGTTCTAGGGGTGGCATGCATAGTGTGCAAACCCCATTGCCTGGAAGTTGCACTCTGGCTCGTGAAGTTGTGTGTTCTGTTTACATCCATACCTTGCTCTTCAGTAGACATGCTCTAGGTCTTATTCTAGGGGGAAACCACTCTCTGTGCTCTCAGTGTTTTGCTCTGGAGGGAGTCTGCTCTATGCATGCTCCAGATCTTACTCTGAGGCAGCCTATGCTGTGCGGGGAGCCTTTTTAGTGCATGCTCCAGCTCTTCCTCAGGAGGCTGCCCGCTCAGTAGGTGCTTCTTGTGGGGCTCTGACGTTTGCATTCCCATGGCATCTCCCTGTGTGGCTCTGGCTGGGCCACGCTCTCTGCATGCTCTAGGACTTGCTCTGACTGGCATGCCTGGATGCACTTGATGGATAGCTCTTGTGGAAGTATGCTCATTAGATAGCTCTGACGATGGCACGTGCTGGGCACCTCCCATGCTGAGCAGTGGTGGTAGCATGTTCTGTTTGTGCACCATAGCCACTGCTAGCTGGGTTGCATTCTAGGTTTACTCCTTGGCTTGTTTTGTTGGTGGTTGCATGTTTGAAAAACTTCTAGCTTCCTTCTGGATGCTACATAACCTGGGTGAGCCAGGCCTTGCCTTGGCAGCAGCTGGCCAGTGTCCACTTTCTTAATGCAAGGGTCTCTATGTGCTGTACGCACCAGTCTTTAGGAGGCAGCACACACAATTGCTTGAGCATTGGACAGCTCTCTTTTGACCTAGTCCTTGGATCAGGGTGCATTCACTGGTGCTCTGTTTATCGTCATTCTCTAGGGTTTTGCTTGCTGACACCAGTTAGTTACAGAGCTAAGGGTCAGCTATGTCACTAGAGTTAGACAGGGTGTCAATGATTTTTGTTGGCCCTCTCTTGGAGTCTGCTCATCTTGTGAGTACTTCCTGGGGTAGTTGCTCTGTGCTTGGCTAGGCCTACTTAGGGGTGACCAGCCCTGTTGAGTACAGGCTCCGTCCTTCCTCTTCCATTACCTGGTTATTCTGTCAGACTCACAAGGGCTTGACTATTCCTTCAGATGAGCAATTTCTCCCTGGCTTTGCTTGCTTCATTGGCTCTTTCTGTTGTAGTCTTAAGTGTGTACAGTTGTTTCTAATCTCCTGTCCAAGTATCTTTGGGTATCAGTGTTTTTTCCAAACTGCTTTGTCATTTGGTTGCCTTTGTGTGGTCAGCATCATAGGGGTGTTATGGGTCCAGTTGGCCTGACAGTAAGAGTGGCCATTGGGCAGTTCTTGATGCTTAGGAGTGATAAGTCGGTCAGTCTTTACCCTTCTTTGAAGGGGCAGGCATATATGTTTACAGCAGGAAGAGTGGGTTAATGGCTGGAGCAGTGGGTTAAAAAACAGTGAAGCCTGGTTTGAATTCCTCTGATGCTTCTTGGGCAAGTCACTTAACCCTATATTGCCTCAGGTACAAACTTAAATTGTAAGCCCTCTAGGGACAGAAAAATACAAACTGTTACTGAATTTAACTTACTTTGAACATCTGAGAAAAAAGGTGTTAACTAAATCAAATTCCCCATCCCCTACCAATATGGGTTGTCTCAGTTTCCCTGTTCAAGCATAGCAAACTTGTAGTTTGGAAGGGGTAACTTGGTGCGTGTGTGGAGTTTTCCTTGTGGCCTTGACGTTCTTCCTCCTGGGGCCTTCAAGTTTTTGTACATCTCACTCACCTGGACTGGTCTAACAGGATAAGAAAGGTATAATTTTTTCTCACTTACTAACTTCCTTTTCCGTAAATTCTGCTAGACCAGTCTAGGACCTATCCAGGAAGACTAAGGCTGTTCAGGTTCTTCTTACAGCTGGTTTGGTTTCTCAGCATTTCTGACATGGTGCTTTCCTTGAAAATGTCCTAGCTCCGTAGGGCTTGAGTTTCTGAAGGTTGTTAATGCTGTTCCTTGAGTTTTTCAGGTTTGCTTTGTTAGTAATAAACTAGCAATTTCCAGGGCTGCACCAATCCTTATACTAGTGATGATGCAACTGAAACCCAGTGTTCTCTGCCTCCATCTGCTGGTTGAGGAGCATAATCCACTTGTGTGGACTGGTGGTCTAGCAGGATTAAAGGAAATTGGCAGGTAAGAATAAATTTAAATTTAGATGACCTGTAAGCAAGTTGTGTATTTATTGCAATTTCACTTTGCTGTATCCATAAAACTGCAACACAAGTTGTGCATGGGATCTTAATATTGCTTTTAGGAACTTGGTAAACTGTTGAGTGTTAAAATACAATTACAGAAGCCACTTTGCAAAATATCCACCTAAGATATGAGGCCCTAGACAGTAGCTTGTTTTATTGTGACATCCCCCGCCCCCCCCCCCCCCAAAAAAAGCCATCACTGGTGCTGCGCTTAGTATACACTGGACAGAGTGAACAGTGTTTTGTTTTCTTGGGCTCTGTAGCATGTGCTTGGTGTATTTGATTCCGATTTTCTTTTTTTACAGTTAGGTCATACATAATACACATTCAAAATATTAAGAAAATTAGCACTTCAACTCTTTCCCAACTGATCAAAGTAACAACCAATGACCGACTAAGACGAGGACAAACCATCAACATGCTCACAACCCTAGCTGACTTTAGAAAATCAAATCAAAACAAAATACTAGCAATAGGGCTTTTGAATATGTAGCCCCTTCACCAACTACCTGACCCTACATAATATACATAGTACATATCCTACAACCCACTATTCTGCCTTCAAACAATGTAAATAAAATTTAATCTCCGAATTACCCACACTCTATACCCACTCTTTATCAACAGGAGGGAGGAGTAGCCTAGTGGTTAGGACAAGGTACCTTAGGCCAGAGGGGTCAAGGGTTCAATTCCCACCTGGGGATAGCAATCTCAGGCCAGAAGGACTGGGGTTTCTAGTCCTATGGGCACTCCTTGTGACCTTGGGCAAGCCACTTAACCCTCCATTGTCTCAGGTACATATGGATTGTGAGCCCTTTGAGGGACAAGGGAATGTATCCAGTACCCACTAATAGTGATTGTAAACTGCTCTGATGCCCTTAAGCCTGAGTGGTATATCAAGAAATTGTATAAAGATATATACATATATTTTTAGCAACCAATATCTGTAAATAAGTTACAATGTCAAAATCATGTAAATTGCCCAATATTGTTTTTGCTCCTGTTTCACTGTGAAGATGCTTTGATGTAACTGTTGTTTTAAATGTAAACCATTATTTACCCGAAATAGAAGTATATAAAACTCACAAATAAAAATAAAATAAATAATACAATATATAGTAACATTTGATTTTCTTATTAGGTCAGTGGTATAAAGCACTGGTAGCTGTAATGACCCTGGGAAAAAAACCAGGAGTATTTTAAGTTATGGCAATGGAGTATTTTGTCCGTATCTAAAATGTCCAGGCACAAAGGAAAGAAAAAAATAATAATTTTATTTTTGGCTTAGCTTTGAGAATTTTGGTGTCAGCTTTGAGGATCAAAATGCGCAGTATTTCTTCTATATTTATACTTTGCACAATACAATAGGAAATGCATTTTTTATTTCTATTACTCCAGTATTGCATTGCATGCAGAGTCCAGCTTCATGGGCTTTGCTGTTCAGTGTTTGCATGCTATTGTTTCTAATTTGTGGTTTATTTTCTGTATTTAGTGAAAGTCTCTGGGGTATGTTTACTAAAACCCCGGTAATGTGCGGGCCGCGCTATTGTGCGAATGCCATATAAGGAGTGGGCGTTTCAGGCTGAAAAAAGCAAAACCGGGATTAATCATGCGCTAATGTGCGCGGCGCTCAAGTGCGCCCCGCACATTAGCGCATGAGAAAGCTGCGCGGGAAGCATAAGCGACGCGCTGATGTGCAAGCACAGGAACAGAGCCACAGTACAATGGTTAAGACACTGACCAATGGTGTAGGGATCATGGGTTCAATCCCCCACTGTGCCCAATGAAGAAGGCTGGCTGAGGCATTACCTATTATGGGGAAGATTGCTTTAGGAGGCATTTTATTTTTATTTTAATTATCTCTACTAGCAAACGCACTCTCAAAGCGTGTTAACATAAGGCGCCCCATAAGGCACATTTTAAAGTGCACTGTCCGCCAAGGCACCCTAGAATGTTGCTTATAGGGCGCTTTAGAGGGTGCCGTATGAGTTACCGCAAGGTCACAGCACTGCTTTTGATGGCAGCACTGTGCAGTTTAAGGAATGAAAATCACAAGTAGGTGCGCTGACATGCAAGGAGGCGCATCAGTGGAGCACAATGGTTAAGACACTGACCAATGATGCAGGAGTCATGGGTTCAATCCCCCACTGTGCCTAATGAAGAAGGCTGGCTGAGGCATTACCTGTTATAGGTAATAGTGCTGTGGGGGGGGGGCATATTATTTTAATTTTAATTAGTGCTGGCAGCAAACACACCCTCAAAGTATTGTAACATAAGGTGCTGCATAAGGCGCCTCATAGGGTACCCCAGAGGGCACATTTTAAAGTGCAGTGTCCGCCACGTCACCCTACAATGTTGCTGAAAGGGCAGCCTATAGGGCGCCATATAGGGTGCCCTATGAGGCACAGCAAGGTCATAGCACTGTGTTTGATGGCAGCACTGTGCATTTAAACGCATGGAAATCTGAAGTAGGTGCGCTGACATGCAAGGAGGAGCAGCAGTGTAGCACAATGGTTAAGGCACTGACTGCTGATACAGGGGTCATGAGTTTGCTCCCCAGTGTGCCTAATACGTAAGGCTGACTGAGGCATCAGCTTTGCAATGTACGTATTGTTTCCTGCAGCACTTTATTTGTATTTTCTTAATTGCTGCCATCAAACACGCCCTCACGTGCCGTAATTGAAGGTGCCGAATAAGGCACCCTATAAGGCACTCCATAGGGCACATCATAAAGTGCACTGTCAGCCACGGCACCCTAAAATGTCCCCTATAGGGCACCCTATAAGTTGCTCCACAGGATAACGTATAGTGCACCTTATATGGACGGTAACCATAAGGTGCCCTATAGGGCGCCCTATAAAGCGCCCTCTGAGGCACCTTATGGATACAGTACGCTGAGGGTGTTTTTGCTGGCAGCAATAATGTACATTAAAACTAAATAATGATTTGGACAGCCCTATCAAATAACCCCACTGTGGGTTTGAACCCATGACCTCTAGCTCCACAGGCAGTGAAGTAACCATTGGGCTACAGCTCTATAGCTGCTAGCAAGCCCCTGGCTGGCTGCAGAGGGAGTGCATGTCACCACACAGACAGTCTGCTGTGGTCACAAGGATAGGGTTAGCACACACGTACCCATGATGCACTGCACATGCAAATCAGCTGTCCACAGATAAACACAAGATGGGGTATGCACCCCCACAGCAGCTCGGCCTGGTAGGGGGAACTGACCATGTCCACCCCCACAGCACCTCAGCCTGGTAGGGGGTACTGACCGTGTGTTTTACTGGCACAGAGTAGCTACACACCGTCACATTGTGCGGGTACTGTGCTCACCCTGAGGGTGCGGTGAGGCGCCCAGCACCAGGTCCACAGCACCTTCCATGGCAGAAATAGGCCATGCTGGAGGTCCAAAGCAGTGTTAAAGTGTGAGATAGGTAGTTTCTGCAGAAACACCTTGGATATATCTGTCTCTCAGTCAGGTGTAGCCCCTATGGACCCTTAGGAGGATTATGTACCACCACCCTCCTCCTCCAGGGCTGAGGGTGGTAAACAGGGTCTCCCATCAACAGATCCACATTTTACCTCCCTGCAATGGTGGCAGTAGAGGGGACCATCAACCCCGGTCCTGCTGGGGAACCCTACAGGGCAGTCAATGCAGCTCTGTACACATCCATAACACAATAGCAGACAGACATTAGGCCTGGATATGCTAAGCTGCACCCCACCACTATCTGATATTCTCCTGCAGCAAGCCTTCAGCCGCTGCACCCTGCAAGGCACTCCATCAAGACACATACCAGCTGTAAACAGTCTGCTAGCTAGTCCATAGTGCATGTTCCTGGTAGAAATGCATGCACCCAGAACTGGGATGTCAGCATACACAACAAGCAGACAAATCAGTGACTGGGCCCCAAAAGGAAACCCATAAATATCACATGAGCAAAATACTATATAGCACTATGGGGGTGCCTAGCCATGCTGTCGTCACTGCACAGTCAGGGTGAGAGTGATCTCCCAGCAGGACATACTGAGGTCACCCTGTCTGTGTAGGTGGTGGCTGGGCAATAAAATATCCCAGCCAGTGCCCTATGCCCTGTGCAGATGCATCATGGCCAGGCCACCCTGTCTAGGCTATACCCATGGTACCTTGCTCCTCATTATGCACATTAGCAGGCCAATACTGGCAACAGTGCTGGCAGTGTGGGCTGTGGAAGGTGTTTGCAGCCACCACACACTGTATAGACAGACACACAGTCCCACACCTATGCCAGCATTGTGCTACTATAGAGGAGTTTAGCAGCCCTACCCACCACACCAGTCCTGGGCACAGTACAGGCATGGATATGGTACGCAATACTGTTGGGGGTCACTCCCCAGGGTGGTAAACACTGTCAGAGACCAGACCTGAAACACACACCGCAGACATCAGAAAGAGTGCTTAACGTAAGGATTTCTATCTGCTAGTACTCATAGCAAATGTTTGATAGCTGTGTATCGTATACCCAGGTGTAGGGTGGCATTGCTAAGGTATGCAAGTGCTAGTATTGGGAGATGCACGCAGGGCCCAATGTCCTGCCTCTCCAGGAGGCATTGGCCAATGGGGCCTGTGGGTGTGGGTGTGTCTGTCCCTGTTGGCTGCTGCTTTACAGCAGAGGTTCCCAACTCCAGTCCTGGTGTGGCAAACACTGTTCGGGTTTTCATGCTGCCCCTCATGAATATGCATGAGCTACATCTGCATACCATGGGGGTGGTGCATAGATATGTAGCACAAGCATCTTTATTAGAGGCAGCATGTAACCAGAATGGTGTGGGGCCCTCCAGGACTGCATTTGGGAGACTCTGCTCTAGGTAATGTGCCTGTTTATGGTGTCTGTGCTCGGTGGGGTAAAATATAGGCGTATTAACCATGCGTATGTTCTCAGCAATAAAGGTTTGTCCTTACTATCACGGTTCAGTTGTGGGAAAAATATGTGGACTGGATTGGCAGGAGCCCCAGCTGGGCTTTAAACCTGTGACCTTCTGTTCTTGCACACACTGTCTGTGTGCACTGCACCACCGTGTTGCCACAGATATGATGCATTCCCTGGGGAGTCCATGACTGTACATCCGACAGGGCCTGTTTGTTGCAGTGCACGGCAACCACCTGGACAGGGCTAGGCTATGGTCTGCTGTGGGCACCAGCCGCTGCCACCTCCACCATCAGTACCGCTCCATCCTTAGATTGGAGACAGCATAAACCCTGATGGATTTGTGGCCCTCCAGGACTGCATTTGGGGGATTCTGCCGTAGTTAATGCACATTTCTATGGTGTTTGTGCTGTGTAGGGTAAAATAGAGGTTTTTGACCCATGCTTATGTTCTCAGCAATAATGGTTCAGTCTTTACTACCATGTTTTCTTCATGGGTAAAATAAGGGGACTGGGTTGGCAGGAGCCCCAGCTGGGCTTTGAACCTGTGACCTTCTGTCTCCAAACACACTGGTTGTGTGCACTGCACCACCGTGTTGCCACAGAGACAGTGCATTCCATGATGATACCATGACTGTTTGTCTGGCAGGGCCTGTCTATTGCAGTGCATTGCACCCACCTACACAGGGCTAGGCCATGGTCTGCTCTGGGCAGCTGCCACTGCCCCCCTCCACCTCCAGTACCCCTGTGTCACCATGCTGACATGCCCTTCTGCTGGTGGTGCTGGTGGTACGCAGACTCAGGCCATCCTGTGTGTGGGTAGGCGGCTGCCTATGGTGCAGGTTCTGGGGTAGGGGTGCCTGCATATCTGTCCGCACGTCCCCCAATCACCGCCTGCCAATGTTCCGTGCCCTTGGGGGTACCTGCTGGGTACTATCCCCTGTGACACTGTGATAAACACTCTCGTGCCCATGTTGGGCCCTCATCAGGTGCTGTCTGGCTGCTGTTCAGTTTCAGCATTCCTAAGTGCCATCTAGGCATCTGCCTAGTCTGCACTGTGCCCCAGCTGCACCACAGCATGTGCCGCCTGCAGCCCTCTGTATCCCCTTTCCCAGCATCTGTCCAATTTCCCATTCCGACCTGCCCGCCCTGCTGTTGTGGAAATGTGCATGCCATAGGTAACCTGTCCAATGGAGAGGGAAACCCTGATCAGTGCTATTTCACTGTGGGATCATTCACCTTGTATGGGGACGGAGCGTAGACCCTTCTAAAATTCATATTTATTTTTTGGGGCTTTCTTGGGAGTGTTTTTTGATGTTTCCCATTACTATCACTATTGCCCAGATAGATTATAATTTTCTTATATTTTGTTGGGGTCATTTTTAATGTTTATTTGCCTTTTTTGTTCCGTGCACATGTATCACACTGCTCACGTTTTGTAGGTTTCCCTGGTTTTGCTGTACATTGCTGACAGAAATGGTTTCTCTTCCCTTTAAATCGGCTCTACCGCAAGGTTTTCACTCACGGTATTTTTTTACTCGAATTTCAGCCCCGCTCCTGTGCGGGGAGCCTCTCCCCTCCCACTCTCCACCCATTGACCCCTTCCCTCCGCCCCTGGGGAGCCTTCCTCCGCCCTCCGGGAGCCTTTCCACGCCTCTATCGCTCATTTGCGCGCCACGCACATGAGCAGGCCCGATAGTGTGGCGTGCACGTGTGTGGGGCACAAAATCGCATCATTAGCGTGCGCTAAGGTACCTTAGCGCACGCTATTGTGCGCCGTTTAGTAAACATACCCCTCTGTGTTTTGCATGTGTGACCATGGTGAGGGATTCTCTCAAGGGGGCATTTTCAAAGGCATTTACATGGTTTGCAGGTCTACAAACCGTGTAAATTGCCGCTCTGCAGAATATTCAGTTGACTGTTCCCTGGTGCTGCCACTATACACCCCGATGCTAAGAAGTCAGCATTGGGGCATTCTGGGGGTGTTCTGGGGCAGAGCAGAGGTGGCACCTATCAGTAATCAGGCAGTGGTGATATTGAACCATCTCCCAGTTACTGATACATGCTGAAAGTCAAGTTCACCATGTTAATTAACCAGGCAACTGCTCAATATCGCCGCTGCCCAGTTAGCCTCACTGCAGTCTGGCAAACCTGAATATTCAATACTGGCACTGAATACCCCCCATCTTAGTATTTAGTTTTTGCTCTGGACACACTGTTGGGATTTTTTTGTGATTGCAGGATATGTTTACAGAACTGGATCTATAGGGTTTATATGAGGTTCAGTCCCATCTCAAATAGACTCCGGATTTCACAAATCAAAACTCTCAGTTCTTCACGGTATATTTGTCCTGGCTGTCATCTTTAGATTGGGTATTTCAGTTTCTCAAAATGTTTGATAAGACATGATAGAGTAAAAACGTAAAGATGATTGTACCTTTATTTATTTATTTATATTTCTTATATACCGCGCTATTATAATCAGTGCGGTTTACATTTGAAACAGAACATACAAGAATATAAGCAGTTACATCAAGTTTTTTACATTGAACAGGGAATGTAAACATGGAGTAAAAACGAGGGAGAGACTATGTACATATTATAAACAAATTATAATGCTCTTACAGATAAATAAAAATATAACCTTTGCCTAGAGGGTTGACTAGATGGTCAAGGAGATCAGTGGGAGAGATAGTGGTTAGCCATTATCTACAGGAAGATGATCTGAGGGACGGGTTAGGCAGGGAGGTGAGGTGGGGGCATTGTAATTGTCGGGAATGCTGTCAGGGTAATATTGTAGAAACAGGTGATGTTTGAGGGCTTTACGGAATAGTGCCAAATTTGAGATGGCCCGGATTTCTGCTGGGAGGGCGTTCCATGCCATAGGTGCAGCAATGAAGAAGGCTCTACTTGCTGTTGATTTCTTACATTTTACCAACACTTTTGGGACTTCAAGTTTATTTAACGAAGTAGATCTCCTAATTCTATTGTCTGGTGTGCTGTTGAGGAGATCGCTGATGGGTGTGTGAGTAAGATTCTTACATGCCTTGAACGTCATGATAAGAGCCTTGAAGTGGACTCTGGCCCGCAGCAGGAGCCAGTGTAGGTTCTTTAGAACTGGCGTTATGTGGTCTGATCTTGAAAGCCCTGACAGAGCTCTTGCAGCTGAGTTCATGGCAAGGCGTAACGGGTTAAGAGTCGATTGTGGGAGTCCCAGTAGGATAATGTTGGCAAAGTCAAGGTGTGGGATGACTAAGGCTTGGAAAATTGAGCGGTAGTCAGGGAAGTCAAGCAGTGGGCGGAGATGGCGTAGTGATCGGATCTTATGATAGATTGCTTTAGCTGTGTTTGTAACATGTGCTGACATGTCAAGCCGCTGGTCGAGGGTGATGCCCAGGTAGCGAATTGTAGATTTGGACTTTAGTTCAGTGTTATTGACTAGAAGAGAGGGAGGTGGCGTGAACTTCTGGTTTCGTGAGATGAATAGTACATCTGTTTTGCTATGGTTAATGCGGAGATTTTGAGAGAGGAGCCACTCTGCTACAGCTTCAAAACATCTTATAATTGGAGTAAAATCTGGTTGATCGATTTTAAATTGAAGGTACATTAAGATGTCATCTGCATATGCAAGGCATTGGACATTGAAGGAGCGGATTAAAGCGCAAATGGGCTGCATGTATATATTAAACATTAATGCCGAGAGGGAGGAACCCTGGGGTACACCTTGCTTTAGTAAGAATGGTTCGGAGGTCTTGGAGCCTTCTCTGACTTGTTGCGATCTGTTACATAAATAGGATTCACGCCATGCTAGCGCTGAGCCTTGCAGACCTTTATCTTTGAGGCGATCTAGAAGTGTTTCATGGTTCACTGAATCAAAGGCAGCTGCTATGTCTAAAAAATGAGGACGAATCCATGGTTGATATTGTCAGTTCCTGTGATTAGGTTGTTGAAGAGGGTTGTGAGGATGGTGTCCACTCCGTGAGCTTCCCTGAAGCCGTGTTGGGATGGGTCCAGTGGCGCGACTGTATCAACATGGTGTTGGATTTGCCGTTGGACTACCTTCTCCATAATTTTGGCAAGCAGTGTGATGCTCGAGATTGGCCGGAATGACTCAACTTTAGATGGATCAAGTTTACTATTCTTTAACAGGGGGCGGATTGAAGTGTTTTTTAAGCTTTGAGGGAAGGATCCTGTTATGAATGATTGATTCAAAATTCTGCATATAAATGGACTGAGGTCAAGGCGCAATTCTTTAATCCAACTAGCAGGACAGGGATCATTGGGGGCAGTAGTGAGGTTAATAGATGTGATGATATCTGCAATTTCTTTGTTGGATACCTTGGAGAATGATAGTAATGGGGTTGGTTGTGGAAGTCCGTGGGAGGTATGAAATATGGATGTATTCATGTTGTCCTTGGTTTGTATCATCTTAGATTGAAGGTAGGTAGAATAGTCTTGCGGCTGGGGCAAGGTTGTTTGGGCTAGTGCTGGATCGCCGGTTAGTGACTTCACTATGTTAAATAGGTCATGAGATTTGTTAAGTGATCGCTTTAATAGTTCTGAGTAATACAACTTTCTTTTTTCCATGGTTTTTCTTTGGTGGTCTTGCAGGTGCGTGGAGTATGCACCGAGTGCCTCAGGAGTCCGAGTGTGGCGCCACTGTCTCTCTAGTTTACGTAGCTGGAGGAGCGATGTTCGCAGATCCAGAGAGTACCATGGTGCGTGATCGCGTTTCGCTTGGTTTGTGTTGACGGATGATAGGCAGGAGGCAGCTCTAAGGGTGTCGTCCCAATTGGAAACCAGTTCATCTGGATCGAGAGAATTGTTGGTGAGTAGAGGTAGGATCTTCTCGAGAGCCGTATCCTTAACAAGTGGTCGAAAGCGTGTTGTCACGGTTCTAGTGGGGGCGTGTGTTTTGGTGCTGGAAATGCCAGGATCGTTGGTGGGTATGTGAAATAGGAGTAAATGGTGGTCGGACCAGGGTACAGGAATTATGGAGAGTAGCGAACTCTGGGAGGTGTTGATAGCGGTCTGTGGTATGAAGATCAAGTCAAGTATGCCACCTTTGTTATGAGTAGGGGAGTTGATAAGTTGCGTGTAGCCCAGCTCATTCATTGCGTCGAGGAATGCTGTCGAATGTGTATCGTGTAGGGATGGCAGGTTGAAATCTCCCATAAGGACATTTAGGGTGCGTGGGTTAGCGGAGTTGCAAGCTAAGTCGATTATAGACGGGAGGTCATCTGGTGACGCAGTTGGTGCTCGGTATAAAAGATTTATTGAACAGTGTTCATTCGATATGGATATTATGTCCAGGAAGGTTGAGCTGATAGAATTCTTTAGAGTAAATTGAAGATCGGATTTAGCAAAAATGAGTGTTCCACCTCCTCTCTGGTGTGACCTATGGCAGGCAAAGGTTGAATAACCGGGTGGTAACATCAGGTTGATTAGAGCGTTATCATGATCGGATAACCAAGATTCTGTTATCATTAGAATATCGAGATCATGTAGGGTTATAAGGTCAATTACAGCTGGCCATTTTGAGCGTGTTGATCTGGCATTGATAAGTGCACATTTAAGTAACTGTTGGTAATTGCATTTCTCAGTTTGGATCCTTTTAAAATCTTGTAAAGGGATGTGTAGGAGGTGGGGATGAAGGGCACTGGCTTTTGTTGAATGTTGACGGGGATTCTCAGACCATCTTCTGCTATAGTTAAAGAGGATTGGGATATGCT
Organism: Ichthyophis bannanicus; assembly: GCA_033557465.1. Classification (NCBI taxonomy): domain Eukaryota; kingdom Metazoa; phylum Chordata; class Amphibia; order Gymnophiona; family Ichthyophiidae; genus Ichthyophis; species Ichthyophis bannanicus. The sequence goes on from CM066033.1 coordinate 778,704,875, forward strand.
TGATATCAGGATTGAGGGCCTGTAATAGGTTGGGGGCCCAAGCGGTGAGGAGGAAGAGGAATAAGGATAAGGAAGGGGGCATTTTGGATGTTCAAAGTGGGGTAGCTACTTTGGGTGTAGGATTCGGGCTTGATAGCAAGGTACAATTTAAGGCAGTAGCAGCTAGAGTATAACAGTGTAACAAAGTAACAGTACATGTAACAAAACTGTGTCAGTGCTGTGGTAAAATTAGGTTAGGTACAAGTTGGGGCGGTAGTAGCAGTTGGAAAGTAACAATGAGGTAGTAATGTATCCACTGTGTCAGTACTGTGGCACAATTATAATAGGTCAAGAGGTACAGGTATAAGAGCGAGGGCTAATCACAGCAAGATATCTAAAGAATACATCTGCAGTTTCAAGTAATGCAGAAAGGTGATTCAGTGTTTATGGAAGGCATTATTTGGGGGAGGGGCAATCTGGAAAAAAAATAAAAGGGGGCCATCTGCAAATGTTTTCCCAGGTCTCATAAGTGGTAAAAGCTCCTCACCTTCCAAATAAAGGAACCTGAATCATCAAAACCTCATCATTAAGTTACCATAAACTATGTTCACTACTACCTGAGAGGTCTCTCTAACCAGACAATAATACTACTGAGACCGTGTTAATCTCTGAGATCACTTCCGGCTAACAGAGACCAGAGCATCTGAAACCATACTTACATACTTCCAAATCACATGCATTCACTCAACAGATTCCAAAAAGGAGATCTTATAGTTTGTTTTTAATTTTAGATTTATAATTTCAAAATTACAAAGGAAGCAGGTCACACTTATACAGAAACAAACATGGCATGAGAAACAATTTCTCATCAAAAGAAAGATAAAGGAAACAAAGTACCCATATTTATTCAAGTTCATAATACATGGGGAAATCCAAATAAACTGGACTGCTACAAATCCCTACACAGAAGCTACGTACACACAAGAAGTGGAGAAAGCATACAGAGCACAATTTGTGGAATTCTTTACAACTCCTCTGTGTGTGTATGTGCATGCACACACACACCCATTTGAATCTGCACATTGTGTGTGTGTGCGTGCGTGCATATATTCGTTTCACTGCATATTTATTTATTTAGACAGTTTTGTATTCCACCTTATCCTTCAATCAAAGTGGTCACAACACAATTGGGTGATACATTTAACACGAGGGGATGTGAGACACATACCCTAATACCTACAGGGAACATGGGCAATGGAGGGTTAAGTGGCTTGCCCAAGACCACAAGGAACACCTGTAGGACTAGAAATGCACTTGTATGTATGTCTGACCCAATCTAGATTGAGCCCTTACTTAATCTACAATAAAGTATTTCTTCTATTAAAGATACATTTTTGATGAACACTTAATCAAGTCACCCAGTAGCTATCAAAAATCATACTTACTGGATTACCAATAGGATCCTTTTTAATGGAAATTATAATCAAAAAGTCCAAGTTTAAAAACAAACCAACTTTCTTCTTTTTTATTTCTCAATCTGTTTTAGGAATGTTCTTCTTTCAACCAATCATTAACACTGTATCTATTTATCTATAGTGGATACAGTTGAGAAGGAGTATTTTTTTTAGCAGTAAGGCAATGTGCAGTATGGTGGGGCAGTTTTTGGGTGAGGCAGTGGCATGAGTGTAGTTTTTGGGAATGGGGGCAGTTTGTGGAGTGGTGAGATAGTTGCAGGATTTTTTGGGGGGACGGAGGAGTTGCGATTGATCAGTTTTTGGAGTGGGACAGTTTACAGGGTGGTGGGAGAGTTTCAGGGGGGAGGTAGTATTTGGGAGTGGAAGTAGCTTACAGGTGAGTCAGGCTGTTGAAGGAGGGGTTTAGGGTTTCTCGATGGGGCAATCTGTGGGGTAGGAGGGGAAAGTTGTGGATATTTTTTGGGGGTGGGCAATTTGCAGTTGTGAGGTCTAGTTTTTGGGCTGTTGCACTTTGCAGGATGGTTAGGCAATTGCATTTTACAGGACAGTAAAGAAGTTGTGGGGGTGTTATTTTTGGATGTGGGGCAATATTTAGAGTAGTGGGGCAGTTGTGTGGAATAACCTTTTGGGGTGGGGATGGTTGACAGGGGTGGTGGATCAGTTGCAGGAAGAGTTAGGTTTTCCAGGCAGGGCAGTATGCGGGGTGGAGGGACAATTATGGTAGGGTTTTTGTTTTAGGGGTGGGCAGTTTTCAGTGTAGTAGGACAGTTGTGGGAGTGTTATTTTTTTGGGAGCAGAGCAGTTTGCAGTTTGGTGAGGCAGTTAAGGTATTTTGGGGTTTTTTTGCAGTAGGGCATTTTGCAATGTAGTAGGACAGCTGTGAGGGTGTAATTTTTGGAGGTGTGGTTCGTAGACTGGTGTAGGGAATATTTTTTTCATGGTGGCAGCATTTGGGGAGTTGGTATAGCAGTGGTGAGGGAGAATTTGTTGGTGTTGAGGCAGTGTGTGAGGTGGGCGGTCAGTTGTGGGGAGGGAGAGTTTTTGTTGGAGGACAGTTTTGGGGGGTTGGAGAGAAAAGGGAGAAGGTGTTTGAAAGGAGCAATTTCCTAACTACAATATTTCACTGACTGTAAGTTTCTATGGTACAGAAGCTGAAACTCCTTCTCCCATAGAAATACAATGGGCTAATTTGTTGGTTAGCTTATTTCTCTAGAACCTCCACAATCTGATTTGGCCCATATTCAGAATCAGTGCCTGTTTACCAGTTTTTCCCACATTCAGAGTTTCATTCCTTCCTGTTAAGTTTTCAGTTATTTTGTCCCCAGAGAAATGGACATTCTTGACACTTTTTATGTAATTTTCTCTGAATTCCTTTGGGTTGGAAAGAATAAAGAATAATTAAAAGAAGAAAATTAACACAGAAATAAGGAAACATACTACTTCTCCTTATCTTAGGTTATCTTAAATCAATGGACAGGATCCATCACAAGAACCCTGTGATCCTCTTAGTATGAAAGAATGCAGATAGCTGAGAAGGATCAAAAAACACATATTTACAGAATAAAACTTAACTAAGCATTTACAGGGAAACTTTAGAAAGAAAAGTGCCCCTAATTGGAGCATCCCTGGTTTCAGCAGAAGAAACTCCCCTATTTTTTTTTCTGTGTCTCTGTAGCCCCATCAGGATAAATTCTAACAATGAACTTCACAAAGGAGAAGTCAAACCTCTTAAAATGTATTCTTAATAACCAGTCTTGATCCAAACTTAAAGCAAGAGTAACTAACACGACTGAAAATTTAATTAAGCCTATTTTTGACTTTCCCAATAAAGAGAGTGGATAACTAGGGTCTTCATCCCTTCCTTTCTGAACACACTACTAAGACCCTTATCACTCTTAAGTCACCTCCTGTCTAGACTATTTAAACCTGCAGCTTTCTGGTTTCCCTCAAAATCATCTCTCTCCCCTTTAATCTGTTCAAAACTCAGCCGCACAGCTAATCTTCCGCCAGTTTCGCTAAGCCCTCATAACGCCTCTTCTTAAGCCACTTCACCGGCTCCCTATCCATTTTCACATTCAATTCAAACTTCTCCTACTGACTTATAAGTGTATTCATTCTGCAGCTCCTCACTACTTTTTCTCTTTTTTTATAACCTTCTTTATTTATATACTGACATCAATACAGTATAGACTACAGATAAATACATACTATGCTAGCAGGTCACTCACTGCTCTCCTTATACAACACATATTCTCCAGAATCTCCATTATATCCAAAACTCTCCCCCTCCCCTCCCCTACCCTTAGAATGCAGCATACGTCAACAGAGATCAAGTCAGCATGGCATGCACTGGTGTGTAGCATAACAGTAGAATATACAGCTTAATGGTATGCATATAGGGTTTGTCTCGAGAGACATACTAAACCCTAGGGTTAGGCTAGGTCGCAGCTTCTCCAACAGTTGTTAAATCCCCTCTGAGGTTAACTCTGGCTCACAATTTTACAAGAATCAAGCAGAAGAGGGATGCGGCGTGGACACGGACAAGAGTGTGATCGAACTTAGAGCACTAAAAGCCTCATAGCCATTTCCCTCCCTAGGCATTGCTATGCCCCTCAGAGAGCCACCTGCAGTATGTATCCCTGTGACCTTTAACTACAGCAGCCAAAGAATCCAGATTCCTTAGCTCAGCTATTTGGGACTTCCATTGCCCAAGAGTTGGTCCTACACTGTCCTTCCAACGATGCACTATCACCATATGCGCCCCTAAGAGGAGCAGCTCTACCAACCTTCTTGGAGTCATGGCTGAAAAAATCCAACAAGCCAATAGAAGGCAAAGCCGTCAACTGCCCCTTTGTGACTTAATTGATGAAACTACAGTTTGCCAAAAAGTGCTGATCTGGGGGCACTCCCACCAGAGATGGAAAAAGGTGCCTCTCTGCCCACATCCCCTCCAGCAACTGTCCTCTGCCTGTGAGATGGAATAGTCTAACTGGGGTTAGATATGCTGCATAATTAACTGGTATTGGTTCTGTCAACAATTTGTGTTCCACACACACCGACAGCTCCTCCGATGAATGATATGCCATTCATCTGGTGTAAACATTCAGTTTAACAACCAGTGCCAGGAGTCTGTATGTTGACCTGGGAATGGGGTAATATAGGTCCAATAGGGCTTTATAGATGCGTGAAAGTAGGGCTTTCTGACGTGTAACCTTATCAAGCAAAATTTGTTCCAGATGTGTTGGCCACCGAGTAAGCTGGGCCCAGGGTCCTGTACTTGTAATAAAATGTCTCAACTGGAAGGACTGATAAAAGGATACTCACGCACCACCTTTATCATTTAATTGGCCAAGCTGATGCACAAGCTCTGCTCAATTAAATCTATGAACTTAAGTATCCCACTTGAACCCCTTGTAGCCTTGCAAATGAAAGACCGCTAAATGTAAGAAAGCCTGCCAACAACTTCCTGGGGAAACCTTGACACCCCATTCCCTCTTTCCTGTAGATCTGCAGACACAAATGGGACAGGGGACTAAGAAAGGCATGTCCGCTTATAGCCCCTGGGCTATTTTGTGGGACTTCAAAAATTGAATGTGGCGCGCCAAACTCATTCCATTTGTACCCAGTGCACATCCGGAGACCTGACGTAGTGATATCGCAGCCCCCCGTAAAACTGCGGCTTTATAATATAGAGATAGGTGTGGGCATCCCACCCCACCATCTTCAATACATGGCACCAGACGTTTCTATCTGATCTGTGCTTTAGGCTTCTTCCAAACAAATTTACCAGGCTTCTCCTCCTGCTTCTTAAAGAAGCATACAGGAACATGTATAAACAATTGAGAGAAAAGATAAATCAGTTTAGGGACTGTTGTCATTTTTAAGGCAGCCACCCTACTAAGCCAGCCCAATGTGAGATCATCCCGTCAAGCTAAGTCCCCTGCAGTGTTAGAAGCTAAGTCCTCATAATTAAGCTTAAGTACATCTCCAACGTCAACTGAAACCCATACTCCCAAATATTTAATGGATGATGTTGCAAGTTTAAATGAACATCCTGATGGCAGCAATCTGCCAGCCCCACTCAGGGGAAACATCTCAGTCTTGTCTAGGTTGACTTTATAACCAGAGCTCTTAGAAAAGTCCTGAAGTATACAAAGGAGCCCACCTATGGAAGATGTGGGGTTCTCTAAAAAGACCAATATATTGTCTATGTGCTGGGGAACTCCTCCTATAACAATAGGATGTATATCAGGCGGTCCGCAACATGGAAGTTAAAGTTCAGTCACCAAAGCAAAAAGTAGTGGCGAGACAGGGCAGCCTTGTTGTGTGCCCCAATGCAGATGGAAAGCTTCAAAACTCACTCCATTCACCACTACTCTAGCCATTGGGGCTGAATATAGAGCTCTTAACTAACCTATATACAGGTTTTCTAGACCAAACCGTGCCATAACTGCAAATAGATATTTCCCTTCAACCCTGTCAGATGCTTTTTCGGCGTCCAATGAAACATACAGGTGAATTTCTTCTATCGAGCCGTATACATTATAATATTTAGAAGTCTGTGGACATTGTCATATATCTGCTACTTTAATAAGTCCCATCTGATCAGGGTGCACAAGTGTCATAATGCCATCTAGCCTTTTGGCAAGGACCCTAGCAAAGATCTTGATGTCACTGTTTAAAAGCGAGATCAGGCAATAACTGCTGCACTCTGATAGGGGCCAGCCCTCTTTAGTTATAAGAGAAATGGTGGCGTCATACATACTTTGTGGGAGTTTATCAGTAGTCATGGCTTCATTAAAAACTCTCTGAAGTATTGGCGCTAAAGAGTCCCCAGTGCCCTTATACCATTGCATAGGAAGACTATCGGAGCCCATCGCCTTCCCTGCCGATAGGGATTTAATAATCCAATCCTGGTCTTCTTTCAGAGTGGAAACCTTTGTCACCACCTGTAAATCCTCACTCCATTTGTATCATAGAGATTGTTATGAAACAATGCTTCTCAATTACCATATACTGATTCTTTCATACTTCATTCATCCCCAGATGAATTTAAATTTAAAGAAAAGGAGGTCTCAGACTCATTTGGCACCAATCTTCAAACTTTTATATGTCTATATGTTATGTGCCGTTTCGCATCAGTGACCTTCCCTTTTTAAATAGTGATACCAATTCACAACCCATAAAACTCAACATCCAAAGATGACTATTCAAGATGAAAAAGTGCTTAGCTTTAACACTCTGTATGTCTTCCCCAACGCCTCTCCTTGGCGCCTGCTCTGCGTTTCACTTCTTGAAGTTTCTTCAGAGGGTTTACTTTTTTAAAGCACTAATGGTAAAACAAATATACAACCTCATTAAAAAGTCTACCTTTTAATCACTTCTATACCATCAATTTAAATTCTGTATACTACAAATCTATCTAGCAAATCACCCTTCAACGGGAGTCTTTAATATTAATGCGGATAACCTCACATATGATTGTCTTTTTTATGCTGCCTACGTCTTCCACATTCTCTTTCGTCTGAGCCTCTCAGCTTTCCAAAAAATGCCGCGCATGCGGATTACCCTCTGAGCTTCAGTTTTATGTTCTACCAGGCCAGTGTTGTCATACCCAGGACGATACCTACGTCATATCTACACTTTAAGCTTCTTGATCTCCCTCATAATTATTTGAGCTTTACTCAAAACAATCACTCTACTACACCAAGTTCCATCAAAACAGCCAAAGCTGCTCAATCCCTGATCAACCGTGCTGCATGATCTAATCGATTTCATTTCTGATTCATACACACGCGCCCCAATCTATTTGTGCATTTAAACCTCCCGGGTTTACTGTTTGTAAAGTATAAATCCACCTTTGTTCACATAGCAATAGAACCTGTTCCTGTGATTTTCCTTCTCTGCCTCTCAGGATCACGTCTATACAGAAACATCTTAGTTCCTCAAACAGATGACCCTGCTCTAAGCAGTGTTCCACTATTGGGGCCTCCCGTGTTTTACACTTTAATAAGCTTCGATGTTCATTCATACGTATTCTGAAAGACAGTATCGTTTTCGCAAATCTTACAACTCCCACATTTTCTATGGCCCCAAGTATTCTCCACCTCTACACCCGATAAGGGTCGTAGAACAGCTGGGTTATCCAAATCATGTAATGAAGAAGGCCTACCAAAGAGCACTTTTTAATAATAGCTCCTAAACCCTAGGGATAATGTGGCAGGTGCAGGCCTGTGACCCACGGTGTCTGACATGGGCAAGCCAGCATGGCTAGCTTGACCTGTAAATGAGGCCTGTGGAGAGGCATATAGGATTGCACATCCCCCAATATGCTGCTATTGAAAGAAAGAACTCAGTAGAAATATTGAATTAGCTTAGATAAGCAGAACTGTAGAATTAAGAAATGGAAAAATACAGAAAAGACATGTTTAAAAGTTACTGATAAGAAAAAGTACATTTGCAGAGAAATATTGAGGAGTGCTGACAGATGAGTTACAGAACCTTGCTCTTCTGCACGCACAAATGGGTCCCATAACCTTGAAAGTGTGAAAGTAACAAGTTGATGAACTGACCATTGTAATTGGGACTAGAAGGGGGGCAGGCAGGTGTCATGCCCACAGAAGCCCACAGAAGGAACATAATTGGAGAAACTTATCAGTACTGGGACCAATAGAAGGGCTACGGGAGGTACGGGAGAGTACCGGGACCAATGAAGTGTTTTTCTATACCTAGAATGGAACAGAAGTCTATAAAAGTTGTTGTAATGCTTGAAAACTTTGCTCAGCCATTTTGAAATTGCCTTGCTTGAGACTTGTGCACAAATAAATGATTTGGACCTTCTGAACAGACTCCTGGTATCATTGGTTTGTCTGCGCTTTGCTGCTACATATTCCTTGGTGCATTGGCCGGGAAGTTGTGGAATCAAAGTGTATATAGGGCAATATACCACGACTTTCCGCCTCTATAGGCTTGGTCCTGCCGGGATTGCGCCCTTCCGACGAGGGCCGCTCCCTGGCGCCACCGGTCCCTTGTATCGGAGGGAGCTGGTCGGACCTCGGCGGGTGCCGGGCCCGGTCGGAGCCAACGCCTCGAACCCGAGTGAGGGGAGTCCGAGGTCCAACTCATGCGCCTGCTTGGGAAGTTTTGAGGACCGGATCCGGTGAGTATAGTTTTGATTTTGGGTCTAGACAGAAATAGAAAGAGCAGTACTGCCATTGGAACTTGGAATTTGGAATTTGTAATCTCGAGATATTGGGAATTGGTAAGAGAGCATGATCAACTCTCAAGGAAGAGCCGAGTAGCCTGGCATGGGAATTCGCTAGGTGAAACCCTCATCCTTTTTGTAATTGGGAAAAGACTAGTCAGAACAGATAGAAACGAATGCATTCTGGGAATACGTTGCTAGCATGATTGTGTGAACGAAGTGTGAATGAGAGGTCTGGCAGCACGGACCAAGTGAAGGCGGACCCCTGATTAGCGCATTTCCTGACCGGGCGACCGCGTTCAGGTCGCGAAAAGGGGGAAGCGATTGTCGTCTTGTCTTGTTACTTGTATTCCCTATACGTTTCCAGGGCCGTGAGGACCCCTTACCCACGGTCCGCCCTCCTTTTCCCTTCTGTCTGTTGTTGCGCGCACACATCGAAATGGGAGGGGCGGGGTCTACTAGAAACACTCCATTAGAATGTATGATCGCACATTTTAAAGAGGGATATTCAGGAGATTATGGTATTAAAATGACAGCAGCCCGTTTGCAGATTTTGTGTACTAGGGAGTGGCCCGATCTAGACCCCATCTGGCCCCGAGAGGGAACGTTCACTGTAGAGATTATCCAGTCAATACATCGTAGAGTGCGGGTAGCGCACCCAGATCAGTACCCCTATATAGATTCCTGGTTAAGTATTTGTGAAGATCCGCCCTCCTGGGCGCAGCGCTGTTATGAGGAGCAGTGCAGAATAATGTTAGCTAAAACAGATTCTAGACAGAAAAAGGAACAGCCTAGAATGAAAGAGCAGGATAAGAAAGCCACGAAGAAACCCATCCTGGCAGATCCTGATTCCCCAGAAGTAGTCCTCAGGCAGCCCCGAACCCCAGGTCCAGTAAGAGTAGCCTGGCGGCGTCCTGCCCCAGAACCCCAGAGACGGCCAGAGCCGAGGCGGGACCCAACCCCTGACCCCCCTCCCCCTGGAGGAGAGAAAGAGGAAGAATTAGGGGAAAGAGAAGTGGAGGACGTAAAAAGTGAGTCAGAAGCGGAGATAGAAGGAGGAGAAGAAGGAAATTCCCCAGAAGAAGAGGAGGACAGTGTACAAATAATTGAGAAAGCCAGCGCTAGCACTAGCATGCCAGCGAAAGAAAAACCCAAAGCAAAACCAGTTGAGAAAAAGAAAGCGACTCCCGCAAAGACAACGACAATAACCCTTAGATCCCAGACCCAAATGACGCCTGGGACAGCCAAACTGTTTCCCTTAAGGCAAGTCCCGGGAGTGCCCGTAAAGAATGATAATGATGAAGTGGTAGCGGGACCCTTAACTTATGTGTATATCCCTTTCTCTACAACTGATTTATTAAATTGGAGGTCGCATTACGCCTCCTATACTAGCAAGCCCCAGGAGCTGACAGAATTAGTAACTAGTATTATGGAAACTCACCAACCCACTTGGCCAGATTGCCGTCAGCTCCTGACCACCCTATTCACTACAGAAGAGCGAGCGAGAATTAGAAAAGCAGCTATTGAATGGATGGCAGAAAACCCTGCAGCTCCGGCACAGGGACAGAATATAATAGATCGTAGAGAAGCAGCTCAGAGAGAATTCCCGAATAAAGACCCCCAATGGGATCCAAATACAGATGAAGGATCCACAGCCCTAGCCCGTTTTCGCCAAGGCTTTTTACAAGGCCTGAGAAGAGGAGGCCAAAAAGCTATGAACCTTTCCAAAGTAGCAGGAGTTATCCAAGGAATAGATGAGAGCCCAGCAGATTATTATGAAAGATTAACTGAAGCATACAGAATGTATACTCCCTATGATCCCGAGGCACCAGGAAATTTATGCATGGTGAATTCTGCTTTTGTAAACCAGTCGCAACCAGACATTAGACGTAAATTACAGAAATTAGAAGGGTTTGCGGGCATGAATGCAACACAGTTATTGGAAGTCGCTCATAAAGTGTATGTGAATCGTGATACTGAAAGACAGAGAGAATGTGATAGAAAGATGAAGAAGAAAGCTGATTTTTTGGCTGCGGCCATAGTTGAAAAGAAAAGGGGAGGTGTCCCTAATCGAAGGAGCAGAGGAAGAGGGCGGGGTCAAGGCGGAGGCCGGACCCAGAGACTAGGCGTGAACCAATGCGCCTATTGCAAAGAGGAAGGACATTGGAGAGATACGTGCCCGCAACTCGAAGACGCCCAGCAAGATGACGACAACGATCATCAGTGGCGAGAAGAAAGACGAGGCCGTCCCCGAGGCCGAGGAGGAGCCAATCGAGAACAATTCCAGAGAGAGAGGGGAGGAGGAGCCATCCAAGCATTGGCCACACAAGCCCATGATGAGGATGACGTGGATTAGGACAGACCGGGCTCCAAGTTTGCTTTAGGTCTCCAGGAGCCTATGGTCGAAATACAAATAGGAGACCAAATTATGAACTTTATGGTTGATACTGGAGCAGAGCATTCAGTAATAGACAAAAAGATAGCTCCATTCACTAAAAGAGCAGTCACCATTGTAGGAGCAACGGGTGCCAAAGCCACAAAGTCTTTTCTTCAAAACCGGATATGCAGTCTAGGAGGACAGCAAGTAACTCATCAATTCCTTTACATGCCCGAATGTCCAGTACCACTACTGGGACGAGATATGTTAGCCAAGCTTCAAGCACAAATATCTTTCTCTGAACAAGGAGAAATGCAAATGACAGTGAATTCTCAAGCCAAACCAGCAGGAGTAATGCTGCTGACAGTTCCCCGAGAAGAAGAATGGAGATACTACATTGATGATTCGATTCAAGATACCTATTTTGAACAAACTTTAAAGAACATTCATGCACCACTTGAAGTATGGGCAGAAGGCAGTCCCCCAGGCCTAGCCAAGCATATAGCACCAGTGATTGTAACCCTCAAGCCTAGTGCTACACCAGTGCACGTCAAACAGTACCCTCTCCCAAGAGCCGCAATTGAAGGCATTCATCGCCACCTACAGAGATTGCTCGAGTATGGCCTACTAAAAGTATGCCAATCCCCATGGAACACCCCACTTTTGCCAGTAAAGAAACCTGAGACAGATGATTATCGCCCAGTGCAAGATTTGAGAAGAGTAAATGATGCAGTTGAAACTATACATCCAGTTGTGCCCAATCCTTACACTCTTCTAGGACTGATACCTGCTGAAGCTACCCATTTCACTGTACTGGATTTAAAAGATGCATTCTTTTGCATAAGATTAGCCCCTGTAAGCCAAATATTGTTTGCATTCGAATGGCAGGACCCCATCTCTGGAAGAGGGGGCCAACTCACCTGGACAAGATTACCCCAAGGATTCAAGAATTCACCTACCATCTTTAGTGCTGCACTAAATCAAGATCTTTCAAGCTATCCAGTAGCCCCGGGGAAGAGAGTACTTCTCCAGTACGTGGATGACCTGTTGATAGCTGCCGTATCAGAAAGAGAATGTATATTAGCCACCAAAGATCTCTTGCAGTTACTAAATGAAGCTGGATATAAAGTTTCCAGAGCCAAAGCACAACTATGTCAAACAGAAGTGAAATACTTGGGTTTTCGTATTACCCAAGGAAGCAGAAGATTAGGCAGAGAAAGAAAAGAAGCAGTATGCAGAATTCCAACTCCAACAACCAGGAAGCAAGTCAGAGCCTTTCTGGGAGCAGCAGGATATTGCCGAATCTGGATACCCAACTTTGCACAAATTGCCAAACCACTGTATGAAGCCACAAAAGGAGAAGAAAAGTCACCACTAGAGTGGGGACTTGAGCAGGACACAGCCTTCCAGAAGTTAAAAGAAGAATTGATGTCATCACCAGCACTTGGACTACCAGATGTCCACAAACCGTTCCACTTGTTTGTACATGAAACACAGGGAAATGCCCTAGGCATGTTGACTCAGAAATTAGGAAATTGGGAGCGACCTGTAGCCTACCTATCGAAACAATTGGACCCTGTGGCCAAGGGATGGCCACCCTGCTTGAGAGCAGTTGCAGCTACAGCACTACTAGTGAGTGAAGCAGACAAACTCACACTAGGACAGAACATACGAGTCACTGTGCCACATGCAGTCCTTGCCCTTATGGAACAAAAAGCAAATTATTGGCTCACCAATTCCCGAATGTTGAAGTACCAGAGCATGTTATGTGAAAACCCACAGATACAACTTGAAGTGAGCCATGCCTTGAACCCAGCTACCTTGATACCCATCAGTGAAGAACTCCCAGAACATGACTGTATCGAAGTCATGGAAACTGTGTTCTCTAGTCGACCTGACTTGACAGATGTGCCCATAGATAATCCTGACCAAATCTATTATGTTGATGGGAGCAGTCTCATCCTTGATGGACGACGCTGTGCTGGATATGCAGTCGTCACTCAACACGAAGTAGTTGAATCATCAGCCCTAGCCTCAGGCACATCAGCCCAGAAAGCCGAATTGATAGCACTCACCAGAGCTTTGTTATTAGGAGAAAAACTTGTGCTAAATGTATATACAGATTCCAAATATGCCTTCACTACCTTGCATGCCCATGGAGCCCTCTATAAAGAAAGAGGACTCATCACATCCGGAGGAAAATCAGTCAAATATGGTCCCGAGATATTGATGTTACTTGATGCAGTCTGGGCCCCAACACGTGTAGCTGTCATGCATTGTCGAGGACATCAAGCAGGGAAAGGAGAAGTTGCTCGAGGAAATAGATTTGCAGATGCCTCAGCACGACAAGCAGCTATGACAGGACAGATTGCCCCACAAGCTATGCCAATGCAAGCAGCATTGTTTCCAGTACCTTTGAATTTATGGACCCCACGATATACCACCAAAGAATTGGATTACTATTGTGACAAAGAAAATGGAGTATTGAAAGATGGATGGATTGAGCTGCCACCAGAAGAGGGCAGTCAACCTCCGGGAAGAATAGTAATTCCTAAACTGTTAGGACCATCCTTTGTCAAAGCTTTCCACGAAGCCACCCACTATGGAAAAGTGCCATGGAAAAAGCACTCAGACCACATTTCTACATCCCTCTGATGACAACCATATCAGCCTCAGTAGCACGACAATGTCAAACCTGTGCCAAGAATAATGCCAAGCAAGGCCTTATTACAGCACCCCGAGTTCAGTCAAGAGGTGTGACCCCCATGCACAACCTCCAAGTTGATTTTACCGAAATGCCAAAAGCCAATGGATACCATTACCTATTAGTATTAGTTTGTACTTTCTCTGGGTGGGTAGAAGCCTTCCCAACCAGAACTGAGAAAGCCCGAGAAGTTACCAAAGCCCTAATGAGAGAGATTGTCCCCAGATTTGGAATCCCAGCAGTAATAGGGTCAGACAATGGACCCTCATTTGTCTCCCAAGTTACTCAGCAGTTAGCAAAAGCTTTGCAGATACAGTGGAAGCTCCACACTGCATACAGACCCCAGAGTTCAGGGAAAGTTGAGCGAATGAATCGTACCTTGAAAGCCCAAATGTCTAAGCTTTGTCAGGAGACACACTTGAAATGGCCCCAAGTGCTCCCCATAGCTTTACTCAGAATACGCTCAGCCCCTGTAAAGTCAACAGGATTTTCCCCTTTTGAAGTTTTGTATGGTAAACCCCCACCAATAGTGCAGGGAATCAAAGGAAGTTTAGCCCAGATTGGTTCAGAAGTAACCAGACAAGAACTCCTAGCTCTTAGTTTTGTTCTGCAGACTCTCCATACGTGGATCCAAGACCAGTTGCCTATCAACTTGACGGAACCCTTGCATCCCTATCAGCCTGGAACTTCGGTGTGGATCAAAGATTGGAAGAAGATACCGTTGGAACCCCATTGGAAGGGACCGTACACCGTCATCCTGTCTACCCCAACTGCAGTAAAGGTAGCCGAGATCGACGCCTGGATCCACCACAGCAGAGTCAAGCCCGCCGCCGATCCTGAACCAGAGCGGTGGACAGCAGAGCAGCACCCTGATGTACCCTTGCGGGTTACTCTGAGACGGCAACCAGCAGCATAGACACTTCATCACAAGTGCTTTGCAGTAGCCAAGTCTTTCGAAGAGGATTGCTGTTTTCCATGCAGCAACAGTTTTGTTTCAACGAACCCACTTTGTGTGTGATTTGACACACTACTTTGAGACTACATTGACTAAACCAGACTTCACAAGCCAACTGAATTGCTAAGTTGGTTAATGTGTGCTGGACATCTTGAGGATCTTCAATCAACACTCAGCACCCGTTAAATTGCTTCATTAGCAAACGGGACGAAGAATAATAGACCGTCGTGATCAAGATCAGCAAGCTGAGGATTCAGAAGAACTCCAATCAACATCAACATGTATCTTTGCTTCTGCTTTGCCTTGGTTGCCTTCTTTGGAGGTTTTGAACAGACTTATGCTCTACCTCCATGCACCGCTTGCATTACTTCTACTAGAACTGGACTGAAAGTAACTCAGACTTTGCTTTACCATTCTTACTATACCTGCAAGGGAACAATAACTCGGTGTATCTATAACACCACTGAACTAAATGTTTGCACTCATGGCAAAATTAAAGCATGCTATAATCCGCATCAGAATCCATCCTATTACACGTTGGAAATAAGATGGAAGGATGCAGATGGACCTATATTAGCTGCCACACCACCACTTAAGGACATTACTAAACCTGCTGTTTTGAATTTTGATGCATGTAATGCTATTAATAGAGATAGTCAGTCCACCTGTGGTACATGGGAGAAAGCGTATCGAAATGACCATAAATATATGTGTCCAGAAGGTGCCACAAATTGGTGGAAGTGTACAGGTAAAACAGGATCAGGGTATAGTACTGCTACAGCGGCAGACTACTATTGCCCGTATTGGGAATGTGTTTTCTATGCTACCTGGAACACTGGTATAACTGATGAGAAAATAGATAAGCGGATGGCTACTCTAACCAAGCCAACCACAAATGATAAATGTCAGAAATATGCTTGTAACCCCTTACATTTGCGTGTACATAATCCCCATGCATGGAAACAAGGATATAAGTTTGGTTTACGTATTGCTGGAGGAGGAACAGATCCAGGGACCATTGTGTATATTAGATTGAATACTCAAGCCCACAAGTCATCTAAATATCATATTCATAATACCTTTTATGAAGCTATGCATGTAAATAAGTTTGAGATCCCTCACCCTTCACAGAATTTGTTTCTAGAATTAGCCGGAGCAGTAGTATCTAGTCTTAAGATCACAGATTGTTATTTCTGTGGCGGAACCCAAATGGGAGACCAATGGCCCTGGGAAGCCCAAGAATTGAATTATTCCATGATTTATAACCAGACTGAATTACACAAGACTACCAGTGAATGGGTGTTAGCGCACTCAATCGTTGAACGTCTTTGCTATGCCAGAACTGGACCCCAGTTCACTCAAAAGGTAGGACAGCTGGTCTGTCTTAGCCAGAAATACTACAATGCCACGACCAAGAAGGTAGCATGGTGGTCAGGAATTAGACATCCTGAACCTCCTAACCCATTAGCTAGATTTCCTGAACTTGCAGGTCTATGGACTAACCTTGCCAAAGTCCAGGCCTGGCAAGCCCCACCTGGCCTATATTGGATCTGTGGAAACCGAGCATATGCGCAACTCCCGCCACAATGGGGAGGAGCATGTGTCTTAGGAACCATCAGACCTTCTTTCTTCCTGTTAAACACTGAATATGGAGAACAATTAGGATACCCTGTATACACAACCCACAAACACAAAGGAGCATCAAGACAGAAAAGAGAGGCCTTACAGATAGGCAAGTGGGAGAAGTGGCGAGGTGATGATTGGCCACCAGAAAGAATTATTGAGTATTATGGACCTGCCACTTGGAATGATGATGGTATGTATGGTTATCGTACCCCAATTTATATGATCAACCGTATTATTCGCTTACAAGCAGTAGTTGAAATAATAACCAATGAAACTAGTCATGCTCTCACGCTCTTAGCTAGACAAAGTACACAGATGCGCACTGCCATATACCAGAATCGCTTAGCACTTGATTATTTGCTAGCAGCTGAAGGAGGAGTATGTGGTAAACTGAATTTAACTAATTGCTGTTTGAAAATAGATGATAAGGGTCAAGTAGTTGAGGAAATTGCTAAAGATATGCAAAGACATGCTTATGTGCCAGTACAGACTTGGCACGCCTTGAAATTTCCTAATTGGTTTGCTAACCTTTTCTCTTGGCTGGGAGGATTTAAGACTTTCGTTATCTTAGTACTAATCCTTGTTGCTGTTGTCCTCTGCTTACCATGTTTAATCCCATGCTGTATGCGTTCCCTTCATAGTGCTATTGATAATACAGTAGAGCGGAAGACCGCAACTAGAATAATGGCTTTATACAAAGCTAGCCCTAATGGAACTAGTAAGAATCCTTTAATCAGGATGTGAATCTTCTAAAAGTGATTTAATTCTCACACCTTATTAAGTAATAGGGTGAGATTAATCAAAGGGGGGAATGTGGCAGGTGCAGGCCTGTGACCCACGGTGTCTGACATGGGCAAGCCAGCATGGCTAGCTTGACCTGTAAATGAGGCCTGTGGAGAGGCATATAGGATTGCACATCCCCCAATATGCTGCTATTGAAAGAAAGAACTCAGTAGAAATATTGAATTAGCTTAGATAAGCAGAACTGTAGAATTAAGAAATGGAAAAATACAGAAAAGACATGTTTAAAAGTTACTGATAAGAAAAAGTACATTTGCAGAGAAATATTGAGGAGTGCTGACAGATGAGTTACAGAACCTTGCTCTTCTGCACGCACAAATGGGTCCCATAACCTTGAAAGTGTGAAAGTAACAAGTTGATGAACTGACCATTGTAATTGGGACTAGAAGGGGGGCAGGCAGGTGTCATGCCCACAGAAGCCCACAGAAGGAACATAATTGGAGAAACTTATCAGTACCGGGACCAATAGAAGGGCTACGGGAGGTACGGGAGAGTACCGGGACCAATGAAGTGTTTTTCTATACCTAGAATGGAACAGAAGTCTATAAAAGTTGTTGTAATGCTTGAAAACTTTGCTCAGCCATTTTGAAATTGCCTTGCTTGAGACTTGTGCACAAATAAATGATTTGGACCTTCTGAACAGACTCCTGGTATCATTGGTTTGTCTGCGCTGGTTATCCAAATCATGTAATGAAGAAGGCCTACCAAAGAGCACTTTTTAATAATAGCTCCTAAACCCTAGGGATAAGATAATACTAGAAGATGATGATAATATAAATGTGGTTACGAAATAGTCTCCATATAGCTTCCAGATAAAACGTTTAATAAAAAAACATACAAACGTTCTGAGTACTATTCTGAGGCTAGAAAATAAACATGTGAGATGTGTATGGCAATGCCATCAAAATCTCAAAGAGAAATTAAGCCCAGCTGTTTTACGACCCTTATCAGGTGTAGAGGTGGAGAATACTTGGGGCCATGGAAAATGTGGGAGTTGTAAGATTTGCGATATATCTAGTGAAATAGTAGATTTTGAATATCATGGTAGGTTATATAAACTTAGAAAGAAAACGTCATGTGGCACAGCATTTGTAGTATACTGTATTCGTTGCCTGGGAACAGGTTCTATTGTTATGTGAACAAAGGTGGATTTATACTTTATAAACAGTAAACACGGGAGGTTTAAATGCACAAATAGATTGGGGCGCGTGTGTATGAATCAGAAATGAAATTGATTAGATCATGCAGCAAGGTTGATCAGGGATTGAGCAGCTTTGGCTGTTTTGATGGAACTTGGTGTAGTAGAGTGATTGTTTTGAGTAAAGCTCAAATAATTGTGAGGGAGATCAAGAAGCTTAAAGTGTAGATATGACGTAGGTATCGTCCTGGGTATGACGACACTGGCCTGGTAGAACATAAAACTGAAGCTCAGAGGGTAATCCGCATGCGCGGCGTTTTTTGGAAAGCTGAGAGGCTCAGACGAAAGAGAATGTGGAAGACATAGGCAGCATAAAAAAGACAATCATAAGTGAGGTAATCCGCATTAATATTAAAGACTCACGTTGAAGGGTGATTTGCCAGATAGATTTGTAGTATACAGAATTTAAATTGATGGTATAGAAGTGATTAAAAGATAGAATTTTTAATGAGGTTGTATATTTGTTTTACCATTAGTGCTTTAAAAAAGTAAACCCCCTGAAGAAACTTCAAGAAGTGAAACACAGAGCAGGCGCCAAGGAGAGGCGTTGGGCTAAGCACTTTTTCATCTTGAATAATCATCTTTGGATGTTGAGTTTTGTGGGTTGTGAATTGGTATCACTATTTAAAAAAGGGAAGGTCATTGATGCGAAACGGCACATAACATATAGACATATAAAAGTCTGAAGATTGGTGCCAAATGAGTCTGAGACCTCCTTTTCTTTAAATTTAAATTCATCTGGGGATGAAAGAAGTATGAAAGAATCAGTATATGGTAAATGAGAAGCATTGTTACATAACAATCTCTATGATACAAATGGAGTGAGGATTTACAGGTGGTGGGATAGGGATTTAGTTCAAATCATTTTTATTCATTTTTACACTTAAACTCCCTTGCAAACAAGGGTAATGTCAACAATGCAAGAAAACCATGAACAACATACAGCAAACATCATATGTTGTCAACCATGCAAGAGAACCATGAACAGCATACAACAAATATAACATCGTATCCAGCATACTTGTGGGATAGCTAATAAAGTTCAACAAGCACGGACTTGCACATCTGCAAGGTCATAGAAACAAACATCCCATCTCATTCTCCCCCTCCCTTCCCCTCCCCTCCCCTCCACTCCACTCCCTCCCCCCTCCCTCTCCCCCCCCCGCCCTCCCCGCATGGATGAGCAACCTTACCCACTCCCAAATCACTTCCTTAATAATGAGCAGTATAGACCCACACAGCTACTAAACCCCATCCAACACACACCTCAGATCCCATATTTCAAAGCGACTTCCACAGCGAGGCACACCCTAAACATTCAGCACACTACTACGCTCTCTCGGTTCTAGAGTGTCGATAAGGGGCCCCCACAGGTCCAAAAACATATCCCACCATTTACCACCATTCTGCTTCGCCGTCAACTTCTCCATATATAACAATTTAATCATAGCTCTCTCCCAAACATCAAGCACAGGTGGGGAAACCTCCACCCATTTATTCAAAAGCACCTTTTTCAATAGCAAGAATCCCTTCCCCAAAAAAGCTCTATGTTGCCTTGCAACCACCAGACCTCCTGCGTCCCAGTCATGAAACAGGCAGACCTCTCGTTGCATCACAGCCTGAACCCCAAGCCACTCCGCCATCTTACCACAAGCTTGCTTCCAAAGATCCTGCACTAGATGGCAACTCCAGAACTTGTGCAACAGCGTTCCCTCAGCCAGCTCACACCATCCACAAGTGGCGGAAGTTCGAAGCCCTGCGCGGAACGCCCATGCATCTGTGGTATAGGCTCGCCACAAAAATTTATATTGCAGCTCTTGTAGATAAATCCCCACTGCTTCCTTTGGAATTCCCTCAAAACCCTCCTGTAATGTGGCCTCGGAGAGGCCCTCCACCCCCTCTTTACCCCATCTATGAACCAACTCAGAGAGAAAAGCATTATCCACCCGGGGACATATCAGCTCCCGCCCCTCAACCCCTCCCGCATACTGCCCCACCAAGTTACCCAAAACACGTCTAGGATGTCTTCCCAAGATCCCCAGGCTTCCCACATAATGCCTAACCTGTAGATAACCATAAAAATCATGCCTAGGAAGAAGATAACGTCCTTGTAAACTCTGAAAGGTATCCACCACCGTCTCCCCTTCCACAAAAAGATCACCAACACAAGTAAGCCCCTTTACAGCCCACCCGTGAAATATAGTACGCTCCGAAAACCCTGGAACAAACCCCGAATTCCCCACCAAAGGAAGCAAGGCCGACCTCCTCCAATTCCAGCTATACCGAGAGCACACGGCCCTCCAAGCAGCCCACAAGGCCCCCATGTACCCCCAACTAGCCCCCCCAGCAAACACCACACATTTATCCATATGAAGCACGTACAGACTATGATAGGGCGCACATATCTCCTGCAGCTGTCTCAACGGGGCACAACCACTTTCTCCCTCCACCAACGCCTCGATGTGTTGCAGTAGATAACGGAGATTATAATTCCTTAACGACGGCAACCCCAGCCCACCTTCATCTCTCCTCCGCAACAAGGCTCGGAACGGGATCCTCGCCCTCTTACCTCTCCATAGGAAGGCACGTAAGGCAGACTCAAAACGCTTCCAGTCCTTGGCTAACACCCAGATAGGTAGCAAACAAAGCAGATACAGCCACCTAGGCAGCTCCACCATGGTAAACAGTGCTATCCGCCCTTTAAGGGACAGAGGTAAACCCTTCCAACCCGTAAAAGTCCGCTTGGATTTTTCCAGCATTCCAGGGATATTGGCCCGATAAAGATCGCCCGGTCGCTCCGGCAACTGTATCCCCAAATACTTAATCGCCCCATCAGCCCATACCAAAGGAAAGGGGCCCTGCCAACATGACTTAACACACCCTCCTACATCCAACACCATCGACTTCGCAGCATTAATTTTTAACCCGGAAAAACTACCAAAATCACACAACATCTGCAATACCCTCTCTAGAGATGCTTGCGGCCGCGTTATACAAAGGAGCATATCATCGGCAAATGCACTGTCCTTCATCACCTCCCCTCCCAAAGTGATGCCCTCAATCTTCGTATCACACTGAATAGCTCGCAGTAAAGGCTCCAACGTAAGCACAAACAACAAGGAGGAAAGCGGGCACCCCTGCCGTGTCCCACGCTCAAGTGTAAAGGGAGCAGACAACGTCCCATTCACTCCCACTCTAGCCATTGGATTTTTATACAAGGCTTGTATCCACTGCACAAAGTGCCCCCTCAAACCAAAACCCGCTAGCACATCCCACAAATACCCCCAAGCGACTCTATCGAACGCCTTTTCAGCGTCTAAACTCACCAGCAGCAAAGCCTCCTCTGTCGTCAAGCAATGACTCATACCTAGGAGCAAGCTAGCAATATTTTTTGTTGCCTCTCAGCCCTGCACAAAACCAACTTGCCGGGGGATCAATAAGAGACGGTACGATGGGATTTAACCTTCCCGCCAACACTGACGCAAGAATTTTCATATCACAATTTATAAGCGAAATAGGCCTATAGGAGGCCGGGTCAGTTGTGTCCTTCCCAGGCTTCGGGATGACTGAGATATCCGCGCAACGCATGTCCCTAGGGAATTCCCCAGCCTGACGGACGAGATCAAACATCACAACCATTGTAGGAGCTACCTTAGATGCCAGCACCTTATAATACTCAATACTAAACCCATCTGGTCCAGGAGCCTTATGTGGTTTACCCTTCTTGATACACTGTAGTATTTCCTGCACCGTCAACGGCGCATTCAGCGTACACAATTCTTCTTCTGACACCTGTGGCAAGACTAGTTTTCACAGGAATTCCTTACCCTGCTCATAATCCCGGGCCTCCTCACTGTACAGCTTAGCATAGAAAGTCTTAAAAACATCCGCTAATTGTTAAGGCTGATTCTGCAATCGCCCTCCTTCATCCCGGAGCACAGGCACGAACCGCGCTCCCCCAGGATCCTGAACTAATTTTGCCAGAAGACGCCCCGTGCGGTTACCGTACCGGTGTAATCGGTGTCGGTAATACCGCATAGACATCACAGCCCTCCTCTGGAACAACTCATTCAGAGCTGCCTGTGCCTGCAAAAATTCCTGCTGACATCCAGCAGCCCCCCTACGACTAAGCTTCCGTTGCAGATCTTGAACATTCCTCTCTAATGTAAGGATACTGCAGTCAAGATGCCTACGCCGTTGGGCTGTGTATGCAATCACCGCACCTCGCATCACCGCTTTGCTAGCCTCCCAAAATAACACCGGGGAGCAGCCCACCTGATCATTAAAAAAGACATAGTCATCCCACTGCTGCGCCAAATACAACTGAAAGTCCTTGTTTTCACATAAATATGCCGGAAACCGCCACCCTCTACTGCCCATTCCTTGACCGTCCCATATCACCTCACCATCCCGTGATCAGATACTGCTATTGGCTCAATTCCAGCTTGCAGTACTTTAGAGAGCCTCCTCTCACTCACCAGAATATAGTCAATTCGCGACCATGTACTATGAGCGCGAGATAAATGAGTATATTCCTTAACCCCAGGGTGAAGAACCCGCCACACATCAACCAAATCTCCCAGTCTACAAAGATATCCCACTCCTCTGCGTCCCCAAGAACCTACGCTGCACCCCTGAGATTTATCCAGATCCAGCGAATGCAGGCAGTTGAAGTCCCCTGCCACAATCAACCTATGATTCCCCGCTTTCTGGATAAACCCCAGTAACATCTTAAAGAACATGTGGTCATACACATTCGAAGCATACACATTTGCCAACCATATGGGTTCGCTATAGAGCTTGGTGGTCAGCAGAATATACCTTCCATTAGGATCTGCTTGCACCTTGGTCACTTCAAAGGGAAGGCCCCGCTTCACTAATACCACCACTCCCGCTCTTTTTGTGCCCGACGACGCCCCATACGTCACTGCAACCCACTCACGAGCTAACTTCCGATGCTCCACTTCACTTAAGTGCGTTTCTTGCAGCATCGCAATGTGGGCCCCCTTCCTCTTTAACATGTGCAATATCTTAGTGCGTTTAACTGGAGATCCAATGCCTCCTACATTCCACGAAACTAATTTTATAGGTACCATCACCCAATATGGAGGCGTTCACCAGCACTGCCCCTCAAAACAAGATCCACTCCCGGAGACGCCCAGCTTCGTCTCCAGGGCCACATTCCCTGACCCCCCACTTTGTGCCAGAGCCACCACTGCTCACCCTGCAGACTCTTCCAAAGGTATCAGTCCATCCATGCTAGGTCCCCCCTCCCCTCACCCTCCCTACCCTTCCCACCCCCCCCCAACCAAACAGTTACAAACCCCTCCCTTCCTTGCAGGAGAAATATCCCCAATCCCAACCCTCCCCTTCTTCCCTAACCAACTCCTCTGCATTCCTAATCCCACATGCACACTCTTATACACACATCCATCGCTCCTGTTAATCTCAATCAAACTCCCCCCACTTCCCTCTTGAACCCCCAACATATATAACATTATACAGTCTTGCCAAAGCAAGACACCTCCCAAACGGGAGAAGATCACTGTCTCTGCACCTCCGGGTCACCCTCCATGAAAAGAATCAAAAGCAACAGGCCAACACATCAAGTTCCACTTGTGCTGTGTTCCATCCCCGCCAGGAGCCCCTGAAGATCCTGGAAAAAATGTCACATACTGTACACCACATTAACTGATCCAGCACCGACATCCTTACAGTTTCATTCCAACAATATTCTTCAAGTCTTTCCAGAGGGCTTAGCACTCCCAAGGGCAGCAGTGAACTTATGCGCAGCTTCCGCCTTTTCAAAAGTGTGTGTGCTGCCATTATGGAAAATTTTTAAAGTAGCGGGGTAGACCAGCGCAAATCTAATCCCCCCTTTTATCAAGGCAGCGCAGACCGGGGAGAATTCCTTGCGCCGCGCTGCTAGCACAGCGGAGTAGTCTGGGAACAGAAGAATACTTACATTATCTAGTTTCAGGTCTTGCTGCTTCCGGTAGGCTTGCAACAGTTTATCCTTATGCTGGTAGTCCAACAAGCGTGCCAGCACCGGCCGCGGCCTATTCTGGCCCTCCCTCCGCGGACCCAGTCTGTGGGCTCTCTCCTCACGAACATGTCCCTGTAATTCAGGTAGGCCCAACACTTTGGGAAGCCACTCCTCAAATAGTGTAAATAGTTGTTGGCCCGTCCAGGACTCCGGGACTCCCAGCAATCTGAGGTTATTTTGACGCGACCTGTTCTCCAAATCATCGACTTTCTGCAGCAAGTTGTCAATTTGCTTTTGATGTTTGTGGCTCGCCCTCTCCAGTGCAAGTTCCCCCTCCTCGAGGACCGTCATTCGCTGCTCCATTTCCTCCTACCTCCTCGTATATTCACCAAAGGTTTCCCCCATCTCGTCCAATTTTCTCATGACCGTTTCAAACTTCGGCTCAAGCAGCTTCACCACCTCATGGGCCACATCCTCCGATACCGAGTCCACACTCATTTTCCCTGGAGATTCCGGCATGGCCTCTACACGTACCACAGGCGCCATTTTGATCTCCCGCGCTCCAGTGGCCTTCTCCTTCTTCGCAGCCGCTTTCATCCTCTCCCTTAGGTGTACCAGCCCACCAGAATGTTCAGCCACACTCGACCGTAGTGTCGATGCCACACTCTCCCAGCGTTGCTGAGCTCTGTCACCAATTTAATTAGCAAAAGACTAGGGCGGCCCGGGAGCGCGACGAGGAAACGTCCTCACCCGCTCATGTGCACACGTGATCTCCTGGGATAGGGATTTAATGGCAAGCTTTATTTCTGCCACATGTCACCCAGTGAGGGTCCCCAGGGGCTGGAGCCTGGGTAATTCACCGGGGCTACCTCAATACTAGCAAAAGTGGATGATTACAATGCCCTCTGGGAGTTGTAGTCCCAATTGCTGAATAAAGAAGGTGAGTTGTGGATGAATAGTAAGGCTTTCAAACAGGACTTTTAATTCCCCTTCCGGGTGGATTTTTAAAGCAATGGGAACAAAAGGCAAAACACCATGCTTCTGGTACAAAAATCAAAAGGAACAAACTGGAACCAAAATATGCTTATCTTCAGCTGAACTCAAAAGTAACACAAACAGTCCGTTCAAAACAGGTAAGTTTTTTCCTCACTGCAGTTTGCTTATACTTTAACAGCTTCTTCAACAGAAAGAAGTAATGTCATCTGACATAATTAAAGTACAGTCCATGCATGTATCTGATATTGCTTCTTCATAATCATTACATTGCATTTCCTCTGGTTCCTCCTCTGAATAACATTCTTCAGGGTTATAGAAAACGTTATCTTTAGGCAAACTCTGTTCTCGGTAATTACACTTCCCTTCTTCCTGGTTAAGAGAGTGCAGTGAATAATTACTACCCTCTCTTGAGAGCTCCCTTTGTGAGTCACACAACTCCTTATACGTACAGGGCAAATCACTATATTCAAAGGCTCTTCTATTAGAAGGAATTGGCCTACCTCCCAACTGCCCTTTCTCTGAGCTCCTGCCTGTGAGTGAGTTATCAGAGCACTGCTGAGACGGAGATGTTTCTCTGCCTTTCTGTCTTGGCTTTTCCTTCAGCATAAAACTTTCCCCAGGACAAACTTTCCCTCTTGTGCTGTACCTGGTTTTAGGAAGATAAAACTCCTCAGCTTTCCTGAGCCTGGCTTCTGTACCGTAGCTTCTCCTAGCTTTCTGGTAAGTTTCACCAGGCACGTCCTTAGCTGGGCACTGCTCTCTGCAACAGGCTGCTGTGTTTCTTCCCGTATACCTTTCAGTTCTGCTGGCTTCTGAACTCTCTCTCACTCCTGTGTCTCTGCTTCTAGAACTGGAACTTGTTCTGCTCCTCGCCCTGCCTCTTCTTCTCCTCTCCTCACTAACCTCAGGGGAGCATGTTTTAACTATGCGTGTCCCTGTGCTTGGTTGGGCTCCACCCCTTCTCAGCTGCCCTTCATTTCCTAATGAATCAGGAACCTGCTTGCTGCTCGGGCATGTTCTCCCATCATGTGATAGTGTTTGTTTTGGTTGCCTATAGCAACTCTGCTCCATGTGTTGATCTGAGCTGTCATTTTCAGATCTGTTTTCATCTGTTCTACCTATTTCCATAGGCTCTGATGACTCTACCTCATGACACACAGTAATATCGCGGTCTAAATCTACTGCCCATTCTGTAGATAGGATCAGCAGGACCACTCTGCCTAGGTAGGAGAATAAGTTGGCTGAGGTCAAACCACACTCAGAGGCATAGAGTGATGATAAAAATACTGAAAAGCCTTAGCAATACCAGACAAGTCCCTCCGTATTTGGTGATGTCTATCAAAAACTTCTCCCATCAAACGATTGGTCCATTGCTTGTGTAGCTGCTAAGCTAGAAGCTTGCTAGCCTACTCCCACATCCAGGAAGTTACACTGAATAAGTGCAGGAGAAACTCAATATGCTGTATTTCAAGAGATTCAATTTGGTGGCAGACTTCAACGAAACGAGAATACATTTTCTTGCAGCCGGTATGTTTATGTTCGGACTGCAGCATCTCTAAACGAGTGCAGAATTGGTTGACTTCTGCATCTCTCTGCCTCTTATGATGTGATGCCAGTTGAAACAGCCAGCCTTGCATGTATGCCTTCCCAGCCTCCCATAACAAACCTGCAGATTTTCCGTCAGTATCATTTAGACTCACATATTCAACCCACCACTCACGCATGATGTCCTGAACCACCTTCTCCTGTAATAAACGTACATTCGACCTCCACATCCACATGTCTGGGGACCTAGTCACCCGATCCAAATCCATCCATAAACAGACTATAGCATGGTCACTGACCAACAGTCATAAGAAGAACATAAGAACATAAGATATGCCATACTGGGTCAGACCAAGGTCCATCAAGCCCAGTATTCTGTTTCCAACAGTGGCCAATCTAGGTCATATGTACCTAGCAGTTTCCCCAAGAGACACAAGTTCCACAATGCTTGTACTGGGTCAAGCATTGATATCTTCGGTCACTTCTTAATAATGGTTTATGGACCTTTCCTCCAGGAACTTGTCCAAACCTTTTTTAAACCCAGCTACACTAACAGCCTTTACTACATCCTCCGGTAACAAATTCCAGAGTTTGATTACACGTTGAGTGAAAAAATATTTTCTTTTATTAGTCTTAAATAGTTTACCTTGTAGCTTCATTGCATGTCCCATAGTCTTTCTATATTCTGATAAGGTAAACAATCGATCTACGTTTACCCGTTCCACTCCGTTCATTAATTTATAGACTTCTATCATATCTCCCCTCAGCCGTCTCTTTTCCAGGTTAAAGAGCCTTAACCTTTTTAGCCTTTCTTCATAGGAGTATCCTTCCATCCCCTTTACCATTTTGGTGGCTCTTCTCTGTACCTTTTCTAAAATCGCTATATCCTTTTTAAGATACGGCGACCAGAATTGCACACAATATTCAAGGTGCGGTCTCACCATGGAACGATATAGAGGCATTATAATATCTTTTGTTTTATTTTCCATTCCTTTCCTTATCATACCTAGCATTCTATTTGCTCTCTTGGCCGCCGCTGCACACTGGGCCGAGGGTTTTAACATGGTATCCACAATGACGCCTAAATCTTTTTCCTGGGTGGTGGTTCCTAATGTGGAACCTTGCATCGTGTAACCATAGTTTGGGTTGTTCTTCCCTAGGTGCATAACCTTGCACTTGTCCACATTAAATTTCATCTGCCATTTTGATGCCCAGTCTTCCAATTTATCAAGATCCTCTTGCAATTTTTCACAATCCTCTTGGGTTTTAACAACTTTAAATAGTTTTGTGTCATCTGCAAATTTGATAACCTCACTCGTTATTCCACTTTCCAGGTCATTTATGAATATGTCAAAAAGCAGCGGACCCAGCACAGATCCCTGGGGTACACCACTATTCACCTTTCTCCATTGGGAAAATTGGCCATTTAGCCCTACCCTCTGCTTTCTATCTTTTAACCAGTTCCTAATCCACAATAGTACACTGCCTCCTATCCCATGACTCTTTAGTTTTGCCAAAAGTCTCTGATGAGGGACCTTGTCAAAGGCTTTCTGAAAGTCCAGATACACAATATCAACCGACTCACCTTTGTCCACCTGTTTATTCACTCCTTCAAAAAAACATAACAGATTAGTAAGACAAGATCTTCCTTGTCTAAAGCCATGTTGGCTGTCTCCCATTAGGTTGTGACTATCTACATGCTGAGTAATTTTATTCTTTATGATGGTTTCTATCATTTTTCCCGGTACTGACATCAGGCTCACCGGTCTGTAGTTTCCCGGATCACCCAAGTCTTCCACTTGTGAAATTTCTGCTACTTGTCCGCAAAACATATTGAGTCACAAGTACCCATGTATCTTAGCCGAACATTATGTGTAGTCCTGCTCATTTAGATTAACCGCACTCCCCATGTCTATCCATTCCCATTTTGCTAAGGCCTTATGGAATGCCCCCCTTCTGGGAGAGGTTGCATTTGCTGCATTGGACCGGACCTATCAATCAAGCTGAGAGTGCTATTCATGTCACTCCCACCCAGATCAAACATTGGGCCTTCTCGGCAAAAGTAGAAAATGACTGCTGGAAGAAGGAGCCCTTAGGGCCATTAAGGGCATACAGGTTCAGAAAAGACAGCAGCTGGGTGCCAACATTTTATTTATGTAACCAGTTTTCTAAACCGCCTTATCCTTCAATCAAAGCAGTTTACATTATGTATTCACTACAAACAGATACTGGACAGATTATTCCCTTGTCCCCAAAAGGGCTCACAATCTATATGTAACTGAGGCAATGGAGGGTTAAGTGGCTTGCCCAAGGCCACAAACAGTGCCTATAGGACTAGAAACCTCAGTCCCTCCAGCCTGAGATTGCTGTCCCCAGGTGGGAATTGAACCCCCGACCACTAGGCCACTCCTCCCTCTCATGTCCTACTATCCAAACCAGTCCCCCATGGTCAGTTACAACAGAAGGTGTGTGCTTGCTTATTAGAATGGCCACTCCTCGCTTCTTAGAGAGTTATAGGTTGAGGTATAAAGTTGCTCCCAATACCCTCCCTGTAGTATGGCTGCTTCCAAGGGGATCAATCATACCTCCTGCAGGAGGGCAATATCTACTTGCTCTTTTTGCAAGTAACTGAGAATCCTCTTCCACTTGACATGCTGTTGAGACCACCCACATTTAATGTAGTCAACTTAAGAGCCATACAGTACTGTAATAATTAATAGGGTTCTGAAGTACAGGACTACCATAGAGATGGCCCAGGCACTCTCCCAGTTCTCCAACCGCACAACCATCCACTCCGCCTCTCCCCGTCCTCTGCCCCTACTCACACACCGACACACATACCATACACACCCAGTCTCGCTCACCCAAGTTGCATTCCCCTCCCATATCCCCAAAAACCTACAAGATATACAAAACAACCTATCTAATCCTCTTTTTACATTTTGTAAACTGTAGGCTTCCATTTCCCCTGATTATCCATGCTGCATTGATCCACAGTACAATATGCTCCCAACTGAGAACATGTCCCAAAGATCACCCCCCCCTCTTTTTACACCATTGGCCTTCCCAGTTGAGAGGCCAAATCCATCATGGTCCCATATGGCCAGGTGGCATAAATGAAACTGCATCTAGAACAATGAAGCCACACTCATGGCCAGGATTGTCACTCAAAGGGCAGCCAGAAGATTTTAGAGATGGGCTTGTCTGCTTCATGAAGTCACCCTGTCGGTTCTTGAATAGCATCTGGTCACTCACCGTGGTCCACATCCTCTGATGACACCTCCCCTAGTTGGGATGCGGAGGGTAGTGGGGAAGGAGGTCTTAACCCTTCTGGGGTGATGGCAGTAGACACTGACGGTGATGATGAGCTCCCTGAGCACATTGGGCTCCTCTGGGGCCTACCGCTCTATGCTGCCTGTGGTGAAGCACCCTTTGCATTTTTCCCTGCGCCCACATGTGCTAATAGGTTCTTCACCTCTTCTGGAGATTGGAGGAAGAGTCACTCTCCCTGGAAGATGGTAGTGAGGCAGGCGGGGAACCATATTGTAGCTTTAAGTCCTGCCTTAATGAGTGAGTCCCGATATACAAGAAGTGCTTTCCTTTTTCTGACGGTCTCTGCACTGATGTCTGGGAAGATGGGAGACAGTCCAGTTTTGGTAACTCAGTTTTTGATTTGCGCACCTCAGTAATATTGAAGCAGGCAGACTATCAGCACACGGGTACATTTCTCTGGTGGCAGCTTAGGTCTTGTCTCCCAATGGGCATGCTCAATTTCATACATAAGGATATCAATTTTGGTGGGAAAACAGGCCTGGAGCAGTTGCTGCACGAAAGCCCTGGTATCTGGCATCTTGGCCCCTTTGGGCACTCCGAAAATACGGAGGTTCTGTCTCTGGTCCTGATTTTTGTGGTCTTCTGTCTTTGCCTTCTGATGAGCCATCTGACAGCTCATAAAAGTTTCTTCAGTTCTTTATTGCCGTGTGCCTCCCGGTCTTCTAATTGCCCAACTCTGTCCTCCACCTCCATTACGTGTTCCACAAGGATTGCAAACCTCTCATCAAACCTGGTGGAGACTGTATTAATGATCTCTAACTTGGATGCATGGATCTCTGCCAGCAACTCTGCCGTACCTTCAAATGTGTCTCCTGCACAACTGGGCGTCTCGCTCCCATAAATAGCCACTATCTTAGTTGCAGGCTCGGGTGACTTGCCGACTGTGTTTTAATTTTCCCCACTTCCACCGCTCCACACAATTTATTGCGCACACTTGCAGCATCTTAGGCATCTTGCCACACACCTCCAGCCTCAATATCATCAATCGGAGAGAGAGAGTAGTAGTGTTTTTTAAAAACAATGATCTGGAGCCACACTCACACACCTTCACTCACATCAAAACCAGAACTGGAAGCCTCACTTCCTTTCCTCTCTTATCACACCTTACACCCCTTCTTGGGAACTCCGCTTCTCTGACAGATCCTTTCATCTGTGCCCTTCTCTGCCACTGCCAATTCTAGACTTCACTCATTTCATCTTGCTGCTCCATAGGCTTGGAACAAACTACCCGAGTTAGTACACCAGGCTTCTTCTCTGGCCCTATTAAAATCCAGGCTAAAAAAACACCTCTTCAGGACTGCATTTGGATCCTGATCTCCTTATTCTCCTGCTTATCACCTACCTGTATCTTGTGATTCTTCTTGAATTACCCTAGTTCCAGTTTGTTATGTGGTCTGTTTTAATTAGATTGTAAGCTCTGAAGAGCTTGGACTGCCTCTTACTCGTACATGTGCAGCACTGCGTATGCCTTGCTGCGCTCTACAAATGATAAATAGTAGTAGTAAAGATGTGACATTTATTTATTCATTTTATTTATTTGATTTTATATACCGCACTATTTAAAGTCAGTGCGGTTTACAGTATAACAACTTAGTACATAGAACATGTTTGCATTGAACAGGATTACATTGAACAAGTAACAGGTAACAGATCTAGAACATCCATTCCTTGATTGTCAAATTGCTGGATGTTCTGAGTTTTCTTCCTAGTAGATGGAAGATAATGTACACAAAAGAGGGATGGCATTGACACGTTGAGTGAAAAAATATTTAGTGTAATCAAACTATGGAATTCATTACCGGAGGATGTAGTAAAAACTGTTAGTGTAGATGGGTTTAAAAAAGATTTGGACAAGTTCCTGGAAGAAAGGTCCATAAACCTTTATTAAAGGGGACCCAGGATATCCACTGCTTGCCCCAATACAAGCATTGTGGAACTTGTGTCTTTTGGGGAAACTGCTAGGTACTTGTGACCTAGATTGGCCACTATTGGAAACAGGATACTGGGCTTCATGGACCCTGGTCTGACCCAGTATGGCATATCTATGTTCTTATGACTTGTTATGCATCTTTCAGATATACGACAGTGCATCTCTTAAACATATCTTTAGTAAAGACTAATAGAGCCATAGGAAGTTAATTATTCTTAAATTACAGTTCGAAGTCACATTCTTTGGAGTCTTCATTTTGCTCTTTATGAAAATATTGGGGGGATATTCAGTGGCAGCGGCCAGTGCATTTAAAGCTGGATATTCAATGCTGGGCTCATATCTGGTCAATGGCAATGAAAATCACATGTGTCTGGATAGCATGTTAATTAACAAGGCAGCAGCAATATTTAGCCACTACCCAGTTAGTCAACCCAGCTAAAGTTAGGTCTCTCATGAGAGACTTGAGTAAATTAAAAAGTCATAGGATAGGAGGCAGCATACTATTGTGGACTGGAAACTGGTTACAAGCCAGAAAACAGAGAGTAGAGCTAAATGGCCAATTTTCTCAATGGAGAAAGGTGAATAGTGGAGTACCCCAGGGATCTGTGCTGGGCCTGCTGCTTTTTAACATATTCATAAATGACCTGGAAATGGGAACAAGTGAGGTGAGCAAATTTACAGATGACACAAAATTATTCAAAGTTGTTAAATCACAAGAGGATTGTGAAAAAATGCAAGAGGACCTTGAGAAATTGGGAGACTGAGCGTCCAAATAACAGATGAAATTGAATGTGGACAAATGCAAGGTTATGCACCTAGGAAAGAACAACCCAAACTACAGTTACATGATGCAAGGATCCACATTAGGAATCACCACGCAGGAAAAGTATCTAGGTGTCATGGTGGATAATATACTGAAACCCTCTGCCTAGTGTGCAGCAGTGGCCAAGAAAGTAAATAGAATGTTAGAAATCATTAGGAAAGGGATTGAAAATAAAACAAAGGATATTATAATGCCTCTGTGTCGCTCCATGGTACGACTGCACCTTGAATATTGTGTACAATTCTGTTCACCATATCTATAAAAGGATATAGCAGAATTAGAAAAGGTACAGAAAAGAGCAACCAAACAAATAAAGGGGATAAAAGAATACACCTATGAGGAAAGGCTTAAAAGGTTAGGGTTCTCCAGCTTGGAAAAGAGACGGCTAAGGGGAGATATGATAGAGGTCTATAAAATAATGAACAGAATATAACGGGTAAATGTAGATCAGCTGTTTACTCTTTCCAAAAGTAGAAAGACTAGGGGACACACAATGAAGCTACAATATAGCATATCTAAGACTAATTGGAAAAATATTTTTTCACTCAATGCATAATAAAATTCTGGAATTCATTGCTGGTGGATGTTGGACAAGCTATTAGTGCAGTTGGGTTTAAAGAAATTTGGACAAGTTCCTGGAGGAAAAGTCCATAAACCATTATTAAAGTGGACTGTGGAAATCCACCGCTTACCCCTGGGATAAATAGCATGGAATTGGTCTACTTTTTGGAAACCTGACAGATACTTGTGACCTGGACTGGCCACTGCTGGAAACAGACTGGGCTTGATGGACCTTTGATCTGACCCAGTATGTCATATATGCATATACGTATATATGCAACCACTATGCAAAATATTTACACAGCATAAAATCAACTACCACATTTATGCCGATGATATTATGCTGTACACACAACTTGACACTGACCACCCGGACTACAGCTCACTCGAAACATGCCTTGGCGAGATGCAAAACTGGTTACAACAAAGCAGCATGACAATCAACCACAAGAAAACAGAGGTGATGTATATCTCAAGGAAAGCAAATTTTGACCCACCTACATCAATAACCCTGTGCAACAACACTTATCAAACAAAGAAAGAAATAAAATATCTAGGAGTTACATTTGACTGCGACCTAAAAATGGAAACTCACCTGTGCAAAACCAACAGGGCAGTCTTCTACAAACTGAGAGCTCTACAACCCATACGGAATATTATTGATCCCCACGACTTCAGATCCGTTGCTCAAGCACTCATCATGCCACATTTCGACTATTGCAACGCCATTCTTCAAGGACTTCCTAAGAAAACCCTGAACATCCTTCAAATGGCACAAAATGTAGCTGCCAGGATCATCATGAGGAAAAGTCTTACTGAACACATTACACCAATACTAATTGAGTTACACTGGCTCCCCATAGCAGCCCGCACAAAATACAAAATACTGACGACCACCTTCAAACTCATCCACAGCATAGCACCATCCTTCCTCGACACCCTAATCAGATTGCAACCTTCCAACAGAAACAGGAGAACCATCAATTCCAACACCCTCCACACTCCAACAGATATCAGATCAGTCAAAATAATCACTAGTAACAGGGCTTTCTCGTACACAGCACCGACACTATGGAGCCAACTCCCACCCGACCTATGAGCCAGCATTGATCTAGCCGACTTTAGAAAGAAACTCAAAACCCACCTATTTCAAAGTCATTTCAACCTGTCATTTCAACCTGTACTAAACTCGCATAAGGGGCAACTCCCCCCCAGCACCCCAGAAAACCTGTAATGTATAAATGTACATATGTAAATTATTATCCCCTTAGCTAAGAAGTAGATAATTTTCTGCGTGACGTGCTAACCTTTCGAATCTTTATGTACAAACCAAAATTATTCTGTCTTAATTCGACAGCTTTTTCCATGTAATCTTACCCGCTTCTGATCGCTGGAAGGAGCGGTATACAAATGCTTGCTAAATAAATAAATAAATAAAATATTTTATGTTTAGCCAGTTTATGATACCTGGACAGTGGAAAGGAAGGTAACTCTGGTGTGTTGTGTCTTTTTTATGTGTTGCTACTGCTGCACGTCCCAAAGAGGGGCAGCAGTGGTGATGGAAGGGGAACTCCATGGATGAAGGGGGTGCAAACAAGGGAGGGCCCCATCAGAAAAGTTTGCCCCGGGCCCTATAACAGATTGAAGCAGCCCTGGTGCCCCTTCTTCCACCCAAAGCTGAGGACTGATCACATGTCGGATCTATTATGCAGGTTAAATCCCCTCCCAAAATCACTGGTGATGAGCCATATTCCAGTAACGGTTCTATTAACCATTGAAAGA
This sequence comes from Ichthyophis bannanicus, assembly GCA_033557465.1. Taxonomy (NCBI): domain Eukaryota; kingdom Metazoa; phylum Chordata; class Amphibia; order Gymnophiona; family Ichthyophiidae; genus Ichthyophis; species Ichthyophis bannanicus. The sequence continues at coordinate 778,740,150 of CM066033.1, forward strand.
AATGCATATCTTGACCATTCAAGACATACATGCTGCATATGACCACCTCCCATCTAGACAGCAGCCCTTCTACTATTGCAAATCTCCCACCTGTGTCCTTCACCACCTTTTGAACCCACAAGGAAATACTCTTCCTTAGCAAAATTGCTACTCCAGCATTTCTTCCGCTAGAAGAAGCAGATTCCACCTCCCCAATCCAACCCTGCTGCAACTTAGCATGTTCTGCATCAGTAAGGTGTCTCCTGCAGCCAAGGCCAGTGCAAGGATATTGGATGTTCTAGGCAAACCTTCAGCTTTATGTGCCCCCTCTCTCCCCCCCAAGGCTTTGATAATTAAACTCAACAATCATGATCATTGAAACATCACCCCTTCCACATCAATCCTATAAAAATGCATAACTGGACATCATAGGGGACATTTTCAGCAGTGGTGGCCAATGCGAGTAAAGTGGCTGGCTGTTGCCACTTTAATTTAGACCCGGATATTCAGTGCCGGGGTCATATCCAGCCACTGGCATTGAATATCAGATTTGGCTGCACAGAGGACTAGCTATATGATCGGCAGCAACATTGAGCCACTGACCAAATAGATAAAGCGGCTTAAGTTAGGCCAGCCTTTTTTTGTCCTAACTTCAGCTGGTTAGCGTTAACTGGCCAGTGGCTCAATATTGCTGCTGACCGACTAACCCCTGGTGCTGGAACTAGCGTTGGAGCTTACAAACTGGGTAGCAGGGGATATTCAATAGCACTAAACAGTTTAGTGCCACTGACAATCCTGCTGAGCGTAGTTTAGTAGGTTAGAAGGTTATGTATGTATGCACGTTTCTGCTCTCCCTGCTGCTCTTTGCAGCCCCTCAGAAGCTGCTGCCCTAGGCAACTGAATTGTCTTACTTAATGGTGGGCCAGCTCTGACTATAGCAGATCCATAGCAGCGTTGTGGCACTGAAGCACCTGCAGAATTTTATAACTCTTGGCATCCCACTCCCTACCACATCTAGAACACCACCATTGCCGTGCTACCCACTATCTACACATAAAACTTAAATGAAGCCCTCTCATGCACACGCAGGCTCATGTTGCCTCCAGAAAACCTAAGGCCCTTCCACCCCATCATTTAGCACAGTTACGTACCTGTAACAGGTGATCTCTGGGAACAGCAGGAATAAGTCTTCACATATGGGTACATCGGTACCGAAGGAGTCTGCGCGGGAACACTTCCCAGCGTCCAATCAAAGAGCTTTTGGAAGCATCCCACCACGCCTGCGTGCTGCCTTCCCGCCTTTCCCAACTGCCTCTCCTCAGTTAAGTTTTAAAACTGAGACAAAGAGAGAGAGAGAGGAAAGGAAAGATAGAGATACAACTCCTGGGGAGGTGGGTGGGTTGTGAAGACTTATTCCTGCTGTTCCCAGAGATCACCTGTTACAGGTAAGTAACTGTGCTATCTCCAGGAACAAGCAGGAATGAGTCTTCACATATGGGGACTCCCAAGCTGAGATGCCAGGAGTCCCAGCATGTCATAGGTTGGAACATGCTATCCCCCACAACACCAGGCATCCTGAGGATGGAGGGTAGGAGTTGAAGAGAGAAAGGTGCCGTGGAACAGTTAACCTAGCATAGGATTGCAGACAAGGAGTCCATGTGTGGATGATAATTGTCATCAATGATATTGCAAAGAAAAAATATTGCAATATGGACCTCCCCTAACAGGACTTCAGAGAGTATGGAGGTTCATGGGATCTACTGGGGAACCCAGTAGAGGAACCTCGAAGGACCTCACTGTAAGTGGAGGTAGTAAACCTGTAGGAAAAACAATGGAGGTCAGAATCCTGAAAGGTAACAGGTAACCCCAGCAAGAAACTGGGGTAGTACAAAAACAGTGGGCCTTCAGCGGAAGGCTTTATGATAAAAGCCAAACTCTTTTGGTAGCAGAGTGGCTCACTCTTAGGAACAAAAAGAGAAAGGCTAACCAATTTGGACAAACAGGCCCAGTCCTTGTGGGGAGAAAGGGTATGGGAACCCCTTGTATCCCAAAAGAAAGGACAAACGCCGGAGGCGTTAGAGCCTCTGATTAGCTGAAGATCCGCAATGTCTCTCCTAACTGAAGTCAGCTGGGAGAGATATTGGAACATGGAGAGCTTCAGAGGTACCTAACCTTAAGGTTATGGTAGGTGTTAACTACCACCCAAGTGGTTGTGAGTGTAGGATCCCAAAACATGCTGGATAGCAGAAGTATGGGTAAAGCCCATCTGTCAGAATCATATAGCTATATGAGCCTCGACAGTCAGGTAGATAAAGCAGAATACATATCTACTGATAGTAAAATATCTCGACAGATTCATATAGATATAGATATATATAGATATACATATAACATATAGATATATGAGAATATATATATAGTGAGATATGAAGGGCATAAAATACACACAAATGATAGACATAGACATCTGTAAGATGTGTGTTATAGGTATGAATATATAGGCCTCTATATGGAAGTCTGCAAAGAAGCAGACAGAGATATGCCTACAAAAAGGTATTCACATAGGAAAATGTGGAGAGGAAAGATTCATCTAATAACAAGAAGGTGGAACCTACTTGAGAAGATATATAGACAATCAATTCCTACTGGTTATGGCTACAGGGATGCTAGGTAGTAGAATAACCAGGATGGTTACGTGAAAAGCAGAGGATGATATCAGTCTGCAGCCAGCAAGTCCCGAGTATTCTAGAACTCTAGCATGGTAAGTGAACAGAAGACGCATAGGAATGAGATACCATGCTAACCTGCTTAAGGGCAAAAAGGTATCATGCGTTCTTACCATGAGGACGAGCTGGAAGGAGAAAACATATTCCCTATTGAAAATACTATGGACCAAAGCAGGGAATTAGCAACTCCTTAAGCTTTCACGTAAGAGGAGGCCTATGTCCTTTATATTAAAAAGGAGAACTTTTCCAGTCATGGGAGACATGACTGAAAAAACCCTTTTTCAACCATCTAGTATAGCTGTTGGAGAAAAAGCCCCCCATGCTCTCTAGCAAGAGCGCATAGTGGAGAGCTTCTCTGTAGAATTGCAGAGAGCATGATGCAGGAGAATGAGGAGATAGAACTGCAGGAGAGCCAGTACCTATGTCAACTATGCTGCCAAACCCAGGGGAATGGAAATGGCAGAAAGAGAAGACAATCCAACAAACTTGTAGTGAAAGAATTTCCAAGACAGATGACAGCCCTGACTTGGAGCCAGTACTAAGACCAGACAGAATGTTAGTGGAGGACAAATCTGGTTGCTGGTGAACAAGAACCAGTGGTCCAAACATTAAGGCTCCTGCATTGGCATCTGCTTGCCAGACAGCAGAAGAATGGTACTGTTTAAAAACAGAAAGAACAGACAAACAAGAGTAGAAAACTCTGGACGTGTCTGATGAACTGCTTCAAAGCAAGATTGAAAAAGAGGAGTCAACTCAGAGAAGAGAACTCCGCACTGGAAAAGTAAGAAAAAACCCTCCAGTGAAGCAATACCGCTCTTATAGAGGAAAAACCTGGTAAGAGGGTAAAGAGAATGGAGCTGAAGAAACTTACAAAGTAGTAAGTTTATAGAAAGGAAAAAAGACATGCTGGCACAGGAAACTATCGGTTGATAGTAGATAGACCTCTTTCCCTAGCAGGAAAAAGAGGAGAACCCTGTGATCTAGAAGCATAAACATCCTGACAGCTCATAGCATAGAGAGAATGGATGTCTTTCGGGAAGAGATCCATGTTTAGGATTTAGAATGACAGCAGTGGATTGCCTTTATTGAGAAGAAGCAACTGCAGATTCTAATCCCAAGAGTCACAAGCATCTGATGGATTGATCAGAAACCCTGTGGTTGCTGGGTTTGCTGAGCCTCGTGAGAGGTTGAACTTTGCAGACCAGGACGATGCTTCCCTTGTTTGGGAACATCTGTATGATGGGCAGATGATGCATAAAACCTTCTTCTCCTATGGGAAGAAAGTTTGGCAGGACATTTCCTACCTACTGGGACAGAAAAAGGTGCAGAACAGCCCCTAGGAACAGGTAAGTCAGTGGAGAACTGAGTAACCTGACGTAAAGACTCCTTGTTAAAAAGATTGTCTCCAGTGCAAGGAGTATGTCCCAGTCTGTGCTGTGCCCATTTGTCCAAGTCTGAAGCTTGGAGCCAGGCTCTACGTCGTGCCCCTATAGTTATAGCAGAAGTCCTGCTAACAGACTCAAAAGAGTCTAGGGAAGCACGAGTAAGAAACCAAGAGATATTCTGGAGATGCTTGAGCAGTGAAGAATAGTCTGCACTCTTGGACTCTGGAAGGGAAGGAGTCAAAAGATGTAATTGCTTTGTGACCTCCTCAAGAGATAGACTCATATAGAAAATATATGAGAGAATTCTTGCAGAAAGCATAGATGTCTGGAAGATTTGACGTCCAAAGGCATCAAGTGTCTTAGACTCACGACCTGGCGGGTAAGAAGAGTGCTTCTTCTTGCTCTTTACCCGCCTCATTGCTGATTCCACAACTATGGAATGATGAGGAAGTTGAGTCTTTTGAAACCCTGGAGAGGGGGGCACTTGATATAAGAGATCAGTTGCTCTGGAAGGTGGGGGTACCCTACAAAGTTTAAATTCATTGTTCAATGTAAATAGTTGATTTCTATTGTTCTATGTAAAATGTATACAAATGTGTACAAGACTGTTAATCTGTTATATGTAAACCGCCCTTGATCTCTGGAAGGGGCGGTATAAAAGAAATAGTTAAATAAATAAATAAATAAATAAATAAATAAAGGTGTTTCCCACATTCCTAGAAGGAGATCCTGCAAGGAATGATGCAAAGGAAGCATTATGTTCTCCTTTGCTTTGGTAGAAAGAGAGCCCTGTGCAGGATCATGTCCTGGGATAGGAATGGCAAGAGATCTTGCTATATCCAGGAGGAAACTCTGAAAAGAGGGTTCCCCAACAGTAATTTCCCTTGGACAGGTTAGATCTGAAGAACTAGCCTGAGAACTGACAGAGCTATCCAGATATATAGGAATAGAAGATCCTGCACAGTGCAGTGTGGAATGCTTAAAGGATGGTCGCCGGTACTGGCTGTCAGGAGCAGCGACCGTCATTACCACATTGTCCATGCCAGGTATTTACTCCAAGCTTGGCATAGAAGGGAGCGATCCTGTTGAAAAAAGCATGGCAGGAGTTGGCCACGATGCTACTGTGGATACCGGTACCGATGCCAATACCGGTACCGATGTCGGAGTCGAGTCCGACAAAGACATCGGAGCAGTCATCGGAGACAGTTCAATCGGTACCGAGGTAACCGAAAACCTCCGGGTGCTATCCTCGGTACCAAGCCACCGGTATCGATCGGTGTCGGTACCAAAGTGTATTGGTACCGAGTCTTCCAGACTAGAGAGTGATTCTAAACTCGGCATCGATAAGCGAAGCATGGAAGACACCGACCGTAAGGGTAATGAGGACATCGGCACCGACTTCGGTACCGTGTCTGATACCGGTGAATGAAGGTCAACCAGTGGCAACTCAATGGGCCTCGAGGGAACCGAGAGTGCGGATCCGAATCATCGGAACCGAGTCTTCGGTACCGCCAAGAGCCGGTACCAAGGCGAGTCGGTACCCAGTCCTCCAGACTGGAGATCGATTCCAGACTCGGCATCGAAGGAAGCGAGGCTATCGATGCACGTCTGGAGGGTACCGACATCGGTGGTAGTATCGGTGCTGGTACCGATAATGGAAGGTCAGTCTGGAGTGTATCCACCGGTCCCGAAGGCACCGAGGACGCCAGATGACCATCCCTGGTGAGGAGTGTTTCATCCAACACCAGTGCCGATGTCGGGGTATCGGTACCGCTCGAAGCGGATGCCACCAACGGACACGGCTCAGGTATGTTCTGTGAGGGGTGAGCCCCAGGAACAACCTGAAACCCCTGAAAGGCTTTTGAGACCGAAGACTCTCGCCGGGGTTTTGAAGCCAGTAGGCCCTCGAGGGCAAGGCCGGAGCCGTCTACATGCTGTGCATGAGACCTACCACTCGAGGGTTGGCTAGTCTTAACAGACTGTTTGTGGGTTACCTGATCCTGTGTAGAAGAAGAAGGGGACGGTGCCCCGAAGCTGGAGGGAAACCGTGTATCGAGGGAACCTCGATATTGAAGCCCTCTTCTCACCAAACTGTTGTCAGGACCCAAGCAGGTTAGACACTGACTTCGAGGGTCTAAAAATAAAGTTGTACCGCCACAGTTTGAACATTTCTTGGAGAAAGTGGCTGGCGGTTCCATGAAGGAAAAAGAAGAGGCCTAAAAGGCCTAAGACACTATGAAGGAAAAAAATATATTCCTTGAAAAAAGAAGCTTTTACAAGAAAAGAAAAGAAAACACCGGCGGTACCGGTGGCGTCGGGAAAACAGCCGTGACCACAAGAAAACTAAAGAAATAAAACAAGAATTTTCTGCGGTGACAGGAGGATGTCCTGCCGGCTCCGTGGAAAAAAGAAAACTGAGGAGAGGCAGTTGGGAAAGGCGGGAAAGCAGCACGCAGGCATGGTGGGATGCTTCCAAAAGCTCTTTGATTGGACGCTGGGAAGCGTTTCCGCGCAGACTCCGTCAGTACCGACGTACCCATATGTGAAGACTCATTCCTGCTTGTTCCTGGAGATTCGGTGCTTTCATATCCAAAGCACATCCATCCCGACACCCCTACCCCCACCCTCTCTCTCCCTCCTTCACCTGCCACAAACTACATGTGTAGGGGTCCCCTAGTCTTTAGCCCCATAACATCACTCACACACACACCTACTTCATTTCAAAGCACTCATTTTACATTCACTTTTCAGGCAACTGCTCTCCCCCACCTACCCAGAACTCCCCAAATCCCCTATCCCCACAAGCAAAAAGAAAAAAAAAACAGCCCTCCAATTGAAAATTCCCCTGGAGTCCCAAACCTTAAGGGCGGTTCTATCATTAGGCCAACTGAGGCATTGGCCTAGGTGGCAGTTTCTAGGAGGCAGCACTCCGGCTGTATTTATTTCTGATTTTGCCGCCTCTGGGTTGCCGCTGCCTTCCTGCTGCTCTTTTTCCCGCTTAAGCTTGTCTGAACAAGAAAAACCAGCAGCGGGAAGGCAGTGGCAGGCCAGAGGCGGCAAAATCAGAAATAAATACAGCTGCGACTTCTGGCGGGGATTCCAAGCGTTGCGGTCGCCGTTGGATGATGTCATCAATCTGGACTCTCTAGTTCTCGTTGCTGCTGATCCCTTCTTTCCCTTACTGTGTCACTTTCCCCCTAACACCCCTACTTGAACCTAGGGCCGCAGGATGGTGCAGAAGCTCAAATTTCAGTGTTTCATCCCCCTGTCAACGTCGGCAGAGGCAGGCCTCCATTGCAAGGTCCTGTATTTTATATTTCATTTTTTAGTAAAGAATTCTATTAATATTATATATATTTGTAATCTTGTAAAGTTATCAGAGAGGTTCTTCAGGGATCCAAGGAATATAATATATATCTGAATCACTTATGGCTGGATACTTATGAAACCTTTTACTTAATCATTATGTCAAAGTTTCAATGTTAGCACAACAGAGCAGGGCACTTTATCGCTTGCTACATTGCTCCGACCTCTGTTCTAGTTATCTTCTTTATTTGTGTTCAGAGGAGAATGGAGGTGAGATGAGATTCTGCACTTTCTAGTAATCTATGAGTTTTGGAAGTTTATGCTGGTATGTTGTAGGGTAGATTTGGCCTTGTAGATCTTCGTTGATTTTGTAGGGTTTTATATTAGTTCCCAATATGCCTGGTACTGGAGAATGTTTGTTCTCGGTGAGATGAGACCAGAATCCGATTTATTTATTTATTTATTTATTTTAATATATTGAGTTCTGTGGGAGAATGTCCTACCTCTGCTTTGCATCCGTTGTTGAGGGAAGGGGTTCTGTGAATGCAAAATGTATGTTCAAAAAGAAAAAGCAAGTACCATAACACAGTTTATAACAACAAAATACAAATGAACTATACTTTGGAGTTATAAATTGCTGTGGCTCTTTCTTTTAGTTCCTTGGGGTGTGAACGTCTTGCATTTGCTACATATTATCTAATCGGCTTTTTGGTTCGGTTCAGTCCCTGACTGGAGTTATGAGAAAGATTCCACACACACCCCCCCCCCCCCCCGCTCCGGGGGGAGGGTGCCATCTCATCCCTCGCCTCAGGCAGCAGATAGCCTTGAGCCGCCCCTGCCAAACCTGAAGCTGATGAAAGTCCGCTGCTGAACCGATTCCATAGGACATTGCACACCTGATTCTTGGTGACTGCACAGGCTCTGCATTCAAGTTCTCCACCTGGGTCTCTCAGCAACCAGCACTCTATTCCCTCATGTTCATCCAGTTCTGAAAGAAAACACAGACAAGACAAACAAATCCAACAGTCCGCCCAAGACACACACAAAAACACTCTCCTCAGCTCCTTCATGGCTCACTTATCCGCCAAACTCTCCATCTGCGGTCCTCACAGCAAACAATCTAACATGTGGAGCACAACCTGCTTCACTGGAACTACAGGCACCCTTCCCACACTTCTGCAGTCTCAGTCATTACTTCAAGAACTGACAAGCCTCTGCTACAGTGTGAAATATCTGCACCTCTCTGTTCTTTGTCACGCAAAAATGGGCTGAATACTGCAAGCTAAACTGGACAGCCTGATCATGCAGCCAGGAACAAGTTGTAGGGAATTCTTATCACTGCACCATTACCCAGGCTGAATAATACTGAAATAATAAGGTCTTTTGTTCTCGTAAGTCAAGGATTGTCTACCCTGGAGTTCCCAGAATATGGTGGCCTTGTACCCAAAGTTCAGAACACATGCTATCACATAGGTGTAATTTGGAGGGAGCATGGGGGGGCAGTGCCCCCCCCCCCATTTTGCAGGCACTAATGGTGAACTGGTACTCCTGCTCACATTGCCAATATAACTTCCTTATCCTTTGCCCCTCTCCCCAAAGTAACAAGGTAAACTACACCAATAGCTATTGCTATCTGGGGCCTTGCACTAAGCCCTAGCACTTTGATCCATGCTTGTCGTCTCGCTGCACATGGAGTTGCCCAAGTTGGTTCCCAAGCTTAAGTTCCTGTGGCAGCCAGGTGTCTAGGAAAGCCACCTGATCCATGTTTGCTAAGAACTTCAGGAGACTGATGAACCACAAGCTATTCCTTCTTGAGTGGATCTCAAGATCATCAATTGTGCTTTAAGGTGTCAAAGCAAGAATTTAACTTGGAGGAGTGGGATAAATTCTAATACTACCAGGTGTATCATTTTCTTAAATAGGGGATCTGGATATGGGGCGGTTTGGAGTCTGGTGGCCTAGATCCTGCGTTTTTATCTGGAAGTATGAAGGGGTGCTTATCCTGTGTGTATAAGGATGGGTGGAAGGGAGACCTTTAAACCATTACATCATGTTTGTTGGGGGGTCATATGGGAAACCCAGGATTGGGCCTCAGTGATATAGAGGCTCTATAAGGGCCTACAGGTGACCTATTTAATTGAAAATAATTATAAGATGTATTATCCCTAGCATCACCCCCCCCATAGGCTGCATATCCTGGGGCTGGGAGATACTGGCGAGGATGTGGGGAAGTGACCTTTAAGCATATTTAGTGGGATTGCCCCTTCCTCCAAGGCTATAGGGCTAGTATGTTTGGCTTGCTGTCTCAGGTGCTGCAACAGATTTGCCCCTTCGCTGTCATTTGCTTTGCTGAATCAAGGGGAGGGAGAGCTGTGGGTGTGGGAGTTGAGTTGGTCCCATTACCTGCTAATTGTTGCGAGGCTCTCTTGGGCACAATACTGGAAGAGGACTGAGCCTCCTCAGCTGGAGTTGATGGTGAAGAAAGTTAAGTATTTGTTTGGGATGGCGAAGCTTACAGCCATGAGACAGTGGCGGTTACCTCAATTTTGGGAGCTGTGGGAACCCTTTGAATGTTGGTGCAAGGAGGGTGGGGATGGTGAGTTAGAACTGGGGGAGGACAGTGGTCGTAAGTGATGGGAGTAGTCCCTCATGTCAGGTGTTGAGTGATGCTGTGGTGCTAGATGTTTGCACCTCTTTGCTGCCACTTTTGGATCTTGACCCACCTGATCTCCTTTGTGTTTCCTTACCACAAACCCTAGATGTATCCCTGTCTACGCCTACTGTGTTGTCTGTCTTGACTAGATTGTAAGCTCTGATGAGCAGGGACTGTCTCTTACATGTTTGTGCAGTGCTGTGTATGTCTTGTAGCGCTATACAAATGCTCAATAGTAGTAGTACTAGAACCAAATGTGAACTTTTTGCTTTAGCTTTTATTATCTCCCTGATGCCATTCCTTGCTGGAGAAGGGGAAGTCTTTTTCTTTAGCTTTATATGAGAAATGTTGGAGCTTCTTATATTCTGGTTGTTCTGTTTAATAAACTTTAAATAGAAAAAAAAAAGGATCATCAATTGTGTCTTTATGCTGCTAATTAGATAATGAGGAGGCAATAAAAAGATGTTTGCATACCACGGAACTAAAAGAGAGAGCGAGAACCACTGCACAGTTTATAACAACAAATTATACGTAATGCCATCCTTCCATATCAACAACTACAACAGCCCCCTTTTTTCCTTTAGAGATCCTCTGTGTTTGTCCCATGCTTTTTTGAATTCAGTTACTGTCCTCACCTCCACTGGGAGACTATTCCATGGATCCACCACTCTTTCCGTAAAGAAATATTTCCGCATATCACTCCTGAATCTATCCCCCTTCACCCTCATCCCATGTCCCCTCGTAGCAGAACTTGCTTTCAACTGAAAGAGGCTCTTCCCCTGTACATTTATGCCACGGAGATATTTAAACATCTCAATCATATCGCCTCTATCCCGCCTTTCCTCTAAGGTGTACATATTAAGATCCTTAAGTCTGTCCTCATATTCTTTATAATGAAGACCACTAACCATTTTAGTAGCCACCCTCTGCACCGACTACATCCTGTTTACATCCTTTTGAAGGTGCGGGCTCCAGAATTGCACACTATACTCCAAATGAGGTTGCACCAAAAACTTATACAGAGGCACTATCACCTCCTTTTTTTTTTTTTTTTTATTTATTTGAATTTCACCAACTTACAAAAGCAAGATATAAGCAACATAAGTATCATTATACAAATAATAAATTGAATATTAACCATATTCTATAGGAAATACACATTAAGGATACATAAACAAACAACACTTAATCCTAGCCCTCAATAATGGGGAGAAATAAAACAAAGAGGAAAAAAAATATAAATAGGAAACATAAGAGTTACATCACTCTATTTACTAAACAGCATTTAACAAATTTCCTCCTATTCCGCCTTCAGATTACTTTGACCCTCTTTACCTATCAAAAATAATTCTAATTGAGAAGGATCCATAAAGGTAAATTTAGAGCCCTGCAATGTAATTAAACATTTACAGGGGTATCGGAGAAAAAAAGAAGCTGAAAGAGCTAGAACTCTAGGTTTCAGAGCTAAAAAAGCCTGTCTCCTAAGTTGCGTAGCCTTACAAACATCCGGAAACATCTGAACTTTGGCACCACAAAACAAAGAGGACATCTTTCTAAAGTAACTGCGTAATACAAGAACCTTATCTTTTTCAGAGACAAAGGTCACTATCAAAGTAGCACGAGACAGGATAGTGTCTTGAGAATCCTCGAGAAACTTGGTTAGCTCAAGGTCAGTACGACCTTGAACCACATCAAATTCCCCAGGAGAACCAAGAACAACCCCCCGCCCCGTCAAGTAATACAATTTTGAGATTAATATAGAGTCAGCAGAAACCAGATCTAAGGTCTCCCTGAAATATTTTTGAAGCAAAATTTCTGGAGAAAGTAGATGACAAATAGGAAAATTTAGTAAGCGAATATTTCTAACACGAAGCATATTATCATATAATTCCATTTTGTGGTGCATTACTAAACTATCTTTTACATTAGAGGAATACAAAGACTTTAAAGAGAGACATTGACTTTCACAAGTAGAAATACGAGATAACATACCCCCCAAAGAACCCTCAACTTCACTAAGCTTAGTGGACGTCTCCAAAGAGAAATCACACAACTGCTTAACAGTAGGAACCAAAGAATGCTCAATACGGTTAACAGCTTTCCAAATGTCAGCCAAGGTGACCTGAACCTCAGGTAAACCTTCGGCTGCACCTGACAAAGCTGGCCAGGAAACAGGTTTCAGCTTTTCCCCCAGATCAGATGGAGTACTCTGCTGAAACCTTCCACCCACTGAGGTTGAAGGTGTTGGAGAGGAAAAACATGGTGGAGAAGGAGGAGAACGATCCGGGGAACTTAGGGACGCGGCTGAAGATTGCAAAAAAAGGTTGTTCCTGAGGCTTCGGCTGAGGTAACAGTGGGTCCTATGGACAAGCATGTAAAAGTACTGTCTGTTGCTGATGTGACCCTCGGCCCTGACTTCTTGACTTTGCAATCACCTCCTTTTTTCTGCTAGCCATTACTCTCCGTATGCACCCAAGCATCCTTCTAGCTTTTGCCGTCGCCTTTTCTACCTGTTTAGCTACTTTAAGATCATCAGACACAACCACGCCTAGGTCCCGCTCTTCTTTAGTGGACACATGTACTTCACCCCCTATACTATTTTGCTCCCTTGGATTGCTGCAGCCCAAATGCATGACCTTACATTTTTTACCATTAAATCCCAGCTGCCAAATTCTAGACCATTCTTCAAGCTTAGCTAGATCCCTCCTCATGTTATCTACACCTTCCTGGGTGTCTACTCTATTGCAGATTTTGATATCATCCGCAAAGAGACAAACCTTACCCGACAGCCCTTCCGCTGTATCACTAACAAAGATGTTAAAAAGAGACTCCAATAGTTCAGAAACAAAGATTAAAGTATCATCCGCATATAAGCAGGGGCGGCCCAAGGGGGGTGCGGGGCCATGTGCGGAGACTCAGTGCGGGGCCTCATTTGCATAAGTGGCCTTATTTGCATAAATATTTGCATAATGTTACCATACACTAACTTTTAGTAAACATGTCTCTTAATGAGTGTATGGATAAAGAAAGACTAAAAGATTTCTACATTACTATAATCCAGTGCCAACCGCCAGGCACATTAGGAACCACTACAAACGCTGCCCATTTAGAACCCATAGCAAACCCACCGTATCCTGACAGCATTACCAGGACTCACAAAGCACCATACCCTACCTATCAAAAGGCAACACTGCAAATATTAAACCAATACATTTCAGAGAATACTGGGGAAAGAGAACAAGTGGCAATGTCAAATAGGAATTACATAAACAGAATACCTCAGCTCAGTTACACATGCAGAACATAGACCATCACCAAACAAGGAATCACAATTTAGAAACAGGAAGGCAATAATTAAACTGGGAACCCCAAAAGCCAAACTTGGAAGTACAACAACACTGTAGAAATAAAACTATAAATTAATTTCCTCTTGTACCAAACAAAGCACAGACGTTAATGATGCACATTTCCTAGAGGTTTCATATTCCAGTTAATAAATTCAAAATAAAGAGATATTTCTACCTTTTGTGCATTTTTTTTCAGTTGCAATTGTTCCAGCCACTTTCTTCTGGTTTCTTCATGTTTTCTGCTAACTGTCCATCGTCTGCTGTCCATTTGTTCTTTCTTCTCTCTTCTAGTTTTTTTTTCCATTCTCTCTCTCTACATCTGCTTTAACATACTAATCTTTCTCCTTTTGCTCTTTCCTCATTCCTATTTCATCCACACAAATTTTACCCCTCCATCCTCAATCCCCACTTATTCTCCCAATACCAGGCCAATTGTAGATTTTTCATCCCTCCCACACAAAATATTTGTCCCCTCTCCATTTTACTCTCCCAGCCCCATCCCATTCTAATCCTCCCCCAACATCAGCTCCCTTCTAGTTCCAGTCTCATCCAGCATCCATTCCCTTCTAGTCCCTGCATCAGCCCATTTCCAGTCCTAGCCCATCATCAACCCATTTCCAGTCCTAGCTCCCCCATCCATTTTCAGTCTGAGTCCCTTCATCAGCTCATTTCCAATCCTAGCCCCCCATCAGCCCATTTCTAGTCATTTCCTAGCCCCATCATCAGCCCATGTCAAATCATAGCTCCCCTCCACTCAGTCCAATTCCAGTCCAAGCCCCCCCCATGAGCCTACTTTCAGTTCTAGCCCCTCCATGAGTCCATTTCAATTCAAGCCCCCACCACAGCCCATTTCCAATCTTAGCTCCCCCCAACAGCCCATTTCCAGTCCTATCCTAGCTGCTCCATCAGCCCATTTTCAGTCCTAGCTCCCTTCCCTCACAGCCCATTTCCATTCCAAGCTCCCTCCCCATCAGCTATTTGCAGTTCAAGCCTCCCCTTCCACTCAGCCCATTTCCAGTCATAGCAACCACCCAACCCATTACCAGTCCTAGCCCCCCATCAACCCACTTCCAGTCCTAACCCCCCATCACCCCATTTTCAGTTTAAGCCCCCCCTATAACCCATTACCAGCCCTAACCCCCCCATCAGCCCACTTCCAGTCTTAACCCCATCAGCCCATTGCCAGTCCTAAACCCCCCCATCAGCCCACAGCCCATTACCAGTCCTAACCACATCAGCCCACCTCAAGTCCTAACCCCTCCCCATCAGCCCATTAGCAGTCCTAACCCCCCCCACCCCCACCCCCCCAGCCCATTAGCAGTCCTAACCCACCCCCACCCCCCCAGCCCATTAGCAGTCCTAACCCCTCCCAATCAGCCCATTAGCAGTCCTAACCCACCCCCACCCCCCCAGCCCATTAGCAGTCCTAACCCCCCCCACCCCCCCAGCCCATTAGCAGTCCTAACAACCCACCCCCCCCAGCCCATTAGCAGTCCTAACAACCCCCCCAGCCCATTAGCAGTCCTAACAACCCCCCCAGCCCAGCCCATTAGCAGTCCTAACATCCCCCCCCCAGCCCAGCCCAGCCCTTTCGGAGTGGTAACAACCCCCAGCCCAGCCCATTAGCAGTACTAACAAAACCCCCCCCCCCCCAGCCCATTAGCAGTCCTAACAACCCCCCCCAGCCCAGCCCATTAGCAGTCCTAACAACCCCCCCCCAGCCCAGCCCAGCCCATTAGCAGTCCTAACAACCCCCAGCCCAGCCCATTAGCAGTCCTAACAACCCCCCCCAGCCCAGCCCAGCCCATTAGCAGTCCTAACAACCCCCCCCAGCCCAGCCCAGCCCAGCCCATTAGCAGTCCTAACAACCCCCCCCAGCCCAGCCCAGCCCAGCCCAGCCCATTAGCAGTCCCAACAACCCCCCCCAGCCCATTAGCAGTCCTAACAACCCCCCCCCCCAGCCCAGCCCAGCCCAGCCCATTGGCAGTCCTAACAACCCCCCCCAGCCCAGCCCAGCCCAGCCCATTAGCAGTCCTAACAACCCCCCCCCAGCCCAGCCCAGCCCAGCCCAGCCCATTAGCAGTCCTAACAACCCCCCCCAGCCCAGCCCAGCCCATTAGCAGTCCTAACAATCCCCCCCCCCAGCCAAGCCAAAATTAGAAAAAAGAAAACCTGTCTGCTGCCGCGGTCGGGGCCGCCGCGGCAGAATCGAGCGTGCCGCGGGGCCCCCCTGTGCACGGCAGAGCCTGCCCTCCCCTGTAGCAGCTCTCTCTTTGGAGCTGAAGTCAGACGCGCCGGCTTGCAGAGCAGAGCGCAAGGGAAGAGTTTCTCCCTCGCTGCTCTGTTAAGCCCGCGGGGGAGATAATCTATTTGAGAGTATGTGTCTGTTCTCTGGGTGTAGCAAGTGTATTCTTGGCTATCCCTATTGTTTAGCCTCCATAAATCTGCAAGGCCTCAGCACTGCATGCATGCTCGCAGTTCCCGCTCTTCACTTTTATGTAGTTTTGCTGTGTAATTGGAGCGGTCCAAATTTTCTAAAGTATAGTTTAAATCTCCTCTGACCATCCAATCTCCCTTTGCTACCGCTCTAAATTTTTGAAGTCTGAAAGAATGTGCCTTTGGGGCCATTTGGAGCATATAAATTAAGAATGGCTAGCTCATATTTTAATATCCTCCCCATTACACAGACCACACGGTCTTGAGAATCTCCCTCCCCCCCCCATAGCATAGGAAACAAAGGGTTTCCATTTGCATATTAGTATGGCTACCCCCCTTTTTTTAACTGTAGGCTGAACAATACATTTGTTCATAGCTCCGAGCTTGAAGCTTTTTATGTTCTCTCTCTGTTAAGTGGGTTTCCTGAAGTAGTGCAATATCTACTTTCTCCCAAAACATAAGATCTGCGCCTCTTGCATGGGTGATTAAGTCCTCTGACATTAAGTGAGGCGATTTTAATTCCATTCATGTGGGTTAGATTTGTATCTTCCCTGCCTACCGATCAGGCTCCCAGCACAGCGTTGAACCCCTTCCCCTGCTGTTTTTGATCCCACCACTGTGCATAGATAACAAACAACCCATAACCATAAACTATTCCAATTAAAACATTTCACTTCAAAAACTAATCACTCCCAACAGCCTCTTTTTTATTTTTTTTACTTCCACCAAAAACTCATTGGATCTATTGTATGGGGCAAGTGGGCAGGTGCCCCATGAATAGTTTTGGTTTGAACTGGAATGGAGCATGGGATGCCCATGTGGGGACATGGATTAAGTGACTGTAGCTCCTATACATGGGAAGAAATTTGTGACTTGCAACTCCCCCAGCCCACTCTCTGTGGCAACTGATGGATTGTTGGAAGAAAACACGTGGAATGTGTGCCCTTTCCTCAGTGTAGTGGAAGATAAAACTCTGTGACAATGGGCTTATTACTGTCCATTGGACTGTGATGTTTCTCTTGCCAACATTTAGATCAGATTATGAATCATACATGGTGTGAGGTCAAACATGATGACCCATGGGAGTCATGGTACCTGATGATCTGTGAGGACCATCTGGTCGGATCAGCCCAGCTGGGAACTAGGCAGACAATCCCCAGGAGTAGGGTTATTTCTGCACAGACAGTTTGGGAACCAGGAGTTGTTTCCCTGGAGAGCTAGGTTTATCACTGCATAGGATGACCTCTTTTTGGGGACCAGAGAGTTGCCTCCCTAGAGAGGTAAGCTTATCATTGCAGAGAAGATATCTGGACATAACGCATGTAATAAGAGGGGAGTCCCTTGACAGTCAGGTTTATTCAGGCTGCCCAACTCCCGGTGGGTAATGCTGAACCATGGAACTTCTCTGCATAATTGTTTGTAGCTTGGGTGCATAATGGCGACCACAGCCTAAGCTGTTTGTTCATGATGCTTGGGCTGGATGTCTTGAGGAACAACCTTGTGGTTCTGGAAATAATGACCAGGATTCAGACTGCAATGTTGCTGGTGAAGAAGTATTCAGAATACCAATGCACTCATGCTGGCAGAATGCCATTCATGTGTTTGTGCGCAAATCCTGCTTTGCTTTTTTATTTTTTAAGCTCTTGTGGAACAGGGAAACCTATGATAGATTCAGGGATTAGTAAGACTTATGGTAAGACCCTGCACCTCTGGAGCTAGGCCTCCCAAATCTGCCGAACAGTAGAGGGATTAAGTTCCAGGATCCCCGACTGACCTTTAGTCTGTGAGTTGCAATAATGCGGTTGGACTCCAAGAATTTATTTATTTAACATTTCTTATATACCACCTTTCATGATATCAAAGTGGTTTACATTGATCAAACTGAAATTACATTGAACAGGGCATTATAACTTGGAGATAACTATTTTACAGGGAACATGGGCAATGGAGGGTTAAGTGGCTTGCCCAAGACCACAAGGAGCACCTGTGGGACTAGAAACCCCAGACCATCCGGCCCAAGGTTGCGGTCCTCTAGTGGGATTTGAACCCCCAACCTTCTGGCCTGAGGTACCTTGCCCCAACCACTAGGCCACTCCTCCTGCACATAGGTCTTCAGCCTGTGTGCTTAATGAGGCAAACCATAATGGAGATGTAATGGTGCAAAGTTGTCTGGGAAAATAGGATTATTAGTCTATTTTATATTATTTAATCATTTATGAATTAGTATTCTTTTTTTTTAATTTATTAATTGTTATCATTATTTTTAGTCCCCTTGATGGGAAGCTCATTAAGTGCCTAGTAGTATAGGGAAAAGGGAGCCATAGGGAAAAGTAGACATTTCTAGTGTCCTCAGGGACCTTATGGAAAATCAGGCAGACAGACTGCATTTCCCTCAAGAGGAACTGTGGGGAGAAAACCCTGGTCCTTCCATCAGTGCACTAGAAGTAGGACTACCAGTATCTGCTGTGCGGGAGCTGCTTCACCAAGGGTAGATAAAAGACTACAGTACTTCCTGGAAGTGATTGGGAGGCTTCCCTGCTTTATTTATTTTCTTCCTTTTTTTTTCTGTTCCCCTGTTGGTAGCAAGGAGGTTCACCATTCACGACCAGGGTATTGTGGGGGCCAATTATATCTCAGTGAAGGCAGCAGGGAGGTACTTTGCTCCATGAACATCGGTGCTAGAAGTACTACAGCAGGAGTTTAGGAGGTGGCCTTGGTGCCACATGAGCAGGGAAGGATCTGAGTTTTTTTTCTTTCTTGTCTCCTTTTTTATTTTTCTTCAAGGAAAAGATGACTGTCTTCAACAGGTTGTTGACGAGGCTTCAGGTAAGAGGCATATTGGGGATATGATGAGTGTGCAGTCCTCTTATGCCGCATGGACCGAGGCAGGGGGGTGATCCGTCCTGCCTGATTCATGAGTGCCAGTAGTTACTAGGGGCTGGTGGCTAACCTGATGTACCACGCCTGAATACCTTGTATGGGGAGGAGAGGCTGTAGGTGACTGAGAAATGCAGACATGCAGGCAGCAGGGATTTCAAAGACCTATCTTTCCTTCCTCTCTTTTCCCAGTTTTGTTTTCTTTCTTTCTTTGGTATTGTGGGTCATGGATGGTGAAGGCCATTGAGGACACCATCAGTCTTGCAAGGACGACCTGTAGGGGACCAGACATAATGTAGAAACATGCAGGGTTGCTTCAAGGTGTTGAAGCCCTGGGCAAATCTTGAACCTAAGTGCCCCCCTGGCTGGCAGAATCTATGTTTGCTTTCAATGCCTTGTTTATTTATTTATTTATTTGGCATAGATTTGTATACCGCTACTTCCAGCGATCAGCAGCAGTCTACTGGTGAACAAACAAGGGAGTATGTACAGAGCGATTTAAGAATACAGTCTGATTACAGGGAGGAGTGAACATCAACCATATAATTTACAGTTATACATTTGATCGGGGGGGGGGGTATATTAAATTTACATATGAACAGGGGGGAAGCATACATATACACATTATCAATCGCCATATATGC
The DNA here is from genome assembly GCA_033557465.1 of Ichthyophis bannanicus. Lineage (NCBI taxonomy): Eukaryota > Metazoa > Chordata > Amphibia > Gymnophiona > Ichthyophiidae > Ichthyophis > Ichthyophis bannanicus. The sequence goes on from CM066033.1 coordinate 778,759,503, forward strand.
ATGAGTAATAACGATGGATATATACATATATACATTTTAACACTCAGTAGATGCGGGAGTATTAACAGTGTCTAAAACTTCTATGACCCGGATGCATAGTAGGTAGGTAGTCAAGGTGGGATAAGATAAAAGTTAAGAACTGCCTAGGTGATGCCGTAATGTGACTGGAACAAGTGGGTTTTAAGCTTTTTCCTGAAGTCCTGTAGGTCTTTGATCAGGCGTATCTCATGAGGCAGCTGGTTCCAGAGCATGGGTGCAAAGTATGTGTAGGACCGGTTGCTCGTCCGTTCTTTGACTGATCTTATGCTGCTAGGTACGTAGAGTGTGTTCAGGTTAGCGGTTCGTCTACTTCTGTTGGGGGGTTGTGTGGTGATGAGGTTGGAGAGGAATGAGGGGGATACTCTGTGGAAGATTTTGAATGTTGTTACCAGTATTTTGTATATTATTCGTGCAGAGATGGGGAGCCAGTGAAGCTCAATCAGGACTGGTGTGATGTGATCTGTCAGGTGCTTATTCATGATAATCCTGGCTGATACATTTTGTGCCATTTGTAGGATGTTTAAGGTTTTCTTCGGTAGACCTTGTAGGATGGCGTTACAGTAGTCCAGACGGGGAATGATGAGAGCCTGAGCTACTGTTCTGAAGTCCGAGTGGTCAATGATGCTGCGTAGGGGTTGTAGAACTCTCAGCTTGTGAAATATTGCTCTGTTGGTTATCCGGAGGTGTTTGCCCATTTTTAAGTTAGCATCAAGTAGTACACCTAGATATTTGATTTCATTTTTAGAGTGATAGGTGTTGTTGTTCAGGGTGATGATTTCAGGAGGTTTGAAGTCTTGATTTCCTGATATAAACATCACTTCAGTTTTTTTGTGGTTTATCGACATGTTGTTGCATTGGAGCCAATTTTGCATTTCATGTAGGCAGACTTCTAATTGTTTGATATCAGGATTGTTTACATCAAGTTGTGTGTACAACATAATGTCATCTGCATATAAGTGGTAGCTGATATTGTGCTTTTGGAAGATTGTACATACTGGCTGGATGTAAATGTTGAATAGCAGGGAGGAGATGGCTGAGCCTTGAGGTATTCCTTGGGTTTGGGGGAAAGGATTTGCTTGTTCGTTATTGAAGCGTACCTGTTGCATTCTATTTGTTAAGTAGGACTCGAACCATTTAATGGTGTTCCTGCTATGCCTATGGTCACAAGTCTGCGCAGGAGAGTTTGATGATGTACCGTGTCAAACGCTGCTGATATATCTATAAATATGAGTATGAACATCTTGTTTTGTTTTCCAGTCCCTTGATGAGGTTGTCTAGAAGCGCTATGAGCAAAGTTTCCACTCCATGGTGCGGTCGGAAACCGTATTGATGGTCGTCAAGGATTTTGTTTTCGTCTAGGTGGTCCTGCAGTTGCTGTTGGGTTATTTTCTCGATAATCTTTGCAAGGAAGGATATGCTTGATATCGGCTGGTAGGAGGATGGATCTTCTTTGTTGAGAGCTTTATTTTTTAATATAGGCCTAATTAGGGATCTTTTAAGTTGGTTGGGCATGACCCCCTGCTGGAGAGACTGATTCACTATGTGCGTTAATATATGAGCAATTTCCTGTTTAGTAGATTTGATCCACTCTGCTGGGCATGGATCAAGAAGTGAGGTTGTTGTATTAAGGTATGTGATGGTATTTACGATTAGTTTCTCATCAATTGCCTGGAAGGTAGACCATTCTTCTATCAACTTATAGCTTGAGTTCTTGTGATTTGGCTGGTTGGTGCACGTAGCGTTCACGTCCTGAGGTTGGAGTGAAAGGATAGGGGGATTTAGTTTGGTAGCATAATGATCGGCCAAATCTTGGGCCTTTATTTTTCCATTGTAGTCATGGTCAGGCAAGGGTTTCATGAGCGATTTGACTAGCTCAAACAGTTCTCTGGGTTTGTTAATGGCCTTGTTGAGTATTTTGGTGTGGTGCGCTTTTTTGGCAAAGTTGATCTCATTTTTGTATTTGGCTAGGAGCTCCAGGTATTCCATCTTGATCGGAACATTCTTAGCTCGTCTCCATTTTCTCTCCAATTTTCTTAAATCCTTTTTCATTTTGTGTAGCAGTGGTGTGTACCAAGGTTCTGTTCTTGTTTTCGTCGCTCTGGTTGATGACATCCATATTAGCTTAGAGTTGGCTTCTATTGTAGAGATCCATTGTTGAATTAGGTCTTCGATGTTTGTTTTGTCAGGGGTTATGTGCTTATCAAGGGCGTTTATTAGCATTTCCTTGTTGAGTTGCTGGAATTTTCTTCGATGTTGTTTAGCTGAGCCAGAATCTGTCTTAATTGTTGTGCAGCATGGATATATGGTGAGCTGAATTTGGTGGTGGTCGGACCATGGAACTTGGGTTATGTGGGTTTTGGGTTGCTTCCCTTCTATTTGCATTGGTTTCTTGGGAAGGAATACCAAGTCCAGGGTGTTCCCTTTATTGTGGGTCTCCTCCTGAATTAACTGCTTATATCCGAGCTGGTCCATGGCTTCTAAAAAGGAGGTTGCCTGCATGTGGGGGATTGAGTTAAGATTGAAGTCGCCTAGAATTATCTGGTATTTCTTAACTGCAGTGGTGGAGATGGTTTCCAATGCGTCTGCGAGGGTTTCATGGTGCTATGTTGGAGGTCTATATATTAAGCATAACGACAATGTCCTGTTCTCCACTCTGAGAATGTCGATTCCCTGACTGGCAACTTTTGATGTGTTTGTCAGACCGAATGAGGCCTTTGCAAGGATTAGGACTCCTCCTCCCTTTTTGTGTGTGCGTGGGCAATTGAATATCTCATTGCCCGGCTTGTTTATTTGGTTTACTATAGCTGCGTCGGTGTTGGAGAGCCAAGTTTCAGTGATGCATAGGAGGTCGGGGCTATCATCAGAGATGATGTTGTGTACGATGTGGGTCTTGTTCCTTATGGACCTTGCGTTTATTAGGATGCATGAGATTGGTGATTGAGAAGGGGTGTTTGGTTGCAGGAACTTTGCTGCCCTTCAGAAGCTACCGCCTAGCTTGCCTAATGAATGGGCCAGCCCTAGGAGAATGTCACTTTGGTCCAAAGACTATGGGGAGGCTGAGGAGGGGCCACTGGGCAATAGGCGACTGGGGAAACTTTGCTTTGTAGCACAGTTATGCATGTGTATGTAACTATCTATACACAGACACCGTTAAATGTACATAGGGGAGAGCATGTATGTCTAAGATGGATTCACACACACAGGTGTGAGGGTACACTCAGCTATGTATATAAATATGGACATATATAAATATGGCACGGAGCCAGGAGGACATGTAGCCTGGCTCCTGACAGCCCATTAGACCAAAGAAGCTTATATGGACATCTATCTTCTTACCATACCATGTCTTCGAGTGAGACAGCTCTGGAAGGCCAGGCGAAACTGCCATACAGCACATGCACCTACCGGCTGCCCCTGCACCAGTGGAGGGGGGGAGGGGGAAGAGTTATAAGCCCTTCAGCCTCTTCATTCTGTTTTCCCACCTGAACAACGCGGAGCCATAGTGAGGTGCCATGGGCTGCGTTGCAGTGGAATTACATCACGTAGAAAAAACATTTAGACTGTACAGAGGAAGTGTAGGAAACAGGCAGCTGATGGGAGAGACCTGTTGCACCCAGTTGCATGATTGGATCCCCCCTTCTAGGCCACATTGTTAAGCAAAAATCTGGCCCCAGAGGTCTCACTGTAATCAAGGTAATCTAGAAACATAGAAACATGACAGCAGAAACCCTATGGCCTATGTAGTCTGCTCTTCCATATCAACTAATATAGTCCCTTTTTTTCCGTTAGAGATCTTCTGTGTTTGTCCCATGCTTTTTTTGAATTCAGATACTGTCCTGTCTATACTACCATCAACTGGGGGACTATTCCACGCATCTACCACTCTTTCCATAAAGAAATATTTCCGCATATTACTCCTATGTCCCCTCATTGCGGCGCTTACTTTCAGTTGAAAGAGGCTCTCCTGTGCATTTATGCCATGGAGGTATTTAAACATCTCTATCCTATCTTCTCTATCCCATCTTTTCTCTAAAGTATACATATTGAGATTTTTATGTCTATCCCTGTATAGCTTATAATGAAGATCATTTTGGAATCCACCCTCTGCGCTGACTCCATCCTGTTTATATCCTTTTGAAGGTGCCGTCTCCAGAATTGCACACAATACTCCAAATGAGGTCAGACCAAACACTTATACAGAGACACTATCACCTCCATTTTTCTGCTGGCCATTCCTTTCCCTATGCACCCAAGCATCCTTCTGGCTTTTGCCATCGCCTTTTTAACCTGTTTAGCCACTTTAAGATCATCAGATGTAATCAGGTCCCGCTCTTCTTTTGTGCTGGCTGGGACCCCAGGAAGATGTCACAGAGGGTAGGTGTGGTGGCACTGCGCTTGTCTGCTCAGAAGGAGTCAGTGCAGTCCGTGTGACTCGTTTCTTTCCTGTCACTGCTGTGGTGAGTGGACTGGCAGGGAGGAGCATGGTAAAGTCATGATAGATTTAGCATCTGCCCGACTGAGATGTAGGGTAATTGATCCAGGCCTGCCTGCCTGCATGAGGTCCTGTCCAATGTGTATGTGCATTGTGCCTGAATCAGAGTTGACACAGACAAAAGAGGTGCCTAGAGCATATTCTGCTTTACAGCATGCAGTCCCTGACTTGCTCTGTACGAGCTACGGTGAAGCCATCTTCTTTCTTTATCTCGTACTGCTGCTCTGGACAGTCTGTAAGTCTGCTCTGGACAGGGCTGGCAGGAACTGCACCTTTCAAATTTCTGTCATCACTGCCAGAGAAGTCTGCTCTGGTCGGGGCTGACAGGAATTGCTCACAGAGTAATGACAGCTCGATGGAAGGAGTAGTTCTCCCAGGGCAAGCAGGATGAAGTCAGCCACAAGTGGTGACGTCATCCGACGGCGCCAGAACGGAAGTATCTCACTAGCCCAGAAGGCTTTAGCCTTCTGGGCATGACCGGTAGCCACGCCTCCCGATCCGCCCCTAGCTGGCCAGTCTTTGTCTTCCGCCTTGCCAGCAAGACAGTTTTTTGTTTTCTCTCACTGAAGGATAAAGAATTCATCTTACTAATGAAGAAGCCTGGTTTTAAAAAGTGCCCCGGCTGCTCTCGCAAGATGGCCCTCTCCGACTCACACCAACTTTGCATCAGATGTCTTGGGTCAGAGCATGCCGTGGAAGACTGCCCCGCTTGCGGCCGCATGTCCCCCCGGGCACTAAAATCACGCCGGCACGCTCTCGCGGATTTCCTGAACCCTCCCGCAGTGAGTACCTCTGCCGACGATGTGATCCTTGCTGCAGCTCCGGCCGGGGACGCGCCTGGTCAGGCCTCCGTCTCCCGCCGTGAGAATGGGCCCCTCAGCTCCACGTGTGCTCTCCTGGAGGCTGACATCTTTTCGGGAAATCCCTCTCTCTCTTCTGCGGCACTTCCGGCCGCCCCGCTGACTGCTTCCGGCCAACCTCTCAACCCCCGCATCAGCGCTGACCAGGACGACGCAGACCGGCTCAGTCTCCACCACGCCGGCAGCACTTTCAGCTTCACGGGGGCTGCTTCCCGAGCACCCAGTCACCAGCGCGCTCACTCCCAGAGCGCCGACCACTGCCGGAGCCTCCGCTCTCAACGCAGCCCCCGACGGAGCTCCCATCCTCATCGGAGCAAGAAGCGGGCTCAGCGCAGAGAGGCTAAATCTCGGCGCAGATCACGGAGCAGGGGGCATCGCAGATCACGCAGCCGGAGGTCACGGAGCAGACGGCGTCAGCGCAGATCAAGCAGACATAGGAGCGGGCACAGAATGAAATCAAGGCACAGAAGCCGTCGATCCAGCAGCAGCAGCTCCAGCCGGCGCAGTGACTTCTCTTCTTCGTCCAGCAGCAGATCCCGATCCGCCTACACTGCCCGAAGCTCATCCCTAGCACGCAGCCTCCACAGTGAGCGTGATGAACATGATGAGCTTCAGACACACGGAGAGTTCTTACTTCCGCCAGAACCAGGCGCCCTAGCCGCCCCTGAACAATTCCAGCAGGAGCCCGCTCCGGAGACCCTAAGACTTCTGCAGAACATGCTGCAGCAGTGGTCCTCCTCTCTGGCCACCCTGGTCTCGGGACCCGGCATGCAGCCGCAGCCTGCCGCACCGATGTCCGGCGCGGTTGACAGCCAGACGCCGCGCAGCCCGCCCCCCCCCCGCCCCTGCTCAGGAGCAGGATGTTCCAGCAGCTCCTTCGCTGACAGATGCGGTGTCCCGCATGGGCTCTCCCTCCCACACAGACGCCCCATCTGATCCTCCTGCTCCACCTGAGGACATTACCTACTACAAGTTAATTCAAAAGATCATTACCGCGCTCTCCATCTCGCCATTGGACGCACCGGATTAACGGGACGAGGTACAGAGCGCTCTCAAGTTCACTGATGTCCCCAAATCCGCCCCTGTCCTACCCGTCCATCAGCTTCTCCGGGACAACCTCACCAAGATATGGCAGGCTCCGGCTTCCAATCACGCCTGCCCTCGTAGATTGGATAACAAGTACAATGTCCAATCCATCCACGGCTTTGCGAAGCCGCAGCTTCCGCACCAATCTATTGTTGTGGAATCAGCACTGAAGCGCTCCAAGTCCTCGCGCAATTCCACTAATGCACCCCCTGGTAAGGACAACAAGCTCATAGATGATGTGGCAAAGAGAGTCTATCAGGGGGCCATGCTGAACGCTAGGATCGCGGCCCACCAATTCCAGCACGCGATTTACCAAGATTCACTGGTGAGCAGCATCAAGTCCGCTGCTTCCCTCCTGCCTGAGATTCCACCCTCCCTCTCGTCTGCCCTCGCTGAGCTGGATGACTGCACAAGGCACCAAGGACGGGCACCCACGATGCCTTTGAGACTGCAGCCAGGGTGGCGGGCACGGCCATATCGGCACGCAGATTGGCCTGGCTCCGGGCCTCCGGCCTTCGGACGGATTCGCATGACAGCATTGCAGACACTCCCTGCTCGGGCGACTCTTTGTTCGGCGATAAGGTCAAGGACACTGTTAATGACATGCGGGAGCGCTGCACCACCCTGCAGACTTTGGAGGAAGGCTCTGACCGCCCTCGCACCTACCGCAAGGCCACGCAAAACAACGCCAGCTCCAAAAGGTACCAACCTTATCGCAAGTGGCAGCAGCAGCCCCGGTACAAGCATCAGCAGCATTACCAGGCACCATACAGGCAAAAGCCCCGACAGCGGGACCAGGGTTCTAAGAAAACCACGTCCGCCCCCGTGAAGAACAATTTGGGGTTTTGACTCGCAGCCCTGCCAGCATCTTCCGACCGGGGGGGCGCTTGTCCGCATACCTCCCTGCCTGGGAGAGGATAACGTCGGATCAATGGGTGCTGTCAATCATAAAGCAGGGCTTCCGCATCAACTTCTCTTTGAGGCAGCCCCTTCGTCCCCCCCCCTCAGAACTCAACTCCTCCGGAGCACCTCGCCCCCATGGCTGCGGAGATCCAGTCCTTACTGGCCTCAAGAGCCATCGAGCCGGTTCCCCCTGGCGAGATCGGCAGGGGATTCTACTCGAGGTACTTCCTCGTCCCCAAGAAGTCAGGGGGTGTGCGTCCCATCCTCGATTTAAGAAAACTCAACAGATGTATCACCAAAGAGAAGTTCAGGATGCATTCCCTGTCCACCATCCTGCCACTCATCCAACCAAGGGAATGGTTGGTTTCTCTGGATCTCCAGGACGCCTACACACACGTCCCAATGCATCCGCAGCACAAGAAATTTTTACGCTTCCATGTTGCGGGCCGCCACTACCAGTACAGAGTGCTGCCCTTCGGACTCTCACCCGCCCCCAGGGTATTCACCAAATGCGTAGCAGTGGCGGCCGCATCTCTTCGGAAGCAAGGGATATGTGTTTTTCCCTACCTGGACGATTGGCTATTCTCCGCCAGATCCCCTGCATCCCTGCGGAAGGCGGTCAACACAGCTATATCTCTGCTGTCCTCCTTGGGCTTCCAAGTGAACTTCAGGAAGTCCCATCTCTCGCCAGTACAAAAGCTGGAGTTCATCGGTGCCTGCGTGGACACAAAGCGGGCCAAGGCCTTCTTGCCCCGGAGCAGGAGACAAGCAATCGTCCGGCTAGCACTACAGTTCCTAAGCAGCCCTCAATCCTCGGCCCGGACCACTCTACGCCTCCTGGGACACATGGCCGCTGCAACCCATGTCCTCCCCCTCGCAAGGTTGCGCATGAGAGTCCTCCAGTGGCACCTTCGCTCGCACTGGTGCCAGCACACCCAGCCTCTGTCCGCCCCGGTCCCCAGGGACGACTTCTCCTCCAAGGCGGTACGCTGGTGGACCCTCCCCAAACACCTCTCCAAGGGCATGCATCTACAAGCGCCCCCACATCAGATCACCGTAACCACGGACACTTCAAAACAAGGCTGGGGAGCCCACTGCGCCAACTCGCGCACCCAAGGGGCTTGGTCCCCCTCCGAGACAGCCCTCCATATCAACATTCTCGAGCTCAGAGCTGTCCGCCTCGCCCTCTCAGCCTTTCAGAACCTGATTTCCGGCAAAGTCGTCAGGATCCTGACCGACAATCAAGTTGCCATGTTCTACATAAACAAACAGGGGGGCACAGGGTCACGCCCCCTATGCAGAGAAGCCCTCCTCGCATGGAACCTCGCTCTCTCCCTCAACTGCAGCCTCCAAGCATGCTACCTGCCAGGAGAGGAGAATGTCCTAGTCGACCGCCTCAGCAGACAGCTCAGCCCGCACGAGTGGTCGCTTCACCAGGACGTTTCAGCGTTCCTATTCAAGGAGTGGGGTCTCCCGCAAATCGACCTCTTCGCATCCCAGAGCAACATGAAATGCCACTTGTTCTGCTCGAAGAGACCCTCCCGGCTCAGGCTGGCGGCGGACGCCTTCGACCTTCCCTGGAACCAATGGCCACTGGCCTATGCGTTTCCGCCGACCCCCCTGGTGGCGCGGACCATCCAACGCATCATCAGGGACCGTGCGACAGTCATCCTGGTGGCCCCTTACTGGCCCAGGCAAATATGGTTCCCGTACCTGCACCGCCTGGAGACGGAACCTCCAATTCGACTTCCCCTGCGAACGGACCTCCTGTCCCAAGACATCGGATCCATGCTGCACCCCAACCTGCGGACGCTGTCGCTATCGGCTTGGAAGCTGAAAGGCTGAGCTTGGCTCCCCTCAACCTATCGGACGAGGTACGCTTCAGTCCAGAGCTCACAAGCGTTTCGCGATCACCATCGCTTCATCAGCGGAAACGGTTGTGAGCTCTGGACTGAAGCGTCGGGGAATGGGGTGGCCATTGAAAAGGGGAATTTTTCCAAAGTTAAGTGATTTTGCTTTGGTGGTCATTCTGTTTCTACGGGGAAGGTCATTGATGTTATGGGGCCTGTGTATTATGATAGTGACTCTACATCATGTCTACCATAAGCCCATGGGTACTGAGACCTTCCTTGTAGTATTGTGTAGTATTTTGTCCAAGGAAGAAAATTGTGTGACAAACATTGAAGTTTTTTGAGAAGCATATCAGTTTATTGTTTAAATAGAGTGAGTGACCTGAGTATTTTGGACTTTTGCACTCTAAAAGACCACCATATACTTTTTGGATTACCAATGATGGAAGGTCAACTGTCCTGGAAGAAGATTTTTAGTTTTTCCAGTGACCATATCTCTGAACTCTGTACTGAGAAAACTCATCTTGGCATGAATGAACCAGGAGAAGCAGTTGGTGTTGTCAAATGGGACAAGGTGTTAGCACTACAGAAGCATATTGTGCGGTCAGAACTACACAGACTTTCATTAATAGAGTATGTTCAACGACAGCAGATCCCTCGGGGGCTTCGGGTATATAAAGAACCACGTTTATTTGCTTCAGATCCCATTTTTTTAGGGAAATGGAACTGCATATTGAACAAGTGCTCACTAGATTTAATGGAATTAGTAATTGATACAGCAAAATCGAGTTTAGATGAGCTGAATAAAGAAGTGGATGAGTTGCTATCTTCTTTGAAAACCAATGAAATTGAGGCACGGTATAAATCAGAAATAGAGAACATTCATAAGCAGGTTGATCTTTTACGTGAAGATGTGAAGAAGGCCAAGGCAAAAAAATTGAGCGGGACAATGAGGATTACACCACTGGATATGTATATCCTTGGATGAATGCTAACCGGAGACAGCACAAGAAGGATAAGAGGCATATAGAATTTGATCGGTCTTCGAAAGATTCATCCACGGGACGCTCAAGCAAGTCGGTGCAGAGCAATTTTTTAGACGAAGGCTCTGGACAGACGAAGAAGGAGAGTGCCCAAGGACAATCCAAAGGATGGGGAGGAGGCCATCAGAAGGATTGATTACGTCAGAATCATCGGGCCTAGGAAAATCGTCCTTGGTAATTAATTTGTCCACTGCTGAGTTGTCAATGGATCATTATAAAGTATTAAATAAGGGTCTATCCTTTGTGCCATCAACATTGTTTGACCCGTTTCAGTTCCGAGTGGATCTGGAAAGTTTGATTAGGAAATTGCATTTAAAGATCTTTTTTTTTTCTCAACAAGGAGAGGGTAGAGAAGTAGAAGAGCATGATTTGAGAAGAGTTAAGTTGCCTTTAAGATTCACTTGGAACCCACCTGGACAGATTCCCCCAGCTTTACAGATTTTTAAACGGTTAGTTTTACAAGAAGTTCAACATCTTGAAAGGATGCGCCAGCCTGCATTTTTTGCCCTATCGAGAGCTGAGAAAAGGGCGCTTGATGATCTAATTGCCCGACCAGACCTAGTGATTAGAAGTGCCGATAAGGGCGGTGCAATTGTTATATGGGCTCGTGGCGATTATTTACAAGAAGCTCAGCGTCAACTCACTGACGATTTGGTGTATGAACAATTGTCCCAAGACCCAATGAGAAGTTTGCAGAGCACCATTAAGGACATTACGGCTGAAGCATTATCAGCTAAAATGATTTCAAAAAAGGAATATTCCTTTTTGAATGTTCAGAGTCCAACAATAGCCAAATTTTATTTGTTACCTAAAGTTCATAAAAATTTATCACATCCGCCAGGTCGACCCATTGTTTCAACTAGGGGTACTGTGCTTGAATCTCTCTCTGTTTATGTGGATTCTTTTTTGAGACCATTATTGCTAGACATTCCAGCATATATTAGGGATACCATGCATTTTTTAAATATTCTTGAAGGACATGTTGCGTTGGCTGGCTCCCCGGATGTTTTATTAGTTACTTTAGACGTTGCTTCATTATATACGTCAATTCCGCAATTAGCAGCGTTGGAGGTGGTGGAGGAATGTTACAGCGTCGGGGGGATTTATCGATTGACATGATCGCTTATGTAACTCAACTAGCGCGATTGGCCATTTTTGAGAACTATTTTGTTTTTGAGGAAGTAGTATACCATCAATTGTCAGGAGTGGCAATGGGGGCCACTTGTGCTCCCTCTGTAGCAAATCTATTCATGGCAAGGTATGAAGATAAATGGATTTATAGGTCTCCTTTTGCTGCACATTTGAAACTGTGGTGTAGGTTTATAGATGACGTGTTTGTATTATGGCAGGGCACGATAGCTGTTTTCCAAGATTTTATGCAATGGCTTAATAGCTGTGAGAGGAACATCCAATTTATGAGTGTGTGCAGTAGCACTGAGATTGTGTTCCTTGATGTATTGGTACAGAAGAGTGTGAAAGGGTGGATAACATCAGTACATAGGAAATCCACGGATAGGAACACACTTCTACATTATGGCAGTGCTCATCCTGCGTGTTTAAGGAATAGTTTACCATTTTCCCAATTTATAAGATATCGTAGGAACTGCTCGAGTGATGCTGATTTTAGGCAACAATCAAAGCTGTTGGCACGTGGTTTTGTAGCTAGGGGTTATCCTGTGGGGGTAGTCAACAATGCATATAAAAGGGCATTATATAATAATCAGGCTCTTTTACTAACTCCTAGGAGCAAAGATGAGCAAGATGAGGGTTGTGAGAAGGTGAATTTGGTTTCAAAGTATTCTCCATTCAGCTTTAGCATACAGCGGATAATTAAGAAGCATTTGGGAGTGCTACGTACTATCCCGGGTTTGGAAGACAAAACAGTGAGGTGTGTTTGGCAGTGTCAACGTAACTTACAAGAGTGGTTGAGTCCATCGGTGTTACGTCCGATGTCAAACGCACAGGTTTTTGATGATGCGCAGGGTCACCGCGTTTGTGGTCACTTTTCATTTTGTGAAATTTCTAGTGTATTGACGCAATTTGATTATCATGGCTCGCATTATAAGCTGAGGAAACGGACTTCTTGTGATTCCTAGTATGTGGTTTACGGGATTATGTGCCCTTGTAAGTTATTATATATCGGGAGCACCAGCAGACCATTTCGTAAGCAGATGATTGAGCACAAGAGTAGACTCAAGTGCCAGATACGGGAGGCTCCTCTAGTGCAGCATTGTTGTGAGTCCGGCCATCGATTTTCTGATCTGCGGTGTTTTTGTTTAGATCAGGTGATGGCCGGCAGAGAGGGTAAATCCAGAGAACAATCCTTGTTGGTGTGTGAGCAAAGGTGGATTTTTACGGTGCGTACGGTGGCACCAGATAGTTTAAATTTACAGATTGGGGGGTTTGTATTTAAATTAGGGGAGGAGTTTTTCCGTGGGGGAAGCCCGGACATCATAAATAGGGATGTATTTAGAAGTGAGGTGGTTTGTGGCTTGTGAGCATGCGCGGCGTTTTTTGATCAGCTGTGTTGAAGAAGAGCTGGAATGATGGCTGCTTGGTGTTAGTTTTGCCAATCTGGGTTATGGGTGAGTAATGGTTTGGAGAAGGGTTTTGTGGTTTTATGCTCATGTCAGATGATTTTTAATGTGTTGTTGATGTGATGTTTGTTGTTTGTTTTGATGATTAGTTGGCGTTTCCCCTGATGAAGCGATGGTGATCGCGAAACGCTTGTGAGCTCTGGACTGAAGCGTCGGGGAACGGGGTGGCGATCGAAAAGGGGAATTTTTCCAAAGTTAAGTGATTTTGCTTTGGTGGTCATTCTGTTTCTATGGGGAAGGCCATTGATGTTATGGGGCCTGTGTATTATGATAGTGATTCTACATCATGTCTATCATAAGTCTGTGGGTACTGAGACCTTCCTTGTAGTATTGTGTAGTATTTTGTCCAAGAAAGAAAATTGTGTGACAAACATTGAAGTTTCTTGAGAAGCATATCAGTTTATTGTTTCTATAGAGTGAGTGTTGTTTATTGTTTCTATAGAGCCCTCACTTGGTTTGCAGCTTGTCTTGCTGTGAGGGCAGGGCTTGTGTGCATCAATGATGCTGAGAGCTAAACTATCGGTAGTTTAACTACTGGCAGAGTCTCCCAAGATGGACAGGTCTCAGCTGAGGTGCCAGACCAAGACAAACCACCCATCTGGGCAGCAGCAGAATGGGATAGTGTTGATGGCAGAGGATCACATTTCTGTGACAACGGCAACAGCACCAAACTTAAACTGCGCGGAAGAAAGGCCCGGCAATCATGAAAACCCAATGGATAGTTACAACAAAACAAATTGTGCTATAGTGCTGGAAGATGAGACCCCCAGGTCGGAAGGCACTCAACTAGCTACTGGGGAAGAGCTGAAGACTTCTCAGAGTAAAGCCAGCATTTATGATGTGGTTGGATCAAAGCCCTCGGGACGTTTGACTGCTGATGTAGCTGCGCATGAAATGAGAGTCAGAAGCTGTAAAGATGTCTTACGCATTTGAACATGGAACGTACGAAGCATGAACCAAGGGAAGCTGGAGGTGGTCAAGAATGAAATGGAACGTGTACAACTTGATCTGTTGGGTGTCAGCGAACTGAAATGGACTGGCATCGGGCACTTTGCATCAGATGATTACATGGTCTACTATGCTGGAAAAGAAAGACAAAGAAGAAATGGTGTTGCATTTATAATAAAGAAGAAACTTGCAAGAACTGTAATGAAATACAATGCAGTCAGCGAACGCTTAATCTCTATTCATCTACGAGGAATGCCTATCAACACACCTATAATTCAAGTATATGCCCCAACAAACAGCTGCAGAAGAGAATGAAATTGAAGAGTTCTATGAACAAGTACAAGCTGAAATTGACAGAACATGCAAACAGGATATCCTGATAGTCATGGGTGACTGGAACGCAAAAGTTGGCAACAAAGAAGAAGGCAAAGTAGTTGGAAAATATGGACTTGGCAACAGAAATTAAGCTGGAGAAAGACTGATAGAATTCTGCAAGACCAACAATCTATTCATCTCAAACACCTTCTTCCAGCAACACAAGCGGCGACTGTACACATGGATTTCACCCAATGGATTGTATAAAAATCAAATTGACTACATCTGTGGAAGTCAACGATGCAAAAGTTCTATAACATCAACAAAGACAAAACCTGGAGCTGACTGTGGTACAGATCATCAACTACTAGTATGCAAACTCAAGCTAAAGTTGAAAAAGAGCAAACCACTCATGAATGCAGCAAAATATGACCTTGAGAATATACCACTGGAATTTAAAGACTGCCTGCAAAATCGATTTGCTGCTTTAGATACAAATGACAGAGCTCCAGAAGAGTTATGGAATGACATCAAGAAGGTTGTGTTGGAAGAAAGCGAGAAGTCTCTACAAAAGGTGAAAAAGCAAAAACGGCCAAAATGGATGACGGAAGAAACTCTGAAAATTGCCCAGAAACGCAGAGAAGCTAAAGCCAGAGGAGAAAGAAAGTCAATAACAGAACTCAACAGAGATTTCCAACGTGCAGCAAGACAGGACAAGGAAAAGTATTACAACGATGCGTGCAAGGAAATAGAAGCAGAAACTATTAGAGGAAGAACAAGATCGGCTTTCCTAAAGCTACGAGAGTTAAAGAAAAAGTTCCAGCCTCGAATTGGAATGTTACAAGATGCTCAAGGTTCTATGTTGAATGATGCTGAGAACACCAAGAAAAGGTGGAAGGAATATACAGAGTTTTTATATGATAAAGATCAAGTGGACCAACAGCCGTTTCAACCTGTACCTTATGATCGGGAACCATTGGTGATGAAAGAAGAAGTTAAAGCAGCATTGAAAGCCTTATCAAAGAACAAAGCACCAGGCATTGATAGCATTCCCATAGAAGTATTACAGCAATCTGATGCAGCTGTTACCGTACTTACAAGGCTCTGCCAAGAAATATGGAAGACAACATCATGGCCAACTGACTGGAAAAGATCTGTGTTTATACCAATACTAAAGAAAGGTGATCCAACTGACTGTGGAAATTATCGCACAATCGCTCTGATCCCACATGCCAGCAAGATTCTACTGAAGATTATTCAAAAGAGACTACAACCATACCTGGAACAAGAACTACCTGAAGTGCAAGCAGGGTTCAGGAAAGGGCAAAGAACGAGAGACATCATTGCGGATGTGAGATGGATCCTTGAAAAGACTAAAGAATACCAAAAGGATATCTATTTGTGCTTTATCGACTATAGCAAGGCTTTTGACTGTGTAAACCATGAGAAACTCTGGGCCACATTAAGAAGCATGGGTATACCAGAACACCTGATTGTACTCTTGCATAATCTGTACATTGATCAAGAAGCAGCAGTTCGAACAGAAAAAGGAGAAACAGAATGGTTTAAAATAAGCAAAGGTGTAAGACAAGGCTGCATACTTTCCCCCTACCTGTTTAATTTATATGCAGAACAAATCATCAGAGAAGCAGGACTGTATGAAGACAACAGAGGTGTGAAGATTGGTGGAAGACTCATCAACAACCTTCGCTATGCTGATGATACCACATTACTGGCTAAAAGTGAAGATGATCTGAAACATTTGCTTCTCACGATCAAAGAACATAGTCTCAAAATGAGCCTGCACCTTAATGTAAAGAAGACAAAGATCATGACAACTGGCATAATCAACAGGTTCATCGTTGAAGGAGAAAAAATTGAAATCGTGAACAACTTTAACCTACTTGGATCAACTATCAATAAAGAAGCAACAAGCAGTCAAGAAATCAGACGACGCATTGCTCTTGGCAGAATGGCTATGAAAGACCTAGATAAGATCCTCAAGAGCAGAGATGTCTCTCTCCATACAAAGATTCGACTTGTTGAAGCCATGGTGTTTTCAATAACATCATATGGATGTGAAAGCTGGACAGTGAAAAAGGTAGACAGGAAGAAAATTGATGCCTTTGAATTATGGTGCTGGTGGCGAATACTGTGTATACCATGGACTGCCCGAAGAACAAACCAGTCAGTACTAGAGGAGATCAAACCTAAGCTTTCTTTAGAAGCTCAGATGACAAGACTTCAGCTTTCATACTTTGGACACATCATGCAAAGAGAGAGATCATTAGAGAAAGATATCATGCTTGGCAAGATAGAAGGTCAGCGCAAAAGAGGAAGGCCAGCAATGAGATGGATCCATACAATAACAGCAGCTACAGGTACCAGTCTGTCAACAATGAGCCGCCTGACTCAAGATCGAACACAATTTAGGATAGCTATCCAGAGGGTCGCCATGAGTCGACGGCACTTAACAACAACAGAGTGAGTGACCTGAGTATTTTGGACTTTTGCACTCTAAAAGACGACCATATACTTTTTGGACATACAGATTTCCAGCATGGTGCCTGCACCAGAAACGACTGCCCAGCCCAACTCAGTCATGATCCTCTATGGCCAAATGGCCCCAAGACAGTAAACCCGTCTCAGCCTCATGACCTCTTGCCAGGGAAAACAACTGCTCTGGCTTTTAAGGCATCCTCAGGGGCCGAAGACATCAGATGTGGGTGTCTACCCCAGTGCTTGTACCAGACTTGACTGCTCAGTTCAGTTCAGTCCCGATCTTCCAGGGGCCCAAAATGGCTCCAAGATGATACAGCCCCTCTCAGCCTCCCAATCTCTCCGGGATATCAAATTATGCCAGAATTTAACACATTTTAGCCTTGAATTCAGATGCTAATTTATTTAAGAACTACAATAGCTTGCAGTTCAACTGAGAAAAAAAATATTGGACTGATAATGCTGAGCTCCTAAATTTAGGTTCTTAAGTTAGGCTTCTAAATTTGTGTCCTATTTTCAGCTACACTTAGGAGCCTAAGGGGTATGTTTACAAAGCAGCTATAGCGGCCTCCATGCGATATCGGAATCGCTGCTTTGTAAACATACCCCTAAGTTTTTAGCTGAAAATTCATTGCATTTTAGGAGCTTCAAATTTATGCTCCTAAATTTAGGTCTGCCATTCATTTGCCTAGAATTTAGGTGCCTAGTGCTGAAAATCACTCCTAACTTCTTTTCCCTGCCCTAAATCCACTCGTTACCACTCACATTTTATGCTTCTAAATTTAGTTTAGCAAAATTTGAAGAAAGTATTTAGGAACTTAGCCCTAGTAAATTTAGGACCAATTTAGGAGCATAAATCCTTTGAATATCAGGCCCATTTTTCCAGTATGTACAAAATTTTTAGAAATTCCCCACTCCAATTCAAATTAGGAAAGTTGTCTTATCTACAAACAGAACCCTACATCAACTTTATTTATTTAAACTTACTTTTATACCACCTTTCTACAATTCAAAGCAGTTTAAAATTAACCAAGAAACAGGGCTGTTAGGCACTTCATTGTACATCGAAATTAAACAGTAGAAACAATGTAACAGTAATGCTCATAACTATTTACAGTCAGGTAATTTGGGTTTAACATGGTGCAGTATTATGTCTAGTTACAAAGGTGTATGGGGGTTGAACTGACTGTATGTGGCTAGCCTAGGGTGGTTGGTTGTTTTGGGTTACAGTGATGTGGTATTGTTCTTGGAAGAGGTGCATTTTTAAGTTCTTCCAGAATTCTGTTAAGGAGGGTGGAAGAGAGTTCCACAAGGTGGGGGCAAATAGAGTGAATGCCCTGTTGCATGTTGTTTGCTTGCTCTTAGTCTACTGTGGTGGAATCATTAGGAGACTAATGGTGCTATATCTTCTTAGTCTGTCAGTATGATGGCTGGAGATCAGAGTCCAAAGACAGGGGCAGATTCATTGTGAAGTATTTTGAATATTACAGTGAGGACTTTGTATCAGATTATCGCAGTGATGGGGAGTCAATGCAATTGCTTTAGTATGGGAGTGATGTGGGCTCGACGTGAGGTTCCAGAGATTATTCGCGCTGCAGTGTTCTTGGCTATCTGTAGTGGGAGGAGGGTATTTTTATGAAGACCTTGTTAATAATGTTGTAGTAGTCAAAGGAGGGTGTAATTATGGCCTGGAAGACAGTTCTGAATAAATCTTGGGTAAGTAGTGAATGGACGTTTCTCAATGTCCTTAATTTGTTGTAGACTGTGGAAGTAGTTTGCTTTATGTGTGATTGGAAGGTCAGTTGTTGGTCTGTTATTATGCCTAGATATTTTACTTTTTTAACTTTGATGATGAGGTCATCTAGCTGCAGTGTCGGAGGTGGAGAGAAGGTTGGGTTGGTGGTAATGTAGAGTGCTTCTGTTTTCTCAAGGTTGATAGGATGAGCTATTTTCTTACTTTAGTGAAGCATTTCTGGAGGCTGGTGGTGTTTAGCGCTAGAGGGTTGGTTGGAAGTGAAGAACATTATGCCATCGGCGTAGATTTGATATAGGATCTTGTGCGACTTGAATATTTGTCATAGGGCTGAATGAAGATATTGAAGAGTAGAGCTGAGAGGTTTGACTTGTGGTACTCCCATTTGTTAGGTAAATTGCTTTGATGTTGTTTGACCAACTTTTACCTGTTGTTTTCTGGAATCGAAGTAGGAGTGGAACCAGATTAGTGTTGTGCCTTGGAGCCCAATCTCAGAGAGCCTTTGAAGTAGTAGATGGTGTGGCAGGGAGTCGAAGGCAGATGTAATATCCAGGAAGATTTGTATAAATGCTCTCTTGGAGTTTTGAAAGCAAGTTGAGAGTGTATTTAGTAGAGAAGTAACAAGTGTTTTGACTCCATGGGTAGGGGTCTAAATCCATGCTGATAGGAGTCTAGGGGTGCGTGCTCATCAAGGTGGTTTTGAAATTGTGAGAGGACAATTTTTTCTATTATCTTAGCAACAAACAGGATACTGGATATTGGCCTATATGATTTGGGGGAGGATGGGTCAAATTTTGTGTTTTTTTAGAATAGGGCGAATTGAGGACTTTTTGAGTAGGGCGGGCATAAGGCCTAGGAACAGGGATGCATGGACTATGGTCATATGGGCTGAGGTGAGCTCTAGCCAACCTTACCCATGACACAGGACAGGGTTCCAGGGCCGAGGTTGTGGTGTTAAGAGACTGAACTGTGTCTTCAATGTTCTGGAGTGATGGAAGTTTGAATTGTGTCCAATGTGTATGGAGTATTTCTTTGGATTCTGGAGTAATTTGTGATTGATCTGATGTTTGATCTGATGATGAAGTTGGAGTCTGTTTGGCCAGAAGATAGGTGGCCATCTTTTGAGGGCATAATTTATCTTGTGAGGTTTCTATATTGGGTTCTTTCAGGAGTTTTTGTGCTATAGAGAAAAATTCCCTCAGTTTGTTTATTTGATGAGATTACTGTAGTATTCATTTTTTTGTTTTAATGTTTCATCATTGTATCTTTTGAGTTGTTTCATGTAGGTGGTTTGGAGGAAAAGGGTTTGTTGAGGCTCTCCATTTACGTTCAAGCCGTCGTAAGTCACTTTTCTGCTTTTGGAGAGCGGAAGAGTACCATGGAGCTTTATTATGGTGCTTTGTTGAGATTTTCCTTGGCGGGGCGGGGGACACGTCGGCTAAGGTATAATTCCATCCTTGAGTTTGCTTATCGAGATCAACCTCCCTATCTTTGAGGTTTTCAAGTTGTGGGATGACTGCTTTTAGGATGTGTCCATTATCAAATTCTCCAAACCTTCTGGTTGATTGTGGTGTGGAGGTCTGTGTTTGTCTTATGGGGAGAGGTATAAGGAAGAGAATGGCTGCATGATCAGACCAGGGTACTGGAAGAATGGTGTGAGGTGCTTGTTGGGAGTTAGGTAGGAGGTCTGCAGGTTTGAAAATGAGGTCAAGGGTATTTCCTCTCGTATGAGTTGGTTTAGAGAGGAATCCTAGGGTTTCCATGGCATAAAGGAAAGCATTTGCTTGGGGTGTTGGGCACAGAGGCTAGATTAAAGTCGCCAAGAATTACTTGTGGCTGGTGTCTATTTGTGTTGGAGCAGGCTATTTCTAAGAGGATTGCAAGCTCAGAGGTGTTGCCATGAGGGGCCCTGTATGCTAAACAGAGTGAGATGGAATCGTTTGCTATGTTTAAAGTGTAGATATCTGAATTAGAGCTAGAGGCTGTGACCTTGAGCTTCAGATTTTCTTTGGAAATTACCCATACACCTCCACCTCTGCTGTTAGTTCTGTTTGAAGTGAATATTGTGTATGATGGGGGACAAATCTGATTCAAGAGGACTGCGTCAGAGTAACTAAACCATGTTTCAGTGATGCATAGAATGTCTAGAGTGTATTCTTGTATAAAATCAGATATGGTCTGGAGCTTGTTCCTAGCAGAGCGTGAATTGATGAGTGCGCAAGTTAGTGGGGGTGTCTCCTTTTTTGAGGTTCTGAGGTTGTTGTCTCTGATAGATGTTAGGGATCTTTACTAGCAAGCAGTGCCTTTTCAGGTTTTTTAGGTATTGTGAATACATCTGGTGCATTGGAGTTTCCAGTAGTGGGTGTCTGTATTTATGGATTGCGGGGATGCTGTCGTAGAGATTTAGGCTGGCTGCTTCAGTAAGTAGAGTAGTTAGCACTAGTAGCAGCAGGAGGCGTAAGAAGTAGACAGCGTACCTTTGTTTTTTCCCTTCCATGATGTTCAGAATAGTGGAGTTCAACAGTGCAAGGGGATTGGTGAGGTATTTCGGAGTTCAACAGTGCAAGGGGATTGGTGAGGTATTTCGGAGTTCAACAGTGCAAGGGGATGGCGAACCTTGGCTGTTCGGCGTGCAGGATCTGTGCTCTAATGGCCCAAGGGCCACACCTAAGGGCCCTTTGGCATGGCCCTTAGGTGCGGGCACACCTGAAGCGTGATTGTTTTTTTATAGGGAAAGGGGATGCCGCTGATGAGGTCACTTGGGGACGTGGAAAGGAGCTGCGTGGAGCAGGCTTCCCTTCCCTGTCGGCAGCTGGCTGGAGCAGAAAGCAGACAGAGTCTTTTGTGCTGGAGAAGTCCCGATGATGTTGCAGCGCTGGGGGGGGGGGGGGTCTAAGAGGAGTAAATATTCTCAGAGGAGGAAATTTTGACTCTAGAACAGAGGTCTACAACCATTGAAAGCAAAAGAACCGTGTTACTGTTTTTTTAGTCACTCTCACCTTTTTCTCTCTCTCATTCTCTGCCCCCCTCATGCCCAGCATGAACACACTCACAAACATGCTCATTCTCTTTCTCCCCCTATGCCCAACAGTAGGCTTACCAGATTTTTGGAGAGCAGATCTATGACACCTGGCTAGGACTGAGCTGGGCAGGGCAGGGTCCTCCCTACTCAGGCATATTTTCCCCAAATATTTTAAAATAACCTGTCTAAGAAACATTCAATAACTTGAGAAGTTTAAAAAAGACAGCAAAAGTCCTTCTCAAGTTATAAGCATGCATAGATACATACATATATGCTTAAACTTTATTTAACTCACAATAAATACCCCTTCCAATAAATCTTTACAATATTTAACACATCACTCAGCAAAATTGCTTCATTATTTTCTTCAATCCAAATATTTGTAAACTTAAACATTGAAAAATGTTGGGAAAATGAAAAAAGATTTCCTTTTCTTCTACGTGCTGTCCAGATCACATTCTCACTTGACATTATTTTAAGAAACTATGTCAGACTGTGTCCCAACTTAAAGCTGCAATATAGAGATCTGTTATAATATAAGTTACTCCTGCAGTACTTCACTTCATACCAAGTTGTGTTTTGACTTCAAACTGCAATATAGAGATACGAGTAGTACTTAACTCCTGCAATACTTCACTCCGGCGCAATCAACGGAACCATAACTGATTTAATGTGCCATTCTCAGTTTCACTCTATTGGCCGTTTGTATTTGATGTACATATTGTCGCACCCCCAGGTGCCCTACCGGTGAGGCCTTGGTACTGCCTGAGGACTCCCCTGAGGGTGGTAGTTGTACCTTCTCTATAAACCACAAAAGACACTTGTGTTCCAAACTCAGGGTTTTATTCCCCGTCCGTGAGGTATTTTCTCCTTGGCAAAACAAAGCAAACAACCCACTTCGGGCATATAACAGAAATCAAAAGGTTAAACAAAAATAGCTTACTTCAGCTTAAATGCAAAAAGAAAAGAATTAAACATTCTCAATGTTTTTCACAAGCTTTCCTTTTTGCTGCCAGAGCACAGCTCATTCACATGGTTTTCTGTGAGACACGTTTTCCAGCCCACACCTTGTGACTCTTATTCAGGTTATCTTCAACCCTTTTCACCTTAAGGAAAACTCTGGGTCAATTACCGAGACTGAGCATTCCATGGGCTCAGGAACTGTTGCTAACTCTGTATTCTCATATTCCATAGATTCTGGTTCATTAACACTCACGTTTTCAAGGTCAGCTGTTTCAAAAGGATAATGTAGGTTTTCCTCGTCAAGCAGGAAGTTGTTCTGTCCTTCTCTCTCAAAGCCTCCCTGGGAACTACCATATACTTTTGCATGAGGCTTATGAGAACTCAGCCCCTGCTGGTAAGCATAAGGACATTCAGGAACTTCCCTGGCTCTGCTGTTAGAGTGATTACGGTAGACTCTGAGCGTGCTCGGGTCTAGCCTTTTCCTCACAGCTGCCCTGGATTGCACTGCTCTATACGGAGGTTGCTCAAACTCTGGGAGTTTAAAGTGGATACTAGAATCTCTAGCTTTTCCAAGTAAGTGAGCTTCTTTTCTCCTGGGTTTTCTAGCACAAGGGAAGGGATTATTTCCAAAGCTTATTTCTGGGTGGCTTTTTCTATTGCTGCAGGGTTTTACCCACTCGGGTAGAAAACAGCCACTATCAACACGTCTGGCTTTGTTACCTTGTACTGCAACTCTCTCACGTCTCTCGTGCTCTTCACACATGCATTCAATATCTGGCTTCTGCCTTCCAAATGTTTCACTCTGGGTTTGAGACTCACTCAGACCTTCGTGTGGGCTTGCATGCTGTCCCAGTAATTCAGACTCTCTTTCATTCCACTTCCATACTTTTCCCAGCTTCTGCTGCGCTGACCGTTGTCTCCCCTGCTGTGAGACTTGCTGGTTCACCTCCTCTCCCTCTCTAACTATTTGGGAGCGTATTATATCTCTGTGTTTCTGGGCTCCACCTCTACCCAGCTGATTCCTATCAGGCCAAGCAAACTCCCTTTGCTTGTTATCTGGGTGTGTCTACTCAGCCCTTACCCACGTGTGCCTAGGTTGTCTGTAGCAACCATCTGACAGTTTTTTGTTTATATTGTCATCTCTCCCCTGATCACTGCTGCTGATTTCCATTTTCTCAGGATCCAATAGGTCTACCTTGTGACAATATGCATGACTTAATCTTTAAGACAAGCAAATGCTACTGGCAGGATCAACTAAGATTACCCTTCTTTTTGGGTTTATATATAGTGTTTTATAAACTTTACTCTATTCATTTCTAAAATTCCTCTTCTTTTTTTTAGAAAGAAGTTAATTTTACATCTCCTATCAGGATTGAGAAGATTGCATCAAGGGGTATGCAGGAACAGCAATGTCCTTTGCCTCTGTCTTCACTGAAATCAGACAGGAGGTGGTTATCGTCCATAAATCAGGGACGCTACCTTAAAATTGGGGGCATTTGGTAACTTAACCAGCAGTCTCTTTCAAACTCTATTTCACACTTCATTCTCAGCAGTCTCTCTCTCTCTCTCTCTCTATATATATATATCTATCTATAGATAAATAGATAGATAGATTATAGATATAGATATTTACTCTCCCATGCTCAGCAATCTGTTGCAGAGAAGCTGGGCAATAAAACACTGCATAGCAGGTTAATTTCAATTAGCACACAATTGGGCTACACAAACTGGCTGCTGATCCAGGTGCGGCTCGATCTTTAATCCAAGTGAAGCAGCCTCATTAGGCAGAAAATATTTTGGGGCAGCAGAAAGTGTCCTCAACATGGCCCTGCAGTGATGGCCTCGATTGGCTCCTGTTAGTCCTAGCCTATGGCCCTGGTTCCTCATCACCCGCTGCTGCTGCCACTTCCTGAGTCATGTGACAGCAGCAATAAAGCAGAGAGAAGACGTAGGACCTTCCATATTGCACTGTTAAAGGTTCTACTAGTGTCTTCCCCTCTGATGTAAACTTCCTGTTTTCTGAGGGCAAGATTGGTGAAGCTTTTAGTGGTGCATGCAAGATGAAAGGCCCCATGCTTTTGCTCTATCACTGCTATCTTGAAGAACTATGAAGAAGGGCTGCTACTGCTGGGAAGGATTCTGCATTTCTAAGTATTTACCTGCTGAGAGTGTCTCTTAATCTTGGAGAAACTGTGGTAGGCTCAGGCCTATGATCCATGCTGATTGAACTAAACAGGAGGCCCGAGTAGCTTGACCTGTAAATGAAGCTTATGGTTAGGTCCAGAGGAATGGAACCCCCCCCCAAATATTGCCTCCATAGAATTGAAACTTAACTCAGCTTAACTGAACATAGCTAAGCAGAAACGAAACTTAGAAAAGACAGTAAACAGCTTTAATTGGAACTGATAAGATGTGTGAAGCTTCTATGGAATTAATTAACTCTGTTGAGAGAAAGGTTACAGTGCCCTGCTTTCCCACATATTCCAGCTGGTTAGCGACCTTGGAGGAGAAAAGTATCAAAGTTGAAGAACTGACCATTGTAATGAGGACTGTAAGGGGGGCAAGCAGGTGCTGAGCCCAGACCAAGGTCCTCATTGGACAACTACGTAGTGGTACCGGGACCAATAGATGGGATAGAAAGGGTTACCGGGACCAATGAAAAGCTTGCCTATGTCCAGAATGGGAAAGAACAGTATAAAAGTTGTTGTTTTACTAACAGCCATTGCTCAGCCATTTTGAATGTGATTCTGCTTGAGTCTTGTGCACAAATAAATGATTTGGACCTTCTGAACAGACTCCTGGTATTATTGGATTGTTTGCGCTCTGCCGCTACATATTCTTGGTGCGTTGGCCGGGAAGTGTGGTTAGTAGAGGGTATACAGGACAATATACCACGACTTTCCGCCTCTACAGGTTTGGTCCTGCCGGGATCGTGCCCTCCCGACGTGGGCTCGGCTCCCAGGCGCCACCGGTCCAGTTGCATCGGAGGGAGTTGGGCCAGGCCTCGGCGGGTGCTGGACCCGGACAGAACCAACACCTCGAACCCGTGAGGGGAGTTCGAGGTCCAACTCATGCGCTTGCTCGGGAGCGGGGACCGGATCCGGTGAGTATAGTTTTTGATATGTCTAGACAGATGAGTCAGAGCAGAACTGCTGTTTGAATCTTGAAACTTGGAACTTGGTATTTGGTAAGAGAGCTTGATCACCTCTCAAGACGGTCCGACTAACCCTGCATAGTGTATTCGCGGGGTGAAACTATCGTCTTTTTGATTTTGACTTTGATTTTGAAATTTGATATAGCATAGTCAGAAGAGACAGGATTGGGCTGTTTTTGGGATACGTTGCTAGCATGATTGTGTGAATGAAGTGTGAGTGATAGGTCTGGCAGCACGGACCAAGCGTAGGCAGACTCCTGAGTAACGCAGTTCCTGACCGGGCAACCGCGTTCAGGTCGTAAAAAGGAGGAAGCGACCGTCGTCTTGTCTTGTTATTTGTTTCCCTTAAATGTTTCTAGGGCCGTGAGGACCCCTCACCCATGGTCCACCCTCCTTTTCCCTTCTGTTTGTTGTTGCGCGCACACATCGATATGGGAGGGGCGGGGTCTACCAGGCACACTCCGTTAGAATGTATGATTAAGTATTTTAATAAATGATATTCAGGAGATTATGGAGTTAAAATGACTGCGACACGATTGCAAGTATTGTGTACTAGGGAGTGGCCTGCATTAGATCCTATGTGGCCCCGAGAGGGAACCTTTACCATAGGAATTATTCAGTCAGTTCACCAGAAGGTGCGAGTAGCGCACCCCGACCAGTATCCTTTTATAGATTCCTGGTTAAGTATTTGTGAGAGCCCGCCCCCTTGGGCACAGCGCTGTTATGAAGAACAGTGCAGAATAATGTTAGCATTAACAGACCAGACCCAGAAGACAGGGACAGTTGAGAAACCTAGTCAGAAACCTGTTCTTGTAGATCCTGAGTCCCCGGGAGTTGTAACTAGACAGCCCCGAGCCCAGTGCCCAGTGAAAGTACCTCCGCGTCCTGCGGCAGCACCGCGGAGACAGCGAGACCCATCCCCGGACCCACCCCCAGAAGGGCAGATAGATGATCCCCCTCTTGATGAGGATATTGACTCGCCTGAGACTGAGGAGAAGGCTGAGTCAGAGCAAGAAGAAGAGGAAGTGTCCTCTCAGGGCGAAGCTGATAGCGTAAAATCAACTGTCAGTGCAAGCTCATCTGTAACAAGCGAAGCGTCCCAGACTAAGCGCACTGTGAGACAGAAAGCCCCTGTCAAGAAAGTCTCTATTAAGCTACAGAAAGCTCCTGTCAAGAAACTGATGCCACTACGGCAGGTCCCGGGAATGCCCGTAAGAAATGAGGAGGACCAGATAGTGGCGGGACCCCTAAGTCTAGTATATGTGCCTTTCTCCACTACTGATTTGCTGAACTGGAAATTGCATTATGCTTCCTACACTGACAAGCCCCAAGAGTTAACAGAATTAATGCATACTATTATGGAGACCCACCAACCCACTTGGTCAGATTGCCGTCAGCTCCTGTCTACTTTATTTACTACTGAGGAGCGGACACGAATTAAGCGAGCAGCTATTGATTGGCTAACAGACAATCCTCTGGCAGAGGGAGGGGAAGGAGCAGGAATAGACAATCGCGAAGCAGCTAAAAGAGAATTCCCTAATGAAGACCCCCAGTGGGATCCGAATACCGATAGAGGATCCAGAGCTTTATCACGGTTTCGCCAAGGCCTTATGCAAGGTCTGCGAAAGGGGGGTCAGAAAGCCATGAATCTCTCAAAAGTGACCGAAGTCATTCAGGGCATAGATGAAAGCCCAGCAGTATTCTATGAAAGATTATCTGAAGCATACAGGATGTATACTCCCTATGACCCAGATGCACCAGGAAGCCTATGCATGGTGAATGCTGCTTTTGTAAACCAGTCACAACCAGACATTAGACGTAAACTACAGAAATTAGAAGGGTTTGCGGGCATGAATGCAACTCAGTTACTGGAAGTCGCTCATAAAGTGTTTGTGAATCGTGATAATGAAAGACAGAAAGAAAGTGATCGAAGGATGAAGAAGAAAGCTGATTTTTTGGCTGCGGCCATAGTTGAACAGAAAAGGGGAGGTGTCCCTAGTCGAAGGAGCAGAGGAAGAGGGCGGGGCCGAGGAGATAGCCAGTCCCCACTAGGCGCGAACCAATGCGCTTACTGCAAGGAAGAAGGACATTGGAGAAGTGCATGCCCGCGACTCGAAGACGCCTCTCAGGATGAAGGGGAAGAGAGAGAGGCCGACCCCAGAACTGCAGAGGAACCAATCGAGAACATTTTCAACGAGAACGAGCGGAGGCCATACAGGGAGTCGCAGCCGCAACAGCCTCTGATTTAGATGAAGCAGATTAGGACAGACCGGGCTGCGAATTCGCTTTAGGTCTCCAGGAGCCTATGGTCAGTATACATATAGGAGACCAATTCATGGACTTTATGGTTGATACTGGAGCAGAACATTCTGTAGTAGATAAGCAAATAGCCCCTTTTTCTACAAAAGCAGTCACCATTGTGGGAGCAACTGGTACCAAAGCCACTAAGGGGTATGTTTACTAAACTGCGTTAGTGCAATTCGCGTTAGGAGCCGCGGTAGTGACAGAAACCCCAAATAAGGACATGGGCGGTACATCGTCACCACTAACGCGCGTTCAAAAAATTAACGAGCGTTACCGGGCGCCGTGGCGCGTTACTGCGCGTTAATCGTAAGAAGACTTACAGACACAAAGCACTGAAACAGAGCTGTAGCACAATGGTTACGGTACTGACCGCTGTCACAGGCAGCATGGGTTCGAGTACCCAGTGTGCCTAACGCAGAAGGCTGTCCCAGGCATCACCCTGTACATTACAGAGGGAATGAGGAGGCATGTTTTTCGTTACGTTGAGTATTGGTGTCAGAAACACACCCTCGGAGTGTGCCTAGCCACATACGTTGGTGCGTGCGAGGTTGCGTGCGTTGGTACGGGCGTAGCCCCGTGCGTGGCTGCGCGCATACAATCGTGCGTGGGTACGTGTGCTTTTACCAGTGTGGGCATCTTATATGACAGACTCTGTAGGGTGTCTTGCACCTATGCATTATGCTAACAGATGTACGTGTGATGGCCTATGGTTTATCAGAGCCTGTGAGCAGGTGCTGGAGTTTCACAGGGTTGGATTGTGCCAGTCACACCCATGATGCACTGCACATGCAAATCAGCTGTCCACAGATACACACCATGGGGAATGCACCCCCACAGCACCTCGGCCTGGTAGGGGGAACTGACCATGTGCACCCCCACAGCACCTCGGCCTGATAGGGGGTACTGACCGTGTGTTGTACTGGCACAGAGTAGCTACACACCGTCACATTGTGCGGGTACTGTGCTCACCCTGAGGGTGCAGTGAGGCGCCCAGCACTAGGTCCACAGCACCGTCCATGGCTGAAAGAGGCCATGGCGCAGGTCCAAAGCAGTGTTACTGTGTGAGATAGGTAGTTTCTACAGGAACACCTTGGACATCTCTGTCTGTTTCAGTCAGGTGTAGCCCCCATGCACCACCACCCCCCTCCCCCAGGGCTGAGGGTGGCAAACAGGGTCTACCTCCCTGCAAAGGTGGCAGTAGAGGGGAACATTAACCCTAGTCCTGCTGAGGAACAGACACCCCACAGGGCAGTCAATGCAGCTCTGTACACAGCCATAACACAATAGCAAACAGACATTAGGCCTGGATATGGTATGCTGCACCCCACCACTATCTGATATTCCCCTGGTACAAGCCATCAGCCACTGCACCCTGCAAGCCACTCCATCACAACACCTACCAGCTGCAAACAGTCTGCTAGTGCCCAGTGGAGATGCCTGCACCCAGAACTGGGATGTCAGCATACACAGCAAGCAGATACATCAGTGACTGGGCCCCAAAAGGAAACCCATATTTATCACATGAGAGAAATACTAGATAGCACCATGGGAGTGCCTAGCCATGCTGTGGTCACTGCACAGTCAGGGTGAGAGTGATCTCTCAGCAGGATATACTGAGGTCACCCTGTCTGTGTAGGTGGTGGCCGGGCACTACAATGTGCCTGTCACTGCCCTATGCCCTGTGCAGATGCACCCTGGCCAGGCCACCCTGTCAGGCCTATACCCATGGTACCTTGCTCCTCATTATGCACATTGGCAGCCCAATACTGGCAACATTGCTGGCAGTGTGGACTGTGGAAGGTGTTTGCAGCCACCACACACTGGATAGACAGACAGCCACCCCCACACCTATGCCAGCATTGTGCTACTATAGAGGTGGTCAGCAGCCATACCCACCACACCAGTCATGGGCATAGTACAGGCATGGATATGGTACACAAGGCTGTTGGGGGGTCACTCCCCAGGGTGGTGAACACTGTCAGAGACCAGACCTGCAGCACACACCGCAGACATCAGAATGATTGTTATGGTGGAGCTCAATGAGCAAAATGTGCTTAACGTAGGAATTGATATCTGCCAGTTATCATAGGAAACGTTTGATAGCTGTGTACCATATACCCAGGTGTAGGGTGGCATTGCTAAGGTATGCAACTGCTAGTATTGGGAGATACAGGCAGGGCCCAATGTCTTGCCTCTCCAGGAGGCATTGGCCAATGGGGCCTGTGGGTGGGTGTGTGGCCCTATTGGCTGCTGCTTTACGGCAGAGTTCCCCAACTCCAGTCCTGGTGTTCCAAACACTGTTCGGGTTTTCATGCTGTCCCTCATAAATATGCATGAGCTACATCTGCATACCATGGGGGTGGTGCATAGCTATGCAGCACAGGCATCTTTATTAGAGGCAGCATGAAGCCGGAATGGTGTGGGGCCCTCCAGGACTGCATTTGCGGGACTCTGCTTTAGGTAATGTGCCTGTTTCTGGTGTCTGTGTTTGGTGTGGTAAAATATAGGCCATGTGTATGTTCTCTGCAATAAAGGAGTGTCTTTACTATCACTGTTTAGTGGTGGGTAAAACTATGGGGACTGGGTTGGCAGGAGCCCCAGCTGGGATTTGAACCTGTGACCCTCTGGTCTTACAGGCACTGGCTGTGTCTGTTGCACCACACTGTGGCCACAGAGACAGTGCAGTCCCTGGAGTTAGTTAAACCGGCCTGACGAGTCAGAAACCCTGCTCTGCAACAGGTTTACTGTGGCCTCATTTACCTTGTATGCAGACAAAGGTGCACATAAACCTCAGAAAAGACCTCAGAAAAGGGGCACACACCCATAACCAAGCTGGGCAACAATGCTATCATTGGGCAACATTACACAACACTCCCAGGACAGCTCCATTACAATGAAATGATCTTTGAAAGGGTCTGCGGAGCGTAGACCCTTCCACACATCATTTCTTTTTATTTGGTGCTTTCCAGGGAGTGTTGTTCCTTGTTGCCCATTGCTATCACTGTTGCCCAGCTGAATTATGCTTTTTAAAATGTTTCTTGTGGTCATTTTTAACGTTTTATGTGAAATTTTGTTCTGTGCACATGTATCACACTGCTCACGTTTTGTGGGTTTCCCCGGTTTTTCTGTACATTGCTGACGTAAATGGTTTCTCTTCCCTTTAAATGCCTTTAACGACAGGTTTTCATTCGCGTTGGAATTGAGCTCAGAAATTCAGCGCGTTAGTATGAGGGGAGCCTCTCCCCGCCCACTCTCCGCCCATTGACCCCTTCTCTCCGCCCACTCTCCACCTTCTGCGCTGTTTTAACGCGCTGCGGAGGTTTACGATCGTTAACTGCGGTTAACGCGCGTAAAGTACGTTTAACGATCGTTAGCACGTCAGAACACGCGTTCGGACGTGCTAACAATCGTTAAACGTACTTTACGCGCGTTAATCACGATTACCGCACTTTAGTAAACATCCCCCTAAGCCTTTTCTTCAAAACCGCATATGTAATTTAGGGGGACAGCAAATAACGCACCAATTCCTTTACATGCCTGAGTGCCCAGTGCCACTACTGGGACGAGATATGCTAGCCAAACTGCAAGCCCAAATATCCTTTACTGAGAAAGGAGAAATGCAAATGACAGTAAATTCAAAACCTGCGGGACTGATGGTGCTTACTGTTCTCCGAGAAGAAGAGTGGAGATATTATGGTACAGAGCCAATCCTTGACACCAATGTCGAACATACTCTAAAAAGTATTGTAGCCCCTCCTGGAGTATGGGCAGAGGGCAACCCACCAGGCCTAGCCAAACATATAGCTCCAATAATTGTGAACCTCAAGCCTAGTGCAGAACCAGTACATGTCAAACAATACCCACTCCCAAGAGCAGCAATTGAAGGCATCCACCGCCACTTGTTGAGACTACTGGAATATGGCCTACTTAAAGTATGTCAGTCACCATGAAACACTCCTCTCTTGCCAGTGAAGAAGCCTGGGACAGGTGACTACCGCCCAGTGCAAGACCTAAGGAGAGTGAATGAAGCAGTTGAAACCATACATCCAGTTGTGCCAAATCCTTATACACTCTTAGGACTGATTCCTGCTGAAGCTACCCACTTTACTGTTTTGGATTTGAAGGATGCATTCTTTTGCATAAGATTAGCCCCAATTAGCCAATTGCTGTTTGCCTTTGAATGGCAGGACCCTGTCTCAGGAAGACGGGGCCAACTTACTTGGACACGATTGCCTCAAGGATTCAAGAACTCACCCACCATTTTTAGTGCTGCACTAAGCCAAGATCTTTCAAGCTACCCTGTGGCCCCTGGAAAAAGAGTACTTCTCCAATATGTGGATGATCTACTGGTAGCTGCCATATCGGAAAGTGAATGTATACAAGCCACTAATGACCTCTTGCAACTATTGGATGAAGCCGAATACAAAGTTTCCAGAGCAAAAAGAAGTAAGATATTTGGGCTTCCGTCTGACCAAAGGAAGCCGACAATTAGGACGAGAGAGGAAAGAAGCCGTATGTAGTATCCCAACCCCAACTACCAGAAAGCAAGTCAGAGCCTTTCTGGGAGCAGCAGGGTACTGCCGAATATGGATACTTAACTTTGCTCAGATTGCTAAACCACTATATGAAGCCACCAAAGGAGAAGAGAAGTCGCCACTAGAGTGGGGACCTGAACAAGACGCAGCTTTCAAAACCCTGAAGGAAGAATTGATGTCGTCACCAGCACTTGGATTACCAGACGTTCACAAGCCTTTCTGTCTATTTGTACATGAAATGCAAGGGAACGCTCTAGGCATGTTGACTCAGAAATTAGGACATTGGGAGCGACCCGTAGCATACCTATCGAAACAATTGGACACTGTAGCCAAAGGATGGCCACCATGTTTGAGAGCTGTTGCAGCTACAGCGTTATTAGTGAGTGAAGCAGACAAACTCACCTTAGGACAGAATCTACGCGTCACAGTACCACATGCAGTACTTGCCCTCATGGAACAAAAAGCAAATCATTGGCTCATCAATTCTCGAATGCTGAAATACCAGAGCATGCTATGTGAAAATCCACAAATACAATTGGAAGTGAGCCATGCTTTGAACCCAGCCACATTGATACCAATCAGCAGAGACCCTCCGGAGCATGACTGTATAGAAGTCATGGATACTGTATTTTCAAGTCGACCTGATCTGACTGATGTGCCCCTAGAAAATCCTGATCAGACCTATTTCGTGGATGGAAGCAGCCTCATCATTAATGGACGACGCTGTGCCGGGTACGCAGTGGTTACCCGAGAGAAAGTCGTTGAATCATCAGCTCTTGCATCAGGCACATCAGCCCAGAAAGCAGAATTGATAGCACTCACCAGAGCACTAGTATTGGGTGCAGGACTTCAGTTGAACGTATACACGGACTCAAAATATACCTTCACCACTCTGCATGCACATGGAGCTCTCTACAAAGAACGAGGGCTCATCACCTCGGGAGGCAAGTCAATCAAATACGGCCCAGAAATATTGATGCTACTAGATGCAGTATGGGCCCCTACACGTGTTGCTGTCATGCACTGTCGAGGACACCAAGCAGGAAAAGGAGAAGTTGCCCAAGGAAACAGATTTGCTGATGCCTCAGCACGCAAAGCAGCCATGACAGGCCAAATTTCATCGCAAGCCATACCAGTACAAGCAGTATTATTTCCTGTACCCCTTAATTTATGGACACCATGATATACCACCAAAGAATTGGACTACTACTGTGATAAAGAAAAGGGAGTACTGAAAGATGGGTGGATTGAGCTGCCACCACCAGAGGGCAGTCAACCCCCAGGACGGATAGTGATCCCTGAATCATTGGGACCAGCCTTCGTCAAGGCCTTTCATCAAGCCACACATTATGGGAAAAGTGCTATGGAAAAAGCACTCAAACCACACTTTTGTATTGCTCTGTTGGGAGCCTTGTCAGCCTCCGTAGCCCGCCAGTGTCTAATTTGTGCCAAGAATAATGCCAAACAGGGTCCCACGCCACCACCCCGAGTTGTCAGGAGGTGTTACCCCCATGCACCACCTGCAAGTAGACTTTACCGAAATGCCAAAAGCCAGCGGATACCGTTACTTGTTTGTTCTGGTTTGTACCTTCTCTGGGTGGGTGGAGGCCTTCCCCACCAGGACTGAAAAAGCCCGAGAAGTTACCAAGGTCTTGTTAAGAGAAATTATCCCCAGATTTGGAATCCCAGCAGTAATAGGGTCAGACAATGGACCCTCATTTGTATCTCAAATTACCCAGCAGTTAGCAAGTGCCTTACAGATACAGTGGAAGTTACACACTGCATACAGACCCCAAAGTTCAGGGAAAGTTGAGTGAATGAATAGAATAGAACTTTGAAATCCCAGCTGTCCAAGCTATGTCAGGAGACACACCTAAAGTGGCCCCAGGTTCTCCCAATAGCTTTACTCAGAATACGCTCAGCTTTTGTGAAATCATCAGGATTTTCCCCTTTTGAAGTTATGTATGGCAAACCTCCACCAATAGTGCAGGGTGTAAAAGGTAGTTTGCCACAGATTGGTTCAGAAATAACCAGACAAGAACTTCTAGCTCTTAGTTCTGTTCTGCAGACTCTCCATGCGTGGATACAGGACCAGTTGCCTATCAACTTGACGGAACCCCTGCATCCCTACAAGCCTGGCACCTCGGTGTGGATCAAAGATTGGAAAAAGACACCGCTGGAACCGCATTGGAAGGGACCATACACCGTCATCCTGTCTACACCAACTGCAGTAAAGGTAGCAGAAATCAATTCCTGGATTCATCATAGCAGAGTCAAGCCGGCAGCAGTCCCAGATCCAGACCAGTGGACAGCAGAGCCACATCCTGACATCCCTTTGCGTCTTACCCTGCGGCGGCAGCCAGCAACCTAGAACTCCTTTGGGACACTCATGAACTACAGTGTTCTACAGTTGACAAGTCTTTCGAAGAGGATTGCTGTTTCCAACACAGCAAACATACTTGTTTCTTCATTGAATAACTTTGTACTTACAGACCTTCTTCAGGCCAGCTACGATTGGTAAGTTGGCTACAACGGACAACTTGAGGATCTTCACTCAACATTGACACCCATTGAATTGCTTCATTAGCAAACGGGTCAGCATCGTGCCAGAAAGGCAGTGGACGTCGAGGTCAAGATTTTTCAGCGGCGAATCAGACGAACTACAATCAACATGCATCTTTGTTTCTATTTTGTCCTGGTTGCCTGTCTGGGGGAATTTGAACTTGTTCTTGCTTTACCCCCATGCACTGCCTGCATTACTTCTACTCGGACTGGGATGAAAGTAACTCAGACTTTGCTTTATCATTCTTACTATACCTGTACTGGTACAGTGAGCCGGTGTATATACAACACCACTGAACTGAACGTTTGTACTAAGGGAAATACTAAAGTTTGTTTTAACCCACATCAGAACCCATCCTATTATACTCTAGAAATACGATGGGATGATGCACATGGAGCTTTACTTAATACCACACCCCCACTCACTGACCCTACAAAGGGTGCTGTTTTATATTTTGATGCTTGCGATGCTATAAATAGGGATGGTCGGTCTCATTGTGCTAACTGGGAAAAAGCATATTATTATGATCATAAGTATATGTGTCCAGAAGGAACCACCGGGTGGGGGGCATGTACAGGTAAACGAGTTTTAGCAAATGAATATAGCACAGCACCAGTTAAAGACTACTATTGCCCAAAGTGGGAATGTGTGTTCTATGCTACATGGAAAACTGGTATGGTAGAGAATACCAGGGATAATCGAATGGCAGCCCTACTTAATCCCTCTCTAAAGAATCCAGAAAAATGTAAGAAGGGTGCCTGTAACCCATTAGAATTACACATAATGAATCCCAGTGCATGGAAACAAGGGTATAAATTTGGATTACGCATTGCAGGCTCTGGGTCAGATCCTGGAACCATTGTATATATCAGATTGAACACCCAGGCCCATCTTTCATCACGATACCATATACACAATACTTTCTATGAAACCATGCATGTAAATAAGTTTGATATCCCTCACCCTTCTCAGAAT
The DNA here is from genome assembly GCA_033557465.1 of Ichthyophis bannanicus. NCBI lineage: Eukaryota > Metazoa > Chordata > Amphibia > Gymnophiona > Ichthyophiidae > Ichthyophis > Ichthyophis bannanicus. Next base: position 778,795,404 of record CM066033.1, read on the forward strand.
TTGTTCTTAGAGTTAGCTGGAGCAGTCGTATCCAGTCTCCACATTTCAGACTGTTACTTCTGCGGAGGAACTAGGATGGGTGATCAGTGGCCTTGGGAGGCCCAAGAACTGAATTACTCAATAGCCTACAATCATACAGAGCTGCACAAGACCACCAGTGAATGGGTATTAGCACACCCAATAGTTGGACGTCTGTGTTATGCTCGGACTGGACCCCAGTTCACCTTGAAGGTAGGACAGCTTGTCTGCCTTAGTCAGAAGTTTTATAATGACACCACAAAACAGACATCCTGGTGGTCAGGAGTTAATGCATCTGAACCTACCAACCCATTATCGAAATTCCCTGAGCTTGCTGATTTATGGACTAACCTTGCCCAGCCTCATGCTTGGCAAGCCCCACCTGGCTTTTATTGGATCTGTGGAACCCGAGCATACGCTCGACTCCCTATTCACTGGGGAGGGGCATGTGTCTTAGGAACCATCCGACCTTCTTTCTTTCTGTTACCCACAGAACATGGAGAACAATTCGGTTACCCAGTCTATACCAAAAGACAGAAAAGAGCAGCTTTGAAGATAGGCAAATGGGAGAGATGGGAAGGGGAAGACTGGTCACCTGAGAGAATTATTGCTTATTATGGACCAGCCACTTGGGAGCAAGATGGCACTTGGGGATACCGGACCCCTGTGTATATGATAAACCGTATCATACGTTTACAAGCAGTGGTTGAACTAATTACTAATGAGACTAGTCAAGCACTTACACTTCTAGCTAGACAAAGCACACAAATGCGTACTGCCATATATCAGAATCGCTTGGCACTAGATTATTTGTTAGCAGCTGAAGGAGGAGTATGTGGTAAGTTGAATTTAACCAATTGTTGTTTGAAGATAGATGACAAAGGTCAAGTAGTTGAAGAGATTGCTGAAAACATGCGAAAACAAGCTTATGTGCCAGTACAGACCTGGCATGGTCTTAAGATACCTAACTGGTTCGAATCTATCTTCTCTGGCCTGGGGGGACTTACTACTTTTGTCATGATAATATTAGTATTTGTAGCCTTGTTTCTGTTGTTACCATGTATAATCCCATGCTGTATGCGCTCTATTAACAGTGTGATCGAAAATACCGTAGAACGCAAGACTGCCACTAAGATATTGGCCCTATGGCACCCTACTCCTGGTACCGTTGGTAAAAACCCAACTCCAGTGTAATTAAGTGATTTAGATCTCACACCTTATTAGCATTAGGGTGAGATTAATCAAAGGGGGGAATGTGGTAGGCTCAGGCCTATGATCCATGCTGATTGAACTAAACAGGCAGGCCCGAGTAGCTTGACCTGTAAATGAAGCTTATGGTTAGGTCCAGAGGAATGGAAACCCCCCCCCAATATTGCCTCCATAGAATTGAAACTTAACTCAGCTTAACTGAAAATAGCTAAGCAGAAACGAAACTTAGAAAAGACAGTAAACAGCTTTAATTGGAACTGATAAGATGTGTGAAGCTTCTATGGAATTAATTAACTCTGTTGAGAGAAAGGTTACAGTGCCCTGCTTTCCCACATATTCCAGCTGGTTAGCGACCTTGGAGGAGAAAAGTATCAAAGTTGAAGAACTGACCATTGTAATGAGGACTGTAAGGGGGGCAAGCAGGTGCTGAGCCCAGACCAAGGTCCTCATTGGACAACTATGTAGTGGTACCGGGACCAATAGATGGGATAGAAGGGGTTACCGGGACCAATGAAAAGTTTGCCTATGTCCAGAATGGGAAAGAACAGTATAAAAGTTGTTGTTTTACTAACAGCCATTGCTCAGCCATTTTGAATGTGATTCTGCTTGAGTCTTGTGCACAAATAAATGATTTGGACCTTCTGAACAGACTCCTGGTATTATTGGATTGTTTGCGCTCTGCCACTACAAAACGATTTAGCAATGATCTACCCCACTTTGATTTTGGCAACATTATCCTCCAGGGCCTCCTCAAACAAACCTTGAATACCCTACAAATGGCACAGAACACTGTTGCACGCACCATAATGAAAGTAGTCAGATCAGAACACATAACAACAATCCTATACCATCTACTTTGGTTGCTGATAACACAGAGAATCAAATACAAGGCACAAATGACCACCTTCAAAACAGTAAACAATATAGCACCAACGTACCTCAATTCTCTAATACAGATACAACAAGAAACAAGACAAAGAAGAGAAGGTATGCAGAACTTACTAACAATCCCTAAAGAATTCAGAAACGCAAACCAATCAACAGCCAATAGAGCATTCACTTTCTACTCCCCAGCACTACCCAACAGCCTAAGAGAAAGAAAAAGATTTAGGCGTCATTGTGGAAACATGTTAAAACCCTCGGCCCAGTGTGCAGCGGCAGCCAAGAGAGCAAATAGAATGCTAGGTATCATAAGGAAAGGAATGGAAAATAAAACAAAAGATATTATAATGCCTCTATATTGTTCAATGGTGAGACCGCACCTTGAATATTGTGTGCAATTCTGGTCGCCGTATCTTAAAACGGATATAGCATTATTAGAAAAGGTTCAAAGAAGAGCCACCAAAATGGTAAAGGGGATGGAAGGATACTCCTATGAAGAAAGGCTAAAAAGGTTAGGGCTCTTTAACCCGGAAAAGAGACGGCTGAGGGGAGATATGATAGAAGTCTATAAATTAATGAACGGAGTGGAACGGGTAAACGTAGATTGATTGCTTACGTTATCAGAATATAGAAAGACTAGGGGACATGCAATGAAGCTACAGGGTAAACTATTTAAGACTAATAAAAGAAAATATTTTTTCACTCAACGTGTAATCAAACTCTGGAATTTGTTACAGGAGGATGTAGTAAAGGCTGTTAGTGTAGCTGGGTTCAAAAAAGGTTTGGACAAGTTCGTGGAGGAAAGGTCCAAAAAACCATTATTAAGAAGGGACCCAGGATATCAATGCTTGACCCAGTACAAGCATTGCGGAACCTGTGTCGTTTGGGGAAACTGCTAGGTACGTATGACCTAGATTGGCCACTGTTGGAAACAGGATACTGGGCTTGATGGACCTTGGTCTGACCCAGTATGGCATATCTTATGTTCTTATAACTATGTTCAGAAAAAGACTCAAGATCTTTCTATTTGTGGAATATTACCAAACCAGAATGGAAAACCTAAACCCCGAATAAATACAAAAACACCACTCATATACCTCAGCCTTACCTCATCACACAGCAAAACATAACATAGACCATCATAATGTACATAATTAACTGTAAATAGTTTGGCCTAACCTCTTTGTATCCTAAAGGGCTGCATGTTATCTACAAAACTGTTATAATGCTGTTTACTTTAATAGTTCAGTGAGTTCATTAAGTTCCTTGTAAACTGCCTACAGCAATGTTAGTTCATTGAATTCCTTGTAAACTGCCCTGATTAGATGGATAAAATGGTATATAAAACACAGAAATAAATAAAATAAAAGTGAATTCTTTGGGTTAAAGCTGATAAAAGCTGTGTATTTTAAAATTCAGTGTTTTATTAAATCAGTAAGAGCTTAGTATAACAAACCAACTTTCATTTAGTGTTTATTCCCTCCCACCCACCCACTCTGGCTTCCACTCACCCACAGCATAATCCTTGATTTATAGTCTCTTAAGCTAGTTAAGGGGAACCAGGCGATCTTTATCTTTATTATAAAATTTGATAAACCGCTGCGGCCAAAGCATAGAGCGGTGTACAATAAAAGGTCCACACTGCAAATTATAGAAAAGAACGTCATAAAATAACAGGAAAGCAAAGCACACAGCACACAGCAGTAAAACCAGGTAGCTAAAATAAGAATAAATAAAACTAAAAAGAAAACAAGGAAAGACAGGGCACTAACAGACAAACAGCACAAAACAAGAAACCAACTACAAATTCAGGGGGGGGGGGTACTGGCGGGAAGGTCAAAAGCCTGCGTGAACAGATGGGTTTTGAGTAGTGACTTGAACTGAGGATAAGAAGGTTCTAACCTGAGGGAAGGTGGTAAAGAATTCCAAAGAAACGGACCGAGAAAGAAAAAGGCGGAATGTCGAGTTTGCTCCAGACGGGCCTGTGACGGGGAAGGTAATGATAAACGATTGGCATGAATAGACCGGAGTTGACGGAAGGGTGTGTGAAGGGAAATCAGACCCACAAGATACAAAGGATGGCCAGTATGGATAGTACGGTGAATCAAAATCAGGAACTTATATTGATAGCGAAAACGAAGAGGCAACCAGTGCAGGCGAAGAAAGAGGGGAGTGACATGATCAAAAGGCCGGGAAAAAGTGATAAGGCGAGCTGCGATGTTTTGGATAGATTGCAACCGTTGAAGCTGATATTTAGGAAGATTAGCCAGAAAAACATTACAGTAGTCAAGTCTACTAATAACCAAAGCCAGAACGAGAGTAACCAAAGAGTCAGGGGAAAAGAGAGAACGAGTAGCCCTAATCTGCCGAAGAGTCACAAAGGACCGTCGGGTGAGAGAAGAGATGTGATCATGAAAAGAAAGTGATGAATCAAGAGTAACCCCCAAATAGCGGAAAGAAGAAACAAGGGGAATAGGAACAGAATCAATCATGGGAGAGACAGAAGGACAAGAACCACTAAGAGATACCCACATAGCTGTGGATTTCGAGGGATTTAAGTGAAGAAAGTTCTGAGAAAGCCAGGATGCGATGTGAGAAAGACAATCATTTAGTGGGGCAATATCCAAAGTGAGGGGAGAGACATGACAGAGGAGAATAATGTCGTCCGCATAAATGTAAGGAGATACCGGAAACTGCTGAATCGCAAGAGGCAAAGGAGCAAGAAAGATATTAAACAATAAAGGAGAAAGAACAGACCCCTGCAGAACACCACAGACAAGTGGGAGAGAGGAAGAGAAGCGGTTACCAGAGTGCACAGTGAACGAGCGAGCTGTAAGGAAAGAACGAAACCACTGTAGAACAGAACCCCGCAATCTAATATCGTAAAGGCGGGAAAGGAGAGTCCGGTGATCAATCAAGTCGAAAGCCGCAGAAAGATCCAGAGAAACAAGAAGGGTAACATCACCACGATCGTGAGCGACATGAATTTTGTTTAGAAGTGCCAGAAGAACAGTTTCAGTGCTGTGCCCATGACGAAAACCTGCTTGACGGGGGTGAAGAGTATTCGTAGCCTCTACATGTGAATTCAATTGTTCAAAAACAAAACGCTCCAAATCCTCATGACACCAGCCACCCAGCTGTCTATATGCCTAATGATCGAATCGCCAACTATAACGCCTGTCCTAACCCTTCCCTCATAGACACATGGCCCTGGAGAAACATCCTCAGTGCGAGAGGGTATTACATCACTTGGAGGACAGGTCCTAGCTACAGGATCACTTCCTGCCACACCAAGGTGATGCTGTCCTTTCACATGACCTCTATGTCAGAAGAGAGTCTACCAGACTGGAGGTGGGACTTCTTTACAATATCCCTGTAGATCTCATCTATATACCTCTCTGTCTGCCTCAGCTCCTCTGCTACTTTAGCCTCCAGAGACTCGCTTGTTCCCTGAGAGTAAAGAGCCCTGCACCTAATGCACACATATGACCTCTCATCAACTGGGAGAAAAATCATATATGTAATACTCTATACCAGGCATGTTCAACTTCGAACAGGTCGTGATCTACTTTTTCCGGCCAAAAGTGCCGGTGATCTACCACCATGAAAATTAAGTTTCAAATTAGTTTCAAATTAAATTTTAACCCAATAAAGTTGGAGGATTCCCCCCACACACACACACAATTTTTAATGAACCTTCTTTCATTTACTTGGATGTGATCAGCTGTTAAGCAAATTAAGCAAAAACAAAACAGAGAGACAAAGATCCAGTAAGAACTGCAAGGGGAAATGGAAAGTACATTTTTTCTTAAAGTTTTATTGAGTAATAACTTTCTTTAACTGTCTTAATAACTTTCTTTAACTTTTATTAATTTGTGTTAAATTTAGGTTGAGTATTGATCCAGGCTGATCTTGCACAATCTTTAATATTTTCCTCTTGCTCATTAGTGAGACGTCTGAGCCTGCATTTCATCCACCAGCTTTTTGAAGTTGGGTGAATATTGCGTGAGGGCCAGTCTCAGGGAATCCTGGAGATGTTCATCTGTCATGTTGGAATGTTGTGTACTCTGTCATTTTCAGATGGGAAAATGCAGATTCACATAAATAAGTTGAACCGAAACAGGAGCGTACAGCTTCACGGCATCTTCTCAAGTTGGGAAATTTGTCTCTAGGCACTAGCTTCCAAAACGATTCATGCTCAGCACGGGTCTTGAGAAAAATGTAATTTTAAGGGTTAATATTTTGTTTTCAAGATATGGCTTGTTCAATGAGTAATTTTTACTGATAGCAGCTGCAGTTTCTTTAATGTCCACATCTACTTTGAATGGGTATGACAAGTACTCCACAACTGTTTCAATTTTTTGGAAGTCACAGAATCTATTTTCGAATTCCTGGATAACAGAACAGATTTCTGTCACATTCTTCTCGTTCTGAAAAACAAAATTTGGATATTGTCCCAGATGGTCCTGCGTATTAGGAAAATGATCAAAAGTGTTGTTTTCAAGGTCAGTTATCATTAGCTCAAATTTGCTCTTGTTGGATGAAACTGTACTCATCATCTTGCCAATGCATTTGTTTTTACTTGTAGTTCAAGGTTCATATCACTTAGTTCGCCTGTAAAGTCAGCAAGAAATGCCAGATCACATAACCACTCCTCATCTTCCATCTCTGTTTGGTCATCTCCCCTCTCCTTCAAAAAACTTCTTATTTCATTCAGCAAATCACAAAATCTTTGCAGAAATTTGTGCCTACTTAGCCACCTTACATCTATGTGCAAAATGATTTCTGCTGCCCCTTCATCGAGAGTAAGATCGAAAAGCCATCTTTGAAGTGATCTTCCACGAACTGAATTTACAATTTTGAAAGTGATATCCATGACAGTCTTTGTATTGAGTCTCTTGCTTGCCATAACGTGCTGGTGAATGATGCAGTGGTAAGAAAGGAAATCTGGGAAGTCGTCATGCTGTCTACAGAGGGCTATGAAACCATTAACCTCACCTGTCATTGCTCTTGCTCCATCAGTAGTGATGGAAACAAGTCTATGCAATGGAAGATTACACTTTGTCACAAAAAGAATGGAAAGAACTGAATATTTCCTGACCGGTAGTTCTCCCTTTTAAAGAAATCATTTCAAGTAGTTCTTCTTTAATACTGAAGTCTTCAAAAACCATCTGGATAAAGACTAGTAACTGGGCTATGTCTCTTATGTCTATAGATTCATCCAGTTGGAGTGAGAAAGCAACACAATTTGAAACATCCTCCAACAATTGTTCAGTTGTGTCTCCACACATCTTTTCTATTCGCCGCATGACGGTGTTTCTTGACAATTGTACA